>CM073768.1:131127637-132506387 GCA_037158775.1 Hetaerina titia
GGGGGGAGGGAACAAAGGGATGGCGGCACCCTTGGAGGCACTTGTGCCGCCGCATACTCGCCCAGTAAAACCTGGCAAACTCAACCTATAGCCATATTTTGTAGGATTGGCCCTGCCTTCCCATGCTTTCCTCAATCCAGCCAGTTCTACCTAATTATTTCAGGATTACCACAGGGAAACGTTTTTAAGATTGTAAGTAATATTTATTCTTGAAATTATTTTCACGATAGTACTTAACCAAGCGGATATTTCATTTGACATCAAATGACTAAAACGCAAAGAGCCTCGACTACATGGGGCAACAAGTGCCGTGGGAGAAGTGGAGTTGGAAAATAAAATGATTAATCTGCGCTCGCTAGAACCCTTAAAAAAATAATAATTTTTGGTATTAATGTCGATTATGAAGATATGAGAATTGATTTAATTTAAAAAATCTGTCAAAATGCATTTGTCTCTTAACACCTTCCATTTCTTTGTTTTGAAACGACACACTCCATGACCGATTTAATGAGAATAATTTACAGTGGCAGATAACTTCTATTTACTTTCATTAGATTACACTAATAAAGAATACTATAAACATTTACTTTTCGTTGAAATCAACAATGAATCGCTTTTTCGTGATCTCGAAATAATCAAATTCTTCAGCAATCAATTTATGGGTGATATTAACACAGACCACAAGTTCTATGAAGGCCAAACAGATTTCAAATCAGGACTCCATAAAATCTCTCCATTCAAAGACTGTTTTGACATTTGTGTTGGCACCGGTCGGCAGCACCCGTAAACAGTGAAAGAGGAAAGGAAAGGCTGCCCCAAATAACAGTCAAATGTGTGTGGGAGGGGAGGGAGAATGGCTGTGGGGGGGAGGGGGTCAAGAGCACGCGCCGCGAAACGCTTTTTGTCTCTTCTTTCTGGAAGATTACCAAATCAACGATGCAAAAAACAAGCACAACTGTATCTGAGTTCATTCTCTTGAGTGGTGCCAAAAAAAATTAAATGTCTACAGCATGCACAATGGGTTGGAGAAATCGGAGTAAACTCGGGAGTCTTAGGAATTCGACCGAACGCCGGGGAAAATCTTTCAAGGAGTCCGGGAAGAATGCTCGCCTAAGACACAGCGTTCTAATCCTTATCCCATATTTACATGGCGAGGTTATCACACGGTCGCATATGTTCAATTAATGATTAAGATTTCTAAAGAGTCCAGTACATTGTTTCATATTCATTTCTGGATGAGTTCTAAAGTAGTTAAACCTTTTTACTCTAGCAAGTGTAAGCTATGTTTCTTTGTGAATGAGAGTTTCCTATATGAGTGTAATTGGCCTCAGTTCCCATAAAAAAACCACCCGTATTACATTTCCTTTTGCGCAACTTGGAACTGTTCATTCGCATGCTAACATTGGCTATGTTATACGCTCATGTCATAACTAATATCATATTTTTAAGGATCGCTTTTATCATTTTTCTATGCAAAATAAGTAACGATTATTTTGAAAAGGGCGCTTGTGCCACCTGAAAATATCTGTATTCCCATATTTTAATCAAGAATAAAAGTATCGGCTCTTAGAATTAGTAAAACCAAGCGGGGTTCTACATATACAAAACTTTTTGCTATAACTCCGGGAATTATCTGAAATGATGAATTCAAGCAACTTTGTAGCACACTAGCCAAACTACATGTAGAGATACTAGCTAGACGGGGGGGGGGGGTCTACTTAGGAAGATTTGTTTTCCATTGGAGACGACATTGGGAATGGGCCGACTCGCGGCGACTGGCTCACTCCAAAATTACCCTCGGGGGTATGAAGACGTCCCAGGAATCGTTCGTAAGCGGGCAACATTTGCACGATATTTATTTACATAGTACCCTGCAAGCAACCTCTAGGATGTGTGGCAGGACGCCAGACTATTTTGACTCAAAATATTTCCTCCCCTTTGCGCGGTCGGACGTTATTCTGACCTCTTATCGTTCATAGGAAAAATGTCATCTTAAATGTATATGCTCTACACTTAATATCTATAAATTAATTTATAAGATATCTCCTACGGTAGTACGATGGGCTAATAATACATTTCAACCTCTTCGCTGAAGAGACCTTTCAAATTATGCTGGCGGTTTGATCTGCATATTAACCTTCCCTCCGTGTGTGATTCCCAACCTAGTTCTTCTAATAATTTTGATACGCTATGGTCTGTAACACTTCCCTAGGGAACACATGAAGTGACTTCTACTGCATTAGACCTAACACCGTCTAGAACTACATTTTATACGCGACCATTCAAAAAGTCTTTAACCCAGTCCAGGATATTTTTATCCATGCCATAAGTTTCTAGCTTTGTGAGTGGCTTACTGTAAGGTACAATTAGACACTACTTCTGCAAAAAATATATTGTTTGAATAGATGAAATGCATTTGTTAATGCTAAATTAAGAAGGTTTGAAAAGGGGAGATTACGTTCCGTATTTGTATGTGAAGCAAATTATTTTACATTCCATTGCGAGGTTTTTAGTGAAGAACATTCTGTGTTACCAAGAAGTGAGTACATATCGCCCAAATTTTACAATTGGGTAAATGAGTTTAAACGTGACAGTACATCCACAAGTGATCAACATCGTTCTGGTCGTCCAGTGGAAGTGGCTGCCTACGAAATTATTGAAAAAATCCACGATATGATTTTGAGTGATCGATGAACCAAAGCTCACGAAATAGTTGAGGCCACAGATATTATAAGGTACAGTTATTTCAATTTTGCACGAATAATTGGACGTGAAAAAAATTTCGGCAAGATGGTATCGCGTTTGCGCTCAGTGGAGAATAAACACAATTGTGTGGTCGATTCGGAGGCTGGTTAGACACTATTTAGTCGCAATACGGACGAGTTTCCGTCTCCGTCAATACATAACTGCAAGCAAAACATGAGACGCTATTACATTCCAGAGATAACGGAGGAGTCGAAACAGTGAGTTTCTGAATTTGATCCGGCTCCGAAGAAAGCGAAGACGGTGAAATCGCCATACATGGTGATGGCCACGGTTTTCTGAGATGCACGTGGAATCATCTACGTCGATTACTTGCAAAAGAACAAACGATCAATGGATAGTATGATACGTCGTTATTGCACCGGTCGAGCGATTAAATTAAGAAAAAACGTCTGCAATTAGCAAAGAAAAAAATTCCTTTTCATCAACACAGCACATGAGTACACCTGCGTAGCTTCGAAAACGAATATTATGAAAAGATTGAAAAATTCGAATTATTAGAAAAGCCACCATATTCACCATATTTGGCCCTAAGTGAATTTTTCATTTCCAAACTTCAGAACATAGCTTGATTCACATCGAACGATGAGGTCATCGCCAACACAGATGCCTATTTTGAGGACATTCTAAAATCCTACTCTTTGGACGGCTTAAAAAAGTTGCAGAAACGCTGGGGAATGGGTATAGACCTACAAGAAGAATGTTGAAAAATAAAATAATTCACCCCAATAGTTTGATTTTCTATTTTTCCTAAGGACTTATCGTATTGAATGACCCACGTACGAGTATTATGAACTTCCTATGCTATATCGGCGTGTATAAGATAAGGAGTGCATAATCGACACTCTGAGACATAAGACTATTCAGATAAATATAATTTAATTGGATGATAATCAACATACAAATATATATACTAATTATATGTATAATAATCCAATTAAATTATATTTATCTGGGCTATCTTATGTCACCGAGGTTGTCCATTATGCTCTCCGTAACTTATCACTCAAACCTTCGTTCTCTGGCATCATCGCTGAATTCAAGATTTATATTTCGTTCGCCATCTCTTCTTATGAATTGAATCTAATGAACATAAATGACTATTATCTCTTAGAAATACGATTCCTATTTCGACGTATCAACGGGATAACTCTGTTCACCGAACAGGTTGGCAAATGGCTATTTTTTATAGGAAAGAAAAATACCTATCACCATGCAATTCAAGTGTTAGATTTTTCTCTGGAAAATTTTAATATTACATAATGAATCAAATATAATACAACATTTCTATATTTGTCGTTTTTGGCAACCCGGCGCCGTTCTCCCCATGGCGATTTAAATTGGAAACGTTTGTGTGGCGGTTAGTATGCCTTCCCACCCCGAGAGTCACCCTTTGAGTCCCAGAGGTGGTAGAATTTTGAGAGGTATCCTAATCCTTACTTGGGGTGGGTGCTAGGGCACTTCAAGCAGAGTACGCCATCTGTCAGATGGGATGACCCCTGGCGCTTTCCTTTAGGAGCAGGACTGCGCGGCGCCTCAATCTGTCGAGCGGGTGTAGATATTAACTCTAATTTTGACCTATCGACACTGACTTCAAGTGTCATCGACGTATCGCGGACGACATGGGTTTCGACAAGGATTTTGGAGTCGATCGACTCTCTCGCTCGTCTGTCTGCAAGCGTGGCAACATTCGTTTCAACGCCTCTGGCACAGAACCACATGGAAGGAAACTGTAAACCGCCACATTGATATCCCGAGAGGTAATGGCTTTTCCAGTCTTTTATTTTTGAACCTTTACTGTACATGAACCGAGTAGCGACAAACGTCCAATAGAAGAATATGTAGACAAGAAGAAGTCAGTGGATAGCAGAACTGAGTGGAGTGTACTGTGCATTGAGGGTCACCCGTCCCAAGCAATCTTAGGACGGCTCAATGACGACGGGAATTAAAATTCCAGAGCCTAACTAGAGTGACAACGCTTTCAAATGAGAGAAAAGTGGAAGATGAGAAAAGCTAGTGTAAAATGTATTCATCGAATCCTACACACTCATCAAGAGTCCCAATGTTGTGCCTTAAGTGTCGAAACTGAGACACAAAAATCGTCAGCAATAAAAGAGCCCTCAAAGGGAAGTACTCTCTGCGACTGAGTGGGCGGCGGGTTGACTCTCGAAAAGCTAAAAATATTATGATACATATGAAAGACAGCCTTTTTATGTGACTTACATGTTTAATCAAAGTTGTGTTTAATTTTATTTTATTTATAAGAGCACACAAAAACGGTTTAAAACCGCAATTTGGTTCTCCAAAACTGTAGCGAGAGAAATCATTCAGGTAATTAGGACTAACGCTGTTTGGCGTGGCGTGGCCTTTTAAGGAAAAGTTGAATTTAATGAAAGATTGACGCACGGGGAGAAAATAGAGAGGCGCTCGCAAATAGGGTCTCACGCAACCTTCGCCGTTTGAACGTGCGTACAGCGCCTTCAAATCGATGTTTTCAAGCCTAGAGGTCATTTCTTCAGGCCACACCAACTTAATCAAGAAAATATGAGTCCGTACAATGACTTAAAAAAACATTTTGCCTCGCGATGTAGAGAAGACTAAAAAAATATTAAATCCTCAAGAGATATATTTAAATCTTCCAAGTATTAATAATGGAATTAAATGTAACGGATAGTCGTAAAACAAAAGTTTAAAAATTCGCAGAACCGCACAGCACACTCGATCCTCGCTGGCTGCTCACCATTTTCCCAATCCTGCCCCGAACCATAATGAAATGCCGCTAGAGATTCCCAACACTGGACGCGCTCACAAATTACTTCAGCCCTGATTTTGAAAGTTCGCTTTTCTGGTCACCTTTGTCAGGGAACAAGTTATCATACAGATTCTCAAATCGCCAAAATGTAATACATTCAGACCATAAAGATATCAACGTAACTTTTGCTTAAAAGGCTCTAACAAAAGAAAAACACGTAAAGTGGCCGAAAAATACATACCTAAGACTATTTATGCGTTTTTTTCAATATTCTGCAATTAATATTATTATTGGTAGTCTACTGTCTAAGATGAACTTTGGTGGAGACGGACTGAACTCGCTTGCATTTCTTAGCTTCGCCTAACACGACATAAGCTGACAGCCCACATTGAAATAAGCTATTCTTCAATTCGGCATACTTTCTTCCTCCCTTCATTCCATCCAATCTCCCCAACCTAATTCTGCCCCTTCCTCGTTTTCCTAACATTCTCCCCTCTAGCACAGTCTTCAACATCTCACTGCGAATCAGTATCCTCTGCATCCATCTTTCCAGCCTCCTTTGGATTTCTCCCAACAATCCTCTTTCCTCCCCAACCATGCCTCGCACTTCCTCGTTTGTCTTCCTTTCTGTCCATGTCACCTCTCCCATCCTTCTCCAAACTCACATTTCAAAAGCATCCTATCGACTCTTATCATCATGCTTCAATGACCACGTTTCTGCGCCGTACGAAACCATACTCCATCCAAAATATTTCGCTCGCCTTTTCTTAACATCTTAAATCAATTTCCGTCAACAATACCCTCCTCCTTCTGAACCTTTCTTCGTCTAAAGCAATTTTTTTTCTTATATACCTATTACTTACTTGGCCAACTTGGTCGAAAACGCTTTCAAAATAAGTAACATGCTCCATCTGCTCTACTTCTAACCCTCGTATTTTAGTGTTAATTAACCTTCCTCTTTCTCGATAACCTTATAACCTTTGTTTTGTTTACATAAAATCCCCCTATTCCTACCCCAAAAAAGTGAAGTGGCAGTATGGAAGAAGATAAGTTCAATTTCATATGCAGCAAAGGTAACTCTGAGAATTATCAATCGATGATTACATAACTGTGCGAGCAACTGCTTAGGCAAAGATCAGTTTGGGTTTAGAAATAGGTGGGGAAGACACGACGTTTTTGCATAATGAGAACATCATACTATATGTCAGTGGAAAAGATCATCATATGTAATTAGGATGTCTTGGTTGGGTAGGGATTGAGGTTCAATGGAATCCTAAAGGTCATGATGGGAGAATATTAGGTAAGCGAGTTCTATTTAAAAAATACCGGGCGGTCCCGGTATTTTTTGTTTACATTGATTCACGACCGTAGCTACGTTCCTTGTATATTTAAATTGAGTTCTATTTAGTTTTACTTGGTACCTTGCGAACCACCGCTAAGGTGTGTGGAAGGGAATGGTAACAAGCTACTCGTGATAGAGGAGGGAAGAAAAATGGGGTTTTGGACAGCATAGAGAAGGTAGAGAGTACAAAGAAATTAACTAGGATATTATTTAGGTGAAACAATTTTAGTTTAATTTTTTGTTTAAACAATTTTCAATTAAAAAATAAGGAAATTCACACAATACATAGGTCGAGTATTTGCGAGTCATCCGAAACCTATCTCTAATAGGCAACCTTATATTGTCAATTTGACAGTTTTAATTGTTCTTAGCTTGCTTTGAAACAATATAGCTTACCCGTGTGTATTCGTATCATGTTTATACACTTGCAGGACACTAGAGGAAGAGATGCATTGCCTAAAAATGTATCCCCAATGAGAATCGATGAAGAAGTAAGCACTTTAAATGAATTTGCCGATAATTGGCACTACTCGACCCCAAAGAAGATACGTTCATTTTATTCCCGACTGCTGTGAAAATCGCCAAATATTCAGGCAATAAGCCACCAGTGGACCACTATGAAAAAATACGAGATGACCACAAAAGGAACGGATTGAGGCGTAGGCGTATACCATATTCCAAGAAGCTGTAACTCTTGGTGTTCCGAAGCAAGCTATTTTGCTTTAACGTGCCGCTTTCACGTCCTTCGGTTAGCGGATCGAGAGGAGTTGGCTGGAGCATTATTACACTTGGGACAATGCCATGATCTCTGCTTTCCACGATCACTCCTCAAGCTTCCAACCCGCGCGTGAATAAATCAGAAGGAATATGCAATGTCACCGAATGACGATCGCAAGCGTGGAGCGAAATTCCGGGCATTTTCCTCCAAGCATTGACTAATCACTTAAGGCATTTTCACCATTCAATATGATTTCTCACATGATCCGAACCCCAATACATTCTAGGAAAACTGTCAAAGACACCAGTTAGCATGAGATGCCTCCAAATCGTTTACTAGTTCTTCAGGTATGACTAGTTTACGACTGTGCCATGCAAATATTTACCTTTTTCTGAGCATAATTTGCAAACTCTTTGCGTTTTATCCCTAATTTTAATACATTCAGAATTACACACGTTAAAGAAAACAGCAATTATTTATATTATTATATTCTGTGTATTTCGTATTATTGTATTCGTAAATACTTTGATATGGAGCGTAGTTACGTATGGTGCGAAAACTTCGTCGCTGAAGCAGGAGGATAGACGTAGATTGGAGGCTTTTGAAATGTAGGTGTGGAGAAGAATGGAGAAGGTGAATTGGACCGAAAGGAAAACAAATGAGGATGTACTGGAGATGGTGGGTGAGGAGAGGGGTTTTTTGAGAGAAATCCTATGGAGGCAGGAAAAATAGATGAAGGGCGTATTGAGCGGTGGTGGAATGTTGAAGAAGGTAATAGAGGGGAGAATGTTGGGCAAGCGAGGAAAGGGCAGGAACAGGATAGGGATGTTGGATGGGATGAAGGGAGGAAAGAAGTACACAGAGATGAAGAGGGACCTGATGTGGAGTAGGTTGCTGGATTGGGTTTTTTTTGGAGTTACAAAATATTTATTTGATAGTTGCGTCCATCCAAAAACCTACCTTAACCGGTAAATTACCTTTTAAATAAATTCTGTGTACATAATTTGTAGAAAACACGTACCATCGGGCATCCAAGAGTTAGCTAGCTGCTCATGGGCATTGTTGGGTCGACGATACATCGTGGAAACACGAAAACGCGTAAATTACGATGATTAAAATTAATCCATGAGAGGGAATTCGAAGAAATGGATTCACGCAGGCAGAAATGATTCACGAAACGGTGTTTTTTGTGAACAGCGTTTATAGGCGTGGCGCAGTTACGTCCGTACTTTGAAACCAAGTCGCCTTTCCAGGATTCATTTTCTGCTCCCAATTAATTGGTTTCATAGGAAATATGCAGCTCGAATCCCAATACCCGATTATGTCGAAAAAATTAAACCTAAACTCCTGCTACTGAATAAATTCCTAAGGAGATCCTCATCACTCTCAGCTAATAAGATTGCCTGAGGGAGAAACACCTTGGGAGAGGCTTGTTCATTGTAAAAAGATCAAGACGGCAGATCAGAAAATTTCGAAAGGGATGCAAGGAATACGTAATGGAAGAATGAGTCGGAATACATAATGACATTGTCACTGCGGGGGACGTGGGTCCAATCGCGCCAATCTTTTAAGGATTCGAGAGAGATGGATGGGAGGACACGCATCCGGCGGATGATGCATGCACCATAAGCTGTCACAGTACTCACGCAGCTTAAGAGTGATCGGAATACCATTGAAAATTATGAGATGCCCGAGGGTGGAATCCGAACGTGGAAGCCATTGCCACCATTTTATCACCGTCAATCCGTTTCCATTTTCACTTCGTAGGCATCGGTGCCGAACGGTGTAGTTCATTTATGCTCTTATTTCCTATACGCATTGACGCTAGCTTAGACGCAAAACAATATTGATATTGTTACTCAATTCTGGTATTTGCTCCTCGGTCTGATTTATTTGGCGACCTATTGAGAACCAGACATTTTATCGTTTTGTATGAAGTCAACTCAGTATCTTCCGCCTGTGTCGCCTGCGTGAGTGACCATCCATTCTTCTCAGAAAACCAGAAACATTTCTCATCTCTCATTCCGTTTCCCTAGATGATGTATTCTTAATGATTTTCTTTGTTTACCTTCTTTTACTAACACTTTCAAGAATTTAAATATAATTAGAGTGTCTTCTACCTTCGCATTTTTTATTACACCGTATTACACTTCACTACTCAGGTTCACTTCCTCATCATCACAGTCCGTTTTCATCATGAAAACTTGTACCACTACGGTATCTGTGGATTTCGTCTCTATTTCTGCCATGAAAATTGTTTCATTGTATTATAGGAAGCTGTTACTCCCATTGCAGCACTACTTCGCAGTATTTTGTAAATTCCGCATTTCCATTAAGGGTGCCTGTTGGAATGATCCTGTAGCAACCCCACTCTTCGGGACATTTTATTTAATTACAGATCGAGGGTAATCCAAATGAAATTATGTTTTTTATATACTGAACAGAATATTTTGTTCCACCTGTGAATACCTATGGGCTAAGAAGGCAGGACAATTGGAAGGAAGAAATACTGAGACGCTATGAGATATTGAAGACTATGATGGAAGGGAGAATGTTTGGTGAGCGAAGGAGATGGAGGAAAAGATTAAGGATTTTGGACTGCTTGAAGTGAGGTAGAAAGAACGAAGAGCCAAACATGTAGCATGTAAGATTTATTGTAATGTAAGATGTTAAATAGACCAGTAGACTGGAGTAACAACAATGAGTGGAAGTGAATTTCAGTAGAAATCGACCGCCCGTGTTTTATAGTCGCGCCTTCGTAAGATTCACCGAAAGATGAGGAGTCGAGTCCAAACTGGGTTCCCTGATGGCCCACCTTTCATTTAAAGCCGAGGCGAGTGCCAATATGTCAATTAGGCCAATTTCGAAATATTGCTCTCCTTCCGCGGAGGTTCTCTTCGACGACGCAAGCCTTTACTACTCACGTTCACTCGCCGGCTTGCATGCTAGGGGTGAGGCAAGTGTCATTTTGTCATGCCACACGATAAAGGTAACTACTTCTTAAAACTAATTTGCACATCCTGGCAAGAATCTATGAATCGATATAAAATTATTAAAATCCCAATCAAATGGATTAGGTATTTTTATCATAAATCGCAAATAAAGCATAGGAAACAGAAAAAATAAAATCAGCTCAGGATCGTAGTTCTTTTAGAAATAAATAAATAATAAATATATAATATATATAGTTAAGAAAAGTGAAGTGTATTCATTTAATATTGGACGAACAATATGGTCGCCTAATGCATTGAACCGTTTGGATAGTTAGACTTAGAAACCATACGGGAGCGACATAATTCCAAATGAGTGACCTTGGGTCTCACACAAAAAATTCAAGAGTGGTAGATTTAATAAAACAATGATCAATAAAATTACAAATGTAAATATATTTATCCAGCTGTCACACGAAAGTAGAATTTAATTTGGCCAAATTAAATATGTACATTGGATGGAATTTTCCAGGAAAAACAAGCCGAATGTCAATATTCAACGATTACACTTATGGCTAATCCACACCTACCCTCACCCCCTGCCACATGCTCTCTTGGCGGTTTGCGAGCCAAGAGTTAGATGCAGATGCACATCTATACGGTTGATAAATAATGCCAGATGATGAGAAGACACATTCGGTGACATTGTCTCGGGGATAGGTTTTCTACTCGACAAGTAACGCAGATTAAATTACCATAGACAGTCAATTGAGACCCTTTTACACGTGAAACAGTCACAATGTCGGAAATCCGAGAAGGTTGCGATTTATTGAGAATTCTTCAATTCTTCTGGTTTCACTCTTCACCAGGGAGTGACGTCACCCTTCCGCCCGCAATTGATTACCCTTGAAACATCTTTGTCTTGGAAACGTCAAAAGTCATTTCCTGCTCCCAAATAACTGTAACGGCAAATCGAGTCATCGGCGTGACTCGATCCGTGCTACATTCATCCCCCTTCCCCGTACGCCGCACGTGACAGACGTATTTTGCAAGATGGTTTGGAAATGCAACAACTTCCTTGTTAGATCGACGGCATGAACGCGACGAAGAACTATCTCTCATCGCTTTCGTCGATCTCTTCGGAATGATTTTAGCTCGATTATGACAAAATAAGAACATCGAACAATGGTCTTTTGATGTAAATATTTAATCAAGAATTTTTAGTACTCAGATTCATCCTATCAAAAATGCTTTTCTCCCATTTATTTCCTATGCACGACACCTAACTTAATATTCATAATTTCGCGTTGCAGAATTTTTTAAATGTTTTTATTTATTCACCCTGAAAGCCACCGCTAGGGTGTGTGGCAGGGGGTGAATACACACCCGACTAAGTTTGACCTGAATATGACTCTACCGCGGTCGGACAATGTTATTCTGAACTCTTATCGTTGGTAAATTATATTCATCCGCGTAAAAGCAACATGCAGAAGTCTATTTCCGGATGTGAAAGTTACAGGAAATATGGTACTTAAGTACACTGAGATCATTCTTCATGTATACCGTTCAATTATTGACATATTCTTAAAAAAAATAAAACAGCTGGCGAGTTGAAAGAATTGACGTAACCTAAGAAAAATCCTTTAAATAAATAGGGTCATGCTCGGGTAAAAATTAGTATGGCGTGTATTCACCCCCTGCCACACACCCTAGCGGTGGCTTGTAGGGGGTGGACCTAAATAAATAAATAACCAAATCACATCACTAAATGTTTTCGCAATTTCATTGAATGGACATTTTCTATTAATCTAGCAATTTCAACTGATTGCCGGAAAGCTTCACTTTCGCTAATTAATATTGGGTATCGCTAAAATAAAATTCTAAATTGTCGTTTTTGACCTCGAAAATTTTTAATTGTAATAGTACTAAGAACTTTGCATTGAAGTGCGTCAATCAAATACTTTTAAAATTTACATATAACTGCATATTTAGAACACATCGTCAACGCTCCCACGATATTTGTTTTGAGAATTGTATCTTTAGACCTGTTTCCAATCTCAATTAACCTCCCCATAGATTAACAAAAGTAATTTGTGGATCAGGATTTGTGCCTAACTAAAAACCTATTTTAAACCTAAATCTATGCTGTAACAAAATACCTGATCCATATCGTTAGAGGACTAGACGAGCGAACTCGAAAATAACTAGTTTTTCGAGACATCCAAAACGAAGTCCAATATGAGAACGCCCCGATAGAAAAGAGGAAACAAAAGGACGAGCTCTGTTGGCTGCCCGCGTCCAGGTGACCCTGCTAAGTTAATTCAAGTTGAACAACATTCAACCGCAGTAATTATATTTTGGAAGCAGAGGACTTCGGAGCCAACCCGGCTAAGAAGAGGGGGGAATCAAAAACTTTCCCTCGTATAATGATGCAAGTTAATGTTCAAATATGTATTTTCTAAATGGCTACGTCCTCATTTACCATATTCGGTCATTCGGCAGCAACGTAAACTATAATTTTCATTATTTTTTCAAATAAATCGCCCATTTTAAACGTTGATGTGGTCGGAGGAGGGAGGAATGAATGAGAGAGGGAGTCGAGTTCACGATTCTTAAAGGGAGAAATAGCCAACAGCCTCTAGCAACCCGACATTGGGAAGGTACTCTTTGCAATGATGCCGCCCCGTCCTCAACAGCGCTTTCATCACTTCACACAAGTCTTCAGATATTCCTCGTTCCTTGAGAGTTCCTTAGGTGCCATATTCAGCCATGGCTTGCCTGGCCCACCCCTCCCTCCCTACCTGTTTCTCGAAAAACCATTTCATATTCCCACATATATTTGTTTGCTAATTCGACATTCATCCACTCTCCCGACCCCAATGGTCCATTGTGAAAAAACTAGGAGTTTTTGAAAGGAGTAAAAGTTTTTATACAAACCACTTCACACTTCATTGTACGAATCATTTAGGTACTCCCATTCCATTCCTTCAAAATTTCAAAAGATATACATAGAGAGTCAACGTATGAACATAACTTTTCGGCCTAATTTTGCCCCATTCAAATGTAACACTAATGTTGTTTGGAGACTGGCCAACCGAAACAAATGGGCAATTTGTTCGGAGTGCAAAATGCAACGCACGCACCACCAGTATAATCCCGAAGGTTTCCGCGACTTCTAGCAGTTGGTGAAAGATTTGCACTGCTTCCGGGAGTTCCCGTTGCGGAGGATGTTTCATCGACAAATACTTTCGCCTCCGTGACCGAGGGCATCTTGGGGTCGACTCATCCTAAAGACTAACCGCGAAACAGCTCAATTCGCAACAGATCAATTCGTACAGCTTCCCGGGAGTGGATGCGGACTCTGACCACAATTTGGTTGTGATGAATTGTAGTGTCCATCTCAAAAAGATACGGCAGGGGCGGCGGGTTAGGAAATAGAATATAGAAGCATTAAATGGATTGACAAGGAAGGAGTATCAGGAGGCTGTAGAGAAAATCATGTATGAAGGAAAATAGCTGAGTACTGTCGAGGAAAATGGGAATATATCATAATCCAGCCATATCCATAATAAAGGGATATCGAAATCCGCAAATGAAAATATAGGAACCGTAATGGGAAAAAGAAAACATGGATCACGGATGCGATGATTAGAAAGAGAGATGAGATAAGAAAATGGAATAGTGTAAAAACAGAGCTAGGCAGAAGGAAGTACAAAGAGGGATGGAGAGTCCGGATGGGCAGTGTTAGGAAGAGGTGTAAGGCAGGGTTGCCCATTGTCACCGGTGCTGTTCAACGTGTATGTGGAGGAAATGATTAAAGAGGCATGGGAAGAACTGGAGGTAGGAATGAAAGTCGGAGGGGAATTCGTAAAATCGGTTAGGTTTGCTGATGACCAAGCATTAGTTGCTCAGTCAGCACAGGGGTTGCAAGCATTGCTGAGTGAATTGGAAGTTCAGTACGATAGATATGGGATGAGAATCAATATTAATAAAACAAAGGCTATGCGATTTTCCAGAAAGAAAAAGGCTAAGCTAAACACTAAAATATGAGGGGAGAAACTAGAGGAGGTGAAACAGTTTACGTATCTCGGAAGTATTTTGGACCAACATGATCAAAGTAGGTAGTAGAGATGTAAGGGAAAGAATTGCGATAGGCAAAGAGGCTTTTACAAGGAGGAAGTTGATGGCAGGGACGTTGAGTAAGGATGTTACGAAAAGGCTCGTCAAAACTTTGATATGGAGCGTAGTTACGTACGGCGCGGAAACGTGGTGACTGAAGCAGGAGGATAGACGTAAATTGGAAGCTTTTGAAATGTGGGCGTGGAGAAGGTGAAATGGACCGAAAGGAAAACAAGTGAGTAAGTACTAGTTATGGTGGGCGAGGATAGGGGTTTGTTGAGAGAAATCCTCTGGAGGCAGGAAAAATGGATGAAGAGCGTATTGATCGCAGTGGGATGTTCAAGACTGTAATAAAGAGGAGAATCTTAGACAAACGAGGAAAGGGCAGGAATAAAATAGGGAGTATGGACGGACTGAATGGAGGAAGGATGGAATGAAGGGAGGAAGGAAGTACACAAATATTAAGAAGGACATGATGTAGAGTAGGTTGCTGGCTTGTGTTTGTTAGGAGTCACAAAATATTTATTTGGTAGTTGTGTCCATCTAAAACCTACCTTAACCGGTAGATTACTTAATAATAATACATACATATTAATATAATAATATAAATTTTTAACAATTAATATAATTTAATAACTTAATCATATATAGTTTTATGTAAACACATGTAGATTTTTAAAATATACATACACAAAGAAAGGGCACTCACTTATGTAGTTTGAGGTTTCATCATCTGATGATGACGGCCGTGCCGTCTAAATATCAAAACTACATATATGAGGGTCCATTATTTGTATTTCTATGTTTTCAATACCTATATCAGTGTTTTTATATATTTTTGCGTCGCCAAAGAGCGTTCTATTTCGAGGAAATATATACCAACAACGAATTCAGAGAAATATAGTCGTAATTTCTCCTCACAGTCAAGATGCAACGAATGCCTTCAAATTTCGAAAAGATTTCGGAGAAAGGTGAGGAAGCGAACGCAGAAGACAGGATGACTGGCTCTGAATCATCGGAGGAAATATCGAAAAAGAAGCATGGCAAGAATGTGCAAACGAATAATAGACATCCGGAATCCGGTAAGAAAATGTCGCAATTTCACCCCACAGGCGTTATTTCCACCATTTCGCTGTTCGCTTGATGCATTCGCATCCAAATTGACATGGGCACTTTTTGGTGTAGAGCACCAAGGGTGATTACGTCACTTCACACCATGCTGAAGATCTCGCTGAGATGGGTCTACTACGTGACGGCAATATATTATCCCCACGATCTGGCGCTGGGACCCTGGAATCGGCCATAAACTCACCGGCCTAACCAAGTAGGAAGCCGTTTACATAGTTAAGGCGAACACATACGCCTTCTCTTCACATGCCAATAAAAAAACATTTTTCAAGTATTTTCATTCCACCTGTAGGCCATTGAAGTTTCATTTATCCGTAAGTTCGGCTCTGTTGTAATGGGAAAAACGAAACTTTCGAAAAATGTATTATATTCAACAGCATTTTCGGTAGAAGATTGCTCCGCTAAAACGATAGATTAAAGAAATCTTAAGATTTCTTTACTCCATTCTAGAAACCCTCCTCTCATCCTACTCAGAGCTTCTCTAATTTCAACGTCTCCATTTGATATTTGTCTCTTACTCCTCTCGCGTTACCTACTGTCATGTTCTTAACTATTCCATGGTTACGATGGTGTTTAAAATACCCCCTGTTCAGTTTTTTCCACATGCCATTCCCCAAATCCAATCTCCGCTTGAAGAACCAAGCGAATACTTCCTCTCGTGCTTCTCTCTATAGCTTTTCATCAGCATGCGATATTTTGCACTCATTTATTTTATTTCCTTTGAGCCTCTTCGATAACACAGGCCAACAGTGTTTTTGGTGCCAGAGCTTTTAATGTTGATTTAAAGAACAATTGGGGTGCTGAATCCAATTATGAAACTAGTTTTTTCCTATCAGCTATAGTTTTCAAGATATAGATATGTTGTTACTTACGTAAAAAAATCTTCTACATGATGATATGGGAATATTATATTAATAACACAGGCCAACAGTGGTTTTGGTGCCGGAGCTTTTAATGCTGATTTAAAGAACAATTGGGGTGCTGAATCCAATTATGACACTAGTTTTTTCCTATCAGCTATAGTTTTCAAGATATAGATGTGTTGTTACTTACGAAAAAAATCTTCTACATGATGATATGGGAATATTATATTAATAATTATTAATATATTATTATTATAAATTATTATTATTATTATAAATTATAATTTGTCGTGTGCAGTTTCCGGGGTGACCGAACGACTCTGTTTCAAATTCACTCCCTCTAAAGCAATATGTGACTTCGGCTCGCCTCCTCAGCATAAAAGGATATTAATTTCGTTCCTATTGAATTTGTTATTTTATATCATTGTTACGCCTATTTGATGTCATTCAACACTGCCTTGGCATTCTCGATCCTCCAGTCTCTTTCAAGTAACCGTAGCCTGACTATACAGTAACCGCACTGATCATTTTTACAAATTCCCAGTTGCCTCGTGAACGATCGGTATGGTATCACTTATTCATTACATAACTCCTGCGGGAATGTATCGGATGCATTCATCGATTGACTGGCCAATAAAAACTGACCAATCCAATCTTATTTCCATTTGGCCATGTACTGAGCTACTGTTCAGATGAATATGAAAACTTCGTCAGAAAGATATGGTTCCGCTTATCTCTTCAGGTGCCTTTCAAGTGTCCTCGTTCTCGCATTGCGGCGTTTGGTACGCGCATCAACCGCTTCGGACTTAGGGTTGGAGCGATTGGTGCGAACGTATGTATGTGCTTGCTTCAGTGCCGAGTCAAGAAATCTTCAGCGGGTGACGACACGGCAGTAGCAATGCCGAAATCGGGGGTCGCCGCACATGAAGAGAGAGTAAAGGACGACTATCTCCTACTCAAAGAGTTCGAACATTTTTAAGAGAAGAGGAAAGACATCGGAGACGAACATTGCGTTCAATGGTCTTCCATACACAATTCGTTCGCTGCCATGAGAGCAATCAAGCAACTGCTAAAATAGCTAACAACGATGAAACAGATCCACAGTACTGTAAAATACTGACCAGGCAAGAAAATGTGTGTGCATAAATATCTACTACCGAAATTACTCGCTCTTGAGCCAAAGGACAATCAAATGCACATTTTGCTGGCCTTAGAAACATTTAAAACTAAGCTAAATTTATTAAATAATGTTATTATTGTGATATAAATCTAAATTTTTCGGTATGGTCCAGAAAATACGTAGGTGTCACTCCAAGCACTGGAAGAGTCCCAGTTCAACAAGAAAGAAAAAGTAGGGATGAGAAAGTCTGAATTCAAAGCCACGACGACGGTTCTGTCATACATCAGGGGCCACATTGGTCGCATGCATTGAGAGCTTCCCTCCAACCATGCCTATTCTGAGGGTGTCTTGTAAACCCTTCGTGGATGGGTGAGGAGGAATTTGGCAGCGCGGAAGAACGACTCATGTACATATCCTTCATCAAGGCAATGCTCACTCTCTGACAAGCGCAAACTTCCCTCGGTGGGTATACCCGCCGTATTCTTGAGACTTCTCGTTAATTCCCAACATCAATTCTGCATTACAATAAGCCAATTTTGAGTCCTCAGATGTGGTGAAATCAGGAGTGACGGAGCTGATGAGCACGACTTCGGAAAAGGACCCGCAGAATTGCTTCCGACTACGGGAAATTCGCCCGGGGTAGCGTTGACTTCGGAGCGAAGATTACAGGTACCTGATTACCTGTATAACCTACTGCTGGGAATAACAAACGTTTTTTCAACAAAAAGTTCAGAGCGTTAGTGCGGTTTTCATAGCCAGACAGATATGTTGAACCTTTGAGACAAACAGTTGCATCCAACTTGATTTCTACAATTCAGTTTCTTCCAAATTCCTCTCATCTTTCATTTACTTTTTGGCGGCCATATGTACACTCTCAACTCCATTCCAAGTGTTTCCTGATTTCTGAACATCTTGTAGCATTATACTTCGTCAAATACTCTTCCAAATTAACGAATACTACATATATCGGTCTGTTTAGACGCACATTTTTTAGTAATTCATGTACTTAAGTGACCGTATGACTAAATCTCCATTCTTCCTGAAGGGGAAATGCTATTCTGGTAGATATTTTCAAATTGTTTCGATTTACCTCTCGACTGATTAATTATTCAATTGGGAAACAAAAACTGTTCGTTACAACACCAGAGTTCGGCGCTCTGAGCAACTCAGCATCACGGATCACCCAGCTTCACAAACATTGCGCCCTCCTCGATGCTCACTGGCAGGTTTCCACTTTTCCATAGCATGATTTTTCCAAAGAATGTATCTTTAGCTTCACTTCGAAGCATCCTTTTCTCCGCCGATTTTCAATGCTTTGAGCGCCAGTTTTTCCTTCAGATCTTCTTTCCCCTGCTCTGCCTAATTAACTTCACGTAATAACACAGTTCCAGCGGTCCTCGTGCGCTTCGCACTCGTCAGTTTCTCGAGAGAATTCCTCCATTTCCTCCTTCCCTTGATTCACCGTCTTACCTTCCACCCTCCAATTCGCACCACAATTTCAGCATCAGAACAGCATTGCATTTTGCATTCCTTAATGTAAAGAGTTCACTAAACAACTATACTATCGCAAACATTGCGATGGTATAGTTGCTCGTCCATTGGTGTGACTCTTCATCCATTTCACATGAATTTTCTATTCAATTTCTGTTCATTTCCAGGGCTCTGGTACTAATTTTCTTCCTTCCGGCGAGAAGCTCTTATTCACGCCGTCTGTGGGCGTACGCCATGACTTGGCAGGCATCCATGGCTGCCTGGTGTCAGATCTCTTTCTCACGATTGCTCCTCTGCTCTTTCGCAAATTAACTTCTTCTTCCTTCGTCGTTCCTCTCTGTCCCCATCAACGTTCTTATCGACAGCCTTGATGAATCTTTGCGTGGGTGTTTTTCTTCAGGTTTTTCGACCTCTGCAATCCCATGCTCCATCACGACTCGTATCTATACCCTTCCTCTTATTTAAGTGAATACGGCTGTAAATGACCATTACGCAATAGTCCCATGTGGTCTGATGCTCTCGGCTATTTATCTTTCTGTCATTCTCGGCACCTTATACGTTTCTGTTCCGCTCCGATGTTTTTCAAAGTTTGTTGCCACCACCGCCATATCACCCTTCTAGTAAAAACTCACCCAATTCACTCTTTTGGAGTTATATTTCTCGAGTTTGAACTACATCATGCCCCTTCACCCTTTGCCTCCCTATCCAGCCCTTATGCTCCAAGAAAGAAGCACAATAAGCTCTCCATTTCCTTCCACTGAAACTGAAGTACGGTGAGGACAGACCAATGTGTCTGTGGCCTGCTACAAATCATCTGTATCCTATTATAATGTGTACTCTCAACATCCTGGGCCCCGGCAGGGGAGTGTGGAAGAAAACAGTCCTCTTCTAGATTTTCGGTGCTCTCATCCTGAGTATTCGTTAACCCGGCCATTTAAACCTAGAGAAACTACGCAGGTGCCGAAAGAAAGCTCATCTCAATGTAAGGAAGGGAAGTAATGATTAGCGAGGAAGGTTTGCTTGTTTTCGTTAAACACGCGTTCCAATATTTTAACCTACTGGCGCTCATGGACAGTACGGCTCTTCACTCTTCACCCTCATTCCTTCTTCAATAAACGCATAATCAACTCCTCCTTTCCGATAGTGTTCTGCGTATTTTCTCCGATTGAAAAATGAGCACTTCGAGGTTTCGTGCCAAAAGAGAATACCTTTAGTAACTGAACAAACGGTCATTAGTTGACACGAGAAGTCGCCAGGCTCACGGTTGTACTCTTCCTACATGCAAAGACAATGATCACGGATTCTGAGAGCCTTAGCGCCCTCCCGCTAATTCATCTCTCTCGTCTACAGTGGATAGAGCCCACCCGAAAGGTAAATGTACCCACGATGCACCTTATAATTGTAAAGGTTGGCTCCAAAAGCTTTTTGCTGGAGGTAAGGTGAGCGTTTAACCGTTAGTGAAAAAAGCGATACTCAGGTTTATCCAAAAAGTAGTTATTAATTACAGAAAATGTACGCGGGCTATTCAATAATGGGTTGATCTTTTTTTTTAATCGTATCATTTACTATGCAAACATTTAATGAAGCTTAATGAGCAAAGCATGTGTGGCATGTGTAAAAAGTAAACATCTCTAACTGATTTGATTCCAGTATTGCGCCAGCGGTAGCCGTTGCAATTTTAAACATGTTCAGTGCACCTACAGCAACGGTGGAGAAAAAGCATAATCGCGGGCTATACAATGCTGCAGGAGGCTTATGGAGAATCTGTTCTTTTCTATAGCACAGTTAAAAAAAGGTATATATTATATCAAGAGAAGAGATAATCAATTTCAATGGAAGGAGGACTCAGAGCTCTAGCTATCATGGAAGTAAACATTCGCACCACTGCTGCCAGTGTGAGAGAAGATCATCAAATAACGTTGAGAGCACCGTGAAAAATATTGGAAATTTGGTTGAAAAAATTGCACTTGAGAGGTGTTAGTGTGCGCTGGCTCCGAAACTACTCATACCCAAACAACAGAGATAGCTCACGTGGTGTCTTTTTTGAAGCTGGCGTTGACGTTAAAGGTAGATGAGGAATTTCTTTCGGAGGTTATCACTTCAGCTAAAATTGGTTACATAATTTTTATCCTGAGAGCAAACATATCGACAATCGTAACAACACACACAACTTTAAATGGAAATATGGATGAACTGAAATTTCTCCAAGGCCATACATACCAATCGAAAAAGGTAGCATTGTGAAGACAGAGACTGGATGCCGCTCCACGTTAATTAATGCACTTCGCAAGTGTTCTCGCTGAATATCTCGCAAAAATCAATGCGAGATGTGTCCCGCATCATCGCTATAGTTTAGCTGCCTAGCCTCATATTACTTTTTATCGTGCTCCAATATGAAGACACACCTTCGTGAAAAGCGCATTTCATCATGACAGGCAGTGGTAAAGGCGAGGTGATTTGAAGTAACCATCCAAAAATCTATGCGCGTAGGAGGCCGTTTACGTAGTTATGGCGTACACCTCTACCTTCTCTTGCCATGACAAGATCCTTGCTTCCATCATTTATAGGAATACGGGGAACAAAGGTGGAATAAATGCATCGCATCCAATGGGGATTACTTTGAGAGAGAACGTAAAAATTTGGAGAATGAAATAAAGATATTACGTTAAAAAAATTGGAGGAAGTCGAAATATTAAAAAATGCAGATTAAAAATGAATTAGTGGCTAACGACATTATTAACATCCCTTCATTAGACGATGAGTTCACAGTCCAATTTATAATTTTCCACTTCATCCCTGGGAGGTGAATGTAGGGAGAGAGGAGGCGACGAAGAAAGGGGGAAGTTGGTGTGTGGAAATTGGTGCCCACTCTCCATTTGAAGGCGATGCAAACCATCGAAACTTGGGACGGAATAAATTAAGTTCCGATTGAGGAAAATAGCAATTATTGGTCATTCATCATGTTCCAATTTCATCATATTACGCCTATAACTTCGTAATAGATCCTATT
Organism: Hetaerina titia; assembly: GCA_037158775.1. Classification (NCBI taxonomy): domain Eukaryota; kingdom Metazoa; phylum Arthropoda; class Insecta; order Odonata; family Calopterygidae; genus Hetaerina; species Hetaerina titia. The sequence goes on from CM073768.1 coordinate 131,149,874, forward strand.
CCAGATCTCCCACTATTATAAATCCGACCAAAAGGGCCAAAATTACAAACCACCACCCTTCTCCATCCTGAACGACCCCCCTATACGACCCCACTGCATTCTAGTCACGAATAATTCTGATTACTCACCATTCCTATGTGAATTCTAACCATAAATAGCAGTGTGTCCCGCATACGTAGTGTAGCATTTGATAATTAGATATCACCGAGTATTTTAAGCTGCCTTCAAAAATTATTCCACTGTGTGTATCACATATTTCTCTGTTAATTCCCGAAAGTTTCCTTTTTTTGGATGGTGTACAATTGATTAGTGTGACCCTACCACTCACACAAGTGGTCGGTCTTGGAGAACCAGACAAAGGACATCATGGCCTTAATGGAAGTATTTTCCCAACCACAGACATTCATTCCTCTTAATGGTTCATTCGAATGCGTTTCCCGAAACGCTCCCTTGTGGCAGAAATGGTATGAGACAAAACCGTTGATAGTGATATAGAACAGTTTTCTCACGTACGAGTTGCCGCATTTAACTCTACAAATACGATCCAGACTCAGCTCACTGAGTATTACTCTAATGTGGATGCGTCTTACGTATCGGGTGTAAAGTTGGGGGCTTGCTGTGGTGTACCTCTCTCGGGCGTCCTGGCTAGGTGGAGGGGAGAGGGGGGAGAGACGAGTCTCGAGTCCCGGTGGGTAACAACCGATGGAGCGCCCTTTTTGGGATCTTTATCAGATGACAGGTCATGAACTTTCTTCCACTCGACATACTCCATTCTCCGACTCGATACTTTCCCTCGTCCACGTCGGGGTGTCCCAGCACCCCCTGCCACACCCACGCCCCTAAGGAGCTCGCCTGGACATCGCGCTATCCTAAAAGTCAACGGCGCCGTCATTCACAACCTTGGCAACATAGCAGTGCGACAACTTTATTCAGGATCTTGTACTTCACGAAGAATTACTATCGTGGCGTCATTTTACATTGCCTCACAGGGTTAACAAATAAAACCATGAAAAAATTGAGAAATGGTGCTCTCCTCCGTGGGCGGATGTCTATCCCACTCGTTTTTCTTCTAGTCGGTCAAGTACCCCGCTTGCAGGAGGAATTCGAGGCGGTTCCATCGCACCCGTTGGCGTGCCATTTTAAGTGTCATAACTCTTTAAGTATACCGGGTAGATGGAATCCCGTGGACGCATCGTCACTCGTAACGCTGGGCGTGGATAAAAATACTGCCCTTCTTGCGAACGGAAAGTGAAAGATTCCGCCAGAAATACAATCGTCCAGTCGGGTGTGTCGATCCTAAGGGGGCCGCCGCCCTTACATCACGCCCATTGAACCTATTCCGACTACTTCTACTCCCACACCTTCCCCTTTGTGAAAGGATCCTCGAGATATAAGCCTCCCCTCGCACGTACACATCGGTGCTAACCAAAAGGCATTTCAAAGAGAGGTGAAGAGGTTTGGGTGTGACGAAAACGCATTCATTCGTGCTAATACGATTGCTGCGCCAAACGAATTCGGTTACCGAAAAAGAACGTATACCACTTCGAAAGATTTATTTCGACTTTAATTATAGCTGTTAGAAAAATACAGCGGAGATAATGTATGGAGTTGGGGATTTTTTGTAATTTGAGAAGCGCTAAAATATTTCTGACGCAAGTTTATTTAGTGAGTAATTACAGAATTTCTTCCTTGGTGATTAAGGATTATTACGGATTGAGGATGTTTAAATAATGCATTGAAATAATGCAACAATACAACTTACGTTCATGTCCTCTTTGAATCCTTCCACCCCATCAACCCCAGTATGGAAACGAAATGAAATGGCACCTCTCCCCCTCCCCCCAAACTCTCGACGCAATTGAAGGGCTACAACCCTTCCCCCACCCCAGGAAACAGGCAGTCGAGCGTGACGTTGGCGAGAACTCTTCCCCGGGAGCCCGGGAGGAAGGGCGTGGGCGGCCTCGTTTCTGACCGGCTGAGACACCTTGGAGCATAGGGCATCGTCTGTTGAAAATACGTGCATCAAAACATTGGTTTTCTTTCACTCGCCAAAAGTCAACACCCCCGTGCAACCTCTCATCCTCTCTCGTATGACTCACTTTCGAATCCACCAAAATATTCCAGGAAGTGTCAATGGAAAAATTAAGCAGTTTCCATGGAAACTGCTACTGCTTTCTAAGGATTTCCATGGAAGGATACGATTAAATCTCCAATAATTAGCCGACGATTTCCTATGGCGCGAGCTGCCTCCGTGACCAACCCTTCGAAAGTTTCCTTAAACATTTAAGCGTTACCAGAAAGGCGGGCTTGAGCTCTTCTCCTCCTCTGAGTCCCTTCCTGCCTCTTTTCCCACCTCCAACGTCGGCCACAGAATAAATTTCAGCCACTAGGTGCCCGCGGCACTCCAATCACTCGGAATAATTGAGAAAGCACTCTTGACCATGATGGTTGGGGCGGGGGGGCACATCTTAAGGGACCTGAAGGGGTCCTCCCTAATCAAAATTGTGTTGAACATTCGAATAACCCAATGCGTGTGAATTTCGTTTCGAAGGCAATGTTTCACGCTCTTTTGAATCCTCAACTTCTCTACTAACCTACCGCTCACGTCTTCATCCGCATTGACCATTTACCCCTAAGGGCCTTGTGCTGTTCCACAAATATTTGGCCACTTAATTCTAAACATCCGGTGCGTCAGCGCATAAAAACCGTGAAAAAAAAATCAACGGAGGATCTTGTGCGTCCTTAAGAATCTCGGGGAATTCCCGCCGCAAACAGCTCTGGCCCGCACACTTACGTACATATGATACGCCCCCTTCCTCCAGCTTCAAGTTCGGACGGCAAGAGCACAAGTGAGTGGCGACGGTGACGCGGAAAGACTAAACGTGACGATATCATAAAATGCATTTAAAATGATGTCACGACAAAATCTTCACTTTCGAGCGTCGAGAACCTGATAATGGGTGCCCTTATCATTGAAAGTCAAGACTTTAATTCCGCACTCCCAATTACAGTAATTAACACCATGCGCAGGAAGTTAAGAACATTTGCCACTTAGAGCAGACTTCAGCCGCCTACGAACGCCGACAAACTATCATCGTGGGGGTCGTAAAACTTGCCTACATCCTGGGATATTACTGCACCAATGTTCGAATCCATGCCAGATGAATACCACAGGACGCGGTATCACATCTGTTTTGATGTAGCTGTTCCACTCGGAGTAAAATCTTGTAGCTTTCTGCCACTGAAAAATTTAATATACCTAATTTTGATGAATTTACATATTATTCCGCCTAAAACATTTGCGTGTACATTTTTTCAAAACACAATTTACTTGAAAATTAAGTGTGTATTAAAAGACGAATGGTGAAAAGAACGATGAATGTTCCGACTAAGGTTCCGACGTGAAGGGAGATTCGCTCGGATATGCTTATTCTGGTAAAGCCGCAGAGAGTCCTTATTCCACCCACTTTTGACTGCTCAAAGCCGACATCTGACTCCAGCACATTCGCCTAATCACAAAGTGCGATTTCGTGCTACAAACCATGGTTTAAATTTTGGCATTCGAGGATGACCGCTGAAAATTCTTCGGATTGACGCATCTTTTGAAATAACAAAATAAACAAAGGATAAATTTTAACGCCCACAGAAAAATAAAAAATTATTTAATCGCCATCGCAAACGGTTCAAGTCGAACAATCATTAAACCGGAACTCGAATCCTTTCGAGTTAGTTCTATTCCGAAATGGGATTCGACCAGGGGTACCGACAGACAGGCTCTGTTAGACAAAAACATTCACGTAAAGGCACGGAGAGGGTAAAATCCGATAGGAGAATTAACCTGTCGCAAAGACTAGCGCCAGGTGTTTGACGGTCAGCCGATGGTGCAAATGACAGTCCGAATAGCATTGGGCTTGAATCAGCCAGCTCACGGGTTATCCCAGCTTCCGAGAAAGAAAGGGCTCCTCACCATGATCTCACTTTCGGCTGGGTCTCTTTGAGGAGGGCCACTGTGAAGCCGAAGTAACTCCCGGTCTGTCCCGCTGGGTCACCGAACACCTTCGCGTGTTCCACGTTCAGGTTGAACGCCCCGACGAAGCCGACGAGGAAGGAGCACAACAAGAGCAGCCGGCACATCCTCACGTGGAGACGATCAAAAACACGCGATTCACCCCTAGAGCAGCCGCCTGCCAGATACCGGCCGGCGAGTTTAGGTAGCAGCGCACACACACGTCACGAGAGCCTTGATCCCACTGACAAACGCCAAGGCAGGACGCGCCCCTCCTGGACCCCCCCCTCCTCGCCATCCAACTACCCCTCACTCGCCCTCTCCCGCCATACACCCCGTACGAATGCCCGTGAAGTATCGCGCTGCACACCGCCCGCTTCGCCTTGACCAATCATTGGTCGCGAGTGTGAGGTTGTGATGTTACGTCATGCGGGGGGGGGGAACCTCGTCCTTCTCACTCCCGAGGGCCCTTGCGGAGGGTGAGAGAGAGCATTTGAGGGGATGGTAGTGCATCATCATCAGAGGAGTCAGTCTCGGGGAGGAGGGGAAGGGGAGGGGGGAGAGAAAACTTGTTGACTCGCGGTCGCCCACGCGAGGAATTTTTCGGAATTTTTCTTGTTTCTCGGATTCCGGTCGACTACAATCGCGAGTATCGTGTTCATCCGTCCGAAGCAAGACGAGACTGCGAAAGCCAAGTCCACGAAAATTTCAGATTTTCTATTCCCTTCAAAATGTCCGAAGAATGAAGCCGTAACCAATAGTACGCTGGATAATGAAGGTGAAATACGTAAAGGGAAAAAGATGTTAGACCCTTTTTGTTGTAGTAAAACAGAATTAGCAAGCCCTCATAGTTTACCCTGTAAATAAATTTCCTAAAACTCATAATTACGTCGTCCAAACCTGACACGAATATCGTTAAAACGATGCGTAACATGCCATTAACAATTTATGCACATGTTAATGTACTATAAAGAAGTATTCTTGCGTCTTCATATTATATAATTCGAAGTCCTTTTTAAGCTGCTTTGGCGAATGGAGGAAAAATCCTTTTCAAAAGGGAATATTTAAGGATGAAAGTAGAGATCAGGAGGAGGGGAAAGGAGTATACTACCAATAAATTAGTGTAAAACAAAAAAATTTGCTGGGGAGTACTCAAGATGGTTCTTTTTTGTGTGACTCGCGCCCATAGGGGGAATGTTCACACGTGGTCATTCCCTCATTCGCCATTCAAAAGCAACAACACAGCTAGAAAAAGAACGACCGAGGCCACGTTTACGAAAGGATAAGCAAGCAGCACTTTGAATGACTTAACCACGCAGTTGTTTAACTCGAACCTCGTTTATCCAGTTTGGCGCGCCTTGTGGCGCATCGCCCGTTTTCCAGAGGGAAAGCGCCACGAACCTGTTTTTAACATTCGTTGTGCAAAGCCTTAATCGCCGAAGAAGATTTTGGGTTCTCGAAGGAAGCTCTGGGCGCAAAGATCAATTTGAGATCCCCCGCAGAATATCAATTCGTCGCTGGAACATGCCTCGAATAGACGCTTCCAGGCCGCCGACCCCCTCACTCCCTCCGCGCGAGGCCTCTCCGAGAAGCGCGCGCCTATGAATAAACCCGTCTTCGTGAGCGCATAAGCGTTCCTTTTTGTTTGTTGTTTGGAGGGCGGTCGTGAGGAGGTCGAGCACGCCGGTAGGTGGCGAGGTCTCCTAGCCCTCGAGGGCACGCCTCGCTTTCGTGCGAAGCGGTGGATTTGGAGCGGGTGAAGCGCGAATTGAGCGAGTGAGGGTGATTGGCGAAAAAGAGCGAACGAACCGGCGTCGGCCAGTCTCGATAAATATAGTCTCCAACAAAGAAAGGAAAGAGACGAGTCCTTATTATTCATCTGCCTCGTTTGGCTCATGCAAATAAATAGACGAATCGGTTATCCCAAAGGGGGCAATTGGATGTATGTGGATGTACCGACTCATTATTCACATCAAAATGCTCAAGGTGCAGGTTCCCAGGTTGTCGAGAAATGAAAAAAAGTGTGGAGTAATTTAATTCAATTTACATTCTTCGCGTGTTCCAACGGAGGAGATTTCCTTATAGAGTTGTCTTTCCGTCTCGATCTTACGATCACAATTGTTTCCTTCAATCTGCGACAGATCCTTCAGCAACACACAAATGCTCTCGTAAGGATGAAGAGGAACCTGTAAGGATGAACAGAGACGGACCGTGCGGAGTAAAAATGTACAAGGGTCCTAGAGTGCGTTCGCCCTTTCAATTTTCATAGCAATTAATTATACTTTTCATTGTGTCATTCAAAGATGTCTCACTCTCATTCTATTCATGGGTCATTATGTAACTCAGAATAACTAGCGAAGTTTTACCGTCATGGAATCAAAAACACCTACCAAGTTTCTTGGATCCAATTTCTCAAAAATCTTACGCCCAACCCATAATAAAAAGTATTTTTGAAGTAGCCTAGCAGTTCTTATTTTATCTAAGCTTATTTAATTTCTCATCGTGTTACTAGCATTCCGTAGAGAGATACTTCACCCTTATATCGTATACCGTAAGTGCATGTGCCTGTAGGAAACATTGTCTCATATATTTCAAATATTTTACATAATTATTGAAAACTGACGACTAAGCAAAACTCAACTTTGACGTCGCGCGCCTGACGTGGAATCGCCGACTGCTACACACCCTGGCCGTGGTTTGCCAGGCACCATGTAGAATGAAACATATATGCGCAACAGATAATTTTCTATGATATATGTTAATGGATTCCAAATTAAAATTTATTTGTTGGTATTATCTCGAGTGTTGTCGATTCAAACCACTCAGGATTCTTTAAAACACCTTAGGAAGGTCGAGTACGTATCTCACGGCATGAGTTTCACAAATGACTCCTTTCTTCTTTGGACCCTGTCTTCCATGTGCTGCAGCAGCCTTATACGACCTATATTCCTATCCATGGGCACGAAGACCTCTTCCCGCGACCCAGGAGGACATCCCCACGAGCCTCCTTTCGTCGCACCCAAATTTAGAAATATTTGCCTAAAACTTTATTGCCCCAATTGACGGGCGAATCCGCAACTTGCCGCGGCGATGTTAGTATCACCTCGCGAGGTCATCGACGCTTCTTCCATTCCAATTCAGCCTTGTGCCACGACGAAAACGGAAATATGCAGAATGGATTCTGGCTTTTGCTCCACGAAAGGAAAGTTTATCAGATGGCCGTAGCAAAATAAGGATAGGTACATCTTATTGCGCCATCCTCATCCGTTTTATTTACATATAGGCATATGTGTGAGGGCCATAAACCGAAAAGAACGAAGGAGCGCCAACGGAATATTTTTGCTGAAGAAGGAAATCATATGAAATAAGAATAAACGGGTCCGCCACTAAAAATGGATCATACTACTAATTCATTTCCTCCTGTTCACCATTTCAAAAGTAGATTTCCTAACGACAAAACAATTCCATAAATAATTTTCGACTGGAAAGTGAACCAGCCTCCATCATCCAGGAGACCGAGGTTATCCGGTGAAAATATTTTTGAGCCCGATTCTGATACTCCGATTCACCATTTTTTGACAATACGAGTTACTTTGTAGTGAATCAAAGATGCCTCGCGCTCTGAAGCACGATAGATAGTTGCCTTTATTTTGGGACGAGATTGAGACTATGGAGTACTTAAGTAAATATAATAGAACTTGATCAACTTAACATTAAGCTATAAAAAAATGCTAACAAGAATGATAAACCCAATTTTGGAAGCCCATTATTTTTAATCTCACTCCATAAAACGTTTAGTTAGCAATCAGGTGGCTCCGCCTTCCAGGAAACCATTTCACTCAAGAATCTATTTTAAAGCAATATTTCCAGGAAATGGGATGAAACTTTATAGACCGCCGTTAAAAGTAAATTTTAACTTCTCCTTGTTACGTTGAATGGTCGGATTTAGATCGCGATGAAAAAATCCCAACATTAAAAATTGATGGACATTCCTCGCGCTGTTTTTGGTAGAGTTATGAGGATGAGAGACCTAAGAAATGTTCTCGCTCATGCCAAATCGTTTAAAGTACGTAGCAATTAATATCCATCCGAACTCAATTAACTCCAAAAAAAACTGCTAAGAGATACTGCACTTTGACTCTTCAGGCAAATTCTATGGTGATATAATCGGGGTTCCGTACAAAATATTTGCTGATGCTTAAGTTCTTTTTCTTGTCGCCGTAAACATGGAACCCCTAAAAACTTTCTCTTTCAAATCAAAATAAAAACACAGAATTCCATCAAATTTTGGTCGGTAAAGTTAGTGGTTCACCCGCTGTCGTACATTCGTCATAAACATATACACACGTATGCAACAACATTATCTTCGATGTGTATCAATTCTATGATGCGTTCAACGCAGCTCTTCACACAACGCAGCACTTATCCTCAATTCTTTGCCGTATCTACAGGTTTATACGTGTATTGTTTAATTCTTTTCCAACACGCCCATTTCTCTGGTTGCTTTCATTATCTGTTCCACTTATTAGTTTTTCAGCTCCCCATTACATTTTCCGTCTCATTTCCTCCCTCCCCCCCCCCCTCTCCCTCTTGCGACAACATACGGTATTCTCAACGAGTGACTCACTGTGTGTTCCCAGAAATATATTTTTCCCTCGCCCGAGAAAAACTTCTTCGTTAAGACTAGATCACTTTATTTGACCTGATCGACTCCCCTGCAGCGCCGTTACCACATTTCTTACGCTTGCTTCCTCTTCGAGGGACGTTCACACGTTCTAATCGAGACAATTGTGCTCTACGCAGATGAAGTGGTTAAAATGTCGTTCAATGATGACGCCCATATTTTGCGCTACAAATAATTTTTTCATCCATCTACTGACCCCTCCTCCATATCTTTCTTTTCTCTTGCTCTGACTATTATCGGTGATCCTGGTGTCAATATGGCTACGCAACTTAGGCGTTGGTTCGCCCAGTTTTATCTTTGCAGGTGATGAACGCGTCCTTCTTCGATTCAAGCAGATTTTTTTGTTTACTTCCAAGTTGTACTTTCTCATCCCCTTCTCAAATTAACAGGCATCCCTTTCAGGCCCCTTCCCCAAATCCCTCAACCCACACAGCCATGTATGTGATTGGAAAACACAAATAACGTATCTTTCCCTCTTGGATACGAAACTTTTTCTTTAATTTCTTAAACTGCTTGCATGGCTCCGGTCTATAAACTTTTAAAATAGTAGGTTAAAAAGAACACCCTTGATTCAGTATATCGTCTCTTATTCCTCATTCAGTGGCAACAGTCATGTCAATTAATTCCACAGTACGAGTATTTAAGCGCTTATATGTCCTGTGGAGTAGATAGAATTCTTCCAAACAAAACAATTTGAAATCATACTTCAAATCCACAAATGCAATGTGTCTTTTCTTTCTCAATTTCCTCCTTTGTAGTGGCGGAGGTAAGAGTTCTAAGGCACGCCCAACAGTCTCTTAAGCTGCGGCTGAATTAGTCTCATCAGTTCGTCGGAGGATGAATAATCTCTCAAACATGAGAGTGGGTGTATCACGGAGAGATTTCTGAAGTCCTGCATTTTAATGTAGCAGGCATAGAAGCGGAAACTGTTGCGTGATTCAATAATTACGTCACCAACTAACGCATCTTCTCACCAATCTCTTTTCATTAAGCCAACTAATTTCTTCGGCGGACGTTCCTAATTATCGGTCTCCGCCGACTGTGGCCCTTAAAGAAATACCCAGTGCCCAAATGTATGGAACACTTGGACAATGACCATGAGAATCCTTTTAATCAAAGTGTGAACTATAAACTGTCAGAGCGATGGAATACCGTTAACGAAATCAAGGTGAGCTTCAAACGAACGTACGCTTGACTCTCTGAATAAGTGATAAAGAGGATTAAATGGAATTTCAATAATTTAATAGCTACTGCAATAGTTCGTACTGCAGTACTTCATCGGGGGCAACATTGAGCGGGGGAGATGTTTAATCTTCCCTTTCAACGCTTTTGATAATATCTGAACCAGAGAGCCAATCCGAGACGCCCCTTAAGGAATACGTATTCATCGTGTTTATTATCATAAAAGGTTCACAATTAATCATTATTGTACATCTCCACAATTATTGCGTTGCATGTTGAGGCTCATTTTCAATACTCCGAATTGGTATTTTTATTGGTGATGACGCTTTTTCAAAGACATTGGAAGAAAGGTCAACGTGTGAGACCAGCATAGTCTGCAATTAAATTAGAATTAACAGAGGGAGTAATTTATTACAACATTATTAACCTCGCATAAAACATTAGAGAACAAAAATTATGGACATCAATGAATTGATCTCCCTGTCGTATAATTTCCATCGAAGTCTAAATTTTGTATGACCCTCACTAATCAGGGCAAGAAGTCCAATTTTCACTCGTCAAAGAAGAAAATGCATTAGAATGTGACAGGAATATGAAAGAATACACAAACATTTAGAAAGAATAAGAGATTCTTGTTTCAACGGCCGAACCAAAATATGTGAAAATCCGGGGCATCAGTCCTTCTCCAGTATTTCCCTGTATGCCAAGTCGGCGGAGGGTTCCCGTCACGCGAAGGGGGTCCTACCCCCAAATTTCGGTGCCGAAGAATTCGAAATGCTCCCAAGCGATCCTTTAGTATTCCTTATTTGGGCGGTTGACACGAGGACAGAGGCAGGGAAAAAAGGAACGGGATATTTTCGAGTTAAATAACAATGTCCTTGAGTGATGTTTCTTCTTTTTTCAAGGAGTGGTGACCCAAACCAGTCTCCCCGCGGCCGCCTCGGTCTTGGCGGGAGACGCCGTCGCCCTGTCGGGCAGCCGCTGCATGGGTGGGGGAAGTGGGCTGGTGGGTGGAGGGAAATAAAAGGGCGATCCCCGTGGGCGGGAGGGACGTGAGGAAGGAAATACGGGAAGGCCTGGCACCCTCCTCTCGGGAGAAGCGACCATCTCGATATCCTCTGCACCTCTAGGCCCTTGACATCAGACAAAAGAGACGCCCACTCACCCTTTCTTAACCTGGAGAGATTGTTTCAGAAGTTTAGAGACTTCATTTCCGATTCGCCGCATTTCGTGCGCAGTTAAAGAGGCAGTTAAAAGCGTTTTGTATACGCTCTTTACTGACATAGTCCAAAAATTTCTCCAAATTCACGCTGCGCCAAGAAATGTCTTCGGTTTCGGAACATTATGGAACTCCTTAGGCAGTTTCGAACACCGAAGAGAGTACGTCCTACACCCTGAAGCTCGATCCGAGAGCGCGCGAAGTTTCAGACCGTAGGGTAAGACTAATCATTAGCATTGAGTATCGTTTTGTTTCTGGATAGTTCGAATTGTAGTTCGAGATATTTGTTTCTCCTGTGATCACGCACTGTGCGAGGAGTATAAGAATGTTTCCTCTCTTTACGCCCGGCAGACAAAATCTCTTTTGACTTCTCCCCTAGCAATTCAATGCAGGTTTAGAATTAATTATTTCTTCTCTGTGATCACACGAGTCCAGTGTCCAGGGGCTTCGCCAGGGGACGTAGGCGAGCAAAGCACCCCTCTTCCTCTTTTCTTGCATTTAGCCTAAAGTTAATTCCCTGTGTACACCTTCGCGACCCGCACAGCGGCTCGCCATTGCTCCTCCGGTAGGTCGGGCAAATGGAGCCGTGGGCAGCGCTTTGAGCGCGGCCGAGAGGGGAGGGATGACCGGGGGGGGGAGTGTTCTTAAATCCGGGGCCATACGTAACGTCGTCGGCCAAACGTAAATGTTGCCCCACAACAAAGGAAGTTAAGGCCTATTGCGATTCCGAGTGCCGGGAGCCGCATCTGAAGGTCCGGACGAGCATTAGCTTCATGGGTACGAATGAGAATTATTTTCAGCACAGTTCGTCAAAATTACTGTCGTCACCACCGCCAGTGGAATTTCGTGGCAATTGTTGAGATTACCTAAACACAAGATGATCAGATGGCGTAATTATCCCGTAATAAAAAATAGCAGCGGAATAATATAAATAAAAGTGGAGATAATTGACTATTTGTAAGTTATCTGTCAACAATGTTATAGTGGAAACGTTTTCATTTAATTAAAAATTCCCAGGATGTTACGATTTGTAAACTATTTTGGTCCATTTGAATTTCTTGGCAGCGTTTGCGGTCATCAGTGCCTTTGCATGTTTGTTTTCATGGAAACCACAAAAAGAGATGCCTGAGTGAACAATAAATTTCATAATTATTTTGTATGTGAGCACTAAGATTTCTCCAACGGATCATTTCAGGGTTCGCAAGTTAAAATAATAGCAGGAGAGAAGCGGTGGCGAGAATTTCAGGAACTCTTCGAGGCAAACGTCGAGTAGTATTGTCAGCCAGTGGAAAAAGGTGAGGAACCCACACGGTAAATCGTCGTTATTTCTCTTTTAAGCATTCGATTATCAATTGGAAGTGATACGGAAGCCAACGCGGTAAGACTTTTTTTCATTAAAATTCCTGCGAGATAAACCCATATCTTTGAAGTGTTTACTTATTTGTTACAAGATTAACGTGAAGCTTAAAATTATTCCTCCTACATTTTTCATCCCGTTAACATGAATACTAGTATTGCAACATGTTGACCATTTTAAGGCATGAATATTTTTTATCGCTCTTCTTTATTTGATAAATGAAGTACTTAAGAAAAGGTACTAAAGACAATTTATTAACAGAATGGGAGAGCTGGTAAAATTAAAATTAATTGAAATTAACTCCGTGAAACTCGACAACGTTTGGGTGCTGAGGGAGACCTCATGATAGTTTTATCTTCAGCGTTACGTCCGAAGCTTTGAATAGTTATGAAGATACGACTGTAGACGCTCCAAAATGCTCATTCTCTTCAAAAGGATTTTGAGGGTCTCTCAACGCTATTCATATCAAAGTGGGATCGGGACCGTAAGTTGTATGGCCATAGAACTTTTCCCTTCTTACTTTTCAGTCCTGCATGACCTATCTTGTCATAGTGGAGGTCAAACGCACGGCTGTGGTTCATTTATTTTCTCTCCTTTTTCTTTTGCCAAAGAACCTTTTAACTGGGTGAAAGTAAAACTTGTTTGACGCAAAGTTTTCAGACATCATGTATTTACACGTCTTTACGGGGATTTTTAGATAATGATTTTTCCCTTTCCCTTACCCTTCAAACACCCTTTCTCTCCCAGATGTCTTAACCTCATCCCACCGGGTGCTTGTACCCCTTGCCAAACACCGTTTTGGTGGAGCGCGAGTTATTTATGTAGATGTAGGTGAAGTGAACCTCTCACTGTCATGAATATGAAGACTAAATAGACTCAGACTTAAGGTCTCCGAAGCTGTTCGCTTCAGAAGCTCATAAGCATCTGCTAAGCTTTCGTGTCATATTAATTTTCCTAAAGGCCGATTTTTGACCGCCCTTTTTGCCGGTTATACGTTTTACAGCATTCGGGCAAAACCTAAGACACAAAATTAGCGCCCACCACCAGTTTGGAATAGCTAGAGTCCATACGATCATTCCGAGGGCAAATGCCATGTCGATTTAACCCCGAAGCCCGCACCATAAGAGTTCCGGAATCGCACTGCAGGAGTTTTTAGACCCGGATCGAGGCTATAGATTCTGTTTGACATGGAAATCGAACAGAAGGCCCAGACCTGCTATTCGGGAACATTTAATCCGTCCAATAGATTCGGCAGCGAAACGATCGTACGGTCCGCGGGAACGATCTCTGCAAGGCACTCATCACGGCTAAACTGCCTCCAACCGAGTGCTCATTTTCTATTCGTTCGGCCGGTCCCACGATCCTTCCCGTGCAGTCCTCTCCCTCAGGTGGGTTCAATATTCGCGACCGGCTTGCTTTCACTCGCGCGCCCCCTGCCTATCAACCAATCGACTGGCTGGTTGCTGGTTTGATTGCCGCCACGATTTCACGGGCTATACTGAATTGAGCACAAGGTGCTCATGTAGCTCAACCTTGGAAAATCTGCTATTCACTCGAACCCACTACCTTTCGGCTGTCATCACACACTTGAGACATATCCTTGGCAGGTCACGGGATTTATTTATTATTAGGTAATCTACCGGTTAAGGTAGGTTTCGGATGGACACAACTACCGAATAATTTTTTGACTTCCACCACGTCAAGGTTGTAGTCCATGGAAGGGTGACAAGGTATTAAAAGGGGGATTATCCTAGGTATTAGTCTTTAAAAAAATGGGCGGGGGTTTCAACGAAATTGAAAAACGGGCTAATCGGCTGAGGGGATATGGATGGACATATTAATTGATCGAAGGCGTGAAAATGGACGTGGGAATGGGAGAAGACCCGGTCGATGACCATCCTAGGGAATGCAAATGATGCATTTAAGGAAGTGCTTTTTAGTGTGTATGCGTGTACCATAAAATGTATAGCCTACGTGAAGATGGCCAAGGCAGTGTAACGGGATTACGAGGGGAGAAATATAGAGCGGTACACCCTCAAATTAAACACTATGCTATACAACATTTGTCGTGTTGGCAAAGAACAACGCTCGGAAGTGTCGTCAGCATTGCAGGCCTATCAATGAAACTCCTACGTTCATCGGTACTATTAATTACATCTGCCACCTTATGATGAGCCTGATCAAGCATCGAAGCTCCTGGAGCCCGTTTGGTACAAGGGGAAACTTTTTTCCAACAAGAGAATGTTCCCGGGGATCGGGATGGTGCGCTGGGAATTGTACTGGGTTCTCACCTGAAGGGACCGAGTTCAAATCCTGGAGATGGCAGATTTTTTTCAGTGGTATCCCAGTCCGTATTTGAGGAGCTTTGTGGAGAAAACTTTGAGTGAGTACGCCGTCCGTTGGGTGGGACGTTAAGCTGCGGACCCTTTGGAGCCTTTCGATAACAGTACGCTAATGCCGACGCCGAGTTTCCCTCCGCCCTTCCTCCTTTCCCATCCAACCCTAATGGTGCAAATTACCTCAGCTGTCGGTCGCCATCCATAAATCTACTACTCCTCTATTACCAAGAGAATGAGAATGTTGCCTTCAGACATGAGAGGGCACTTCACTGCTAAATCTATATCAATATAAATACTCCACGATCCACAAAAAAATGTGTGTCAGGAGGTGTAGGCACCAGGTGGAATCTGGGTAAAGGATAAGGGAGAGGAAGGGTGCTTAAAGGTTAAGGGAAAGGGAAAAAATAGTCAATAAAAACCCCGAAAAGACGTGCAAATTCATGTACATGCTGGCGGAAAACTTAGCTCTAAAAAAGTGTAAATTTCATCCACTACTATTTCTTTGGTACACGAAAAAGGAGGGAGTAAAAATGAACCACAACCATTTATACGATAGACCTCCACCATACCAAGACAGGTCATTCAGACTTGCACCCGTCCTGCCGAGAGTTCGGGGAATCAGTCCGACGGGAGTAGTCTGAGCGATCCTCCAAAAATAGAGCCATTAAAAGAGTGGAAATAAAGTAAGTGGAAGGGAAATGCTGCCTTTAAACGCGGTTTTAAGACGCCTGTGTGTGTTCTTCAAATTTCTCGCCATCTAACAGTGAGTACCTCTCTTTAGGATACGTTTGGTTCTTCAGAGCGCGGAGAACTCATATGCATCACAATCACCGGCAGAACCACTGTAAAGTGGTACACTTCCCACGCTTATTCTCGAATTCACAACGCCCTTAAGGGATACGGGCCCTCTCCCACGCCCTGCGCTTCGAAGGCGCGAATCCCACGTCCCGGCGGCGCATTCTGTCGTTGGAATTTGCACTATACAGACGAAGGTAGCCCTGAAAAGGGCATTAAAGTATGCCCATGATGATAACTTAATAAAACTTCAAGACTTTAATCAGAGAGAAATATCCTGATTATGTCTTTGTGCAACATTGGTTTGCCCAATTGTCGTGCGCATAACCTCTAATTGACCAAATGATAAAACTTTTCCACTAGGTATTGATTTATTTATTACACGACCGGTTTCGATGTAATACATCATCTTCAGGAGATCTACATCTATATCCCCTGAAGATAATGTAGTACACCAAAACCGGTCGTGTAATAAATAAATCAATACCTAGCGGAAAAGTGTTATCATTTGTTCATTATTATGTTCGAATTCCACCATATCAAAAGGGACCATTAGGTCTCAATTTCGCCCAAATAAAGACCTCTATCTATCGAAATATTATATCAACCCTGAAACTACGCGATTTGTATAGCCCCTTGAAAAACGCAGTGCACTAAAGCCAATTATTTCAAACGGATGTAAAGTGAGTCCCCCCCGAGAAAGATCAGCAATATATTGTGTTTTAATCACTTTGCTATCAATCCTTCCTCGCCATTGAAATATAGCCCAGATGATTCCATTACAACAACTAAAAAAGTACAAAGCTCCAACGCCAAGGCGAGCCAAAATCAATCCGGCCGGTAGCACCATCGTCATTTATGGTCACAGCGACGTATCCAGTTTCGGACACGTATTTAGCGAGATGCTTCTTTTTTGGTTATGGTCTTAACAGTATGAGAAGAATTCATCTGCTGAAGCACCTAAAACGCAATAATCCGTTCTCCGTCCTCGTGGAGATCCATCCACCTCCCACGGGAACATTCGGGTCTAGCACGACAAAAACATCTACGAAACTCGGTCTTAATCCAGTGGATGGAAGCGTGGATGAATGTCACGGATAATTAACCCCGAGGGATAAAATCAGTGGTATCGGAATGGCCCTCATCCGTCAGGAAGAGTCGGAGGGGTAGAGGTCGCAATCACACGCTTGAGGGTAAGGCACGGCGACCTGACCCACTCGTAACTCTTCACGGAAGAGAAATAACAACCCAGCTGTGATGAATGTGACCGGCCCCTGAGGGTGAATCACATCTTGGCCGAAATGAGGCAAACACCGGAGGGGACGATATACTTTTAAAATGAGGGGAGATTCGGGTAATATTTTAGGAGATGACCCTAACTCACTAAGCCGAGGTTTAAACTTTTCAAATGAAACTGACCTGTTGAGCAAAAGATAGCAGTGCTACTTTGTTTTATGCTTTTGTTTAAAGTATACATTTATCTAGTTATGTATGTATTTATTTATTAAAAGGAGTTTTTTTTTAAATATGACATCGGTGCAAAATGACCATGTCTAGCTCAACTAAGCTCAGCTGTCGACCCACCCTAAACACATTTAACTACGATAAAAACTCCATTTTGTTATCTGTATAGTGCAACACGATGAGGATAAAATATTAAAATATCAACGCACATCGTGTAATAACGGCGGAAACACCTACTCTAAAGTGGATAATCGGATGTCTACACACACACATACTTATACACATACAAATGTATGAAGTTACATTTGGCCATATATGGTTGGTACCACGCGCCTTTGTGGTATATTGTGTAGACAGTGAATTAGATTAGCGAAAACTAGCGAACACGAAAAAAATTTAATGCCGTAATCCGGCCTTTGATAGGGAGGTTGGGGACGAGAAGGATTATTACCCCTGAGAGGATAACCTACAGTAAAGAGAGGATCCTTTGCAATCCGATAAAAACTTCACCAAGAAAAGAGTCAATTGAAACTCAACGCTTACAACATTTACCTCATTTGCCACGTGCCATTATTTACTTTTATTGAGGCTCCATGCCCACACAAAGAAAATTCGTCCATAAATTCCAAATTGCCGTCTTAAAATATTTCACTTAACATCTTACGACGTTTCATTATCATTCAATCCCATCTCGGCAACTCTATCGCTCTCGCATAAAGGCCCCCATAGGTAATTTCACCACACAAAAAACTTTATTTCATAAGCCTATACACAAGAGTTATTAAAAAAAACCGACGGGGATAATAGAGCTGGGATCATATAGAGCCGGAGACCTGCTCCAATAGTCGGACAAAATCAAAACTATTGGTCGCACACAATGGTGCACAATCACGCCATCGTCAAAGAGATCTAGTAGTCATAAATTCAGTCATTGTTAAAAAAACACTTTCGGCAATGGCGGCAAAATATTCGAGATTTGATGACTTCTTCCTTATTACGAGTGAATTTCGCCGCCTGCGATAAAAAAAAGCCAGCGACCAACGGCGAAATTGATCTACACGAAGTAAACACGACAAAAACTGGCACTGACGGCGAAATAGGCAGCGAATCAGTTGTTAAGGCAAGATATTCTGATTCTACGATTGAAAAATACTAGTCCGATAGTAAATGATTAATCCCCTACTGTAACGTAACCTGATGATATCGTGGAAAATATCCATAAAGGAGTTAAATAATATCATTTAGACTTCATGCAGTCAATGATGACACCAAATTATTTAATGTCATGGCGATATTATGGCATCAAATGAACCTGGAAAAAAATATTTTATAGCATTACCACCTCTGATTGTTGATATTTTCTTCCTTCTTCAGGCTATCTAAAATGCACATCCCCTCTTAATTAATCTTTCTTTCTCTCGTAGCACTAAATAAACCGCCACGTCGTAATACCCTCTCTAACACTCAAGGGAGGTACCCATAGTGTGGTGGCCTAAGTTTGTCCCCTGAACGGAGGACTCGACATCGATTTCCAGGGACTGGATACCCAGGAGGTTAAGCGAAGCTACGTTATACGATATTTCATATGTCAGATGTTCTGGGGAAACCGCAAGCTGCACAAAGCAAACACCCTGAATGATTGAATTTCATATGTAGTCTAGAGTCTAGTTTGTCATTTTCATTCATTCGTACAATATATGTATATATACACATATATATATATATATATATAATGTAAATGGACTACCTAGTCGACACAAACACAGAACACACAAACACACTCAGTTCTGTTCCTAATTCCTCTTGAGAAAGGTGGTTGCACCACCGAAAATTCGAGAACCAGTGAGTCCCTCTTTTATGTGTTTCAGTTTCTGTGTTTGTGTCGACTAGTTAGTCAATTTACATTATTGTGCATATATATATATATATATATATATATATATATATATATATATATATATATATATACATATATAGAAATATATAATTTTTATTATTAGCTCTCATTGTTTTTAATTAACGGAGAAGCGAGACAGCGCCAGTGAAAACAGTCACGGAGAAACATACAAATTAAATTCACCAGTTTTCAGAATTTTCGGTGGCCAAACCATCTTCCTCTAGGGACAGATGGAAGGGAAGGCTAGAAATGAAGGAGTTCCTTCTCTCCCTGGTAGAGGTAGGTGATTTGGCCACCGAAAATTCGGAATACGTGTGAGTTTCAATTGTGTTTCTCTGTGTTTTTTTTCGCTAGCACTGTCTCGCTTCTCCGTTTAAATTATGTATGCATAAAGTCAAACAAAAATATATAAAAATATATTCATTCACATGGAAATAGATATAAGGAAAAGGGATGGGAGCACATGTAAAAGACGAACACAGTAGAGGTGGGGATGGCGGAATCGAGCAGACAGCAAACGCAAAAATATTTCCTTGACCGGGACTCGAACACCGGATCTTTCGACTTTCCGGGCCGATGCTCAATATATACGAGTATACACGTATACACTTGGACGGCACCATAGAATACAAAAATATGCATAGAGACACACAAAAGAGCACTCACATTTAAGATAGCTTGAGCTTTCGGCCTTTTTCAGGTCAGACTCAGATTTTCTATGACAATGAAGATATATATAGAAATGATAAAGTTACTGAGATGTATCCTAAGTTACGTTCTTTCCGAGGGTAACTCTCCCTCCCAGTCCTTGCCGTGCGTCCTTGAGTATGTCGAGTCGCATGATTGGCTAGATATAATAAGGGCATAATTATAAATATCCACCCTTAAGAAGCGTATGGCTATACCAGAGTTTTTATACCGCATATCTACGTGGATAAACATAATAAATGGCTGTACTGCAAATGGATTGATAGTAATTTAAATAATTATTCATTAGTATTTGGTTGTAATAATAACTTTCAAATTCCGAAATTCTATGCCGGGAGCTTTAGTCATCGCCAAGCGTGTTCTGGAGTAACGGCCGCCAGTCGCCTTTTCTCTCTTATCTCGGCCCCTTCCGTAGAGTCGGCAATCTTGCCATCACAAGGAGCCTCTTCCCGCTCAATTACGCCCAGAAGGAGTGAATGCGATAAAATGAAATTATGAAAACACGAAAGTAACTGAATTCGTAGCAAGTAGCTGGACTAAGTTAAGTAGAATGGAAAAAATTAGAGCAGGCGGAAATTTACAAACGAGTATATATATATATATATATATATATATATATATATATATATATATATATATATATTATTATTAGGTAATCTACCGTTTAAGGTAGGTTTTTTTGGATGGAACAACTATCAAATAAACATTTTGTGACTCCCCACCTAGCAAACAAATCTATATCAGGTCCCTCTTCATCTCGGTGTACTTCTTTCCTTCCTTCATCCCGTCCAACATCCCTATCCTGTTCCTACCCTTTCCTCGCTTGCCCAACATTCTCCCCTCTATTACCCTCTTCAACATTCCACTACCGCTCAAAACGCCTTTCATCCATTTTTCCTGCCTCCATAGGATTTCTCTCAACAAACCCCTCTCCTCCCCCACCATTTCTAGTACTTCCTCATTTGTTTTCCTTTCGGTCCATTTCACCTGCTCCATTCTTCTCCACACCCACATTTCAAAAGCCTCCAATCTACGTCTATCCTCCTGCTTCAGCGACCACGTTTCCGCGCCGTACATAGCTACGCTCCATATCAGAGTTTTTACGAGTCTTGTCTTAACATCCCTACTCAACGTCCCCGTCATCAACTCCCTCCTCCTTGAGAAAGCCTCCTTGCCTAGCGCAATTCTTCTCCTTACGTCCATACAACTTCGACCGTATTGGTCCAAAACACTTCCGAGATATGTAAACTGTTCTACCTGCTCTATTTTTTCCCCGCCTATTTTAATATTTAGCTTAGCCTTTTTCTTTCTGGAAAATCGCATAACCTTTGTTTTATTAATATTGATTCTCATCCCATATTTATCGCACTGAACCTCCAATTCACTCAACAATGCTTGCAACCCCTTGGCTGACTGAGCAACTAATGCTTGGTCATCAGCAAACCTAACCGATTTTACGAATTCCCCTCCGACTTTCATTCCTACCTCCAGTCCTTCCCATGCCTCTTTAATCATTTCCTCTACATATACGTTGAACAGTACCGGTGACAATGGGCAACCCTGCCTTACACCTCTTCCTAACACTGCCCATCCGGACTCCCCGTTCCCCACTCGCACCTGAGCAGTCTGAGACATGTACAGGTTGCGGATCAGTCTCCTGTCCCTCCAATCCATTCCTATTTTCTGCAATACACGCATTAATTTTTCCCAATTCACTCTATCAAACGCTTTTTCGAAATCTACAAAACAGGCAAAAACGTCCTGATTGTATTCTATATTCCTCTCGACTAGTGATCTCATTACTACAATGGCATCACGCGTACCTCTTCCTTTCCTGAACCCAAACTGATCATCCCCTAAGTAATCATTTGCCTTACTCTCTATCCTTTTGTTGATGATCCTGAGAATAACTTTAGCTGCGTGGGATATCAAACTTATTGTTCTGTAATCCTCACATGACGAAGCCTTTGCCTTTTTTGGAATAGGAACTACCACCGATCTCACAAAATCTTCCGGCCAGATTCCTTCCTCACAGATACTACGAATCAGTCCATATATGGCCTTCTTCCCACCTTTCCCTAACCATTTCAACATTTCTACAGGAATATTGTCCACCCCCACTGCCTTATTTGCTTTCATCTCCTTTAATGCCCTTTCTATTTCATCGTCGAGTATGCCTGGACCTAAGCTATCTTCTTCTACGTCATGTTCCTTTTCTATGTCTAACCTTGTCGGCCTAAGTTCTTTACCATACAGTGTTTCTATATATTCCTTCCATCTCTCTTGGATTTTTCCTGGTTCAACTATTATCTTACCCCATTTATCTTTAACTGTTAACACAGATCTTGCCTTCTTACTTCCCGATAATAACTTAACCTTGCTGTATAGAGCACCAATTTCACCCTTCTTCTGTAAACTTTCCATATCCTCGCATTGCGTTTTCCACCATTCTTCTTTTGCTTTATTTTTTATGTGTTTTCCTATCCCCTTTCCTTATACCTATTTCTGTTTGAATGAATATTTGTGCGCCGTATGGCGGGATTTTCAAGTTTGAATATATAATTATATATATATATATGCCTGTAATGTGGAGAAAAATGGACGAAGCGATGAGTACATTAGGAGAAGAAGAATTGTTTTAGCGACAGAAGAATCTACAAGGAGGATGGGGCTTCTTTGAATGCCTTGCCAGGACTAACCCTGTCATGTAGCCTAATAAACCCTTAAAGGGGAGATAGATTAGAGTGTAATGCCCATGGTGCGTGGCTCTCAAATGTTTTTTTGGGAGAGAGTTGATTAATGGGAAGAATGGAGAAAAAGATTTGGACAGTGAGGTTTAAGCAAACCCTCAGGGTGGCTGGAGGAAATTCGAAGAAGAAATATCGGATGGAGGAGACTTTCAGAGGCAGAGTGGGATGGCGAAGACCGTGATGGCGGGACATTTGGTGGGTTGGGAAGCGAGAGAATGGGCATTTTGGACGACGTGGAGGGGTGTGGTGGAGAACCGAAGAAGAAACGGACGCCGATGGATCGACTTGTTAGAGATGCCTTTAGAATTATGTTTCAGATGACGGTTTTCAGGGACCTTCCAGCTCTTATTGTTAGGGAACCCAAGCTGATGATGATGCCCACCGGTTCCCTATAATGTAATGAAAACATTGGGCCTGTGGGAATGAACCACTGACCATTTTGAAGTCCTCTCCGGGCACTCCGGACACTACTACTTTCTGGGAGGGCAGAGGTATTCCCGGAGAAAGACAAATGACGAAAGATGATAATACTTTCTGGAGAGTAATTAAGACGGGATGGCCATTGGACGAACAACGGGAATATATCTCCATTCTCCTTAGGGACGAAGCCCCTTCCTTCAAGTCAGTCCTCATCCTTCGAACGGAGCATCTTCATGCTTACGAGGCTGTCACCGGGTCTTTGACCTCGAGGCACTCCCTTGCACTCCCAGTTTTTGTTTCATAAGCAACTCGACAACAGTGAGTGACTTCGTCAATGATTGTCGAGGTACCCTATGCACTGGAGGGAATATCGACATTTTCATTGAACGAGTGTGTACTTTCCTCGGCCTGCTTTTAAGTGGAAACGTCAACTTAAGACTCAAGTCAACTGTTGCTTAAACGAAGAAGCACACGTAGTCAACCAAGAGATTCATGTACCACTCATGTATGTAACTGAGGATGAGGCAAGATTAAGAAGGACTGGCTTTTATTCGTTAGCTAAGTGACCATTTGCGAAGTGTAGGACGAGAATATAAAAACATTTTCTGAGATCAACAAATACGAGTATTAGCTATTTCAGTAAACATAAATCCATTTTTATTGGAATATTAATTTAATTTAGCAAAAATATTGTTTCTTAAACATCTAAGTTAGTATTTGAATCAATTTCTAAAAATAAGATACTCTTACGAGATACACTTGGTATTACATAGTCTTGCATGCATTTGAAATACTTCTGCTCGTGCCTTTCACTCTTGTTATTGGGCTTGGACGCCAAGCGGCAAGTTGTGCTGAAATGTATATCGCTCATGTCAAACATAATTCGTACAGAGCTAAAGAAGCCAAGTTGGAATTCCCAATGTGAAGTATAAAAATAAAGGTTGTCAGCTTATCACTTGATAGAGAGGGCAAACGGTTTTGAGAGTCATAATATCGTCGTCTAGCAATTAATTCTCTGGGGAATCAAATTACAACTAATATAGTAATTAATAGATGCAGGTGGATTAACCCTAGCAAAACCAAATTTTTTGCCCACACGAATGTAGAAAACTAAATCACTTTTGCTTCATTGATTTTTCTTTTTTTAAACTTACACATTAAATAATATTTCTTAGTCTGTTGAAAAAATGATGGACTGACCAGAACGTTTTCTTATTTGCTTTAGTCGCGAATATATTGTAGCTCTGCCAATAGATTTCCAGAAGTGGACTTAATAGGAATAACATCTTTATCCGTCGGAGTGCATATACTAAATATAAGTCTCGCCATTTCGCGTTTTCTGTCGCTATTAATAAAGCCGATGAATATTTTTCAATCAGAATTTTATTCATTATAAGTGAATATATAGTAACGCGAAAAGGGAGTTATCCGAAAAGAATTCGAGTTACAAACCGAACTTCGAGTCGATGGTAATAGAAGATAAAGCACATATGAATACGTGTGACAATCATTAGTAATGAGCGGAGGCGATGGAATACGAAAACAGATTGATGTCCTAAGCAAGCTCAGTAAAAAAATGCTAGGAATCACGTACTCGGTGAGTAGAATATCTGAAGTTGTTCGTGGTCAACAAAATTACGTCGGCCTAAGCCTCGTTGGAAGGCCTCTAATCTCATTTGCCTCATGTAACCTACAATTTAAACCACATTGACGCTTCTCCACACTGAAAAATAATTTTTGCGTCAATATTTTCTTCCACGGCGTAAGTGTGCAGATTCCAGTTTCTTAATTTGCATTATGGCAGGTTTATTTTGTATTTTTTTGACCGTTTAATTACCTTGTAACATGCTACATTAGCCTGTATTCGATTTATTCTATAGTATAGCCAAACTTTGTATTAGTGTCCTTGAGATATTTTTACGTAAACTAGTAGATATATCAGAAACAGAATGTTTTATAGTTAATTTACTATGCCTGATGGGATCCAGATTGCTTCAGCATCAATTGTAAGCTTCAACCTTAGTTGACTACATGCATTCAAATGCGACCGCCTACGATAGCGGCAGAGATAAAGGCACACAAGTCCGCAAGTACTTATCTTCGCGGCGCCAATCTTGTCCGTTCACGTAATAAAGAGTCTTCGAGCGGAGGGAGCTACATCCCACACCTTAGATCTTCGAGGTGAGCATCAGAATGTGTTGCAAATTTCCTCAGTTTGAACGTGGGAAATCGTATTGTTAATTTCCAAGGGAATAAGCATGGGTCAAAGCTCCGTGTAACATAACAACGGCTACAAGTTCACATCAGATACGTAGGGTATCTCCACACACTTCGAGAGTTACCTTTCGAGAAACCGCTCAATCTTCTGAACTCGCACTCATTGAAACAAGTTAATGCCAATTTCCTTCAGTAAAAAACTGTGATTTGATTGTATTTTTGTAGTATTGAAATTCAATTACAGAAAATTCACTTATTCGTTATGGATTGGTCAAAAGTTTCGCGGGTTATCCGTGCATGTCGATTATTCGCCGTCAAATTATTTCCTTCATATATTTTAGTACTCATAAAAAATCATATCATTCTCCTTGTACTTTCTTTTTTGAAAGCCTGAGGTAAACTCACGCTGGCTTGCTAGTCAAATTTAAATTATAAACCAATTTTTTTTGCTAGATGGAAAAGCATTATAATTTTATTGCTGTGCGACGTAAACGCACGTGAAGCAGATCTACTTTGTTCGTTGTATTTAATATTAGCGTATTACTTGATTCCACCGCACTAAACGCTGCCATCTGATCTCTGTATAAAGCGTGTATCAATCTCTTCTACATTACATGGTACCCTGCAAGCTACCGCTAGTGAAGGTGGCAGGGGGTGGTTATGCACCACGCATGCAACATTAAAAATGGGGCTAATGATACATTTTCAGCAACATTGCTAAAGAGACATCCTTCCAACCCATGCAAGATATTTAAACTGCAATTTAGCGTTTGCTCCTTGAGTAATTCCCAAACTAGGTCAAGTAATGATTTTGATATGTTTGATATGTGCCACTCAGTTTGCCATAACAGCGTTTTACAAATCTAACTCCTCTACGAACTTAATCAGCATTCATTTCAACTTCATGTTGATCCCATATATTAGCAGCATATTCCGAATGTGGTATGACTAGTGAAAGATAACATTGCTCTTTTACCTGATCGTCATATTTCCCCAACATTCTTCTAAAAATCCTATATTTTTGCTAGCCTGTCCGTGTATTATTCCCCGGTTGTGTTTCACCTAGGAGAGTTCGTGGGTAAGGGTAACGCCCAAGTACGAGTTTAATCTAGACAACACTTTCTGTTTCGGTATTTCGGACCCAGTAGACACTCGGGAGGGTACTGCTACTCCAAATATTCATCTATTATTTTACTAATTCATCTTTTCTTTTACCATCATTCATCTACGCACCTGCTCAATTTTAATTTCCAAGTGCTTTTACAGTGTTGTATAGAATTGAGGTCATCTATTAAGGGGATTTTGTCCTCAGGACTGGATATATCTGCAAACCACTGCGTTGTTGGCAAATAAGCGTATCAAGCTATAAATTACGGACTTAATGTCATTAACGTAAAGAAGTTCGATAACATTTCCCTGGGGAGGAGAACTGATGCGACTTTTACTGCATTAGAGCTAAAACCTACTTCGGTTTTTACTATATTTTTTAGAATTTCCCTTGAACTCAGTAGCACGCACTTTAAGCCATTACACTCCCCGTTTTTAAACAAGTAAATCTTTCGTTTAAGCTTCTAATTTATGAACTCATTTAAGGAAAACTTAGCTATGTATGTATGTAGCTTATGTATGCAGTTACGCGAAAAAGAATGGAAAAGCGACTCACAGGTAACTTTGTCTTTACCGCCTGTTTTAAAACTTGATGTGCTCCAATCAATAGATAGGACGTTGAAATCTCCACTGATTATTATGTCTCGCGCGCTATTTTTGCATGAGATACGTTCGATTTGCTTGTCTAATTCTAGTATTGAATTAACTCTATCATTAATTGGTCTGTAAAATGAGCTTGCACAGATTCTTTTTCATGGAGAACTTTCAATTGAATACCAAACCGTTATATGGAATTATCTTAGCACTGCTGTCGCAAGATATCTTAACTACAATAAACTACAGCAAGCTCAATCGACAGTAGCAGCACATAAGACGCAGAAGAGGCCCGAAACAGAGTATCGACTTGGAATGTTAGGACGATGCTGAGGATAGAGAAAGTGGCTGATATAAAGCAGGAATTTGAAATTGGAAATGTAGATGTTTTAGGTTTGTGCGAGGTGAGATGGAATGATAGCGGGGATTACTTGTGTGATAGTAATAGAGTAATATAGAGGGGAGGGGAACGGAGCGAGTGAGGAGTGGCAATAAGTCTATGGCAAAGGCATCAGGCTAGCAAGGTTATACATAGTATGACGTAGACGAAGGTAGCTTAGGTCTAGGCATACTCAATGGGGAAATAGAAAGGACATTAAGGGAATTGAAATCCAATAAAGTACGTGGGGGTTGACAACATTCACTATTCAAAAGTTTAGTAAAACGTTAAAGAAAAAGGTTTTATGCCCTAATCCGAAGGATTTATTATGAGAAAAGAATTTGACCGAAAGACTTCACCAGATCAGCGTTAATTCATATTCCAAAAAAAATTAAGACTACATTATCTGAGGGCTACGAACAACACGTTTGATTTCGTGCGCAGCCAAAGTGGTAATCAGGATCAACAAGCAGTTGGAGAGCAGAGCAAGATTACTGAGGGGATGATCAGTTTGGGTTCAGGAAGGGGAGATGCACGCGTGATGCCATCGCAATAATGAGATCACTAATAGTGAGGAATATAGGATACAATGAGGATGTATTTGCCCATTTTATAGATTTCGAGAAGGAGTTAGATAGAATGAATTGAGAGAAAACTAATGAATATATTTCATAAAATAGCAGTAGATTTGAGGGATTGGAGACTAACTCTCAACCTGTACATGCCTCAGACTGCTCAGGTGCACGTGGGGAACGGAGAGTCCAGATGGGCAGTGTTAGGAAGTGTAATAAGGCAGGGTTTTCCATTATTACCGATGCTTTTCAACGTATCCAAGTATGCGGAGGAAATGTTTAAAGAGGCATGTGAAGAACTGGTGATAGGAATGAAAGTCGGTGGGGAACACATAAAATCAGTTATACTCGCGGATGACCAAGGGGACGACCAAGTTCGTCAAAAAGACCCCTAGGTACGTGGGTTGTTCAATAATTCTTTATAAAATCCAAGAGATGGGGACTCATAGTATCGGAAAATGTTTGCTTTTAATCATCCTCATCTCTCACTAGACTGCTGTTAAAGTTTCAGCTATATCCATCCCGTGGTTTCATTTTCATAGTCGATTGAAGCAAAAAACATTTGTTTATATCGAAAAATGGAAAAAAATGAGCCCCGTGTGATGATTAAATACTTCTATTTAAAAGGTTTAACGCCCAAAGAAATCAAAGCTGAGTTGGATGAAGTCTATGGTACATCTGCTCCTGTGTTTATGACTGTTTACAATTGGGTATGTGAGTTAAAATGTGGCCTTACATCCACAAGTGATGAACATAATTCCGGGCATTATGATTGACAAAATCCACGATATGATTTTGATTGGTCAACTAATCAGATTTCGTGAAATATGTAGTTGACGCAACAGGAATATCACAAGGTTTCACATATCCCAATATTCTCAATTTTAAATGGAAAATTGGATGTGAAAAAATCTTGACTAAATGGGTGCCGAGTTTGCTCTCATAAACACAATCGTGTGGTCGATTCGGAGGCTGTTTTGGCGCTCTTCCGTCACAATGCTGACAAGTTTCTGTGTACGTGGAAACATAATTGGATAACATCAATACGAAACATGGATTACTATACACTCCAGAGACGAAGGGAAAGTCGAAACAATGAGTTTCTAAAGGAGATTCGGATCCGAAGAAGGCAAAGACGATGAAATCGGTCAATAAGGAGATGGCTACAGTTTTTTAGGATGCACACGGAATCGTATGTACGATACATCGATTACTTGTAAAAAAGAAAAACGATAAATGGAGAGTATCATGTGTACTATTGTACCGGTTGAAAGAATAAATCCAGAAAAAATATCCTCATTTGCCAAAGAAATATTCTCTTCCATCAAGACAATCTACGAGTGTACTCCTGTGCAGTTTTGATGGCGAAAATTGTGGAATTAAAGCTCGAACAATTACAAATTCCACTGTATTCACCCGATTAAGCCCTCAGTGACTTTTTATTATTCCCAAGCTTGAAAAAAATGACACGGTGGAAAACGATTCACGTCGAACGAGGAGGCCATCGCCAACACACGCTTATTTCGATGACATTTCCGCAATCCTACTTTTTGGACGGCTTAAAAAAGTTGGAGAAAGGCTGGGAAAACTGCATCAAGGTAAAAGGAGATTATGTTGAAAAAAATCTACCCAAAATAATTTGATTTTCTATTTTTTCCTGGAGACTTATTGAACGACCTCCCACGCAAATTCAAGAAAAGTCAATTCGCTCCGTTGTAACGTTATCATACATGGGCCTACATCAAGGTAGAGTAATCTACTCTACCTTGATGTATTACCAATGTAAATTACCAATATTGGAATAACTGAAATAAATCTAATGATTGTGGTTTTTCCGCACCTACTAGAGCAGAATTAAGCGGTTTATGGAGCGGAAAAGCGGTTGAAAACGGAAAATAAAAAATCATTCACCTAGGGGCTAAAAGGAAAATTCTGTGAGACCTCAATGTGATCCTCAAATCTCTACATATAGCTACTTAACAACACTTTAAACATGTAAAGGTCTACTTTCGTATTTCCATTCTTACGTGTCACTTCTACGATATATAACAAAGATCTTCTTTAAAAGATGACTATGCATATTGAATAAAGCTGAGTCCATGAGCATTTCGATTTTTAATTTGCACAACTTCCAAGAAACTGCGGGAGATGTCGCGACAGTAACTTTCAACAGAGTCATCCGCTAAGTGTGTGTGTGCGTGCTAAAATTTCGGAGTACAAGATGAGGCCTCGGTAGATAAAGTGGTTAAATCACCCGGCTGGACATCGAGGGATCTGGGTTTGAATTCCAGTCAATGCAAATGATTTTTTTATTCACTGAAATTGTTGCATTTTAATTTGAACGTTGGAATATTCGATATTTTTACTGAAATAATGGATATCTTTCCAATGCTCCGTTTCAGTTTTTGGTTTTTAATTTTTTTACACTAAAAAGGAGACGGTTGACGATACTGCCATGCCTACCACGTCCGTTAGTTAATTTGGATGTCTATCACGTTCGGTGATTATTGGAACATAAATCCCAGTAAGGATAACCTGCGGTCTCTAATGCGTCCTAGCTGATGATAC
The DNA here is from genome assembly GCA_037158775.1 of Hetaerina titia. Lineage (NCBI taxonomy): Eukaryota > Metazoa > Arthropoda > Insecta > Odonata > Calopterygidae > Hetaerina > Hetaerina titia. The sequence continues at coordinate 131,180,132 of CM073768.1, forward strand.
TTACAGCTGATTGGCTTTCATTATCCGAATAATAAAAGTTCCTTAAGTATTCACTGCTAGTAATTATGCATGTGTAAGTATGTACAGTAAAATACCAATTAACTGTTTTTGTGGGAATTTCAACCCACATCTATCTTTTTTCACAATCATCATAAAATTTGGAATTCCAGGCCATTTTTCAGTCAATAGAACATTTTTTCATTCATCAAAATCATTTATTTTTAGCAATTAGGATATGAAATATCCAGCTACATTAAAAATAGCCGGCTTGCCATCATTTATTCGATTAATATCTCTCTAATCAGCTGTAACTTCCTGAAACTATTTCGGTTGCCTTGGAGAACAATTAATGAAAATATGACAAGCTAATTGGTTCCTTAATTGTGCAAATGAGCCCTTCAGTGATTCATACATATCACTTGAGATTCGTTCTTTCTGTTCTACCTCAATTACTTGTCTCACCCTCACGAATATATTATCCTAAGTTCCAGCCAATTGGCAATACACTCCCTACCATAGACATACCTCAATAAAACATTACAAGTTTAGGTCATCAAAAAAGAAATTAGACAACTACTACATACAATTTACTTGTATGTTGTGTGATTTAAGGTATTAAACGCTTCCTTAGTTAGGCAACTGGACACATCCTACCCCTACCAAATTACCCATCTTTCCCATCTGGCGAAAATTACCTCTCCTGTCGGTTGCCTCCCCAAATAACTACTGCTATGATTTAGATGAAATGAAATGAGTGCTATTAGGATAACTGCAATGACTAGAGAAATATCTCATTCAAACTAAGTTAATGGCAGTTTTAAATTAGAGGTAACAATTAAATGGAATTGATATACTATAAATTATGGTATTAACCGAAATTTTTGAAAATGTATAGAATGCACAATAAAGTTAAACACCATGTTCCTTCATTCTCAAAGAAGACTTAGATATTCGTCTACGTGTGTACCAAGTTCTGGGCACGTCATTTACGCTTAAAAAGATGTTAAACCGAATATGCAAATTCTGGAAAAGATTATAGCAAAATCTATTATGAATGTAGAGTTAAAGTAGGTTGTCCATGTGAACCTCATTTATTGGATATTTTCCATATTTCCTCAACGATATTCAACTCCCATATTTTCGCGATCATGAACTGTCATGATGATCATTGATTTGCGCAAACCTTTGAAAGTCCTACATCGCTGCGAAATAAAATGTAGAAAATTTTCCCGACATGCAGTAAATTTTAGTGGGAAGCGGTGAAATTCATACGGAAATCAAAAATTATCATGTGCTCAAGTGAATATTTTTCCCGCTCTTTTTGGATTCCAGAATCAGTCTGTCTTCAGCCTCCTCTAAAGTGAATTCCAAGAATACCGTTACCTCAATGAATGCCTAATTCCGTGAGCAAATGGGCAAAGATTGCCTGAGCGCCTACGCCATTGACGGCGAGCAACTTCCAAGTGCCTGGAGCAGGATACAGCGCGTATGATATCGGCATTTGAAATTAATACCCTCGGCAATATTCATGGGTTCCCCATGTTTACGCATTAAGCCTTAAAAGGTTCACCACCTCCGACCGTTTTCCTCGCGGCTCCCTTCTTGGAGGAGGCGTTTCAGACGAGAAGCCATTAGCGATGGCTTCCCACGCGTCCCACAGCCACCGCGGCCCCCGCCATAGTGCGGACGGGAGCCGCGGCGTCGATGTCGGAGGGGCGACCGACTCCCGCGTCCCACGATCCACCCCGCCCAATCGCCAGTCACAATCTCCTCTCCTCGACGTCAAGAATGGTTCGCCAATCCCCTTAAAGACGCGCGCGGACCAACCGTGCCAGACACGTTGAATCTTTTCCTCACCTTGTGATGGAGTCGGGTTAACGTTTAGAGTTAACGAGATGAACACCTCTGGCACGGATGACCATCTCAGACACGGAGACTGACTTTCTTCAATACGCCCCCATTACAACACTATAAAGCATACGTAAAACCAACAATCTACAATAAACTCGATTTTTATTCATGGTCTAAGTAGTACATGACTCGAAGATAAATAGTTTTCGTACCTATTAGTGATGGACATCAAACAATTCCACAAAGTGGACAACTTCGTCGACAACTGATATCAAAGTCGATAACTGGACTCCTTATCAGAAGCAAGCACGGCGTGACCGACAATCAAAGCGATGTGGCTTTGAAATTTTTCATTACAAGTATGCATTAACACTCTTGATTATTTTCATTTTTTCTACCTAGATTTAAAACTGAAGGTTCATACGTCTATTAAATAGACTGTTGTGCGTATTTTATCAATTAATAATATATATTGCGCATTTTATAAAACTTTTAAATGTTCCACCCGTTATAGTTACGCTGTTTCTCTTCAAATAACTTATAGTTTTGCAAAGTTTTTAAAAGTATGTTTGCTTATCTTTTTGCGAACCCTCTTCGCATTAGCATACTGCACCCATTTATTATATTCCACCGCGAGGGACCGGGATCGACTCCTGACGAAGACAGATATTTTTCAGTGGCTTACCGATCCCTACTTGAGGTGCTTTGTGAAGGGCACTTTGAGTGAGTATGCTGTCCTTCGAACGGGATGCTAAACTGCGGACCCCTTGGCGCCTTTCATTTAGAGTAGGGTAATGCTGACGCCGGGTTTCGCTCCACCTTTCCTCCTTTCCCATCCATTACTAATGGCACGAATGACCTTAGTTGTCGATCGCTTCATCTAAATATACTGCTACTACCCATTTATTATATTTCATAATGCCTCCAAATCGCTTCATGCAATCTACATCTGTATCCCGAAATTGTTGAATTCTTAGTATGTATTTCTAATAATACTTTTTAGTTTTTGTTACTTTATCATGCATAGCGATTATGGATCACTTTATTTCTGAAAATAGGTTTTCTGTCATCAGTCACTTTTTAGAAAATCCTTGGCCAACTACATCCTTAGGCGAAGCTAGGAAAATTCATCATATCCAAAGCAGGAGAAGGAGCCTTATTACAGATACGAATTTCGATTTTAAGTTTTTGATGGAGATCTTACAGATAAATTATCCAAACGCTGTTTTGCATAAAAGGATTGTTAAGATCAAATGAAAGCTCGCTTACCCAACAACTACAATCTAAAACTTTTTTCGATATGAGGTTACCTTTATCACACAATGCGCAAGGATTACAAAAACAATGTTCACCGGTGTTTTCCAATTAATTGTTCTCGTGTTTATTTTCATAATATTATGGATAAATATGAAGAGAAATCAGAAGATGCAGTAAGGTATTCGCCGGCAACTCTGACGGATGAAATTCTTTAAGGCGTGCGACCGACACTGAAGGTGGTCTGCGACATTAGGGATTTTTGGGTAGAAAATTCAGGGAATGGAGTAAGGGTGAAGAAAAACCCGACGTCAGCATTAGCCTACTCTTAAGGTGCCAAGGGGTCGCATAGTTAGACGTCCCATCCGAAGGGCAGCGCACTCTCCTTAAAGAGCTCTCTTAACATCAAGTAGGGTTTGGGATACCACTGAAAGAACCCACCACCTTCAGGATTCGAACTCGGGTGTTCAAGGTGTAAAGTCATTACGCTAGCCTCTGCACAATCCCGACCCCATTGGTCTACATAATTTTGATCCAATTGATAAAGGGGAGTGATTAATTCCCCTAACATTATATTTTATCTGGGATGTCGTAATTTCATCCCTGTGGTTGTTTCTTCTTTTTAATGTGTAAAGCTGCCACATTTAAGTCCCCTGCTACTTTTGCTTTCCTTAACTTACTATTCCGTATGTTTTAAAAGTGTTGTTTAAGGTTTTTTATTATTATAAAAAGAACATCATGCATGAAAACAACTTATGAATGCGACAGAGACGAGGTGGGTGTTTAAGGACAGGACTGCATTGAAGTAATTAATAAAAGAGAAAATTTCCCATCATTAGCTTAACAGAAGTATTTTTCGACTTTGTTCAGCACGATAGGGAAAGGCGTGAAGGATATTTGGGTGCATGTGTAATGGATTAAAATTACTTTCCATACAGCAATTTCTATTGTAAATATTGCCTTGGTATTTCCCATTATTCTCTCTAAAGAGACTTAGAGGGATGGTGGATTATGCACGAGCTTAATATCTTCGTACCAATATTCAAGAAAGGTAAAAAATTGATTATTTAAATAGGTGAGATTATTTACAACGGACATTGCCATATTTTAGCGAAGGAGTTCCATGAAAAAGCATGGGTGTGTGTAATTATGATTTGGTGTGAAATGTTTTGGTTATAAAATATATTACGATCATGGTTATTTGTCTTGCTAATAAATTGCGGTACCGTATAATTTTTTTAGGAAAAACTACTGCCCGTACAAATCCGACCTCACAGATTCCATCCTCAAGACGAGTGGCTGTGCATCTTCTCCACGGTGAGTCGCAGCGAACGCTGGTGTAGAGCAGTGTAGGTCGTGACCTCAATTTCCCACCACTCGTGGGCGCCCTCACGTAGGGCGAAAGAGCCAATCGGCCCGCACCCATATTTGGCGTGAATATGCAAGATGCGGGGAAAGTGTACGATTATGTCATCGCCTTACCAGGGAAAACTCCGCAAATTGTGAGACATACTTAGGCAATTGCGATATGACGATACATGTATGCATGTATATATACACTATTTGTGTTGATATGAATGTATCGACCGCCGATATTGATAATTTTAAGGAGCCGATATATCGGTGGATTGGCGATATAACAACACGAACGACCCTATTATCAAGGACAATTTTGCAGATATGGAAAAAATGGTCGAAATGGGAGATATCGTCAATAGGACGTAATTATTGAAATACGACGTGAAGATATTCGTTATAGGTGCATACATAAGTCATGTGTTGTTTGATAAAATTTAAAAAAATAGATTTCTCTTAGCACATTTCATTCTTACTGTGTACTTCACAACGCGTTTCGACGCTTGAGAATGATCATCAGGTACATAAAATGAAAGTTCATATGAGCAATGCACATGTACATACCCATACGTACATTGTATGTTGATAACGCTTAAGCATTGTAATGTGTTGATAATAACATATTTTAGTCATCTAGTCAATGAATTAATGGCATTAATTAACATTGGAAAAATTTTAAAGAGATTCGTCGTTGTGAAATAATAAAAAGCAAGGCATACATTGTACAGCAGCATCAAGATGATAAAATTATTAAAAAATAATTTTCGCTTCATCTTGGAAATGAAATCTATTTTTTTTTAATTTGATCGACATGACATAGTTGCACGATACACGCTTTACAATATATTTTTGAGGGAAATTGAAAATAAGACCAATGGGGATCCCGTGAGCGATATTCTAGAACTGTGATGTTTTTATTTCAACTCCGTGCTCCATATTTCATGATGTATAAAAACTAACACAAGCGTATGAACTTGATCTGTATTTACTGCGGGCCGCACAAATATTACTTTGACCTGAGACTTTACGATCGCTTCACCGATAATTTGCAATCCTTTCTCCCCGGATGGCCTTCCTCCCTTTTCTATACTGCCCACAGCTGCGATTTACCATAAATAAACTTTAATCGATAAGTTCACGTTTTCTTGGATTTATTAATTTTTTGTTGAAATGATATCTTCAAATTAACGCCAGCCATAATTATGCATCCTAATTTGCAATGATTTATGTATTAAAGTGTAGGGATGTATAGTGGACCGATAGTAGATTGATTAAAATGAGAAAAAATCAAATGCATGTTTCACACGATGTCCACCTTCACTTCAGTGGAACTTTGTAACTCGATAGAAAAATCTAAAGGAGCAACCATTTTTTCCACGTGAGGTAACTCGTTTCAGAATAGTGAGTGGTATGCATGTGATTACGCGTAACTTACTGCTAATAAATGCAGTTATCGAGCCCCTTTCTTCTCGGATCAAGGGACCGAATGCGACTCTGGATAATAATCCTCCCCCATTTCCTCCGCGTAACGAAAATGGTGTCGTAAATGCAACTAGCTCAATAGCGTGGTCGGGTGTGAAATTATGGGAATTATCGTAAGAAAAACGAATTGCAACAAAACCACTAATTACAAAAATTCTATGGGAAACCACTTTTTCAAGAGAGAGCATCGTTTGGTATTCATTTCTACGAAAGAGCATGTGCTTCACAATTGATGTAATGGTACTTGCAGCGTAGTTTTCAAGTCATACGCGCCTATGACTCAGAAATAAATCACTGCATTAATTGAAATTATTGAGTACTCTGCGCAGTCGATATGGCTGCCAGTCGTTATGGTGACTGAAGCCATTTACAAAACCCGATTCGAGGGTCCTTTAAAACGCGAGATATTAAGTGCGAACGAAGGGTTTTCGTGTGCTAAGTGGAATGTAGGTGAGGAAGAGGATGGAACTCTACGAAAAGAAAAACCATATGGTAATAGTGTGCATGAGGTTGCAAAACCCAAAATATCTTCGGCAGCCACCGGTGTGAGGGTCATAAAAGGGAAGTTAGTCCGAGAGGTCAGCCATGTACGGGGGCTTCGGCGTAGGGAACAAGCACAATCAAAGGTGACTCAATACAATTGAGAATTGAGAGTTTAATTCTGGCTGAGGCGTTTCCTTGAATTCATTGCGTAATCAACTAAATACTAATTTATAATATCATCGCAAAAAATGTACCTGAGAGGGTCGAACAGAGAACATTGTGAATTATATTTTGGTTAAATTGCACATCTATCGAGATTATTTTTAAAAACGCTGGTCTATAATAGCCATAGTTTCTCTATTTTTCACATCCGATTCCATCAACTTGCAAGCATTTTTACCACATTCCAAAGGATACATTCTTAACCTATTATTCTAATCCCGAACAAGTACGAAAAAATAATTTGAATTAATAACCACATGAATGATATGAGACTTCTTTTAAAATTGCGAGAAAGTCTGATTTGGATAGGTTAACGATTCTTTGCCAGAATTTGCCGCACTTGGAGGTGGAGAACTTTCTCACCCTCTTGCCAGGAGATCTCCAATCTGAATCTCAGCATTTTTTTCTTATTCCAGGGTATGCTATTGTGCGACCTGCTTATGTTAAGATTGTCACTACAAAATGGTTAAGTGCTGTTTGCGATATAGGCATTGACTAAATTAATAATGAAAATCTTATTAAATAACACATTTTTAAATTAGATAAGGACTGTTAAGATATTAATGAATTTTGTGTGTTCTTGTCAGCGAATGCGATTTGAATACTGTCCAATGATTCTAATTATGAAGGAATATTACGTGCATTTTTTCCAAGCAAATAATCGAAAAAACATACTTTTCACGTATTTCTAATGGATGTACCCATATTTTTAATCGAAAAATCAAAGTTGCGCTCTTATCCCACGTCACATTCTAAAAGCTTATAACAGTCCCACCGCCCAATATTTTTAAAAGGATTGATAAGAGACGAATCGAGACAAATTAATTGATTATATAATGCTTTGCATTATGTGATTGTAAGAAAACGTCATTTAATCAAAGTACGTGATGTGAGAATAAAGAGAGGAATACACATTGGATCGCATTATCATCTACTTGTTTCAGGTATATCTTTTCCATTTAAGGCTAAAATGCAATAAGATGGGAAGAACATGGCTTACGAAACCACGATAATCGACAGTCCAAAATACGGCGCATCTGTGGCAGGAAGAATGTTTGGAATATTTATATCAGCTCAAGCAAAGACTAGTTGTAGCCAATGAGGAATAGAAAGCTAAAAAACCATACCATTTCTTGAGGAAATCGATTGAGGAAACATAAGGAGAAGCTTAAGGAAGGAAGAGAAAAATTAAAGTATGAATGGAATGATGACCATCGAGGCATTGGAAGTTGTGGAAGAAAAGTAAAAACTGTATCAGGCATTCGAGGAATGTTGAAACTTTAAATATGTAAAAGGCATGCAATAAGAGAGTCCGAAAACATTTTAAAATTTATGGACGCATGGGAAATTAATCGTTGACTGGGCTGCAGAAGATATGCGGAATCTTGTAAAATAATAAGAAAAATGGAAATGATGAACGATCCTACACCAGCTATACAACCCGTGTCAAGGACGCGCAATGGAAACATTGCTATTTACTATTGCACCGCATATTTTCGCAGTTTGCAGTGAGCAAAGTAGAAGAACAACAGTCTCCACACTACCACAGCAGGATGCATACTGAGTGTAGGGACGTTCAGAAATCAAGATGGTGGCTCTAGCCCTACCCGCCAGACCGAAACGTAAGTTATTTTCTGGCCATGCCTCGTAAATTTCAATATGAAATCTGAAGGAAGATAAGAGAAGATTTTGCAAGATAAACAATGGAAAGATTCTATATGGATCATATTTTTAGCCACAGGCAATAAAGGTGGAGATGCAAAATGAGGCTTAGGAAGTTCATCTCGAAAAGTCTCACGACTCTGAACCTATTTGGTCAAACATTGAAAGGATTGGAACATATTGGTATAGGATCTCAGCTAACATCATTTATTAAATGCATATACCAGCAGCCGAAAGCTGCAGTTTATATGGGAAAGAAGCTCTCTGCCTTGTTCCGAACCTCTGAAGGACAAGAAAAGACCAATTTAAAATATATGTGCAGAATGTGTTGAAACACTGGAATCGATTCTGCGGATTTATTGCCACCCCCTTCCGACACAGAACAATATTCTCGCTACTGTTTGCAGATGAACAAGTATCGATTGCTCATAGTTGGCATAGGGCTAGGTTTTTGGCAAGAAAGTTGTTGGAAGAATTGAGGGAGGTGACTTAAGAGTAGTCTTGAAGAAAACCAAATATCTGGTTGTATAGGAGGAGATTAAAAAGTTATTAATCCCCCCCAAGGTACCATCAAGGAATGAAAACAGTTTGAGTTCCATTTATGACGAAGGTGTAAATATGATCTAGAATATGTGCAGGGTAGGCGCGAGGAGCAGTTGATATGGTGAATGGAGATCTATGGAGTCACGTATATCAAGGAAATAATTCACCCAAATTGTCGTCCACGGCCATTTTCAACTAATAGAATGGGAAAGATGGCCAAGGACTCCGTTATAGCGATGACCACCAGGAAGAAGGAAACGTGGACGATCTAGGCTGGGGGTGGCTAACCTATGGCACGCGTGCCCAAAGTGACACGCAGAGCAATTATTTTGGCACCCAGAGCTGGGAGGGTGCTAGGGGCAATTCCACGGTGATCACTCAATGGGTTGGCACCTGAGTCAAGCTCTTTTAGCGTACAAAATAGTTGGTACTCAATCCCCAAAAGGTTCGCCATCCCTGGACTAGGCAAACACGGAGAGCAAAAATAGGTTTAATGATGAGAGATTGACGCTCGGACACTGAAAAGTGGAAATTCCCCTACAAGTAAGTTATAAGCGTGGCATAATGAGATTAGAAAATAAATAAACTCAATTTGAGAAGGAAATTTAGAGTAATGGGATTTCAATTCACAGTATACTCGACTTTTTTTCGTTAACGAAGGCCCTGCTCTTTGTTGAAATTCCTTAAGCGCATATCACAGTTATCCGTCTTCATTGCAATAGCGTCCCTGTGAAGAGTAGTCCTTCGCCAGCACCACGACATGTGAATAACAGAGTAGGGAGGTCAAAATGAAAGACCCTGGCCAAAATTCTCCGAGTACGTGACTAACAAGTAAGTGGAGGAAGGATTTGGGTGTGCGTGGGTGTTCGCGTTGCCCCGTCACGAGGAATGGGAGCAAATCATCCTGTGACCCCGTGGTGACCGGGGGTGAGTGTGGCGATGACAGCAGTGGACATTGCGTTCGTTCTTAAACCCGTCCCCCATCCCTCTCTACTCCTCGAACAATCAGTTCAAGCATATCGCCACATTTCCAAAAATAGCAACTCCATTCCCTCTTCCCTCGGCGGCTACAGCCCATCTAAAGGCTTACCTCTCCATCATGGTCATGACAGAAATTGTCGAAAACTAGGTCGGTTAATAGTAAATATTTGTAATTGCACTGTACAAGTATAATTGTATTTATTTCGACAAAAATGCATAGGTTTTTATTTCCTCAATACAAAAACGTAAATTTTACACTTGTGAGTTCACAGAAATAAACATGTACGTATGTGGTAGTAAAACATAGTAATCACCCCGAATGTCAGTTTGGTAGGTGTCGATTGAGTTCCCCCAATACTAAGCTTTTAGAACGTGGAATTGAAACATCAGGTTAGGGGGCCAGTTCCTTCCCCTAGGCCGTTTATGGTTTCCCGGAGAGTACTGATACCCGAAGAATCACACAACTCGGGTGAAGCTGAGAGGCGTGCCCGGGAATTGAATACGGGTCCTCCGGTTCGGTCCATCGCTCTACCTCTGAACTACCACGTCCCTGTTATGTGGTAGTATGTCATTAATAAGAACTGACATGATATGCTACCGCAAAATTACTGCGGATAATTCACACTCAACATGACTCGCTCCCATTATCGCCCTTGGTCTTCGTATTTTCCTCTGCTACGTGGAAACTTATTTCTTGGATTTCATTTTAACGATTTAACGAAAGAGTCAGCCGTTATTGTTTCGCTGCATAACGTTTAACTGATGACATCAGTGGATATGATATCACCAGCAATCTACTCCATGGATCTTGATTGACTGAGTTTCTAGAACTCTTCCTTGAATGGCACTCTAAGTAGGATTTTTAATTCCGCGTTGCAGGCTGCTTTGGCTTCCTTACACATGTTCTATCGCCAAGACGAATGGAGCAGTTCTTATTTGAAATGATTTAAAAGTTTATCTGCTGAAGCAGTCAAGAGATATAGACTCCAAAATTATGTGTAAAATGCAAACCTCGGGGAATAATGGGCTTCACTCATCGATTATTTCCGGAAGGCAGTTAAATTATGGTACTATGGGCGTTGGTAAGGGTACAGCAAGCCGAGAGAATTAGTTAGGCAAAGCATCTATACTTAATCAGTAACGCCCTGAAGAGACTTGATTAAACTCTGTGGTTTCAAAGAAAATCGACATAGAAGTATTGAGAGAAATTAAATATAAAAGGAACATAAAAAAAGAGATAAAAGAAAAATTAGGAGAAAAGGAAAATTAAATTTGCTGGACACGTTCTCAGACCTAACAACTTCCTGGATTACATAATAGAGGGAAAAATAATAGGGAAAATGGGAGAGAATGGCCAAGAAAGAAATTTATAGATGATATAAAAAGCACTACATGAGAGTAACAGCCTACAATGAACTGAAAATAACATCAATGGAGAGATACCAATGGCTGCAACGGCAAGGCCACGTATTTATAAGATGACGTTGAAGTCGAATTTATATTAAAATGTGTTTTAAGTCAATGGAAGTACTTAGAGTTTCCATTTTGATACATGGCTTTTGGCTCCAAATTGTGGCAGCCTGCTCATCCAAAGGGTCGTCTTGCAAATGGATACTCAACTGGGTGTAACATTAATGTGGAAGAAAATTAAGAGGAATTTGGAAATGAAGCGAGAAAAACCATCGTTTTACGATATCTGAAATCTTAGAAAGTTTACACAGATTTCTACGATTCTGTTGCATGGAAACACGACTGAAAAGTTAGGCTACTACAGGCTATGTGCTCGTCTCGATGAGGAACTTCAAGATGCTGTCATCGTTTGGCTGCGATCTCAGGCGGCAGAATTTTATGCTGAAGGAATTTTGAACACAAGTATACAGATATGACAAATGTTTAAATTTCTTTGGCGAATATGTATAAACATAGTAGAGATATATAGTTATGAGATGAAAATAACAAATTTTCTGTATCTATTCCAGTGTACTTTTTATAGCATTATTGAGGTTACCTTCCGGACAGCCCTCGTATACACATATTTGGATGCGTTACAATACGTTCGAGATTATTTGAACCACAGGTTATAAACATTGCAACCTTTGAGAAGCAAAAGAGAATTCAATGAGCTACAATCACAAAACACAAGAAATTCGAATTTGTCATATATTTGGTTTTCTTTTCCATGTTAAGAACACGCGGGAGAAAAACACTCTGTTATGTAATATGAGACGTTCGTCCACATAGATGGGAAGCTATAGCATATCATGCCACTCAAGGTCAAATGTCACGCTTAACTCGGCGGGTCGCGGTGGGCCTTTATGAAGTCAGATGCAACTCAAGGAAGCGTACGACCAACAAGAACGAACTCAAGTGTCACTAGATCTTGTCCACACTTATTAGGAGTTATCATTCTCATCACTGGGTAACTCAACTCCAAGAGCGACACCAATTTGACAAAATGAGCGCAACTGTGATTTCACCCTCTTTAAGGGGAACACCATAGATATCGATAAAATTTTAAAGCGATTCCTGATCTTTATTATTAATTATTTTCTCTGTACATTTTTAAGACTTTTACTTCACCAAGTACGTTATCTATCTTGCCACAAACATTGAGAACTACCTCATTAGGGTTCGACAACTTTATTCTGCGTCTTAATTGTATCTTGTCGGGAATTCAATGGGTTCTTAATATCATTTTACTCACATTTCAATGAATAGACCATTAAGTGAAGTTCTTTGACCATCTGACTAAGAGAAATGTGAGATGATGATGCTTTAGATGACTTCATGACAGACGATTTAATGACTAGTTTCGTCGTCTTTGTTCGCACGCGCTACCAAAATGTGTACTTTGTAGTTCCAGGATTGTTTTAACTGCTCCAGATTGTTCTCTGGAGCTCCAGAACTTTCTCTTGTTCCCTTGATCAGCTTGGGAGAAACGCCAAATCGCAGCGACTAAAAGAAACTTGTTTCTGATATCGCTTGAGCGTCACACCACATTTAGAAGTTACTCGTCATCGCGGGTAAGCGATAGCCGTCCGTCACCCTGAAGACTGACCGAACTATATGTAACTAAGTTTATGACTTTAAGAATTATATACAGATTTTGCTAGCAGATGGCTATGGCGATTTTTTTTAATAAACGGAGCAAAAATATTATTAATATTTGACGAAAAATAGCTTCGAAGATTTATTAGTGTTATGCTTATATATAAATTTAACACAATAGTATCTAGCACAAAGGCAGGTTTTGTTCACACTAAGATTTATGGTAGAGAATAGCTAGCAGCGATGTGTTGTGCGGCCCCTTGGGCCAGTAAACCAGAGATCAAATTTTTAAAACTTAACAAAGTGAATTAACATTGAGATTGGCTTTCTTTGTTTTGTACTTTTCGGTGCAATTTTGTATTACAATCTAATATTTTAATGACTAGCAATGTCAGCGGCGTTTATAGATGCTAATGGATTTAAACGGACAATGATAATGCTTTACAAAAGTTACTGAAGGTTTATTGTTTCATAATTTTGTTAGACTAATCTTCCCACAAGCTATTCAATGCATAAAAATGCTAATGCAAAAATACAAGAAGTGAACCACTTGATCGTAGCAGTGAACAGATGATCAGCGCTAGCTGTTTTCCAATGGCATGGAATTATTTTTATCATTTGGCATGCATTGGTTTAAAGAAAATTGCTTTCCTGTTGCCAACCTTCCATGGAGTGTAAATAATTTTTTACGCTCCATGGGAGGACACGTTTTTACTATCCGGCTGTGAAGAACGTGGCTACATCGGCAAAGTTCTCCTCTCTCCCTACGCCTATAGTAATTATCACGACAATGAAGCCCGATGCACCGATGGTGACCTAGCACCCCCTGCCACACGCCCTTGCAGCGGCATGTGGGGTATTATATAGATATAGGCCATTGCAGAGAGTCGAAGGTGATACTTTGGCAGAAGTAGATATTTTCATTGTGAAATAAAATGAAAAAAGAAAATAAATCATAATATATAAATGAACTACTGAAATGTTGAGGAAAATGTTTAGAAGAATGGGGGAGGAGGACTATATAGACTGATTCTTAGTATCTATGAGGAAGCAATCTGGTCGGAAGACTGTGAGATCAGTTTTAGTTCCTATTCCGAAAAAGATAAAGGCTACATCATGTGAGGACTACAGAACAATAAGTTTGAGATCCCACGCAGCTAAAGTTGTTCTCAGGATAATCAACAAAATGATTGAGAGTAGGGAAAATGATTACTTAGGGGATGATCAGTTTGGGTTTAGGAAGGGAAGAGGTACGCGTGATGCCATTGCAGTAATGAGATCACTAATTGAGAGGAATATAGAATAAAATCAGGACGTTTTTGCCTGTTTTGTAGATTTTGAAAAAGCGTTCGATAGAGTGAACTGGGAAAAATTAATGCATGTATTGCAGAAAATAGAAATGGATTGGAGGGACAGGAGACTGATCCACAACATGTACATGTCTCCGACTGCTCAGGTGCGAGTGGGGAACGGAGAGTCCGGATGGGCAGTGTTAGGAAGAGGTGTAAGGCAGGGTTGTCTATTACCACCAGTGCTGTTCAACTTACATATGGAGGAAATGATTAAAGAGGCATGGGAAGAACTGGAGGTAGAAATGAAAGTCAGAGGGCAATACATAAAATTAGTTAGGTTTGCTGATGACCAAGCTCTAGTTTGTCAGTCAGCCAAGAGGTTGCAAGTATTGCTGAGTGAGTAGAAAATTCAGTGCGAAAAATATGTGATGAGAATCAATATTAATAAAACAATGGTTATGCGATTTTCCAGAAAGAAAAAGGCTAAGCTAAATATTAAAATAGGCGGGGAAAAAATAGAGCAGGTAGAGCAGTTTACATATCTCGGATGTGTTTTGGACCAATACGGTCAAAGTGATAGGGACGTAAGGAGAAGAATTGCGCTAGGCAAGGAGGCTTTCTCAAGGAGGGAGTTGACGATGGGGACATTGAGTAGGGATGTTAAGAAAATCCTTGTCAAAACTTTGATATGGAGTGTAACTATGGACAGCACGGAAACATGGCCATTGAAGCAGGAGGATAGACATAAATTGGAGGCTTTTGATATGTGGGTGTGGGAAAGATTGGAGGTGAAATGGACTGAAAGGAAAACTAATGAAGAAGTATTAGGGATGGTGGGCGAGGAGAGGGATTTGTTGGGAGAAATCTGATGGAGGTAGGAAAAATGGATGAAGGGCATATTGATCGGCAGTGGGATGTTAAAGACTGTAATAGGTAGGAGAATATTAGGCAACCGAGGAAAGGGTAGGAACAGGATAGAGATGTTGGACAGGATGAAGGGAGGAAGGAAGTACACAGAGAAGAAGAGGGACCTGATGTAGAGTAGGTTGCTGGATTGTGTTTAGTTAGGAGTCACAACATAGTTATTTGGTTGCTTTGTCCATTCAAAATTCTATCTTAACCAGTAGATTACCTTATAAAAAATATATATAAATGCCCACCAGCACTAATTATCCCAAATTCCAAGCAAAAGAATCTTCTCCCCACTTCCTGGCTCCATGATGCAACAACCCTGCTTCCACAGGGCTCATCCACTCAAAAACAATAAAGGCGGAAGGATAACCAGCCTGTTTTGGAATAAGCCGACTTATTAAATTCCTTCTTTCAAAGCATCTTCACCAATGTCTCCACTAGCTTACCAAATCATGCTGGCCAACCGATTCCCAAAATTGAAATCTCATTAAATGGCGTACAACGTTTGCTGACAAATATTAAGCCTAATAAATCCTCTGGACCCGATCAAACACCCGCTTGTATATTTAGGGAACTTGAGTTGGAAATTGCACCATGTCAAAGAATTCATATTTAAGAAATCACTAATAGATCACAAGGTTCCCCATTGATTGGAAAACAACTAATCTAACACCTATATTTAAAAACAGAGATAAGGAGGAACCGAGCCATTACAGACCTTTTTCCCTCACATTCATATCATGCAAGGTCATGGAACATATAGTTACTAGTGCGATAGCAAGACACCACGTTAGTTAGAATTTATTGAGGAAAATATCAGCAATGGCTTCCGAAAGTGTTGATCCAGTGACACACAACTTGCTCTTTTTGTTCATGATATCCCTAGCTCAGGAGAGAGTAAGTGAATGTGTTTTTTCTAGATTTTAAAAAGGCTTTCGACAAAGTACTTCATAATAAAATTCTCACAAAACTGGAAGCATAGGGCATAGATGAAAATATCCTGGGCTGGATTAAAGCCTCTTTGAATGGTCAGGTAGAAAGAGTAGTCATAGATGGTGTTTGCTCTAATACAGTAGAAGTGTTTTTAGGTGTTTCCCAGGGAATTTTTATGGGGCCTCTTTTATTCCTTCTTTATGTTGATGACAGTTAACTCTGTAGTTAATAGTAAGATATGTTTTTTGCCTACAATGCACCAGTTTAAACAGATATTTATCACCTTGAGGATAAAGCGGTTTTAGGAGATTACCCAAATGCTATACAATGCTGGTGCAGGGCATGGTGATTAGAATTAGACTTAAAAAAAAAGCCAAAGCCAAGCTTAGATATGTATATAACTGTTGATAGACTGCAGTAGTCTCAACTTGGCATTTATAATATTTTCATTAATAAACACACCATTTCTGTATATGCAATTAACTACCATCTAAAAATATGTATTGGGAACAAACACATGTTAAAATCTTAATTTTGTATTTACAGTGCTGTAGATGCATATAATAATTAAAATTTGTTTAGAAAACGAACTGAAAGAGGTAAAAGATATTTTTAAAATGATTTTGAATGTGAATTATGCCATTAAAGTGGATTTTCAGGAAGGATACAAGAGAGTGCAATAGAAGACACAACAAACGCACAACACAAGAAAAGACATACCATTTGGAAACAAAGTGAGTAAGACTGCAGTTTTCCGCTGAAGATAGTGAAAAGAAAAACTAAGGGGGACATACTAGAGAAGGAAAGAGGGATAAACACTTTGACAAATTAATAAAAAATGAATATCCATGGTAAACAATACAGATGTAGGAGTAGAGAATAATAAATGTGGGTAAAGGAAATATGGAATGCAGAACAGGTAATACTGGTAGCTTGGGAGCGAGGAAAAATGATGAAGTTACTGACTTTTGGACCAAAAAACTAACCAATAAATTTGGATATTTTAAAGGAAATGTAGTGAAGTACACACAATAATCCATACAAAGGAATATGAATGCATAAGCAAAAGAAATAGGTTACACTATGCTTTCAGTGGATTAACAAAAAGGATTAGCAAACAAAAATAATAAACATGCCACTATATTGGTGAACCTTAGTATATGAAAGCAATATAAAGTACATGTTATGCACATTTTGTTAATTTATAAACATATTAGTTTTAAATATCCTTAATAAATACTGTAACCAGATTACTTTCAAAATGCAAATTTTCTAGCACTCAAAGGTCAAACTAATTTAATTTATAACACTTGGAACTTTGTTTTTGCCATGATAGCTACCTATCATGACATACATTGCTATATTACAGAAAAACAGCTGCTTAATTATAAACATCAAGTATTATTATTTATTTAATTAAGAACACAATGTATACATCCACTAACAGTGGATGTGTACATGGTGTTCTTAATTCAATAAATAATGAACATGAACTTCCACAAAGTTGAGCCTGAAACAATAGAAAGCATCAAGCATTATGATAATATTTACTCAACAATAATATCCATACAGGAGAAAGTGGAAGTTTTAAACTTCCAGATAAATGCTACTCCATGTATTTGCCTCTTACATTTTATAAGATAATTGCTGCCAAATTTTTGAAACCCCCATTCAAGGGGGCAGAATGAAAAACAAGTAGGAATCTTAAGTGTGGAACAAAAATCTCAAAACATTTAGAAATATGCCTTTAAACATCAGCTGATTCATCAGACAATACTTACATCTTATTTTAATAATTCAGAGCAATACAGTTTTTGCCCAACCCCACAATTGAATTTCCAAAACATTTTGCTTTCTAGAGTACTAGCACAAAAAAATACACATACATTTCTGATATAAATATACTTTCCCAAGTCAGTAATGAAACAAACAGCAATTAGTTAGAATTTGCCTTTATTTGTATACTTGTATATACATATAAACATAAATAGGTGAACGGCCCAACGTTGTAGATAACTTATATTCACAATTATTCTCAACAAAGCTTCATTTAAAATAATTAAAAATACAATTCTTTTTCTGCTTTTCATTACAGTTGATGAATCAAAATGGTTTTTCAATCGATGAAGCAAATACTTTTACATTTAGAAATTCAGAAACACTAGACATGAAGAAAAAACTAAACACAAATATAGGCACATTCAAATACATTCCCAGAACACTCAAGAACACAATAGTTGTATGCACCTGAGTCAGTCTTATAGATAGTATACACGGCATAAACTAAAATGAAATGTTGACGTTTCTCAGCAATACAATTTTAGCCACCACTGAATGCAGCTAAAAAAGTTTAAAACAAATGTGAAAAATAAATGCATTCAATGAGTCACCTATAGAAGAGTCAACACCACCCTAGTGATGCAACAGATATGCCAAAAACTGAGTTTTTTATTTAACTGGGTAATTCAATAAAAAATATCCATGAAATTTTCATACAATGAATTTTGAACATTTTTACGAGGCTTAACATTTTTCCATCAAATGATATTCCGAATACACTTGTCTTTTTGAATCCTACGCGAAGTTTGGGCCAACAAAAACTTAAAGACTATAAAACCTACATAGACACATTTATAATTGCATTCAAGATGTACATGACCAGAAATTTACATTTATCCAATACCAAACATTATAAATGTTTTGTGCAAAACACATAAATTACTGCAGAACAGCATATTTCATCAACTACAATAACTTAGATTTTAAGTTTTCAGATCTTTAACATTCATTTTGGAAATTTTTATTACTCTGAGAAACAACAAAAGACCTCAATTCTTTTATCAACAGTTACGATAGGGACAATAATGTAAAATATCTTTCATTGTGCCACAAGTAAATGTATACAAATACTACATATTTGATTTAAAATGAAAATAAAATCAGGTGACGATTCTTCTCAGGCCATGTTGCAATTCCGTCAACACATGCCACCCATCCTGAGGTCAGCACACCACAAAGAAATTTGATTAGCATCACACTAACTGTAACTCAATGGAGTCTGTTACCTATTTGCACAAGGTGAAATCAGCCAAACGAATAAAAAGAACACTTAAGATAGTGAAAAAATCTTCATTTTGAAAGTAACAAAAATATATGAATGCATAATAGTTCTTCACTTTCAGTATGAACCACTCTTCACACAGCCATGTACACGGAAAACAGTAGAAATTCACCGAGTGTAAAATGAGTAATGCATGTGATGAGGTAAGCAGAAATTATTTGGTACTATAATGACAATGTTAGGGAGAATTTGTAGCATCCAAACGAGGCCTTTTTCTAGAACCAGATTCTTCTGGCGGGTCCAGGTTCATATGATCTCTCTTCTTTTGAGAATTCTGGAGAAAAAATAAATATTTATTACAAGGTATTATGATAAGACTTCTAAACATGGAAATTTTAAGTAATAAATAATTTTGTCACAAATTTTTTTTTAACACTTGCCTTTTTATCCCATTGCTGATGTAAATATCTTAGCAATATATTTGTCTTTTCAGTCACGATAACTGTAAAGAATTAAACTTGAAAATTACACACCAGTCCAATGAATGAGTGCATGGTAATTGAAAAACAAGAAACATGTTTTCTATGCACAAATATTATTGTATAATTACTCAACAATGCATCAGAGTTTATTCAATTAATATCCATATAGAAATATAGAAAATCCAGAACAAAACAAACAATACCAGAGCATAAAATTAAAAGTTATGGAGAAAATATAAAAAATTACAAAAGTAGAATTTTTTTCACATCATTGACCATTGGAGCACAAATAAATGTAACATTACAACCATGATGACACAGGAACATAGTCACAACTGCACACAAAACTAAAACTTATAGCGTGCAAATGGGAGGAGTGGAAAGGGGGGGATTAGGGGAGGTAAAGGATGGCAGACTTAGGTCCCATCCAGGGTAACCCTTGCTCGGCGCCAAGCTCATTCTCTGATCTCATTTTAGGTTCTTATTCCTGCCATATCTTCTCACCAGTTAGATTTCTTAATCCAAGTAACACTGTCAGGTTGGCCACAGAGAATCCCATTCCCATTAAGGGATCCGCATGCACAAACAACACTTTTGACCATATTCCATAATGGCTTGGGATCTCCATTCCATAATTGGAGTACCATTGCAATTTTTTTGGTACCAGAACTTCCTGGGAAACCATAGGCACAGGGAAAACATCTGGCCCCCTACCCAAGTGTGCAAATTTCAAATACCAATGTGCGGGCCAATATTGGGTGAAGCCTCTCAGACACCCTCAGCTCCACCCAATTTGTGTGATTTTTTGGGTACCAGATCTTCCTGGGAAAAAATATCCAACACAGGGAAAGGACCTGATTCCCCTACCCTGATATGTGAATTTCTGTCCACACAAAGATATACCTCCAAAAACAACCAATAAATACCTATTTCAATTTAGTTTCTGTTTACCTTTGGTTTTTTTTATCACATATCCTAACCATAAATTCAAATAAATGCAGTCGTTTCTTCGTAGATTTCAAAAAGATATTTGAAAGAGTGAAGTGGGTAGAATTAATATATTTGTTGAAGAAAATAGGGATAGATTGGAGGGAGAGGTGACATATCCACAACCTGTACACATCTCAGCTTGCTCAGGCGAGAGTTGCAAATGGAGTTGGAATGGGCAGTGTTATGGAGAGGAGTAAGACCGAGGCGTCCATTATCACCCATGCTTTTCAACTTATATGTAAAGGAAATGGTATAAAAGGAATGGAAGCAGCCGGAGATATGAATTTAAGTCAATGAGGAATTCATAAAATTATATACGCAATGATCAAGCTTCATTTAACCTGTCAGTCAATGTGTTATAACCACTATGATTCCATTACAAAATTCTTGAGATAGGTGTGAGATGAGAATAAATTTAGGCAAATAAAAAGTTATGAGGTTTTAGAGGAAGGCTAAGTTACACATTAAAATAGGAGGGGAAAAAATAGAGTAGGTGGAACAGTTTACACATCTTGAAAGAGCCTTTGACCAAAATAGTAATAGCAGTAATAATGTAAGAAGAAATGCATTCGGCAAAGAATCTTGCACAAGGATGAAAGAATTGGTCACAGGAACAGTAAGTAAGCTTAAAAAAAAACACTCGTGAAAACTTTGCTATGGAACACGGTTTTGCATGGCTCAGAAGGAAGACAATAAACGTAGATTGGAGGCTTTTGAGATGTGGGTGTGAAGGATGGAATAGGTAAAATGAACTGATAGGAAATCAATCAAAGAAGTACTGGGCACAGTGGGGGCAGATAGGTGATTACTGGCAGAAATCCAAAGGCAGGAAATGTGAATATAGAGCATTTCGGTAAGTTATTGAATGGTGGAGACCGTGATGGAGGAACGAGCATTTGGCAAGCAAATTGGGGGGGAGGGGGGTGGAAGAAGGATTGGCATGCTGCAGGAATGAAGGGAGGAATAAAGTACACAGAAATGAATGACAGTTTATTGTACTGTAGGGTACCAGGTTGTCTTGCTAGACAAGTCAAAGAAATATGAGTGTACAGTCTGTGTCCAAACAACAACCTACCTTAAAATTGATAGAGTAACAAATAATAACAGTAACAATCTTAATCACTTGAGCCTTCTAGCTGTCTACATGTTACAAAGACTTAGTTGAGCATATATTAGCCATTAAGAAGGTATTTAGTATCTGGAAGGTAAATTTTGAATTAAATTTTTGATCATTCAAAACTGTAATTAGTGAACTACCTAATACTGAGATACCTAAAGCATATCTTGGGGTCTTTAGATATAACACTGCTTTAGCATGTTAAATGAACACTGCCATGAAATTCACTAGGCAGTGTTTGAGGCTGAAAAACTTTTTTCAATTTTTTTATTGTGAATAATATTTTTAATTTTCTGTTACCAAGTCTTTATAGTCATTTTTTTGCAAGAGAGTGGTCCTCAGGGAGAACCATTGTAACCACAGTAAGTATTGGTCTTCAGTGGCCACAGCTGACCCTACAGTCGTCCATGCTTCCTTGGCCTTGATTTTCTTCCGAAAGATAATTTTCACTACACACTCACTCAGTAACATTTTTTGACCCTCATCTCTACACATAAATTCACAAATTATAAATGAACAAATACGTGATTTCATTAGGTACCCTTTAATCATGCTTATCACCTTCAAAATACATCCCTTGGCAGTCAATACAATGCTCCCAACGTTTTTTTCAGCTTCTGAATGCTGCCTGGAATGCTTCTTTTGGGATAACAGGTACAATTTTGTTGGGTGTCTTTAATAGTTTCAAATCAGCGTCCTTTCAAGGTGAATTTCAACTTAGGAAATAGGACCACTGGAGCAAGACCTGGAGAGTAAGGTGGCTGGGGGATCACTGGTGTGCTGTTTTCGGCCAAACACTCATTAACAGTCAATAATGTGTGCGCTGGTGCGTTGTCTTGATGAAAGCACCAAGACTTATCTTCCCACATTTGTGGTTTCTTCAGCAACATAGTGTGTCTTAACCTTCTTATTAACTCTATATAGTGCTACCCATTCACTGTTTGTCCTTTGGGGACATATCCATAATGAATGATCCCTTTCCAATCAAAGAAAACGATTGACGTCACCTTCACATTCGATTGCGACAGCCGACCGTTTTTGGATTGAGGGGAAGATGGCCCCTTTCACTGTGAAGACTGAGCTTTGGCTTCTAGAAATTATATAATAACCATAAACCCAGGTTTTGTCGCCTGAGACGATTGTTTTTAAAAAGTTTTGGTTGTCATTTGAACAATCGACCAGTTCCTGGCTGATGTCAAGATGTTTTTGTCTCTGTTCATCTGGTAACACTCGTGGCACAAATTTGGATGTGATACACTGCACACACAAAATTTCTGTCAAAATGGTGAAACATAATCCAACACTAATGCCAACTTCATTGGCAATCTCCCTGACAGTTAATTAAGAGTTTGCACCGACTAAATCACTCACAATGTTGACTAGGCCATCATTTGTTGACGTCAATGGTCATCTTATGGTTCTTCATTGGTCAAGGTTTGTCCAGACTGGAAGCGATTGTACCAACAAAAACAATGTGTATGATTCATAGCCTCTTTACAAGAAACTGCAGGAGGTGCCGCAACAGTAACTCTTTGATAGAGTCATCCACTAATATGCATTACCATGCAACAATTGCAAAGTGTAATCACAGACTCATTTCTGAATGGCTCTTGAATCTTTGCATAAGTTTTAATTGCACTTTTCCCGAAACTTAAAATTCAATGCACATAACCTGCTTCTCTAACACCTTCATTCTCACTGACACAAGAATTTGTACAGCAAGCATGCGTAACTTCAAAGAATAAGTGCTGTTGTGCGGAGACAAATAGGACCATGAGCAAGGTAGTGTTTTACTTCTCACAGATGACGCTAGAAGGTGACACCTCACTGATTGCCATCTGTCAAGCAGTTCGCACGTAGAAAGACCAATCTCATCTTTTTTTTTGCACAGACCTTATACCTCACTGCTAGAACTTTACTATGTTTCGGGAATATACATATATTAGATTCTCCATTCCAACTAATTTGAAGCTTTGCAGGTAATTTCTCCTGCAATATTTTGAAAAACTATGTTTCTGACTTTTAATAATCAAACCACTTTACTTTTCCACATAAACTTTTTAATTTTACAACCCAGGTTTCGTTATAGCATAACATCATCAGGTCATGGTAGGTATGCTATAATGAAACCTGGGTTGTAAAATTAAAAAGTTTATGTGGAAAAGTAAAGTGGTTTGATTATTAAAAGTCAGTATGAAGATTTTCCACCAAGTTACGCCAGAAACTGTTTTATTTAAACTATGTTTCCTCAAAGTAGCAGTAAGCAGAGGTTCTTGATGTGTTTCTTTCACCTTCACTTTCATTTCGTGGATTTTCTCTGAGGATGAATACTTTAATAAGTTATTATTTGCACTCTCCTTGTGTACCATGTAAAAATATAGTCAACTGTGTGAGTTTCCATCTGTATGGGAGAGTGGGCATGAAGAATTTGAGAACTATCCAAGAAATTTTACCAGGATTTTGGAGGTAAATGAGATTGTTTTTCATGTTGCATATCTGTATTTGAATTTATTGAGTTTTTATAGCCAATTTTTGAGATCTCCAATGAAGAAGAAAGAGCAAATGAGATTGATATTTTTGCTGCTGAATTCATGAGTTCCTAGTTTGAAACTATGATGGAAAATCCCCCTGCAATACCACGTGAGCCAACTATGGAGCATTTAATCAATGTTTATGACGTTAACAATCCTCCTGGTGATGTCCAAGCCAGTGGCAGTAAAATGAGTAACTCAATTAAGTAACCGCCAAACATTCGAATTTCAAGGAGAACATGGGACACCCTCAAAAATAGATGCAACTTTAGTAGGTATACAATTTTGTCAATATTTTACATTATGAAATTCTAGAGGAAATTGGGCCAACAAACCTTTTTGCAATACTAGTTTTAATTTATACTGATGTCCAACAACGATTGAGATTAAACTTGTGGTAACCTACTACAAAAGAAGAAATGAAGACATTTACAGACATGCCAACTTTCAAAAATGAAAAATCGGGAGGACATGCCAACTTTCAAAAATGAAAAATCGGGAGATTTTTAGAAGTGTATCACGAAGTAATCACTTTTAATTACCACAATATTTGCATGGCACCTTAATCCCTTTATGACACTTTGCCAATTTTTAATGAATGTCACACTTTATTAACATGTTAAGCTAAGTACACAATTTGAACAGTTCATCAAGAACGTAAGAAGGAAAAATCGGGAGTCTCCCGCTTAAATCGGGAGAGTTGGCATGTCTGCATTTATTGGCTCTAAGGATATTGTTCAAATAGCAAAAATTTGGCACTTTTGGTGGAAATGACATTTTGGTGTCAGAATTCTTTTCAGAACCATGAGTAAGAATGTGGCACTTCAGTGATTATAAACTGTGTCCAGATGGGGATAGAGGATTCCAAAAAGACGCTCAAACCAGGAAGTGGCAGCAATACCTGGAGAAACATTTTGTGTCCATGATAGATTAGTAACTTTAAGGGATCATCTAATAATGAAGCAGTATAATCCCAAGAGGACCCATAAATATAGCCTAAGAATATTCAGGTTGTGTTTGGATAAAGAATACACATGGAACATGAAGCTGTACTGTAGAAAAAACAAGCTCTAATTCAAACAATAATTGTCAAGAAACAATCAGAAAAACTTCAAGATTCAGGATGAGCAGAAGTAATAGATAATTATTATGAGGGACTCAAATTGGCAAACGTTCCATTGAAAAAGAAAATCTATCTTATATGAATGATGAGATCAAACAGATGAAGCAATCCAAAGAATGCCACTCAGAAAAAAGCTGAAAATATAGGGAATATTAGTAAAAGAAAATAATAGAGGTATATGAGTAATAAAATGGTAGGGTCAGGATTATGCACTAATATTATCCACAAAGCACAATATGGTTATTGTTCAAAGGCAAAGAGGATGTGAGCAAAATCCCTTATTTTTTGTGTGTTACAATAATGGAAATCAGAGGGTTCCGTACCGCTCATACTCTAAGGTATGCAAAAGTTGGAGGGGGGACTCGAAAACTGATAATGAGTGGTTGCACATTTCTTTCTATCAACCCTGTCTCGTTCCTCCTAACGAGTAATTTAATCCGTCGCCTACTGTCCAATTACCCTCATCCAACTTCTTTCAATTAATTACAATTTCTTTTAATCCATTTTCTGATAAAAATGTAACACCCACAAGTTCTTCAAAATGCCATATAAACCCATATATTCTACAAATATAAACTGTGTTATGATGGGACAAATCGTAAGTCATATTTGTAAAATTATAATGAGAATTTCAAAAGATTTTTTATATCCTACATGATAAATAATTTCTAAAAAATGAATCCTGAAACTCTTTCATCTGTTATTCATAGATATTTCAACCAGAGATGCTAACAATCCTATTCTATCTCTGCTAGAAATTCTATTGTATGTTACTGAAATCTATACTCACAAAGAACAGTAAATTTATATTTGGTGAAAAGACATTTTTGCCAAAATCGTGAATTTTTTGTTCTTTCCTAATTCAAGAACCCATAACATGGCAGACTTTCCCATTAACTGGAATAAAATGCCACAATACTTTCATATTTAGGAGGAACCGGACCTTGAAAAAGTGATAGTTATGGGATTCGGATGTTTAGAACAAAAAGGGTTCGCTAATAATGAAATACACATCTATGAAACAAACTGATGACAGAAGAGAGACCATTTATCTACTCCACAAGGGTGTAGCACACATGGCAGCAGATGTAAATGCTCAAACACCTTAGAATGCTACTTATGGCAACTTAGCAGAAAGTACCACCCTATATGACTATATTGTAATACCTCTATATTGTATTATAGTAATTGTAATATATGGCAAATAATTCGAATTCGAAAAATCCAACTCATGAATCCAATTACCGATTAGCAGATTCATCAAGGAAATGCAGTGCATGCAATAGGAAAGAATAGTAAAACAAAAAACCATTTAGCATCAATGCATTTTTGTCCTAACAAATCAATGTCAAAGTTTTATTTTCAATTAAAGAAAATATCTAGACCAATTTATATTCTATATGCATGAAGTTTTTATTGATCTACAAACAGGAAAATTTTTTCTGAAATTATTATTACTCATTAATGCTTAACGAAAAAATAGAGAATACTAATTTTTTAAAACCGCACAAAGGAATATAAAAATTATGCTCCAAATCAACGTCTTATATTTACTACCATTTAGAGTAATGCGTTTACATTGAATTCCTTCCCGTATTTTAACCGTTTTTCCTGGCCCCTGGGAGTTGCCAAATAAATAATTTCTAATATTTGCAGTTAATCACTTTCATGATCGCTACCAAGTAATACAACGAATTATTGGTGAAATGGTTAAAAGAAGGGTGTAAAGGTCAGCCAAATATACTCACTTTGTTCAGACGGGTAATCTTTTGTTGGAAGATAAACTGAGGGTCTTTTCACACACGTTCTACTACCACTGTCACTATGAAAGCGGGCAAAATTATTTTCATTATAAGACGGCAGACCTTTGAGAAACTCCGCAACAGACTGAAACATATTCAAAGTGTAGGTATTGGTTCACAAAAATAAAGTCGAATAATTTCTTTAATTACGATATATGATTCAACAATTAGTGATAGTCACTACACATAAGCACCTTTTACTTCAAAAAAGCTACCATGGAACATCTTAAAATCGTTACTCATAAGCATAAAATATTTACGAGCTAAACACAATAATTCAACAAAAAACACTTTGGCAGCAAGGAATTATGAATAAAAAAGTTTTGAAATACTTATGGCAACAACTCTCCAACGTGAATAGTAACAGGAAAACGTCAACAACATTTGAGTGTTATTCAAATAAAAGAAAACTACATCGTCACATCCCATCACTGCCAGAAAGAGCAGTACGCAGATTCATAGGAAATATTAGTCCAAAAACAAATAAAAATATGGGGCTCAAAAAGTAATATAATTCATCACTGCATACAATAACCCAGATGATGCTAGTTAGCAAAGAGCACCAAGGCTGAATCACTCAATTTTATAAACAATACTTCGACATTATATAGGACAGTGAAAGCTTCCAGATGTAAAAACTCAACATCTTAACATTTTAATCAGTTTATTTACGTACCATAGTGAAATCAGCTAATCAACTTCATATACAAATTGCGAAAACTAGAGCCGCTAAGCGTAGACTTCTAAAACATGGCACCTTTAAGTTCCTAGTGATGGCACAAGAGAATGGCTGTATAACTGAATGATTTCTATATGCAAAATTATATTGTTTACTATAATTATTTAAGAGGGGTATTCATTCACAAGTTTAATTGAAGACATGTAATCAAATATATGCACGACGTGTGAGATGAAATAACACGAACGCAATAATGGGGTATATCATATTTTCGTAGAACGACTTATTAGATCTTAATTTTCATGGCAAAAAAATATTATTAAAATTGAAAAGGGTGAACTGAACTAAATATCTGAATATTGTTGATAAAAATCTTTTTTTTTAATGAAACCCGTACTAATATGGAGAATGTAAATCACCAATCATAAGAAATAATTCTACCAGTGAAACAAGAAAACAAAACCATTGCATCATAAAAAGCCTGTGTGTCATTTATAACCATAATACGAATTTTTAAAAATTTTCTATGATGTGAAAATTTATATTAAAATTACATTGATCACGATTTATCTTGGAGCATCGGTGGTTCAGTGGTAGAATGCTCGCCTGCCACGCGGGCGGCCCGGGTTCGATTCCCGGCCGATGCAGCTTTTTTTGCTTTAATCTTACTAATTATTAGAAGCCTCGTTGATGCGTGTGTTGTCGGTTTAATTAATAACAATTTTTGTCATGATTTTTTTGTTGGGGGAGAGAAAAAAACCATTTCTGCTCGGCTCGACTTCGCACACTGGAAGTGATGTTTTTCGCATACCTTGGTTCGTGTATCCTTATAGTGAATACAATCTATATTTGTTTAAGAATAAATATCTATACTAAGGAAATGCCTTCTTCAGCCTTTCAAGACAATGAATCTGGAATTGTGCCCTCATAATATGGAAAAAAATAGCCCAAGGAGAACGGCACAATGTATAACTTTCTTTGCGCTGTTATCGGGCAATCATAGGAGTTACATTGCCATGAAATCGTCAGTGGTTATTTATGAGAACTTTTGAATAAATTTATCATTTTCCATGAGTCTTGAGGCTCTTGAAAGAAACATACACTTTAGATAATGGTTATTTTTATCGTTACATTGCCTGATAAATCGTGAAAAATTAATATAGAGTTATTGCTCTATGTAACCTCCTTGGTCCACACTGGCAATAAATCGAGAATGAAATGGGTAGTTTGTAGCAGAGCGGCTAGGAAAAATCATTTTTAAAAAAGGCAACAGAGACTTTAATAAACAGAAACATTAAACATATGAAGGTTTACATGCTCCTACACAGAAAATTATTACATATTTTAATGAACATGTACACATAATGCAGGTGAGCCCGAGCGAGGGACCTCGGCTAAAATCTCATTTAGTTGAAATATTTTTTCATGAAATACTATGCGAAATCTCAGAATTGGTCATATTTCACACCATGGAAATACAATTATTCTTACTAGGTTCTTACATGAACCATCATCTTTCCTTCAGCCATTAGTTTTAGCTTTCTGACACCGAGTTATATCCTAACGATTACGCCCGAAGCTATTTGCTTAAGGATGCCGTTATGGCATCGGCTACTTGAAATGGCATCAGAAGTTATTGTGTAGAAGGCGCCGATGCCATTTCAGGATGCTATTTGAGTGTCGGGCTGCTGAGCCCGTGTCATGATAGCATCGACACATGAATTGCTTTGCGGAAGTCATTTCTCAAAATCGCCATGCAAAACACAAATGTAAACAACAAATTAAGAGAATTTTGGGAGTTAATGCGACTGATTTTATTCACTCGCTATACGCTGTGATAATTTGACTTGTACTAGATATAAATAAAAGGCTATTGGATCAATCAAACCATTGCGTAGTGGGCGACGAAGATTTGGTCCGTCATTTTTGAGTTATCTACGAATACTGACTTTTAATAATCAAACCACTTTACTTTTCCACATAAACTTTTTGTTTATCTAAACTGTTTTATTTATCTACAAATATTTTAGACTGTGATAGAGGGGAGGACGTTAGGTAAGCGAGGAAAGGGACGAAATGAAAGAAGTATGAGAAGGGGCTTATTGTAGAGTCGGATGTCAGGTTGTCTTGGTAGAAAACGCAAGTAAATGCATCATTGTACCGTTATCTAGGCTATTCATCCAAAACCCTACATGTACCATGGATGGTCATTTCACGGTGGATTACACAGGCCTACAAAAAAAAATTTTTTTGGTGCCGGGAATCTTT
The DNA here is from genome assembly GCA_037158775.1 of Hetaerina titia. Classification (NCBI taxonomy): domain Eukaryota; kingdom Metazoa; phylum Arthropoda; class Insecta; order Odonata; family Calopterygidae; genus Hetaerina; species Hetaerina titia. The sequence continues at coordinate 131,210,204 of CM073768.1, forward strand.
GTGATGATTTTAACTATATTTGTAGAGCTGAATCCAAATATGAAATCCGTTTTTATTTAACATCTCTACTTTTTTAGATATGGCACATCTTACGATTAGTTGTTTTAATATTTGATATATTCCGGAAAATAATTTTCAAAGTTAAATAAATCTATAAGTATACTAATTTATAGCCACTCTGCGGTATTCCTTTTATTTTCAATAAACTTTCAATAAGTTTTATGTATATTTCTATATTGTAGGCCAATGAGATTAAAAAACAAAAATACGGTACCGGTACAAAAATACGGTACGGTACCGGTAAAAAAATAAGTTTTTATCGCACAAGGGAAAAGGATATGCTACCCTTCTATACTCAAGAAGACAATCTTACATTTTGTTTAGACGTTAAGGGTCTTTTGGAAAAAATGGGACTACTATCACAATATGATGCTAATGATTGGCGTTTGTTTATTGATAGCTCCAAGCGTAGTTTAAAATGTGTACTTCTTCACAATGGTAACAGGTTTGGCGCAATACCAATCGCTCATTCAACTAAAATGAAAGAAGAATACGATACAATAGCATTGGTCTTACAGAAGATAAAATACCAGGAACATCGCTGGGTGATTTGTGTAGATTTAAAAATGGTGAACTTTCTTCTTGGGAAGCAAAGTGGCTACACAAAATATCCTTGTTTCTTGTGCCTCTGGGATAGCAGGGACAGATAAAACCACTGGATTAAGGAGTGGCCTAAGAGAGAAAACTTGGTTGTTGGGAAAGAAAACATCATTGCTGAATCTTTAGTTGAAAGAGAGAAAATCATCTTACCGCCTCTACATATTAAACTAGGCCTAATGAAGCAATTTGTAAAGGCTCTTGACAAGGAACCACCATGCTTCGGCTACTTATGACTAAAGATGCCCCATATAAGTATTGAAAAACTTAAAGCTGATATTTTTGAGAGGTCACAAATCAGACAACTTACAAAGGATCCTGCTTTTGTCGAGTCAATGAATGAGATTGAAAAAATTAGTTGGATGTCATTTGTTGAGGTCATAAAAAATTTTCTAGGAAATCATAAAAGTGAAAATTATAATTAAGCTGGTAAACATTATGCTCAGTAACTTCAAATCACTTGGATGTAATATGAGCACAAAAGTTCACTACCTACACAGCCACTTAGACAATTTTCTTGGAAATTTAGGAGACACAAGTGAAGAACAAGGTGAAAGATTTCACCAGGATATAAAAACAATGGAAGCTCACTACCAAGGAAGATGGGATAACCATATGATGGCAGATTACTGCTGGTGCTTAAAACGAGACTGTTTGAACAAAGTGCACTCAAGAAAATCACGCAAAAGAAGCTTCCGATGTGTTGAGTGATGTTTTTATGTATTTTTTCTTTTCAATTTGTCTTATTACAGTAAAAAGTTTTAGTATTTGTGTTCAATTGTATTGTAAAATTCTGTTGTGTTTGTGGGTGATTTAACAGCCCTAGAAATAAATCCAGTCTTTATATTTAGTGGGTTTTATTATTATTTTATTTTATTATCCCATATCATCATTTAGAAGATTTTTTTACGTAAGTAACAATATATCTATATCTTGAAAACTATAGCTGGTAGGAAAAAACTAGTGTCATAATTGGATTCAGCACCCCAATTGTTCTTTAAATCATCATTAAAAGCTCCGGCACCAAAACCACTGTTGGCCTGTGTTATTATTTATTATCACGTAACCGATGCCATAATCGCATCCTTAAGCAATTAGCATCGGTTGGCATCATTAGGGTAGCCCCCTGGTGAAAACAATATTGAACTTGTATTTGGGTTCAGGGAGGACTTTCTGTAGCTCTCAATAGTAAGAAGAAGGTAAATTCAGTCCAAATTTTAAATGAGAAAGTCATCCAGCTTCTGTCGCATAATAAATTAAACAACTACCAATTGTGAATTGCGATTTTGAACATAAGTAGCAGTGATAGTCAAAAAGGCAATTTCCCTTAAAGATGTGGGTTCCTCAAAATTGATACAATTTTGGATGATAGACATAAATTTATTTCTCGAAAAAACAAAAATAAAAAATGGCAATGTATATTGTGAAACTTTATAAGCTAATTATATTCGTCAACTCTGAGGGAAAATATAGAGATTTTCCTTATATATATTGTGTATCAACAATGAACACCGCAACACGAACTTGATACACTTTTTCTACGTTGGCGCTATAACAAGTGACATACGTTAAATGCTTATGAAGGACAATTTAAATATAACCCGAATTGAACCTATGTAAAGAGTTCTTTATTTGTGCAGGTGAAGGTCGTTTTTTATTAAATTTGTACTCTCATTACTTATATATATTATTATTATATCCGCGGGGTAATAATGATATTACGTTCCCTAAATTATTAATGCGTTTAAACTCGGTCGACTTTTTATTGCCACGACATGGCCAATTAATAAAAACACCTTGAACTCGATAAACGCGAACTTTTAAAACTGTTTGAAGAGTACAAAAATTTATATTTCCTTCTTTTCAATTCATAGGGAGGAAGGCCATTTGGCTTCCTGCATCGAAAACAATGGAAGCTGCAAAAGAATATCAGTGTCGCTTGTGTATGGGATATGATAGTTTCCAGCTTAACATATTTCATGAAGATTTGCATCACAAGCAAATATTAATGAAACTTCGAACTTGTTTACCTGTGAAAGTGAATAACAATCTGTTGTTTGGTATTGGCAGATTTTATGGTGATATTTAAAGTTGGTACAAGTTAGTTATTGTCTGTGTGTATAACTACTTTTTTAAGGTCGATCGTGAAGATGGATTGCCCACTTCCATTTGTTACAAGTGCCTGTCACAATTGGAGAATTCTTTTGAATTGTGGAATAAGAGTTTTAATTCTGAAGCCATTCTAAGACATAATTTAATTAGAGGAAGAGTTCATCCCAACTTTAAAAATACATCATCTATTCAAAGTTCAGACACAGGATTTTCAAATCTAGAGAATGATTCTTTCGACCATGATACATATTTTATTGAAACAAAAGAGGTACTTAATAATTTTAATATTAATATTTAACTTTTATTAATTATCACATTTAAAATACTATGATTATTCTCAAATTGGCTCTTAATACTTCATATTTAACTGAAATATCTTTCAGCCACATAAAGGAGACCTTATGGAAAGTGAAAATTTAGAAAAGATTATTTCAGAAAATGTTCTGCCAATGTCCGGGAAGCCAAGATGTCCTGAATATCATGAAAATCCATACAGCAGATATATGAGGTTTATCATATTTTTAAAATACCTGTAGATCACAGTATGTAAATTGTCCCAGTTAATTATATTTTTACATCCTTCGGGATATGTACATATACTAACAAGGAGCACTTCAACCATAGACACCAAGAGAAATAAAAAATAATTGTGAAACTCATAGACAGTGGTGTTTCAGGGCCAGGAGGCTTACAATCATCAACCATTTGAATACTGTTTTGCTTCCATAGCAAGAAGCATTTTAGGTTGAAGACTTCATTCACCTACAGCTTCATTTCAAATACTTCTTCAGACCTCCTGGAATGAAATCAAAACTGTTTTCATCTAAAACTTCTCAAAGCAGCCAAAATACATAAAAAAATTATTACTTGATGATGCTGGTGAAGCCTTTGAATTATTTAATGCAATTTTATCTGAATATATTGTATAAAGTGGGCTCTTTTTAGGTGGATGGTGCACTGTTCTTATGACTCTTTGACTGGCCTTATTTTACCCATTTTCTGTACATACATATGCTATATAGGCACTTAATATAAGATCTTACTTTGCATGGAGAAATACTGGACCCTTTGTTTCATTTTGTCATAACCAGTTAATCAGATAATATTGTAGTATCCTGTTGTAGACTCAGTCCTAGACATATTAGCCACGAAGCTTAATTCATTGCATGCTTGAAATAGGCTTCAAATGTTAGTTTTTTAGGTAATGACCTAATTATCTTTTCTTGAGAGATTGATAGAGGATAAACACATATAAGATTGCTTGGCAAATTAGTTTGAAGTATAAAATTTTTTTTACATTTCACGGTGCCCCACAATCTAATATGTTCAGTGTTTATTGTGAAAATAATCTGCAACCTAGGAAAGCATGAGACATCTTTAAGACATTTTTGCAAAGAATTATATTAAACATGTTTAATGTATTGAAATTCATATTGGCTGAAAAATAACAATGGGATGTCAAAGCAATAATTCTAATGTTGGTAAAGAACATCAGGTAAATAACAAAAAATATTACACCTCAATTATGATCCAATATTTGGCCAATTTTCATGCAATTATAGTACTGACATCAGGATTTTAGGTGTGAATGAATTTTTGTTTAAGATGTCTGAATTATGTCTCGGGGGATTTGGAAAAGGAAAGTGTTGACCATTGGGAAGAAAGCATCAATTGAATAGGCTTAATGTTCCAGCTGGCTCTGAAATTTCCATGCTATCAGTAAAAACTACCTGATAGTAATACTATAGGTATCATTAGCACAGATGGAAAAGCTTTCTGTTGGGATGTGATAAACTGGAAAAAGATAAAAGGACATTAGAAAATCTCTTGTATTAATCTTGAAATTACTTTTTCAGATGTTGCACTTTGATGATCAATCCTTTACATGTAATCTTTATAACTTCTTAACATTTATTGTGGACACAGGAATCATATTTATCTCTGCAGTTTAGATTATAAGAATTGATCTGTTAACTGGATAAAAATAAAGATAATTAGTCACATAGATCAATCCAGATGATGCACAAAACTGAATTCATGCACTTCAGCTGCCAATCCAATTGCAAGTACCCACACACAGTGCAATTTGGAAGTGGGATGATAATTCATTTAATATACATTCTGAGAACTTTTCCCAAGTTTTTTGAATGAGTGTCCCTAGTGTTATGAGAATGTACAGCAAAGATTTGCCTAGTAGGACCATCTCACAGAGCTATTTAGAATCAAATTATTTGACTATTTAGAATGAGACTAACTATTTGACCCCAAATAGCTAGAATACTGTCTAGCCTAGGGAACTTTTGTGTACTACCTGGGAAAGTGTTATGATAGTCTCTTTGAATTCTCCTGAAATATTATAACAATTGAGTTTCTTTTACGTTGGCTCAAAATTCCTCTATTTAATTGAAAACATAGTATACACATTTAAATGTTTAATCCAGGCAGTGTGAATGCATTGGAACAACACAGGAAAATAAAGTAAACTGAATCAGCCAACGTTAGATGCCAGTGCTATCCCAATTTCAATATGATAGCACTTGCCACCATTCAGCCAATATTGTCCACATTTCACACATAACATATCTTTATGAAGTTTATCAGCAAAAAGCATGGTTGAAAGAATGCACTTCAACACAGATTTAGATTTAATAATGCATTGATTTAAATAATTTAAGTTTTTAGTATCATTTATCTAAATTTTTGGTTCCTCTTACTTTACACTCCAAGCTAATACTTAACATTTGCATGAGCTTGTCTTCAGTATCAACCACACGATCTGATTTGCATCATATTCAAACATCATATTATGGAATTTTTTGATGAATTTGAGAATGGATTGCAGAATTTGAGATAAGTGAATTGGAAATTAATAGAACTGGATCAGATCTAGTAATGTTCTCCGTTTAATCCCAGTGATGGGGAGTAGTTAGGTTAACTTCGGCATTCCACTAAGGGAAAATTATAACACTGTTAAAACACGCTTAGCAGAGCATAGAAATTTTCCACTCTGTCTTGGCAATTATAGGAAATGTGCCATGGTTGGGGTAATGTTGCAAAACAAGGTTCTCTACCAACTTTACCTACCTTCTTGAAAAATTACAATTACATAGAATCAAAAAACATCAACTATATTATCAACTGGAAACTAAAAATATCTAGACAGAAAACCATTATAAAATGAAATATTAGCTTTGTACAATACAGTTGATGCAAAACTGAAATAAGATGGGCATCATCCCTAGGCTTGATTTCTTCATTCCCTTCAATGTATTACAGTGTTTACCAAGGCAAACTTGCTGATTTCAGCAGCATATATGAGGCACTCTGTATCTCTACCACTTCACAATACTTAATTCAAAAAGCTAACCATTTAAATCAAATCTATAATTGAGAGCTAAAGAAAAATAAAATACCGTGAAAACTGTATGAAAGTATAAGTAATCCTTAGTGGAACATGATAAAACCATCTGGCCATTAAATCCAATTATTTAAAGTCTGTGTGCATTATACACTGTATCTGATACATGTGCACAATATTTTTACTGAAAATAATAGGTATAACAAATGAAAAACCTGAATAAGATATTCCATATTGGAAATACTACATTAGTTATAAACAATACTACATTCAGTTACTACAGTAGTTACATAGCTAAAAAGGAGTTTCATATAAATTCATTAAAGTGATTAAATACTGTGAAATTATTTATCACTACAAATGTTATAATAATAATGTATTTTTTTTTGTCTGGGGATTTTGTGCATATTCACGCATACACAAACATAGGACACATCATATATAAACTTCACATGTTAAAAAAAATACAACATATTTTTATATATATATATATATACACACACACACCATTATACTACTATATTTAAATTTTATTTGGTTAAGTCAGAATTGATAAGTAGTTACAATTAGTTATATTAGACTAGTTAGGATATGCAATGTGCAAATCCTACCAAAAATGATTTATTTATTCTATTGTTGTTTATAGGCAATCCTCACTTTCAAAGGAAATCCCAAAGAGCACAAATAAAGTAAATTCTGAGCATGACATGGTTAAGTATAACAATAATTCAGAGAAGAAAACATACTCTGCTACGAACCAGCCAAAATTAAAAGAAACAGAGTTGGATTCAGTTGAAAAATCTCAAAAAGAACAGAAAAACTACTTCAGAGGAGCAGCAACTTTTTGGGTGGATAATGAAGAATTTGAATTTGCTGATGAAACAGGCAATATGAAAAATAAGTACATTAATAAAAATCTTTTTGGTGATAATGCGGTCCAAATGTTCGACAAGCTCATGAAGCCACAGAGAAATTGCAAGAGAAGAGGTGATCAAAAAGGTGATACAAATCACAAGAGCAAAAGTAAATTTCCTTGGGAAAAAAATCATAAACCATGTGAAGAAGAGATAATGACCAGCCCAAGAAGTGGATCTAGCATGGAAAACTATCCACGGAGTAAAAGGAAGTCAGCGTCCATAACTAAGGTAAGAAGCAGTATCCTGATAAGTCTATCGCATTATATTACTTTCCTAGCCATAAAAGCAACAAATCAGGGGACGAGACCCACCACTGTTTGTCATTTGCACAATTAGAGATCGGCAGGTGTTTTGGTAGAGCTAGGATTTTCAGGGAATGGAGGAGAGAAGCCTGCCATCAGCATTAGCCTACTCATAACAAATTATGCCTAGATGTCCAATGTTAATTGTCCCATCCATGAACTCCATTTGAAGTGCTCTCTTCATAGCACTCCAAATAAGGATTGGGATACCACTGAAAAATTCCACCCAACCCCTTGGATTTGAACCTGGGTTCTCTGGGTGGAAAGCCCAGTGCATTAGCCCCAAACAACTTGATGCACTTTTTTATATTCATATGAGGTCTGGCCAATATCTATGCAGACTGGTGGAATCTGGTAGCCATGACACGAACTATAGCCCCACCCAATAGCAGTGCTAGTTGCCTGAGACACAATGAGCCATCTGTGCTTGGCGGATTGTCGAGTTGCGCGTATGGTGCCAGTTACACTAGTTTCTGTTGACCTTGTTTTTACTGTTTGTCAAAAATGGAAATTGACAAAACCACGGAGCAACAAATTAACATCAAGTTTTTGGTGAAGTGTGGTAAAAGTAATCAAGAAATTACTGAAATGTAGACAGCTGTTTACGGTGATAATGCTCTGAAGAAAACATCCATTTTCAAGTGGATTAAGCATTTTAAATATGGCCGACAAGATGCCACAGATGATGCTAAGCCAGGACAACCTTCAACAAGCTGTGTTGACGACAACATTGATCGCGTGCTGTTCCTTGTCCTTACCAATCGTCGAAAAACTGTCCGAATGATAGCTGATGAACTGAATTTAGAAAAATCAACAGTGCACATTACTTAAACCAAACATGATAGATGGATCCTTCACCATGACAATTCACCTGCATATTCAGCATAGATTTTTTGCCAGTTTCTGGCAAAAATTCAATCACCATCCCTGAGCATCCTCCTTGTTCGCCAGATTTCACCCTCTGCAACTTTTTCCTATTCCCAAAATGCACAAATATGATGAGGGGACATCACTGGGAAGATGTGGACAATAAAGCAAGAAACGACAAGAAAACTAAAAAACCTAACTGCCAAGGACTTCCAAGATGTTCCAACATTAAACAATGGAAAAGAAGATGGAATAAGTGCATAGTAATGAACAGAGAGTACTTTGAAGGAGACAAAATCGATGTAGACTAAACTGTGCAAAATAAAATTTTTATGGCCTCAGTTCGCATATTTATTGGACAGATCTCGTAAATAAAGAAAAAAGTTACTATATTTGAGAAGAACATTCAATATAAGTAAAAAAGCAGAGAATACATAATAGAATATATTTAGAATATAAACTGATTAAAGATTGACCCTCAGATTCCAAGAAACTGTGGGAAAAGCCACAACAGTAACTTTTAATGGAGTCATTCACTAATATAAATTTCAATACAACAATTCCAGATTATATGAATCATTCCAGTCAAAGCGAATGATTTTTACTCTGAAATTTGTGCATTGAGCCTCAGGTTAAATGATTGCTAGAGTTCACTAAATGAAAAGGGTTTCATTGACAGAGGAGAAATCCAAAGGAGGCAGGTAATGTGAATGGAGAGCATTTTGATTGGCCACAGGATGTTGAAGACTTTGATAGAGGGGAGAATGTTAGACAATCGAAGAAGAGGGAGGAAAAGGAATGCATTTTGGATGGAAAGATAGAGGGGAATAAATTGTGTTGATCAGATTTCAGGTTTGTCTTGCTGGACTAAACTAAGAAATGTAGGTGTGTGCTTAGTCTGTGTCCATCCAAAACCTGCCTTAGATGGTAGACAACTTATTACAATAATTGATCATGTGGTGATGAATGGGTGACTATTATAGAAAAAAATGTGCTTTGAATACTAAGATGGAATTCATATGTCTAATTTCTTAAAATGAAGTCTTTGATAGCTTTTTGGAAACCTCCAAGACAATGATGCTCCAGTTCAGTTTTGAGCTGAGGTATAATTCTAATAGTAAGATAGGGCTAGCTTAATTAGTAGTAATTTTTAGGCTACAGATTAACTGTGGAATTTTATCAAAGTTTAATCTAAAGTCAGTGACCTTAAACCATCCATTGGCAAAGTTTAGAGAGTTAATTACTAACTCAGCTGCAGCAGTGAGGCTAGTGAATTGATGCATGAAAGATGCATACAAGATGGTCTTGGAAGAGATGCTATCAGGAAGGTCATTGGTCATTATTAAAAGGGGAATAAAGACTGAGCCTTGAAGGACACCATCTTGAATGGGAAGAGCAGAGAGTTAGTTCCACTCAAGTGATATCATAATATCTAAGTTTATTTAGGAACATGGGCTATAAGATACAGTCAAAGGCCTTATAAGGTCACAGAGAGTAAACGTGAACGTTTACCAAAACCTGGTATCATAGAAATAGGGTGATAACATGGAGGGTCATCTTGGGACTTTTCTTAACTATGGGAGTTATTCTGTAGTGTTTGAGAGGTATGGGGGATATACCAGATTGTAAACAGGTATTGAATATAATGGCAAGAGTTTCAGTATAACATTCATTCATACTCTTATATACATATTTGGTAGGAAATATTGCCAACAGGGATATTAACTATTTTCTACATTTAATCTTGGATTTTGTTCTCATTTGGTACCTCAGATTATTTTTCAATTTAGTTCATGCTTTCTCCATTGCATCCAAATAATTATTTACCTAAACAGTTATGCAAGATTATGTTTCCAATTATATATTATATTTTATCATTGCCTCTCAATGTTTCCAAATACATATTATATTTTATTATTGCCTCTCAAAGTTTCTTTATTGCTAATTTAAACTACTCTGGAGCTCAACAGGAAAACAATTTTGCAGTATTTATTAGGTACTTTATTTTCACTCATATAGTTTGAATAGCCCTCGTTATCCCTGGCTCAATCATTATCAGAGAATGTGTGGTTCCTGTTAATTTTAGTTTTGGGTATCAAAGCTTATGCAATAACTTTTTGCCCTACTGTGTTCAAGGAAATAAATTTTAGCCTGGAACAGATAATTTTTCATAGGCATTTTTTCAGTTAAAAATATTCTTCTGTATTAATATAATCATTAACAGGGAGGCAGGAGAGAAAAACTTCCAAATGAAATTTCATTCAACTACAGAGAAAATACCCCAGGAACTGAAAAAGAAGTATCTATCTACTTACACAAAATCAGAGATTATATCTTCAGATTTAATCAAGATTTAGAACAAAAAAAATGCTCTAAAAAAGGTCTCCTGAACAAAATCCCTAATTAGAACCAAACTATGAACAAAATAAATTGGCTTCTTTAGCTTATTTAATGTTTGAATGTAATGAATTTCATGGTGCCTAAATTTCACCCTACAATTCCTTTGGAAAGGCAGCCCTAAAATAAAAGTGGACATATTTTAAATCATTGTTGGTCTCCAAAACTTTTATACAAAATAAGATTTGGGCATATGTACATCAGTTTTGCTTTCCACCTCTGGAAACTTGAGACTAAAACAACATCGTACTACCAATTCTGGGGAATCATGACTGCACACTTCAATATAAATTAGATAATGAGAACTAGAAGTCACTTGAATCAATTAACTTTTTAGTATGTCATGCTATAAGTTTAAGAAAACCTTGAATACAACAATTTTTGTAAATGGCATAGCATAGGCCTGGTACAGTAATTGTATGCATTAGTTAAAATTATGAGATTGTGTTAAATTTTTGCATTTAATACTATTTATGTGGATGTGCTTTATGTGTTATTTTCAAAATATATTTGTATTTATAAACACATCATGATGTATTCCATAGTGCCATATGGAATTTTGAATTTCCGATTGGATAATTTTGCCCAATTGTGTGTGAAAAGTAACAAATAAATAAATTCTAATTCTTTTGTTTCTGTGCTTAGAGGACGCTGTGAACACATTTAATCTTTCCAGTTAGTGCTTTAATCATCCCTCAGAATAACTGTTTTTTCCCATTCCTTAAAACTGCTTAAGGAACTGAGAAAACTGAAATAGTTCTCACGTCTCTTGTCATTAATTCTCTTATGTTCACTGCTCAAGTTCACCAAAATAAAAGCTGAATTTTGAAAAATAAACTTGAATATGATAGGTATTCAGATGACTACCCCTTTGTTTTCCCAATTTAAAATAATTTAAGTTACAATGAAGAAAATGAAACAAACCTTTAATCATTACCAATCAATGCTTGATTAGGTAGGTATCAATTAACATTATGCCTCAAAATATACAAGTTAACTTTTTATTCTTACCTGCGATATTATTGACTATAAAACACACTAGATGAATAGATTTGGTCATTTTTGCATGATTTCATTTTAAAAAAGCCTAATTTTCATATAAGTTATAAGAATAACTTATCATTTTTAACAATGATTCTAAAAAACCTTTTTTATCTACTTTACTCAGGAAACTCACAACAGCAATGGAACACCGTTTGATCCTAATCTCTGCCCCAAGTGTAATATGACACTGACACCATCTCAAAATCTGCTGGCTCACTTTCAGTCTCACATTCAAGATGAATGAATCCTGGCTCTTGCCCATCCCACAATTTCTAGATGTGAGGAACTGTGTCGGTGGAACATATTCCTATTTGATCTATAATGGAAGCTATAATTATTCAAATGCCAAATTCATTTTGGATTATGAATAAAATATATTAACTATATTTATTCAATTTATTTTGGTAGAGGTGTCCATCCAAAACCTACCTCAATCGGTAGATTACCAAATAATAATAAGCATAAAAAATTCCCAATCATAAGTGTTACTTCATTTAGTTCATAACTTTAGTCGTAGAGAAATTTAGAATATGAAGAGTTAATGTTTTTCAATTTTAAAAACCTCGAGAATCACCTTGTTTAAGTGTGAGCATGATGGAGTAGCATGGTAGCCTACTTAAGTAGGGCATTTGACTAAAAACCATATGGTCTTGGGTTCAAATGTTTACATCTCTGGACACTCATCACTTCATCAAAGCTAAATTTATTTAAATAAGCTAAGTAAGGCTAAGTACCAAATCCATCTTCCTGGGAAACTGTGAGTTACACAATGAAGGAACATAGCCCTCCCAACCACACTGTAAATTCCACAGAGTAGAGCTAAGTTTGATATGAGTTACATGCTCACATATCAGAGTAACCTTCAGTTCAATTACAGCAGTTTGACCATGATGCATGGACGGATATTGGCAATATTTTGCAGCCTCGAAGAAATATGAAGGGTGTTAACATTCCCATGGAGAGTTTTGGCTAAAGCCATAAACCTTTTAACAACTCATTGAAGAGAGTGATTAAATACAGGAAATATTTAGGAAGATCCTGGTTGCAATGAGAGGGACCGAAAATGAAGAGATGGGTGAAGGGAAAGACTGAGTGTGGTGGTAGAGTAAGGTTTAGGAGCAACGAATGCCCATGGTGATTACCAAAGCAATAGGCTTTTGCAGAACAGATTTCAAAATACCTGTTTGCACCTTGTGGTAACACAATCTCATATAGAGGCATACAAGGTGTGGTGATCAAATAACAAGACTGATGCCTGCAGAAGAACTGGAAACACACATGAAACTTGGAAAAACCATAGTTGAAACTTATCTTTTGTTAAAAGAAGTATGTGGCAATAAATGTTTCTCACATACATAGATTCTTAAGTGATTTGTTTCCAAGATGCCCGCGAAGATGTACAAGATGACAAATGTCTGAGTCGCCCTTCTACATCAAAAATTGATAAAAATATTGAAAAAATCCAAATTTCACAGAATTATGTCCATAAACTGGGTTCCTGGAGGTCAAAGTGTTAACAAGAATTACTACCTGGAGGTTCTTGCAGAACTCCGTGAAAATTTAAGAAAAAAATGAATTGTAGAAGAAAAAGTCAAGGGTTCTTCACCAGGACAGCACAACAGCTCATACTGCATTGCCTGTTCTGGCACCATAAGACTTTTATCTGTTCCCCAAGGTATTAAATTCACACGGAGCAGCATAGGGATAGAGGAGTGTACATTGAAGGTGATAATAATTACATATAAATTTAAAATAAAAAGTTTTACAGCATCAGTCTCGTTATTTTATTGTTACACCTCATATATGGAAAATGTCAGAAGATACAAGAATGTACCACTAAAAAGAGCAGTTAAATTTCTTGCTAACATTCAACCATTTGATCATTGCAAGCCCTTTTTTTTAGATATGGAATCATGTCTGTGTTTAATTCCAATACCTTCAGAGATCTGATTTATGTGAAAGTTAATCTAGAAACTTATTCACCCAGATGTGATGTGATAGCTAAGCCATTAAGGATTGTAAAAAATTTCAAAACAGTTTAAGGATTGTGCAAAATACTAAATATTGTAGATTGACTAAAACTTACAAAACAATTTATAAAATGAAAATTCGCCTGTGTAAAATGTTTCCAATTTAGCTGAAATCAGTTTGTACTCAGAATTTCAAGATGGGCCACTTGTCAACCCATTTTATTCCATTGATGAATTTTATTGCAATTACTGGTAATCTCTGTCCATTCACAGTTTAGGTTTTCCTTAGCTACCACTCATTTCATCTCAAAACTGTGTCATCAGCAATACATTTACTCCACACATCAAGGTGATTTACAATGGCATGGTTATTCTCATATGCAACCAAACGAGAAAGGATCACATGCCATTATACTCAAAAGTTCATTCCAATTTATAGAAAAACTATGCATGAGCTCAATCCAATAAATAAAGTTTTTATAGAATAATTTATTGTGCAAAATTTTAATTTAATGTTATACTATTAGCCTAATTTATAATGTATATGTGGCACAAGTTTCATTACCTCGACTCCAGTATTGCATAAGCAGCAGCTGTTGTAGGCTGTAACAAACTCGGTTCACTTACATCAATGGTGGACTCAATGCTATATTGAAATTTTGCTGTCACCTGAACAAATCATCATTAGAGTCCCAGTGGAGGCTACAGGGAACTTATGGAGAATTTACTCTTCTGCCTAGAATAATAAGAAGGTGATTTTATATGTTCCAAAGGATATTTGGGGAGACAATTTCAAAGTTGGTAGACCCAGGGTTCCAGTCACTCCTCTAGCTGCAGTAAATATTAACACTATTGTGAGAGAAGACTGTCAAATAATATTGAGAGCACCATAAAAAATACTGAAAATTTCATTGAATGCCACTCACATGTTCGCAATAGAAAAATTCTGGATGAGACGTACTTGTGCAAAGTGGATTCCACGAAACCCACCATAAAATCGTGATTATCTCACAAACATCAATATGGAGTGTGTTTCCTATTCGTGTAGTCAAGATCTAGACTTTTTCCTGTTCCCACGATTTGAAGAAACACTTTCACAGCAAGCAGTTTTCACCATTATAAGCAATGGTGAAGGCTGCTACCGAGATGACCTTGAAGGGCCTATCAAAATATGGCTCTCAATATGTCTTTGCGACTAGAAAATAAGGTGGAATAAGCGCATTACATTCAATGAAGACTAGGTTCAGGACTAGAAATTAGGAGGATAAGTAAAGGTATGCCATTTTGAAAAATATGATCGTTATTTATCGACAGTCCTCATTTTGTGTCTTGGTTCAAAATTCCACTACCAAGCTTAACTGGAAGTTAATCGGACTTTTCTCCCGACCGTGACTCCCACCAATTTGGACCACGAATTGTGAATCTTTCAGGACATTCCTTTTAACCCAATGAAGTGTTATTGCTAGAAAAAGGTCTCAAACACATTCCTCACATTCCTGTCTCCGACAAAGACTTGTTAAACTTAGCTGTGGACTGTGAAGTTGCCCTCCGGAAAGAAAATAGTGCTATCAAACATGTAGTTAAACAGCAGTTACTTAAGGCCTCTCAAATTAGAAACGAAGTAATTTATTCTTCCGAGAACGCGGCTTTGAGATCTCTAAAACGTACTTTGGCCGCCAAAGACCTGATTATTCAAAAAGCCGATAAAGACAACGCAGTGGTGGTGATGGATAAAAGCAGTTATGTCAAAAAATGTGAAGACTTCATTAAAGAAAACGACTTAGAAGTCCTTCGTTCTGATCCTACCCCTAAATTCCAACAAGAGTGCAAAAAAGAGTTCAAAACCTGTGAGGGACTGTTTAAATGGTCAGAAATGTTTCAACTATTTCAAATGAATCCTTCGGCTCCGAGATTTTTCGGACTCCCGAAAGTGCATAAGAAAGACATTCCGATAAGACCAGTTGTTTCAAGTGTGTCTTCCCCCAACTACCTGCTAGCGAAAAAACTAAATGTGTTATTTAGAGACTTGTCTCAATTTTCTGCGAAGTACAGTGTGTTAAACTCAGTGGACTTGGTGAACAAGCTCTCGGGAATGTCGATTCACAAAAATTGCACTCTAGTGTCTTTTGACGTAAAAGATCTTTTTACCAACGTGAACCCGAAAGTAGCCGTGAACCTAGCGCAAGACCTCCTTCGGAAGTCCATTTTGACTCCCATTGTCTATGAACTGTGTCTTCTTCTCTCCTTGTGCGTCTCCCAGAATTATTTCGTCTTCAACGGACAGTTTTACAAACAGTCCAATGGTTTAGCCATGGGCTCTCCCCTGTCCCCTGTCTTAGCAAATATTTACATGGACGCATTCGAAAAGGACTTATTTTCCTCTCCCCACCCCCTCACCAAGAACGTAGTTAGCTGGCACAGGTATGTGGACGATGTTTTATGTGTCTGGTCCGGGACGGATATACAATTGGACAATTTTCTATCGCACTTAAATTCATTAAAATCCAATATTCAATTTTCTATCGAAAAGGAAGAAAACGGTTGCCTGAATTTTCTAGATATCTGCATTTCAAGGTCCCATGAGAAATTGCAATTTTCCATATTTAGGAAAGACACATACACGGACCATGTTATTCACTTCACCTCCAGACATTGCTTTTCACAAAAACTTGCAGCATTTCATTCCATGATCAATAGACTAACTTCAATACCAATGACGGTTTCCAGGGTTTTAAAGGAACTTAATATTATTAAGACAATAGCAGTGAACAATGGCTACCCGGAAAAATTAATAGACAAACTTTACAAGAGGAAAATGTCCAAGTTAGCCAGAAACTGTATTTATGGGTCTATACCTAGCGATACATCAAGTGCTCGATGGAGAAGATTTCTCTATTTAGGCCCATTATCCATGAGGGTATGCAGAAAAATCCCCAAAGACAAAATAAGACTAGCGTTTTATAACAAACAGTGCATGAGGAATTTAATTTCTCATACCAAAGACAGAATTCCTACAAGTGAGAAAAGTGGCGTGTATAAATTAAATTGTCAATGTGGAGCAGGATACATCGGCCAGACTGGGAGAAAGTTTAAAGAAAGGATCAAGGAACACCAATTGTGCGTCAAAAATAAGGACTCGGCGTCTCTCTTTGCCAAACATCTACTCGACGAGAATCATCTGAGTGATTTTGTGCCAGAGTTCCTGCATATTGAGAGGAAAGGACAGAGGCTTCACGCGCTGGAGCAATATGAAATTTTGAAATGTGTTCAAAATAAGATTAATATTGTTAACGAAATCTTGTACCCTTTCCACTCCCCCCTTCTAGACCTTCCTTCCTTACACACCTAATGATTCTTCACCTACCTTTCCTCCCCTACCGACTCTTAATACAGCGTTTTTACGTATACTCGGAATTTCCCCTCTCCCTCCTGACCCACGCGTCCCCTACACTACCACCCTCTTCCTTAGATAACGGAGTTCCTAATCCTTTCCTTTCTTCTAGTCCCTATGCTCTCAGCCCCCTTAACCACCTCTGGGCCAAACCCCCCCACCCCTTGGGGTTTCCCCTCTTCCACCCCCTAACCCTCTCCTCAGGCCAGGGAGTTGTCTCTCTCTTCTCGCCTTTCCCCCCTCCCCCTTCCCCGATCTCTCCCCCTCTTTCCCCCCCCAATTTTGTGTGATTATATATTCTCTGTCTTCTTTGCAAAAAGTACCTGATGATGACGTGCCACGTCGAAACCTGGGTCGTCCGTCTAATAAATCTATGTGGAATTATAAAGTTTCTCTTTTCATTATGTTAAGTCGATTCCATGAAGTCACGCCCGAGACAACAAATTAACTGGAAGTGCCTATGAAAGTCCTGACAGAAAGTAAAAAATTATATCTTGCCGAGTTTTTCTCTGTAAAATAATAAGTATGTCAGTAGCCTTGATGTAATATTTATTCATATTAGCCACTTGATTCATTATATAAAGGTGAATTTGAATCATTTGATTATTATGAAAATTAATTTATGAGAATTTAACTTTCAGAATGAGGACACAGATAAGAGTGACGCTTATTTATCTCAATGTTCCTGAATGTTGGTGGGTACTTCAAGAGAATTTCAACAATGAAAATTATTAAATTTCATACACAATAAATGAAAGTATTTTTGTTTCCTCTCGAGATTAAATTCAATTAATGAATCATATTCCAACAAATGCATTTAATTACAGATATATCCTGCATCAAAAACTCAACTAATATCATCACCAAGCATCTACAAAATTAACTAATTTCAAAAAGTCATGATATTAGTCACTTTTACTACAAAAGCACAAAATAATGCACAAATGCATGCAGATCCAACCATTACCATAAAATTTTATAACAGGTCATTAGTAGTACACTGGGCTGAGTAAAGATCAATTAGGTAAGATACCTAAGAATTGTTTTCATTTGTGGGTGTTATTTTTAATGACCACACATGATAACATCACCCAATATGAACAGTAAAATAAAAAACTAGCAATAACATTTCAAAATATATTTTGAAATTACAGCGATGAACTCCAGATATCTTTATCTCATGTTCCTAGCAAATAGCACTTTTTTGACCCCAGTTAGATCTTTTAAAACGAGTCAATTGAAATAAATACAATAAATTATTACATGCCTCCCTCCATAAAGCATAAATTACCACACACAAGATGTTTGATGAGATTCATTTTAATGGTAATTAAGCAGCAAGAGCCATCACTCAATACTGACAATTACTAGGTACAGTTCAAGAACCAAAACTCTTCACAAAAATAAATCAACATTTTACTTTATATCTTTAGAAATGTGCTTATACATTTTTCTTCCTTCTAGTGACACATTCCTCAACTCCCTGTGTGAGGGATTCAACATGAGAAAAATAACTCTATCCAAAATGTGGCATTAGAATTAAAACAAACCATTACTTTAAACAACAATCCCAATACTATGTGTAGAATAAAACTAGACAACAAGTTGACAACTACATTTGCCCACAGATAATTCTTTACCTATATCTAGCACAACCATAATGCTCACCGAGAACACCAAATACTTGACTGTACAACCTAATTGAAAACAAGGAAGTTATTTTAAAATTCCATTTGGTCACAAGTTACAAAATTTATGTGAATAACAGACTGCCAAAAGTGTTTTGGCTTCAAAGGCAGATGACATATATTACAGCAAAGAACATCACAAGGCCATTATATCTATTCAGAAAAACATTTTCATTATAATCATCTCAGAACAAGCTGCCTTTTGCCATTTAAGAATCATAAGACAGTGGTAGAATTTATCCTAGGTCATAATATATGAATAATGCCATTTCATATTAATTATACACATGAAACTTCTTATATCTTTTGAAAACACATTTAGGGTATCTGATTCTAAGAATTTCATTACTTAGAAAACCATACTTTTGTTAGGATTAAATATTGCCAACTTAAAAAGCAGGCTCACATTTCAAATTACTTCAAATAAGTAAGAGAATTTTATTTTTTTAATTATTAAATAAGTAAGAATAATATTCACAAGCAAACACAATCTAAGAACATTTAGTGTTTTTGTTAGTGATGCAAGGAAAAAGCAAAGTGTTCACTCTAATTACCTTAATTATCATGCCTAGACAGTTTTAGTTTCTTAGACACAATAACAAGGAAACAGGGAAAAAATGAATTTAGTAAATCCAAGAACTAATAATAAAATCCTCAATTACCTAATGGCTAATCCATTAGTATCATTTGCTGAAATTAATAGTGTTTAAATCATGTCAAATAAGATCATCTTACTTATTAGCCATGTTCCAAAATGCTTAAATTGTGAAAAATATTAAATCAAAATACAAAATTTTGCAGTAACATAACATTTGAAAACGTTGATAAAAAATGTGCTG
This sequence comes from Hetaerina titia, assembly GCA_037158775.1. Lineage (NCBI taxonomy): Eukaryota > Metazoa > Arthropoda > Insecta > Odonata > Calopterygidae > Hetaerina > Hetaerina titia. Next base: position 131,229,746 of record CM073768.1, read on the forward strand.
CCGTACTACATTCTATTTGCAATGACAGAAAGGGGTGAACACCAAAAGAATGGAAAAAATCAGTTTTCTTCCTTGAATATTTATTTGTTTGACCAACTTGAATATATTTCTTTCTGGTGAGAGAAATGAAAGTTTTCATGACCATAATACAAACAAAAATCAATCCACCTCCAAAAATTATAGAAGAGAAACTTCATTCTAAATTTTTATTTTCTTTAAGTTATGGTCATGAATTATGAATTGATTATAAATTAATATTTATTCTCCCTTAAACCGCATTTTGCACTTATTAGCGAATAAATAAGTAAAATATTTATGCAACATGCTATAAGACTGACTCATACAAAAATAAATAAGAAATTCATTCCTAAGCCAGGATTAATCCTTTCTCTCTGGGTTGCAACAAAAAAATTACTTGTGGCAAGCAGGCACATTCCAATTCTTAAGAGAATGCACATTTATGGCAGTCTTTTGGTCCATTGGGTTTTTAAGTGTGTATTTTTGGGAGCAGACTGGTAAAATGACACTTGCATAAATATTTCCCTTGAGTTTACTTACTTCTCACTTTCCATACGAGAAGAATTTTATCCGAAAAGTTTCATTTCATATTTTAATATCATGGAGAAAAAAATAAACCCACTTAAGTGAGATTTTCCCAACATTAAGAAACACAATTCTTTAACGTATAACTAATGCTATTTCATTTAACGTCTGTAATTTAGGAACCACATGATAAACACTCTACAGTAATTTCAGACCATATTATCAAAAAATAGACTTTTAAAACTAAGTTTCCAAGAGATGACTTTCAAAAAGATATATTAGTTATACAAACAAAATTTCTAATGAGGACATATATACTTTCTAATAATCTAATTAGTAAAGAAAACACTATATTCAATCCACAGGTGAAAAACCAGGTTTAAGATTTTGATTTTTAAGGTAATACACATTTAAAATATTCTGTTTTATGAAAAGAAGGCTGGTTTTCTATTTTTGTGCAAAGGTCCATTTTCCCAATGGCTCAATGACTTCAACAGTACTTATCTACAACTTACACTAAAGGAGCCACAATTAGCAAGTAATACATGCCCACAATTGTACCACTCAGTTGCCTAAAAGGAACTGTGACTTAACATACACATGCTAGAGCCTCTTGGATTGATGGTAGAAATAAAGTTGTTTTACTAAATCAATGACTCTTTATACTCATCATTTAGGACAAAAAGCATAACAAACATTAACACATTCTATGGTACCCAATCCTACCGCTGGGATGTTAATGTTATAACAGTAAGTTTAATGCAATTATTTCATCCAACTTTACCATTGTAGAACTGGGTGAGACCTCTGAAATTGTTCTATGACACTTTTGAATGGAGAAAAGATAAATAATTACTTTACTCATTACTTAAAAACTTTATATCAATTGAAACTGTACATTTTTGAGGAGTTGCTGTGACGTTTTATTTGTGTTCATGCTACTCTGTGATTAATGTATCACTATTAAAACTTCCACTGAAATCGGTGCTCTTATCTGTACTTTCACCCTTCCTAACCTCTACCTGACATGGTTGATGTGTTATGGACCCAGGAACTTCACCATATTGAATAATAATGCTACAAAGAGACTATCTTGGATCATAAATGGAATAAATAAAAATATAAAAAATCTGAATTTTTAAACACACTAAACATTCATGAAGGCAGATTTTATGTTTATAAACTGCAGGAGAATGAAGTACAATGGGACAGATTCCATGTCTTAATATATAAAATTATTACATTAAGTCAAAAACATCCAACAGGATGAATAAGTCCTCTGAAATAGGTGCTTGTTGGTCCAGACAATTATTACGCAGGGTCATTTTAAAACCTGGATGATTAACAAAAAAAATTAGGAAAGTGATGACCTAGGATGAAATAAAATAGTTGCTTAAAAAGGTAAATGACCAAAACTAAACAAGAATGCACAGGTGTTTCTCTTTCTCTTTCGAAAAAATAAATGGAAGACATTGGAGATTTTAGAACAAGTGAATGAGGGATAGGACCTGCTTCAAGAAATCCATAGTGGACTTAAATTTCTCTTTATCATGCCAATGATGATGTACCTGCTGGATGTGGTTGAAACCAACTTTGGTAATTCAGTAATAGGCGGCAAAGATTTTGAAGTTTATAACATTAACTATTGAAAGGCAAACTCAATTACAGCCATGTACTGTAGCAGTACAGTGGCTTTGCTACTCAACAAACAATGGCAAAATAAAGAACATAGGAGGATTCACAGGAGTTTATTTCAAGCTTCTTCCTGCACAGAGAAACTAGTCACACAGATATCAACAAGAAACTAGAGGATCTGAAAGCTTTAGTAAGGGTCTATTTAATGAGGAAAAGTCAAAGCCAAGAGAAGAGAGATCACTAAAGGGGACATACACTGTAGGAAAACGAATATGTTAAGGATGTTCAGTATAGACTGTACCAAAGCAACACTTTTAACAGCCTTGGACATTGGATATGAAGGTTTTCCAGGGTTTCCTGCAGGTATATCTTTGCCAAGTTATAGTTTCATGGGCATTCCAGCCTACTTCTGATCAGAAGCTTCTATCCACCCATTAGGTCAGAACACCTGTTGAAATGCCTAGAATGCCCAGAACCTTCGTCTGACATAATGAGACATTGCTGAAAAAACTCCAGCACAATGATTTGCAGATATTTATAATATTGACTAGCAAAAGAAGATACATAAGTAAATAAATGTAGGATTATCAGTACGAAAATGTATAAGATGAGGGCAAAATATTCTGAGAAAAAAATTAAATGCTTGACAATAAAATTAACAGAAAGATAACAAATTAAGAAAAGGATTAAACCATTAACTGTTCCATACTTATTTGATGAACCAGCAAATTTCTGTGTGTTCATCCATGAGTGTGGCTTGTCATCATTTGTTTTCATTAGTGCAGTTATTGTTATGCCGTTAACATCTCTAGAGATAACCAAGGACACCATTAGAAAATCAGGGGCCTGTTTATCAATACTAAGTCATTTACCCATCCTTAATATTACCAATAAATATCTTTCTTATGACAATATAACAGCTTATATCTGTACACAAGCATATTACCAGTACTAGAGCATATCTATTTAAATCATCCATCATGTATCACATCTAAATGATACATTAGAATTGGATTACAATTGTTTATATTGATTCTACAATAGTTATTATAGGACTTATCAACTGGCTTATAGCTTTGAGAAACAAGCCCAAGAACTTATAAAATATTAGCCTTAAAAGATTTTGTGAATTGAGGAATCATAAAACGTATGAATTATCCCAAAAATTAAACCGATTTTTTAACAGTTTAAAACTAAATAAGTCCTTCATCAATACAAGTATTACAAGTTTAGTAAGTGTGTTCAAAAAATTAATATATGAGAGCATCCTGCTCAGATTAACAAGTACCTAACAAAGTGAGTCATATAAATTACAGGTAAACATTCCCTGAAACTGAATCTAATAAAAATTTTGCAGTCTTTTTTGCTAAAATGTCTTCAGAGGCCAATACCAAAAAAAATAATAAATTAGCAATACTTGTTGGCTCATTTTTCTATTTTCTACCATGAGGTATTAGGATGGAAGCTGGATTTACATACTTCCTCATGCCTCAATAAAAGGAAAGTTTTCTCTTAATTAAATGAAAATGTAAAGTAAACATGAGTAAAAGCTTTCCCATAAGTACTTAAGTGCAACATAACAAAAGCTATATATAAAGTTAATGACATTTAAGGGTATATGGAGGTAAATTAGTTAAGACTATTTCACAAAACACTTCATCTCTGAACTGACTTTAATCGTTCATTAAGACTTAAATAAGGCTGGAAAGCACTAGAGCTGAAACAGTTCAAAGTGATGATGAGGAGAGATAATAAAATCTGTGCAACAATTGATACCATAATTCAATAATAATAAACAAAATGCTAAGTATACAAGCGACATAAAGTGAGCATGAACTCTGAAGTAAGAAACTGAAAGAATATTCTTAATAAAGTAACAATTCCATTTGGCCAGGCTAATTCCAGAATGTCACCTTTCCAGAATCCAACCTTTGCCAAATTCTATTGGCAATGAAACAATTTTTAAATTAGATGATTTTAGCAGGATGAAAGCAAATATAAACCTAGAGGTGGTGTCAAAATCTAAAAAATTAAAGTAAGCAAGTGTTGGATAACACAATCAGTCCAAACACTCAGTATGAAGGGTTTGACTTGCTGAACGTTAATTTTACTAGGTCACAGAGACTCTTTCTAATGCTGCCACACCCTATCTAAGAAGGTTACATGTTCTTTCAGTACAATTCTGATTTCAGACAATATTAAACAGGGCAATAAATGTACTTCTCACATAGCAATGGGCAAGAATAACCAGGATATGCATGCCATAATTTTGACAAGCAGAGGTATGACAGTGAATAGGTTCCTAAAAAAAAAGAAAGAATCAAATTGAACTTATGGTGACTTTCTTTGCCAATTTTCACATTCTATTTCCATGATCTGTTATGCTACGTGGACATTTCTGAACTCAGGTTCACAAGCATCCCGGATTTTAATGTACATTCCTATACTTATGGATTATTTCCTATATTATGGATAGGGTTTCATATTTTGATCAACTAACTCAAAGAGATGGGGCAGTGAAAATTTACATTGACTTAAAGGAATACATAAAAAGTACCATGATTGATCCACAGATTGAATTTTGAAAATATACTCTCAAAACAAAAAATAATCACAGAATAATGCTGGAAATACTATATTACTTTAAATGAGCATAGAAAAATCGAAAATGTAAAAATAATGACACAGCCCAGGTATCCTACGCATGGAAGAACTTTGGAAAGAAGACAGTATACAGAGGATTGCTAAAGGAATGAAGACTTAGGCCTTCCCCTGAATTCAGTCTTCCTTCTTATATTCTTATTCCTCCATTATTACAGACTTCCATAAGGTGTTAGCGTAACCATAAACTACTTCCTTTATATCACTTGTTTTACCTGATAATAATAAACATGCAATTTGCATTACAAGTACTATATTAAGTTCACTTCAAATCAACAAATTTCAGACACTTAAAAATGCTTAAATCTCCTCATGGATGGTAAATTTTGCTCATAAAATGAGGCTGTATGGCAACCCTGTTCAGAAGAGCCCAGTCTATCCAGCCCTATGACAAAAAAGAGGAGGGAGAATTCCAAGAGATCATTGCTCACCTCTGCCGGCACAATACACCACAATCCCATAGGTTCCTTATGAGTAACTGATATGCCATTTCAAATCAAAATTGCCTACTAAGTTAGCACCACTGTACTTCATAATGCGACAAAGATAGGTGTCTATCAGAGTTTCAAAATTAAAATTTTATCCCAAATACCCTATTTAAATACATGGTAGCTGGCAAGAATTCATTTTAATCTAAAGGATGCTGTTTTCTTACATTAAAAGGCAGTGAAATCAGGCGAAAATTGAAAGTGCATTTCTCTGAAATAATTCCTTAGGAAGGCAAGAAAAAAAAGATTCTGTAACTTAAAATACTACAGATACCCTGCACCACAAAGCTTTTCAATAAGCTCCAAGAATGTTCAAAAGTCTCTGTGATATGCCATCATAAAACAAAAGCGGATAAAATAAAATATTAAACCATGCCATATTAAGAACAACCACAATGAAAATTACCAAAATGTGATAATTCTATGTAAGTGGAATTTTATCTTTACATAACCTCTTCATCCAATTTTGTTACATGAAAATTTCCCTGGATGATATGACATTGCATTCCATAATCAAGACTGATGGAACACATCATATGGCACCCCATAGGCGCAGTAACTCCTCAATTAACTTTCATCGACAACTATCATTCCTGAGTGATTTGATGTAAAGTGAGTCCACTCCTGAAACCATAATTTCTATTGTAATTGCAGCTGTGAACTAAAGCAAATATAGAACAACTAAATTTTTACTTTATACCTTTTACCACCCAATTACAATTAGAAAATTAAGGGGATGACATCATGTGGGGTAACTTTAGCAAGGTTGATACAGTTATAGAGTGAGATTTTTCAAAGTTTTCCTTAAATTAATTCAACTTTTGGCAGAATTCCCAGTTACAGCAAGTTTAAGAGGGAGAGTATCACTTGGATGCTGCTATAGCACTAATGCCACAGCAGTAATGTAAGCTATTATTTGGGTAAGTGCCACTGTGAATATGTTATAAGTTCCCTGCAAGATGCATTTCTACCAGCAGTTTCATGAATGCAAAATAATTGGCCTAATTATTATTTCTAAATTATCAATATATTTTTGGAAGATTTTACTCCCAAAAAGCACACAGTTTCACAATATTTTCTCGGCATCCTATTATTTATTATCTAACATTGCTAACTTTTAGAATTCCTTTTTAAGGTCCTCACAATAAATTCCTATTTAAATAGTATTTTTAACCTCTCTAGTAAATTAAAACTAATCTGCCTTTCCCATGCTCCCTATTATAAATTAGTATTATGCGCTGTAAAAAGCTGTAATAAGTACAATAGCAAAAGTGTTACTGTCAGGAGATTCTCACCTCAAGACTCCAGATGCTCAGCTTGTTTATTTCAAAGTTAACTCATCAGTTGTAACAAAAAAAAAGAATGTAGAATGGAAAATCTGGGATACTGATGAGATGTATATGTAGTACATTTTCGATTGTAAGTTTTGCAAAAGGACACAACTAAATAGATTGATGATATTACTAATCCCATCTGTTGGATTCAACCATTAGGTTGATATTAACTCCTCCCGGTCACAAACAAACCATAATCATAGTCCATGTCATTTCACTCATTTTTATTGTAAATGAGAGTTAGTTCATTGGATTCTAAATCCAAAGCAGAACTTGCCAAATAACATTTTAATTGAGTCAGTATCAAATTTGAATGGAGGAGGAAAGTTTTTTTTACATTTTCTAAAAAATTTATAGTTCAATTCCTAAACAACTACATATTTCAAAACTGTAGAAAACTATCAATAAGTATTGAAGAGGAAACAGATTTAGAGTGCTGGTGCATCCATTTTCATTAATCATTTTTGATGATGGAAACACAAGCTTCCATGCTTCATATTTTGGCAGGTTATCATTTTTTTGGGTAGATTCATGGGGAGTCAACTGCATATCATTTCAAGTATTTGCCTTTTATCAACATTTAGCTATTGGTGAAACTTTGTAAGGATATCCCCTCAGAGTAGTATTTTTTTGGAAAAACTTTCCTCTAATACAAGGAGGCATTTTGCAATTTTATCAGTTGAATGAAACCTCACCCCTCACATATCACCTAAATAGTTAGTCACTAACAGTCTGACATACTATCTGTCAAAAATGTGAAATTTTATCAAATAATTGTAAATTTTTACTTTAATAAAGGTCTTTGGTATTACTTTAAGGTCTTCCATATTAATTTAATAAAGCTTTAATAGTATCATTAATCAATATTTAAGGCAGCACAGTAAATGCAACATTCTAAGATCTAACTTTCTCTCCATATGTTTCTTTTTGAGGCACCAAAATGTTTACAAGTGCATACTAGAATGACCAGGGCAATAAATACTCTGATATTTAAAATTTCTCTGGTTACCTGGATTATTCCACACTTATTGAATTATTAGGTATAATTCAAGGCTCAAGAATATTTTAAGTGGTAATGTCTGGCTTGGCACCACTCAAATGGAATATACATAATGACAATGCCTAAAGTTACTCCATATTATGGTAATTGGTATGAGTACCAAGAAGTTAAACTTTTTTGTAGCGCCATGATAACAGAGGTAGCATTTGGTAACAGCAATAGTTTAAAAGGTATAAGAAAAAGCAGTATAAATCAAAGTTATGGTATATAAACATGTTTTATATGAACCAGGTTTTCAATGATTGGTTAAAAACATTTCCCTGTAAGTTGCTCAGGAACTTGTATATTTCAATAGTAACAAAATAAACGAGATAAAATAAAACTATTTTTTAAATAAAAATATTTTTGCTCCTTGAATTACTACGACAAAAAATTTTAACATATCTTTCTATCTATTACTCGAAAAAAATGATACTCCTTTTAAGGAGAGCAATATTTTGCTATACCGAATTAAGCATATATTTGTAGCATGGGTGAAGAAAAAAGATACTCTTTAAAAATTTTTACCGTAGGCAGCATGCTACATAATAAACACAAAAAGAGCAAAGGTAGGAAATTATAGTGTGCATTAATTTGACCAAATTTATGATACCACATCTTGTCCACTACATTTACCTTCTCACAAATAATTTGTTGAACTAATTGAAATTTAGATGGATAAAAATAATTTCAGTTGCGATTTAACATGACTTTATAAAAATTAAGTTTAATGTTTTGTGGGTAGAGTATTGGCTACTGACTAGATAATACAGAGTTGAAACTTAACAAGAGCCAATATTGGATATCCTACGGCAAATCCAAACTGGTGTCAAAAGTGTCAAACACACTTTAACGGGTGCCAAATCATTCAGGAGTGAAACTCAAAGGTGGCACAGGCCAAGAGACCCCTGTTCCCTATATCTTGAATGTATGAGAGAATTTCACATGCCATACGGCTCATGCACGTGAGCTCAACTTTCACCTCCAAACTTTTGGGTTGACAACTGCAGTAGTGACCTTAATTCATCAAGTTTACTGTGACAAATTAAATTTCACCCATATTTTCAATGCTTAAAATGTGCTAAATGTAAAAGGTATTTAAAATGCTGGCAGTAATTCAATATTTCACCTTTACTTGATTTCAATTTAAAGATAATTGTTGACTGTAATGACTGCAGATCTAAAATATTATTGTACTGTGAGTTCAACATTGATTAAATTAACATTAAATCCTTGGAGAAACAAAATTCAAACTCAACAGTAATGCCACTGAGATGTTCCAATATTTTTTTTCTTCTTTTATATACTCTAATAAAAAAAATTGAGGTTTTCATCTCATTGACTCAAATAAACATCTAAATCATTAGATTTCTACTCATATCAAGATTGACTTCTTCTTCTTCTACTCATATCATAATTGATTCACGACCGTAGCTACATTCCTTGTATATTTAAATTCTACTCATATGTCAAATGTAGAGGTTCTAATTAGTCTGCTGATTCACAAAATTGGCATTTGACAAAATTATAACATAGGGGATAATAAGCATTTTCAAAATAATTACATAGGTTGAATTTTCACTGCATTCTAAAAATACAAGAGTAAAGGACAGAAAATTAAAATATTAAGACTGAGTTTTCTTGCATAAATTAATGGAATTCTAGCCATAGGGCACAATTCCATTTACCATAATATTTTCTGCAAGTGTCAAATAGTGAGACCCAAACACTACCCAAAATTATGCCTTTTGCTAATTCTTTGGATATCCAACCGATACTTTACCCTGAAAATGTTCCAATATTCAAGGTGAATTTAACACCACCAATTAGATAACTTCAACAAAAAAGGCATCAACAGAGATTACTAGTCCATTTTTAAAATGGAAAACTATAAACAGAGACGTTTCAGGCGTGATATGGTGGAATAACATGTTAATTAAAATTAGCAATTTTCTACAAAAATAAATATATGATAATATAATAAATAATGGAAAACTATGATCAATAACTAATGTGTAGCACATATGACTTCTATGAAGAATTGTATATGCATTCATCATGATAATACTGATAAACGCCTAGACATTTGCATAAGATTTCCCATGGCTATCACACTTCATATGATGATGGTTTCTAGATTCAAAGACAGCAATGGACCCTTTTCGTAATTATACCATCTTCAAATGTATTTAATACTAAAAACACCTAGTTGTAATAAGCATCACACATGGCAATGTATCTCATAGAGATTAAAATTATTATCAGAAAATAACTTTAAAGATTTCAATACCTTGAGAGGAATATTCATGCACGGGTACCACTAGCCTTCAATCACATTTATTAAAATTTCTGATACAAAGAGCTTTAGGGCTACAACAATAAAAACATTCCTATAACAATAAAAATGCAAAGCGGCCTACAAAGCAAAAGAATGACAAGTCAGTGGGTGTGAGTAGATAACAATAACAAAATCAGAAGTGCTGCCAAACTCAATTGCTCCGTGTAGTTCTGATATGGCCTCAACAAAAAGCAAGCATAACTAAAATTTTGCTTGTAAGATAAATTGGGAATGTTTATCCTAGGATAAGTAGGTGGACAGTGGCCATTGGAAAATCTCATAGCTTAAAAAAGTAACAAAAAGAGGGTATATAAAAGAGAAAGAGGTAACTATCAAAAGCAAATATAAATGGCTTAAAGTCAACAACAATAAAAAACAACATCCCTTCACCAAACTTGAATACAAAATGAGAGCTAATACGTACATAATCTTTGGCAAGAGACTTTAAAAGCACCATAAATCGACTACCATTAAATACCTTTGCAATACTAGACCATTAAATTCTTTATACTAATTTTTGGACCAGTGTACAGATGCAATGACATCATAATGCCTACGGCTTCATTCAATTACAAATAATAAGTTAACAGTACATTATAAAGGCTTGTTTGCATTCAGTCGAAATCAATATCACTTCTTCTTTATAGAAGAGTCTAAGGAAAACAAAATTTCCATTTATAAAAAATGGACTGACTCTCACTCCCATATGGATTTACTTTTCAAACAACAATATCACAAAATCTTTACAAAAACCAATTGTTCTTAGATTGGCTTTTGCAACTCAATCCATAAATATCTTGTTACTCAGTATCAATAGAGTAACAATGCTTTCATTTAAAAAAAGTGTAAAATAAAAATTACAAATTTTCCATCACAGCACATGATTAGGGAAATGTGAAAAATTAAACCGTCATTTACATCTTTGTCAAATAAACCCATCTGTACCAAATGGTCTTATATCACTTAAGTAATAAAGGCCTTCCCTTCATTTCTTTGGTATGATGAGACCTTGCATCATGTCAAATGAATTACCATCAGGGTGAACTGTGAACACAGAATTACTTCCAGAAGGCTTAACTTGAAGAAACCCAAATGCATCAATTCCAGTAATCACTCCACTCTGAGTCTGGCCACTCGGAAAGGTTACCTTCACCTCAGCATCACTGTGAATTTAAGTGGCATCACATAAAGTATCAAGCGCTCCGAATAGAAATACCATCATGAAAATAGTATATTTTACTCACCCATGTAGCCAGTAGTCATAATATAACTTCATCACCTTATCAACTTTGTCACTTTGTACTGCCTCGATCAGCTTTTCCAGCTGGGTGAATGTTCTCGCAAGAACCTTCTCAATGGTTAATGGTACAGCTCCTTTAGCATCCTTATTTGCAACATTAATTCCTTTACTCTTGTTACGTTCTTTGATGAGGTCATTCACGCAAACTGTCGGCACTGAGTTGCTGACATTCAAACCACAACCTATTTAAATCACAACACACGCAATTAAGTTCCACAAGCATGTTAGTATATGAATGAATGCAGGTATTTCAAATTAGTGTGAATTACACTACCTATGAGAATACTATTAAAAACATAATCCCATACATATTTCTATGGCAAATAATTTTTCTATAATGAAATGATGAATTTGATTTAATGGTAACACGAGCAAACCAGATGTCAATCAAAAAATTCATCCACTTAACAAGAATACAAAGATTAACAGGGAATGCCTCAAATCTCTAAAACATTATTTATGATCAAAGAGTATTACAGGTGCTCATTAACAAGGTCATGAAAGGAGGCATACTAAAAACCATACGCTAAGAAGATGCTCCCATTATTATCCATTATGGAGCACTGTAAGGAGACATTACTTAATGGTGTATTATCTGATTACTCAATAATGATTAATTTTATCATTTAATCATACTCTCTCATGAAAATTTTGACCATGAAAAAACACCATATTATTTATTTCTGACTAGAGCATCTTAGTCAATTCTTTTTTTATGGATATTCTTTTTGAAATTTAAAATAATAAGATCACTTTTTTCCTCAAAATGGTTACTACTTCATCAAGGACTTTAAATTTATGGCAATTTGCAGCTTCTTTTACAGTTGAAAATCACAATTTTTCCAGGTTTTTGAAGTTATTTGATGGATGTTTCAGAATTCTAATTTTTGATTAGCATGATGATTTGCGAATTTACTGTAATTATCAGAAGGTATACCCCAATGTACAACCAACATTCCAAAACTGGTTCTAACTTTTGCAATTTGCATTTTTCTGGATATCAAAATTTACAAGCCAACCAAAGTTTTCACATGATTGTGATTTGCTAATGCAAGTTCGCATAACTAGATGCAACATGGTTAATAAACAATAAAAATAAAATGCTCTGCCCATAAAAATTCATAAAACTAGGAGATGTAAGGGCCTCAGTCATGGATCATTGATGTTAGAGTGCTTAAGTTTTGGGGTACAACAGTAGGGGACTATTCAGAACCTGAGATTATGAATAAAAGATTTACTGAATGGAAGAGCACAGTGACAAAATCTGGTTGTCACCCATGTCCTGTACTAATATCGGTTATCATTCCTAAATTAAATGAGAGTAAAAATCAAATTTGAAAAATAATGCCTTCATAAATGGCACATTTTATAAACTTGTAAGAAGGATAGATTGTTCATGTTGTGTGTTCATAAAATAAAATAAAACTGATTTTATGATCACCTTAGAATTAAATCCGAGAAAATAGATATAACCATAGTCACAGAGGTCAAACAACAGATTTGAATATTATATTCAGGGCCAGGTCATGTTTTTTACATAATTTTAATAATAAATGGTCTTCATTAGCTGATTAAAACTTTTGTAGTCCATTAACGAAATGAAAGTCAGATTTTTCCATGCCATGTTGGGCTTCTAACAAAGTTTCTTCTCTTCTGCTGGAGACTCAGAATGTAAATGATCTACATGATTAACAATTACATATTTATATGATTACTGTTTTGAGCAGGCAAGGGAGTACAGCATTCTTAAATCCTCAGATGAATCATTGATCTTCTGCCCTTGGTCTCGATTGAAGTTGCCTACATGTTTTTCATTTTCTATTTCCTCTCAAATTAGTCATGTTTTTAAATATTTTTTTCTTGCGATCACTCTTGTACCACAGTAGACATCACCCGAACTTGTTCTGGGGCATATTCCATCAGCCCTGACCTCTCCAAGCATCATGGTAGCCAAATGTACTGTCTTAATCGTTTCTTCTAGACTCGATAGGGCCTCTCTCTCCCCCTATGTATACATCATATCATACATATCATTTAGATTTTGATCTCATGAAGTCAACTGTTTCTGATTTATCCTTGTCTTTACACTCCATGGTATATTTTTGTTTGCCTTTGTAGCTTGAATATTATATTTTATGTAATGTATTTTAAAATGTTGTACACTGAATTCACATACTATATATCAGACATGTGGGTTGTGGTGGCCCAGGGGTAGAGTGTTGGACTACTGACTGGAGGTTCAATGCCCCAGGCACCCTCTCTGGGAACCCTCAGCTCCACCCAAGCTATGTGATTTTTCGGGTACCAGATCTTCCTGAGAAACTGGCACAGAGAACCCCCTACTCTGATATGTGAATGTCACCCACCATCGGGCTTAGTACTGGGTGAACTCTACCATCACCTATCAAACTGACCTTTGGGTTGATTACTGTGTTCATGATTTATATCAGAAATATGATTTACGAAAGTTTGATTGTCAATCCTGGTAAAAATGTATCCAAATCACCATGAAATATGTATTATGACATGAAATTAGAATGACAGCAGCTAATATATAAACATTCCTTAACTAATCAAAGGATAAAAAAGTATAAATGACAATAGGAACTTGTGACACCCAGTCAAGGTGAATGATTTTGACACTGAAATTTTTGCATTGTGACACTATTCAAATTCTAACCATACACTCACATCAAATACAAGATGCCAAAAATTAATGATATATGACAAAATCAATCTTACTCAAATAAAGAATGGTTTTGTACTGAAATGTCCTTAATATATTACACTGCCTCTTGGTGTAGCTCAGTATCAATCTAGAACCATTTGGAATTATCACATGATTAGAAAACCATTAGATGAAACCCACACACATCCACAGAATGACCACCAAGCCGGAATCACCACCATCGTTGCCTCGAAAGTTGGCTAAGGAGTGATGGAAAGACTTGGCCAGCAAACTTGCAGTTTTCCTTGACTTACTCTGGTCCATAATAAGCTTTAGGTTGAATAGTTGTTCATCCATAGAGGATGCATTCCTGCCTATCCAAAATTCGTGTAGGTAAAGCTTGGGAAATTGACTAACTTGTATTCAAATATACATGGTTTAAAGTAAACAAAATTTATAAAACTATTAATCAAAAAAAGTACATTAAATATAATAGAACAAATGACCACTGGCCAACTTAATAAATATCTATTTCATCATGTTTTTATTAATAACAATATTTACTCGAGATCATACTGCACATAAAAGGAGTGCAATTAAGCTTTATATGTCAAGTAGTCACTAAGTCAAAAAATACAGATGAAAATATTCTATTGCTCCGAAAGAAATATCAGAAAATAATTCTTAGTGCATGTACATACAAATATTTTTAATCATATTACTTTCAAATCTAGTCAATTGTACCACATTTGCTCATAAATACAACCATACCTAGGTAGTTTGCTAATTTATAATTGATTTTTCAACAAATAAATCACTTACCAACATTACAAACGAGGCTGTTCTTAGTAGATGTACTATTGACAACAACACCACCAATCTTGCTTGAATTTCCAGAGTAAATATCATTGGGCCACTTTAACCTCAGATCCAACTCCTATTTAATAACAAATAATATTTTTAAGTAAAGACTGAAAAAAGGATTTATGACCACAGAAATAAGCAAGTTCTTAGCGGTACAACAGCACTTAAGAGACTTTACCTCACAGCCTTGTATACCATTAATGGCACTGACAACAGCCAATGCAATAATGTGCTGCAACAGAGGAGCATGTCGACCCAGATATGAAGTATCAGGTAACACCAGTTGAAGAGAAAACATTGCACATCCTTCTGGGCTTAGCCATACATTTGAACTTCGTCCTAAACCAAAAACAAGTAAAAGGCAATCAAACATTAAAATTATATTTACTGCCCTTGCTGAAAAATTAAAAAAGGTACACATTTTGTCTTTCTTACAATTCTAAATTTATATATAAATATATATTTTAAATATAAATTTCTATATATATATTTATTTTTACATATATAAATATTTTTATAAATATAATATATATATATATATATATATATACATACACACATTCAAACACAAAATCCTGCCATACAGCGAACAAATATTCATTCACATAGATATAGAGATGGAAGGAAAATGAAAAAGGAACAGAGAGAAGGAAAATGGGAAAGGAACACACATAAAGGACGAACACAAGAGAGGTGGGGAAGGCGGATTTGAGCAGATCACAAATGTAAAAATATTTTCCTCAACCAGGATATACATATGTATTTTTTTTTGGCACAGATGACAAACAATTCTAATAAGTTCAAAATTTTTCATATGGAAATTAAGTAAATTATCCCATCAATGGAAAATAAACATTAAAAGAGATTAATTGATATCCACCTTTCCCTTCAGTTTGTTGGCTAGCAATGACCACAATTCCGTGGTGTAGAACTGGGCCAGTCAACACATTCATGGTGGATGTTAAGATTCTTGAATAGATGACCAAACGCCCAATCGACTCAGTCTGCAAATTCTATAATAAATTAAACAGGCAAATTGGTAATTCAGAAGAATGTGACAAGGAATAAATATCGTTTACATTTTTTCCACATTAAAGGTATAAAAACTATCCTTTCCTGTGTCTATGTTACATGAATATGCTAGATTAAGATTACTAATAATCATTACAGTGCAATTTAAAAGTATGGTTAAAATATCAACATCAAATCTATGAATAACATAAAATTCAACCAAATGATAACTCATTTTGAATAACTTAGGCTATGACGATGCTACCACCTTCAGTTAGATCCTGCTTTGAAGTCATACAAACAGTCAAAGTGTCTATTAATTAAAATTAGCAATTTTCCACAAAAATAAAATTTATTAATACGACCGGTTTCAATGCAACTACATCATCTTCTGGTCTGTAGTTGCATTGAAACTGGTCGTATTAATAAATTTTATTTTTGTGGAAAATTGCTAATTTTAATTAATCATGTTATTCCACCATATCACGCCTGAAACGTCTCTTTTTAGTGTCATTAAGTCTTATGATGGCAGTGACCAGTCATGTTAAGCCACATAAGGTAAGCTGGATGTAATGCTGTGCCCTATCCATTAAAAACCATAAACACAGTAATCAACCCGAAGGTCGGTTTGGTAGAAGATGTTCGAGTTTATCCAGTAATAAGCCTGATGGCATGTGATATTCACACATCAGGGTAGCGGGGCCAATCTCTTTCCCTGTGCCAGTTATGGTTTTCCAAGAAGATTTGCCAACCCGAAAATTCACATAGCTTAGGTGGAGCTGCAGGTGTACAGAGAGGCTTGCCCAGGAATCAAACCCGGGCCATTCGGTCAGTAGTCCAATGCTCTACCCCTGGACTACTGCGACCCACTGAGCCCTAACTTATTTTTAAAATCAACCTATGAATATAACATATACATATCATCAAAATAAGTAGAGAATATACCATAGATAAACTGCCTACATAAAGACCACCATTGTGGAAAACGTTTGGCTAGGAAGAGATCTGATATAAAATCCGCTGTTATTGAATGACATATCTTATACTATATTTTACCATTGTAAAATAACGAGATGAAATAATAATACATTCGTGATTATTCCAGACTGTAGGTTAATATAAAGTCCGGTGTTATCAATTTTTTCATCAAAATATTGGTCACAGGTAATACTGTTGACAATCAATATGAATTTTTTATCAGAAATCGGCTTTATTACACCCTATCAGAAATCAGCCTTATCACACCCAGAGATGATTTAGTGTTGAAACACATAGCCCACAGGTAAATAGGAAAAAACTTGAATGATTATGGTTCAGATTCTTAAATTTTAAGAATTTCTTAAATCTACAAGGAATAGTTTTTTCAGGTGAGCATACATTTCCATGACTTAATTACCTCAAAGTACTCTACGGTGGAAAACTTAGGAGGACAAGTATGAAGGAGGACTGGCAGGAATGAAGATGTAGCTCCACTCTTTGGAATGTCTGCAATCGACTGACAAAATTTTAAGGAGAGCCCTCCACTGTTGATTGACAGCACATTGTCTTTCATGCGGTCTTTGATATGAGAGAGGAATTCCAGCTTAAGCTGTAAAAAATAAACACAGAAGACTTTAATAGTAATTATATTACACCTACTTCGGTTGTACTTCTTATTCAATAAATACATAGACAATGGAGAATAATGAACTAATGAAAATATAATTTTCTGAACAAGAGATTAATAAAGGCCTTGTAGAGGGTGAGTCAGAATGAAACAATAGTGTGGTGGCAACGCAGAGAGCACTGTGGTCTAGCAATGATGCACATTTTCACCTTTCCGGCTCAGTAAATAAGCAAAATTTTCATTGCTGGGCAACTGGCAATCTTCATGAACTCAAGATCCCCATGAACCCAAGACCTCTTCATAGTCCCAAAGTGACAGTTTGGTGCACTGTGTCCTCCATAGGCATCATTGGGCCTAATTTTTTAAATCTCGAGGTTGAACTGTTACTGAATTCTGTGCACTAATTTTAGATTCTGGAGAACTTTTTACTTCCCAAAATGGAAGAGTATGGTGAGGAATATGACACAGAAGCCTTTTGGTTTCAACAGGATGGTGCCACAGCTCATACCGACCGTCGCTCATGCCTTATCTTGCAAGAACAATTTCCCGGCCGCCTGATCTCCTCACAAGTGGATGTTCCATGGTCCCTCACTCCCCAGATTTGAGCCCATGTGATTTGTTTCTTTGGGAATATTTCACAAATATTATCATCACAAAATATAGAAGATATAACAATCACAAAAACATAAAAATAGATTTGAACAAATAAATGGAAAAATGATATTTAAGAGCCAAGCACGTAGAATATACTTTGTAGAGTGAATCCCAGATCCACATTGCCCCTGTTTATCTTATTTCAGTATAACAGTCATGCCAACAAGTGATACTGCCATCAATGATTTCTCATAATACCCAATTTTGAATGTCAATTTTCAATTGCTACAGAAAATAATTTGCAACTACTATGACTTGCTATTGACATACTGTACTACAATCTTAAGATCCCATGAGGTTATTATAAATTTAACTTTTTATGTGATGCTCAGTTTCTGTTATTATATTGAGATTATCAAAATTTGTATTAAATCAACTATTTTCTAAGTTTTTATGACACACTCATACTACTTAAGGTTGAATGACAGGGGGCTCTGAGTTTATTGGGAGATATACAATGTACGTGTGTATTATGTGTTGGGAGATATACAATGTATGTATGTATTAACAGAGGGGCGACATCCACATTAGTCCAATGCATATTAAGTTTTGCAGCTGCACCACACGTTAGATGCAACTAAATGCACTACATTTTACATGCATAAATTTATGATTTATTTGGAAATTTGTATAGTAAGTATTATCAAAAAAAATATTAAAATTCTGTTGCTTATTACTGACTCAAAATAGTGACATTATCAACAACTGTAATCTAGGCAACCGTTTTCTATGCCTGATGCAGGAAAAAATAGTTAATAGTAAGTATTTTTCTGGCATATCAGCTTATAAGTCAAAGTTATACCCATATATCCAACCTGGCCCATAAAATGCACGCTGATTTAAGAGCAAATTTTGGAGCAAAAAAGTTTATCCTAAGGGCCAAAAAGTTATGTATTTTTCCAGCATCAAGGTGAAAACAAGAACTAAGAAATAACACCTTGGTAGAATCCTGAATTAAATGCAGTGATGAAAATCTGACTCCAATTCATTGCACATTTATGAACACATCTCCTACATAAATCAAAGACTTACAGTACTTCAGTACATCACAACCTTATTTAGGCATTATAATTTCTTTTTTTGAAGGGCACAACACAAAAAGGTTTGCTAAACTAATAATAGTTTTCAATATTTCAAGGAACCTATATCACCTTTTTGGCTAAAAATTAAGCTTAAGTGAAAACCTTAATGAATTCCAAACTTTCCTTTATCCCATATGATTATTAATTTCACTTGCATGCCCACTCTAGTTCCCACACCAATCACCTGTATGAGAAAATACATCTGAGAAACAAAGTAATTAGTGACCCTTTAAAAACACAATTTCTCAAGCATACATAGTACGTTAATGGCTTATGTAGGAAAAGACTGTATTTTTAGATTGGGAGCTTTCACATTAGGTGAAGCGATTTTGACCAACAATTAGATAAACACCTTTCCCAACTCATGATGGCAAAAAGTGAGGCAAGTATCTCACTCAAGATTGCAAGGAATAAAGGAACCGAACAAGAGATAGCGGTGAAGTTGTTGATAATCTGAAATATTTGCCAGTCTTACATGGAGGCCAACCATGAGTACATTAATAATTCTTAACAATGTTTATATGACCTGTATCTTATTTTCAAACATAATTTGCGATTTCACTACAATTGAAGTTTAAATTCTACGTTAAAAAATAGCCATTTTCACTCAAATCTTGAAAATCCACAGGATATGATGAGAACTGTCAACTACCTCATGCCGACCCAAGAAGTAGCCATTGGTGAATGTGGTCCCTTGGCTGCCTTTGGAAGAGGGAGATGAAGACACCGAGGGAGGGACTGAAGAGGAAGAAGATGTACTTAGACCCAAATGCGATGACAGGAGTTCATTCATGATTTCGAGGCATTTCTGCTCACTCTCCCCTGTTCCCGTGCTCAGTTTCACCTTGAAAATAAAAAAAAAATATTTTTTAACCATCAAGTGATTCATACAATTCCATTCGGGAAGCATTTTTCTCTCTTTTTAATTCATTAAAAGTAATGCATGCTGGATGTAAAAAAATTGAAAATTTGGATGAAAATTGATTAATTGCAACAACAGTAAAATCTCCATTATTTGTGCTAATGGATGAATGGGCAACTGATATACATGGACATTATAGTCATGGTATAAACAGATATATAAATGGAAACTCTCCCCAGTCATTCCTTGAGATAAATCCACATTTTTTAAGCAATGGAAAGTATATTTTTTTCTGACTTCAGCCATTTTTAAAAGGGTGAATTAATAGTTTCACAAGAGCATAGGACTATCATAACATGAAAATCAGAATGTGTATTCCTCAGAAAGCTAAACCAATCTCATAGCCAAGAAAAAAACAAATGACTTGCAAAGGGTGAATTTTAAAGAAAGAGTGTTGATTACCATAGATAAGTCACAAAATTGATAGTTGAGAGTTAACTGTACTTTTAGAATAAATTAATTCATGAGTATATGAAGTTTCATGAGCTCCACCAGGGCAAGTTGATGGGTGGCAGATTGGAAGTGCATTTTATGCAGGTCCGATTGGAAATCTTCATGGAATAACAAACTGAAATGAACTGAACACAAGAGTCACAGCTCTAAAATAATCCATTACTCTCCTTTCCTGAGGTCAAGTTATTGAAATTCCATCTTGAAAAATTATTCCATGATTTTTCAAAATTCCCATGCCTCTTACGCTCTTCAACATCTTCCAGATTTGCTGCACATTCGCTTTCATTCATTAACCAAGGAAACTACATACAGGACAGGACAGAGACATCAATTGCTTTTTTTCGATAAGAGTATTTTCCATTTTAAGACAAAACATACATATGATTTACTTATTTCCTTACCAGTGAAATGAGTATCTTTCCAGCTCCTGTTAGGGTAGAGATGAGTAGTAGCACTGGTTCGTGACTATTATCTTCTGTTGCCAAAACTTTCAAGCTAACATTGATTTTACCTTGAGATTTGGCCAACTCCAAAGAGGTGGGTATTTCAGATGCCCTAGAGATAAGAGAATTGGTTTACTTCTTGAACATAATGGAACATACAATGTAACACATCAATACTAATGGTACCTTATTTTAGCTCCAACTCAAGTGTACAAATAAGGACGTAAGAATTGAACAAAATTAAATTAAGAATTCATTATAAAATAAGATTGGAGTAATAATTTATGATTTTTTCTTAAATGTGTTATTATATTGAGAGAAAGAGAATTCAAATAAATCAAGGGATATTACCCAATAACTGATTTCTCTTCCAGTGTTTGTGACTTTAGGAAAGAAATAAGCACGGAGAATGATTGTGGGGTAGAAGAAATAACAGAAAGATGCAGGTTTCTATTTTCACTAAACAAAATATGAAATATGACCCAGGTACAATAAGTCATTGCCATTAGACTTAGCAGGTAAGCATGTTGAGCACAAAGCTAACCCAAATGCTCCCAGGTGGTTGTTCTGAAAGATCATTGTGAAACCCATTTAAAGAGTAGTAGTAGATTTAGAATAGGTGGCTGGCAGCTGAGGTCATTTGCTCCATTACAGTTGGATGGGAAAGGTGAAGAGAAACCCAGTATCAGAATTAGCCTACTCTTATCAAAAGGTGCCAAGGGGTCTGCAGTTTAACGTCCCATCTGATGGACGGCATACTAACTCAAAGTGCTCTCCACAAAACACCTCAAGTAGGGATTGGGAAACCACAGAGAAAAATCTGCCATCTCCAGGATTCAAACTCTGGGTGGGAAGCCAGTATGCTATTCACTGCACCATCCCAATCCCCAATACCCTATTAATTAAAATCAGAATATGCGATGATATTAAATGCCTTACCAGAAAACCAGTAGTTTAGCCTAGCTTTCATGGTTGTATAAAGGGAAAATGACAAAGCTTGCTGATTCATTTCAAACCATTTTCAAAAACATTCTATATGTGCAGGAACTTGTGAGTAAACCACATCATAAGTTTAACATATGCTCACCAGCAGCTAAACATACTACTGGTTTCCACATCAGAGATTATATAGGTATAACTTTTTGATCAGATGCATGAAAGGCATAAACTGCAATTCAATGAGCACATGAACTTAAAATGCAAAAATTTTACTAATGTAAGCATTTTTCCCAGATTTTTTTCTTTCGCCAATCACTGAGAAATGCTCACACCTCTTTGTTCATGGAACTAAGCTAAAGGATAATTATTCTACTTGGGGTAGCCAATAATGAATGATTAAATATAAATGCAGGATTTGACAGGATATATTGATGACAGCATGCTGAAATGCTATCATACTTGAGTGTTTGGAAGTGAGGAGGTCAAGAAACAGAATGACAGTGTGGATAAACCATTATGTACTTCATAAGATGGTAGAAAATTAAATGCTAAATACCTGACACCGAGTGAACAATGAGGTAGTTTCAGGCCTTTCCACTGCTTGTAAGAAACCACACCCTTTGATTCAAGTGAGTCCTTTGCACTATTGACAGCAGGACAGGGGAGGAGCAAGCGTAGGAATTCAGCTCCAGGACAAACACACCAGACCTTTCCACCTTCACCACCATCGCCAGATCCCGAGATATAATTTAAAATTGGCTTCACCATATCCCCTCCAAGTCTCCCGTGAGTGAAAAGCATACTTGTGTTATCAGCCCAAGGTGTACTTGAGCACACTTCTGACTGAGAAGTAGAATATAAAACATATCTGCAAGAAAATGCCATTATTCAAGTTTGAGATGGGAACTGAAACATTAAAAGTAACACATATATAATAATGTGGAATATTTTCATAATAAATAGGGTCATGCAAAGGTGGCTAGCACTCTGAATTGTCTTAACAATAAACAGAGATCATGCTCATCAAATTTTTTAGCAGAAAATTTTATAAAAAATGGGGAAATGGAAACGTCTAATAGGATCATTTGCATGTAAAATTAATAGAAATCATTTAATGTTAACTTATAAACTGTGCATAATTTTATTTTTCCAACTATCATTAAGAGTCTCTTAGGCATTCATCATTGGTTAAGCACATGTAAAGAAATTTCTTAAAGCTTATAATATATGGATTAAATATTAATAAAAATTATGCATTTTCATCATAATGACAGAACCATTTGAGGTGCAAGATTGGACTGACAGAGTAAGGTACTCAGCCAATTGAAATGTAACTATGGGAATCTTTTTCTCTGAATAGATTTTGGCTTACTTATGCTTCTGCAAGGTTGCCTCTAAGGCTTCCTTGGACTGAACAGCAACATCTTGGCTGCCAGTGCACAGGATGAGAATGTTTGGGGGCTTTTGGCTGTGATGAGGAGATGACCCCTGGGGCAATGGAGGAGCAGGGCACTTGCGGGTTAAGAACGCATCATTATCAGGAGGAGCTGAGGTGCTCCCCTTGCTCGAGGCTGTTGTGGACCCAGGCCCCTTGGGACTCCCAGATTTGGCTGAAGCAGTGCTTGCAGAGCCTAGGGAACGAATAGAGTCACTGCTTTTTTCTTTATCCCCAGGAATGAGTGAACCTGGCTGTTTCCCTTGATCAGATTTTGCATTCACTTTCTCTGCATCTGCTACAAAGAAAAAAATGGGAGGGAATAATCTCTTAGAATAGGTTTAACTTTTACCCATTATTTTTACCGATTATGTATAAGTAGAAACAAACATATTTCTCTGACTGTTTATACACAAGGAAATTGGGAACCACATGAGATGATCAATTAACACTATTAGTTGAAATTGCTTGTATTTAATTCAAACTTAATTTATTTTTAGGAAAATAAGGCTATGAATAACATTATTTTACAGAAACATTTTACTTAAACAGGGTAAAAAATATTGTCTGAACACCTGCATATTATTTGCTTAGTCACATCTCAAAGAGAGTACATTTTAAGGTGACATTATTGCTTCTAAGTGGCAGTAGCTGATTGATGGTGTCACTGGTCGTTTTAGATGAAATATTCCTTCCCAATCTAATTAATGAAATCTTGAATTTTTGAAATTACTTTGTTTTACTAAAAAATGTCGACTGCAATGCAGTAAGTACCTCCAATCCTATTCATGTATAATTGCACTCATCTTTTACTTATTTTGATAAACCATATTTTTTCATCATTGTTTGTCATTGAGTGAATGGGCATGAATTGATAAACTGTTTAAGCAAATGGATTCAAACTTGTCACGGTTTATCCTATGGGCCAAATTAAGAACTTGGTCAGGTGTTTCCAAGATATTTGGGCTCATTATATTGAGTTAAATATATTTCACTTTATTTTATAAATTAACATGGGATACTGATGGGAAGCAATAACGATTATCAATGGAGCTCTTCATTGATATAAATAGAATTAAATCTTAGCCACTCTAAATGGAAATAGTCTCTTTTATTTCTAATTCCATATATATATATATATATATATATATATATATATATATATATATATATATATATATATATATATATATATATATATATATATATATATATATATATATATATATATATATATATATATATATATATATATATATATATATATATATATATATATATATATATATATATATATATATTATTATAACCTATATATAGAATAATAACAATAATAATGCACTCATTCTTAAGTTTTTGCTTAAAAGTCATAGAAAAAGAATATAGCCACCAAGGCCAATAACTTGGAAATAATCTGATGCATTATATTTTAACAAAGAGTAACATATTTTTTCATAAACAGATTGAAAAAAGGACTTCCTGAAGTTATACACATTTTTAAGTGCATTCATAATAGGAGGCAGTTTATTGCGCATGATTCTATCACTAGTTTTATTTTAATTATGAGAACTATCGTTGACGAACAAGTGAATACCATGCCCTTTGGCCCAATATTTGACCACAAATTTATGTTCTTGACACAAGAGTGACAAATCTTGCACAAAAATGTACACCGTAATATCGCCATACCATGTGATTTGGTGATCTGTCATCAGCAACGAAAACACTTACAGCTAACTCTGGTTTGAGATTGAAAATGACTATCAGATTGTTACAAAATCCTCAATTATGAAGCCTGAACTAACCCAATAATTCGGCACTATTGATAACACAGGCCTACAAAAAAAATTTTTTTTTGGTGGCGGGAATCTTTGTGCTGATTTTAACTATATTTGTAGAGCTGAATCCAAATATGAAATCCGTTTTTATTTAACATCTCTACTTTTTTAGATATGGCACATCTTACAATTAGTTGTTTTAATATTTGATATATTCCGGAAAATAATTTTCAAAGTTAAATAAATCTATAAGTATACTAATTTATAACCACTCTGCAGTGTTCCTTTTATTTTCAATAAACTGTCAATAAGTTTTATGTATATTTCTATATTGTAGGCCAATGAGATTAAAAAACAAAAATACGGTACCGGTGCAAAAATACGGTACAGTACCGGTAAAAAAATAAGTTTTTATCGCACAAGGGAAAAGGATATGCTACCCTTCTTTACTCAAGAAGACAATCTTACATTTTGTTTAGAGGTTAAGGGTCTTTTGGAAAAAATGGGACTACTATCACAATATGATGCTAGTGATTGGCGTTTGTTTATTGATAGCTCCAAGCGTAGTTTAAAATGTGTACTTCTTCACAATGGTAACAGGTTTGGCGCAATACCAATCGCTCATTCAACTAAAATGAAAGAAGAATATGATACAATAGCATTGGTCTTACAGAAGATAAAATACCAGGAACATCGCTGGGTGATTTGTGTAGATTTAAAAATGGTGAACTTTCATCTTGGGCAGCAAAGTGGCTACACAAAATATCCTTGTTTCTTGTGCCTCTGGGATAGCAGGGACAGACAAAACCACTGGATTAAGAAGGAGTGGCCTAAGAGAGAAAACTTGGTTGTTGGGAAAGAAAATATCATTGCTGAATCTTTAGTTGAAAGAGAGAAAATCATCTTACCGCCTCTACATATTAAACTAGGCCTAATGAAGCAATTTGTAAAGGCTCTTGACAAGGAACCACCATGCTTCGGCTACTTAAGACTAAAGATGCCCCATATAAGTATTGAAAAACTTAAAGCTGGTATTTTTGAGGGGCCACAAATCAGACAACTTACAAAGGATCCTGCTTTTGTCGAGTCAATGAATGAGATTGAAAAAATTAGTTGGATGTCATTTGTTGAGGTCATAAAAAATTTTCTAGGAAATCACAAAAGTGAAAATTATATTGAGCTGGTAAACATTATGCTCAGTAACTTCAAATCACTTGGATGTAATATGAGCACAAAAGTTCACTACCTACACAGCCACTTAGACAATTTTCTTGGAAATTTAGGAGACACAAGTGAAGAACAAGGTGAAAGATTTCACCAGGATATAAAAACAATGGAAGCTCACTACCAAGGAAGATGGGATAACCATATGATGGCAGATTACTGCTGGTGCTTAAAACGAGACTGTTTGAACAAAGTGCACTCAAGAAAATCACGCAAAAAAAGCTTCCGATGTGTTGAGTGATGTTTTTATGTATTTTTTTCTTTTCAATTTGTTTTATTACAGTAAAAAATTTTAGTATTTGTGTTCAATTGTATTGTAAAATTCTGTTGTGTTTGTGGGTGATTTAACAGCCCTAGAAATAAATCAAGTCTTTATATTTAGTGGGTTTTATTATTAATATAATATTCCCATATCATTATGTAGAAGATTTTTTTACGTAAGTAACAACATATCTATATCTTGAAAACTATAGCTGATAAAAAAAACTAGTGTCATAATTGGATTCAGCACCCCAATTGTTCTTTAAATCAACATTAAAAGCTCCGGCACCAAAACCACTGTTGGCCTGTGTAATGTAGAGTAAACATGTCAATACTCTTTTAGATCAACACCAAAAATAGTATATTACAAAGGACCAAGAATAACAGTGCCAAGAAAATATTTCATACAAAGAAAACCAGCATAATCTAACTGCCCAAAATGAAACTCAAATTAATCCTATGGATGATATCAAGTTTTTTCATTGAGCTGCCGACTTGTAGATAAGGTAGTAATCAGTTTGAAAATATGAAAAGAGTGACAAGAGAAAAATTGACTTGCTTAAGATGCATTGAAAAGAAAATATTGGAGGCCCATTCAACACACCCCAATTTTTATTCATCTAGTATTTACAATGTTTTCAAAGCTTTCATGACACAATAAATGGTTAGTGTGATTGCAAGGATGTGGAGGAGGAATTGAAAAACAGCATAGTAAATAATGTCTCTTGGCCAGTGACTAATCTAAACTTCATACAGGAACAGAGATATTGGAAGTTATTAGGATGGAAACAAAAGATTTTAATTGCTCCTTAAACATTTGCTACTACAACTATCAAAAATGAAACTGTTAAAACTTCCATGAAGTCTAAAAATTAATTAAAGTTGATTGTAAGTTTAGAGTATTATGACTGTAATGATGATATTGGGCTTACATTCCAATAGATGCTTTGTGAAATCAGAGAACATGTGAATTTACCAAATCATTTTTTGCATTCACTAGCTCTTATGCTAAATTTCAAACAACTTTTTTATGACTATACCTATACAACAGAATGCATGATATTATTTACACTATAATGTGTACACTACATGGAATATTGAATAAGTAATTCAGGATTTCAGTCAACGAGGATCATAAATGTGCTAATTTATTCTTAACTATTATATCGATACCTGCTGATAAGCGCTACTATATAATATGCATCATTATACACCATAAATATTACCTTCAAAATAAAATAGATCCATCTTTGTCATATTCCTCAATATTAATTATTACAAATTCATAAAATATAGGCAAATATTTCTGGTGCAAAACTGAGATGTTGTTTTTCAATGAAATGGCTAAAGTTCTATATAAACTACTGTCAAATAAGTTAATAACCAGAAAAATTACTGAATGTTAAAACATACACAAAATTTCAAGTATTTGCCTCACACATTTCACCAGACTGGCAAGTAAGATTTATATACCCATAATTTCAATGCATATTAATAGTCATTGTGTTCCATTATGTAAAGAAAAGGAGAAAAGTTATGCTTGCATGCAAATTTACCTTCATGCATGAGAAATTCCAATTTTACTTCTAATATAGGTAACTTAAGCCATAGAAAATAGTGTAACCGATATACCCTCATGCCAGTGCAGACCCTCAACTCTGAAATTAATTAACTAATATTTATGGACTAAAAATGCTTAAAACATGACTTTACTTCCATTTTAACTAAAAATGCTAACATCTTGACAAAATATAATCTGCCATGTGCATCAAGCCCACTGAGAACTGAAAATTACTTTTTTCAGAATAAAGCATTATGATAGAAACATCGTTCATTAAAAGCTTCAGCTACAAATTTTGCTGCTACATTAACATCAATGAATGCATTATTTATGAAGAAAAAATTTTCCCTTTACTATATGCATAAAAACTAAAGGGTATAATCTAATACAGTATTTTTAATTAAATTCAATTAATGAAAGGAAAATGAAGCATGTTTTTCATAAATCCTCTCCGCATATAAAATATAGTAACAGGTCTTATGTGTCTGTCAGATCTGTTTAGGTCGATAGCAAAAACTAATCAGTTCATACTGTTATTCAGTGAGTGTCACTTTCCCCATCCATTGACTATAATCTTGAAGTGGAAGAAGGGCAAATTCATTCCACTGACTCCAAGAGCTGCAAAGGCATCTGCCCCCAGTGGGGCAGCCATGAGTTATGGTATCACAGTAAAAATACCATTGAGGAAGCAATGGGAAACCACATCAAATGCCATTTCTATGATAGGTATGGACAGAAACAAGGAAATTCTGGCTACAAAATAACTACAGGACTTGGCCCACCAGACTGGTTGTTGTGACTGGTAATGAGAGGGGCACTCTACTGGGTAGAGTGAGCAAAGTTAATGGAGATTATGTGGAATATGGGGCTGGACTGGTGGGATTAAGAGGCTTATTCGAAACTTGGACATGAACCTGACAGCACAGGTAAGGGTAGTAAAGGGAAATCAGGTTGGGCAGTGATTAAGCAAAGTTATTACCAAATGCTAGGATCACGTTAATACAAAATATTATATGTGATGATTCACCATTGTGTTTGAAAGTGAATAATTACATCAATGAAGATTGAGAAACTCCTGTGCCCACCGTTCCCAGCTCTCCCCCTCATCCTCCTGCTTCTACAACCTTCCTATTCTCCCCTTATTCCTCTCCCTTCTACATAAAAGGATGTATGTATGCATAATATGCCACATGCACTCATTCTGCACCTGAAGATGATTTAGTGCATCAAAACCTGGTTGAAAATAAATTTCTTTCCCAGTGGAAAATGCAATTGTTTTTCATGGCATCTCCAGCAGTTTTTTTAAAATTTGTCAATGGTGACACACCGCTAGTGTTTAAAGTTAACTTTAACCATGTAGACTGTGGCATATTACGCATGACTATGAATGCCATTGAGACATTGCATGCATGGTACTTTGTCACAACATCTTGTTTGTTTAAAGCCCCCAAAATCTCAGAGTGTATAAGGACACCTCTGTAGCTTAACTGTCTAAAGAACTCGGCCAGATATCGAAGGATCTGGGTTCAAATCCCAGTCAAGGCAAATGATTTTTACACTCTGAAATTGTTGCATTAAAATGCACATTTAGTGGATGACTATGTTGAAAGTTACTGTCATTGAATCTCCCACAGTTTTTTGCAATTGTTTGCTCATTATTATGTTCCAAATCCACTGAATTGATACCTGAAACCATACAACCTTTCTTATTATAAAAGGGCCACATCCACCTGAACAATAGTCTTGTGACTGTTGGCCATTTTATTCTTAATGGACTTTTAAATTATCTATAAACCATGAGCACTGAGGAGGGAATGGGAGCGGTAGTAAGGGGAGGGAGTTTCTTAGATTGTGCCCACTAGATGATCTTGCAGCAGATAATTGATAATTTTACTGGATTAAGAATGACAAAAATATGAAGTGGATTGAAAACTAAATGTCATAAATCATGTTTCTTCCTCATTACATCCTTGTACTCCTTGCATTGTTACACAAATGCGATATTTCAAATTCCACCAGCTTTCGTAGCCATAAATTTCCTTCACACTTAGCACATACTTCTTACACACGCAATTCCTGATACACTTTAATTGTCCAATATTTGTAATCAACCACAAAAATTTCATAGAAACTTGAAAAAATAATGGATGGCATGTTTACAGGCATCCTCTGATCTTTCTTATACGACAGTTTCATCTCAAAATCCATATTCATTTTCATAGTACGAGCAGGAAAAATTTCAAAATAATATAATATTTTTGTAAAAACTCTGGTATCAAGGAGCAAACACATGTCAACGCATTTATATTTGTTCAAACCTAAGCACTGTTCTCTCAGCACCCACGCAGCCAAGGCTATTTACTTTAGAATCTGATATAGCAACTCTCCCACAGATAAGCGCAAATGTTGCCCTTTTAGCAAGTGCTGCAAAACTGAAAACTACATTTTTATAGACCTCATTTTTATGTCACATTTTTATGTCACATTTTTATGTCACATTTTAGACCACATTTTTATGTCATACCCCTTTTTTATTGACACATTGAAGGATGAAACAAGCAAGTACAAGCCATGCTATTTATTTAAAGTGAAGCAGTGCTCAAGCACACTACAAATCACTAGCTGACAACACGTGACTCATTTTTTAAACACAAGTGAAAGGCTTCGTGGCACAACTTAAAGATGCTCCAAACACCATCAGATTACTAATCAATTAATTTCAGGAAATTTTGACTCTGGGTCCATTTACCTAAAGAGAGTTTATGGCTGTTGCTCCATTTCTTGGAAATATTATTCATATACTTTTCCATTGCTTAGTATTCCAAGCAGATAAAAGGCTGAAATTCTGCTCATTTAATTTGAGAATATCAAAGCATTTGAGGAGCTTCATTTATATACATATCTATGCACTTGAAATAAAAGACAATTGGTAATGATGTACTCCACAGAGAGAGAATTATAAAATAATTAGTCTTTTACAAAAATTGACCATCAGTAGCACTAGTTACTTTGGTATCAAATCAACTGTGAATTTAACACTTAATGTACAAATTTTTTAATCATCTTAAAAATCAGGAAAAAATCTACAGAACACAAACAATAAAGGATAGCTTGCACTTCAACTTGGTTCTTGACTGTTTCCATTACTCTAGAGTTTAGATAACCTTAAAAAAAACCTAGACCAACATGCCGAAATCTAAGATGCTTTGCAGACTACTTTCATACTACATATTTGTAAATATGCACCTATATTTTATTAAAGAGTTTCTGAAACTGAAGCAGTGATCACTGTAATTTTCAATATAAATAACACTCCATAGTGAAAATAATTCTCATGCATCGAAATGGGTTTAGCAATATTTCAGTCCCACTATCTAAATCATGCCTCATGGAAAATTTTTCAATTACCTGATGGATTCTTGTCCAAGAGGATACTGCAATTATGTATTACAGCACAAGATAGTTGCATAATTATGAAATTCAATAGCATATTCATACATTTCAGACCATAAATTCAAATTAGACCACATAAAAAAAAAGAAATGCAATAAAACCTCTAGAAAAAGAGCCATAAAAAGACACTGAATAATACGCAATCATTCTAATCAAACAAATCACTGAAAATACTACTTAAGATTTCCTGATTATTTCCTATTGAAGTTTTTCAACATCCAGGTTCCTGCAATGCAGTATTCTCACTGTTAATCAATCATGTATGCACAAACCTGTAAATTCAGGAGTAAGACAGCATGTTCTAAAGGATACTATATGCAGGAAAGCCAACATTTCCTTATGTGAAAAGCATGAAGCACTGTGTTACTACCCTGTTTATCAGATTAGCTGCCATGAAAACAGAAAATTACTTCCATGTGTGTTGAGAAAGATATAAACAAGCATTTCAATCTAATGATGAAGGAAAAAGAATAAAGAAATCACAAGATTAAATAACACAAACATTTACCCATTTCTCCTCATTTCTGTTTGGACATAATAATCGAGTACAACACCAAGTAAAAAAATTCAATATGAGAACTAAATGTAATTGTCAAAACCCCCTAAATTGTTCTTGGAATCTTAAAAGTCACCATGAGTGAAGGATAACGTGTCGATTAGTCTCCTGGTGAATGTGAATAATCAAGCACAATTATCTTACTTACAACACACTTATTGTTTGTTGAAATACAGGTATAAATGGGAATATATGGCATATATAAACTCATCAGATATATATTCTACAAAAATATAGTTATGCAACAGACAAAATATATCTTACTAGCAACTGAGAGAAGCAAGTTCAACCCTGGTCAAGTGACAATGTTTCCATTGTGAATTCCCATGAAAAATGCATATCAAATGACACCAACATGCATGTTTATATACTATGTTGTAGTGCCATTTCATTTAAGATCAGGATTACTTTCCATTAAAAAATATTATTATCTTGCACAATAATGTGTTCATCTATCAGTTCACTCTAACATAACCTAATACATGAATAACTTTCCCGAAAAATGGTTAACTACGTTTCAACTATTAACAACTATAATACATCTGCACGCTACCAATACCCCTTTTAAAATTAAAGATGTTTCGTTCAAGTGGTCCCTGCTAACCTGCACCATCTTACCCGTTCCCCAAATCAAATGTATCACATATGGCACAAAGAAAACTTAAGCCAATGGCTTGAGAGTATTTAACCATAACATTAACATTTACAGTAATGATTTCTCCTAAAGTACCCCCCCCTTTATGGATTGGATAACACCAACATATTGGTAAGCATTTCTTTTATCTTGCATAATATATCCAAACTGTGGCCACTAACTTAAGTATCACCATCACACTCTTAAGGTTATCACAGCTTAGTGACCAAACTACACTTTGTGGTTTTTGTGCAGTGGTAGGCCCAATATGGAATGGATGTCCCAAGTCATTAAAATGGTCGAATGGTTGTTTGTGCATGTGAATCCCTTAACGGGAAAGGGATTCTCTGTGGCCACTGGGCAGTGTTACTTGGATTAAGAAAGCTGACCAGTGAGAGGATTTGGCAGTGAAATGAACCCAAAATGAGAGAAGAGAATGAGCTTGTGGCCGAGCAAGGGTCTCCCTGGATGGTAACTAACTCTGCCAGCTTTTACCTTCCCTAATCCCCTCCTTTCCACTCCCCCCATGCCCACCCTTCCCTACTCTCTCATTCATCTTGGGAGTGCTTCAAGCAACAGTTTCCTCTATGCTTTGATTTCTTGTGATGAGACATTGACTGTCAAGGAATCTCAGAAAAGAATTAATGTCTTCAAATGAGCATATGCTGCCCATCACATGCATAGTCTTCTGATTATTTGCAAAAGACACAGCATTAACAATTTAAGGTCATAATTTTTCCCTGTTCTTTAACTGTTGGTAATCAGGTCAAATTACAAGTAGATCTTTTGCTACTGTTGCTATGCAACGGCAGGGACTGAAACCTTGACTGATTAGAAATACTAGATGCTCTTGGTTTCAAGGAGGCCAAGAGCATCTATTATTTCCAACAAATGGGTCCAAATGAAGCATTTGGACCCATTTGTATTTTATTGTGTGAAAACGTGATTTTTATAGAAAAGGGGATACAACCTTAAGTGCAGGGAATGATGCAATTGCAACTCATACAGCTAAATTTGGAAGAATAAAAGAGAGATAAAACCTGAAAAAATTTTTTAGCTGTTTCATCATCCATGCCTTTCCCTACAATACTTCCTGCTTATAATGCAAGTACATTATGGGTTAAATTGAGTTATTTGGTCTGCATTGTTTTGTCAGGCATCATAGGAAGAGGATTTATTTTCATTTACTTTTTCCATTGATGAAAAATGTTTGGAAACTACAAACTTTTTCAATAACAGAAAAATTTCCAGTAAGAAATATTAAACACCTTTCAAGATTCACTCATCTCAAAAAACTACACTTAGTTTTTTATCCCAAAATAAATTTTTAACAATGATTGTAAAAAAATAATTAGAAATAATAATTGTGAAAAGATGAAAACTGATTTAGTGAATAAAACAGCATTGTTCATCTTTATAAGAGTATCTTGCCCACCTACGATGCCAAAAAACATTCACACAGTGGAAAGTAATAAAGTGACCAGCTAAATGCATACCTACACAGTCTACCCCAAAAATAAGTAGAATGATTTTTGTCCCACCCACAATTTGTGATGGGAAGTATTTTGAAGGCAACACAACCCACATCAGTTATCTGCAAGCCATTACTACATGCAGATTGCTGTTACACTGAACCCATTTGAGGATCATATCATGAATTCATAATGCCATGTTCTATGGAGCAATGATACGCAATCAAAGTTTGTATCATGTATTTGTCATGTCAGAAAATTGGCTTTGAAGTCCATGACCATGGGTAATGATGGTTATAGAAGTGAGGCGATGACCCAAGGAATGGTTTTTTGCTGCCACAAGATGTTCTAAGAGGGTAGAGAGGATGCTAATGATGAGGAATTCCCTGGACATCCATCAACGACAGAGTACGACGAAAATATGCAAAATATGTGAGACACACTCAATTCCAATCAACACCCATTTCTTTATCCTTCTCCACCACAGATTACATAACACGAGGCATATTCATAAAGTAAGAGACGTTTGCTTATATTTAAATATTGGTGCTTCAGAACACAGTTTTACTCCTACAGCACCATCTACTGAGTCATTGAGAAGCTATAGCAGCATTTGTTTTGTTTCAGAAGTCGTTTGCTTGTCCGTGCATGCAAACAACCATGTCCACGATAATCGTTGATCCCGCTACCTGTGAAGTGCATTCTATCTTATGATTCTTGCATGCAAAAGGATTGTCGGCTGCTGAAATTCATCGGGAGTTACGCCTAGTTTATGGACCTACAGTTATGAGTGAAGGTTAGATAATGGTGCTGTGATTTTAAAAATGGACAAACAAATGTCCATGACAAAGAGAGAAGTGGCCAGCCCAATATTCTGACCGATGAAATTGTTTCGCAAGTGGAATAATGACTGTGATGTGATCGTCGATTAATGATTAATGGCCTGGCTGAACAATTTCCTCAACTTGGACGCACTACTGTCTACACTATTGTCACGGAAAACCTCGGACACCACAAATTGTGTGCAAGGTGAGTACCAAAAATGCTCACCAACCAACACAAAGAGCAAAGAATGTCCAGTGGATGAGAGTTTTTAGGCTGTTACAAACAAGATGGAGATGATGAAACTTGCACTTAGCGACTAATTCCTCTTCTTGCACTTGAAACAGTGGCTCGGTGGACAATGTTTCAAAACCAAAGAGGAACTCAAGTATGGTGTTGTCACTTGGTTCAACTCTCAAGCAGCGAGCTTCTATGAAGAGGGGTTAAAGAAGCTGATGCAGCGGTATGAAAAATGCTTAGAAGTGAACGATGATTACGTAGAGAAGTGAAGTAGGTTTGTAGCTAACCTTTGGCTTTTAGGGTTTCGCTAAAAATGACTTTTTGTTTCTCATGAAATAATCTAGATACCATTACAAAAATAAATATTAGAAATATTTTCAGTGCATACACATTTTTCATCGACAAACTTTGTAATAAAAAAATTTATTAAAACTAATATCATATCTCTATTCATTGAACACTCGTATGCGCAATCCTCATATTCTTGGAGTAGGCCTACATAGGAGTCTATAATTCATCCACACCTTGCATCAATAACTTTTGTATGTAAACTACTTACTATCTCTTCATAATTTTACAAAAGAAATAGATTTCAAAGGGGGTAAAAATAACTTTCAAATATCTTGTTGAAAGTGAAAGCAAACTTATAGGATAAAAAAGGTAATTGATTATTTAATGAATCCAGTTGGACTGAATTTATGCATTCCAGTGTTCAATTTTACAAAATTTAAAAGGGGAAAAAAGTTATTTACATAATGTGAACATCAAGCACAAGGACGTCCTACTAATTGGTCCATTGCCCATCAAGCCCCCATGAGCTACTAGCCTGCACAAAATGAGAATGGCTGTATAATGAGTAATGCCCAAGGTACAGTTTACTGCCCCATTACTTACATGTAAAGTAAATTAATAATCATAAGAGTTACATGCTGCACCCCCAGTGTTCATATAATATTGTGAGTGATTCCACAAATACAAGAAAATGAAAATCGTAAAATTGCTTAATTTATGTTCGAGCAAAAATATTTTCAACCATCTCAGCCAGTGATTCAAAGTGGAATCGAACCATTGAGAAATAATCCATGCCAGAGTTTTTTGAATCAGTACTCATCACAGACCACCTCAATGATTCAGAGCAGTGAGGACACTGTGTAAGGCTTAACTATGTGAAATTTCTCCATTCTCCAGAGCGGAGGAGGGAAGATCACAGGAGGATAAATTAACCACTCTAGGGGCAAAGTTGTGGTCACAGACAGTTTTAGGAGGTGTTTTCTTAGGCGTGGGGCCACTGTTAATACTCGAGAGACGTATCAATTTTTGGTTTATCACTACACGTTTTTTCTCCGTGATGTCTGAAGTGAGGGATCTCACCCTCTCATTGAACACCTGGAATTCAGCAGGGTGAAGTTTGGAGCACAATTCCGCGTGAAGAAGATAGAGATAATGGGACATGGAATCACGTTTGCAATACCATCCTTTCAGCTCCTTCTGGACCCACAGTTTTTTTCCCCACAGAGACTGCTCTCGAGAGTTTAGAGATTATCCAACGGAGAAACCAGAAGATAGAGCTACTTAACGACATTCAGTTCCTCTCTTGCCCCTCCCCACTTTTGTCTATTAACTTCCCTCAGTGACCATTATGGCGACACCTTCCCCCCCCCCCGAAGAGTGAGCTGCCCGCACTTCGGGGGTTCCATTGGTTTTTCCTGCCTTTCTTTGTATGACAAAACCCCACCCCCCCTTCCCACCCGCTCCCTCCTCCCCTGCCACCCCTCCTTGGTATATATATCCTTTCTCCTTGTACTCTCCCTCACCTGAAGATGATACAGTGTATCGAAACCATGGTCGGCAATAAAGTTTTAACTGTGGAAAATTGCAACGAAGTTTTCATTACATGGAATTCTGATGATTGCATACCTCCAAAATGTGGCAGCAAAAATATTTTAGCAATTGTTCTTCAAGTAATTCTTTGCTGCACACTTTGGTATAAATGAGAAGAGTGGCTAAACAAAAATTTTATTGTAAGGAAAGCTTAACGAGTAATTTTGGAGATTTACCAAAATGTTCATAAATGATTCTAGACCTTATGCAAAATTTTGTATTTATGACCCAAATTTCCAATATTTAATTGTTTTCAGTTAATTGATTCATAGCTTTACAACAGAGTTATACCATGGTGAAGAACATATTTTATTAGCAAGCATTCATTAATAAATCAACTGTGGACCTGCTGTTCCATTTTTCAAATGAGGAATAAATAGTGGCCATAATGTTTTACACACGCCATAATCATGAGATGAGAATTTCAACGAAAGGTAAAGAAGAAATGCAGAAGCTATTTTTGTGCTGAACTCTTGTAAGTTCAAGATAGCAAAAGATACGAAGCTGGCTTCTGCATGTAAACCTGATTAAGAAGAAACGTTCAAATAGTGCAAGAAACTATTTAGGAGACTTTTAACTCCTTTGTTGAAGCTTAATCCCTGCTAAAATGCTTTACATGCCGCAAAAAGTGAGGGCATTGTTTCCATTATCAGAATCTCTTTTGTTGCTAACACTTGCTTTTGACGAGCTAGAAAAAATATTCACCACAAACTTATAGCACACTTCATCGGATGCAAATAACATATCACCACATCATCTTCCTGAAAAATACTGGATAATAACAACTTTCCAAAAGATTGCAGAGTGTAGTGTCTCAATTTTAAGTGCCGAATGTTAATTCTTGAAGTATTTAGATCTCTTTGCATGTCACTATTTAGGACATACTGAATAAAGCTAGGACAGACTTCATCACTATTCTTGGAGGCAAGATGAATCAATAGCATGTAATGGACACCAGCTGTCATCATCAGTTTAAAATTCAGATACATGAAAATTGGAATGAATAGCTTTATGCAAACAAACATTCTTTGGTGCTTTCAGAAAATCCAAAACTAACTGGACCTATGTATTAAACAGTGCATGTAAGCAATTAATCTACCTGTAACTAAGCGAGGATTTACGAAATGCTGCCTCATGAGTGCCAAGGATGGTACCAAGTGCAACTTGATATGGTAATTAGGATTTGAAGTGAATAATATTAGAGTGAAGATATTTTTTGAGGGTATTTATATAAACAGCCAATGAACCTTAAATTAACATCCCCAATGTTCTTTTTCGAAAGTGAGAGCAGTTACTTGGAATTTGAAGATTTTAGTAGTTGATGCAGTACACCATGGTAAAATATCTTCCGATTCGAGAATTATGCAATTACTTTCTGTTGAGGTTATTTTTATGCTAAATCAACAAAAAATGCCAATGTCAATAATGCATAACTTATTACCCTATGATAAACTTCAAGGTGTTCAAAAAAGGTTCAAGGTGCCTATGGTTGTTATCATGTAATATATACAACATATTATTGTGTATTTTCCTCCCTTCATTCCGTCAAACATCCCTATCCTGTTTCTGCCCTTTCCTCGTTTGCCTAACATTCTCCCTTCTATCACTGTCTTCAACATCCCACTGCCAGTCAATATGCCTTTCATCCATTTTTCCTGCCTCCATTGATTTCTCCCAACAAACCCCTCTCCTCACCCACCATCCCTAGTACTTCTTCATTAGTTTTCCTTTCAGTCCATTTCACCTTCTCTATTCTTCTCCACACCCACATTTCAAAAGCCTCCAATCTACATCTATCCTACTGCTTCAGTGACCACGCTTCTAAAACGTACATAGCTACCCTCCATATCAAAGTTTTTAAGAGTCTTTTCTTAACCTCCCTATTCAACATCCCCATCATCAACTTCCTCCTCCTTGTGAAAGCCTCTGCCTAGTGCAATTCTTCTCCTTACGTCACTACTACTTTGACTGTGTTGGTCCTAAACACTACCGAGATACATAAACTGTTCTACCTGCTCTATTTTTTCCCCTCCTATTTTAACATTTAGCTTAGCCTTTTTTGTTCTGAAAAGTCACATAGCTTTTGTTTTATTAATATTGATTCTCATTCCATTTCTATTGCACTGAACCTCCAATTTACTCAGCAATGCTGGCAACCCCTTGGCTGACTGACAAACCAAAGTCTGGTAATCAGCAAACCTAACTGATTTTACGAACTCCCCTCTGGCTTTCACTCCCACCTCCAGCTCTTCCCATGCCTCTTTAATCATTTCTTCCACATACACGTTGAACAGCACCGGTGATAATGGGCAACCCTTACACCTCTTCCTAACATTGCCCATCTGGACTCTCCGTTCCCCATTCGCACCTGAACAGTCTGAGACATGCACAGGTTGCGGATTAGTCTTCTGTCTCTCCAATCTATTCCTATCTTCTGCAATATACCTATTAGTTTTTCCCAATTCACTTTATCAAACGCTTTCTCAAAATCTACAAAACAGGCAAATATGTCCTGATTGTATTCTATATTCCCCTCAATTAATGATCTCACCACCACCAAGTAATGTTCTAAAAATTCTATTAAATTTAATAAGGTGAAATGACATGGAACGTTGTTGCTTCCAAACAACAGGCCACCAATACACCCAGGCAAAAGGAAACCACAGTGGTTGATAAAAAAACACTAATTTTACTATAATGACTGCATTAAATTTGTAAATTCAATTTTTTCCACACAACAGGCAGAGGGGACAAAGTTTTTCCCCATTTCATTGTGATAATTTTAGCTGCCCCAAAGTTTTCCTAATTTCAACTGGCAACATTAACAGGCTAATTTTAGATATGTATAAATTGGGCTGCAACTTAAGTCATTTATCTCCATAAATTGTCTTTCTCTCCATTTCTCCTTGAGAAAGATAAGTGTTGGACTTCATTTTTATGGAAAACTGCAACTCAAGACAGGATAAATAATATCATACCATACGAGGTTTTTGTTAACATTCCCATTTTACAATTCATTTTTCATTTAGAATACATAGGGAGATAATCTGACAAAAAGAGCATTCAATGAGTACATTCAAGTACTATGTCTTGAATGAATAAAAGTTTAACATGTAATTTATATGAATATTCCATTATATCTGAGATTTATCAGATTTGTTTAATTCTCTTGAGACTTCTGTTGGAATTAAAAGAACACATTCATCCCACAAGCTCATAGGTTAGACAAAATATTTTTAGTTTCATTTACTTGATATTTACGTATTTACACAATCTACAACTAGCAGTAGTTCTCCAGCATAGATTATTTTCTTCTTATAAATAATTATTTTTTTCTAATAACTTAAGAAAATCTCTAACGACCTACATTTTAAACATAAACTCTTCCAATACCTTCCAAGCAGACATTTCACTCCA
The DNA here is from genome assembly GCA_037158775.1 of Hetaerina titia. Lineage (NCBI taxonomy): Eukaryota > Metazoa > Arthropoda > Insecta > Odonata > Calopterygidae > Hetaerina > Hetaerina titia. The sequence continues at coordinate 131,270,460 of CM073768.1, forward strand.
CTGATGAATGCATGTGTTTGAACTAATATGACTTCTTATGTAGTGTGTGTGTATATGCCTGCTGTTTTATATGACCTCTTCTATCCATGTGTCGTGGAACTAATAAAATAACAGTATTATTATTATCATCATGAAGATTCGGTCTTTAAAAGGATTACTGCAGTTTAGACTATAATGAGGATGGAGGTATATTGGTCACTGATCTTCCAATTTATCAGCATATTATTACAACTGATTTTATAAGAATAGGTGACCTCTTCTAAAAGCATAGTTCTCCAGACATAAAAAATCTTTCTACAGCTCTAATGAGAAGTTCCAATGCACAAACAACTTTCAAGAAACTGTTTGGTATTACTGGAATTAGTATAATAATGTAACATATCATTAATATTTTTTAATACCCACACTAAAATATCATCACACTAATAATATATAGTTATAATCCTTAAATTAAAAAAAAAATATTTTACCAGTTGTACCTTTTTCAGTATCAGAACCAGCCGGTGGTATAACTTTTTTCTCTCCAACAACAAGAGCACCATCCTGAAAGCTTATGTTTGACTTTGGTTCTTCAGTCTTGGTCTCTACTTCTTTAGTGATCTTTTTGGAAGATGCAAGTGATGAGCTGCCATTGCTAGGAGTTATTCCCTTCAATACTTCAAGACGAATTTCATCTTCATCCATCTTGAAGTTGTATAATGCCTTCAGACTATCTTTTAAGGCATCTGAAGGCTCAGGCCTCCTTGGACTAGCTGAAGTAGGTACAACAGAAATAGTTCTATCTGCTGCTAAGGTTATCTCCCCACTTGGAGTCTCATCAGCTGCTTGGCTGAAGTTTTGTAAGAGTTCTACGTGAGACTTCCACTGCATTGGTGACATAGCTGCATGGTCTTAAAAAGGAAAACTTTGAAATTAGAACCAAAATATTATGACAGATGACCGAATTCAAAAACTTTTTTACAATTAGGAAGTATAAACTGACTATAAACCCTTGGGGTCCCTGTAGATGTGGAGCAGGAAGTATCCAGTTAGTAAGTTTAATAATTTACATTTGGCTATAATATAAAATAGTGGAATCTCAATATAACAAGACCCCGTAAGTATAAAAATACTGACTATATCGAGTTCTCATTATCACCAATGATGACTGTAAAATCATTTATTAGCCAATTAAGTGGAAATCACTTACCACAAACATGTTCAGCACAATATATCACTTAACAAATAACAAGAGACATGATCTATCAGATTCCAATGATTTCCTATGCATATATATATATATATATATATATATATATATATATATATATATATATATATATATATATATGGGTCGCGGTGGTCTAGCGGGTAGAGCGTTGGACTGCTGACCGGAGGGTCCCGGGTTCCATTCCCGGGCAAGGCACTTGGGGCACCTGCAGCTCCACCCAAGCTAGTTCATTTTTCGGGTACCAGATCTTCCTGGGAAACCATAACCGGCACAGGGAAAGGAACTGGCCCCCCTACCCTGATGTGTGAATATTCACACGCCGTCGGGCTTGGTACACGGGTGAGCTCTACCATCACCTACTAAACCGACCTTCGGGTTGATTACTGTGTTTATGGTTTATATATATATATATATATATATATACACTTTTTTGGAAAACCCACAAACGTGTAATGTAAATTCACTGATAGTCATAACAAACACAGAAACCAAAACACAAAAGAGGAAAAACTCACTGGTTCTCGAATTTTCGGTGGTCCAACCACCTTTCTCAAGAGGAATTAGGAACAGAACTGAGGCAGAGGAGGGCCCGAAAGCAGTGGTAGGAAGGAGAAGGGGAAATGGGGGAAAAGAGGGGAAAAGAGGGGAAGGCATTCGCGGTGAGGAGTTTGGAGGGGTAGTGTATGGCGCGGGAATTTTAAAAAAGTGGGGATGATATGGAAGTTGTTGGGGGCGGAGGGGGATGAAATAATATGCATAAAGGGGGCAATTAATGTCTAATATTAATACCTGGGCGATTCCAGGAATCCAAGAGCCAGATGAAAGCTAGCTCTAATGTTTTGAGTTTCAGTGGAGGGTCTGAGTGTGGGAGGGATGCTAAGACGGATACTTTAAAACATTGGTCAAAGGCAGCGTTGTGTTCGGAGGCATGTTTGGGGATTGGGAGCATACCAATAAGGGAGGAATTGTTGCATGAGGCTCTATGATTATTGATTCTAATATTGAGGGGTGTGGTACACTGTCCAATGTAAAAGGCAGGGCAAAGTTGGCACTTAAGTAGGTAGACAACATTGCTGGAGGTACACGATGAGTAGGGAATTGGTGGGAGAGAGTTAAAGAGCGGGTGGGAGAGGGATGGGGTTCTGGTTAGGAAAATAGGACATGTTTTGCATCTAGGTTTATTGCAGGGTCTGGGAGTGATTTTGGAACGGGGCGAGGATTTAAGAAGTGGATTGGTAGATTTTAGAATATCTGATAGATTGGCGGGGCGTTTGAAAGTGACAGAGGGGCATTTGGGGAAAAGGTTGGTGGTGGAATTGTGGTTTTTGAGGATAGGATAGAGGTCCTTTAGGATAGAACGCAGAGATTCTAGGCCAGGGAGAAACGTGGTACAAATTGAAAGAGGGTGGTTTTTCGCGGTGGTGGAAGGTCTGGGAGTGTAAGTATGCCTACGGATCCTCTTATTCAGGAGGGATTCAGGATAACCCCGTTTGAGGAGGGAATGGTGTAAATTTATGAGGAAATTGTCTAGGGAGTCAGGGTCATTGCAAATTCTGTGACCCCTTATGGAAAGGGAATAAGGAATGGAACGTTTGGTGTGGTATGGGTGACAGCTGCTAAAATGTAAGTACTGTTGTTTATTTGTGGGTTTGATATGTACGGATGTGTGAAATTTATGGTCTATAAATGATATGTTTACATCTAGGAAGGTGATTTGGGAGGAGGAAACTGTAGACGTGAAGGAGATAGAGGACGAAGCATTAAGGTTGGAAATGAAAGTTTTCAGGGAATCAGGACCATGTGGCCAGAGAAGGAAAATATCGTCAATATATCTGAGCCACAATAGCGGTTTCAGGGGTTGTTGTGACAGGAATTTATTCTCCACGAGACCAAGAAAGAGGTTTGCATAGGACGGGCTGAACCTGCTACCCATGGCACAACCCTTGATTTGTAGGTAGAAATTATCATTAAAGGAGAAGGAATTGCGGGTAAGAATGAACTCGGAAAGGCTGAGGAGAAAATCTGTGCTGGGGATGTGTGGCTCAGGGCGTTGGGAGAGGTAGTGTTGGAGGGCGGAGAGACCTTCTGAGTGGGCTAGACATTAGAGCTAGCTTTCATCTGGCTCTTGGATTCCTGGAATCGCCCAGGTATTAATATTAGACATTAATTGCCCCCTTTATGCATATTATTTCATCCCCCTCCGCCCCCAACAACTTCCATATCATCCCCACTTTTTTAAAATTCCCGCGCCATACACTACCCCTCCAAACTCCTCACCGCGAATGCCTTCCCCTCTTTTCCCCTCTTTTCCCCCATTTCCCCTTCTCCTTCCTACCACTGCTTTCGGGCCCTCCTCTGCCTCAGTTCTGTTCCTAATTCCTCTTGAGAAAGGTGGTTGGACCACCGAAAATTCGAGAACCAGTGAGTTTTTCCTCTTTTGTGTTTTGGTTTCTGTGTTTGTTATGACTATCAGTGAATTTACATTACACGTTTGTGGGTTTTCCAAAAAAGTGTATATATTTGTGCGTACTGCAATCATTCTTCGTCGTCTTCTGTCAACGAGCTGCGTCTTCGGTTCCTGTGCTGTAAGTCGCAGCCACCTTTCTCTGTGTTCTATCCCTCCTTTCACTACTGTATTACCTTTTATTTTCTCTTCCTCTCACCTACCCTACCACATTTGGCCTTTTCCTTTCCTACTTCCTATACATCAAAATGAATAACATTGACCCAATCCCTTTATGGCTACGCCACATCAGAAAATATTCCTTCAAACTCGCCCAATACACCAGTCATTCTGAGTTTCTTTCGTCGTGTATAACACTAGGCATAATCCCCAATGGTCTACGTACGAAATTCCCCATTTCAGGTTTACCTCCCCAGTTTCGTCCCTCCTTGAACACAATAACATTCCAACACTCATTTTTCCTCTGTCATTTCATACGAGATCAGTACAATCATCTCATTGCCACATACTATAACTCAATTTACTCCCTGATTAAAATCATTTCCCTGGCCGCCCCACATTTCCTTTACAAAGTAGAAGAGACTCTGAGAGCGTCCGCGTGCTCGCTACAATATCGGCGTCAAAAATTACTTACAAAGTTATCCTCTCTCTGTAAATCACACTTCAGAATGGGTCTGCGCCTACCCCTCTCCCTAGCCACCCCTCCCCCGCCTCCCCCTCCCCTACACCTCTACAAACCAGACCTGGCTACCATCTATAACCTCCCCCCGCCGACCTCTCGCGGGGTTTTCCCCGAGAAGTACCCGCATTCTAGAGTCTCTATACCCGCCGCCCCCATGCCGCCAGACGATGAGACGGACTCCGTTAGCCACGTGGTTAATCTTTCGTCCAAACCCCTTAACCCAATTCAAACTTCTCTTTTAAACAAGGGCCTCTCTTTCACCCCCACCCCCAGAGTAAACCACGTAAGAATTCTCGCCGACGTACTGCGTTTTTGCCGGAATCTCCGGTGGAAGGCTTTTTGGGAGTCGCAACCGGCACCCCAGCAAATCTCCAGACCCCTTCACAACGCCTTACAGAAATTCAAGCCGGCTTCAGCCCAAGAACCCAGTCCCCTCCCCTCAAATCATCCAATTGAAATTTTTATAAACCTTCTCTTGTCCAGAATCGCCAACCCGTCTTTCCTCAAGTCCCTTAATCCTCGATCTAACCTGTCCCCTACCGAATCCTCAGAGCTAAATAACTTAATGAAAGATCCTAACATCATCATTACTTCCGCAGATAAAGGGTCAACGGTTGTGGTCTTAAACAGATCAGACTACATTAGGGAAGCTGAAACACAGCTCTCTGACACCTCTTCCTACCAGCAAATCCCCGAAGATCCAAATCCCGCACTTCAGGAGGACCTAATTGAATTTCTTAGTGCCAATGGGCCGAATGAGGGTCTATCTCCTTCAGACTTAGCCCTCCTCTCCCCTCCCCACCCACGCACTCCTCATTTCTATATCCTTCCGAAGATTCACAAGCCGGGTAATCCTGGTCGACCGATTTTATCCTCCCGTCACTCACCAACAGAAAGAATCTCGGCATTTGTAGACCACTATCTCCAGCCGATTGTCCAGGCCCTACCATCATTCACTAAAGATTCCTACCATTTCCTGGATATATTAAATTCTATCTCCCTCCCTCCAGATGCCGAGATCATTATGGCCACTATAGATGCCACGTCCCTGTACACATCCATTCCCCACTCAGAAGGTCTCTCCGCCCTCCAACACTACCTCTCCCAACGCCCTGAGCCACACATCCCCAGCACAGATTTTCTCCTCAGCCTTTCCGAGTTCATTCTTACCCGCAATTCCTTCTCCTTTAATGATAATTTCTACCTACAAATCAAGGGTTGTGCCATGGGTAGCAGGTTCAGCCCGTCCTATGCAAACCTCTTTCTTGGTCTCGTGGAGAATAAATTCCTGTCACAACAACCCCTGAAACCGCTATTGTGGCTCAGATATATTGACGATATTTTCCTTCTCTGGCCACATGGTCCTGATTCCCTGAAAACTTTCATTTCCAACCTTAATGCTTCGTCCTCTATCTCCTTCACGTCTACAGTTTCCTCCTCCCAAATCACCTTCCTAGATGTAAACATATCATTTATAGACCATAAATTTCACACATCCGTACATATCAAACCCACAAATAAACAACAGTACTTACATTTTAGCAGTTGTCACCCATACCACACCAAACGTTCCATTCCTTATTCCCTTTCCATAAGGGGTCACAGAATTTGCAATGACCCTGACTCCCTAGACAATTTCCTCATAAATTTACACCATTCCCTCCTCAAACGGGGTTATCCTGAATCCCTCCTGAATAAGAGGATCCGTAGGCATACTTACACTCCCAGACCTTCCACCACCGCGAAAAACCACCCTCTTTCAATTTGTACCACGTTTCTCCCTGGCCTAGAATCTCTGCGTTCTATCCTAAAGGACCTCTATCCTATCCTCAAAAACCACAATTCCACCACCAACCTTTTCCCCAAATGCCCCTCTGTCACTTTCAAACGCCCCGCCAATCTATCAGATATTCTAAAATCTACCAATCCACTTCTTAAATCCTCGCCCCGTTCCAAAATCACTCCCAGACCCTGCAATAAACCTAGATGCAAAACATGTCCTATTTTCCTAACCAGAACCCCATCCCTCTCCCACCCGCTCTTTAACTCTCTCCCACCAATTCCCTACTCATCGTGTACCTCCAGCAATGTTGTCTACCTACTTAAGTGCCAACTTTGCCCTGCCTTTTACATTGGACAGTGTACCACACCCCTCAATATTAGAATCAATAATCATAGAGCCTCATGCAACAATTCCTCCCTTATTGGTATGCTCCCAATCCCCAAACATGCCTCCGAACACAACGCTGCCTTTGACCAATGTTTTAAAGTATCCGTCTTAGCATCCCTCCCACACTCAGACCCTCCACTGAAACTCAAAACATTAGAGCTAGCTTTCATCTGGCTCTTGGATTCCTGGAATCGCCCAGGTATTAATATTAGACATTAATTGCCCCCTTTATGCATATTATTTCATCCCCCTCCGCCCCCAACAACTTCCATATCATCCCCACTTTTTTAAAATTCCCGCGCCATACACTACCCCTCCAAACTCCTCACCGCGAATGCCTTCCCCTCTTTTCCCCTCTTTTCCCCCATTTCCCCTTCTCCTTCCTACCACTGCTTTCGGGCCCTCCTCTGCCTCAGTTCTGTTCCTAATTCCTCTTGAGAAAGGTGGTTGGACCACCGAAAATTCGAGAACCAGTGAGTTTTTCCTCTTTTGTGTTTTGGTTTCTGTGTTTGTTATGACTATCAGTGAATTTATATATATATATATATATATATATATAAATATATATATATATATATATATATATATATATATATATATTCATTTCACACAAAATGGTTAGCACCAAACAATGGTTATCATGAATATAATTTTGGTTTTTAGATGTGGAATTGCCACAACTTCTTCTGTTCACACAAAATGGAATTAAATGCTGCATTTCCCAATCCATCAGTTTCTCAGTTGCAGATTCTTTCAGAGCCTACATAGAAAAACCCATCGAGATTTTTCATTTACCCCATTAGGAGTATCTCCTGACTTCAATTCCCCATAAACAGTCATAGTCATCAGCAGGCCAGGGACCCCCTACCCATGAGGTAACGTGAGCCTGCATTCCCTCATTCTCCTGGGAGATGACTCATGGCTAGGGCACATTACTCCTTTCCTGCCAAAAGCAAATTCTAGAATCTTATACCCTTTCACTAAACAGAAGGGTTTGAAATGAAACAGGTTGCTGTTAGCTCTATGGTTGTTCCAAATTCTTCCTCATTCTAAGAATTTGAAATTTTACACTCCAATTCATAGGTCGATTCTAACCTTCAGACTGAGAAGTTGTGTTGTGCAAATATTACGATCTACAAGCATGGCCTTCTCTTTTGCAATAATATTCAGTGGTGAATAATTAACTTTGTGGAAAAGTAAAAATTCATTTGACAATGACTAATAAACTGCATTAGAAAATGCAAATCCACAAAAGTGAAAATACAGTTCCTTCGGGTAGTTGAAACAGCTAATAGATCCAAAACTGGCTTATGCAAAGAATTTGCAATATAAAATTCAACTTTGTCCATAACTATCTTGTGAAAAATCCAAAATTTGGGTTTGAGAAAAGTAATTTCGAACTGAAAGGAAAACATCTTCATAATGCAAAACATGAGGATTAGGTTGAGGCACTGATTGTCATGTTTCAACAAGCAAAATGCTGATAAAACTGGCATTCTTACCACTTTCTCCTGGAAAATAGTTGAATATTTAAAAATTAAAGTGTTCTGGTGAAAAATTTTAAAGGGCCCCTAACTGCTATGGTTGCTTGCAATGCTGATGACTCTGAAAAGTTGCTCGTGTTTGCTAATGATAAATTTCTTAATCCTTGCTGCTTCAAAAATGTAAAGAAATTGCTGGTTGAATATGCAGCTATTAAAGAGGCATAGATGCTGGGAAGCATTTTCATTAAACGGGTGAAGGCATTGGACAGCCACTTTCCACAGCATAAGTACAAAATTGCATCAATTTTTGGACAACAGCCCACCGCATGTTAACTTTGAAAGACTGAATTCAATTAAATTGATCTTTTAGATACCAAGAAAAACAAGCATTTTGCAGCCATGCAATCAGGTTTAATTGAAAATCTTAAGTATCACTACCATAAGTTAATACTCTCGAAATATCTATCTAATAGTGAAACAAGTATGGAAAACAGGCCCGTGACTCTTTTGCAATCCTTACATTTGTTGCAGGCCACTTTATTTATTTTGCATTAATTCGAAAACAGCATTTCAGCCTTAACATCAGACTTTGAACAATGATACAACAATTTGATAATTACATACAGCCCTAGGTGGAGAAAAAACAACCCAGGTGGGAATTGAACCCACGACCTCTGGGTTGGCAGGTGAGGATATTACCCTGCCAACACCGGGACCCATGAGGAGAAGTGACTTTGAGATTAATAACTGCAGACACAATGACAATATTTATCCATTGCACAGGATTTTCATTTTTACTGACAGCAAATGGCAATCGATAAAGAGAGGTACTGGTGAGGTACTGAAAAATATTTTTTCCTCGGAGATTTGTGTCATTTATTGAGTTGTGCGTCTAATGTGATGAAATTGATGATAGCAATGACACTGAGTGATTAAACTGACATAGATGACCATGTTGCCAATAAAAACCATACTAACACAGTGGCAATGTAGATATGCCCACGCCAAGTGTAACATATGAATGTGAGTGTAATGATATAGGGGACAACTAAGGAACTGCAACGTTGATCTTCCCTAGCACTGTCAATTCCTGTGGGTTGCTAAAACGTGTGGTCCGATTTTTGGAAACTTGGGACAAATTGTATGAAAAGGTAAATGATTCAAACATTGCATGGAGAATAAAATAATCACTAACACCGTTCAAGAAAAATGACTGACTTTTTTTTAAAAAGTAGAATCACTGATGATCCCATTAACAATGTATATGCATCAAAGTTTAAAATGCTGTTATTGTTAATTCCACATTGTGATTTTGATAAGCTTATGAAAATTTAGTACTTTCACATTACAGACACCCTAGTTGCTGAGGAAATATATGACATACATTCTTACTATTTATTATGAGAAAAACAAAATTTGCACTTTTCCACAGATTTTTCTGAAAGAAAATCTTTGGAAAAGTGCAAATTTTGTTTTTCTCATAATGACGAACTTCCACTACATCTTGCCTGAACCTGTTGACTTACTATTTATTTTCTTATGCTGATGGCACAAAGTTTGGTAAACACAAAACTCTTGGATTCATCTCAAACCTTTAGTGCAAACCAGTTTCTGCCTTTGGTATAGTATACTAGTAACTGAGGGTATTTTTTGTCACAGTTATAAGGATGTCATTCAGGAAAATATTGATAATGATTTATCATATATGTTTTTGGCTGAATTTTTTTGGTTGAATTGTCATATTGTAATAATATATTCAAAATTGTGTAGCGGTTCATTTCAGTGACTATACTTATTTGATATCAGTTTTGTAAAGATTTTAATTTTCAGCTTTTTTCTTTTTATTTTTATAAAAATACATAAATATGTGCCACTACATGACAGATATGGTTAGTTGTTGTATTTGCCAACATATTTACAATCCAATATCGCATAGACTCCAACCTTTTTAATGCAATGATAATAAATATTGATGTGCAAGACTTTGATTGATGCGAAAACACTGTTAAACAAACAAACAGTAGAACTAACCCTCCCACATGAGCAAATTAGAAATATAGGCTGATTTCAATCACTCAGCTTCCATAACTGCTTCAGGTTTTCATAAATGCTGCTATCTAATGCCAATTACTACTTCTTTTTCATTTTCTGTTGACCTGAGATGACCGAAAGTAGGAGGAATAAGATTCAAAATAAAACAAAAATTGGCCTTGGTGCCAACCCATATTTCATGTAGGAAGGTAAGTAAAAAAATTTTTCCTGGTTTAAAACTTAAACCTAAAGGTTTAAATTTTAAACCAGAAGGTGGATGACAAAATTATTTTCTGACTCACAATCTTGTCCTGTCTGTCCTTAGTAACCAACATCTTTTGGCAGTGAATTAATTCTGTACATATTTCATCATGGAGGGAGTGAATGGTCTGTTTCATCAGCTTTACATAAGTAACATGTACATTTCTATAAATATCTTCCTTAGATAAGGGTTCAGACTACAGCAGACTATCCATTCACACTCTTACTCTGTCCCAATCGGTCAGGCATCAGAATATTTTAAATGTCAGTTTTTTATCTCTCACCAATGTACTTGGCTCACTAATGGTAAGGATACAAGTGGCATTAAGTAGCATATTCAGCTACTGGCCTCTGATGTTCAAAATAAACTGAAAAGGGCTGAGGATGTGACACCCAGAATTTTCATCTTAAGCTGTTTTTTAGCCTTGATGGAGACATAGTCCAACAGAAATGGTTGTCTAGTGGAAAACAAAAACAAGCTATATGAATAGCATGCATTCCCAGATATATCATATACTATTGACAAAACTATATGATTTCAATTTTCAATCATAGGGCTTTAACCATAAAATTGAACGCATACTTTGGATGCTAAATTGAACCAATTTACTTTCTGTGTATATCAAAGGAAAATAAAATGTACCATATGAACCACTGGGATATCACAATTCTAGTTATATCAGGATTCCACTGTAATAAAAAGCAATTACAGCAAATTTTCATGTACATGAAAGGTCACTATCATATAAACCATTAAATGAAGACAATAGCATAATGAAATATGGTTTAGTACTCCATAATCAAAGAAGTTTTCCACTGTCACAAAACTACACAGTCTTTCCCATTTTGAAATTGTCATTGTATTGTGCATTGGTTAAATTTTTTTTCATATACACGAATATGTTCAAGTCACTTGATGTTGGTTCTTTTGTTTCAGAATAAATGTTCCTAAGACTTCCCATATGCATTTTTCAAGCAGTTTCTGGTTAAGCATCAGTGTGTGGTTGCAAATTGCCATTCAGTAGCAGAGTTCCCAAAGAGGCCTTGTCTTTGTTTGCACGCTCCACCTCTCAACTGATTTTATATACATATGGGACAAATTCAAACAACAAAGTACCTTATCAACTCTATGATACAATACCAATTATTTTCTTAATGAAATAGCATTTCCTTGAAATTTTAGATCTTACAATCCAGTAGGTTAAATGTTACTTTACTGCATACATATCATGCTGAAATCTGAGGTCTCATCCCCAATGATATAATGTCCAAAAATTCTTACTGTAAAATAAAGGGAATCTCGAAGAAACAGCCACATTATTTACACTTTTCATCTTGGGAAGAGTAATAATTAGCAGAAACTAAGTGTTTCTTTGAGAAAAGGTATATTTAGCCTCTTGGACCAGTGCTTATCGACAGTAGGAAGCCAAATCAAACCTTCTATCTACCACACACCCTCCTATGCAAACCATATGATACCTTCTAATTCCTTCAATCAATATTCCTAATAACACACAGCCTTCCATTCATCACTTGACAAACATTCCAATCTCCGAGCAAAATTTCAATAATGAGGTGAAAACCATCTAAGATAACACCTATCACAATGGCTACAAAAGTGGGCCAAACAATGAACTCCTCATGAGGAAAGTAAAGCTAAAAATCATAAAATGTCTACCCACCCTGATTCCATACTCCCATTACACTTTTGCACAGGATTCTTAGCAATGGCAAGGAGAAGTAGGTCATAATTTCCCAATCAGGGGTCTACAAGTTAATGTACCAAACATTGAACCAGGACATTAAGTACATTGGCCAATCGGTGCAGTTTTGAGAATACCCACACCAAGGATTTTAACATTGGATATCCCACACAAAATTAGGAAAGATGGGAAAAAGAGGTTTTCTTTCGAGCAGATGGAAATTGCTCTCCACAAAAGAAACCTGCATAAAATTGTGTGAAGAAAATGTTTTCAAAAATGACTATGCTCCTGCCAATGCCGTCCCAAACACTTTTCAAGCTTCCAGAACTTCTTTATCCCTACACCAAACTCAGTGCCTCTCCCTACCCTTACCAACTCTTCATTAGCCTCCCATCAATAAAATCCCTCTATTTCAGGAAGAAAACTGTTAAAAGAGGCACAAGGAATAGACATAAGGTGAGTTATTATTATCATGGTAGTCTTCCATTTTAAGTTAGGTTTTTGATGGACACGGTCGTAACTATCACTACCATCCTTGCACCACCTAACAAGAACAATTAGCATACTCTTAAAAACCTTCAATTCTATATATGTCTACCTCTCTTCTTTCTTCACCTCATTCTTTGTTTCGCAAACTCATTATTAATGGCATTCCATTAAACTGACATATTCCACAAATTAAGCAGGTTGACGACAAATTTTCATCGCATTTGATTTTTAGGGAATGTGATATAACTTTGGATGCTGATTTCAAAGATGTAATCCATTTGTTGCATCACATCTACTTTCTACAATTACATAAAAACTACATAATTGCACTCTCATTGTATGCTCTTATAGGATTCTGGTTAATACTTTGGTTGCCACTGTGTATTTAATGGATGAATCTCTAGCAATTACACCAATAGTGTTGGAAACAAGAATCTTAGCACTCATAAAAATTCTTGAGAAACTCTGCTTAGCCATCTCATATTACAGATATGATAAGCAACTTTAATCATATGTAAATACATAATATTAAAAAATCAAAATATGTTATTCTTTCCAATTAAAAGCATATCAAATTGACCAACCAGTGAATGAAATGCTCTTCATGTATCCATCTTCTGCCTCTTCTACCGAATCACTATCCTTTGTGCTTTGCAGCAGAATCGTTCTTGGCATAGGGATTGAATCGGCATTCAACAATCGACATGGCTGGCCACTGCAAGAGACAGCTGTAAAAAGGAAGAGATACAGCATATTTTAAATATTATTATCCTGAAGAATAATATTTTAAAATTCATCTAAAAAGGTTTTTCATTCAATTTCAGTGCCTGCCTGAATTAAACTTCTTTTTGACAGTGTCTAATCCAAATGAAAACAAAATAAAGGGTGTGTGTGCATGTGTGCATATACACACACATACTACCTTGAACAAAAAGTTCCTGGAATAACCACCGTGTGGCGCTCCCATCGTTCCGATTTGAGTTGTTTTTTTTTAAATTGGTACATCTGTTGTTGATATTCCCTTTAAATCTTAGTGTCATAACTTGACATTTGCAAAAGTTACGTAGCCAAGAGTACATCTATCTCTGTGTGTGTTGGCGATTTTTTACAATTGCAGAAATGGATTTAAATTTGCAACAACGAACTTGTATTAAATTTTGCGTAAAAAACGGATTTAGTGGCGCACGGACGTTGGAAATGTTGGAAAAGTGTTTCGGCAACGATTCTCTAAAAAAAACGGTCGTTTACCAGTGGCACGAGCGGTTCAGAAGTGGTCGTGAGTCAATCGAAGATGATGAACGCAGTGGCAGACCATCGACATCGAAAGTCGGTGAAAAAATTGATAAAGTAAAAGAAATGTTGGTCAATAACCGCAAATTAACCATCAGAGAAATAGCGGAGGACTTGAACATTGCCTATGGATCCGCCCAAGACATTGTGGTTAATGATTTGGGTTTCCGTCGTGTAGCAGCAAAGTTGGTGCCAAAAGACCTCAATTTCATGCAAAAAAGAGACCGTGTTGACGTCGCAAAAGACATGATTTGCGAGGCTGAATCCGATCCCACATTCATCAAAAGGATCATTACTGGAGACGAGACGTGGGTTTATGAGTACGACACGCAATCCAGACATCAGGCAAGTGAATGGCGTTCACCAAATGAGCCGAGACCAAAAAACCACGTCGTTTTCAGTCAAAAAAGAAGGCAATGCTGACGGTTTTCATGGATTACAACGGTGTAGTGCATCATGAATTTTTGCCAGAAGGCCAGACAGTAAACAAAGAGTATTATTTGGGCGTTATGAGACGTTTGCGTGAAGCAATTCGCCGAAAGAGACCAGAAATCATCGCACAGTGCGTCGAGACCGTCGCACAGTGCTATCATTATTCGTAATTTTTTGACGAAAAATGCAACAAATACCATCCAACAGCCACCGAATTCACCTGATTTGGCTCCCTGTGACTTCTTTCTGTTCAATCGAGTTAAAAAACCATTACGGGGAACGCGTTTTAGCAGCCGAGAGGAAGTAATGGAAAAATCGCAGGAAGCACTGATGGACATACCGAAAACCGAATATAAAAAATGTTTCGAGGATTGGATCAAGCGCTGGCATAAGTGTGTTGCAGTCGATGGGGATTACTTTGAAGGGGACAATATAGATTTAGATGAATAAACTTGTATTTTTAATTTTCTGAATAAATTCCGGGAACTTTTCGATCAAGGTAGTATATGTACGTACATGTGTGTGTATGTATTTTCCATCCATTCTCTTTACCTCACATTTCACCTAGGTACCATTAGCCAAGAGAGACCATCTTGGAGACTTCAGACTAACCAGGGACATTGAAAAGGAAGATTTTAAGGCAGAATTGACTGAAAAAGCTACCAAAGGAATTCCTGAAGGACTGAATTCCAGAAAAAAGACTTAAATTATGGATTAATTTTCATTTACAAAGAGGGCAAAAATTACAAAAATAATGTGATGTAATACACTATATGCAAACAATATGCATTAATTGCTGGTCCAATTGGTGGTGGGGTAATGTTCTCGCCTTCCAACCCAGAGGTCACAGGTTCGATTCCTACCTGGGTAGGTTTTACTCCACCTAGGACAAGGGTGTTTGTCTTCAATGTATGAGTAATATATAGAGGTTAGGTGGAGGAAGGGACAATATTATCTCAATGAAGACGTTATATAAATAAAAATAAATTAATCTTGATGCCCAACATAAAATCCCAAAGGATAAGAAACAGTAAAAGGGGGTCTAGAATTAGAATGAGGCCTATAAAAAATGCTCATAATTCAAGGCAGCTGTTTGGCAAATTAAGGCAAACTATTATCAGTAGAAGTACTTTCAAAAGTATATATTATAATGACTAGGGGCCCTAACCATAGTCCTCCTCCTCCTACCTACACCACCTCATCTCTCAAGTCCACTAAAACCAAGGAACAGCCCCTTCTAACCCAATGATTACAAATATGTGATGGCTCACCCAAAACCTTGAAAATAGTGCTTGACACAATGTGTCAAGACCATGGTCAGTAAAATAAATTAAGTGTGGAAGTATACCAATTGATTTTAATTCTTCATATTGAACATAGAATGCTTCCACCAAATGATGGCACTTTTTGTTGTGGACTGACAATGAACTGATAGTAACCTTGAATTTACTCTCTGATTAGGCTCCGATTGCATCAATTGTTAAAACTTTTTGGCTGACTTTAACTTAAATTATATTCATGAAGATCTAAATGTTAACTATTGATCTACTGTAAATATATCTCCCATAATGACAAATTGAATTAAATACATAGAACACATTTCAAGTAAAAAATAAAAATTCTTCTACTTAACCATTTTTCTAATAGAATTTTGTTTTCAATAATAGCTTAATTAACAGGTAAACATGTTGTAGTATGAATTTTTTTGTTTGAATGCAAAAAATCAACTGCTAACATTGCCTAATCAATGTTTCCCTCTCTTTTGATTTATTCCTGGATTTCAAACTACTTGTAGCAAAATGGACAATGGGAAGTTGTCTGTTGTAATTATAAAGGTTAATGATCAATTTATGTATTTGGTTGGTCGTGGGGATAAATTCATTAAACTTAAAACACTCTAAAGAAAAAATTCTTAAATGTAACTGATCAAATTTAAGTGAAAGAACTTTGGGTAAAATTAAATCTGACAGGAGTAAGCAATGGGAGTAAGATAATGATATAGCTAATGAATTAAGTACTTAAGAAGCAAAACCTCTCAATAAAAATTTAGTTGGTTAAGGGGATCTTATGCACACACAATTTATTCACAGGTTAAAGCAGTTTAAAACCTATAGCAGAGGCTAATCCAAAGAAACTGTGGGAGATAACACAACAGTAACGTTTAATGAAGTCATCCACTAATGCACATTACTATGCTACAATTTCAGAGTGCAAAAATCATGTCTAATGATTCAAATGCCCTGTGACAAGTTAATGTGGTCAAAAAAATGTAACTTCATCACAGACAAATACTTCTCATTGAATGACTGACCTCATTTAAGTTTTCAAAGGGCCAAACAGGTGTACATTCAGGATAGAAGAACACATGACATAGTAACAGCCATGAGAAGGCTGCATGCTTCTGGGTTTCACTGTCCGTGTCACTGTTTTCCGACAACAATTTTGACAACGTTAAGGCTGGCATCTTCAGAACAAAGTGACAATGCAAATTTGGCCATCCTTATGTAGTTTGCAAATTTCAACAGGGAAGACTAATACCAGCTCCACGGCACTAAAAGTTTGTTTCAAAATCCAACTAATGAGAGAGCAGCAACATCAACAATCTGTATCACTTTGACCTAAAGACATCAGCAGTAACATTCACAAAACTGTTGTTAGCAGAAAACAACATCTGCTGAAACCCAGAATCATGCAGCAATCTCAATCTTCACAGTGAAAGCTTTTGTACCATATAATTAACAGCAAAGCTAAGGAAAGGATATGACACTTACTTTCCAATCGTATTATCTCCATGCCATCTTGGATATTGGGATGTCCAAACAAAAAGCAAAGACCCAATCTAGCCAAATTGTTCACATCAGTTTCCATGATTATGCCAAAATGATCACTTGCCTTCCATGCTTTTAGCACACCATATGTATCAATCTGGGGAAAAATTAAACTATGTAATTGCTTAATGTAGTTTTAATTAGAAATCATTAATAATAGTGTAATTAGAAGTGCCCTCTCCAAAATTATTCATTTGGGAACACTCAAGTAAAGAATATTTGGCGAACAACACTTCAATATATACTTTGTTACAATAATTCTCACACAAAAATATCAAATTAGTAAAACATATTAAAATTTGTAACTGTAACACAATATTAACCTTAGGCAACTTACTAATTTAAAAAATGTATGTGCATGGCAAAAATGAAATTGAAAAGTTAATTGGCTTCTAAACAAAACAAGTAGAGAAATGATAAAATGTGATGAACATTTTTTAATATTTAACATTCCTCACATACCATAAATTTAAATCTTTACAAGGCATGATGATGGCCCCAATATTTTCTCGGGCTTGAGAGGCTTCAAGGAGCCCTGTAGTAAGAAGATGCTTGATGATTTTATTTATAAATGACAACAGAAAAGGCAACGGGGATACTGGATTCTCAAGATTTTGGGAAAAAAATATGTAAACCTTTTTTAAAGAAAAGTGCCTGGATTGGAACAGGGAAGCAAGTTTGTTCATATATCTTTCATGACAAAACATTCCTATTTAGAAAAAATTATGTACCAAGAATCCAGTCCCAGCTTTAAGCCTGAAGTGCTGTTGATATGAAATAATTAACTTTGTAATTCCACACACTTTATTTAAAAAACACGACCCAGGTTTCGATGCTGAACGTCATCATCAGGTGGTCCTCCTGAAGTGCTGGGTTGACTGTCCTGGCGAGTTCTGAGAACACTTTCAAACCTGATTGGTTATCTTTGGGTTTATGAGTGAACATTATCCTGATGTGCTTGAGGCATGATTATTGAACTCTCCTGTTTAAGAAACCAGGGCAATAATTTCAATTGACAGCATTTACTGCATCAATACATTATTGAGACAGGCTCTAGTAGAAGCAATTATGAGGGGAGGTGACCAACAGCTAAGCGCATTAACCTTTAGGGATAGTTGGAAAATTTGGTAGTGATATGATTTAAAGGGAATGGAGGAAGGGAGGAGAGAATTCTGGCATTTGCATAAGCCTACTCTCTATGAAAGGTGCCAATGGGCCACACAATTTACTTTCCCAATTGAGGGATAGCATACTTCACTTGTAGTACTCCCTGAATGGCATCCAAATAGGGATCACAATATCTATGAAATATTCCATCAATGCCAGGATTTGAACCTGGGCCCTCAAGATGGGAGGTCAGTAGACAAGCCACCACGCCTACCTGATTCTCTTCATAGAGGTTCATGGGAAAATCAAATCAATAGAGATCAACATTAAAAGCTGTTTAAAAAAAATATTCTTTTCCACATAACAATGGAGAAAACTAAAAGCCAACACTTAGGGAAAAGAATACTTGAATTCCAATGGTGTTTGAGGAAAAACTATCATTTAGGACGTGACAACTCCTTAAACATGCGAAAAACAAGTGTACAATCATTCAACAAAAATAACTTCATCAATCAATCAATCAGCGGCAATTTATTGAACATAACGAAATTTAAGAATGATGTACATCAAACCGCTAATGCTTAAATGGCTTGCATAAAAAAGAATTTGTTTTCTACTGGTATCTCGTTTAATATAGCAATAGAGTTCAAAATATGTGCAGGTTGCAGGCATACATGTCGATTTATTTTGTGGGTAATATGAGAGGTTG
Source organism: Hetaerina titia (assembly GCA_037158775.1). Lineage (NCBI taxonomy): Eukaryota > Metazoa > Arthropoda > Insecta > Odonata > Calopterygidae > Hetaerina > Hetaerina titia. Next base: position 131,289,320 of record CM073768.1, read on the forward strand.
AAAGTTCAAGGAAAAATCACATGACATCAATTACATTTACGGGGACACAACAGGTTTCATTGCTATATCCATAAACTAATTACGCTATCTCTTGTTATAACAGAATTTAAGAATTACATTAACCTTTAAAGGCTTAAAAACTGACGTTCGACAGCCCAATAGCACCATATGACCCACTTCATTGTTAACTAAATATGAACTCTTATGCTAAATTGACGATCGGATTAAGTTGTAAATTGCAGAATCTGTAATAAATTCTATTTACTAATGGTAAGTATTATGAAAACATATTCAAATATAATAAGTAATGCCATCTAATAACTAGCAACCTTAGCAAATTCCCCAGGGCCTTGACCATCCAAAAAGTCAGCTTCTATGAGAACCTCTATTTTGTTGTCCATATCGATTTCTATTATATTATTTATATCAGTATTAATGGGAAATACGGACGATCCCTTGTCTTTAAAACTTATCCATTGATTGAGGTCAACGTTTTGCTGAAACAGAAGAAACTTATATTAACTTAAATTCACACAACACCGAAAATTCACTTTCCACTTACAGATCCTTTTCCTACTTTTGGAAAAAGTGAGTACACTCGTTTATTTCCTACATTCCACAGTAAATCGCCCAATTTTGCATCATCTTTGTTTACACAATAATTAGAAGACACACTGGGAACTTGCACAGTAAATCCACCTGAAATGGTAGTTAAAATGACTGTCAGCAATAAAAAGTGACAAATCTACGAACCACTTATTTTAAATACTAGAGGTGTAATTTACCTTCAGCAGAAGCATCCGATGTTATATCTACCTCAGGTACTTGATACAACACCACAGTGGCATTACGAACAAGATACTCATTCACTTTGTTCTTTACATAGTTTAGTCTCCAAGATTGAATCCAAGTGGCAGCAACGTAATATATGGTGAACAACATTGTTCTCTTTCAAATTAATACATTTCTATTAAAGAAAAAACATGTTTACCGGATTGATAATAGGAATATCAATACAAAAATTTACTCACATATGGTATTACAAATAATCGATAAATACAATGGACAATTTCCTCACCATGCACAAGAACAAACAGAAAAGGGGAGGTTCGAGAGACACCGAAAACCGTAAATTATATGTATAATGAATATATATGCCTTTTTCGATGATTTCAACTGAGCGCATTAGTGCGCAAGAATTGGCAGCAGCGGCATCCAAAAAGCGCAAGGAGGTTAATAAGCGCTTCTCAACCTGCCGTGAAGGGAATGAAGTCAAAGAAAATTGAAACTTGTATCTCGATCGATAAGTCATTTGAAGGAGTTTTTCACATCAAGATTTTATGAAAGAATTAAACAAATTTGCTATCTTATCCTTAACACTTTGGCAATTTAAAAAAAAAGGTCTTCCGTATTTACGAATGTTTTAATGGCATATTGATACTAATTTGCTACCTTGTACCTAGTAGTTGGCACTAGTTATCAGTTATGTGTTAACTAGGAAATCAGGGAACTTGAAATAGCTCTAATATTAGGGTCAATTGTTGATCCTTTGTGTTACTGAAAAGTTTCTTGGAATGATTTTATTCCCAATTATATGTGTTCTTACTCAGTAATGTTGGTGTGAATTAATCCCTTTGCTTTTGTTAAATAGATATTACATTCTTTGTCATGCGGTTTTTCGGGGAATATGTGCATGGTTAGTATTCAGAGGCTCTTAAAGCTGCTAGGGTAAAAGTGCCAGAAGCTAGTTTGCATAAAATTGAACGCCAGGTTTGACTAAGCAATGGCTAAAATTAGAAGTCAACTAACATCCAAGTTGGCACTTGGTAATTTTAGAGAACAAGCTATGAATATAGTGCCTGTGAGAGACCTGCATTTAAAGCAAATATAGTTACTTATGTTGTAGAATGTAAAACCATCTCTCTGGGCAAAGTTTAACATCTTACTTTCCACGTAACTATGGTTAGTAGTTGAAGTATGGCCATAGTTATAAATTAGTGCTCGTATTAGGGTAAAATAGCGAATAATCTTCGAGAAAAGCTTATGAGTATCCGTTACAGTCATGTAAATAATATTTCGATACACTATTCAACATCTACTTTTTTTTAATTTTTGTTAAAAATGAGAACTTAGTAAGAAGTTTTGAATTACTGCAGTCACTAACGAAAATTTCAGAAATGTAAGGTGCTTCTTTTTTATCCCTTATTTAATCTTTCTATGACTACTAATCTTCCTATCATTTTACTCAAAAGTTTCATTCTGTAGGGTATAGATTCCTGCATTGGCCAAGATTTATTTCTATTTTTGTATTCATCATTGTCATGAGATAAATGATTGAAGATGTTTTCTGGTTATATTTTTGCAAATGCACTATCTTCAATGTTTGCCAAGTCCTGCTCTGAAACCATACTAAAAACTATTGTCTCAACACTGAAACAAATCCAGTACTGGCCCTGGTGAAATTCCTAGTAAAGTTGTTCATCACTGTATTGAACCCATCAAAGCACCCCTTTTATTTTTAATTAATGAATCTTTAATGCAAGGAATTTTCCCATTCCAATTAAAAGAATCAAAAGTAGTGCCCATATAGAAAAACCATGGTTGTGTTAATGATTTACAACTACAGACCAATAGCCATCCAAAATACATTTGCTAAAATATTTGAAAAAGCTATGTAGATGCAAATAGCATCTTATATCGAAAAAAAACTTCCTACTTTCCAATTCTCAGCATGGATTTAGATCTGACAGTTCTACCACAACTGCCATATGTCAGGCAATTGATAGCATTCATAATTCACTAGAAACTAGACACAAAACTCTTGGAATGTTTTTGACAGACTGCTTGGACAGTTTTTGAGACAATAGACAACTAATTAAACTCAATAGAATAGGAATTAGAGGAATTCCTTTATTCTCAATTGCACTCGGATAGCATTGCCAGTAGCTGGGTTAAATATCCTAAACACACCAAGTGTAAAAAGGCATTCCACAAGGCTCAACCCTTGGGCCACTCCTTTTACTGTATCAATAACTTACCTAACTGCTTAAAGAATAATGAAGGAATAATACCAGTGTTGTATGCTGATGACACTAATGTAATAATATCAACACAAACATATACCAGCCTTGTGGAAAAATCTAAGTCTGTCACACTTGCAATAATAAGTGGTGCACAGGTAACCTTCTAGACTTAAATACTAATAAAAGTAAAGTAGTATACTTGACATGCAATATGGATGTGACAGATGATCTCCGGGTAAAAATTAACTACCAATCAATTGAGCATGGGATGGATCATAAATTTCTAAGTATTTCTGGGTGCAAATATTTCTTGGGATACGTATGTAAAAGTCCTTCAACATAAGCTCAGTTCAATTTGCTATTTATTAAGACACCTGTATGAGACTGCAAGAAAAACTGTACTACTCAATTTATACTATGGGGAAATGTATTTAAACATAACCTTTAGTATAATATTAGGGGGATCAGCTGCTATTTCTCTAACCATCTTTAAAATGAAAAAGAAAGGTAATAGAATAATAACTTGGAAACCTCACAATGCTCCATCAAGGCCTATTTTCCATTAATTAAATTTGCTACCACTCCCGTGCATCAACATTATGTTTTTAATTCTCTATATAAAAAATAACATAGGCAACTATTCTCTTAACTCTGACTATTATCATCATTACATCAGAGGAAGGCACAACATCCATTATGGGAACTAAGAACTAAAGCATTGAAATTAGGGCCCAATGACAAGGGCATCAGATGATAGAACAAACTACCGAAACTTACAAAGGATACTAAGGGAACTAGTGCATTCAGGGAAAAATTAAAAAGATATCTACAATGTAATGTGTTCTACTCCGTTGATGAATATCTTAAAAATATTCCTGACCAGTAAGTTCTTACTCTTAGTTTAAAGCAATGGCTAGTTCATATTAATGATTTTTCTATATTGATATTTCATGTGCATGTTACAGCCAATGTTCATAGGTTTGTGCCAAATATTATGTAACTGTGAGCACCATTTTTTAAAATATTTTATTTGACCCTGTATTTGACTCCTTTTTGACCTGCCTTATATCATGTACATGCATGATCCACCTGGTATTTTTGCATTATGATCTCTGGGCAAATAAAAGGTAGTAATAGTACTAAGTAGGTAGGCCTTGGGAGTGGACCACTTGGAGTTTCTAATAGGTACTAATTATTTTTTACAACTTGTCTTCTAAGTCTCCTCATTTGTCGTTTTTTCACTAGGGTACGGGGTTCAGATTTTTTCGGAACAGAACCTTTGCTGATTGGTACTTTATGTTTTTTGCTATAGCACTGTACTGCTGTGTTTGACATTTGGGGAACAAGAGAGGGAATGATCATTATATTATTCACATTTATTGTTTAACTGCAATATAATCCTAGATGTTTACAAGTATCTTAAAACATTTTCATCCACTTCCTCTCATCCTGTTTATATCTACATGAATATTAGTTATAATGTTTAGTGAACAAAAGATAACTACATCCATGTGGTCAGAATCATAATGAACAAAATAAACATAACAAGGTTTTTGAGAATAGAAGGTGCAGTTAAACATCAAAAAAGGAGAGTACATTCTGGGACAGGAAGACCAGTTTACCTATCTAGGAAGCTTTTTGGACAAGGATGGTCAAAGGATTAAGGACACAAGAATAGGAATTGCACTAGGCACTAAGCTTTTATGAAGAGGCATTTGATGGGAAGGATCTTGACTAATGATTTCTGAAAAGTTTGATATGGAGTCTTTCAAGATGTGGGTATGGAGAAGAATGTAAAAGTTACAACAGATGGAAGGGAAAAACATCGAAGTACTAATAATGTTGGGGGAGGAGAGGGTGTGTTTGAGAGAGATTCAAAGGAGATAGGAAAGACAGATGTACAATATTTTGATTAGTAATGAACTGTTGAAGACTGTGATGGAGGAGAGAATGTATGGCAGGTGAAATAGGGGGAGAAAAAGATGAGGCATGTTGGACAAAATGGCAGGAGGCAAAAATTATGCGGAAATAAAGGATTTTTGCAGAGTAGGGTGTCACATTGTGTCATGTAACATTAAAATTAGAGGTGTAGGGGTGGTTAGTCAATATGTCCATTCAAAAATCTTCTTTAACAGTAGATCAACATCAATGATAATATTTAACTTGGTGCGAAATCAGTTTTGCTAATTTTTGTTGAACAAAGTTACCAGAAATCTATGTAACTTATACAACAAAAGATTGCATCACATCTATCCTTCATCTCCTCCCTTGTCTCTCCAAATACCCCTTTAAGTTGTACGCTCTACACTTTTCTCCATAAATATGTGTACGAGCCTGTTAGAATACAAGAATGTTTATATCCCAAAAACAGATTATATCCAATTTTATGCATTCAAAACATGCTATTGGGAAGTTATCAAGGTTCCTAAATTATATATTTATACAGACTCATGCTCTTGTGCCTTTTGACAGAGTATACTTTGATTCTTTGTCATTTATATCTGAGGATACCTTATATTCCTGTCCTGGGGATTATTTAAATTAATTTAAGGATATTATAAATACAATTTATTCATAAAAAATAATCATTAGAATATTAAAAACAGTATGAATTTCAATACATACAAAACAGTAAAGGTGTACAAGTGAAAGTAAAAAAAAATCCCGACACTAAGGAAACACTGCAAGTGATCACACTATACACAAGATTGAAAAACTCAATTCTTTCATTAGTTTGCCGAGAATTCAGAAATTTTAAACAGCAATATCTTCTCATCCTTCTGCTCTCAATTAGCTCTGTGAGTTATTTATTACTTAAACAGCCATCTGTTCAACTGAAATGAGAAATTAAAATGCAGATAGCTCATTAGAATATGCTCCACATTAAACGAGTGGTAGAGTAATCGAAGCGTGTTTTCATTTGGAAGTATGGAGAGGACATGAAGGTGGATGCATAGTAAAAAAAATGAATTTACTGAAAAACCACATTTTCATTCATAACAAAATACCTGAGTTTCAAAATGGGGCCTCGCATCCTAACCCCTTTACTAACCCTTTCAAATGCTAATTCTCTGTCCTACGATAGCTCTGCTTTGCTGTGTTCCCATTTAATTTGGTCAACTATAAAAATTTTCCTCTGTTATTTCTACAAAGATTGTACTGTAGAAAGAGACAACCCTGAATGAAATTTCAAACCGTATATTATTTAGAAACGAAGTAGCTATGGCAGAAAAATTAACTACCTTGCAAAGTTATGAGTCGAACATATTATTAGTAAGCATATTAGTGAAACATTCTGCCAAAATGAGCCAACTAATAGTGTGCAATATAATCATGACTAATGCCCATATTGCAAAAGGGTACTTTGCACAGAAAGAAGAGCTTATTAGAATTCAAGGACAACATTATTCATGTAACATGTAGTTTATTATTAGGGATATTGAACATCAAAGGAGTAAAATTTGTAAAATTACTCACCCAAGACAAATTCAGACCTTTAGAATGTAGAGTTAAGAGCAACATGTTGAAAGCTGAAGCTAAGTTTGAGTTTTAGTAACGTGAGTCATATGAATGTATACACATATTAACATAAAATATTTGACAGTGGGAAGTAATGTACTTCCTACTTTTTCAAATACTTTGTTAGACTGGCATTCCCTTTTGTTGATAGTTTCCTCTTTGAATTGGATACTGATGGCTCACTTCCAGAAACTCTCTTTTTACTTTGTCCTGTAGGCTTTTTTCCAGTCTCTGTAATCAAGGAAAATTGTATAAGGCATCAAATAAGATGAAAATCAACCATTAATACCCAAGTGAGAATCACATTAATCAAAGGATCAATCAATTTATAAGAATAGTTTGCTGCACAGCATCTTTGAACAGCGCTATTTTGTTCTCCATGACTTCCTTTAAACAGTTGATAAAAAATAATTTTGTAAATTTTTTTGCTAATCAGCGATCAATATTTGATCATAGTAAACATATACCTCATTCAGCACTTACATAATCAATTCTCAATTGATCAATCTTTGACTGAAATTAGCCTGGCTATCATCAAAAGATATATAATACCTTTATCATCTTTGTCTTCTGCATTCAATCTCTCCTTATTACTTTTATAAGCTGCAGACATTCTCTGTATATTTAACTTGGATACTGTTTCATGGATGACAATTCTTTTCGGATAGTCAACACCAATTATACATCCAGCAGCCTTCTGAACTGACAGTGGTGCATCCCATGGCTCATAGATATACTGGGGTGGAAATTTGGCCAACTTAGGAATGTACTTCCTGAAAAAAATTTACCTCTTTTAAGAATGGAAATTACATTAGATGTGGTTTCCTAATTTAATACATGGAACATCCCTGTGCAGTATGTTTAATAAAAGCATTTTTAACGTGCAATGAGTGCAGTAATATTGAATTATAGTAATGACTCATTTATCAATAATTACTCCAATTGAAAAAAAATTAATACAAAAATGACCCATTTATACCTATAATATGAAAATGAGAGTTATCTGACACTAAAAAATAACAGAAAATACAGAGACACCAACACACTAATATTTTCCTTTCCTCCCTCCCAGTAGTTCACCATGAGCTAGAGGCAGCTGTTAGCACTCATGTAACAATTTTGAGAAGTACTGCTCTATCAAATACACATAAAAAACCATAAACACAGTAATTAACCCGGAGGTCGGTGTGGTAGTTGATGGTAGAGCTCACCCATGTACCAAGCCTGACGGCGTGTGAATATTCACACATCAGGGTAGGGGGACCAGTTCCTTTCCCTGTGCCGGTTATGGTTTCCTAGGAAGATCTGGTGCCCGAAAAATCAACTAGCTTCAAATACACATAATTCAATCTAACTGTCCCATTTATGTGACTGCCTAACTTGGAGGTATAAGCAGTCACAGATTTATCATAAAATCATGACATGTGATGAGATTAAATATTTAAAACTCTTTAAATGCAGCAACTGAAAAATCACTAAATATGTCAATTTCCAGAGAATCTTAAACAGAAAACTTAAAAGAAGATTTTATGACCACATACAAGCTGGCTGGCATTACCCAATCTAAGCATTTCCTAACTTTTCCAAGTTCAGGAAAATAAAACCCTGGACTTTATAAGACATGGTGAGGGATAGAGCACCCATTGGTCAGCTATGTGTGAGAAGCCAGTTCAAAAAGTCAAACATCCACAAAACCTTATCACAAAAAAAGGAGAATGTGAATGGGTAATATGCATGGAAAACTATTGCTAATTCTCCTGACATTCACTAATACTTTATTGAAGACCTCTAAGAGTAGTACCAAGTGGCATTACTGATCCCAGGGCTACAAGTATGGTGAGAGAGAGGGCTGTGGGGCATTTTCACCTGGGTGCTACATTGGGGCAAGGGATGCTAAGTTCAGACAAAATAGCTTCTTCAAACAAAATGTTCCTAGGCACTCGATTATTCACATGGCAAAAAACATGCACAATTTGTACGAGGGCACTGCAACCACTGGAATTAAATTTCACCTTATATAGTCTCCCAATTTATCTGTCTTCTTCCCAAAAGCTACTGGGCTATAAACACGGAAAAATTGATGGAAAAAAGCAGAGGCTGAGAGCCACATCCAATTGCCAGCATTCAATGCCCAGTCAGCATCCAAGAGCAGTTCTTCAAACACCTGTAGAAGAGGATCACCAATCTATTAGTGGCAACATATAAATGGATTTAGTCAAATGTTTGTGTCACATGACTTTTTAAAGAAAAAACAAATACATTTATCATGAAATTAATGTTTAGCTGAGGTAAAATATGTTTACATGTCAGCTGTACAAGGAACGATCATGTTCAAGGTTTGGATAATTTTTTATTTATTGGTGATTTTCCGAAAGCTAACCTATCAACATCTATTAAAAATTGATGAGTTTTTACGACCAGGAGTAATCGCTGTGCAGCAAGGTTTTCTGTTTATAAGTTCTTCCAGAGATGAAACGGTTTTGAATAATATATGCCAAATAAATTTTCTCATAGAATTGGACTGCACCAAACTTTGCTAAGGTAAACATTAAAATGCATAGTGAACTCTTAGAAGTACTTTTTGTCCCTCCTCCCAGGAGATCCATAGGTCACCTCGAGTGAGAAAACAAGCAACAGCATGCCTGGCAAGATGATGAATCCACCCCTCCAATCGAAGCTGAGTCATTATTGCATCAATAAAAGGATAGCCAGTCCTTCCCTGAAAGAAGAAATAGACTGATTACAGGGCAAACTCAAGCACTGAAATTTTGCTATTAAACAATACATGCATGTTCAATTCAACAAAAGACTAAGACTTTCTACATACCCTCAAATTTCTAATCTTTACCCTACAATGGTGAATGGAATTAGAATGAGAAAAGTTGTTTGTTCCTATACAATCATATTACCAAAATTATTGCCACAGATTGACAATTCCCACTATGAAACCTGATATGGTACAGAAGACATGAGATCTGCCAGTACTTTTTCTGTGATCCAGCAATTAAATTTTGCTGAAGATAGACTAAAAAGTGGATATTCATCTTTATTTTCCATTCAACATAAAAAAACAGCATGCAGGTTTTACCTACACATTATCAGAGGCATTTACAAATATGAATTAACCCAACCTCCCATTTTGTACATTGCCGGTACTTGATTATCATTAACGATTAATTATTAGCAAAAGGCTGTCACAACTTTTTTCATAGATAACAACTGAATGGTAATATTTTAGAAATTTGAGGTTTGGCTAGATTACCAGAAAAATTTGTCATTCTAGAGTACATAGACTCTGCACTAGGGGAATCGACAATTGCTAATAGTTGATGAATAGCAAAGAAAATAAGAAACAGCTTGCAGATGCCTGTTGTCTGCAAGCAGACAACGGGCATCCAGAACATTCAGAGTTCCCTGTGTTCATAGGGCCATTAAGAAAATTTTAAAACCAATTATAAACCAGTCTAATCAAAGGGGCAACCATTTCACAAGATTCACCATAATGTTTATCAAATTTCTCTTTAAAATCTTGAAGTGATCTGCCTTTCATAAAATGATGCTTGATCAATACACGAGATTCTATTTCATCCATAACTTAGAAATCACTTGACTTGCTGTATCAAACAAACACTATACACAGAGCAATACAATCAAATGGCTGAAACTTGAGTTTGTGTTGCTTCAAAAGAAGTTACTAATTGAAATTAACTTTAATTTGCAACAGTGGTACAGTTTCCAATTTTGCATGGATTTTCCAAACTACCATAATTGCTAGTGTACATGATGGGCTCTCAATAGTTTTCATAAATTATTTTCATAATATAAAAGATAACATAACAACATAAATACTTTTCAAACAATTTTTTACATAAATAATGGGGCATAGTATGAATGTTATAAATTTGGAATTAAGATACGCAGGATCCATGTACAACCCTGGAACTTAGCTGATGACCTGAGCAACAGACTTTCTGAATAGCAGCCCTTGTGAAACAAGAGAGACAGCATAAGGAAAGGAATTGGTTCTCCTTACTATACTGTCACCATATGAATTTTACACAACACAGGGCCTATTTAGGGGCGAGCTCCTTCACCTAAAAAAAACCAATAATTTGATGGATTCCAATGATATCATTACAAAATTTATCTCCCTAAAATGATAACACAATGTGTTTTCAGATTAATCAATCAGTGACCAGTAAGCTCAGATTTCTAGTACTATACTGACCAGAGAATCACAGACAACAGATGAAATGCACAACTAGCCTATATTTCACCGTATACTATATTATTTTACTGTACTTCCAATACGTTTTTATGAGGCAGCTATGAAACTTACCATTTGAGAACAATTAAAAATAGAGTACATTGTCTGCAGGCGATTCGTGATTAATAAAAAATGAATTACCATGGTCCAGGCTTCTAGAAGTTCTGGTTTATTTTCCCATGGAACTTGACAGCATACTGCATTGCCCTTCATACGATCAAAATTTGCTGTTCCAGATGCAACCACATAGTAAAATTCTCTCCAAATTAGCTGCCCAATCAAGGACACAGGAGGCTGTGACACACGGCTCTGTCCCTTTGTTACCTTCAATAAAAACACAGCAATAATGCATAAATCAAGTTAGAAAATATACTGAAATCTGCTATTCCCAAACACTCATAACAAATTATTCAAAATAATTCTGGGAAAAGTTCATGGAATTATTTCATTTAGTGCACAGATGAAAGACAGATGAGACACATTGTTATCATACAAAACCATACAATGTAATTTTTACAGTCACTTGTAAAGTTTTTGCAAAAAATGGAATGCCACGACTTTTGACCATTCTAGACATCTCTCTTGCATACGGGATGTTAAGTAACGTATGTTAAGTATTCCATGATGACTTTCAAGATCTCACTTAAGATAAACTTTTGGTCGGCCCCAGTGGCGATGGATTAACGCCATCGCCTGTCAACTCAAGAGGTTGCAAGTTCGATCCCCACCTAAGTGGGTTTTCTTCTACCTAGGGCTTGGAGGTTTATAATTGTCTTTAATGTACGTGTAAACAAAGGTTAGATGGAAGAAGGGACGATTAAGTCTCAATCTTGCCTCAATAAAAGTCATAAATAAATGACTGAGAATCATATTTTCAAAAAAAGGTTTCACTCCAGAGTTTAGTAGGTGTGGTCAATAGTAAATACATTGTAATTTTTGCAAGGCAATGACTGATACTACTGCAACCGAATCCAGCTCAAACATGACAGCTTGTCAGAGAGAACTACAACAGCTGCAAAGTTGCAGTTGGCACAAATATGTAAATAATTCAAATCATTATCAGATACAGCAAAAATACAGGGCACAAGACAGAAATAGCATTTATGGTTCATCATCTTAATATGCACTAACCCAGTAATACATTTTCAAGTGAGAGTTAAAATGGACTTGTATTGTTACCTACTTCATCAATCATGATGAAGAATCATGAGATGTAGAGCATGTCTTTTCAAGCAAGAGAAGAACTTTTAAAAAAATGTGTTTTGTACTGCACTGGAACTGTAATTATTCAAGACATTTAGGAAGCCTATTTATCTTTATTGAGACTACTTTGAATGTTTTCAATTTTTCAAGAAAAATACAAGGGACAGTCAAATGAAAACCAAACACCAACAAGGACATAACCCAACAACTGAGTTCACCTGGCAGTTGTCACCATGCAGTTCTCCTACCAAGGCGGACAGTAATTATAAGTAAAAAGCTAGCTTCTAGCAGACTGTGTGCTATGGTGGATCTTTGGTTTTCATTTGACTGCTTCTAATACAATGGATAAACGGCTTATGTTTTTATAAGGACTAGAGGGTGTACTTTTATTACGTCAAAAGAGAGAAAGACTATTTTATAATGCATTGTTTTAACACTCAATGCTCTTGAGTTTGGCTTAGTTCAGTAATGTGTCTTTTAAGTTCCACTTCTGTGAATGGGATAATGAAATATGTAGGGAAACTGACATAAATCAATTGTGAGATTGTCTCAGGGTCTCCAATTTTAGGAAAAATAAGTTGAATGATTTTTCCCTGATCAATTTTCCTGATTTGATAAGGTGATTTTGACTTATTTCTCCTGGGAAAGATGTATTAAACAATCATAATAAAGTCCTCTTCCTAACATTGAGCAGTTTATGGCATTGTTTTTTAAGATCTCTAGTGCAAGGTTCATCACCACTATATAATTTTCGATTTGATAATCTATTTTTCAAAGAAATGAAGAAAAATATCTTCATTCATTTGCAACCCAGATCTTATCCATTCATTTATCATGAAATTCCTTTAGTAAATGGGAAAAATAAATATTAAAATATCGCAATAATAATACTATGGTATTTTAAAAGAAAGGTCTCTGTATGCCTGAGAACAACACTCTTATACTGGAAGCCTTACCTCTTTCAATTGGTGGTAAAAAGTTCGAGCAGAAAGGCACCCAAACTTGAGGTAAGGGCTGAGAACAGTTGTGCTTGGCTCCAAGCTATTGGGAGAAGTATTAGGCTTTTCAAATTTACAAATCCAATCCTAAAAAAAAATAAAGTACTTAATTACCATCATGAACTATTTTCCATGGTTCAATATAAAAAATGATTTTAAATAAAAGGAAACATTTGACATTTTCTGAAAAACATACTGATCAAACAGAGATGAAGAGAGACCTGATGTAGAGTGGGTTGCTGGATTGGGTTTCGTTTGGAGTTAGAAAATATTTATTTGATAGTTGTGTCCATCCAAAAGCCTACCTTAACCAGTAGATTACCTAATAATAATAATACTGATCAAACGCTATTTTCCAATCATGAGATTAATATATTTTAATAAATTAAATAGGAATCACCAAAACATTTACAAATTTTCAATTTCAAGAAACTGCGGGAGATGCCGCAAAAGTAACTTTTAACAGAGTCATCCGCTAACATGCATTTCATTGCAATAATTTAAGAGTGTAAAAATCATTCACCTTGACCGGGATTCGAACCTGGATCCCTCGATGTCCGGCCGAGTGCTTTAGCCAGTTAAGCTATCGAGATGCCCTCTAACATTCTGAAAATTTTGGTCTTTTAAAGGAACAAGATGTTGTGACAAAATACAGTACATACAATGTCACAGGCATTTGTAGTTGTGCGCAACGCGCCACTTAACCTAGTGGACTGTCTAATAATAGTTTCTTGCTCTACTATCTTAGCCTGGTGAAAAAATCAGAAGCCTTCAATGTGCTTTTAAAATCCTCTTTCAGCTGATGGTACCCCATTTTACCTACACCAAGTAGTAACCAAGATAATAGTTGATATTTATAAAATGTTATATCTTATGGCATTAATTATATTATGAGAGTCATCTCCTCTTTTGTGTTGTGATATTTTTTTTCCTGCAACTGAAGATAATGGGAAGGGGAAAATTTAGAAAGAACTGTTTTGGCTCTAAAAATCAAAAATATTAAATATTTTATGTTATATATGGCTTAATTTTAGACATAAATATATGATTCAAATTACAAAGTTATTATTTTTGTGAATCCTCACCTTATACACGAATTAAACATTCTCTTTCTGGGTAAAAGGTCAGGGTATTAGGTACCATTGAAGGTTAAGAATGGAGAGATCTTAGCTTGACCCACTTGCAGCAGAAAGGTTCTTTTCTTTGTGAACAGACAACACGAGCCTTAATTCCATCTAACATAGCCTTCTTTTTTCCCTTGACCTTGTATGCCTAAAATTATCCATCTACATATATCACAGTCTTCAACACTCCACTGCCACTCAACATGCTCTGTGTCCACTTTTCCTGCTTTCTTTGAATTTCCTCATAGACCTTCCCCACCCACATCAAGAACTTCATTTTTCTTTCCATCCATTTTATATTACCATTCTTCTCCACACCTGCATCTCAAATACCTCCAACCTACTCTTATCCTCATGCCTCAAATATCAAGTTTCCATGTCACATAAAACTATGCTTAAATTGAATTGTTAATGAAAGTTATACAAAACTTGGAGGAAAATTTTATGAATACATATTCTTCAATTTTTTGCATGGTCGCTCTGCCACCAATCCAATGGAGAACTAGTGCAGACATTGACTCCAGCATCATTATATCAACGACTAATTCTCATGGTTGGACAGGTTAAATAGCAGTTTGTTCTCAATTTTTTTCCACTAGGTGTACTCAATAGCTGCAGCATACTCTATGAGTCATTTGGCACACTTGAAAAAGTTCTATTATTATAAATACATTCCACTTTATTTTGCAACTTCCACTCCATCAATCCCCACCATCTCTCCATCTCAATTCGGCTCAAATTTCTACAATTCTTATCTGCATCTCCTACTTGATGCTTTTTAACTTTCTTGACTAGAACATGATCCTAATACTCCATGTCCCTGCTCTACTGGTGGGCATCCTATTGTCTTATTTTCTCTAAAAATCTTCTGCATGACAGGGCAAGGATTTCGTGTGATGACAACCATCGAGGTCTTGGCTCCCTAATGACCTCCATGACACAACTGTGGGCTAAGGTACAAAGTTACCATCATTGATTACCATGTTTGAGCCATCTTAATAGTTTTGGAGAAATAACAGAGGTTATTTCCTCCCTAAATTTTGCTTTTAATGTGCCACCATTACTTTAAATTACTGCCCCACTGGGATCACATGAACTTTTCAGTCACTTCACTATGGACTATCTTTAATCTGCCTCCTACCATCCAGTCTATGTGACATGGGTTGCCCTACCTAGAGCAACTGCCATTACTTCCACCAGCATACCTTTGGGGACAGTCACAGAATAGGGAAACTTATTAACAAACCAAGAGTGTAGTCCAGGGAGCACACAACAGAATGTCACAAGTGCCAATTGAAGACACTGGTTTAAATATCAAACAGCCAAAAGTGCCATGTTCTTAGGTCACTACTTCACGAGTTCAAAAAATGAACACTAATTCAAAATTTATTTTCAAATTTTTGTTTGTTTTTGATTTATTTGTCATAAATATACCCACCTTTCTAGATATGAACTTCTTAAGTCTTTTAAGAGCCTCAGTTTCTCCACCAGGATAGAGTGTCGGCCCCATAGTCTCTTCCTTCACTCCTAAATCACGTAGTGTGGGAATACTAAAATCTGGACCTCCAGGTATCTCAGTATGATTAGCATTTATCATATTTTCAACTAAACACTGTTTAGGAAATTTGTCAGGCATAGGAACAGGATTTGGAGGTGGGCCAATTCCATTTATCACCGAGAGAAACTTTTGGTAAGTTAAAGGTGGTCGACCAAGATTGGCGCTGATAACTCTATAATAAATGAGTAACACTTTAACTAACATGTGGTAAAACAATTAAGCTGCTCTTGGTAATTTGTAATTACCATTTTACAACAAATACAGGACTAATACTCACGTTTCAGTATCATACAACGTATGAGAAACCTTCTGTTTGATACAAACTCCAGCAGCTTTTGCTAATGCCTCAATACGCTCATCTCTTTCACGAGCATATGGCTCAATGTCCAACTCAAATGTGATCAATTTTACATTCCATACACGAAAAGCAATTGGTAACACTTCCTCAGGTTTTCCTTTCAAAACATAAAGCCTTAAAGAGATTTACAAAAAGATAACGACTAATTTTCAAATATCCTTGTGCAATATTTTCAATGCTGACTAGACTAAAAAAGCACAAATTGAAAACATTGCCTTTAAATCTTTTATAATTTAATACTGAAATCACAACATTATCACAAATTGTCCAAATAATGGCTCGAAACCTTTCTGTAGACTCAACCAAATCTTAAGAGCTGTCGAACAAGAAATGTTGAAGTTTTAATATTTAATTTTGAAATTAGCCACAAATAAATAATTAAGAAACTAAATCAGTCTTAGGAAAACATTTTTCATTCATTAGTACACAAAGCTATAGCCATACCGGGAGCCCATCTTTCGCAAATTTTCGTCAAGGTCAGCCAAAGACTGCTGAAGGAAGCGCCACCTGTTTGGCCCAACACACATCTTCTTGACAATCCATGGATCAAGAATAAAAACCGGACGAAGAGTACAATACTCTCCACTGACCTGATAATAAAAGAACATGCTGTAATCAATATATAATAACAATATGTAAGGGTGAGATCTTAAGTTCTTCTTTGAGGTTGAGACACTATTGAAATAAAGCTTTTTTTTTATTATCAGTACAAAAAATTGTTTCTACTTGGATTGTACAAGATACTTATGCAGAATGTAATGCCGGTGAAAGAAAAGTTCACATTGATATGCATTCCTGTCATACATATAGTGCACCCACAATATGGCCTTAATACAATTGCATGTTTAACATTCCAGATATCAATATATATATATATATATATATATATATATATATATATATATATATATATTTCTATTCTATATATTTCATGTTTTTTCTTTGTCCTATTATTTTTTGGCCTCAGTTTATCATTTACATCTTTTTACTTCCTTCTTCCTATTTCTGATTTTACATTTTTCCATTCCTGTTCCCATCTATCTTTCTAATCATCAACTGTAATCTATTGTTTCCTTGTCCTTCCCCTGTAGTTGGTTTTGCAGCTTTCAATAGCCTTTTTCAATATTTCCCCATTTCTCTTCTATAGCACCAAGCTCCTTGTCGCTCCATGCTGTTCCAAAATCTGGGCTTAACTATAATATAGTCCAACTTATAGCTTCCCATCATTTTCCATATGTACCTATGCCTTTTGTAGTGTCTAAACAAAGTGTTTGTTATGATTAACCCCTTTCTCCTGCAGAACTCTATTAGTTTCTCCCCATGGCCATTTCTTATCCTAAACCATAGTCCCCTGCCTTGGTACCACCTCTCCCTTCACCCACCATCACGTTCCATTCTTTCATCACTATTAAATATTCTTTTCTAGGAACAATTATTTACTCTGATTGATTGTATACCATGTCTGTTTCTTCCTCTCTACCGATATTCATTGGAATGTAAGCCTAAAAAATGACCAAGTTTGTTGGTTCCATGTTTACTTCTACTAATAGTATCCTATCAGTCACTTGTTCTATGTTTATTATGCTTCATCTTATCTTTTTCTTCAGCATTATAGCCACCCATTGCTGGCTCTTTTCCTCTCCACTGTATATTAATCCATAACTATGACTCCAATAATCCCTGCTATCTTTAATTCTCACTGTGCACAACTCAAAAATATCCATTATTCCTCTCTTGCTTTATATTCCATAATTTTCTTGTTCACAGCATTGCCCTTACTGTCCATGGCCCTATTTTGGTTCTCGTCTGTGCTACTGCTATTGCATTGCAAGGATTTTATCCGATGATGACCATTAAGCCTTGACACTTCCGGGGACAACACACCCATCTGGGTCAAGCCTGATGCTTGCTAGGACCCATTGCCCCTATAGTAGCCACCATTTTATCCGCTTAAGAATGAACCGATTCCATAAAATAACGCCTGAAACCATCGATTATAGCCGCCATAACTTTCTTAGGATAAATAATTGAGTAGTTTTCTCAATGCCTTACTCAATATTGTTTTTAATGTGACACCATCACTCAAATGAAGTAAATTTTACCAGATATTTTTCAGCAGAAAGGACAAAACACAGGATTTATAATATCATGACTGGAACATTTCCTTTAAACAAATTGCCTATTTCAAAGAAGGTCACCACAATCTAACGCAACAAGGAATTTTATCTGGTAACATTTTAAATCAGGACCAACTTTAATAGCATACTTAGAAAGCTAAATTATATCATTAAAACCATGCCCTGTCAAACATTGTGCACTTGAACGCAGATGAAAGGGGATCGGGATGGTGCAGTGCTTTCCACCCGGGTTCGAATCTTAGAGATTGTGGATATTTTTCAGTGGTGTCCCAATCCCTACTTAAGGTGCTTTGGGCAGAGCACTTTGATTGAATACCCTCAGCTCTCCATCACCACCCCTTAAGCCAAAACTTGAGCCCACAAACCAAACAGTATGACTTTGGACTTAAGGTTATTTTACGGTATTCAAAGAATTTATTTGCAGTTTATAGTCTGTTCTGTTTGAATCAATTAAATGTTATTTGAATTTAATCCAATTTTACCACATTGTTAAAAATATCTTAATCAAAATGTTATTTAGAAATACCAATTAAATATTTCGATCAATAAAATTAGAACCAATCACGAAGTCTGACTGATGATTCTCTTATAATAAAATGTCTAAGTTGTGGAATTTCCGCGGTCTTCATTTACTGCCACAAAATTAACACTTCTACTGACTTCTGAGGCAAGTTAGCAAGAGTTTCCTCCATTTCTGCTGGTTGCTATTAAATATCCATTTTAAGTTAAAACATTTTACAACAACAAAGATTAGATGACAGTACAGGCTTGGGTGGGTAATCCGTCATGCTGATGCACCGTCATACCCTCGAAGCATGACTTCACCGGAGCTTGACGAAACGAGTAAGCAGACGGCCTCGGTATTTCCGCATCGAGAACGTTTAGAGTGTGAATATTTCACATTCGTAAAATGTTGTCCGTCCATCAATGAACATTTAGGCCATGTTGTCAATTGTTAAGCAGATGTACCCAGGGTCAATTTATTTTACTTTATCAAAAATATACGATAAATACATATTGATTTACAGATGGATGCTTATAATAGAAGACTGAACAAAAACAAAACTAAAATACAATAAAGTGTTGGTTCTAGTTTATTCTATCGAGTGAAACAACCAATACAATACATATCGGTTAAAATAAGTTAAATATTTCTTATATAAAATCAGTGTTTTATAATAGTTTATGGACGACAAAAGTAAGATGTAAATGTAGTATGTAAAGCGCAAAAACGTTTAACTGCATGAAAGGAATACACACTCAAGTTCAAGGTTAACCCACCTTTTCTGTAGCGGATAACAAAGCTGGATTATCATGAATTCTGAGCCCTTTGCGAAACCAGTGTATGGCAGAGCCACTCATATTGCTCACCAATCCTTAAATGGTAACGTTTCAAGAATGGTATTCCTTGAGCAACTGAGGCACCACACGCCACTGCAAATAAAATAATATGATTTCTGTCGACAGCGCAGCTTTCCCTTACTGGTATGGTGATTGTAACACAGATCGTTAATAGCAAGTCCACTTGCTAATTGCTAAAACTAGTTTTTCCCTTCCTTCCAAACCGAGGAAAGTAGTGAAAATTTAAAATTCTCGCCAAATTCAACCTTCAATTTTATCGACGGCAGCGACAAATATAATTCTGTCACTCACGGCTGGAACGGGAACTGTTACGATCGCCACATGTCAACCTCCACAAGACAAATGACAGATGTATTGCGCTAAAGTTATGGATAGAAAAATGAAACTTATTTAATAACCGAATGGAAACAAGGGGAAAAGGCAATGATGATGATTAGTGTAAAATGATGTAGTATTTAAGCAAGAAAAACTTTACTGCGAAAGAACACTTCATGGTATGATAGTTGTAGAACCAGTCTACCTAGTACTCAAAAAACTTACACAAGCTAAGCCTACAAGAAGTGTTATTATTGTGTGAATTTTTGTTGTAACCCCCAATTTTGAAACGGATACAGTCGCAAATGTCAATGAAATAATATTATTTACCAATTATTGAGTACAAGATCTTCAAATCGTATTTTCGACATGGCTAAAAGCTCTTTCGAGTACGTTCGAAAGTTTGAAACAGAGGAGAGATGCCTTCCAAACACGTGGATCGTCATTCGCATTGACGGCAAAGGATTCCATAAATTTGCTGATATTCACAGTTATGAGAAACCGAACGACAAAAGAGCTCTAGACTTGATGACAAAGTGCGCGAAATTCGTCATGGACGAATTTCGAGATATTAAAATTGCTTATGGGCAGAGTGACGAGTACAGTTTCGTGTTCAAAAAGGATACCAATTTGTACAATAGAAGAAGTGTCAAACTTATGACCAATGTTAATAGTTTATTCACCTCATCTTTTGTATATTTTTGGTCTGAATACTTTGGCAATACTAAAATGAGTTATCCTCCCTCGTTTGACGCACGAATTGTGCTTTACCCAACTAACAAAAATCTGAGAGACTACTTGAGTTGGAGGCAAGCAGATGTTCATGTTAATAACTTATACAACACAACGTTTTGGTCATTGGTGTTAAAGAAGGGACTTTCCAACTTCGAGGTGAGCAGTTTGAGGAAGGAATACATTTATTAAATATCGTAATGCTGAAGTTTTAACCCTATATTCGACATTTAAATATCTGTGATTTCTATTTTAGGCGGAAGAGCGTCTGCAGAGAACACTTGCTTCAGATAAAAATGAAATATTATTTTCAGAATTTAACATAAATTACAATAATGAACCGGAAGTGTTCCGAAAAGGGACTACAATAGTCCGTACTAAAGCAAGTTCACAAAAGACAACTGAGAAGCTCGTACAAGGATTGGAAGTCTTGCATTGTGACATAATCAGTGACAAATTTTGGAATGAGCATACGCATATTTTAGGACCTTATTCTTGAAAAGATTAATACTGGAATATGAAGCCTTTAACATTTTCATTCCTGTATATTAGACTTAAAATGCCTTAAACCCACGAGGGAAATGTAACTGGGGCATTTCACAAAATGTGCGAAAACTATTACCTTTTGGGTGTAGTGTTTCGTGAGAATTAAAACGTGTGTTGATTCGTCGAGTTTGTAATACATCTTGCTTTGTTCATTCCATAGTTAATTATTGATTATAGTGTGCATTTCTGTGGATAACGTTCACTCATAGATGGTGGGATTTTATTTATGTGTCATCACAACGCATGCCTTACCAAATTTATTTACCTGTACGGGTTTTAGTGTAGCAAAATGTATGAGCTCAGCCATGTAAATTATTATTATTAGGTAATCTACCGGTTAAGGTAGGTTTTTGGATGAACACAAATATCAAATAAGCGTTGTTCATCATTATTTTCTGGGTAATAATAATTGAGGTGGTTTCCCATTGCCTTCCTCAATAGTGCTTTTAACATGACACCATCACTTAATGGCCGCCCCACTGGGGTCAGACGCCTTTGCAGCCGCCTTACTGAGGAACAGACACTGCATGGACTACCTTTCATCTGGCTCCTAACGTTCGACCTATCTGGCATGGGTGACCCATGTAAATATGGAATGGGATCTAAAATACAACCCTTTAGATGTGGGCCTTCAAGTTAAAGCACATGTTTTCCAGAAAACTTGATCCCATGCCTATTTTGCAGAAAATACTGTATTAGAATGTTAAGTATATTGACGTTAGTTTATTAGAGTATGTTTGTCATGTACACGAATGAAATCGTCTTAACTGATGAAATTATGAAAATGGTTTTTGTTTCTAATAGCAATCTAAACTATTTTTAGCTATTATACAGATATACATACTTATTAATGAATTCTGTGTCAGAAAGCGACGATTGTTAGTAAGTTCTACATAAATCACCCTCATTTATGCAATCGAATTAAAACTGGGAAATTATGCATTTTGGTCAATTGTCTTGGGAGATTCAATAAAGTTTCACTGCAATGCAAATTCATAAGATGATTTAGAGCAGCAGCTCCTACGCGAAAGCTGCAAATAAAGACTTTTTTACAACAGGCACAATACATTAATTTATTTTACATTGTGTTATATACCATATATACATAAATTGATGAACATTCATTGGCATGACCTAATATGTGAAATTTGTACATAAATTACAACACTGACACTATCTACACAAGGTATGATCTCTGATTAATAATTTACAAGAAATAATTAGCAGTAATTCACAAGTTGCCATAGGTGAATGTATTTTTGTACATGATACATAATGTAGATGAAACTATCATTCCATTTTGTTCTGACCCATGGGTGTAACTCAATTCGGAACAATGCCATAATAAACTGACCATAACCATATACCATTTAATTGGAATGTTCCCCAAATATTAACTACATAAATGCATTTCCCAAAAAAAATTCAGGGTGATTTAAAATATGGGAATATAATTATCGATCTTGGCCCTGTGTCTTTGTGCTACACATTCAGAGATCCAGACAATGTTCCTGCATTCCTGCTCCTTCAATTTAAGGTAGGAGTAAAATACACCAAAGTGGAACTGCTGCAGGAATGCGTTGACATTTAATCTCACCTGGAAAGGGACAAAATTTGGTAAGTCACACGAAATTCACCAAAGCACGGAAAATTATTGCTAAATATTTTCTGAGGTTCTTCCACTCACCTCGTGCTCAAAAAATTTGTCCTCCAAAGTCTTCTCCCCAGGATTATTCCCAGCACCATCAAAGAGTGCACGGTATTCCTGAAAATAAGGGGAAAGATCATAGTAGTACTGCCTTTTCACAGACCGTGATTACACATTGATTACATGTGTTTTTCACAAAGGATGACTTCAAAGAAGGGAAACAGTACTGATGAATTATGCCAACACACAGCTTAAATCAATTCATTGCTGGATATTTCTAGACATAACTGAGTTTTACATATGAAAAAAACTAGATGCACTTATCAAAACATCCTAGGGGATATTTGCCACTGCTATACCTTAAAGAGTTTTTCTGGTTTAAGAGGGAACTTAATGGGCTTGTTGCCAGGAGGATATATTTGGCAAATCAAGTTTGGTACTTAAAAATGTACTAGGGACATAAAAATTACACCTTAAACTAAAGCACCTCAGTAAACAACAAGTGATGAGAAATGTAGTAGAATTTCAACATAAATTAATATGGCCCAAGAGTTTCAATACCTGTGTTTTGAATACATGCAATCTAAAATTACAAACAAGGATGGTTCTTGAAATTAATTTTGATTACCTAGGTATATGTACATACCTAGTTAAAGGTCTTATTTTATGAGCATCAATCACATTTTTCTAATTTCTATTTTTTCAGCTATTTAATTATTCTCCCAAAGTGATGTGATGCAAAATTGACAAAAAAAACAAATAATGTAGACAAGAATAAAAACTAAACGATAAATTTTATACTAACTAATATTTGAAAGCTGCTCCAATAGTGGTAGAAGCATAGGGAAAAAAATAATTTTAGTTGCTGAATTTGAACTGTGATCTCAAACTTGCTAGTCCAACTTACAAAGGTGGACAAAAACGAACCGTTCTGAGAGCATGAAAAATATATTAAATTTATTTTTCTAAAACTACAAGATTCCAAAGAGTAGCACATAATTACTAAGTTCAGAGGGTGGATGTTGGGCTGCAAAATGGTGGGAGACTATTTCCAGAACTGCTCTAAAAGATTAAGGTGCACACTGAACATTTCTGGCTGAAAATTACTAGGTTTTGGAACTTTGCCAGCATGAGAATTAATTCTCATTTGAATAAGTTGTGAAATAACTATTTTCCAAGACAATGTGATTACTGAACACTAACTCTATTAAAATCTTTTGATGGGGAGAATTATAGAGGCACAGTGAGAATAAAGTGGGGTGGATATTTGTAAAATGAATGCTTTCACTTCTGTTAAAGAGAATAGGAATTAGTGTGAGTGGAAACAGTACACTGAACTGAACAAGTGGATAATTTTATACATCTCTGCGGAATGTTTGTGTAAGATGGTAGGGGGTAGATTAACCCTTTTAGTGCCAGCTTCTTTTCCCTGGCATACATGAAATACTTCGGGATGTTTTTGGAGAATCCCATATTGGAGGGAAGATACAGTGTTTCATTTCCATTGAAATGAATTATCATGTGTTATCAGAAGTGTTTAGGACAAGAGGGGTGAGGTAATTAGTGCTTGCCACAAAGACAACCTTATAGTAATACAAAGTTGAGCTTGTAAGTAATACAGAGACGCATGATAAAATGTAAGCTTATGTGAAAGCCTCACTTGGTATCTGCTATGCAGGAAAAGAAGATACACTGCAATGCAGAAAGCTCCTTTTGTTCAAATAACCAAAATGTGAACATATATTTCATTTTCATGATGAAATTTTTTTAACAGTGATAAGAATGCATAACAGATACTCAAACATTGTCAACAAAAGCTTTGTGATGCACAGAAAAGTAAAGGTGCGAGCAAGAAACTTCTCGGCTGATTGATCAGCCTGTGGCATTCTTCATGCACACCCCCTCCCCCCCGGCCGATAGATCACCCTGCTGGTATTTAAAGGGTTAATATGAAAAGATATGCAAATATCATCAAAAAGGTTTGGCAATACATAAATAGAACATATTAAGAAACGGATGTTTTTGAAGGCAGCAGATTTGGAGAGAAACCACAAAATTTGCTCCAATTCAGAATTTTATGTACACAAACATCTTTAATCATGGTTAGTAGGAAGAGTCGAAAATTAAAATAGCAAACAAATGTGTTTGCAATTTCGGACTTATTTATTTTATTTAAAGCCTTAATTGGGGTGAGATTGAGACTTCATAGTCCCTTCTTCTACCTAACCCATGAATATGTACCCTGAAGCATAGATGCAATTGAGTACATTGAACTATTGCATTTGCTAAGCCTTGAGGTCAGTTTTTTGGAAAGGAAAGGGGAGGGATGGTAATATAATTGCTCATTACTAAGTATTGTATTAGGGTCTGCAATGTGCCTTCGAATCTTGATTAGCTCGAGATCGTCCATTTTAGATCCTTTAAGGAGGACATGTAGCATTTCTGTGACAAAAGTGTTATTATTTTTAAAATCTAAGAGATGTTTAGTGAAGAGAGAATTGGGGTTTTGTTTTTGTTACACCTGGCATGTTCTTGGGCTCGTGTTTTGTAATTCCTCCCAGTTCAACCGACATAAAGTGTGTTGCAATTATCACATTTCAGTTTGTACATGCCTAATTTAAAAAGTGTATCCTGTTCATCTTTGCCATTAACAAAATGTTAGAAGAGAGTAAGGGGTGGATAAAAGGCTGCTTTCAGAGTAGTTGGAAGACGATTTGAGATTTTATAGGACATATCACCTAGGAATTAATAATTATTATTATTATTAATAGGATCAAACAACACTTGAAGTCTTTAGAAGTTGAGGACTCAAGAGGGTGAAATTAGACTTATGGCCATTGTTTTTCACTTTTTAAAATTATTTTTCCAACTAGGTTTAGGTAGTATCCATTGCTGGTGGCTATATTCATAACTGTTCTGAGATCCTAATTGAAATTTTTGGGGGAAAAGAGGGTGTGCAGGAACCAGTGGATCATCAAGTGGAGGCCTGCATATATGTGCAAAAAATTGAGGGTGGAGTCATTGGGAATTATAAGATCTGTATATGTTTGATATTATATGATCTGTACATGTAGGGTTTCCTGAAAATAGAAACCTCATGTCTATTTAATTTAATGGTGATTTTCGGATCTAAGAATTTAATTGTGCCAATAACTTCTTTTCTTATAGAAAAGGATATATTAGGATGGATCGTGTTGAGGTAATTGTGGAAGGAGTCTAACTGACGGTTTGACCCCGTCCACAGCTAGAGAATGCCATCTACGTAGCGGAACCAATACACCACTTTTTCCACGTGTTTATTGGGAGTATTGACCAGGTATTCTTAATATTCTTATCATGAATTAAGAAGTGGGGAAACCATAGCTAAATTGTCTGCTTGGATATAAAATTGCGGTTTAAGTTGAAATATTTTTGATTAACTGCCATTTTTATGATGACAATTAATTCATTTGAAATATTTGGGGAAATGTTGGACTCATTGAGTACATTTTGAGCATTAAGTAAGGCTTTTGATATGGGCACACTGGTTATTAATATCAAAAGAAACTAGTGTTGCTTTACCCAGAATATTAATTTCTTTAAGACTTCTGGCAAGCTTGATAGAGCTTTTAACTGCATGAACTGAACGGGCTTGAACTGGGAGTAGTCTCAAACATTACGTTTAATTTGCATGACAGAAGGTGTGCAGGGGTGGAAACCACTGAAACCACGGGTCGAATTGGTGTATTTTGGAAAGTCCATACAACCTGGGAGCAGAGGGGTTCATTTGTATTACAGGCCATTTATCCCAAGTATTGAACAACTCACGTTTAAATACTGCACATTTCACTTCACTTTGAAAAATCAAGGTAGGGTCTTTTGATATGAGTGCTTAGATTGTTTTTAATGAACTTCAGACCCTTTTTCACAAATACACGTTTGTCCAACACACAACTTCCTTTGTCTGCTTTCTGGATGATGAGGTCTTCCTTCATAATGGTGTTCCTCAGCTGCCCGAGGATGGACGTGTGCTGCTGGAGGCTGGAAGCACGGGAAGTTACTAGCACTGCTTTCTCCAATGAAGTCATAATGATTTTGGAGATTTGTTGTTCAATGCCAGTGTAAGAGATTCATTCCGCAGGGCAACTTCACAATTGGCAGCTAAATTCTTAATGTCCAATTCATCCACTAAAGTTGACCACTCCGCCGGATGTAGCTTGGAGCAAAGTTCTAGGTGCAGGCAATATAAATAATACTAGTAAGAATCTCTTCTGGAATACCACAGTTTCAGCTCTTCCCTTAACCAATGGATTTTCACCTTATTACTTTCTTGGCCGTCAAGGACAAAGACGTGGCTTGTGTCTGAAAGCCATGGCCACTGACTTTGAAGTCCTAGAAAACCGGATCCATCCCCTCACCTTCAACTTTCCCACTCTCATCTGTCCAAAGGATATATATTCAACAGGTGTATGCGTAACTTGTACCTAATGATGAAATCAGTGAAACATGTTGTATCGTAAAATAAAGTCAGTGGAAAATTACAAACTCATTTAATATGGATATCAAACAATTCCACGAAGTGAAGATTGAAAGTGTAAAGTATATATGCATTTCTGGTTGGTAAATAGCACAAACATTGTTATTGAGACCTTTAGGCTGCTTCACTATTAGTGCACAATTCACAGGCTTCAGCTTGTTCTTTTAAGGGTGCAAGGAGGGTATGGTTCACATGCCAGCTTTACTCAAAGATTAAAAAAATTATAGTAAGCTAAGTCGGGTATCAAAAGTTTTTAAGAGAATTGGGTGAAACAAGAAAATTATCATGAAAACGAATCAATCACTCTGATTATTTCGCTGAGATACTCTCAAACCACAACACTTGCTGGAGAAAAAAATCAGCAATGACACTATTGTCTTCATATTTCTCCAAGAGGTCCCACCAAATAATAATTTTTTTCAACTGGTAGATTGACATAACAAACCAAAGAGTTCTTTTAAGCAATGACCTCTTCAAAACCTCATAAATATTCATTATGATGAATGATCCACTTGGGATGTTTCCTAAAGAGGCCATTTTCATGAATCTCTCATGGAACTCAGAAATTATCATTGTGGTAATACAGGATTCTGCTGACTGGTATCAAAGAGATCCATGAGGAGCAACAATAACCACTTCATCTTAAAGTCAGTTTTCATGCATAAACACCCTAACTGTACTTTACTGAATACTATAAGGAAAGTTCACTCATATGGCAACATTATATATTGGTGTACAAGCATGCATGCACTTACTGCATAATGCTCAGCGGCTGCCTTCACTTGATCATAGTCATCTGCCCTGGCAAGAGCCGCAAGTCCATCGGGGTGAAGCTTTCCACAGCGAGGATATAGCTTTGCTCGCTCATCCTTGGTGAGCTCAGTTCCAAAAGAGTTGATAGTTATGATAATAGCCCTCCTATCAGCCTCAAACTAATAAAAAAAGAAAATTAACAATTGTAAATATTTTAAATTTATAAATTTACATTTATGGATTCGAGGTAGGATGGTGAGTGAAGATTGGAGGTTTTGCACAATGGAAGATTGGAGGCGTGGCACAGAATGGAGAAAATAAGTTAGGCAGAGAGGATGACAATAACTGAAGTTTTAAATAATGTGTTGCAATTAGAGGAAGTTATTGAAGAAAATTCAGGAGATATGATGGAAGGAGGATATACTGAAAGGTAATAGTATGTTGAAGGTCATGATAGACGGGAGAAAAAACATTGGGAACGTAGGGTAGATGAAGGAAGAGAGTGGGCTCTTTAGACAGCATGAAAGCAGGCAGAAGTTATGAGAAGAGGAATAGGAAGCCCCAATTGTACTTAAACATTAATTCATTAGGGAACTCTAAAACCTACCTTTGAAATTGGTAGAAAACCTTGACGATGATGTTTTACACGCTGAAATGGCCATATGTTTGAATAATACAAAATATACATAACTGGCACTGCCCCATACACTACAACGTTAAGTATAACTGAATTTCTGATGCTTAATTTTATGAAATAGTGTGATACTCATTGTTGGTAATTACTTGTGTTTTCCACACAGTCTAAAAATTACAATTTTTTTAATTACCAAAGAGGCATACAATGTTTAAATGATGGAAGTTAATTACTTTCACCCCTAGAACATCACTGGTGGGAGAAATGAATTCTCATAACAGCCTCACCTGTTCCAAATATACTGAAGGAGAGAAGACATAAGAAAGAAGTTCTCATTATAGCTTCTGTTAGAGCAGATCACTATAGAAGTGTTTGGGCCTCTCTTGGGTGTCAATTAAGAGACAATGGCATGCTACAACCAAACTTAAAATAAGCAAAGAGGAGACAGCATGCTCACTATCTAATTATCAATTAACTCCGCTAATATTCCAGCTTTGTTTTAAGTGTGCTTTATACAAACACAAACACACCCTGTGCACATAGGATGTGTGTTCATAAATGTATATATGCATATACACACATACATACATATAACATATACATATAACATATACGTTAACGTGCATATACTCGTATATAGTAAACTGTTAAATAAAATATGCACATAAACAATGCATGAGTGTTGTGTGCATCTATATATACACATTCTAATTAGTAGGCCTTCGGAATAAAATAGACAAATTACATCATCAGCAAAAGGAGATAATGGGCAGGTGATTGGAGGAAAAGTGAAAAATGAGAGCACAAATTGATGAGTGAAGGAAAGACGGATGTTAGATATGAGAGAGATAAATATTTTGCGGACAAAATAATTAAATTTGCATGGAAAAAAGTTTAATCCTAACAAAAATCTGGTTCAATTATCACTACAGTTGTATATTATGTGAATATATCATAAATAGTAAATGGATAAAAAAAAGAAATACCAATCTGTTACAGTATTTAATCACTTAACTATGAGCATTGCCAGAAGCAAAATTGGCCATGACTAGATTTTTTATTCATTCATGAATTTTACAAACACAATGATACCAATTCAATAAAACTATTAAGAGCACACACTTAACGAAATTCACATACATTTGCTATTTAGGCAGCAAGAACACTATTGTTGGAAGGATCAAGTGGGAGATAGTAAGCAGAACAGGGATGATAAAGAAGACTGTTAATCACAAGTAATAACTGCTAATAGTCAAGGATAGTATTAGCTTAAACATAAAAAGGGATTCCTTAAATTTTATCCGAGGACTTTTTTTTGATAGCTCTGAGAGATAAGAGCATAAGAGAAAAAAAAATTAAAGTGATGGATATAGAAGAATGGTGAAAATAAAATGAATTTCCAGAGTAACAAAAGAAGTACTTTGAATAGTTGGAAGCTTACTCCTAAAATAAAGAGAGAAAATTATTGAAAACATATTGAGGTGCTAAAGTTGACTAAAGACCATAACTTGACCAAAAAATACGCAGGGAGAATAACTGGAGAAAGCCAACGGTGAATAATGAGAAATGTGTGATGGAAGAAAAGCAAGGATTAAATAATGAGAAATCAAAAGATTGGAAGTTAATGGGAAAGGCTGGAGAGTTGTAACAAACAAACCATTTATAACTGATAACCTATGATGATGAATGATACATATTGACCCAGTTAAACAAGAATACCAAGAATCACACCCATGGAAGAGAAAGGGAACATTATGATTAATGAGCAAGAATCATTGGTCTTTCATGCTTCCGTCCCAACCTGCTGGCACACATGCACAAGATAAAACTTAGGGGAAATTTAACTTTGGATCATTGAGCACCTCAAAAAGGAAACCTGCTAAGACACAGAATTTAAAATTTTTCATACACTCAAAATGTAAATAGAGAGTTATAATTCCCTCATTTCAAATGGAAGGATGATTAGTAACTAAATGATAATGCCAAACATTTCAATACCATTAAGCCAAATTCACTAAAGAACCAATGCATAAGGCTCATTTTTCTGTTCTATATATAAACTGAAATCCCTTGCAATTGATTATTATAAGAACTCTTTTAATTGAGCTATTAAAAAAAATTAAAATGTATTTTTCAGTTATGAAATTACCCTAATTATACAATTAAATGCCACAATAAAGTCTTTGAAGCATAATTTTATCATATAAATGGATGATGAATAAAATTAATATTATTTCAAAAATGAGTATTCTTCAGTAATGTGCATAAAGATCAGTGTGTCAACAAGTTATCATAATGATCAATCAAAGGGATATTTGTGGAAGTTATTACTAAATGTCAGGTACTCACAGCTAGGATTTCACACATAGTGTCTGCTGTTGTTCCTCCAATTTCCTTACAGAAGGAGTGAAAGGCTTCAAGGTATGCTTTGTACAGGGTGTTACGGATGATCTCAATATTCATCTCGTTTAAATCTTCCTTCACAAAGCAGTCAACAAAAAATGGAGCTGGTTCAAATAGAATAATATAAAGCAAGTTAGAATATTTTTAAATACAATTGTACAAATCAATCAAACAACATGTATCACTGTTTCCATGTATATGTAGCAGCATATTATACCCATCTAATATGGTCTTTTTGATAATGCATCAATGGTTCTTTAGGGTCTATTAGTCAGGAGATTAGATGTTGCATTGATAACCTGATTAAGACATAACTATACCACTATATTCAATCAAGATAAGAATAATTAAATAAAGGTATCAATAAAACATGCCATGAATGCTATGATTTAGTCCATAAAAACATATTTCCTTCCCCATCCTCTTAAACCTTACTCATTTTTCTTACTGCTGTCCATTACTCCTTTCTTTGTGTTCCCATTGATTCTTCTACATCCCATTGCCTCATCTGTTTTCCATATAATCAGATTGAATATGATGCTACACTTCATTCAAACTAAATTATTATCTGGATCCACACCCTCCTGCCTTTTCATTCAATACTACTGTCACCCGTCCCTGGCTTTTCCCCTCCTCTGTACATTACTCCATAGTTATCACCCCAATAATCTCTACTAATGTTCTATCTCCCCTTGCACAACCTTAAAATATCAATGCTTCCTCTCTCCAGCTTCTCCTTTATTTTTTTCTAATTTCTTTGTTCTCAACATCATCTTAACATTCCACGTCCCTATTCTAACTACTTTGATCCCCTTCTGCGTCTTCTGTGTACCTGCTTTCAATTTCCCTTAGCAAGAATTTCATGACATAAGGACCACAGGAGCATGATTTCTCCTGTTAATGAGCATGACAGATGGCCCATTGGAATTAAGTATAACTCTGATTCTTTGCTAGGACTCATACACAGATGTATGTCCATCATAGTAGCATGAGATAATAAACTTAAGTGGTATCCCTTGGCCTTCTTCATTAGTATGTATAGTGCTTTTAAAGTGACACTATATCTCAAATGACTGCCCACTGAGGTATTCATTTGAGTGGGGCACCTGATGCCTCTGCTATCACCACACCAACAAAGAGATGCTGTGGGACTATCTTTCATCTGGCTCCTGCCTTTCAACATGTCTGGCATGGGTGGCCCTACAGTGCTGGTGAGAGCAATTATCATTTCTCCCACCAGTACAGCTCCATAGGTCATCAGAATTCTTAAGACACATCCACCATTATTAGGTTGTAATCCTAGGGGGAGAATTCCCTAATAACACCATTTAACTTTAAGAATTAATACTCAAGTCTCTGGGCACATGATCAAATTTCAAAGTGAACCATTTTCTTTTTGTAAGTTTAATAGTATTTTCTCTTAAACATGTTCTGTAAAGCTTGAGTGAACTTAGCATCCTGGATGAAATCAAAGTTTTTGTATGTCACATGCCGCATAATGGTAGAAATTGCCCTTGCATGTTTCAATTGATATTCTTTCTAATTGATTACCCCAGAAATTTCCTAGTTCACCAATATTTTTCCTGGTTTTTCTTCTATTCTCATTCTTTTTTTCTCTCTTCTTTTCTTCCGATCTTAATCTCCAGCTGTTGAAGTAAAGGTACTACAGGGTGGAAAAAAATGCAATATTTATCCTGCTTAATTCCCTTTCAACTGTTAATCTCCACCCCTTTTTTAACTTCTACATTTTTATCTTCCACTTCTGACCTGCCATTATCTGGCATCCCTGGAATGAAACCCATCCCAAATGCACATGATACAAACAACCTTATATTTTCAAATTTATCAGATAACCTGGTTCTTCGGTCAAGAATGGTATAAGACAACACAAACAGATGGTGCAGTGAAAATCTCATTTCCCTCAACATAAATAAAAGTAAAATGATACACTTTTCCCACAAAAAGGTTGATTTAAGTTTACCAGTGAATGCTAATGGTAAATCATAAAGCCAGTCCCTACAATAAAATTCTTATGTTTCCAATTAAGTTCCACTATCTCTTGGAAAGAACACATTACATCTCTTTGTATTAAATTGAGCTCCACATACTATCTTACGCAACAACTTGGACATACAACCACCAAATCTTTTATTGGATATCTATTATAGTGAATTATACTCGTACATTATTTATAGCATTCCTTTCTAGGGATAATCTTACTTTTCACAGAATGTTTTTAAGGTGAAAAAAGGGCAGTGAGTCTTATCCTTACCAATTTTCAAGGACCTTAAATTACTTCCTCTAACATGCATATACTCTAAGCCTAATTATCAATGTTAAATGAAATATGAACTGCTTCATACAAAACAGTGATTTTCATAGTCATAACACAAAAGTAATGATATACATAAAATTATACAATAAATTATCTCAATCAATGAAATAAATTGAAAGAATTGATAAATTCAAAGAGAAACTTATGGAATACCATAAAAAGGAGATGTTACTTTCTGTGAAAGAATACTTAAATACTCAGTATTATGACCTGCTGAAAATGTGTACCTATTTCTGTGTAGTTTGATGTAATTGTTTATATATTTCTCTGTAGCTTGCAAAATATGTGGGCCATATATCATGTAAAATTGAACTACTTTTATAAGTATTGTACCTTAATAATATGCATTAAAACCAGTAGTAGAGTAAAAATCATATTAGTATCATAGCATGGAATATAATAAAGTAGTCATATAAAAAGGGTGAAAAATACAAATTATACTTATTCAGTTAACTACATTCGTTCAATTGCTGAACAGCATAACAGGGATATTGCATTGAAGTTGGTCTCACTTTTCTATACCCTAAAATTTATTTATATCTATGTGGACTACTAAACCATTTTTTTTAGTAGCCTTCAGTTTGCTGAAATCTTAAGCATTTGGCATTTTTGGGAATGGAAGCCGCTTGAGTAAGTGGAAAATCACATATGCTAAGGCAGATACACCCCTTAGATTTACCTCAAAAGGAGAATTTTGTGCCAGAAAATGAGTAAAACGTTTTCCCAGGAAAGCCAGGATTGCAATGGGGTTTTTCCATTCACCTTACTACGAACACTGTCCACCAGGCTACCATGCACCTCTATGGTAAGACACTAAATCATTTTAAAATGAGGCCACCCAACTTGTTGCGTAATACACAGGGTGCGGCAACATTACTTCCTTTTTTCAAATGCAAAACGCTTTCAAAAAGGGAAATTTCGACACCTTTAGGTTGGAATAGGGTAACAAAAGGGAGAAGAGGGCAGCCAACACACAAGATGCTAATGAGCAGCTAGCACCACTAATTGCTGGTGCTGCTGTTGTCTCCCCAACACCTGCTCACAACCCAATGTGGAATGCGCATGGGCCTTTTGTCCACAGAATCAAAATACTTCGGGCCAATCCCGTGAAGACTCAATTATTTTGGACAGTCTTTTGTCACAAATTATCTATTATGTACTTAATTTTGCACTATATACTATTACACTATGTACTATTCTGCACTATAGCTGCACTTAATTTTCTACTATTCTTAAGGGTACTCATGAATGTTATGTTGTATAATATAGAAATCGCACAGCATTTTCCACGCCCAAGTGACCCAATCTACAATCATTTGGCAAGCATAACCACCAGACACCAATGAATATTTTAAGTGGATGGCGTACACCAACTTTAAGACTATAAGTGAAGCCCAAGTATAATTGATGTTCATGCTGTGTGAGAATTTAATATTAAAATGCTTGCAAGTATATCAAGGTAAAGCTTATGTTTTATCATCGAATATATTTTACTCGTCTATTGACAAAGACCAAGATGAGTAAATTAACTAGATTCGTAGTCAAGTAGTTTTAGAAGGTACAACATGAAAACATTAAGTAAATATGTTCATCCAAGGTCTTATTAATAGCACGTTTATTAAGGCATAATTTTGTAGGGGCGTTTCCTTTAGTTTCGAAACGTCTATAAATACGGGCTAAGTATTTGCTGTGAAATGCTAATCCCACCATCGGTAAATGCAGAAAATAATGCGCTTATTTCAACGCTGCAGTGTATACATTACTTGAAACAATCACTTACCCAGTGGGGTATCTACAAGAACTGCATTGTAGAGATCAGTGGGAGTGGTGGCAACGTGAATGGCTTCCATTTGTTCAAAGCTTCCCAGGGGATGACATTTGGGTATTAACTCCGATATAGTGCGAGAGTGAAGTGTGCCGGTGATTAGAAGAATGATATTGTCTATCATGTAGCTGTACCTGCAATGGAAAAACGAAAGTCTGTTATAGATTACTACTACACAACATTGCCGCTAAATTAATAAACATTTGTAGATTAGTAAATAATCTTACGTAATATAATCTAAGAACGTCGAAAGCGGCTCAACAGCTTGGTTTCTCATGTGCTGAAATTCAATAACAAGCTTTTCTCGAAGTTTGTCGTCG
The DNA here is from genome assembly GCA_037158775.1 of Hetaerina titia. Lineage (NCBI taxonomy): Eukaryota > Metazoa > Arthropoda > Insecta > Odonata > Calopterygidae > Hetaerina > Hetaerina titia. The sequence continues at coordinate 131,324,897 of CM073768.1, forward strand.
ATGACTGACACTTGCAATGGGCTGGGCTCATTAGCAAGGAAGTTTCCATAATCTGTGCCTTGCAGATGGAGCTTCAAGTCTGAAAAATAAAACAGCGATTAGTAATGAGGTTAAAATAGATTTTTAATATTTTCTCCACCTCATACATACCTTCTAAAGTTTCGCATTGCACTAAATTGTGATAATCAGTCTGTTTCAGTATTCCACACTTCAGACCTCGACAGAGACCTTCCAAATAACCCCCATCGATGTTGAACATGCATCCCATCATTTTTAGGGCCCAACAACCTCAATTACAATAACAAAAACTACTTGAGGCAACACTTAACAGACGACAGACAATTTCTCCCCGATAGATCATATGACTATAGGACGTGACGTATGGCGAAATACGAGAGCAAGTTGACCACTCTTATAGCTGACATATTTTAAACATTACAAAGTAATTTAGCTATGCCAGTAAAAATTAACGATGTTTTTATAACGCCATTTAGAACGTTTGTGCACCAAGTAAATCCTTGGTTATGCTTGTCATAAAGAGTTAAGGAAAGGTCGGTCTTTAATTAATTCTTTAAGTCGTGGATGAGTAGGATGATCTGATATTTCCAAAAAGAAATATTAATTGGCAAATAAATTTTTAGGATGCATTAAATTCGGCGATAAGCTCTCATTAAATCTATTATCAAGCATATTTTTAACAGTTGTATTGACTTGGCGTGCTTTATTTCGACAGTCTCTTTTTTCCTCTAATTTTTGTATTATAAAAGAAGCCGGGATTTCTGTATTTGACCTCATTGATACTAAGTTCAGGGCAAACTGGGAATCTATCCATCGCCGCTACCATGAGTTCTAAGCCAGCATATAAAGTCGGTAAGTCATCGATGACGAAACTACATTTGAGCGGTACATTTGTCTTACTGTCAAGGCACATGGCATGGTTGAAATGGTCTATAAATAGCTATTTTGTTTTATAAGCATTTTCTTCTGTACTAGTTCATTAATAAATTGATGTATCATATAATTCGAGGTCGCAACTGACAGCGGTTATAATCGCCAACATTTTTTTACGGCTATCAGTTGACCCCTTCACCCTTCGTGCGTCACTTGGGCATTTCCTCTCAATTATTCCTGAAAACGTTTAAAGTGCAATTCAGAGATTCAAAATCGAAAACTTGCAGGATATTTCTGAATGAAGTTGAATAATTGTCGTTAAATTTTCGTTTTTTCAATTATATAGATTAAACTCATTTTCCTGAATTTTATTTAATCATATCAGTGTGGTATGTTTTGGAATTCTATTTAAAGCTGTCGAATAACTCATCCTATATTACTATATTTTTGAAAAATTATTTACAGTTGTAATCGTATAAAATATTCTGTCATTGAATGTATTCTTAAACCAGTTGTCGATGATTCAAATGTTGCCGTAACTGAGCGTATCTCCAAACTAATTCTCATTTCAACCACTTTAGAAATTGATTTGTTACAATTCGGATGATAAATTCAAATAATGCCCAAGATTTGAATAAACAGACAGTTTTTAGTATCATTCCCCCCTGTTATATGATACTCTGTTTACTTTGCCTCCCCTACGTACGTCTCCGAAGTATTCGGTTATTTGGTTACTTAAATCTGTGACTTATCTTTTAGTTTTGATAGAATACCACCAATGCATGATCATATTATATTACATTATCATTACGTTCAAATAGTTCTCTGATTAGAGATGTTTAACATCCTTGTTCTGGTGGTATGACCACCATGAGAAAAGTTAAATCCATGGGAGGATGATTTTTTTCCGATAGCATTTTAAAATTCTGTTCAAAGCGGAGCCGGAGCGTAATCTGCGTAATCCAGAAATGTCATCTTAATGATTGATTACCTTTTTCTTCGTCTGAAAGGTCAAACATGGACAAACGGAAAAATACTACTAATGTTTCCAAGTAGTATTTCTTTTGGAAATAAATTGTATTTGAATCCGTGAAAGGTGGCAATAAAACTTCATTTGCGACTTTTCTTACAAATATTTTTTAATTATGTTTTCAAATTTAATGATGTTTGAGTCCAACATTTTGTTTTTATTTTCCACATAGATTTCCATGCCCACTCTCTGAAACTCTAAGAGGGGAAACTAATTTTTCTTGGAAACATCATTTTACCCTGTTTTTCCACCCCTGGCTGATATTTTTATTTCAATTTGTTTGTTATTTTCTACTCATTTTGGAATTGCAATGCTATTGTGTAAGGTCTAGAGCCCAGCCTAGTTTGTTCCTAAATTCTAATTTAAGTTTCTGTCTTAAATTCTAATTTAATTACAGCTGATATCAACTTGAAAGATGCTGGTCGCAAAGGAATCATATTGGCTGAAAATGAAATGCCTGGTCTGATGTCTCTGCGTACAAAATATGGCCCATCAAAACCCCTTAAAGGAGCCAGAATAGCTGGTTGTCTTCACATGACTGTTCAAACGGCGGTCCTGATAGAAACTCTCATTGAACTGGGTGCCGAGGTTAGTTATGAATATGTAGTACTTGTGTGTACATGTGTGTTTTTCTATAATATGTGTGTGTGTGGATCGTGGTAGTCCAGGGATAGAGCATTGTGCTACTGGTCGGAGGGTCCAGGTTCGATTCCCAGGCCAGCCTCTCTGGCCACCTTCAGCTCCACCTAAGCTATGTAATTTTGTGGGTACCAGATCTTCCTGGGAAAAACCAGAACTGGCACTGGCCCCCCAACCCTGATGTGTGAATTTCACACGCCGTCGGGGTTGGTACTGGGTGAACTCTGCTATCACCTACTAAACCGACCTTCGGGTTTGAATACTGTATTTATGGTTTTATATATATACATATCCCTCCCATGGACTACAACCTTGTCGTGGTGGAAGGGCTTGTGTGTTCCGATGACCCCTAGACTGTGCTGGCGGGAGTAAATAAAATTGCTCCTGGTAGGGTCACCCATGCTTAGGTCGAAGGTTAGGAGCCAGACGAAAGGTAGTCCACACAGCGTCTGTTCCTCAGTGAGGCGGCTGCAAAGGCGTCTGACCCCAGTGGGGCAGCCATTAAGTGATGGTGTCACGTTAAAAACACTATTGAGGAAGGCAATGGGAAACCACCTCAATTATCATTCCCAAGAATGTAATGATGGGCACTATAGAGAATATGAGCCCTGGCAACTACGGGATTCGGCCCAAGCAGCCGTGTGTCGTTCCCGGCAGCGAAGGAGGCAAGGCTTCCGCGGTCGTCATCCCACGAAACCCTTGCAGGGAAGAAATAACAGCAGCAGGACAGAAGACGCAGAAGAAGGCGAAAGTAGTTAGAATAGGAACCTGGAACGTCAGGACAATGTTGAGGACAGGCAAATTAGAAAATATTAAGCCAGAGATGGAAAGAGGTAATATAGATGTTTTAGGTCTCTGCCAGGTGAGGTGGAAGGATAGCGGGGATTACTGGAGTGACAATTATAGAGTGATATACAGCGGCGGGGACGAGAGCCAACGAGGGGTTGCCGTAATATTAAATAAAGGGGTAGGAAGAAGCGTAGTCAACATAGAGCAAGCAACTGATAGAATTTTACTCATAGAAATTAAAGCAGAGCTGACGAACTTCGTCATTGTTCAGATATACATGCCACCAAGCAACCACAAGGAGGAAGAAGTCGATAGGGTGTACAATGAGTTAGAGGATATCATGGCGAGTGTTCCTGCTGGGAAACATTTGATAGTGATGGGGGATTGGAATGCGACGGTAGGCGAATGAAGAGATGGTAGTGAGGTGGGAGACTATGGGTTGGCCACGAGGAATGAATGCAGGGAGAAAGTAATTGAATTCTGCAGGAGACAGGGGTTAGTCATCACCAACCTGTGGTTTAGACACCGCAAAAGGCGTAGGTATACATGGAAAATGCCAGGTGACTCAGAAAGGTATCAGTTAGATTACATTATGGTTAGGCACAGGTTTAGGAACAGTGTGATAAATTCGCACAGTTTCCCGGGAGCGGATGCCGACTCTGACCACAATTTAGTTGTTATGAAATGTAACGTCCGTTTCAACAAGATAAGGCAAAGGCGGCGGGTTAGGAAATGGAACGTAGAAGCATTAAATGGATTAACGAGGAAGGAGTATCAGCAGGCTGTAGAGAAAATTATGGATGACGGTAAAGAACTGAGTACAATCGAAGAAAACTGGGAATGTATCAAGCAAGGGATATCGGAAGCAGCAAAAGACACTATAGGAACCATTAACGGGAAAAGAATAAGGAAACCATGGGTAACGGATGAGATGATTGCAAAGATGGATGAGAGAAGAAACAACTCTTCTGAGTACCATTTTGGCCCACTGTATTATGTCAAAGATGCCATAACGAGATTCCCATTGGCGCCTTCCGGAAGGCGCACCAGAAGCGTGACAGAGGCCTGACATCGGTGTGTCGATGATGCACAAGGATGCTGTTTTGGAAAGTTTTAGTAATTTGTACTTTGATCTGCAAATAAGTTTTAGTTCGATTTACTCTTCTTATTTTTCGGGACAGGCCATGTACATACGAATGTACATGATAATAAGGCGTTGGATAATAAGGAATGTTCTCCGGACTAATACAAGAGTAGGAATTATAACAACATATATAAACGAAACTTTCCATATCCTAGGATATGGAAAGTTTACAGAAGAAGGGTGAAATTGGTGCTCTATACAGCAAGGTTAAGTTATTATCGGGAAGTAAGAAGGCAAGATCTGTGCTAACAGTTACAGATAAGTGGGGTAAGATAATAGTTGAACCAGGAAAAATCCAAGAGAGATGGAAGGAATATATAGAAACACTGTATGGTAAAGAACTTAGGCCGACAAGATTAGACATAGAAAAGGAACATGACGTAGAAGAAGATAGCTTAGGTCCAGGCATACTCGACAATGAAATAAAAAGGGCATTAAAGGAGATGAAAGCAAAGAAGGCCGTGGGGGTGGACAACATTCCTGTGGAACTGTTGAAATGTTTAGGAAAATGTGGGAAGGAGACTCTATTTGGACTGATTCGTAGTATCTATGAGGAAGGAATCAGGTCGGAAGATTTTGTGTGATCAGTGTTAGTTCCTATTCCAAAAAAAGGCAAAGGCTACATCATGTGAAGATTACAGAACAATAAGTCTGATATCCCATGCAGCTAAAGTTATTCTCAGGATCATCAACAAAAGGATAGAGAATAAGGCAAATGATTACTTAGGGGATGATCAGTTTGGGTTTAGGAAAGGAAGAGGTACGCGTGATGCCATTGCAGTAATGAGATCACTAATCGAGAGGAATATAGAATACAATCAGGATGTTTTTTTTTTAGATTTTGAAAAAGCGTTTGATAGAGTAAATTGGGAAAAATTAATGCGTGTATTGCAGAAAATAGGAATGGATTGGAGGGACAGGAGACTGATCCGCAACCTGTACATGTCTCAGACTGCTCAGGTGGGAGTGGGGAATGGAGAGTCCAGATGGGCAGTGTTAGGAAGAGTAATAAGGCAGGGTTGCCCATTGTCACCGGTGCTGTTCAACCTATATGTGAAGGAAATGATTAAAGAGGCATGGGAAGAACTGGAGGCAGGTATAAAAGTCAGAGGGGAATTCATAAAATCGGTTAGGTTTGCTGATGACCAAGCATTAGTTGCTCAGTCAGCTAAGGGGTTGCAAGCACTGCTGAGTGAATTGGAGGTTCAGTGCGATAAATATGGCATGAGAATCAATGTTAATAAAACAAAGGTTATGCAATTTTCCAGAAAGAAAAAGGCTAAGCTAAATATTAAAGTAGGCGGGGAAAAAATAGAGCAGGTAGAACAGTTTACATATCTCGGAAGTGTTTTGCACCAATACGGTCAAAGTGGTAGGGACGTAAGGAGAAGAATTGCGCTAGGCAAGGAGGCTTTCTTAAGGAGGACGGAGTTGATGACTGGGACGTTGAGTAGGGATGTTAAGACAAGACTCGTCAAAACTCTGATATGGAGTGTAGCTATGTACGGCGCGGAAACGTGGTCACTGAAGCAGGAGGATAGACGTAGATTGAAGGCTTTTGAAATGTGGGTGTGGAGAAGAATGGAGCAGGTGAAATGGACCGAAAGGAAAACAAATGAGGAAGTACTGGAGATAGTGAGTGAGGAGAGGGGTTTTTTGAAAGAAATTCTATGGAGGCAGGAAAAATGGATGAAGGGCATATTGAGCGGTAGTGGAATGTTGAAGAAGGTAATAGAGGGAAGAATGTTGGGCAAGCGAGGAAAGGGCAGGAACAGGATAGGGATATTGGATGGGATGAAGGGAGGAAAGAAGTACACAGAGATGAAGAGGGACCTGATGTAGATTAGGTTGCTAGGTGGGGAGTTACAAAATGTTTATTTGATAGTTGTGCCCATCCAAAAACCTACCTTAACTGGTAGATTACCTAATAGTAATAATATATACATATATAATATGTATGTATACGTACATAGACATATACATAAATTTTTATGCTGAAATAAATTAAAATTGTTAGGAAACCTGGATATCATTGAATTAATCAAACCATGAACAACATTGAAATGGTAGTATTTGGCAGATGTAAATGACTTTTAAAAAAATGGTCAAGGTCCCAAGCCTGTACTGAAATTTATAAAATTTGAACCCTAATCTGCATCACTAAGTAGGCATGCATAATGCAGGAGTAGATGTTCTGTAAAATGATACTGATTGTGCATTATGCTTAAAGGCATTTATGAAGTTGAAACTGGTTTGAAACCCAAATATGTCCCTATTTACATTTAAAGAGAGAATAGTATAAGATAAGTATCTCAAAGCAGTGGGTCCTTTAAAGACATTCATTCTTAAACAGAATAGGAGTTAAAAATGGTTTCAAAAGTATGAATTCATGAATACTTGAGCATCAGAGAATGGGCAAAAGTCCTGGAACTAACACCACAGAAAATAGGAATTTTCTATTTATAAATTAATATTTAAAGTTTGGTCGATTATTTTAAATAGTTAAAATTTCATAAAAGCTTAATTTATGAGAATAATTGCAGAAGTATCTCAGCGTAGGATCTTTCAGAAATATTTCCTCAACAACAATTTGTATGCAATGAATACAAATTACCCAAAGCCGTACTCTTGGGGGCACTAGTTAGGGGACACGGGGGAGGGTGCAAAGAATAAGGATAACAAAACTGCACACACTCTCTCACTCCGGTATTTGCAGTGCAAATTGACCGTTGCAAGTCACAAACACACACGCACTCCTGGTTTACGGGGGATAAAACCCCTCGCCAGGGACCACACACTCAGACAAGGCAAACAAAACCACACGCACTCCTTCACTCCGGTATATGCAGTACAAATTGACCGTCGCAAGTCGCAAACACACGCACTCAGGGTTTACGGGGGAAAAAACCCCTCGCCAGGGACCACACACTCAGACAAGGCAAACAAAACCATACGCACTCCTTCACTCCGGTATATGCAGTACAAATTGACCGTCGCAAGTCGCAAACACACACGCACTCAGGGTTTACGGGGAATTTAACCCAACGGCAGGGACCCTTCACTCAGACAGACGTAAAGATAGAAAAAGTAAAGGAACGGCACGCACTCCCTCACTCCGGTATTTGCAGAGCAAATTGACCGTTTGTGAGTCGCAAACACACACACACTCAGGGTTTACGGGGTTTCCCCGCATTCTTTAACCATCGGTGAACGTTTTTATTAACATTTAGTTCAAAATGAACTATGAAGTAGTCATTACGAATTGAGTGCAAAAATTATATATTCATTCAATTGAAGGAAGAACGACTGGGTCAAGAAAATGCTGTGTGATAAGTCAAGTAATTTTCTCAAAGGTACTTGGTAATATTTTATGTTATCATTAGTGGTAGTCTGTCAAGTTTTAACTGCCACGAATTTTGCAGCTGATGGTATTATGTGCATCTAAACCTTCTATGTTGACTTTTATGCATAATAATTGGGCGCAAGGACTGCAAATAGTCAACCAAGATTATATTTTGGAGTGAAGAGTGAATGGAAAGAACAACTGGGTCAAGAAAATGCTGTGTGATAAGTCAAGTAATTTTCTCAAAGGTACTTGGTAATATTTTATGTTATCATTAGTGGTAGTCTGTCAAGTTAGAGCAGGTCTTTGGTATGCCTTGGTTACAAACAACCATACTTCCCTAATGATAACTTGATGACACCATATAACTCTGAACCTCATACTGCATGTTACAATTACTCATTCTTTCTTTTTGCATACTTTCTATGCCCTTAAGTTCATTCAAAATAACTTCTCTTCCTCTCTCTACCTTGCTTTCCTAATATTTACCCCTCTATTACACTCATCAGCATCCTGTTGCCTCTCAGTATCTCCTGCATCCACTTGTCCTGCCCGATTCAAATTTTTCCCAACAGCACTTTCTCTTCCTCTACAATGCTTAGGACTTCATTGTTGGTTTTCCCTTCCGTCCACTTTTTCTCCATTCTACTACATCCATGTCTCAAAAGCCTCATACAGTTCCTCTATGCATTCATTTCATCTTGCAACTAACTCATCTTCTCTGATTCATATTTGACTTTATGCCTATCTAATGTTGCAAATGAAATTTCCTCTTGTGGATCCCGAGTTCAATCACCTTCCTGTATAGTTCACCCTTTTCCCCCTGTCTCAATAAACTCCTTTGCACTATTACTTTCTAGCCTCAGTTTTAGTAGCTGATTGTGCTGACTAAATCTGCATTCCTGTTCTTCCAGTTCCTTCTTTCATTGTTCTTCATAGCTATATCTTCTGCATTCCATTACTTCCTAACCCCATTTCTATTTATCATTCCTATTGTTTACCACTGTCTTTATTTCTTGCCAAAGATATTCCCATCTTTCTCCTACTGTACCAATCCCCTTGTCAGCCCTAACAATTTCATCACCTGCCTCTTGGTATTCCTTCCTTTTGGACCCAATTAGGTGTTTAATATTCCATTTTCTCATTCTTCTAACCTTTCTTAGTATCATAAATTTAACATTACTTTCATGAGCCTTCAATTATGATTTGAATTTGCAACTGCTTCCATGAAACTTTGGGGGTTGATCAAGCTATTTCTGAATCTATGTCTAACCATAACATCCTTGTATGCACCAGTATCATGTGTACCTTTGCCTGCTGTAGTGATTTAACCAAAATTTACTTGAATTAGCTGCATCTCCTGCAAAGCCCAATACTTTTCTCTCTGCCATCATTCTTTACTCCTAAATTGTAGCCTTATAGCACACTTCAGCTCTCCCTTTGCTTATCATCGCATTCCTATCCCATGTCAACATTGTGTTTTCTTTGCATTACTCAATAAAAAATTCTAGAGATTTCAAAGCCGATTGATTGTGATGGAAATTAATATGCAAAATAGAAAGACAGTTCGCTGCAGAGAGGATGAGAGGACATATTTATACATGCACTATCTTTCATATGCACTCTAGAAAGTAAAACAAATTCCATGAGGCTTGGCAAAGAGGAAAGAGCCAGCCAGTGCTCTTACCTTCTTTCCCCAGCTCTCCCTCCTTATAAATCTGTTCCCTACCAAAGGTCTCTGTCTATTTCTGGCCATGTCACGGTGGTCAGCATGAGCAGTGTTCAATCCCTTCCAAAACCATCTCTGCAAGATATGAAATAATAAACAAAATTGTACATGCCAACATTTCATTTGAAAAATCTATTATGAATTACAATGGTGACACATTTTGTGTAAACATTCAATAATACACCCCTGTATATTAATGTGTATATGGCTATGTGAATGTATTCTTTTCTTTAAAATCTGTTGATGTTACATTTCAGGTACAGTGGTCCAGTTGTAATATTTTCAGTACTCAAGATCATGCTGCCGCAGCCATAGCAGCTACTGGTGTTCCTGTTTATGCCTGGAAAGGTGAAACTGATGAAGAATATATATGGTGTATAGAGCAGACCCTAATTTTTGCTAATGGCCAGGTGAGATATCCATTGATAAGTTAATTAAGTTTTATGACATATTATTAAATGTATTTTACATGAAATTTCTAATACTCCTTTCTCTTTCTTATTTCCCCACTATAGCCTCTCAATATGATACTTGATGATGGTGGTGACCTGACTAACTTAGTTCATACCAAGTATCCTCAGTTCCTCCCTGAAATAAAAGGTCTCTCTGAAGAGACCACTACTGGTGTACATAATTTATACAAAATGATGAAGACAGGGGCTCTCAAAATTCCAGCATTCAATGTTAATGATTCAGTAACCAAGGTAGGTGCACATGGTTATTATCTCTTTAATACCGCGAGGAAGGAAGGTTAATTAATTTGTGGAGGGATATTCTGCTAATTTCTACTAATGACAGTGGCTGCTTACCCTGCTGCACCACATAGCTGCCTATGGTGATTAGTGAGTTACAGAAGGAATAATGTTAGCTTCTTTCCATTGAACTTTACAAAACCTGAGAAGTGAACAACAGAAAATACACCAGGCACCAATTGTCAACTAAATGAATAAATATTCATTTCATTAAGTGTAATGTTACCCATCATACGACAGAAGTGATAGCACCTAGCAAGCAATTTCTTTGGCACAATAACCATGTCATCTCTCTGATAGGGGAAAAATAAATAGCAGCATCGGGATTTGTGGAGTAAAATTATTTAATGTAAACACTAGCAGTATTATCTAAATAGCTGATAAGATGTTAAGCTACTAGGTATACAAGTGGTTAAAAAATGTTGTGTTCAAGTATTTAAAATAAGAAATATTTATATCATCACAGGATAAATGTGTCATTTTGAACTCAAAATTGTTTGTTTTGTAATCATTTGTTCAATAGAAGTGTTGAGTCTATCAAAAGGTTGGGCAAATATATAAATCACATATTCCTAGATGTCCTACGTAAAATCAGGATATGGATTCAAAATCTTAAACTACTAACATATTGCTTCCAGATAAATTCATACCAGTAATCAGAGTGAGTAGAGTAGCATTCTCAATAATGTTAATATTAATTGTATTAACTTTAGTGAAGAAAATCATAATATTGTGAAAAAAATCAACAAGCTTTAACCCACAAAAACATACTCAAGGCATGATAGACAAATTCATTAATGGGTTGCTTTAGTTGTGTGACCAAAATGATAAAGACTTGCTTTGGTGTGGATTTGTTCTATACTGAATTAAAAAAGAGGATTCAATTTTATTCCCATTGCTCACAGCCAACCATAATAATTAACCTAACAAATTGGAGAATACTCACCTTGTAGTATGACCCATAACACATGAAATTCACACATCAGTGGCCCCCACTGTTTGTGTTTAGGCTCAGTTATTCAAAGAACTGTAAGAGATGCCGTGACAGTAAGTTTAGTGGAGCCATCCACAAATGTGCGTTAAAATACAACAAGTTCAAAGTGTAAAAAATCATTCACCTGGTTCTCCAGAGTTGTCATCAGTGTTTGAGCCGAGTATCTTTTGGATGAGAAGCCTAATGATTTGCCAACTAAGCTAAACTAAGCTTCCATCCTAACATTCTGTTATTGAAGTGGTGGCCAAATATATATTTGAGTCGTTGTTTTCTACTGGAGGCAGATTCCCATTTTGGATGTAATTTGTAACAAATCAAATATACTATTTCATAAAAATTAATGTAAGAAAATACAAATAAAATGTCTAGTCATAGGAATCAAGCTGAAAATCCTGATAAATATGAGTTTTATGCAAATCATTATTTGCAGATTTTATAGTGAATTTTGTTCATATATCACCCACAATTATCCTAGTGTGAAGTTGATAGGAAGAACAGTTATTCTATTTAGGTGATGCTATGTGTGAGCAAATTTGTGCTTTCTCATCGAATTAAGAATTATTTTTGTGTTAAAATCTGACTTTCCAAAGTTTAATGAAGCACGAGTTGAGAAGCACTTGTAAGGCTGAGGAAATATCTTACAAGTATGTAATCAGTAACTACCAGATTGAATTGTATGTTTCTATGCTATTTGACACAATTGATTTGAATTGATGAACTGCAACTTATAGAGTGCCTTAATGTTATCAATATAAGCAAGTGTTTACAAGGTTTTAACTTTTTCAAATATTTTTCAGAGTAAATTTGACAACTTGTATGGTTGTCGAGAGTCCCTTGTTGATGGAATAAAGAGAGCTACTGACATAATGTTGGCTGGCAAAGTAGCTGTGGTTGCTGGTTATGGTGATGTTGGCAAGGGGTGTGCCCAGGCCCTGAGAGCATTTGGAGCCCGAGTCATAATTACAGAAATTGATCCCATCAATGCATTGCAGGCAGCAATGGAGGGATACCAAGTGAGTCCACACCGTATATGTATTTAGGTTACCCATAAAATGTAGTCTTAACTCTGCTTGACTAATAGGCAGGCAGTTTTGTGTGTGTGTTTTGTCACTCAAAACTCATACTTGGGCTCAACTCATTTCTTTGAACATTACAAGTATTGATGTTTAATATGAATTATGCCTATTTGTTATTCTTGTTTGATAAGTTGAGAGAGAAATTGATTTGTGCAAGGAATTCCTTTTTTACCATATCATTTTATGTTAAGCCTAATTAAAGTAGAATTTAATGAAATCATCATAGGATCATGTTTTTTTGTTATATTTTTTATCAAGTTTAAAAATGATTTATTGTGAAGCAGTTGTTCATAATAATGTAATATTTTAATCCAAAAGGTCACCACAATGGAGGAGGCTGCTAGTGTGGGGCAGATATTTGTCACAACAACTGGTTGCAAAGATATAGTTAGAGGAGAACATTTTATTAAAATGCCCAATGATGCTATTGTATGCAATATTGGTCACTTTGATTGTGAAGTGCAGGCTAATTGGCTAGAAGAGAATTCCAAGAGCAAAGTCAACATTAAACCCCAGGTATGTGTTATTGGTATGTTGTTCTGAAGTTGCCATTTGATATGTGATCTGTTTTGATTGGATATCAACCAACGAGAGCAACTACTAATCAAAATATGAGCATTATAAACAATAAAGACTTGGGGATAATTGGGTTGAATGACATTAATAAATAACCCAATGGCGATCATTGTGACGATTGCTTAGAGAGTAACAGAACTGATTGTTAATTTTTGCCAAAGGAATAGATGCTGTTCATTTTAAAGGCTGAGGATTTCAGGTCCAAATTGCACACCCTTAACCTAAGATTAAATATCCCAGCACAACGAATGTAACTTCTCATCTTATGTCTAATGGGATGAAACTAATAACTTAAGTTTTTTGTGCAACACTGTGGGGCAAAGAGGAGAGCACTAATACAAAGACAGGCAAGAGAAAAGGTTATTTAGTTGCTATTGAATGAAAAGATGTTATTGATGAGTTACAAATGTTTCTGAAAGTTAATGAATGGCCCTACAGAATGTGATAATTACTTTCGTGGCAAGTGGCAAACCCATTCCTACAAAGCTTCAAAAGCAATATTAAATTTCTTACATTTTCTGCAATATACTCAACATCTTCTCACAGGATGTCTATTAACCAAGGAAATCTAGTATGTACAAACATTTCACAAGCATAGGAAAAACAACATTATACTGAGGAATTTGCTAATCAACTGGTGATCCGCCAAGTAGGCATCTTTCTTTGTAGTTCAGAAACCATTCCAAGTTTAGCATAGGCCATGGCTCAATTACTGGCAATGATCAATATGGCCAGCTACAGTGAGTGGCGGGCATGAAAGAGAAGGGGGTGATTGAGAGGAAGTTCAAATTCCAAGCATTGGAACCGATATGGCTCTACTGTGGGTTTTGGTTAAATGTAGATAATGTATCTACATTTGACATAATTGTAAATTTCAGCCGTCTGTGCATGTAATTTTATCTTAGATGCTATCTGGGGTGTTGAAAAATAACACTCATCAAACAATAAATAAACATCATTATCACTATGGAATTAATATACTTATAATAGTAGGTAAGTTTACGTTTGCCGATTATGATACAGCCAAGGAGGTTTTTCAAAGAAGTGTGTATGATCATAAATGAATCGTGAACTTTTTATTATAAAAGTGACATAAGATGGAATAAAATGTTATTTAAACATCTTTAATATGGCCATATTTAACAGTTAATGTTTTAATTGGCTCAATTCTATATGGTGAGATTTGCATTACGTATACTTGGTATTATCATTATTATCATAGGTTGATAATTGCCAGTTAAGGTAGGTCAAGGATGGAAAGAAGCTACAAAACAGTACAGCAATAATTCCATTGTCTCTCCTAACAAAATACAATCCAATATCCTACTTTACAATAAGCCTCTCTTCCACTCTATATACTTCCTTCCTCCTTTTATTCTATCTAACATCCCTATCCTATTCCTGCCCCTTCCTGGCTTGTCAAACTTTCACTCCTCTGTCACAGTCTTCAACATGTTTACTTTTGTGTCTTTAAATTAATTACTGCATTTATTCTGATGCAGTGAGAAAGCATCAATTTATCCTTTCCAAAGCATTTACAGTTAAATATCTCAAAACTGCAGTATAAACAAGGAATATTTTAAAATCTTTATGAGTCTAACATGATAGTATTTTTATGGGTAAGAGACTTACTTACATGGTGATGAATGAGTCCTTAAGTTTTTCTGAAAAAGTAAAAATAACCTCTCTTACTTCGCACAAGCATGCCCATCATTCAGCCTAGGTCATCACTCATCTGCAGATAATTATTATTTTGTTGTTATTCTAGTTAGGAAAACATAATAAACTTTAAAATTTTAATTAGTGAAGCTCTCTCAACTATGAGGATTTAGCTGAATCAGAGTTAACCTCTCTTTAACTTTCTTGTAAGAACCATCTACATTTAAGATGGGTATTGCTGATGTGTCCCCTACATATTATAGAATTCCACTCATTGGCTAAAATGCTTCACAATAAGTATTGCATTGGGAAAACTGAATTAAAATTAATCAATGAGCCAACAAATGAATTACTGATTAATCAAACAAATACTTATTTAATACATAAAACTTATGAAAGATCTACAATTCTTTACTGAAGAATTTCATTTTAATATCTGACAGGTTGATCGCTACCTTCTGGCAAATGGAAGAAACATAATTCTGCTTGCTGAGGGTCGCCTAGTGAACCTTGGCTGTGCAATGGGGCATCCATCTTTTGTCATGTCTAACTCCTTCACCAATCAAGTTCTGGCTCAGATCGAGCTGTGGACTAAGCCAGGGCATTATTCCATTGGTGTGCACATGTTGCCCAAAAAGGTGAGTATATTTCTTTTCGAGGTTTCATAGAATGTAAATCATAATTCAATCCAAACATGCTTTTGGGTTGCAAACATATCAGTGAATTATGCAAGTATAGATGCATTTATAAAGGATAGATAACATACAAAGGACTTCATTTATGTGTCATAATGTATCTGGCCTTTATTATGTTCAGTATAATAGTTTTTTTTTTTGTCTTTATAAAATATTTGTTTTACTGTTGCTATGATTTTGACAATGTGAATCCTTTTAACTCTGATACTAATGTCTCTTATTAAATACTAAATTCGTGAAGAGAAAGGAAGATGAATTTGTTAAATGAGGGGAATAATTATTATTGCATTCCGCCTATTTGATTTAAAGCATCAAAGCAAATCTTTGTTAAAAATTGAATTGTTGATAATAATGCCAAATGAATTAGAGTACTCTCAGTAAGTCCCAGGCTTATGGTGGTAATTCATCCCTTAAATTTCTGTGCAAGTTGTAACTCATGTAATTGAAGTTTTCCCAGGACATAGTTCAGATAAAACATTGGATACGTGTTTCTTCTGGACTGTTTTTTTTCTAAGATTATGTGATTTGAAGTTTAGATAAGTTTGTGTAATTTAGAGTACCTAAACTGAAGACATATACGGTCAATATAATCACACCTTACTCCCATTACATATTGTCTCATTACTTGCTCTTACATACATCCATCGACATTGAAATTGCTTTTTCAACTGTGAGATCCTCCATTTTAATTGATACTTTTGTACTACTTGAACATTTGCTAATTTCTCCAGACCTTGAAACCAAGTAGAAAATGTTAACACTTCACATAAGTAGTTACTTTTTATACTATTACATGTAAAAATGGCAAGCAGCAACCTTTATAATAATTACGAATATAGCCATCAATTTTAGCAGTGATGCCTTACTTCAAATTTTACAATTAATATGAATCATTGTAAACAGCCATCATTTCCTGTTTTTTTTTCAAAAAGCATACAAGTTTGCTTTTTAGAAATATTATGTTTCGTGTAGTATTGTTTTTCAAATTATCAGTTACTTAATTCACGAATGGCTGCGTTTCAGCCTTATGGTGTTACCCCATGATATATTATTAGCTGTATAAGAAGGCTCTCTAATGGAAAATTGGATTCAATTTGTTAATCAAGAATCATTTCACTTGATTCATCATTCCATTCATTGGAAGAACCATGCTTTGCTCTCCTAATACTAATGAACCATGTACTCCTAATACTATCATGTTTGTGGTCAAGAAAGCTTTATTTAGTTTGTGTGCATTGAAGTGATGAAAATCATGTTGAAGCACCACTGCATCAACCTCTAAATGCTATCAAAAATGGTCAGCAAAAATTGTGCATCATAAGGTATGAATAAAATTACCAATAAATCATAATGAAATATTGGTTTTTTTTAGCAGGAATTGTTATTGGTGGAAATTTTTAACTCACATTTGAGGTATCCTTCTAACCATATAGATGCAGTATGTAAAAAATGTCAATGTCTCTTGGGTTTTCTCGGTAACTATTTTACAGAAATAAATTTCTCTCAAGGAATTTATATATGTGCATCAAAGTCTTGTGGATGGGGAATTTCTGAAGAGTTGAGGGGAGATTGGCTAATGGTGGCTGGAGTCCGTGATGAGTGGCGTATCAAAGGGCACTGAGGGTGGAGGAAATAGGGAGAGATCAAATGCAGTGTCATCTTTGAGAGGGTGGAAGTGGCAGAGAAAGACTGTTTTCAATAGCTAGGTTAAAACATTTCTATGAAGAAGTAATGGCTGTGTCTAAAAGGTGCTATATGGTGGAATGGCATTTTTCAGGGAGAGAGTTTAAAAAAGTGTGAAGATGTTCTTTTAGCTTATAAAATTTGGTTATGCTGATTTTCCCTAAATGATTAGTATTGCATTAATTTCATCTCTGCCCATTAAACCTAGGATATTAGTATGGTAGTCCAGTGGGTAGAATGCCAGACCAGAGGGTCTGGGTTTGGTTCCTGGTGATCCTTCTTGGCACCCTCGGTTCCACCCAAGCTGTGTGATTCTTTTTGGTTAACAGATCTTCAAGGGAAACCACTGGTGGTCCAGGGAAAGGAACTGCCCCCCTTTTTACCCTAATGAGTGAATTTCACAGACTGTATAGGCCTTAATATTGTGTTAACTCTACCTTCATCTATGAAAACAAACTTTGAGTTGATAAATGTGGTTGTTTGGCTAATTTTATCATAAAAATGGTTTCTGGATGAGTTTCTGGAGAGGAGCTTGGTGATTTTAATAAAAACCCTATTAAATCCAGTCCTAAAAGTTTGACCTTGTTTTTATCCTATTCATATTATTCTCCTCTTCACTTCTTCCTGCCCTGGCCATTTTCACCTAAGGGTGTACGTTTTCATTATTTTAAACTTTTAATGTCATAGTGATATCAAATTAAGCCACAATTATAGATGCATTTACTCCTATAATGAGTGTTTAGTTTAGACTCAAGATTGTAAATACCTACGAGGTGTGCTCAAACATTAACGGGAATTTTTTCATTTCGCGGGCTTGGAGAGTCCGATTGTCAAACTTTTTTTATTATGTTGGTATACATGCCCCTGAAGTACGATAAAACTTTCAGCTGTTTTCATTGTGAAATTTGTCTGTGACAGCCACTAAGGTTAGACGTGTTTTATGAGCTCGGTGATTTTCGTTTGTTAAAAGAAATGGATGAAAGAATTTGTATCAAATTTTGCATAAAAAATTAAAAGAAGTGTAAAAAAGTGCGTGAAATGTTAACAAAGGCCTATGATGAGTCTGCTATGGGTAAATCAAGAGTTTACGAGTGGTATAAGCATTTCCAAGAAGGCTGTGAAGACCTTGAAGATGACAAATGCCCTAGCACATCAACAATCGATGAAAACGTGGACACAGTGAAAGAAATGGTTATGAACGATCGCTGAATCACAATTAGAGAGGTCGCTGATGATGATGGCATATAGATTGGATCATGTCATGACATTTTTTCCAATTTGTTGGGTATGAAACGCTAGGCAGCAAAATTCATTCCAAAATGGCTTTTGCATCACGATAATGCACCAGCTCACACTTCATTGCTTGCTCGTGAATTTTCGGCCAAAAACAATACTGTAATGATGCCCCAGCCTCAATATTTGCTAGATCCATGTGACTTTTTCCTATCTCCAAAAATTAAGAGAACCTTGAAGGGCCGTCATTTTATAGCCATAGATGACATTAAAAGCGCTTCTCTGAAAGAACTAAAGGCTATCTCAAAGATCAAGTTTGAGAAGTGTTTCGGGGATTGGAAGAAGCGCTGGCACAAGTCCATAATCTCCAATGGGGACTACTTTGAAGGTGACAACATCAATCTATAAGAATAAATAAATATTATTCTCCGAAAAATTAAAATTCCCATTAATTTTTTAACACACCTCGTATGTGTACGTATTTGATACATTTGTTGAACTCATTTCAATTATCACCATAGTCTCTGCAACAGTTGCGATCTGATTTTAAAGACAGATTTACCTCTAGGATATTAATGGATGACCAAGTTCGTGTTATGCATCTGAGAGAATGCATGAGCAGTTGAGTGGTGGATCTAAATCCAACTGTGGTCACCACCCAAACTGCTAAGTTTCTAAAAGTCATTTCTTTTTAATGTTGCAGCTGGATGAGGAGGTTGCTGCACTTCATTTGGAACACTTGGGAGTTAAACTGACCCGCCTCAGTCCCGAGCAGTCATCTTATTTGGGAGTCAATGTGGAAGGACCTTACAAGCCAGAGCATTACAGATACTGAGAGTGAAAAGACTTTGCTCACTGGAGTATGAAAGAGTAATAGATTGATAGAATCCCAAAAATGGTCTATTTTTTCATACTTTCTCAATTTATAATGAAATAGTGCTGGAGAGCTTTAAGAAATGATTTGTAAGGAACATTATTTTCAGTTCCTTTTGAAGGCAAACTGATTGGATATTATCATACTATGTTACCATTTCAATAACTTAAAATATTCATTTATTATGGTAAAAGTACTTACATGCTGACAATGCACAAATGTACAATGTCTTCATACTAGCAACCATATTCTCAGCGAAAGATATAAATGGATAAAAATGAACTGATACTTGTACCAAAATAGTATCATGGCTGCAAAATAAAGGTGACTTCTCTCATACATTTTAGCTGTTATTAATTCTGAATGATATTTGGTACTTTTTTAACTTCATGTTCACATTAGAGTTCATCTTTTTTAGTGAAGTGTTTTCCAATTCAGGATATTCCCATTCCTCCTCTTATTGCTTAGCAAGACCTTTGCCTGAATGAGTTCAAAATTTTAAGTTCTGCCAGGCTACGCAACTAGAAATATTTTCCTTTCAAATATAGTAAATGTGAAGTAAATATTGCTAATTAATTAAATCTATGAAGATATAACTCCAGATACAATAGGAGTATATGAAAAATTACACATCTGAACATCTGTGAAAATATATTCTCCCAAAAGTTTCAATAAAATCTTAAAACTTATTAAATATGGTATGCTTCTTAACATGCTATTGTTTTAGAATGCTTCGCTCATCCTTCAATAGACTTCTTGTTTTTCAGATTATGTTCAGCAAAATTTTTTGACTGAGTTCTTAGTTGAATTCATGGATAGTGTTAATATCCATGTCCAAGTCCTATTATTTCAATTTTCTTTATATTTTTGTTTCTTTAAAATAAAATTTGATTCCCACTTCATAATTTTGATGGAATCTATTTTTTAGGTCTAGCGTATTCAATGTTTGCATTTGGGTAAATGTAACAAGTAATTTGAAATATCAACTATCGCAAAATACCTCATTAAACTGAATATATTGAGAACTATGCAAATGATTAGCAATCCTAATAACCACTAATTATTTTAACATATAGAGAGGATATGACAATTGAATATAACGTATAACAGTAAATATATATATATTAAGTGGGTCACGGTAGTCCAGGGATAGAGCATTGGACTACTTTCGGAAGAGCTCTGGTTCGATTCCCAGGCAAACCTCTCTGGGTACCTGTGCCTACACCCAAGCTGCGTAATTTTTCAGGTCCCAGACCTTCCTGGGAAACCATAACCAGCACAGGGAAAGGAACTGGCCCCCCTACCGAGATCTGCGAGTTTCACATGCCGTCGGGCTTGGTACAGGGTGAATTTTATTATTATTTATAAACTACGTTGCAATTAGGCATTTGTCCTGGTGACCACGGACCAGTCTGATCACTGGTCACTCTAACAAAGCACATACATACATACACAGAAAGAACAGATATGACAAAAAATACTGTTATATACAATGTCACTTTTAGATTATTAACCGCTCTTTTGCCATCACACAAAGATTTGGTTTACACCATACGAGTACATACTACATGCCATCCATCACCCTACTCAAGTCTATAATCACCCACTCTTCAATTTCATACACCGTTCAAAATCACTCACCATTAACACATCATTCACTTTCCCAATACAATTCCTCACTCCGCCCACATCACATACATACAATGTTTTAATAAGTACAATAGTATAAGAATCACTGATCAATGATGTTTATCACCCAGTGACTGCTTTACACTTATTCTTAAAATTCCTAAAATTGGATGGAAAGGGCTCAAACCTCCAGGCAGCTGATTCCAGTCAACAATAGTTCTGTTTAAAAAGGAGTATTTTTTCTTGTTTGTTTTTTGCGTTCTTATTTTATTTTAAGAATGTGGTCAATTTTTTCCTTAAAGTTTGGTTTTTGTATCTCTTTCCCTAAATCTTCCCACGCTTCATCTTTTTTAACAATTATAAACATCGTGCCTAACCTACTCCTTTTTCTTCTATTTTTCAAACTATCCCATTTCAGTATATCCAACATTTCCGTGACACTTTCTGTTCTTTTGTACCTTTCTAGTACATATCTGGCTGCCTTTCTTTGAACTTTTTCTATCTTTTTAATATGTCCCTCCTCATATGGATCCCATACTATGGACGAGTATTCTAGGATAGGTCTAACCAGTACCTTATATGCTTTTTCTTTAGTGGCTACGCTACTTTCTTTTAAGTTTCGCATTACCCAATTGAGTACTGTAAATGCTTTCTAAGTCACATTATCTACTTGGAAACCCCATCCAAGATCCCTAGTTGACTAAATGCCTAAATATTTGCAATGACTGCTAATGGGATTTTTTTCTCCAAAGAGGGTGTAAATATCCTTTTGTGCATTCTTTTTATTTGAAAAATTTATATGCTTACTCTTGCTTACATTAATACCCATATTATTATTTGTAACCCACTCACCAAGGCGATCGGTCATTTTGTAGTATTACACAGTCATTTACATGCTCTATGCATCTGTATATAATGCAATCATCAGCAAAGAGTCTTATTTGGGAATGTAAGTTGTTTGGTAGATCATTTACGTATATTAGGAAGAGTCATGGCCCTAGAACACTGTCTTGTGGAATTCTTGCTGTAACGTTCTCCTCTTTTAAAAATGTATCCCCTATTTTCACTTTTTGATTCTACCAGCACCTATCGAACTGACCTTTGGGTTGATTGCTGTGTTTATGGTTTTTTTATATTAAATTATAGGGTAAATATAATGCAAAGAAAATAGACTTAACCTGGGCCAGAAATCGATTGTCCAGCCATTTATCTTTAAAATTAAATTAAAATTTTCAAATCCAAATATTCTGCTATAAATCTATAGGATTACTTTTGAAACGGTTCTGGACAAAAAACTTGCCCCTCTCATATGAATATGCAAAATAAAGAAAGGATGAAGAGTAAATGATGATAGTGAACACGTAGAAGAAGGTTAAGCCTTGCTAGAGTCCTCCAAATTCAGTCTTGGCATCTAATTTTGAAAAAAAATGCTCATGGATAAATCAAAGGGGTTGGGGGAAAATTGGAGTCATATGAGGCCTGTGTGCAGATTAACAATGTTCATTTTTTTACAAATGTCCTTGTTACCTCGAAACTGACAGGCATGATGCTGTATTGAAATTTATTCTCCCCTCAAGTTATTTTAACAATTTAAATATACAAGGAACGTAGCTACGGTCGTAAATCAATGTAAACAAAAAAATACCGGGACCGTAAACTTGATTGGCACTAAGTGATAAAAAAAAATGAGGAAAAAACAAACAAAATAGCCAAAATAATAAAACAAACTTACAACCACTCGATCACCAGGGTGTGTTATGAAATAACTTTCACTCTCGTGAATCACATTCACACACACACTCAGGGTTTGCAAGGATCCCTCCTATGTCAGTGACCCGTCAATCACACAAATAAATGAAAATTATAAAAGGATGTAAAGAAACAAAATAACTTACATGAATACACAGTCACTCAATCACTCAGGTGTGCTCAAAAACAAAGGACCTTTGTGATTCACAAATACTCACACGTTCAGGGTTTACCAGGATTCCTCCTAGGCCAGGGACCCGCCAATCGCACAGAAATATCAAAATGGAAAATAAGGGACTTTGGTAAAAATGCAATCACTCAGGTGTATCGGACCTTTATGAAACGCATGCACTCACTCATTCAGGGTTTACAAGGATTCCTCCTATGTCAGAGACCCATCAATCACACAAACAAAATTAAAGAACTAAAGTTGTGGGTAGGTAAGTGCCTAAGAAAACTTGACACCAGGTGTTTCGCCTGCAAAGCAGGCCTCTTCAGAGAAGAATGAGAAAATTCCATTGGGGAGGTTTGAAAGAATGGCTCATTGGGAGGGAGAGGGGATGATGGCGAAACCTCGTGATTGGACAACAGAGAGGGAGAATAGATGGTCCAGTGGGTATTGTGGGTTCAGTGGACGTGGGGGAGGAAGAGTACAGCGAAGTATAACAGTGGATATGGTAGAGGGGAAGTTTTGGTGGTTGGTTTGCTAATAGGAGGGGGGGAAAGAAGAAGGTGGGTTTTGGAAAAGACAAAGAAACACTTAGTCATGCCACACACCCCACCAAACCCGATCAAGGCATCGACCTACAAAATCATCATCAGGTGATGACAACCCTGCCAGCCAAAATACCAGCCGTGCCCGATACAATGTGTATAGAACAACCAAGTATTTCTTTTCCGATATGAGTTGCTTTCACAAAGTGACGCCTCAAAAACATACTATTCGAGGGGGGCGGAAGAAGTTTGGAGGAGGTGGAGAAGGGGAAGAAAAATGTGAGTCAACTGCGTTATCACAGAGAATATAAAGGCAAGATGCAATGGGTCCTTGGTCGCTATTCATGGTGTCTTTACTGTTCTTTTTGATGTGGATGCATTCGTAATAGTCAAGCATGTAGTCTGGGGCATGTTTAAGTAGTTTTACTAATGTCGTCAATTGTGATGTTATGTCCTTCAGAGAACATACTAGTATGTTGGGCAACAGAGGATTTGTGAAAATTCCCTCGTCTGAACAAAGCAGCATGCTCTTTGAAACGGGTGATGAGGTTTCTTCTGGTCTGTCCTATGTATGAAGAATTACATTGGGGACATGAGATTTTGTATATGTCAGGTTTGAGAAGGGGTCTTATGGGATCTTTAGGGTTTCCAAGTAATTGTCTTATTTTTTTATTGGATGAGAAAGAGGGTTTGAAATTGTTTATTGAAAGTGGTTTCTAACTCTTTGGTGGACTGTGGGTGGAAGGGAAGTTTAATTATTTCTTTTCGTTGGGCTGCGATAGCGTGGTGCTGGATTTGATTAGTATTTTCTGTTCATGTTTCCTGACTATTCTGTCAATTAATTGTTCGCTGTAGCCGTTGGATATGGCGGTCTGTTTTATGGAGTGGAGTTCTTTTTGAAAGTTTGCTTTGTTCAACGGTACAGTACGAAGGCGGTGTATGAGAGAATGGAATACGGCATGTTTGTGGGTGTGATGGTCAAAGTAGGACTGGTGGATGTAGTTATTAGTGTGCGTTGGTTTGCAGTAAATATTAAATGAAAGCTGATTATTTCTTCTAGTGACAAGAAGGTACAAAAAGGGGAGTGCCTTGTGCTTCTTAACTTCACATGTGATTGCATCGCATTGCATTTAATCGATGGGAATTGGTTGTTAAGGTCCTTGAGGAAGTTGTCAACGGAGTGTCTGTGTCAAAAACTGCAAAAATGTCATCAATATACCTGTACCAGGTGTTGGGGAAATATTTAAATTTGCTTCGGCACTGTTGCTCTAAGTAGGACAAATAAATTAGCTAGGAAGGGGGAGAGAGGATTACCCATGGTAGTGCCAAAGTTTTGTTTGTAGTAGTAGTTGTTGAAGGTGAAGAAATTTTGGTTCATTGAAATGATCTAAAACCTGGATATGGTGGAAGGTATTCTGGAAGGAAGGATATTCTGCTGACCCCTAGAGCATTTCTGGTGGGAGTTAGCAACTATAGGGAGGAAGAAGTCAATAGAGTATACCGTCAGATAGAGGATATAATCACCGATGTTCCTGGAAAGAAACATATGATTAGACACCACAAAAAGTATTGGTATTCATAGAGAGCATCGGTTCCGATATCTGACTCCTTGAGGCGGCAGATTTTTTCAGCAAAATCCGGATCCCTACGTGAGGTGCTTTGTGGAGGGCACTTAAAGTGAGAACGCTGTCCATCGAATGCAATTGATTAAACCCATAATAAATAACCCACCATATCACGCCTGAAACGTCTCTTTTTATTTTTAATCGAATGCCATGTTAAACTGTTTGGCACTGGACCCCTTGGTACCTCCTTTCACTAAGAGTTGGCTAATATTTTAAAACTCATATCCATGTGTATTTAATAAACTGTATGTTTTAAAAACCGTTTCAATCCTCAGTATTCAATTAATATTGCGTTAGCCATTTAGACTATTCATAGGTTAAGTAAACTATTTTCGATGAGAATGACTGAAAAAGCATTTTCCAAAAGTACCTTGGCCATAATTCTGACAAACTCAAGGGGTGGGGAAGCATCTTAAGGCAACATGTCAAACAAACATTTAATGTTACACTGAAGCACCACATCCATCCCAAAATAGGGGCTGACATGGGGAATTGGGAATCATTTTGAAAAACAGTCGAATGAATCAATGTCTTTCATTTAGTTGTCCCAGGAAAATGCCCGATAAATTTTCCAAAGTTTATTTCCCCGAGGTAGAGTCATAGAAATTTCAGAGAAGGGTGAAATAACATTTCTGAAAGTTAAGATAGTGTCTCGATTTAAACGAGGTATTGAAAAATGACTATATGTTAACGAGGACGCAGGGATAGGATAGGGATGTTGCAAGGGATAAAGAGAGGAAGCAAGTACAGAGAAGAAGAAGGACTTGTTGCAGAGTAGAATATTGGGTTGTGTTTTATCAGGAGAAACAAAATATTTATTTGGTAGTTGTCTCCATCCAAACCCTACCTTAACCGGTAGATTACCTAATAAATATACTGGTTAATATAGGTACCTGTACGATATACAGGTACCTATATTAACGAAATAAGAGCCCTCATCTATACTAAATCTATAGTATCCTTGAGTATAGGCATTTAACGTCATTTAAATGTCTGTAAGGTTGTCTAACCGTTAGGATGAGAGAAAGTCCAACGCATCTTGTACGTTAAATTAGCTAACGATCAGGAAATTGTGAAAATACATTAAAGCTACTCTCTCGTGCAATTCGGGTATTTTCAATATCAACGAGGGCACAAGGGTTACAGAACAAAATAAATGTTCACATGAAACTTGGAATTTACTTTTTTTAGTCAGTTATAACCCTCCCTTGGACTGCAATCTAGACGAGTGAAAAAGCTTATCACACCCCATCTCACCCCCAAACTCACCCTCCAAAGTACCCACCAACTCTCCTACCATTTCATCAATATACCCAACTCCCAAATCTTCCAAATCCTCTTGTTCTCCATGATTATTTCTTTTACAACCGCCTAAAATACCATTATTCTAAGCGCATTATTTTAAGTGTTTTTATTACGCTTTCATCCTCATGTTTGTCACCTTTTCATTTACCAAATATAATGTCATTACCACCTTAAGCAAAGGGCACCATCTAATCTTCCTGCATGTAAACATCCATGTCTAGACATATCGAAGTTAAACGCAACTTGTACAAAGTAATCTTACTCTCCTATTCGAGCAATTTAATGTAGAATGGTACGTTATTTCAAAATACTATATAACATGTAATTAGTCCAAGGAATAAGGATACAACATTTATATCTTTTTTCGGAAATTGCAAATAAAATACAATTCTTCATTTTTTATCATTCACTCTTTCTAAAATTAATATAATCCACTCCTTTTAAATTTTGTTTTGAGATTATGATATAAGGCTAGATGTATCAAATCATTGATTCATAAACTCTAAAACATTGATAAAATATCCTAATAAATATATGTAAAAAACTCTTATTCAACTTACACATTAGGTTTCCCGTTTTGGATAATTGTTACAATACAAATGTAGCCTTGGGAACGGTTACATTGAATTATTTACTTTTGCAATTCATTGTTGCACGCATGTATTCATATTAAAAGTACAAATTACTAACGAACGCGTAAATAATAAACCGCGGGAGCTGAATTAGACAGATTTCTTGATATTTAGAGAGGAAATAAAGTGTCAATTGTTACTTTCTTTTAAACTGTACAGCGGTCTTGATAATTAGGTCAGTTTTCAGTTAAAATACAGCATATATTTTTTGTCCATTTTCTGTCGTCCGCTTCATGTATTGCTTACCACTATCAAAATAACCAAATTCCGAGAAGACATAACGAAAGCAAAACTCAACTTGAATAATAATGTGTCCACACCATATGGAAAAATAACAATGACTCGATCCAGTGAATATTTTTCAAGATATTATCCTTGGAATACTCGATTATTAATTATTTATTATTAATATTATGAATCCATATTATTATTGATGGAAAATTTAAGAACCTCTCTCTTCAAGGATATGTGAAAAGTAATTTGTTTCCTATTAACTGAAAAGACGCTCACCATAATGGTTTAGATGATCATATATCCAGGTAATGTTTATCCCCTAATGCTGTTTGATACCGATCATCAATAACTATTTGTCATAATTAAATGTTTCTCCTTGGATTGGCAGCATAATGTCGAGTATTTTTCTAGGCAATACTATAAACCACCTCATACGTGATGATATTCTGTGACTTTGGTTTTTAAACTTAAGCAATTTACTACGAATAAATATAATGTTTCCTTGACATTACGGTTTTCTGAATTTTTAACGAGGATCGTCTTCTTATTTATATTGACGCGCTTGCAAAATAATTTTCCATCCGATGCTATCTGATTCGTGTTAAATAAATTATTACTAGCACTGAACCTCACTTTATTTAAAGCTACATAATTTTGCAAAGAAGACTTTAGAGACCCACTATTTGACCTCCACGCTGAGCTACACTTTAATCTAAAAAAGCCCTGCAGTACTCGAATATCCTACACACCTGGCGGCCTCAGACGTGTAGTGAACACTAAACCAGTTCAGGGGGGTTCCTACATGATTGTATCGTCGGCTGAAGGTCGACGAAGGATGCCCAGATATGTCTACAGAAACCACGCAGCCTCTGATTGATGTCTTCCACTCGGCTACAAACCAGAGGTCCACAATCAATCCTCGGGACAAGGCTGCAGGTCGAGAGCGTCATATCAACCCCCTCGACACCACTCACCCGCTTCACTTCCGTGTTCAATTCCCTGAAGGAATTCAGAATCTCTTCATATCCACGGTCGACGGCATCGTTGACACCAACATGTGCCACGACCTGCAGCCAGGAACACTTCGTGCCATCAGCCGCCACTCCAACCGCCGTCGTCACCTGGGGAACGCCGCCAATATGAATGCACTATACCGTCATGCGCTAGTTCACACCCTCCTGGTCCGCCCTCTCCCGCAATGTGACTATCACACATCTGACGGTACTGCTGCATATCACTAGAATCCCCCCTTCCCACTCTGACGGTTCCTTCTGGGTGATGCTCTCACAAGGGCGGAGGTAGGGGCTACAGATACTGCTGGGCTATCCTCCGATAGCACCTGATACCTGTTGGAAACGGGGAAGAGGTTTGCCTTCGGATCTCCCCTCCCTCCCCGCAGCGTTAGTTTTCCCCGCTGCTGCGCGAGATAACCTTCCAATCCCTCGGTATCCGGAATGGCACCCCTCCCCCATCAAAGGATTGGACTTCGGGCGGCCTCTCGATCACTCCGCCGCGTGTTGCATTCGGACGAACCCGTGCGGCCCCATTGGCGTGGCGAGTTTTTTCGTAACTCCACCCAGGGTCAGGCCCTTCTCTGGAAGAGCAATCTTCCCGTCCACCTTATACCGAAGCTCAATCACGATACCCTCCAACGCAGTGATATGGGCCCTTTGAGCGCACGCACTCACCGGTGCAGGCGTGCATCGCGACACCCATTTTAATTCTATCGAAAATGCCAAATTTAAAAACAAGGGGTAGGTTAAAGCAATGACAGTTATAATTAAATAAATAAATAATTTCTTTAGGCTCAACGAAGGCTACTTTATCCCGCAAATTGATGTCACTGACCTGCTTAATTAGCAAAAAAAGTCCACTAGCTATTTAAGATAATCATTCAAGTCCCCCCCTTTCCCACGACAGGTGACTAATGATGACTTGCCTATTGAATTAAAGATACTTCTAAATTGATATTGACAACATCTGCAAGAATTTGGAATGAGTAATGTGCAGCTCTGAGATTTTATTTCCGATCAACAATAAGCAGAGCCTTTAATATTTCTCTATTTATGTTCCGTTTATGTCATAATGAGTCAAACAAGTGAGTAATATAGAGGCTTTGAAGTTTAAATTTAGTGATACTGGACTTATTTCAAAGGGTTTAATTTCTCTTTCCTTCCTCTATTCTTCCTTTTCGAATATTAGCTTCAGTAGAAGGTCATCAGATTAGAAATAATATTCTCCAGGAAATTCTTAAATTCAGAATGCTGATATTCCTTTCTTGTTAATCCAGTTAATCCGTCTCAACTCCATTTCCTAACCCGTCTACCTTGCCTTTTCTTTTTTAATCGGTCACAGGACTTCACAACAGCTAGATTTTGGTGAGTCCGCATCCTCTCTCGGGAGCCTGTGCAAATTGATCACGCTATTCCTAAATCTTTGTCTAACCACAATATAATCTAACTGATACCTTTCAGAGTAACTCAGCATTTTCCATGTATACTTTCGTGTTTTGGGGTGTCTAAACTAAGTGTCAGTGATAACTAACCCTTGTCTCATGCAGAATTCAACTGCTTTCTCCCCGCAGTCATTCCACCTACCTAAACCGTAATAGCCAACCTCATAACCATCTTTTCCTTCGCCTACTGTTGCGTCCTAATCCCCCATCACTATAGCTTGCTTTCCTCCGGGAAAATTCGCGATTATATCCTCTAATTGATCATATACCATATCGGATTCTTCCTCCTTATGATTGCTTGGTGACATGTATACCTGAATAATGGCCGAGTTCATCGGTTCTGCTTTTAATTTACCTGGGTAAAATTCTATCCGTTGCTTGCTCTTTGTTGACTACGATCCTTCCTAACTTTTTATTCAATATTTTGGTAATCCCTCGTCGACTCTCGTCCCCTCCGCTGTAAATTAATCTATAACTATTACTCCAGTAATCCCCGCTATTCTTCCATCTAACCTCGCAAACGTGCAGTCATAAATCACTGAAATGGGATGTGTAGACTCGATTAAATACCTAGGCGTCACCCTCACTCGCGATATCTCCTGGGTGAAACACATGCGGGGAATAGGTGGACAAGCTAACAAAAAATTAGAATTTCGTAGAAGAGTACAAGGTACATGTGATGCAAAGGTCAAAGAGAAACGTTATCTTTCTCTGGTTCGGCCTCATTCAGAATATACTGCAATTGTATGGGATCATCACGAAGTTGGATTGATTGCCAAAGTGGATCGCGTGCAGCGTAGAGGAGCTAGATAAGTAGAAGGTTGTCATGATAAACTTAGTAGCGTATTCAAAATATTAGAGCATCTAGACTGGAAATCACTCCCAGGGCGAAGGTTAAGTTATAGATTAAATCTCTTGCATCAATTGAACGTCTCTTTAGCAGCGTTGTGGAAATATATTATTACCCCCATCGGGCTACGGTAGGAGAGATCATGTCAATAAAGTTAGAGAGATCAAGGGTGAAATAGATGGATTTAAGATGTAATTTTTTCCACGAACGATAAGGGATCAGAATAACATTTCCCGACTGCAGTGCGAGTTATTCGTAAATACTAGCATTCAGGTTGACATAGTTCTTGCTCCCTGGCTGAAAAGTATGCGCCAACAGCCTTCGAGATTGCTGGACGCCTCTTAGGTAAAAAATCAAGACTTTTATGATAAACAAAGTATTTCCTCTACCGCAGAATAAATTTAGACCTCCTCGAAAAATTAAAAGGTGATAAACCTGTAGGGATATTCGAGAGGTGGTAACCTTAACACTATAAAACAGATTAAATGAAATAAAATTAGAGTAAAAAATTAAATCCAAAAATTAAGGTAATTACCAAATTTCAATCATCTCTAGTTGAGAAAACAGTACAGTGTCATCGAGGAAGTAAAGATTTTATCTTTAGATATACTTAGATATTTGGATGAAATATACCGGCATAAATAAACATGGAAATAAGCCTATAATGCCTAATTGAACCTCTCACCAGGAGGGAATGGCTTAAATCGCCAAATTTCTGGAGAATTTCGATGGAAATGGCAACCATAAATATGCGGTTCTCTCGGGGCAACCTAAATATTGGTTGCAGATGCACTGTGTTATGGCACCGATATACACGTACATTTCTCGCCTAATTTTAAGTGAAAAAATTCACCGAAAATGACAGGCAATAATATTCTGACATCAACTCTGCTGCTTTTGATATGACAAGAAATGTCACGCTGAACTGCGGTCGATACGAGTTTAGATTAACAAGTCATAATGAAGTGTATAAACTGTTTTCATATATTCTAGTCGGTGGACAGAGGGCATGTGCAAAGCATAATGGTCTCTATGCTCTCACATTCAGACCAGTATGCTCTCACTTGTGCCTCTATAATACACTGTGAATTTTGATTGCATTGTAATGGGAAAAGCACGATTTTTTTTCATTTCGTTCTTCACATCATGCATTGGAATGTTCAGAAACGTTATGCTCGGTTTTTGAAGCGATGTCTTTGGAGGACCAAGTAAAAGAATTTCGGAAAAGAGAGGTCCCACTTCCAATCTTCTTTCAAAATATATTAGTGTGACAAATGCCAATTGACTGGGAGCAGATAGGCCTCGGACACCCGTTTCCACGAAATACGGGGCCGAAGAGGAATATTTACTCCCTGGTGCATGCCGGATTTCCAAAACCGGGTTGGGAACCAGAGCGCTCACCCTCCGGGATCGCCTTCTCTCACTTGCGGGACTCCAGGTGCGGTTAACTCCCATGTGGATCGAAGGCCGGATGGTATGGCTGTGCGCGGACAGTGTATCCATTAGACGGTTTGGAAGTAGCCCTTTCTTACTAGGGGTTAGTTTTCGGGTATGTCTCCCCGCCTTTTTAGTCGTCTCATAGGACAGGCAGGGATACTGCGGGAGAATTCTCCATCCCCCCACCCACATGAGGGTAGGGGGATTGAGACCAACCAAAGAGATGATGGAGTCACCGCAAAAGAGGAATTGAATGCTATCCAAGGATGTCCCGGTGAACTGCGCAGTCCATCGGATGGGACGAAGTTGACTCATCGAACTTCTGAGGCGGGATTGGAAATGCTGCTTCACCTGTGCCTCAACCCTCCCTCCTCTCCTCTAACTCTCCATTCAACCCACCCTCCCCGTTATGTGCAAGGTGCCATGCCCTTACGTAATAAACTCAAAGAAAACTAAGGAAATATTCAGGTTCATACTGCATACTGAGGAATAGTAGTTGCCAACACATTTATTTTACCGAGTTCCTGATGAAATTTTCCTTACAGCAATTTATCGCCAATTAATTGCAACTTGAAAATTATTTTCCGGGTCGCAACGCATCATTATCATTGGGCTCATTTAATTAAATGTGTGGAACGGCATTATAGTCATGGACTAAAAATGAGACCCAAGTCTGGATTCACTGAATGGCCAAACGATGGCTCGTTTAATGACGCGTACGCATTTCTGGAGGGGCACGCAATTGTATTGTTGGCTGGTGGTCTTGGAGGCAGCTATACGTAAACTCGGCACGCAAGCTTTTTGCGAGAAAGGGAGCGGTTAACTGCAGGACTCCAGTTCGCTCCAGTGCAAAGCCCTGCGAAGATACGCGAAATGCGCACTTTCGGAATTTAAATGGGTTAACAAATCCCTCTGCCTCCTTTTCCATCGTCCCAATTCGATTTTACTCTCTCTTCTGCGAAGTCTCCCACTCAATAAACCTCCCCCGCCTCCCCCCCCCCCAAGTCCATCCCCCTAACTTGCTGACGGGCATTTGGTCTCGTCAGTTCGCTTTGAGAGCCGGGATGGGCCCGCCGTTCGAAGCGGATGGTCTCATCCCGGAGTTCGCGGAACTTGTAAAAGCATATCGTCGAGCTACTTTGGAGAAGACGAAGAGGTGGCAATCACGGCCAGCTCTATATTATTGGTGAGTTGTGATTTCATACAAGTCCACGTGCAAGTATATAGTGGTAGATATGTTTCTTCATGAACGTGTTCGGTGTATCAAGTTTCTAATTTTCCGGCTTCTTTCCACCTTTCTCATCCATCCTTAATGGCGCTAATGGCCTCGGCTTTCGGCCACCTCGCCTAAATTTACAAACATTGTTGATCCTTGACACTACTGAGTTTGTAATTACGGTCGCGGTAGCTTCCAATTCTTGTGTGCACACTCATTGAAATTTCGATTTGGAACGTTTAATTCGTCATTGTAGACGCTCCACAATTTATAATCTGATTACCTTCCGGACTACCCCTCTCTTGGCATGTGATTCGAAACGGGGGGACTGCAGATTCGATCGCGTGATAAGTGAATAAAAATATAACCTGAATTTTATAGTGCATTCCGTCGTACACGACGGTTGCTCCGTAATTAGTTTCGCGCGGGCTATCCCAGCTCAAAGGCTGTGCGCTCAAATCTAGCGTCGGGTTTGCGAGCGACTGGATTTTCCAGGAATCTTTACAAGGAAAACAAAGCAACCGTCCCAGCGCGTTGGAGCTGGGTGAAATTAGCCACTGATTCGTTAGCTTTGACAGTCTTAAAAAATACTATTTTGAAATTGCTTTCTCTGCAGATGCGCTTCAGATGAAGTCCCTCGGAGGCTGAAACATGTCAAACTACCCTCTTCATTACATCTTAGGCCTCTTGCAGGAAAATCATCGGAAAAAATGTCCACCTGTTGTCGAGAGGAGAAAGTATGGGTAAAATCTTATAACTTGTGTAAAGTCTGATAACTTAAGATTGCTCTGGCTCAACTGAGACAATTTTCCAAATATTTTCGCTCACTTCCCAAGTATTTTAAGTAAGTTGATGAATTATTTATATTTTGTCTTAGCAAGTAGAAGTCGCAAATGAATTTTTCACAAAAATTCATTTGCGACAACTAGTTTCAATGCGAAGTCATAATCCTTGGGTATCTTAAGATGATGCCTGTGTTGAAATTACATGTAGCAAGTAAAAGTTTTGCGGGAAATACATCGCATTCTCTTTTCATTCAAAAATAAATTGCGAGCAAAATAAATTTGGGTGGAATAAAGGGAGGTAGAATGAATGTGGAACGAAAGGATTTATCATGTGTGTGGTGTCAGGTATTCTCTTTTGTCAAGGTTGAGAAGTGAAGTGGTTGTATTTTAGTGTCTTTCCAATACCAACTTTAAACTTTTATGTACCGGTGAACTAACATATTTTGTAAAATTTAGTTTCATTATTTAGTAATATTAGTTAAAAGTATGTTTTTCATTTTATTGTTAAATATTTAATCTAATTAATAATTCCACTATGAAAACCTACTTATGAAATATGGCTGGTGGTAAAAATTTCTGATGGTGGCAAAAGATTTTGAGAGAATATGTAGTATCTGCCAAATTGAGTTTATGCAGATCTTTTTGTAATAATATGACAAGGAAATTTATCAGTGTTGACACCAAAGGTGCAATTACAGATTCAAATTAGCTTTTTTTTGAGAGTAGAGTAGCCCATGTTGAAAACATTACATATTTGGAAAAATCAAAAAGTAACCAATGTAGCCCAATTTGTAATCATCCCAATGATGCTGGATTGATGATATCTTATTTTTTGAAAAAAAAAATCATTTTTCAAATTTCATCATTAAATTAACATAATCTTATGATGTAAATTTAGCATGCAAATATTTCTACTGGAAGGTGTGGGAGCCAAGGGATTAGATAATCCAGTTTAACTCTGTGAAGGGCCAGGTCTGATTCCTGGTGACTTTGGAAAATTCCCAACTTCACCATAATTCTATTGTTTTCAGGGTGCTCAACATGCAAACCACAGGCAGTCCAACTGCCTCATCTCCTTAATTTTGGCTTCTTCTTCTACAGTAGTCAACCTGTTGGTTGGTTTGCAGCAGTTCTCCAAGCCTGGTGATCTCCTGCCAATCTCTTCAGTTCCGTGTATGAATGGCAGCCGAGATCTTTTATTAGCTGAGTAATGTATTCCAATCTAGGTCGTCTTACCCTCTACAACACCCTCTAGTATGGTGAGCAGGGGACCCATCATGTCTCAGAGTGTGACCTATCCATGAACTTCTTCTTTTGGTTAATGTCTCCCAGAGACTTGGTACTTCCGCTCTTTTCAATGCCTCCACGTTAGACACCTTGTCTTTCGAGCTAATTTTGAGCATACGGCAATAGCACCATAGTTCAAAAGCATCTACTTTCCTCCTGCAGTCGACTCAAAGCGTCCAAGTCTCACTTCCATTAAGAAACATGCTCCAAACAAATGTTTTAATGAGCTGCTTCCTTACTTTGATGTCTATATTTCTAGTTGTTAAAAGCTCAACTTCCTATTAAAGGCTGACTTAGCCTGGTTAATCCTGCTAATAATATTGCTAACGCTTTGTCCATCTATAGTTATCTTGCATCCTAGGTAAGGGAATTCTTTTACACTTCCTAATCTTTGTCCATTTAACCTCATTAGCCAGAGTCTCATGTCTACTGGTCACCAGGGTCTTAGTTTTTTCATTGTTTATGTTCATTTTGTATTCTGTACAAAGAGTAGATTCCATCAAGGTCATACATTTCATTAGTTCCTTTTCAGTCTCTGAAAGGATGGCTACATCATCTGCAAAATGGAGGAAATATACTCACTCCATGTACATTCACTCCACCAACACCTTCCTCTAGCCTTCATTTACATTCACTCCACCAACACCTTCATCTAGCCTTTCTAGAACTTCATCTAGACCCTTTTGTATGTATAAGTTGAACAAAGTTGGAGAAAGCGTACAATTTTGTCATTTAAGTCTTAATTTTGGCATGATTCCCTAATTTGACAATCACCTTTGCAGCCGGGTGTGAGGTATTCTGTCAAACTTATTAATCCCCCATGCCTAAGGCCTTTGTGAGGTGAGTTGCACTCTTGCATTTATAGAAATCAATCTTTGTGCTGATCACTGTGGTTACTTTTGTTAAATTATTTTGTTAGTTTTTTCAAAGTTGACTTCAATATCATAGATTTGGGTGAAACCATAGCACATACTAAGCTCATGATGACTGGGATGTTATTTTCATATAGGTTATCCAACAAAATTAATTAACTTGGTGGTGTGCTTTGGTATACCTCACCTAGTAATTAGCTAAATTTTGTGACATTCACTAATCAACAGAGTAATAAGTCGGTACCTTTTCTTTTGCAACTTTGTGATTTCCCAGGAAGATCTAATACCCGAAAAATTCCACAACATGGATGGACATAGTCTCAAAGAGGCCTCATTCTTAATCAAATATGGGCCCCCAGGGCAATAAACCAACAACCACCCATTGGACTACCACACCCCCTGCTTAGTTTGTGTGCAATATATTTTTAAATGAGTAGTTAAACCAAATTAAAATAATTTCAGTAAAATCAGAATTAGCTTTAATTCCTCAACTTAATTTAACAAGCCTTCTTGTACCAGACTGAGATGTCAACATGGACGATGGATATCCATTAAACAGTGTGTGGAAAACATCTATCCAATCGGAGCACTGTACTTGACTACCAGCCCTTTATAAAAACTGTCATCACCAAAAGACAACCAATGCTGATGGAGAACCTGGAAATGCAAAGACAAGCAATTGTATGCCGTGAAAACCTTTGCATGAAGTAATTGTAATGCATAGTTTTTCTTATAGTATGTAATTTTTTGTTTCATTCTTTTCTGTTTTTGAGGTAATTTGAAATCTCACCAGATGGTTAAACAATTTCTCCCATGAATGATGTTCTTCGGTGATGGAGACATTCTGGTCTTGGTGTTTACAAGTGGTTTTCCTCCTGTGACGTCCATTAGGTCACTTCTGTCAAAGTTGTGATGCTAACTGGATGTAAGGTATTCCACCACAAGAGTTTAACATCTACTTTCAATTTCATCCAAAGTATTAAGCACTTACCAGTCATTCTGCCTTTTAATTTAAAATGCCTTTCAAATTACTTAAATGGATTATTTTCTTAAATTGACAATGGTACAAAATGACCTTAGCTGTTGATGCGCCATTAAAACAAAACTAACTTACTTACTTCCTTCTACCTAACATGCCCAGCGTTTTCCCTTCTATCACACACATTGAATTTTTATTTCCAGTTAATATGCCCTGCAATAATTCCTACTTTCTTCAAATTATTCTCATAAATCTCACCCCCCCCCCCTCCCCTATCATGCTGCAAACTTGCTTTAATTTCATTCCTATTATTTTTTCCCATCTACATATCATTTCATAAGCTTCTGCTATATGCTTATTCACTGGCATTAGCAGCTGTTTTAAGTGATGATATAACAATACAATTTGTTTAAATAAGTCCTATTTTCTCTGTTAAAGGATATTAAGCAAGGCAGATGCAATGATGATAACTGGCAAGACATTTTCTTGTTTATCCTCAATATTTTCCAAACTCTCCTGCCTTGGATTCACCCATCACACTCCTCTACTTTCATTTTGTCCTTATTTTCACATCCCAATCTTCTCCATTCCTTGGTTCATGTTTGGTCACCTCTTTGGGATATATAGCTCG
This sequence comes from Hetaerina titia, assembly GCA_037158775.1. Taxonomy (NCBI): domain Eukaryota; kingdom Metazoa; phylum Arthropoda; class Insecta; order Odonata; family Calopterygidae; genus Hetaerina; species Hetaerina titia. Next base: position 131,362,404 of record CM073768.1, read on the forward strand.
CATGGGAAGGTAATGAGGGTGGAAGGGGAGGCTAAAGTACTGGTTGGAGCTACTTCAGAAAAAATTATGAATCCATCAATTGTGAACTTACTAGCCCAGGTGATTTTCCATTAAATAAACATATTTGATACAATAAAATGTAAGTTGTTCCATGTTCCATTGTACCTCATCTCCCTTTTCTTGAAAGGAAAGAGATCCCATTGTTATTTTAAGTTTATCTTATAACGTCCACATTCATATGACAATGTTTAAATATATTTTCTTATGCTTAAAATGAGAATGCTTTTAAAACAATCATTTGATCAACATGCACAAATATATTAATGGATTTTAGATTCAAACTTCTTACATCGTATTTAGGAGTGATTATCTGAAGTTAATCATTTCAACAAGCCATTCTTAACCATTGTTTATCACAGATGTATTCATTTAAAGGTGTTCTACCCATTAGTTTTAGAAAAATGAACAAAATATTGAAAGAGTGAAGTAGTAGTAGTTGTAAATCAAATAATTTCCAATTAATTTTCATGGATGAATTGTATCAGTTTCACTAAAATATCATTTGTAAGAAATTCATTTCCATTAAAGTTAAATATAACTGAAATTTCAATATATAGATTTAAAGTGTTTCCATTTTTTTCAAATTTTTTTAAGGGGAACCAATCTTTTAATCTTAAACCAGTAAATATTTCTTTAGCCCTTTTGAACACCCAAGTATTTATATTTTTGCTTAAAACATCAAGTAGTTAAAAAAACCACATCAACTTGAAATTCATAATCATATTTCAATAGTTTCTCCTCAGGTCTTCCGATGCTTATACTATGTGAGAAGAGGAGCATCCATGGGAATCAAGGTTGATCAGCAAACCTTCTCACTGAAGGAAATTTCGGAACGAAGGTGTAAATTTCCTTGCTGGTGCCAAGTTGGATAGTGCTGTCAGCATCTAGAGAATTGCACTTCATGTGGCTATGAGCCTTAAATGAGGCCTCTGAATAGACTGCAACTCCTTCACTGCAAACTTTGTGGATAGTGGCTACGAGAGTATTTCAGTAAAATGTTTTGGTTAAAAAGGGATATTTGGATTACTGATGCAATTTCTAATGCAAATGTATCTGAAAAAATGTATTTGAGTAATAAAGGTGAAAGAAACAATGAATGTTGTCTAATTTTTGTCTTTCTCTTTGTGTAACTTGTGAATGATTAATTTTGTCTTAATATGTTGCTTCAGAATTAAAAAGAAATGCAGGCATTTATCAAAAAAATAAAGATATTCAAGGTAAATTCTTAAATCTTGGCCTCATCTTGAATTGCACCAATTTAGGTGACAATTCAAATCAGCATTTTTATAGTCTTAACCTGGGAAAAATGAGTAGGAATATTTCTGACACCCTCTGCCATACACTCAGCGATGGGATTTAATTAATTTGTTGTTAAACAAAACAGAATTTTAGATAGTTTAATGGAATGTCGGTATTTCCTGCAAATACCTACTCAAAACAAATTGTTACCGAATTGATTGTATAAAATCATAAAAACCATGAAAGAGGAATTATTTCAATTGTTTATCAGCATGAAATAGTTTAGTAGCGTTCTTTTGTTTTAAAGGTGTAAATCATGATAACAATAAACATATGAGCTACATTTGCTCGCACCGGGTGAAAAAATACGTCATGTATCGAAATGAACAAAGTCCAATAATTAGATTAAAAAAAGAATGGTATCGAATGTTTTCCAAGAATCGGCTCACGGTTTAAAAAAGAGTAGCTCTATCGACGGCCAACCGCTCACGAGCCGTCTCGGTGTACTGTGAGGCCCAAGGTGAGGTGCTAAGCCTCCCCGAGAAAATATATCTAAGTCCCGAGTCCACCTCGCGAAAAATATTCTAAGTCCAGAGCCCCTCGACAGGCGAGAGAAGCGTCGAGGCAGGCAGATGCCTTGGATTCGTCAGGCGAGAGAACCTTGCTGAGTTCGAGTCGATTTTGAGAAAAAATCGGCTGAGTCCGTAGTTTTGCAGGACAAATAATAGTTTTGAACCTACAAATCACAACTAACCCGGTAGCCCGGAGGTTAAGAGGAGGATTGAGGAGGCGAGGCCATAGCGAATGTTGCTTCGAATCTCTTTTTCTGCCAGTAATTTTTTTTTTGCAAAATATTTTCGATTCGCTAATATGCACAAAACCATCATCAGAGATTTTCACGGTTGGCTCAGGATGCCACGGGAGACCAGGAAAACAATTAAATATTGAATATTTTTGTGAAGAGGCGTGCCATTTTTCCCGGCCGGGCGGCGGGGCGCCGGAAAAAATGGCAGCCCTGTTCACAAAAATATTCAATATTTAACTGTTTTCCTGGTCTCCCGTGGCATCCTGAGCCAACCGCGAAAATCTCTGGTGACACTTTCCTGAAAATTAATGGACAAAAAATTAATTAACGGATTGGTTGAGATTCCAGCCAACAGATGGCGCATGCCTTCACTAGCTGACACCACCTAAAATACCAGCACATCCTAATACATACTTTTCCCACCGGAGACACCAACCTGTAATTTCGAAATTCAATTTTTTCATGGCAATACAAAATGCATTGTTTATTTCGTATTGGCTTCATGGGATTTTACGAACCTGGGGCACGATTAATATGAAATGTGACGCTCCCTGCCGATTACTTCCAGCACACACCTATAGAATATGCTGGAACTTCAAAATGAATTTAAATGTTAGCGAAGTAATATTTAAACAGCCAGTTAAATAATAATATATATATAATGCTCAAATTAGAAATGGGGTGGGAACCCTAATTGGTTGCAATAACTCCTATTCAGTAAGTCATATAATTGTTTATTTCAATGAAACCGGCAAGTTGTTAAATGTAAAGAGCTATGTTTGATCCAAAAAATTTAAATATAAGTTAATAATAGCCTTTTCAAAAATTCTTCAAGAACTTGATCTCAACACGGTTTAAATGGTACAGTCAATGTATGCAATTCTATCCACTACTCTGGTTGCCACTTTCACAGGCTCTGTATTACTGAAGTCATAGGAATAATTAATGCAGGAATATATTCAAAACTTTTATTAATTTCGAAATTACAGAATACAAAAGTGTCAACCAAATTAATTTATTCTTAAACAATGCTGCAAACAAAACCGTTTCTGAAAACTCCTTGAATTGTCAAAACCCACGTCCCTGATATTTCAGGGGTAGTATTACAGCACCTACAATTAATATTCTTTGGCTTTCACCCAAACTCAAATTAAGTACATTTAAAAATATTCGCAGAATATTTTTAAATGTACTTAAATTTAGAAAAGTACAAAAATGGGAGGGGTGGCAGGATGGGGGAGTTTGTGATTTAAAAAGTATCATTCAACCACAGTTTGGGGGTCAAGGCAACAAAGAAAAAAAATTAGCAATTAGTAACAGAACTAGGAAAATGTGGTTAAAAAATCACACACTATTTGTGGATCTGTGTAATTTAACAATCAATCTCATATTTCCCTTTAACTGTTTGGATGCGAGTCATCTAATGTGCTTGGTGAAATGAAATTTTCTTTGAACCTTGGCATACATTTAAGTTAGAACACAGGTGTGGTACTGTGTTTTTCTTTTAATTTATTTTTGAAAGCACAACAAACCCTATGTTGATTGAGGGATTTTGGTTAGGGTGTTTTCTCTCCAATGAGTCTAAGGGATGGTACGGGCACTTGTTCTAAGGATTAAAGGATCTGGTTAGGGTGAGTTATTTTTAGAAAAAGGTTGAAATAATCAAGAGTATATATTAAATTCAATAGCCTTCATAGACCCATGTGAAGATGATGTGTCTGTGTTTCCTTGGTGTTGGCCGTTTGAATTTTCACTTCCTTGAATTGCTGGGCATCCTCTGTTGAAACTCTTAGCTCATTTGTATGATTTACGTGGCTTCCATGATGAGTTCAAGTTAGAATCACCTCTCAATGGGTATTAATTTTGCCTCTCCAAATTACATGTTGAGCAAAGGCCACTATGCACATATTATGCAATCACCAACAAGGAGGCTTGCTTGTTTTTTCAGTCTTTATTGTGTTATTGCAAGTGGCAGTAGAGTTCTGCATGAATGGGCAATGTAAGACTTGCCACATTAACATTTTACCTTGCAAATTCCTCCTGGGATGTTTATAATTATAAAATTCTTTGGATCAATTGTAAAACTGCTTTCAGACCAGATAGACCAAAGTAGTGGGAAACCCAGGACAACTATTTCATCATTTCTTTCATTGCCTAGCCCTCTGTTACTGCTAGTAACACCTTAAGTCCCTCTTATTACCTATGTTCTTACCTATTTATCAGCCCCAGCCCTCTCTCTACACATCTTTCTTTCAAATCTTTGCTTTTTCTCTGTACTTTACTATTTTTCATTACCTTGTTTTGCTCAGTCATATTGTCCAAGAAAGTCAGTTCACCTGATGCAGAATCTCACTGAAAGGTAATCTATAATGAACAAGATGTTTTGTCTTTCAAGTAATGTTTCCTGGAACTTTCATATCTGCATTGGAATCATGATTAATTAATAGCTTACTTCTTTTGAAATTTCACTGTTATTAACAAACTATACTCTTACTGACATTTATGCAGACTTGCCTGGAGTGAAAATTATTACTTAATCTGAGTTGAGAAAATTATTCGATTTTACTTACCCAAAGGGATCATTGAGTTACAAATCAGTTATATCTATAGACCTTAATACTGAGGTTTTCAAAGACCCATGGATTGTGGCCCGAAATTGGGCTTTGAAGGGTTTTATGTGGGATTGCCAGCTGAAATACACTGAAAATAATAATAGTTTTTAAGCCATTTTGATTTCAGTCAGCATCATGGTTTGAATAATATCATAATTTAAAATATTTGATAAAACCCTTAAAGACAATCCCAATTGCATTTTTCCTGTCACTTTTAAGAGGGGAAAGAGTTCCCAACTCCCAACAATAATCGCCTTGGATGTGTCCTCCAAAAATGTATTTAAATGTTTTAGCACTGAAGTGCTGTTTTATTTGAACAGCTTTGGGACTGAGGGGCATGACCCTAGTTATTTTGGTATAAGGTTGAAGGGAGAAGGCAGAAGGGAAGGTAGAAGACTTGTCACGGGACTTTGGAGGGACCAAATGGGATGCAGTTGGTAGGGCACCTTCTCTATCACCGGCTATTTTCTCCATTCCTTCCATTTATCCCTTTTGTTGCATTTCCTGTCTTCTCTAAGCCCTTCATCACCACAATTAATATAGAGAACATTGGTGGTAGACAGTGGACTGGTGCTGTTTAGTGTCACATTAATAGGACTACTGCAAGGAATATGATCATGATATATATTCATAGTGGCTCTGACCGAGAAAAGTTATGATTTTAGATTTCTAATATCCTTGTTGGGAATCATGAAGATAATTTCTCTGGACAACCTTGTTCCCCTGATTACTTATAAATTTCCACTAGGTAGGCTATTAAATGAAAATTTCAGTAAAAAAATAAAGGGTTAACCCACATGGGCAAGAGGGTATTTGTAGTAATTAAAAAAATATTTGCGATCAGAGTAAAACTTCAACAAGGTCTGATTTTGAAATTCATTGCCATTGTGGCTATTTGATAGTGATGTCATAGTTATGACTTGACCTGCTTCTGAATCCTGATTGTTGCAATATAACAGTGGTAAAAGCAAGCTATTGTAGCAGTAACGTGTGGGCATTATTCATGGCAATGGTGGTGAATTTTTGAAGGAAGTGGGTCTCACTATTGATTAAATAAATTCAAATACACAATGATAGTTTAAAGTTTGATACCCACTTATGAAAGTGCTCAATTCAATTTCTTTTCATCCTCATTAAGAACATACATTTCATGAAACTTCTTTATAAGTTATTATTAGAATTACTTCACTGGAATAAACTCATAAACATTCAATAAATACAAAACACTACTTACACAAGAGTTATGTAAAACGTGGAAATTTTTACTAAAAATTCAGAGGCTGACTAGTACATGAGATTATCCAAATTTCAGGCATATATGGTGAGACCCTCCCTAATGTTCAGTAACAAGAGCTTCGGCCAAGGGATATCACAGATTATTTAATGTGAACCTAGCTTCCTTTCTTGCTTCCTCATGTGATTCCTTCAGAAGGATATAAATGTCATTGAAATGGTAAATTAATTCTAGGCATCTGAGCATGAATTCTTTCAGTTGGGAGCACACAAATGGTGATAACAAAGTTATGCTAAAGATGAATAGATGTTGCAGACATCAAAAAACAGTTTCTTCCAAAGTTGAGTCCATTATTGGCTTGGGATAAAAGTTGAGGTCCATTAATATTATTTCTAGATAAGAAGTACAAATTTAGAAAAGTACAAAAATGGGAGGGGTGGCAGGATGGGGGAGTTTGTGATTTAAAAAGTATCATTCAACCACATGAACAGTCAAGGGTCACATGAACAGTCGGGGGTCAAGGCAACAAAGAAAAAAAATTAACAATTAGTAACAGAACTAGGAAAATGTGGTTAAAAAATCACACACTATTTGTGGATCTGTGTAATTTAACTATTATTACTTTACTTTTTCTATACATGGAATGAGAACTGGCTGGCAGATGGTTAAATGAATTAGGTCAAGATAAAAATAAGACTAAATTAAGTAAGAAAAGTAAGATTTTCGAATGCAGATATATATGCTGAAGGATCTCAGGTTTTCCCGGCGTATGGTATTCAAGAAGTTTTCTCGGGTTTCCCACCGGGTCAGGTTGCAGTGCACCGACGTTTTGATGGCTGACTCTGCCATCATCTTCAGGGTGAAGTAACCCTGAAGACGATGGCAGAGTCAGCCTTCGAAACGTCGGTGCACTGCAACCTACCCTGCGGGTAACCTGAGAAAACTTCTTCAAAGATATACTATATATACTGTTTAGAGAGTTATGAATTTTTTCTCAAAGTTGTTCAATACCTATATGAAACCAATTTACCATTAAAACTTTTTCATTTCAGAAACAACTACATGCTAATCACATTGTCAGTAACACTATTTTCAATTACTAGGAAATGCAACACTATGAAAATTCATTAAGTTTTGATTTACTCACAGTATAATTTGTTCATTAAAATTATTTTCACAAAATCTTTCCCAAGATGACTACCAAACAGTTAAAATAGTACAATGAAGAACTGCATTTCTCCCAGTTATATTTTGTGTGTGAATCTACATTTGTATTCAAGTAGTAGTAGGCACATTTGTTCCCATGTGCTTGCATGTACCTGAAGATGGAATCATAATGTGAAAATACTTTACATATGGTAATAAAAGGATGGTGGAATGGTAAAAACCATGGTGTACACTCATTCAGTACATTCGTTGGAGCTGACGGGGTTCTGGTGAAAAAGAAGCTGCATAACTTGCACAGATAGGCACATTGGATTGATTCATCTCAGACCTAATAGAAATACCTGAAATATTTCATTTGAAGCCTCATTGATCATTTGATGAAAAGCAAACATAAAAATCACAGAGTAGGTTCATCTCCATGGCCGATATTGGAGGTAGAAGTTCAGGAATCTTGTCATTACTACTTGAATAAATACCCTAGGATATCAATCTGGGAATGGAGGTGAGGAGAGGACACTATTGTCAGCATTAGTCTACAATAAGGGAAAGACACCAAGGGGGTCACACAATTTAATGCTCCATTTGATGGACTACTCCATTATAGCATATGGCACCCAAGTAAGGATCAGGATATCTTAGAAAAGTTATGCCACCACTGTGATTCGAACCCAGGCCTTCAGTATGGGAAGCCAATACACTAGCTGCTGGACCAACCTGATCTCCTTCGTTGAAGTCCTGTTATTTGGCTGATGACTAAGAATGCAAAAACATTCTAAAAAATTTGATAAAATGTAATCATTGTGAAAGTTACAAATTTTTTACCAGGTCATAATTACGTCGCATCAATTTTAAATAACACATACAACTGGACTATGAGTAGCTATCTTCACTTAGGATGAATTTTAACTATAGTGCTTGAAAAGAGATAATAATGAGCAACTTTTCCCTAGCTCTTTCCTAGCCAAGTAACTGCTCCAAACATTGGATGTATGAACTACATTAATATTCCAAATAGAATGATGCAACCTGGTAGTCTGGAAAACCAAAACTTTACATACTGTAAAGTGGTCCCCAGAATGAAATCCTGGTCATTATACTGGGAGAAATCTGAAATTAAAATAGGAATATTATGTGGTATTCATAATTTGACGAAAAAAATATTATAGGAGAGAGATGAGTTGAATGATCCCATTTGCTGAATTCTAAAGTTTCATGCAGGCTAAGAGAGCTGTGCAATCATCATCATCTTTCAAAAAATCCCTTCAGATCGATTACTAAGATATAAATCGCCAGTAAGAGTTGGTGAAACTCATTCAAGCCCATCTGGAATACACGGAGCAGCATCCAGTAATTCCATTGACCCACTGGAACGGCTCAATCTTCCCTCACTCCGACATTCACACCTCGTCTTCCCTCCGCAGCTATGAACAGAATGCTCCCGGAGAGCTCCACTCATACCCCACTCAAGAGAAGGAAGGCTGCCAGGAACAAAAGAAAGCAATGTAGGCAAAAAGGTGAGATGGAGGAATGCAGTGAATGAAGAGCTGGAAAATGTGGGTACAGGAAGTGGCAGAGAGCAATCAAGTGTAATGGTACACAATGAAACCAGCATGGGACAAGGACGGGATGTGAGGAAGGAGGGTTAGGATGAGAGAGGGGGAGACAAGAATGAAATAGGGGAAAAACTCATCCACTCTAGATGACCTGGGCGTTGAGTGCATTGGAATGGTGCAATGAGTAAAGGAGGAGGGGGGAGAAGTTTGTTGGGGTGGAGGCCCTTTCACGTTGACCTATCCATTGCTTTGCATGTGGGAGGGGTAAAAAGTGGAGGGGTGGGAGTGATTTCAATGAGCACAGGAGCATTCAACCATGGCAAACACAGCGATTGAGTGTGGCTCAAGCCAAGTCCCCAAGTTAGTAGGCTGCCCTCGCGATGGATTGAGTTTGGGATGCTTTATTTAATGTGGCACAAGGCTTTTGGAGGATGGTAGTGGTGTGGGCCATTTCATTAAGTCTCCTTAATGTGGACAAGGGTGGGGTGGCCCATGCCAAGAGTATTTCCTACAAAGTGAGCCTTTACAGTATTTTTTGAAACTTTCTTGTCCTCTTGATATAGGGCTGGTAGTCAAGCACTACACTGCAAGGGATGCCTCTTGTGATCCTCTGCCCTTCATCCATGCGGTGGGAATGTACAGGTGCATTGTCATGGTGAAGGATCCATCCATCCATGTTTGTTTAAAATAGTGTGCCTTGTTGATTTTCCTAAATTCAATTCATCAGCTATCAAGGGACCGTACATAATCAATGTTGTCATCAACACAGGTGGTTGAAGGCCATCCCAGCCTTGCATCATCCATGGCATCTTGTCAGCCAAATTTAAACAGCTTAATCCACTTGAAAACAGATGTTTTCTTCAGAGCATTGTCACCATAAAAAGCTGTCAACATTTCAGTAATTTCTTGATAACTTTTATTGCAATTCACCAAAACCTTGATGTTGATTCATTGCTCAGTGATTTCTTTAATTTCCATTTTCAACAAACAGTAAAAATAAGGATAACAGAAACTAACATTACTGGCACTGTACGTACAGGTGAGGCTATAGTCCGCATCATGGCCATAGAGGTTTTTCAGGATAGATCTCAAGGACTCTATGCCCAAGAAGTAAGAGGTACACATTGAAATAGGGAGGGTTTCTGCGGTGAAGCAAGGACTGGGAGAGTAAGCATGTCTTCGGATTCTTTGTTTAGCTGGGATTCAGGATAACCTCATTGAAGGAGGGGTTGATGCATGCTTGAGGGGAATTTATCCAGGAATTCGGGATGATTGCAGATTCTGTGTCCTTGTATGGGAAGGGAATATTGAATGGAGAGCTTGGTGCGATAAGGGTGGCACCTGTTCTAGTGTAAGAATTGTTGTTTATTGGTTGGTTGAATCTGTATAGAAGTGAGGAATTTTTTGTCTACTAATGATACGTTTACATCTGGGAAGGTAATTTTGGAGGAGGAAACGATAAAATTGAAGGAGACAGAGAATGAAGCATTGAGGTTGGAAATTAATGTTTTCAGGGTATCAGTAACATGTGGCTAGAGAAGGAAAATATCATCAATATATCTGAGCCAAAATAGAGGTTTCACAGGTTGTTTAACAGAAATTCTTTCTCTGGGAGACCAAGAAAGAGGTTTGCATAAGAAGGGGTGAATCGGCTACCCCTGCCACAACCCTTGACCTGCAAGTAGAATTTAGGGTGAAGAGAAGGAATTATGGGTGAGGATGAAATCAGAAAGGCTACGGAGAAATTTAGTGCTGGGTATGAATGGCTTATGGGACAGGAAGTATTTAGAGAGTAGAACGACCTTCAAAGTGGGGAATGGATGTATAAAGGGATGTGGCATCAATGGTGGCCATGGTAATACCAGTATCTGGATGGATTTTAGCCTTTCCAGGAAATGGCATGAATTTTTAATGTAAGACAGTAGGGAGTGGACCATTGCCTGAAGGTGGTGGTCTACAAATGCAGAGATTCTTTCTGTTGGGCAGTCACAGAAAGATAAAATCAGACACCCAAGGTTTTCAGGTTTACGGATCTTCAGGAAGATATAGATATGAGGAGTGGGGAGGGGAAAGGAGGTGAATGTCTTAAGGAGATCGACCTTCATTGGGCCCATAGGAAGAGTTCCTCCTGAAGTGTGGGAATTGGGTCTTTGGGTATTTGCTTGTATGAAGAGGTATCAGAGTGTTGTGTGCTAGCCTTCCTTATGCTATCTATTTTATTTGGAACCACAACCATCGAACCTTTGTCAGCAGATATAATGATTACATTTGGATTAGTAATTAGTTTTCTTAATTCCAAGGATACTGGTTGGGTTGAGGGTTTAGGAAAGATTGGTTAGAAATTCTGGACAGGAGAAGTTTCATTAAAATTTTTACTGAATAATTTGAAGAAAGGGGAATGGGTTCTTGGGCAGATACTGGCATGAATATAAGTAGGGCATTTTGAATGGATTTGGATATTTCCTGGGGTGAAGGCTGGGAATTCCAGAATACCTTCCACCAAAGATTTCAACTAAAATGCAAGTCAGAAGGATTTTCACGTGGTTGACTTTGAGGGTGGGGGTGTATAAGGGGCCCTTGTTCAAAAGAGATATTTGTTTTGGACTAAGGGGTGTGGATGAAGGCTTGATCACATGGTCGGCTTAGTCCTTGCTTTGTCACTGTTTCCCATCAATTCCCTACTCCTCGTACACTTCCAGTAATGTAGTTACCTTATGAAGTGCCAAATATGTCCTGTTTTATACAGGGAGTGGCAACCTCTCTCCTCTCTATCCTCCCACACATATCATCTCCACTTTTCCCTCGAGAACGAGATACTGATGACGACAGCCGTGCCATCGAAACATCAAAACAAAAATATGTGAAAGTCTTGTCTCTGTGTTTAAATATTTTAATCAAAGCTTTTATATCTTTGTTGTCGCTGATCATATTTAAAATTACATATATGGAAACTTTTAAACTCAGATTATGACGACAGCATTAAGGGCAATGACAAATCTATAAAACACGCAACAAAATTGATTGGAATCGGGAATGGGAAATCCGCATGTGACAACAGTAACAGGAGACCAAATCCAACCAAATATGAGTGTACCCAACCATGATCACGAAATATGCAAGGTCATGTTTAAAATCCTCTAGAAAATAAGCTAATTCTTGCCCTTGTCGGAATACTGGTACTATACAGCAAATGGCTAGAAAAGTTGGACGAAACAATCGAAATAGAACATACTCACCGATTCACTTTTTTCTCCCTTGTTTCAAACTTTGCACCCGGAATTGAAACCAACACAGTACACTTGTATCCCTGGGTTTTCCAATTATAACCTTTTAATATTTAAGGAACAGAACAATCTATTTAAGTAGGAAAGAATCTCACTCGCATTTTATTCAAATGACGAATTCTATCTCTCCAACCATGATATGCGTAAAGTGCTGATAAAATGACTTCCTAAATAACTTAAGTCATTAGTTGTATTATATATGACACCAAAACTTTGTTTGGCGTTTGAAAGCTTAAACAATTTCACTGTCCACCAAATACACAGCCTACAACCAGAGACGCACAAAATAGGGAAGCACAAGTTACGCGAAAGGCAGCGCTAAGCTCAGTTTCCGGTTTTCGAACATATTTTCGAATGGGTGGGTATATCGTAATAGGCAGTAAAAGGCACAGGTGGTGCTCTCTGGCCTCGATGTGTAGTATGTTACACTTAAATGTTTTAAATTGTTTTCGTTCGGTTGCTACAAGAATTAACTCAATCAAAAGTTTTCAGATAAAAAGGACCTATAATGTTACGCCAAAGCGCTTAAATGTTTTTAAAAAGCGCGTGCAACCAACCGCATTGAATTGGTATTTCGCAATTCGCAATAAAAAATCTGCATGGTCAATGTACTATAAAAATTTTATGTGAAGAAAGCAGTACAATCTGGGTCAACTGTGATGTCTCAGGATTTGTCTTAACCCCACATTAATCATACAATATTGCTGAGCGCAAGAGAGAGTATTTTTATCTTGGATCACATTTGTATTACAGTAAACCTGCTAATGAAGATTATGATGTTGGTGGGTATAAACCCCAACAAATGCTTATTTCACTTAAGTGCATCCTTGAGTTAGGTTTTGGGTAACGAACTATTGCACATTTTCTGATGTGTATATTCAGATTAATGTACTCACAAATTTTGAAAGCCTTCAAATGGGGAGATACTTTCCTATGTGAATCACAAAATAAGTTCAAATGCATACATAAATGCAAATACATTAGAGAATACGCAATTATTTCAAAATTACTGTGGTAAATGTTTAAATTTGAATTCAAATGTGATAAAGATGACCTTCATTTCACAATATTCTGTTACTTACGAAATCAAAGGTTGACGTTTTGATTATTAAGTTAAACGTGAGCTGCGCACATTACTTTAAATGTCCTTGCTGTCCGAAGTCTGATATTCCGAGGAAACACTTCTTTCTTTGTATACACGTAGGACACACACACATAGGACATTATACACACGTTTTTTTCCTCATGATTGTCAAGAAGGAATCGGGGAATGGCGGATTCTGAGAAATTCGGAATGACGAATTTTGGAGAAGGCGGAGGTGACCGGCAGTCACCTGAACTGGAATCTCACCAGATTATAATTATGCTTGAATCCTTAGTTAGAATTATCTTCAGGAGAAGAGTTTTTACGGCATCGTTTACATCAAAACCATAAAAAATGCTTCAATAATTGTCTCTTGGAGAAAATTACCCTCACCGTGTGCCATAGGATGAAGGTATGACAAAAATACAGTTCGTCAATGTGTCGTTTTGATGGCATCGCTCATACGGCCAAGTGTCTGCCAAGACTATTTCCTGCATGAGAGAGCTGTAAATATCTCGAGAAATAAAGGTATAGTAAATGTGGAAATTCAGGAAGAACCCGAACTAGTAGGATACTAATTTTGCGATCTCCCGGGCACTCCCGCAAGTACCGAACTGCCCTTTTATTCCTCGTGGAGACGTAAATTAACGTAACGAGACAGTCATGGTCGTCCGGGCACGGTAAAATATATACTGATGAAAACTTGAACCAGAAACGATTTTTATGCTGAAAAGTTTTTTACCAAATGATTTAACTACGATGGTTTCTTGTGGGACATCAGGCTTGTGAGGCTGATGAGGAAATTATCAAACACACTTTCCATCTGCATGTTTAGAATACCCGGATGATAAAATAAGCGAAGCAGACTCCAGCGCTGATAGGGGTTTCAATATTCATTTTCCTTCCAGCACATTTTGCGATTAATATCAAAAATCATTTCCATGACGATCAAACCACATCCTCCCGAATTTGCATGATACAGGCTGATGCCCTTATGTCCCTTGACTCACACCTCTGTGGCGGTCTGCAGGGCATGATATACGAATACGTAGGTGTAGTCCACACAGTTGTTGCCGTGTCATTGAAAAATTATGGGAAGTTATTGAAAGCGTCATTTGGAAATGACTACCCCCAAGTGAAGGAAGCAAATATCTCCAAAACTTGCCCCGGGACAAAAAACACGTCACTTGTATTCAACGATGAGCCAGAATAGTCCTACGCGTGACTCAGAATGGAGAGAAATTCAAATTTTGACCATTGACATCTCAAATATTTTAAGTTTGCGAGTCTATGTTGCAACAATGCCAAGTGACTTCGACGGTAGGACACGGGTACCCCGTCACAATGAATGCAAACTAAGAACAAAATCTGTGACTAAGATCTCTCACCTTTTACTCGATTCCCTCGGGCGGAAGGCATCGAGCAAAAGGTGAGGGGTCAGAACGAGGGCCAGACATAATGTAATGAAGGAAAGGTATATAAAATTTAAATGGAGCGCTTGTAAGAGAGAAACCTGAAAGTAAGGTATACAATAAGGTGTATATGGTATATGATAAGCATGGCACAAGTGTAAATATTGTGATTGGTATCGCAAACGTTTGTCTGATTCTCTTCACTATGAAAAACTTCGAAAATATGGTGGCGAACTGTCGTTTAACCTATATCGTAGTAAGTGAAGTAATTATTAGAAAAGGCGACCAACGGCAGAGGCCATTTGCACCAGATGGGATAGGGGGTGATTCGGAATGGATAGGACATGGAGAAAGGAGGAAGGGTGGAAAGAAAACCGGCCGGCGTCGGCATCAGCCTACTGTTAACTAAAGGCACCAAGGGGTGCGCAGTTCAATGTCCCATCCAACCGAAGGCGTACTGACTTAAAGTACTCTCCACAAAACATCCCAATAAGAGAGATAGTACTTAAAATATCTGCCACTTCAAGGATTCGAACCCGGATTCTCTCGGTGGGAAGTCAGGTTTTAAGACGATATATTTAAAACAGCATTTGGACTGCTTCTTAAATACAAGATCAATTGCTTTTCAATCAGCAATAAATTATTTCGGGAATACTATCTGCTTAACGACAATGATAAAATGGAGATTTTGAAAAAATGTGATAATGTGATTTTCTTGACATGTGTTTTATTAAAATTACTTGTCTCATTTCTAGGCGAACTAGTAGAAAACGTTTATCTGTGTAATTATAATGAATTTACGAGCATTCCATCGTTATACGAACGTCACGAACATTACCATTAAATTATGATTAAATCAATTTTTTTCAATTCATACAACCTATGAAAATATAAACCTAGTTGAACAAATTTTAGTCCTGATTTCAATGTCAATTTCTTGATACCCTGTCTCTGCAGACCACATTCTTCGTGTAACGCCTCTTTTGAAGTAACACCAGATTACCCATTGGCAGGCACATTCACGGCAATGAATTCTTTCCATTCAACTAATCCTCATTCCTCGAAAATAAAAACTGCATCTAAAATGAATCCCACGAATTATAATTATTGTGGGTTAACTATGTTACTGGATTAAAATCACTCTACACAAGACCTCGCCAGAAGGGAAATCACGAATGCAGTGAGGGTGTCACATCGCCGAAACTCATAATTACAAAAATTAAATGTAAAAAAATCAATCCTCTATTAAACATTGCACGAAAATCGGTGGCTTTCCGTAAATTTCCGCTGATCGTTAACTATCTGTAAAAAAAACTAAATACTTTCGCTAACAGTCCCACTTTCCAACGTCGGCGAAGCGACGCTAACTACAGTCCCCTTCTTTGTCCACTCCCGGCTGGCGTTCACGCGACACGTAATACTCCGCACTAAGATATGAACACGGCAGGTTTTCCTTTCCCTGCGAGGCTTAGGAATTTGAAGCGAAGTATTTCAATCTCAGGGTTGGAGTGCAATGGACTGTTCACGAATGGAAGATCCTTCAAATATGGGATTTCAGAAGAATTTTCATCGCACAGGTTTCAATGTTATGATGGGTGTATGCTTCCTTCTCGTGGACCTTTCATTCTGGGGTCTAACACGTTTCAGAGTTCGTACATCCCACGAGATTTTTCCCCGTCTGAGTCCATTATCGACTCGTTTTGAGCATGGCAAGATGCAACATGTAGGTCTCATGAATAAATGGGATTGTTGCAGTGCATTCAGACCGTGATCCGCAATAACTTAAAAGCCACGAAACGCGCAGCGCTTTAAGTTTCCATGGGCAAGAGTTCGGAGTTATTTTCAAAGCTTAATGTTTTGATAAGAACTCGCAAAGTTTCAAAACACGAAATCCATTTTGAATAATGCAGCCACAGATAGAAGAGTTTTATGGGTTTAGCAAATCTCTCGCATAGGGAGGAATTTGACAAAAGATTCATTAGATGGGTGTACCAACCCAATAAAGGGATGTATATGATGTGAACAATGTTTGGTTTTGCACGCAGCTCAGGTGGTAATTAGGATCATTAGCAAGATGATGGAGAAGGGAACAAATGATTTCTTAGGGCATGACCAGTTTTGGTACAGAGAAGGCAAATATACACGTAATGCCGTAACAATAATGATACGTATCACTAATAGAAAGAACCATTGAATGCAATCTGGATAAATGTTTTTTCTTCGCAGAATTCGAGACGACGTTTGATAGTTGGTCGTCTTTATTTTGGGGCGAGATTGAGACTATGGAGTCACTTCTACCACCGAACCCCTCATCAGAAATTTACAATGCTAAACTTACAGTTAAATTTCACAAATTATACATAAGCAGCAATAAAATTAATACATACAATATCTTAGGACAGCAACACAATACATTAGTTTCCGAGTTCAATCGCCAGCTATAACAAAATTCATACGCATACTATACATACACGTACACATGCCAATACATTCAAACAATACTTGTAAAACAAATATTCCTGGTCATATCAACAAACGCCAATACAAAGTATGATGCTACTGCGAAAGAAAAAGGAAGGATCTCTAAGTATGTTTCCGGCTGGATTTTTACTGGTTCGTTTGCTGTGTAATTAGTGATTTATGAAGTGCGCGCTTGAATGATGGGAGAGAAGGTGCAAATAGCTCATTCTAATGACGACATGCTGTGTCTGAAAATGACTGGTTGTATGTAGCTGTTCTATGATGAGGGATAAAGAATTTGTGATTACCTCTGGAAATCATGAACTCGTTTATGATGGTTTATGTATTCTAATCATACAATGATTTATGAATTCTATCAAGTCATTGGCAAAATACTGAGGGGTTTATGATTTAGTATCTGATAGAGTATGGTCAGTAATAGCCAGTTTAGTTTGTTAAAATATTCTGTAATGCGGTCTGCAATTTTCAAGTCGTAAATGAAGCGTACGCATGAGTTAAATGACCTTTGGAGTTTTACCGGCAGCTCGTTTGTAAGGTCGTAAGGTAAATACGCTACGGTACCATAATCAAAGTGAGGAATAATGAGAGAAGAAACTGAAGTATGATCATGTGATTTCTCGGCGAAATGCAGAGGAAAAGGCAACTCGGGTTTTCCACCGGGTCAGTTCCTCCATCGATGACGCCAAAGTTTAGGTAAACGAATCGTTTCCCGAAGCGTTGGGGCTATCGATGGAGGAACTGATCCGGTGAAAGACCCGAGTAGCCTTTTCCACAGAGAGGAAACTATCTGCTTTTTAATGTGATGGGCATAACATACTGATATTTCCTAAGGGAGTGGAGGGAGTGATTGACCGTTTTACAAGTTTTGAAAACTTGTGAAGACCATGAAAAATTTTCATCTATAAGGAGCCCTAGATTTGTAATCACATTATTAAAATAGGAAGAATTAATGAACATGTTAACAAAACAAAGATAATGATGTTCTCGAGAAGGATGAAGAGTTTTATCATTAAATTAAGAAGGCAAAAACTAGAGCAGTTGGAACAGGTTACCAATCTTTTTTACCAATTAAAGGTTACCAATCCAAGTGTTTTTGTCCAAGAAGGTCGCAGTAATGGGGACATTAGAATAATTGCGTTGGGCATAAAAGCTTTCACTGAGTGGAAGGAGATGATAAAAAGAACATGGGTAATGATTTTAAGGATATTCTAGTTAAGACTGTGATATTGGGCTTATCTCTTTCCTCCTCCCGAACCACTCCTCCCTGAAAGAAACATTTAACGCCCTCCAAAAATGTCTCACCGCAAAAGTTTCTTCACCCCCAACTCTCTCCTATTTCCCAGCATACCTCCCCTCCAAGCCTTTCTCGGACTCCGCCGTTTATGTGCACGCAGCGACGGCGAATTCCTGACTTATTATTTGCGTGCGAAGCGGACATCCGCGTAGGAGATTGTAAGCCTTAGAGAGGGACAGAGCTCTCTCACTTTCTCTTTCGCCGTCAAATTTGGAAGGGACGCATAAGTTGGCCGGTCATCGGGTGCTTCTTAATCTCCCCAATTAAAAACCTCTCATCAATACCATGTATTCAAATGGAAATTAAGAGCGTTTTTTTAGCAACGAATGAATTTAGAGGTAGAACCTAAGATGAAGGTGTTTCATCCAACGTTTAATATCCGTCTCGCATTCGAGGACACGCGGGTGATCGAACCATGCGAGACGATGTTATGTCGGTGATTATTGAACGAACTGGCAAAATGTTTGATAGTGGACGATCTATAGCCGGCTGCATCGGTTACAAGCAGTTACACTGCCGGAAAATAAAATACTTTCCTCTTCCTCATTTATTTTATTATGCATTAAACATTACCTGATGATGACTTTGTAAGTCGAAACCTAGGTCGTGCATGTAAAATATATGTGGAAAAGCAATGTATTTTCATTTCCGATATGAATCACTTTCACAAAGTGACGCCTAAAACCATTCTATCCATCAAGTTACACTGTCCAAGGAATAGAATGTCTTCGCATTCCTCGCCGTTATTTCTCTATCCGCTCCGCCCTCTTGTGTCGTATCCTGCCCCCTCTACCATATTTCGTTCCCTCGACGCTAGCCCCGCTTGGGCCATTTGCCCTCCGGTGACCAGAGGCCCTAACCTCACAACCTCGCCCCTTGCAAACATCCTTGGCTATGCTTTTCTTAGCGCCCACCATCCGATCACCCCTCCCCACTCCAATCTGGCGATCTTATGCCCCAACCATCCACATGCAGCATTCTTTGGCCTTTGACTTTACACTTCCGCCTTCACACTGCACTCCTCTCGCTCGCTCGCTCTTCTTCTTCTTACCCATTAAGCCATAGGCCGCGGGTGATACTAACTTTCCCGGATCGGCCGTCGATATGAAATAAATACTGTTGACATGATAATTTTCAAGTGCATTAGAGTCAAATTGGCCACATCAGGTGCATCGAGCACTATGAAATATAGTGTATATCGACTGCCTACATCGTAAAAATCGACATCACCTTAATATATCATTTAAATAAAAATATCTACAATGTCTACATCAATATTAGCCTGCAGGTCGACAATATAATCAAAGAAACAACATTTATGGACCATAAACATTTCGGTTTCTTTATGTTATTGATATCGACTTCGTCGAAATAAAATAAATATTGAGCATACATTAAGCTGAGTGCAACACGTGCTGCCTTCGGTGCGTGTTGTTTTTTTTCAAGTATCGATTTTTTCGATCTCCGAGTTTCCTGATGGGTAAATCCAAATGGGACCTAGCGTATGTTACTTCGTGTATTTTTACCTCATTTATTAAAAAAATTAGGAAATCTTACCCCGTACCGTCTTTCCGTGATGTCCCCCAAACAAACAAATTACTTTTCAGTGTGTACGAGGTTCAGTACGTTCGTACAAGGTGTGTCCAAAAAAGATGAGTCTGTTTGAATAAATAATTGATTTTATTAGCAATCCTTTAATCATGCTTGGAGCAGGAGGTTGAAAATATTTATTTCGTAGTTGTGTCCATCCAAAAATCTACCTTAACCGGTAGATTACCTTTTTAAAAAAACCATGCCTTGGCAGCCAATACAACGTTCCCAACGTTTTTTTCAGCTTTCGAATACCGCCTGGAACGCTTCTTTCGGGATAGCTTTTAAGTCTGTGGTACAATTTTGTTAGATGTCTTCAATAGTTTCAAATCGGCGTCCTTTCACGGTGGATTTCAACTCAGGAAATAGGAAAAAGTCCGCAAGAGCAAGATTCGGAATTAGGGTGGCTAGGTAATAACCGATGAGTTGTTTTTGGCCAAAAACTCAGTAACAATCAATGATGTGTGCGCCGGTGCGTTGTCATGATGAAAACACCAAGACTTGTTTTTTTCATAATTGTGGTCTCTTCCGGAACATGACGTGTCTTAACCTTCTCATAACCTCTCGTATAGTGCTGCCCATTCACTGTTTGTCCTTTGAGGACACACATTAATAATGAATAATCCCTTTCTATTGTTTTAAGCTCAACTTTGTGGAAGTTCATATTCATTAAATAAATACATCTATATAAATCTAATCTAATAAATATAAACGAGCTGCAGCTGGTTTTAGTTTTGTACCTGATGATGACGCCTAAGCGTTGAAACTAGTCGTACAATAATAAAGAACAGTGGATGTATACATTGTGTTTCTTTATTTAATGAATAATCCCTTCCCAAGCGGAGAAAACGATGAACACCACCTTCACGTTTGATCCCGGCATCCGAGCTTTTTTGGGTCGTGGGGAAGATGGCCTCTTCCATTATGAATACTGGACTTTGGTTTCTATATCATAACCATATGATCAAGTATAGTGGCTAGTAAACATTTATATTTCAATAAAGGAAAATTTTGAATTTTTTTGCTCCTATGGATCTTTACCAAAATAGACGGCTATCTCTTACTGTGTTTATATTTAGTTTGAATTTCGTTTTAATTTTGCTTAAAAATGCAAGCACTCATAAACTCTCGTGTATAAATACCTGTATATGTGCGCACGTGTGGAGACAACATAGATGTGGTATTTTTAAATGCCTCAGTCACATTTAGAATATGAATCAGGCGTCTAGAGTGCATCGGCGAAAGTCATAATTATGGTATTTGATATTATAATAGGAATGCTTACTATGGAAAATAACTTGAGTTTATTTAAAGCTTTATCAGAAGGTGACCCTATATCAGAAGAGCTTTAATGTGGGTCCATTTTTAAATAATCACAATCATTCAAATTTATATGATAAAGCATCTTATTCTAACACCTCCAGAAGTGACGGGTCCTCTTGATAGATTGCTGGTGTAACGCAGATTTAGGTGCATTAACCAACTGGTGAAAATTGAAATTCGGGTGTTTTTCAAATCATCCAAAATGAAACATCGGATTTGACGTCCAATTCGCCGTTTCCCCTGAATGCTTTCTCTCGTGTTTGTCTGCTTGCGTGCCTCTAGTTTCGCAAAGGGGAGAGCGAATTTTGAAATAAACTGACGCGAGATATCCCTTCAAAATATTCCTCATTACCTCCCGGGCACTCCCGTTAAAAGCATCGCAGAAGCTAGAGAATCTGGCCACCAATTGCAGCCGGATCCAGTCGGGTAGTGGATCGAGTAAAATCCTTGAAATAACGGACATTCTGTTGAAATGAAGACACCACATAACTTCCGTGTCCACACAGTGAGAACTAAAATAATAAGACGCAATATATGGCAAAATTTTCCCGCGAGAGAAACTTTTACCTAAATGTATCAAGTGCTGTGTTGAAATCGGATACATTCATTTGAAGCCCGGCACAGATCTTAAAAGACGATATGCAAATGAAAATTTCATCCATCAAAGAAATGAGATTATCAACACCGAGGCGTGATAGCCGAAAATCCATGGCATTCATTTATACTGGATCTTAAAAAAAAATAGACTTGCTGAGCGCGCTAATCAGAGGATTAAATGCAAAATAAATTGTTAGGGTGCGCTAAAAATTGTTTGCAACATCCAACCCGAAATATCATACGTAGTTATTTCACCGGTGTAGTATTTCAATAGCCGAAGGGGTTTCATTTTAGACGGAAAAAATGTTCGCCTAGCTCTGAAAGCAGAATACATGCCACTTCCTTCGTTGCCCTGTGACATCTTTTGGTATGTAAACACCGACACTCTCTTGAAGATACTACGATGCAACGAAAATAATCGCGTAATGAAATTATATTTTGTAAATAATTAAGAAAGTATAATTTTTTTCCGGACATATCACTATTTGCGTGTCCAAGAAAATATCTGTTGAAGTACCCAAAGTAGTGCTCTACAGGAAGTACTCAAAGTAGTGCTCGTACAAGCAAATAACCCTTGAATCGCATTTGTCTGTTTCGTCATAATTGCATCGAGTATGACAGAGCTAGCAAAAATGCTCCATGCTCATAGTAGATAATCATGGCATAGAAAGCACATGAAGACACAATCAAATTATCCGTGACGTTGACGACATTGTCGTGATGATGAACAATTGGTAATCCTCGTCGTTTTAATTTAACTGGCATTGGATTGTGTAAGATTGGAGGAAATATTTACGGACTTCCTTCCGACTTCATAATGCTCTGTACACATCGATACTTTGATTATCCTAAAGTAATTTGACGATTATACGTCAAATATCTGTATTTTTAATCGGATACGAGAGGAACCAACTCGGAAAATTGTTTTAAAAACGAGGACTGCTGAAGTGGGTTGGAAATGAGACCTTTTCTCCTAGATTTGAATTATTTTCATTCATTTAGCAAATATTCACACATTTAAGTTGGTGAAAATACACGTTAACTAAAATATGCTGAACAATTTACCTACAGGTATTAGTTTACCTCCTGTATGAGTGAGAATATTTGAGGAAGATTTTGCATACCGTTCCCACCGAAATAAAGATAGCCTAGAAAGGATGAGTACTCAGGGAGGGTTGAGTGGGGAAGCGGGAGATCCATAAGGAGACGGGGACGGTGGCTACAAGGGAGGAAGTCGAAAGGAGAAGAAGGCGTGTGTCCTGGATGTTTGTTGCCGGGAGGGGAGGGGCTACTCTATGAGGTTGAACACTTCACAAAGGAATGTTTTGGGGGAAGGCCTGGGGAAAAGCGATGGCTTCTCCCTCTGCAACCCTTGTTACAATCCAATTATTTTTCCACGAACGATAAGATATCATAATAACATTGTTCGACCTCCGTAGGATCATGTTCGGGTAAAATTATTCTGGTGTATATTCACCCCCTGGCGGTGGCTTGCAGGATATATTATTATTATTAGGTAATCTACCGGTTAAGGTAGGTTTTTGGATGGACACAACTATCAAATAAATATTTTGTAACTCCAAACAAAACCCAATCCAGCAACCTACTCTACATCAGGTCTCTCTTCATCTCTGTGTATTTCTTTCCTCCCTTCATCCCGTCCAACATCGTAAATAAATTAGTGTTCAAGAAGTTAAGCAGTAGATTTTATTATAATATAATAGTAGAGTATAATAACGTAGATAGTAGAGTATATATTATGATTTTGGCAACTTTAAGTTTCAGTTTGTTTTACTGCATTTCACAGAACGGTTTACATACAATTGATCGTTCTGAAGAATGAATTAAATTATGCCTCAAATAAAGCGTGGCCATTTGATTAGTCATTTTTTTGTCAACGGAAAAAAAGACAATATAAAGGTCCTATTATGTGTCGAGCGGCCTGGGTCATTCCTACATATATTCGCTGTCGGCCTTACTTAATATCAACCGGTATTTTTCATTTGGTATGTAACCGGCAGTTCTCGAGGGTGACTCAAAGAAAGAACTAAAGTGAACGGGTCATTGAGGTGAGGCGATCCAATTGACGCCACAAGTGTAGTACTTAGATCGCAGTACTTGAGTACTAAATTGAGTCCGCATCTGCTCCCGCGAAGCTGTACACATTGATCACGCTGTTCCTAAATCCGACTGAAGTATAGTCTATATGACACGTTTCTGAGTCGCCTTGCATTTTCCATGCAAACCAATTTTACCTTTTATACCTTCAGTGGTTTCTGAACAAAGCGCTGATGATAATTAGCACCTGACACCAGCAAAACTCTACTTTCTCTTCATGTCATTCCTTGTTCCTAAACCGTAGTCCCTCATCTCACTACTATCTCTTCCTTCACTTGATATCCCATTCCAACCCCTTTCCCGCCTAGGATCTAGTAATAAAAGACATATAGTTCTGGTTGCAATTTGTAGACGCACTATCAGGTTAGCGTTTTTTGGTAAAAATTCTACTTATCTGAAAGTAACTCATTCGCTCACGACATTCACAATGTTTAAGAAAAAAAGCCGACAAAGTTGAATTCATCCGACCGAAAACCTGCTCGGACATTTGTGGGATAAAAATGTGATATACGTACGTCCATGTTTTTGGAGTTCCGGACCACCTTGACCCGCCAAAGGATATGATAAGGCTATTTAAGTGTTAATTCACAAGTAATTTTCGATAGTGACATCGTTCGAAAATTTTTATGCCACGTATTTATGGGCATTGAAAATGCATCGTTTAATAACATCACTATCTTGGAGACATCGATACTGTTACTCCCTCTCCATTCCACCCAGGTAGTTGCATCGATGCTAAAGCCCCACAAACGTAGTCTAAAGGAAATTCAGTGTCGCTCTTCCAAGAGCACGAACGAACTTTGAGCGGCATCACATTATATTGTAAAGCTGCAATTGTGAAAAGGAACGCCTGCAGCAGTTTCAGACCAAGTGGTCCCTCGAGGTGAAATTAAGCGAGCACACAGTTTAACCTTTTCTTTAACATTGAGGAAACGTCTTTGGAATCAATCAAATCCAACACATTCCCTAATATATTTGGATACCATAACATGTTTACTCTCTTGTTGGTTCCCAATGTTTACCATCTAACGCAAACCCTATGATAATACTGACACATATTACATATTATCATTGGTAGTCCACCACTTAAGTTAGCTTTTGGATGGACATTGCTATACTTCCCATTTCTGCCCAAAAAGACAAGACACCTCACACCACATTAAAATGTCTTTCAATACTTTCCATCTTCCTTCATTCTGAAAGTCCAAATTGCCTATCCTTTTCCTCCTCCTTCCTCATTTGTCTACCACCCTCCCCTCATTCACATTCTTCATAATTCCATTGCCAATCAAAATATTCTGCATCCCTTTTCACTGCCTCCTTTAGACTTATCCCAACAAACCTCTCTCCTCCCTACCATTCCTAGCCTTCTTTATTGGTTTTCCTTTTCCAAGCCTCCCCACACTCACATCTCAAATGTCTCTAACCCACACCAATCACCTTGCTCCAAAGACTATGTTCCTCATTTATAAGCCAAACAATATCACACTCCATATCAATGTTTTTACAAGTCTTTTCTCAACATCCATACTCAATATTCCTGCCACCATTTCTCTTCTACTTGTGAAAAGTCTATTTTTCCCAATGCAATTCTGGTCCTAATGTCCCTACATTTTAATCACCTTGTCCAAATTCAAAATAGCAAAACTGTTCCACCTGGTCCAGTTTTTATCCTCCTATTTAATTGCTTAACTTAACCTTCCTCCTTTCCAAAAACTTCATAGCCTATATTTTGCTTGGATTATTCTATATCCCAGACCTATCATACTGCTGTCCTAATGCTCTCAGCAATAGCTGGCTGGCTAACTAAAGCTTGATCATCTGATATTATGGATTCCCCACGGCAAATTTGACTTTATGGATTCCTCACCAAATTTCATTCCCACCTTCAGTTCTTCCCATATCTCTTATACCATGTTCTCCACCTATACTGCATTGAAACACACAGCTAATAAAGGAACCCATCTTATTTCTCTTCCTAACACTTACCATCCTGACTCTCCACCCACAAGTATCAGAGCTGATATAATCTAGTTATTTTATTTCTATCATTATGCATTCACATCTCTCTCTCTCTCTGCTTTGATTCACACTCATCTGGATTGGTCAAACCTTTGAGCATCTGGTACAAATGAAATTCATGTATGTTAGTCCTAGTCTCAAATTAAATAATTACATTTGACCCTGCCAATATCTTAGGGTACAATCAGAACTTCACGGACTTCAAGAAGATACATAGCGAGGATGAATTATGACCTGAGAAATAAGGGGTCCACTGAAGGTTATAGGACTTCATAAAGTAGACTTTCAAAAAGAATTATGAAGATAGATTTTTCAAGGAGGATTGGGGAGAAAATGCATGGCGCTTGCATATGCTCCCACAGCCCTAGAGTATGGGTGCCTAGAAATGGCAAAAATGGTATTTTGGTTCTTCTGAAGATTCTCACAAAATATAAATTGTATAATGGGTGACATGGTGGGAATGACAGATAGACAATATCCATCTAACACCATGAATCCTTGAATAGATTGTACTTGTCCCAAGTTACTCATTTATCTCTTTCAAGCCCTCATTTGCATCTCCAATTTTATGAGTGCTAACACAGACTCAAAGATTTCTTTTCTTATAAATATGTGCAAGTTGGTTTGATCGTGATGGGCTCTAATTTGTGGAAATACAACATGAATTCAAAATAATAACTAATGTTAATTTTACACTACCATTAATTGCATGCAAAATGTTTCCATGTCGACCCATCATCTCAAGGTAAAAAAATTGAGATTTTGCATCGAGATGGTTCATTACTTTAATGATCTGATCATTCATTAAATGATAAATTAATTTCGAAAATTACCATTATTATTACTGTCAATTATGCACTTTGGTTCAGGAACTGACAAATGAGAACACTTCAAATGAACCAACCAGATAGTTAACCATTTTCTGAGAAAAATCAGCATAGTGGACCACATGAAATACTTGTATTCCATACCAACACGTGATCCCAATCTGCTACAATATATTAAAAATTGCTGTCCCTTAAATGAAAACTATCAGTGAAAAAAATAGCAAGGATATACTTGAATGAAAAGGTTAGGAGATGCATTATTTTACATCAATTAAACATGTTGCATACATTTCTTGAATTTGAGAGACAAACATTACCAAATACTAGAAGGACACAAAAGAAAGTCACTTGATTAATTAAAAATTGTCTACAGCAGAGAATCGTATAACTATTGAAAACTTAGAAAGGGACATGATAGAAGGATGAATTGCATACAAGTATACCACCTGGAATGAACAAGTGTATTAATCCTTAGGCTTCCGTGACGTCTGTCTGATGAATGATCCATGCTACTTCTGGGAATTTCTATTGCGTAGGTGTTGATGGACAACCATCATATGCGATGGTAATTCCCGGAAGCAGCATGATCCTTCATCAAACAAGCACATTGTTAAAGAAAAATGGGTAGGTTCAACCCAAGGTTAAATTATTATGAGAAGGCAAATGCTTCATCCAACAAGGAATTAATGCCCACAACATTATTAAAAAAATGGCATTGCCATTGAAAAAACACTGAAAAATGTTAGGCACCTATTTCAAAATTGACAGAATTGCTTGGTAAGTAAGCATCACCCATTATGGATTTAGAGTCAAGCTCCACATATTTTTTTCTTTAAAATAATATCACACATTTAAAATTTGGAACAAATATTGAGGATATTTTTTTTTAATTTTAACAATGAAACCAGGATGTAGAACCAAGAATCAAAGCAAGAAAAAATACTTGGTCATATTCCACAGAATTAACTATAATGACTGGTTTAGCTACTTGATGTGTTAGCACTGGAACTGGTCATTCTACATATTCAATTGTGCAGAATATCATTAAGTGTTTCTTTATTAATGGACGTAAAAGCCAGCCAAGTTAACATGTCTACCATGAATTCCAAGCAGTAAAACCATTTCAATCAGGCATGCAGATTCTGGCAACAAGTTATGTATCACTGCGTATATTTCTAATCCTGATTGCATCTACATATAATTTTAATGAAGACAACAGTTTTGCTGTTTTGGCTGGCATGTTTAGGTGAGGAAGCCTACTGAAACATTACCAAATTATTGTGTTTTCATAAACGCTATACGCTGATGATAGTCCACACACAAATTTCATCAACACCATTCCAAGTATACAATCAAATGACCTATTACTCTTAGAGACATGTTCCCTGGGATTAAGCCAAATACTTTGAATTATTTACAAAGAATAGGCCTTTGGAATGGAAGTAAGAGACCATATTTTTATGACTATGAGTAAACTTCTTTGTTTAAAAAAGTTATTCTCATATTTTATATAATCCCTTGTATTTGAATAACACAATATATATTATTTTTTCACCACCGACTACATACTCTTAAATATACTCAGCCTCACCTTATTAACTACTAATAGATGAGGTGCATTCAGAAAGTGTGCTACAACTGCATTGAGTGGATACTGAAGACTACTGGACCTCTTATTCCTGCTCGTTATTTGACTTGCACCATTTTATCCTAAGGTATATTACCTCGCGTTATTCCTAATTCCTTGAATGGATATCTTCTTCATAGATATGCAATAACTCTGGATAAAAATAGCTGTAGTAGTAAATACTTGGTTCAAGCTGTTCATTTCAATCAACATTCTGATGTGCAACATTGTAGTAGTTGTAAATGGGTGGTTAATAATATCATAATAATTTGCAACTCAAGCCCACCACCTTAAAAAGCTGCATTTTCCACTCTTTGATATTACTTGCAATCCAATTAATTGTTAGTCTTGCATAACTGTCCCAACTAGTTAAAAAAAATGCAAATAATTTTAATCCACTAGCTACTGAAAAGAACAAAGGACATACATATGTACCCACAAGAGAAGTCTTAATTGACTTACAATTTTTAATACAGTTTTCTTTAATTAAGGCCAAAATGCTTACAGTAGTGGATCTAGGTTAATTTTGTAATCTAGGATTATGAAATTATGCCTCAAAACTATAGTTAGTAAATGCAGTGGAGTTTTTATGGTGGTGCACCCTGCTATCTCTTGAGCAATTAACAATGTGTACAGGTAGAGGTCCACATTCCTCCTGGCTTCAAGAAACTGACATGACATTTGCTTGATAGGAACATTTCATAGAGTCACACGAGGGAAAAGGCAATGCTACTCAAAAAGATCCCGCACACTAAACCAAAACAGCAACAGGAGCTGTTTTTCAAGGGGACATTCCTCCATAGGCTCCATGCAATCTATCCCATTACATCATAATAACATCCTCAAAACAATCAAACCACAATTCACCATATCCTGAAGGGCATATTTACTCAATGCCACCAACTACTCATTTCATGTCAAAAGGACTCGCATAAAAAACTTCCAAGCTATATGATATTCATCGCGCCCATTCTTCATCACTCCAGGAACTCAATACAATTTGTCAGTCCACGGCCCACAACTTAAGAAAAGAATGTCAAGTTTGGATCTAAAAAGTGAATGCCAAGAGTACATTAGTTAATATCTTTTATTACACCTTGAAATTCGATACATAGTTGATCATTTTAAGTCCTTGGAACGAAACATGAACTAGACATACCTCACATTATGAACGTATATGACATCCAGCTTATATAATTGTTAAAGGATAATTGTGAGCATTGATATTCAATCACCATATTTAAATAACAGAAAATGCTTAAACGAGAAATGTCTACAAATACATATATTTCCAATCAGACCATTGATTTTCTGCCGTTTCACAATGGAAAGAAAATTGACAACTTTAAATGATACTTTTCAGTTAAAAAATGAGGTTAAATTGTCGGGAAGCTGGTCTCAGCAAGTGTTTGTTCCACAACACGCACAAAGATGTTCAATTTATCCCACTGTGATGATAAAAACTTTTAAAAGGCCGACTGGTAGGTTGCCAAATGATTTACTAACTTGTGGAAGACTCTTCCTTTCCATGTGCTTTCTTCTGCTTCTCCCTCATTAGATCGGCGTCCCTAAAATGTATTTCAAATAAATATGATGATTCTTATAAAAGCAGACATAATTTCAGCACTGAATTTTGCCTTTAAAATACCTTTGCTTTCTCTGTTCCAAAGACATGCCTTTGTTAGACGTCTTGTCATTTGCAGCCTTTTTGCGTTGTATTTCCTGCTGCTTTTTCTGGTTCTTAACACGAGCAAGTTCCCGCTGATTACCACCTATACCAGAGAATTCATCATATCACTAACTTTCCAAAATCTAAAATGAGGTAAAAGCTTCAAAACAGTCGATTTGATGCCTTTCACAAATGGTTATATATATAACCTTGAATACGAAAACATGGCCTACTTTGTTAATCTGTACGAAAGAAATATTTTGCCGTTTGACCTTTCGTGGCAGCAACCAACCAATCCATTAAAAATGCTAAAATGGAGATCATTGAAAATTATTATACCTTTGAAACATGTTACTTCATTGTACAGTTAGGTGAGCAAATCTGACCCAGTAAATTACAATAATACCCAATATTAACGTGAAACAAACTTGACGATCGATGGCCATTAAAAAAAGGTCTTTAAACCCTAAATGCGTGTTCTTTAATGCAGATCCAAGTAAAAAAAATGTAACTCCACTGCCTCAAAACACTACATTAACAAAAATGACATCAATAAAGTTCATTACTTGAGTTACAGTGGCACCAACCCTGTCTGACGTTTTTGCGAGATGTCGCTTCACGAAACATAGAAATAGATTCTTTCTAACGGTCTAAAAACACCTAGCGCAGATTTAAATATAGTGATCCAAATATAAATTTGCATCAAAATGTACACTGCCGTTTATGTAGGTTGACAGAAACCCTACTTAGCTACAAAAAATGGATTTTTATATTCTTCAGATTCGTACAACGTGATCAAGACCGTTTACATCAATAAAATTTATAAGAACTAAATTAAAAATAAGACATAAAAGAGCCTTACGTGTCATTTTGAATTTCCAGCAGGTACTCGGCGGAGAGTGATCCGACTCTCAAATGAATGAGAACTCCAGCAATATTTTGACGAGTTTTAACTCCGTTAGCTGGAATAACAAAACCTCAGAAGATGAACTGTGGCACTGTAGTTTGCCGCAGCTGGGAAAATGGCGCTGGTGTCAATGCAGCATCCGAAACAACGGTTAATAATGAAGCTGAATTACTGTTTATGTTACTGGTGATAATTAAAAAAATACCATAATTATATGTACATATGTATCTGCTACATTACTGAGAAAATATATAAATTTATACATCCTTGTTTTCCGCCTAAGAATGGGGGCAGCACTAGTCGACAGAATTGATCCGTCGATTAAGTGTATGTATACAATTTATGCAACGGTTGACTTTCGCCAAGCCTGAAGTATCAAACGGACTCTCTGGGTATTTTTGATGTAAGTATGCATTTATTAAGATTGTTTTTTATGTCAGCGCCGAATAAAATGAATGGGTTGAAGTTTTGTTGCGATAGATATATGAAATGTAATGAGTTTATATTTAATATACCTTTTTAAACGTTTTGTTGTAGTACCTGCAAAAAAATGCCGAAAATCAAAGATAAGAAAAAGGTTTCTGATACGGAGTCCTCCGATAATGAGTCTTCCGAAGATGTGAGTGTTATTTCGAGTATTGATTTTCTATACCAAACATGATTGGCGTTGAATCAAGGTACGCGCCATGTGCCTCAGGGGAAGGAAGGAAGCAGCCATTAAAATGAAATTATTTGATACAATGCGTTAAGCCCCCAAGAGCGGCATTTTAATGAGTGCCGTACTGGTTTACATAACATTTTTGCGGAAATCGTTTGCTCATTGAATCCTTGATTTTCTGTATAGTGGAGTTTAAGCGTATATTTACTATTTATTTCTATTTAATATGCACATTGTAATCGTAGTGGAAACATACATTTAAATAACATTTATAGGTTAGGAAAAAGGTTTATTTTGAAAACCCAAAATAATTGGATTCTCTTGAGTGATCATTACCGAATTATAGAAATAGTATGACACTTCAATAGAGCCATTGGCTATAGGAAAACAATTCCTTAGTTAGTAGAGGGTGAAATGAATATGCATCCTCACAAAAACGAAGCAAATTTGATCAAGTTGATACTTAAATGAAGTGGCCAGGTGTGATATTTGATTGTAATTCGTCACTTATTTTAATTTACGCGTTGTTTTTCTTTGCCATTGAGGCTGCTTACTCAAAATACATAACTTTGAAGGTAATTTCTTGAACAATTCCCATCTCAAGTTATTCAGAGCATTCATTCTCTTGTCTGAAAGGAATAAAGATTTCTAATCACCGGAAAATGCTAATACGTATTGAAACCCGGGTCGTAGGATAAAGCATGCAATGAAATTATCAAAGTTGCAATATTTCATTTCGTGATGGGTAAAATCGTCTCCGGTGTCACTGAGTGTAAATATTGCCGGTAATATTCTCAAGTACTTAATATACTTGATATATTTTACTTTAACCATGGAGGTATATAAAAAAAACATAAACACAGTAATGAGTTCACTCATTACCTCAGGGCCTACCTTGTTGAATGAGTGAAGGGGAATATGCCAGGAAGGGGTAGATGAATGAGGCCTATGCCCAGGAAGTTCTGGTACCCGAAAAACACAGCTTGGGTGGACCTGTAGGTGCCCAGAGTGCCTTGGGAATCGAACCCGGGACCCTCCGGTCAGTAGTTCAACGCTCTACCCCATGGACTACCGCGACCCGCGGAGAGATATTATGAAAAATATTTGTCCTCTCAATTAACCATCGTTAGATAGGAAACTGATTATCAGGGTAATACAATGAGTCCTTCGTTTGATAGGGAGAAATTCATTTGAAGGTCTGACCACATCCATTGGTGTAATGACCATTCTACACCACTGATTGCTTTACGCACTCACTCATTGCTTTTTACATGTGACAATATGTATTTTCTTAATTTTTTTTACTATATCCGAAACATGAATCCTAGAGCTATCATGAGATCTATTTTTGTACCCCAGTACCTGAGTAAACAAGGTAATAAGGTGTTCAAAATTTCTCTTCCCTATGGTAATGTCTATATGCGCCAGTTGTAATGTGCCTGCATTGTTTTTGCCCTTGCGCCTTATGAAATTGTTTTTTCCTATGGATAACTTCCTTGCCTGAAATAACTATATCTTTGTAGGAGAAGCCAGCACCAAGCAAGAAATCGAAATCCTCTTTGCCGGAAAAGGATGAAAATGGCGATTATTCTTGGCAGCTTGAAAAGATGAAGTATGTCAAAGTAAGAGCATTCAAGGGAAATGTGTATGTTGACATAAGGGAGCATTATTTAGCTGATGGAAAGTTAAAACCAGGGAAAAAGGGTAAGATATCATTTTTTCAGATAATAAATTGTAGAAAATATAGTACTGTATTAATATATTATAGTTCTCTTTTGTTTAGATATGCAAACAGAATGAAATATGTAAAATTAGCTGTAATGCAAGTAGTTAAGGAGGCAGTTTAGACTGCATGCCATCTGTTAATGTGCCTTGTGAAAATAGGCTTGCTCTAATGCTTTGCACTTGTTCATTGCAGGTATCAGCCTCTCAGTTGAGCAGTGGAGACGGCTCAAGGAGCTAATTCCAGAAGTTGATGAAGCTGTAAAGGATTTGTAGAGTCTGTAATTTGTTTCAAAGGCTGTTCATTTTTTTGTGATAAATATGTCATCTGCAAATTCATTTTAACAGACAATTTTACAGAAAGGTGATATCCCTTGTGTGCACATCTGTGGTTCACTTTTTTGGTTCTTGTATTCATAAGCATTAATTGTTGTGTTCAGTTGCCATGTTAATTTGTGATTTGATGTAATAAATAAAATTGTAATTTCTAGGAATTTCACTGATTATCAAAAATCTCCTATTTGCTGCCCATTATAAAGCAGGTATTCTAGGTTTAAAATATGATAGTGTTGGTTGCCACAAGTCTGACTGCTGAGGTTTCATTCCATGGCAATGACTGGTATGGCAGCAAGCAATTCCTGCAGAGCCTTGGCAGTAAAGCTACGGTTGTCATTATTAATGGTAGATTATGGGTGAGCACACTTGGTAGTAATCTCTACTACATTTTTCTAAGACTCAATTATTACAACACGAGATTTAAATACAAATAATCCTTAAATCCCGCATACTTTCTGCCTCTCAATTCAGTTCCACATGCCTATATTTTCCTTCCCTCCTACTTGCCCAAGCTTGCTTAACAAATTTCATTTATGAAATGTATATTATTTCCTGGGTGGCTATGTGTAGCCTCAGAAAAGGTCCTCGTAAATTCTGTATCCACCGCCAATCCAGCTGACGAGCCCTCTTGGGTCTTGCTTTAAACTTCCACCATCTTGGTGGATTGTATATGCAAGGGCATGCAGAGTGTCATGTTGGTTCAATATGATCGAGTTGAATCACTGGGGAGGTTTCCAGAACCAGCAGCTGCTGAGCCAGGACACCTCCCCAGATTCTGGACTGGACTAGATATTAATGAATAAAAAGCGGAAGCTAAATCTAGTTTTGCAAGAAAGGAACCTTTGGGAATGTTACTAAGGACCTTACTAAGGCCCTTAGAGAGAACACTTTCAGGTTTGTTGGTTTAAAGCACGGCCCAAAAGGGCTGGTCAGCCAGGAAGGTGTGACTGGGTATTCTTTATGATTATTTCCATGTCCATACTGATCGGTACAGATTTAAGGTGAAACGCTTGACATTTTCTGAGGCTGTACATAGCCACCTGGGAATCAACATACTCATTGATATATCATATGAGGCATATTCATAAAGTAAGGGCTGTTTGCTTATATTTAAATATTAGTACTTAAGAAGTTTTACTCCTGCAGTGCCATCTACTGCTTCATTGAGAAACTATAGCAGCATTTGTTTTGTTTCAGAAGTCATTTGCTTGTCCATGCATGCAAAAAACAATGTCCGCGACAATTGTTGATCCCACCAGCTGTGAAATTCGTTCTGTCATATGATTCTTGTATGCAAAAGGATTGTCGGCTGCTGAAATTCATTGAGAGTTATGCCTAGTTTATGGACCTACAGTTATGAGTGAAGGAAAGGTTAGACAATGGTGCCATGATTTTAAAAATGGATGAAGAGCGAAGTGGCAAGCCCAGTATTCTGACCGATGAAATTGTTTCGCAAGTGAAACAAAAACTGCAATGTGATCGTCGATGGACGATTAATGGCCTGGCTGAACAATTTCCTCAACTTGGATGTACTACTGTCTACAATATTGTCACGGAAAACCTCTGATACTAGAAATTGTGTGCATGAAGGTGGGTATCAAAAATGCTCACCAAATACCACAAACAACAAAGAATGTCCAGTGGACAAGAGTTTTTGGGTCGTTGGGAACTCTTTGACCACCCTGACGTTGCACCTAGCGAATACTTCCTCTTCTTGCACTTGAAACAGTGAATGTTTCGAAAATGGAGAGGAACTCAAGAACAGTGTTGTTAATTGGTTCAACTCTCAGGTGGTGAGCTTCTATGCAGAGGGGTTAAAGAAGCTGGTGCAGCAGTACGAAAAATGCTTAGAAGTGAACAGTGATTATGTAGAGAAGTGAAGTACGTTTGTAGCTAACTAAAACAGCCAATGAAATATGCTTCATATGAGTATATTTTTTCCTGTGAACAAACAGTCCTTACTCATGAGCATGCCTGGTATAAATGAAATTTGTTGAGCAAATCCATTGTCATATCAAGGCCTATAATGATATGGCATTGGTTCCCGCAGTGCTGATTGATGAAAGTTCTGGGAATGGGAATGCCTGTGAAATAGACCAACTCAATACATCCATTTTTTTGCAGTCTTCAACATTCCACTGCCAATTCTGCTAATCACCCTCTACACTATCACACCATACCTAATAATTCCTGTCGATCAATTTTTCTATTCTTCTCTCACAAAAATCTCAAAAACCATTATCTATGCTTATCCTCTTCCTTGCTTCAATGATAAAGTTCATCACCGTAGCAAACTACCCTCTATTTCAAAGTTTTCCATTATCTTTCCTTTATTTACTATATCATTAAACTCGCTCATGAGCAAACTGAACATGTAAATAAAGAAAAACAAGTTCCATAACTGAGGTGTAGCTTTCTTTCCCTTATAAAATAAAAAGCATAGGCACTTGAATAAAGACAAAGGAAACTTAAAGAATGAATAAAGGTCTTAACACATTCAAAAGCAGCAGGAAAGCAGAATGTGGGTCTTGCTTGCTCCAAAATCTACTGCAGAATGGGGAATTAAAATGAAAGTTTTGAGTAAATTATGTATTTGTGGGTCATGGTAGTCCAGGGGGTAGAGCGTTGGACTACTGATCGGAGGGTCCCAGGTTCAATTCCTGGGCAAGGGCACAACTTCTGGGCACCTACAGCTCCACCCAAGCTATGTGATTTCTCGGGTACTGGATCTTCCTGGGAAACCATAACCGGCACAGGGAAAGGAACTGGATGTATGAATCCCTTACCTTATCCCCCCTACCTTTATGTATGAATATTCACACCCCATCGGGCTTAGTACTGGGTGAACTCTCCCATCACCAACCAAACCGACCTTCGGGTTCATTATGGTGTTTATGGTTTGTACTCCATTCAAGCTTCATCAATTACGTGGACATATTGAAAGGGAAAAATGGCTCGGAAAGACAAACCAAAGACTTGATCATTAAGACTAGTAAGATGCACTGCCCTCTTACTGGAAGAATGAAATGTCATCAGAGGATAAAAGGCAAATTCATTCGTACAACTTTTGCTTTTTCCTGTAATATCCAAAGTAAATGCTGCACTGAAAGGACTCACAATTTTTCATGAAGTAATGAGTTGATATATGAGGAAGTCATCCCATGCACTGGTTTGTTTAACAAGGCAGTTGATCTTACACCAACAAGTATTAATCTTTAATTCCCATCCTATGGTCTCTGTGAGGCCATCCATGGATTTTATGGTGAAAGTACAAAGATATCAAGTAAGGTAATCCAAGCAATAATACAAAAGCTGCAATTAAATTTTTATTCAAACTGTTGCTTAAGCTTTGCGCCATAAAACAGAATTTGCAACAACAAAGCACTTCAATGTGCTAAGGCAAGCAAAGCTTCACATTATTTCTATCTCAAATTCAATTTATCAAAAGTAAAACATTTTTTGCAATAATTCTTGCATAAATTATCCGAAAACGATGAAAATAACTTTTTTATTGTCAAACAATACAGACATAGAAATTTCAATTGATTTTCAATTCCATACACTAAAGAGAAAAATATAAAGATACAATAAAATGCTGCACTCACTCATTAGTCAACCATTACACATGTATCGAATTCTGCTTACATCAATCAAAATATAATGTGATTTGTCATCACATTTTGGTTCATATAAACCTTGGTACCACTTCTCTATCAGTCATGCGTGGCTTGAAATAACTATTTATAAAAACAAGCCATAAATTTTGAAAATCCACCATCAATAAAAATCCACTGTGCATTCTTCTGACAGGAATTTGGCACAATAGTCAGTTTAACTGCAACTTCTCATGCCATTTGCTTATGAAAATAATTGACTATGTTTTCTATACTTAAAATAGTGTGCCATCTCCAAGGATATCTCTTTATAACAGAAAATAAATAAGTTAAGCTCATTGGTACTCACTTTAAATAAAGTTTTCAACAATATAGAATATTCATGCCATTCATCAACTATTAAAAAACTAATGTCTTTGGTTTATAATATTATTTTTTTCCTGGCCATTATTCTAGACCAATATAAAATGCATGTACATATGTATACTTATCATCTTTCGACCATTAAAATAAATAACGCATTGTACATAACACCTTTCAACAATGGTGAAAAATATGATAAGTTTTAAAATAAAGTACATAGTAAATAAATGGAATCAATGATGGTAAATGGAATGAACGCCAGCAACACCACAATTTAAATATGAAACATGAAACTGATAATCTTCTAACCATTCTAGGGTGCAATAGAATCCCAAAATTCACATCTTTCTGGCGCCTGAAAATATTAATTTCTCAATTTAGAATTTTTCAAGATAAATGAAGCCATTACACAGGAAAACATGGCCCCAAAAATTCTTGTTACCCTTTATTCAAATGTAATCACTAGTATTGAGAAATGCCATGAGGGAATATTGTAATGTGGAATAGATTGAGACAATATATGGGACATACACCAACCAATTATTTTGTGATTATAATAAAATTTAAAGTTAGATGGTGATTACGATCAAAATTATACTTGGCCATAAAGAGCCCTTAATGATATGGGAAATGTGTTTGTGTGTATGTTATGCTGACATGACCTTTGGCCTTAGTCATAGTTAATTGAAATAAAGAATATACACATCGCCAAATGAAATGTTCCCACAGTCAAAATTTGGAGCAGAACTTCTCAAATACAAATAAGTGGCCTTTTTTTACTACAGAAAAAATATCACCCGCCAATAGATCAATATTGTGTCAATCACCATTTAAAATTTTGGCTATCAGTTTATAACTTCCAAACTGTTGAGGACCATATGTAAATGCAAAAGGCTTAATATCTTCATCAGAGGGTGTAAAACTTGGAAGTTTCACTTTGTTATGAATTATCGCTTTAGGCAGGCCTAACACAAAAAATAGGACCATTTTGAACCTCCATCAGTTTCATGCATGATTGCAACTTTCATATAAAGCGTGTCAAATTATGAAATGCAGACGAAGCCATGAATTCAGGAGTTCCACTTTTGTTTCCTGTTAAATAAAAGCATTACAATGATAACTTCATGCAATGGTGACATGTAACATAAGACCTCTTGGTTTTATATCAGCATGAACCTTGACACACTAAGGTGTGATATTATACAAATTTAAACAATTCAGGAAAGCAGAATTATGCAGAAATAGAGCTATCTTAAATTTTTGAAGAAAAATGGCAATTAAATAATGAAATTAATAGCTCTTTTCCCATTATCTAACACCATAAATGAATTCCCATGATCCGAAAGAAATTCATAATATTAAGTCCTCAAAATGAGTTTTTTCAGCATGAGGTTTCATAAAAAATTCCCACAAATGTAAAATACCCCAATAAAAAATATGGGCAATACTGCATTTAACTTCATGATAAAATACTGGTCCATCTGAAGTGCACTCACTTCCATTGCTTGACAATTTCATCGTACTTGAAATCTTTAACAACTGTACACATAATCTCATATTGACAAATTTAAAATTTATCTGCATGACCTCTCATTCAGATGTCATTCAAATGGGTTTCAGAAAAATGAAGTATTTCAAAATTGACTCGAGAAGAGGCATACACCAAAACTCTCGATTTTACAAAGAATTTTGTTATGTTTACTTGAAAAAGTCCCTAACAGTAATCCAGGATTCATAAAAAAATACACCTCAATCAAATACTTCAACAATGGATGTTAATTTAGAACAGCTTTTGAGACTAAATGAGCGTAATTCACAGCCACTGACAACGGCTACACCAAAATCGTAAGGTAAGGGGATTTGAAATTCTCTCCTGATGTCTTAGCTCAATTAAAGCCTACATCTGGCTGACAAGTGTCCTTGAGTGATGGCTATTTCGTTTATCGCTGGTGAAGGATGCAACTGAGCTCACGGACTCCACAGATGGCAAAGGAGGAGGAGTGGGTGCTGGCTTTGAGTTATTGGCATGTACATATGCCAAGCCACCCACCAAGGCCACAAGGGATCGATCAAGCCACGTCACTGGATTCGGGTACATTAGGCCCCCCTCATAAAATCCAAGATGACCTCCATGACCCAACTCGAGGTACAGAGACTTATCATTGCTCGCTGGAAAATGAAATGGAAAAAATTGATAGAAAAATACTATTTAACACAGTCAACAAAAATTGGCTATAGAATCAATAACACTGAATGGTGCTTGCCTTCTCAAAAAAATTTATGAAAAAGGCCATGAAAGTACAGTACTCAATGGATTTATCTAAATTATTATTGTAATGGATGATCTACAATTTGGGGTACGTTTTGGATGGACTCAGTACAATTGTATATACTTACCTCTCCTAACCAAAACAAAACTTGACATCCAGCACTCCAATACACACCTGATCACACCTTACATCTCTGTATACTTCCTTCCTCCCTTCATTCCTATCATGCTCCTGCCCCTTCTTTGCTCACCCAATATTCTCCCCTCTATTGCAGTCTTCAACATCCCATTGCCAATCAAAAGGTCTGAATCCGTATTTCCTGCCCCCTCAGAATGTCTTCCAACAATCCTCCCTCCTCTCCCACCATTACTAGCACTAACTTTATTAATTATATATTCCACTATATTACGCCTGAAACGTCTCTCTTTATTAGCACTAACTTGTTTGTTTTCCTTTCTGTCCATTTCACCTCTCCCATTCTTCTCCTAACCCACACTCCAAAAGATTCCTATCATCTTGCGTCAATGACCAAGCGCCATACAAAACCATGCTTCATTCAAAATATTTTGCTTCCTGCATCCTCCACACCCATGTTTCAAAGGTCTCCAGTCTACCTGAACCCTCAACTTAATGCCCTCTTGAGATTGCATATAGCTGCCTTTCCTTTTCTTGAGATAGGAACTAGTAATGATCTAACAAAATCTTCCAGCCAAATTCTACCCTCATAAATGGGCCCATTAAAAACTCTTCAATCCACATTTTCCCCAACTTTTATGTAAAATCGCTAAAATTTTATCTAGCCCCACAACCTTATGTGAGTTCAATTCATTTAATGCCCTTCCTTTTTTCCATCAAGTATGTCTGGACCTAAGCTATCCTCATCTATATCATATTCTCTATGTATAACCTCGCTGACCTCGTGTCTTTACCTTATAATTCTTATGGGCATTATTTCAAACTCTTCTGAATCTTTCCTGGTTCAGCTAATAATTGTTCCAACTTATCTTTGATTGTTGGCATGGATTTTCCCTTCTTACTTCCTGCCAGTGCTCCCACCTTCATGTATGAATCAATTTCACCTTTTATTAACTTTTCATATCCTTGTACAATGTCCTTCACCATGCTTCTTTCATCCTATTAGCTTTCCAACTCTGTTAGTGTTCAGCTCTCTGTACCTTCTTCTGCCTATCTCTGTGGTTACATTCTTCCATTTATTCTATCAACCATCTTCCTCATCATCACCTCTGTAATCCACTGTTTCCTTTCCCTATTTACTCCTCCTACAGTTTCATTCACAGCCTTCAATATCCTGTTTTTTATGCATATGTTCCAATTTTTCCTACTGAAGCCATCTCAATGTCCTCAACCACAATTTTCTCTAGAGACTGCTGGTACTCCTTCTTACCATCCCAATTAATGCTTCTACCTTCAATTTTATTAAACATCTTTCCATTTTTATCCTCTATAATTTAATGTCATGCTCCAATAGTACTATATGACCATCTGAATCCATATCTGCTCCCAAGGAAATTTCAAATTAATCACACTACTCAAAAGTAGACATACCAGAATGCCTTCGAATTGGTTCTAGCAATGGTTCAGGCACAATTGGGTCATCCTTGGAATTGATGAACACCATTGGGATGGTGATTCCATTTAGGTAATGAACACAGCTGCTCCACGCATACATTTCTGAGACGGAACTGAAATTGTGTACCCGCCTGAAAGCAAAATGAATAAGATTACAAAATAATACTAACATAGCAATCAATGGTGCCCTGAAAAATTATAGAAATGCATCATAGATCCCACCACCAATACAAACAGTAGATGAAAAAAAATTTATGAAAAAAGGCCACAATAAAGACTTGCTCCAAGGTGTGTACTTATTACAAATATTTTAAAAGGCTGCCCAGTCACAACAGATAAACGTGGACATTTCCATCCCTAATCAATCTTGAAAACAGCAGAGATTGATGTGGGAAAAGAGCAATGTGTGTCTTTGCAAGTAAAGTTAGGAGTGTCTCAGAGAAAATAAAAAGAGAAGACTTCTTGTAGCTATGAAGCCCTTTACCTTTTGCCATTGAGCAGCAAAATCCTTAATACCACCTGGTTGGGTGGGTGATAGTATGTGAACAAGGAATGGAATAAAACATTTTGAATAGCAGCAAATTGTACAGTCTTTAAATTTACAGCTAGCTTCAACACAGATGTAATTTGGGATTCAATGAGGATTTGTAAAATAAAAGGAAGTAAAAAATCATCAATTATAATCAATTAATCATCATTAGAGGCCAATATTTGGTTTCTGTTGTGAGTTTTGTGTTGCATGGCAACATTTGATCTGAAAACGAAGCCTACATCTATTTGCTCTTAGCTTTGAATTAAAGGTAGAAGGAATGGAGATACAGGCTGAAGTAATTACGAAGTTCAAAGAAGATGAAAGAGAGCAAGAAACCATCCTTGGGTGGTTAAGGCATAAACAATCACATGAAATAGAAACACATGCCAATGATACATCAGATGCATTATGAAAACAACATGCACTTGCACGCAGAGAACTTCACAAGTAGAGGTTGGTTATTGTGCTTATCGGGGAGTAAAAACATTTTCAATAAAATAGTGCCATGGCGTTAAAGTGCCAAAAAGTAGAGTGTTGAACCATTTCCAGAAAAGCTGCAAGAATCATTGGCTCAATATGATTTACGATTATCTCACATCTAAAATTCAGAAAACTGATCTGTATTGAAAAAGTTGACAGAAAATATGCATACTTGAAAAACTCAATCCAAGATTCCTCAAAAGGTGAAGAAAGAAAGTGAGTCTACATTTCAGGGCTAAGGCTGGAGTCTATTTTTAAACATTATATTTTGATTGATGTAAGCAGAATTCGATACATGTGTAATGGTTGACTAATGAGTGAGTGCAGCATTTTATTGTATCTTTATATTTTTCTCTTTAGTGTATGGAATTGAAAATCAATTGAAATTTCTATGTCTGTATTGTTTGACAATAAAAAAGTTATTTTCATCGTTTTCGGATAATTTATGCAAGAATTATTGCAAAAAATGTTTTACTTTTGATAAATTGAATTTGAGATAGAAATAATGTGAAGCTTTGCTTGCCTTAGCACATTGAAGTGCTTTGTTGTTGCAAATTCTGTTTTATGGCGCAAAGCTTAAGCAACAGTTTGAATAAAAATTTAATTGCAGCTTTTGTATTATTGCTTGGATTACCTTACTTGATATCTTTGTACTTTCACCATAAAATCCATGGATGGCCTCACAGAGACCATAGGATGGGAATTAAAGATTAATACTTGTTGGTGTAAGATCAACTGCCTTGTTAAACAAACCAGTGCATGGGATGACTTCCTCATATATCAACTCATTACTTCATGAAAAATTGTGAGTCCTTTCAGTGCAGCATTTACTTTGGATATTACAGGAAAAAGCAAAAGTTGTACGAATGAATTTGCCTTTTATCCTCTGATGACATTTCATTCTTCCAGTAAGAGGGCAGTGCATCTTACTAGTCTTAATGATCAAGTCTTTGGTTTGTCTTTCCGAGCCATTTTTCCCTATCAATATGTCCACGTAATTGATGAAGCTTGAATGGAGTACAAACCATAAACACCATAATCAACCCGAAGGTCGGTTTGGTTGGTGATGGGAGAGTTCACCCAGTACTAAGCCCGATGGGGTGTGAATATTCATACATAAAGGTAGGGGGGATAAGGTAAGGGATTCATACATCCAGTTCCTTTCCCTGTGCCGGTTATGGTTTCCCAGGAAAATCAAGTACCCGAAAAATCACACAGCTTGGGTGGAGCTGTAGGTGCCCAGAGTGCCTTGCCTGGGAATCGAACCCAGGACAATCTGGTTAGTAGTCCAACGCTCTTATCCCCTGGGCTACATATATATATATATATATATATATAAACCATATACACACTATTCAACCCAGACCCTATGGTCAGTAGTCCAACCCTCTACCCCCTGGACTACCATGACCGACAACACATCAATTAGTATGAAACAAAAAATTTGAGTAACATAAAATAACTCCATCAGAAACCACAAAAGAAATGTTAATAATTATTAGTTAACTGGGCATGATCAACCAGTTCACCTCCACCTATTTTCATAGACCTTCAGTGCAAAATTCATGGAAATATCCATCTTTCCATATCTCAATCATATTAACACATCACATTACTAAAAGCATGAGATGTATTGAATCACTATTTTTTAATTTTAAGGCACCTTGTGTAAGCCTCATCCAATTCAGGAAGTGTAGCTGCAGCAACAATATCAGCTTCAACGAGGCCATAACGTTGCTTTGTATCTTCAGAGAGAAGTACATGGCGATGCTTTAAGATAATACTCTTCATATTTTCTGTCATCACATAAAGGTAAAATCGGCGAAAGTTCTGCCAATTCAATAAATATCTTGTGCCCCTAAAGTATGATAAAATTGAAATGCAATTC
Source organism: Hetaerina titia (assembly GCA_037158775.1). Taxonomy (NCBI): domain Eukaryota; kingdom Metazoa; phylum Arthropoda; class Insecta; order Odonata; family Calopterygidae; genus Hetaerina; species Hetaerina titia. The sequence continues at coordinate 131,406,762 of CM073768.1, forward strand.
AAAACTACAAGAAGGAATACACCATGAAAAACACGATTTCAATAACACATTTTAAATTTTCTCATGGAAATTATTGTTACAATAACACTCTTTATCAGTATTTATTTCAACAAATTAGGAACCAAAATTGAAAAGATTAACTACAAAACTTTGGAAAGCACATCTTGAAAGTGAAAATTAAGTTTTTTTCAAAACAAATTTTGTCAATACACCCTAAAGTACTCCTTAATTACCACGTTTGATTGAATTCTTCTGAAAATAAAAATGTCTACTCCCAAACTTCATGCATTTGGGTTTCATGCTCCAATCTTTTCATTAACACAACTTATCTGAGTGATTTACTTATAATTTTTTAGATAGATCAAATTTCAAATGAACAAACATAGTAACTACTGACATTACAGACAATACACTGAAGCAGACATCAACCAAACAGTAAAAATGGGTTGGTTGGGGATTATTACCAGTCCTTTAAGAGAGGCACACGCACAAACAGACTGGTATCCAATGAAAATTAGCAATGAGACTACAACTCAAGTTGCTAATGCACATGAGAGCATTAATCTTGAATCAAAGAAAGCTTAATTGCTAAAATGAGATGACATCCTCAGATGAAATTAAAATTAACAGAAATGAAATCGATACACGGTAATAAATACTGGGAAGCATTTGCCTAAAATTTATGCCACAAAATTGAACTGCAAAAATGGGCGTGGAATGAATTTTGCTGGCCAAGGCCAAGAAATAGAGAGAGGAAATGTAATGTTTTAAGGTTGAGCTAGGTGAAAGGGAAGGGTGGCTGAGATAGTTACAGAGCAATTTACAGTGGAGCAGAAGAGAGCCTGAGATATGTGGCCTAATTATTGAACAAAAAGGTAGGTAGAAGTGTAATAAACACAGAGCAAGCACCTCATAGAATATTATCAGCAGAAGTAAAAGCTGAACCAACAAACTTGGTCATTGTTTGAGTCAACATGCCACCATGTAATAACAAGGAAAAAGAAGTTGAAATAATACACAATCAATTAGAGAAAATAATTACAGGTGCTCCTGGAAGGGTACATTTGATGTGATGGGTGATTGGAATGCGATGGTAGCGAGGTAGAGGACTATGGTTTAGGAACAAGGAGTGACCATAGGGAAAAAAGCAAGACAATTCCTCAGAAGATAGGTTTCAATTGATGAAGGGTTTATTGTTGTGTTGGATGTCAGGTTGTTTTGTTAGGTGAGGCAAGGAATTGTGTGCCATTGTATAGTCTGTGTCCAACCAAACCCTACCCTAAACTGTTGAATATCAATAATGATAATGAACTTATGTACAGTTTTCTCTTGCCCCTCCCTCTCCTGATCCAAGCAAATGGGTAAACAGAAGGAAAAAATATGAAATCCAGAGAGCAATGAATTGCATGGCTAAAAGAAGGATTTGCTAATAATAAATTTCTTCTCCACAGATCCTAAGAGTACCCTCCAATCCATCCAAATGAAACATTTTGGAAATGCCACATTTCAACATATCTCAATGTGTAATCAAAGATATAAATAACAGCGCTTCTTTTAACCATAACATGTATACAATTAGATATTTAAGCATATTTTGTTGCCCATACCTCTTTTTCTGACCATAGCCATCATTGACCCTGAAAAGTATGTAATGTATTACATATGACGAAAATAAATGCAGGGAGCAATGTATTACAATGCTTTCAAGATGTATTAACAAGCTTTTAACTGTTAAAAACATTAGAAATACTATATCGATGTTTGAATTCAATTAGCATGTCATATATAGGGTGGCCAGAAAAGAAATTTCATGGGGGAAAACGAGGTTCAGAATTAATAATTACATTCAGAATCTTGGGAAAATGGGTGATGCTGAAAATGAATATTTAAAAAATGGAAATAAATTCAGGTAAGTTTAGACAACAGAGATAAATGAGTAGCATTAAATAACAATAATATACCACTGTTTTCACAAATTTAACAACCAACCCTTCTTCCATTACATACTACCAAAAATTCTTTAGCACGACACACTTGATAATAATATTTATTGTTTGTAGGCAAAAAAAAAAACATTGGCATGGTGTCATCATAAGATAGACAAAACAAAAAGTACACTTCACCAAAAGTACAAATAATTCTATATACACATTAATGATATACAAGACATTAATAGTAAAGACAAAATCAAAATTGCTAAATAATGCTGTATTCCACACAATATTATAAAGTTTCATTTTTTATATCTTTTATAAATAATTTCAAATAGTAGTAGTTTTTAGGGGAGGCGACCAATGGCTGAGGTCATTTGCAGCATTATAGGAAAGGATGAAGGATGGAGAGAAACCCGGCATCAGAATTAGCCTGCTCTTAACGAAAGGATACCTTCAGTCGAAAAAATCTTTCGCTTTTTACTAATAATTTCAATCATGGTTTTTAAGGCATTTAAATGTTGATGAAACTTTGCTGTGTTATGTATTTTATGAGGTTTTCTGGCTGTTTAGACAAATGAATTCATACACCCTCATACCTACCTGTATGAGATAACTGTAAGGCATTTTATTCTAGATATCTTCAAATCATTACGATCATCATTAAAGTTATGTACATGGATTTAGCTGCTAATCATTTTTATCCAGTTCTTTCTGCATTTTAGCAAGTGTTCAGCTTTTTTTTCTTCAAGTTCTCAATTTCCTCTTTGCAGCATCTTACACTCATACCCGCATACACTTCTCTCATTATTTACTTAATTTCCATGCAAGACAATTCTTAATAGATACCTCTACTATTTCAAAATGAATCATAGAAATTTTGTAAGAATTGGAATTCTTTTGTCACCCTAAAGAGATAGTCACCAAAAGTTATACCTATCCATAATTTACACTCCACACGAAATGATTTCATTAGTTTTCCATATGTATATTTTTTAATTTTGACAGTTTTTAATGACAGAATATTAGCTTTGTTAAATTTTAATTTCTAAAACTGAGCTTTCAAAGACAGGTTATGATATATTATTCAGTGGAAAGAGGCTCTCAGGAATTACTAGAAACCCCTTTTGGCTACAATGAAAATTATTCAGATTGCTCTCTTAAATGATATGTTGCAGAGCCATTAGATATGAAAGATTTTCCAGAAGGAAATGGGTGATTTTTTCATTGCAAAACACAACAAAAGAATCTACTTCTTTTCAGACACACAAAGTGAAGCACATGAAATATGGAGGCATTAAGTAAGTTTGCCATATGCCACTCCTACTAGCATCATAGCTACTAAATTACCCTGAATAAAATATAATAACTTTTCTATTAGCAAATTGTAGATGCCAAGTAAATGACTCCCCACAGAACACTCATGAAAGTGAATTATATATCTTGTGCTCAGTTATTTACATCAGTGTTTACTATTTTGCTGCCAATTTTTGTTTGATCTACAAAATATTCATTCCTATATTCTGATGGTTATGCTAAAAGTTAAACAGCCGGCAATCAGAATGCAGTGGACAAATTTTGGATCATATTGAGCCATCTGTTGCAACATAACACCTCTCCTATTGCAAAATTTAAAAGCCATCGAAAGCAGGAAAAAGAGTACTCAACATTGAATGGAATATTACAGCCTAAATTAGGCTAAATAGTTATGACGTATGTAGCATTTCTTTGATTTAAAAATCACACAGGTGTGAGGTGCACTACCATCTGGTAAGGACATGCGGTTTATATTAATGTTTATGCACAAAAAAATAAAACCTGAGTTATCTACGATTTCCATATGTATGCAAATCCTCTTCCCTTCATCAATCCCAGAGCCCTCATCAACCACTACTTGTTACCAAGTCAAGAAATATGAAAACAGGAGGTGAAAGGGCAGGTAAATATTATGTGATCAGAAAAAACGTTATTAAATGTTTAAATATTGGGAGAGGAAATTATATATGCTACAGTTTTATCATGACATACAAAGAAAAAGTTACTTACTCGGTGGCAGAATATCCTTGGCACACAGAAATTCCTGCAATAACATTTGCTGGTTTCTGCATTTTTGTTTCACCCATGTATTTTGTAACTAGATTACCACCCAAGCTGAATCCAATGGCTACTATTTTTGTGCTAGGATGACGCTCCACTATATTAGTGATCATTTCCATGTAGTCCCCAGTATGTCCTAAGAATGATAAAATAACATAAAGTCAATAAAAACACTGGGATTGAAGGTCGACACTGATTCCATGATCATACCTAATACACTTACACGTAAGACCTATGCACACACTATTTTTTCTTTAAAGTAGAATAATTTTATGACATTAAAAATCAGGAACTAATGGGTAATATCGTATGAGAAACAAAAACATAATCAAGTGGGATGGGAAACATTGTATTTTGGCAACAAAATGGATTTAAAATACTACCTTCAATTGAAACATACATACTTAAACTAACCATTTTATTCCTCAGTAATCTTGCCACCTAACATTGTGATTACAACTATAAGATGATATATACCAGTCTAAGGATAAATAGTGAAACATCTATTATGTACATTGCTGAGAGGGGTATCAAAATGCTGTAACCTGAGAAATTATAAATCTGCAGAATCTGATTAAAACCACAGGTATTGCAATTTTCCACTAGATATTTTATTTCGACACTACCGGTTTCGATGTTTTCATATCATCATCAGGTGTTGTGAAAACATCGAAACCGGTAGTGTCGAAATAAAATATCTAGTGGAAAATTGCAATACCTGTGGTTTTAATATGTTACGCTTCCACCACATCACGCCTGAGACCTCATCATTCGTGCAGAATCTGAGTTTTGTAATTATCCAGGGTCTTAAATACAAGCTGTGTAAAGTCATATATTTGAAATGGAGAAATTTTCAACCATGAAAAACTAAAATTTTTCATAAAAAGAAATTTGAACTACTACGCAATGAAATAAAATGGATCAGGAAACATTACACCAAATTAAAATCTTCAGATAACAGAGTGACCCAGATAGCTGCACCCACATTCTTATGCTCTTACGAGAGAAGTTATAAAATCTACACCAACTGATTGCCATAGAGCAATGATTCCTTAAATACCATTTCGCACACTACAGCAACTCATGGTAATGACTTTTAAATGATAACAGTATCGTAATCCCTAAGGTGGCCTAGTTCTGGGTGAAGAGGTGGATAGGTGTCAAGGAAAGGAAAATTATGAGGTAAGGCTGTTGTAACTTTCACCCCAACCTCTGGTCTCTTGGCTCTGGGCCAGGCCAAGCATCCCTCCAAATGTATGTGTTCCTGACTGCCCTTGACTCCATCCACTCTCCTTCATTTGTTTTATACATGCACCGTGTGCACAACTACTATGAAACATTACAATATAAATCACATTTCGCAACCTCATCTTTAAGTTACCAGCCATTTTCTCATTACCTGGATTGGATTTGCTATTCTTTCTAGTGTACTCAAATTTGAAGACTTTTTGTTTGGGGTGAATACTCGGGTGGATGGCAAAATTGACATTTCCAGGGACAGCAGCACCCTCTATGGCAACTTAAGTTTGTTTCAAAGAGTGACATTTCCACTTCACAATGATCCCCTAAAAACTTTTGAATTTACTCCAAAAATAAACAATTGATAGGGAAGGTATACTGTATTTGGGCACTACTAATGTTGTATATTATATTTATAAATATTACCTATAACAACACACATGTATCATATCTTTTTGGGAACCAGCAAGCTACATGGGAAGGAAGAAGAACAGAAGTAGTAAATATGGGTAAGGAATGAGGGGACTAGACTTGCTGTATTTTCTTAACCTGTTTTTCCTATTTAATTTGTAATTTTTCTATGAGAGGATCAATTTATCATTTAATTCATCTGAATCCCCTAAGCCTTCAACAAGCTCTTAAAGATAGGTCTTCTGTTGAGGGGACACCCATTGTCACAATCGCCAGAGGTAATCCAAAAACAAGTATACTGACTGAACTTCAGCTAAGTAAGACTGCAGAATAAAGTCCTCAGCCATATGATTTAGCTCTAGCTTCCTTTCACAAGAACTGCAGTCACACACTACAACAATCCAAAGCTAGTGGTTAAACATCCATAAATGCAATATTAACCAACTGGGTATTGGCTGTATTCTAATTCCTCAAAGCACTCCAAGTTTAGGGCCTCTCGGTAGCATTTACCTCAGCACAGTTTCACTGAAGTCCATTCTGATCCAGGGAAATCCCATAAAACTCACTGATTCACTAAAACATGGCCCTGGTACTTTAATGTTGCATTAATCCATTCACATTTGAAACTCAAGTGAATTCCTTTATGCCTTTGCTTGATTTAATTCACATATTTAGATAGTATCATCTAATTTTGACGGATTGCTTCCATAACTCAATCTATAACCAATTGGAGAATTACAGGAGCTGACCTGTAATCAAAACATATACAGTGAATGTATTAAACCTAGAGTGTTCACAATAACCTATCTCAGTGGCATAAAAGATCAGCCAGGAATGTGTCACTTAAATTGCCTGGACAGGTGATAACTGACCACTTACTTGACCCTTAGAGAGAAACTAACTACTAAGCTGGTGCATAATCTCATATCACTGTAGGCATGTAAACATTATATCGCATTCAAACTGTACTTCACTCTGAATTATGCATTTTAGTTTTCCATTATGCGTACTTAGCTTGTCACTTTACCTGGAGTCTAAGGGATTCTAGTACCTTGTATGGTTTACAAAAGTCTTTCAATTTTATGCATACTTGGAACACTATGCCATTTGTTCACTAGCACTCCAACCAGGCCAACATAAAGTAATTTCTTCTGTAATCACTGTTAGACTTTTAAGTATATAATAACTCTCCATTTGCTGCCATCATTATACTAACAGCCTAATCACTTTAGATTTACCCTCTGAATGACCTCACTGAAATGACTATATGGGGCAGGGGAAGCAGAATCTCAACATAAAATATTGATGACACTTAACCATTGTAAACTTAGAATGAGATATCAAATGGATCAATCCAAGAAATACATCAATCAATGTAATACTTGCTATAGGTTTCAAATTAAGACACTGTAAACTACTTCAGATATAAACCCTAGCTAATTGTCCCAACATGTTGCAATGGTAATGAAAGCAAATTCATGGTGGACATCCCACAGAAAAAAGATTTATTCTTCTACAGTGCTAACAGGACTTCCTAGCCGATAGATCCTCTGCACCCAAATCGTAACGCACAGCCATATTCACAATATCCAGGCTATTGGGTTGTATTTGACCATGGTTGTACCCCCACTATTAACCCTGACTATATAAGGCTTGCCATTCACCCAAAGGTCATAATCTATCACTTCACCTTGACAATATCCTTTCACTTCCTGCAATAATTCTTCAAAATTAGCGCCGATTTGATAAGAGAAGACTTCATTACCAGCTGTAAAAACTCCTGGAAGGTCACTGTTTCTTGAATTCCAAATAATGACACTATGATGTTTTTTTTTAGAGATCAATGCTCAGCTTTACATAATCAAGTCCATACAAGCCCCAGTTTTTCTTCAATTAGCTATTCCATCCCCTACTGAAATGAGTACTGCTGTACTGATATGAGGAAGGGAATTCCCACCCACCCATTCAACTCAAACATATATCTTTTTATAATAATATATTTTTTCAGTCCTATTGACAGTACTTAATTCAAAAAAGCCTATTCCCCATGGGGTATTACTAGAAGTAGTTTTTTTTAATTACCAGAGAGAGTCAATGGAGAAGGCAGATAGCAAAAAGAATACAACTCTTTAAAAAATGTTCTTTGGGATCTTCACACAAATATAATCACTGCAGTTCAACACTCCTTATGAATAGATGTAAGTATCTAAAACATACAAACCATAAGTAAAAATTCTCGGTGAAGTAACTCTGACAGATGAAAGTGCCCCAACATGGTTGAGAACAGCACACCGATAACCATGACATTGTGCATAGTGCACAAAAGTTCGAATGTAAACACTTTCACTTGTGTTCCCTATGCCTGGACAAATTGCCACAGTAAAGTCATCTGAAAATAAAAGAAACGGTTGATTAATAAACAATAAGCATCTATTTTGTTTATTCACCGGTAAGTATACATTTTCTCTACTATTCAGAATTAATAGTTCCAGGTGGTTAAATAAACCACACAAATTGCTAGAAAATAATATGTCCTACTGTGCACACATTTTAAAATATCTACACGGACGAAAAACTTTCGAACGCTGAAGAAAATAATTTTCTTGTAATGCTTATCATTAACTGTTTTCTCATACGACACGTTAAATGCACAATACAAATGCAAAAACCCTCTACCTCAGAACACCACAGCCTGCCTCTGATGGAAAACTAATATTTCTAGGAAGGATTTAAATCTTACCTTCTGCATCACGAGAAAGCGACGTATCCAACGGCTGGTAGAGATCGTAGGTCAGGGTAGCTCCATCTTTAAGGGTTAGGTAAACTCGTTCTCCCAAAGGCCAAGGACATTTAACCCGTCCAACTATGCTGTGAACAATAGTTTGTACGTGTCCGCTGAATCCCCATAAACGTGTCGGTATATATCTATCGAGGAAGGCAACGAAATTTGATTAGTACACAGCACTATTTCCGTAACTAACGACTTAAATTACTTATTATAGTGATATCTCTACGGAAGTAAATAACAGGCCGGATATGAATTACTCAAAATAAACCTGCCAAGATAAAAAATAAAATGAATTCCGTCTTTTTCACCTCGCAAAAGCTATTGATACGAATTTAAAGAATTATAAAGCACACACAATGCCGCATTTAGTTATTTGCATACTAAGATTAAGAGCTGCGTGTAACGGAATAGGTGAATGGATGCGAATATCAAGGAACAAACACATTACCTGTACGTGAATAAACGGCTGATTGTCAACCGCTAAACGACATGCTCCGCAAATTTTGTTTTACAAATAAAACTCTTAAATTCCGGCAAAAAAGACATGACGGCATGATCCTCGGGTTTCCAATAAAAAGGTTATTACAGTCAGTGACATTAAGGGGGAATGATGAGGCCGAATACCAAGAACACCGAAAGAAAGGCATCACCCATTTCCCCGCCCTTTGGATAACTAGTAAAGACTAACCGCTACTACTTCCGATGGACATTAACATGGAAAAGAAAAAGAAATTTTATCTATATTAAATAAAACTTACGGTTCTTGAAGTACAGGTGCAATTTTTAAAATAGTGTCCAAAAAATTAAGATCCTTGCAATACACGGACGGCTTTAATGGTTGACTGTTTACATTGAGAATGCGAAATAGAACACATAAGATCACAGCTATAACAGCCAACAGCGCCGTTGACATCCTGCCGTTTAAAGCCTGACCAAGTCCCTCCAATCTAATTTCATATTAACATTGGACCCATCAATAATCCAGCCACCTATCCAACCACCTCCGCGCACCTTCAAACCACACGTCTCGACGGTCCTCATCCAACTGCGCTTGAAATGGCTCGAAGTGAAAAGATTACGCCCGACGACCAGAGCCAAAATGACGTCATGCGTTGCATTGACAGTTGAACTTCGAAAATGTATGACCGTGCTTTTTATTATAAGTTAAGTATTAAGATATATTTCGTTAATATTTAAGCATGATGTGGTTATTTCATATGTTAAACTTTTGTAGACAAGGATAATTGTATTGCTTTTGTTATTAATCGAAAAGGACACCGCCCAAAGAAATAGGTTAGTGGGATTATTGGTTCATGGTGCCAATTATTAATAAATACTTGTTGCTTTTCCGCGTAATATATTACAATCGTTTCATGCGATTTTCCCCTGGCTTAACAGAGATTTAGATTTATTTTTTACCTTTAATGACTGCTCATCTGTGAATTTTTAACAGAACATGTGCCCTCAAATTAAATAATAAAAATGAATTCTAAGAGACATGACCAGTGCAATCTTCCAACGTATTTACTCATGAATGATAATAGGAATCGCAAAAAGAAAATGCAATAAACTCGGTTAATGTTGATGATACTTTCAATTGGGAACTTAAAATTGGTTCGATTTTACTTTCACTAAAAGCAACTTTTGCGTCATTACCCAGGAATGAACTAAGCCCGGCAGTGAAATACAAATGTAAAATAATTCATAGATATACAGCAACAGTTGATAAAATCCTTCCAAATTTTCAGTAGAATGATACTCTGAATGATATTTCGGCTACCGTTTCGGCGTCCGCAACCTTGCTGAAGATCTTCGCAATCGTGACTCATGTGCAATCCTGGGGGCGTTTCCTCCAGCGATCGGGCAGCATGACGTCATCTGTTCATGCCGGAACGAGAAACATGCTTTCCGAAGATCTGGCTGAAAATAATAATTAGGGTATTTGGCAAAAATCTCTATTTTTACGCTACGATGGTGCTGATCTTTATTTTTACGCTACGATTAAGCTATGATGGAGTTGAAATTTTCAGCGTGAAAGGGAGTTTTTAACAGTGCGTGCAGTAGTGAAATCGGCTCCTAGGAAAGTTGTCTTTAACTCTCTCACTCTTGGAATGCAGGGCACTCTTCCTTTATAAGGATTTGGGAAAACTTTGAGCCAATCATGCCAAACAGCATGAAGAGGGTGAGTGACTTCATCGACAACAAAACACTGTAATAGTCACTAATCCCCGTGAAGCTTCAGATCATTGTGAGACCATTCATCAGAGGCCGTGGATACGTAGAAGGGAGAGGCAAAAATGACATTGAACTTTGTATAGGAATTTACAGGAGTGGTAAGCCAGTCTGTATGCTAACCAATCATCAGAACCGGCACAGATCACGCTAAATCTTGAAAATCAAAGCTCGCCCCCTCCATGATCTTAAGTTTAATTATTTAAAACGCATTGTTTTTTATAATTATTAATTATTAAAATTACGAAAAATATTTCTATACCTTTGCGCTCTATCGATTACGCAATGCATTACAGTTCTCAGATGTAACGCACCTTCTACTTAGTATTATGAGGTCACGATGTGGTCGAAGTCTTTTGCAGATGATTGCCCACATTCCAGATCTTTGGCTAAATTGGACTAAACTTGACTAAACGCATACATGGCTCAGTTACCTAGCATTAAACGAAAATAGCTCAATTGATTTGAACTATAAAGTCGCATAAAAAGCTTTCATAAAAGTGATTAACTAAAAGTAAACTTCAGAGTAAATTTTAAAAGACATTGTCAAAGCCTTCTTAAAAATATCTTCAATAATGATTATTTAGATTTAAGCTAACTTGCTACTATGTACTTAAATGTATTATCTAAGAGCATAAAGGCCCTTTTTAGTTTGGGCACTGTCAAGAAAACCTTGCTTTAAATTATATCATAAAATTGACTCGCTTTCACAGCTTTCTTCCCTTTTTCCGACTTTCGTCTTCCTTACATTCACGCATTGTTTCATACATGCTCTTCTGTCCCCGAGACTAATAAATTCTTCGTCACGAGAACCTCTTCGACCACATTCATGACTTTCTTCATTTATCCCTTTATCACAAATCATTAATTCTTCTCATTTCTCTCGTTAGTCTGTTTGGTGCTTCGTCTCTCATACAGTCTATTAACATAACCAAAACAGCGTGGCACACTCATTCATTATTTGTGTGATGCCTGTGCGGACAACTTCTTTTGTAAACTACTCTATCTCTCTCACTTCTACCAAAAAAAACAATTAACACATACCAACTACATTCCATCAACATTTATTCTTGACATACAGGTTTCACTTCCATGCATTTTTATGGGGAGTAGTGAATTTATGAATCACCATTTTTGCTGCTTTAAACAAATATTCAATCTTCACACATTGCACAAGCTACTAATAATCTATTTGCTGGTATTCGTACGCCTTTAAATGTCTTTATCTAACCCACCACATATCTCGGTTGCTCGAACTATCCAGTAGGCTCTCGGCCGGCAATACCACTTCCGGAGTACGGACGAACGGGTGCATTTATATCCCAAATCATTTAATCCCGCATTATCCATTTAGCCCTCTCTTATACATACACAAGACATAATTCCTTGTTCCTCATTGTTTCCATTCCAACCAGTCACTTACTAAGTTCTATTCATTGAAACATTTGTCGTGCCATGGTCATACATCACTTATATTATTTAATGGCGATGAAATTAGATCATAATAAATCTATTAAGGAATTACTATCATAATAGAGCATTAAGTATTGAGGATTATTTTGAATTAAACTATTTTTTGTCGCGTTGAAGTAAAACGAATGTCATAACTTAAATGCAACGTCTTAGTGCACTTTTTTCGTTTGATACATGAAGCAGAACATATATCAATGCAGGGTAGCTATACTTTCCCTGATTCGGCTTGTTATGAATTTTTCGCGGTAATAAACGCGCTTTCTCCGGATACTCGATAGTTTTATGGATGGGTGGTTGATTGTTCCAACTGAGGGACCGGGGGGGGGGGCAGGAGGGGAGAGTGATCGGAGGAACATCACCGCGAGCCGAAACCGCGGCGTACATGTCGGAATTTTTCCTCAAATTGTGTCGCGCGATCCCTCCGATGAAATTCACTCTCTGCTCTCTCTCCTTACATTCTATCGACTTATCTTTTTCTTATACGAAGGTGGGGAGCGAAATCGCATGTCTGTGCTTTCAATGTCACCATTTCAAACATCTCGTGGCTAAAAGTACTTCGGCGTCAGAATGGACAGGTATCGTTTGAGTAACCGCTTCTCGATGCACCATCCGTTAGCTAGTTTGAATTTCACGCTCGACACTGCTACGTTCACAACACGGTCGATGTTTTACCAATTGACAGAGGCGATCTCGCGGCAAAGATTTACAAACATGATCACCAGAGGTTACTACTATAAACAGTGGTTAGGACAAGGAAGAAAAATATTTCGTGCCACCATGAAGCAGACACATAAAGTAAACTTCTCGGAGCATTCTGAAGAGCCTTCGGATAAAATCTGAAGTATCGACCAGACCATTCAAAGCGGCAGTGAGTCCTAGGCTTAAATTAAGTGGCAATGTCCATAACAACGGACATCAACCATCTTAAGTCAATTTCAGGGGAGTCGGTAAAGGTACCCCTGGCCTCACCACCATGGATATTTGTTCAATCCTAAAATTATATCTAGCTTTTAAAGCATATCTGTGTAAGATTACCCACATCTGCTTTTATATCACGTTTACCCCAAGCAATCTCAACTTGATTATATCAGCCATTAAAAAATAATTAGTGTATTCTTAACTCCAGGTGATTTATTTTTTGGAATAATTTTATTTGATATAGTTTTCTTGAGTCTTTTTTTACAATAACACATAATTATTTGAGCGCTATGGTTAATTCTGTCTTCAATTTTGCTGTTCAATATTATTTTTTCAATTAGTAGTAATTTTTCGTAGATGACCGTTGTTTTTTATGGTCGATGTTGAAACCGCTAATAACTAGGCTCGAACACACGCGCACACTTACTAATACCATGTTCGGGTGGTAAACTTTACTCCGCGTTTGTTTTCCATGTCCATAACAACTATTTCTGCCCTTTCCCAAAGATTTGTAAATACAATTTAACCGCTCTGAGTTTAGCTTATAGAGGCTGCGCAAAAATAAGATATATCCCAGAGAAATCCCAATTGTAAGGCATATTTTTGTATTGTTGGGGGCGGCGTAGGTGTACGCTGGGATGTCGATAGCCGATCGATTCCCAGGGAAGTCTCTGGGCAACCTCAGCTCTGTTATTCTTCCAGTACCAAATTTTTATGGGAAACCACAGGCGATATAGGGAAAGAAATTGGGCCTCGTGCCCTTTTGTGTGAATTTCATACCCCGTGAAGGACTTAGTACAAGGGGGAGTTCTACCCTCGACTAACAAACCAACCTCCCGGGTGATAGTAGTAGTTTTAGGGGAGGTGGCAGACAGCCAAGGTACTTTGCGCCATTAGGGATAGATGGGAAAGGAGGAAGTGTGGAGACAAACCCGGCGTCGGCATTAGCCTACTCTTAACAAAAAAAAGGGGTCTGCAGTGTAATGTCCCATCCGACGGAAGGTGTACTTAGTTAAGGCACCTCAAGTAGAGATCGGGATACTGAAAAATATCTGACGCCTCTGGGATTCGAACCCGGGCCCTATGGACCCGGTCAATCCAGTACGTTAACCACCGCACAATCCCGATCCCCGCCCCAGTCGATTGATTACTGTGGTTTTGGTATTATGAATTTTGCCTGCTTATCGTGCACCTTAAAGGCGATTAATATATAAAATAGATAATACCCTAAAGTAGATACCATTTCTTCTTTATTTATATACCACTTTAGGGGAGGGCTTCATGATCTCAAATCAAGTTCATCAAGTGAAAGATGCCTTAGTAATAACGAATATTCCTTGATAATGTTTATATGTACATTTTCTGAAGAACTTGGCTCTGTCTTATTCATGGAATCCCGAGGAGTGACGCTGGAGAAGCTCTGGGCAACGCCACTACCTTCCAACTCGGATGCCATAGGTCCCAAAATACGGGATGCCTGATGATATGTATCCGATGACGTAGTCATTGAGCCAAAAACCAGTCGTGCCAATGAATAATTGTGTGAAATCTATGCTGCTTCCATACTATCAAATGGACCGGAAAACCTAATGCATTCTCAAATAACCATAGGCCTCGCCAGATATCCTATTTCCATAATATCTTTCACGCTATGAGAACTCGTTCCAACTTCAATTATCAGTGAGAGTACGAGTACGGAGGCCACGGATACCGGCCGTGGCGAGGCGCTTCTCTCGTCCGCCATTTATTAATGTATTGTTGCGAAAGAGCTTAGCTATGTGTCGACGCAGGAAAACGGTGAGTGAATATCATCCGGATGATGCATTTCCCCATCGGTAGATCATGAGATTTGATGTCCTTACTAATATAAAATAGCCTCTGCTCAATTCTTATCTGTCCCGAGGAAAGCAAACTGTCTTGTCATAGTTGGTCGCAATACCAGGGAGAAGAATAGGATCCAAGCAAAAATAAACTACATATTTTCCATCCGGTAATATAGGTCACAAATTAGGGGTAGCCTCAAATCGGTGGGGCAAATTTTCAGGGCCGATTATGCCATTCGGTTTGCCTGAATCTTTCTTCGGAGATGCGAATAATTAAATCCCCAAAAATGAAGGCGCTTTCACGGCCAACACACAAAGTCATGCAGCGTCAATCACGTTAACAATGCCCGTGGAAATAGAACGAGAAGTAACGGAACTGCCGGGTCGGCAGTTGAAGGACCACGAAAATCGCCTCGGGCTATGTACGCACCATGGCTCACATCAGAAGAGTGATCCGAAAGAGTGTTGTCATGGTGGAGGAGACGGCGAGCCTTTGCAGTCACATTCATAGAAAGAAAGTGTGCTGAACGCTCATCCGTTCATCGAACTTCACGGCGAAAGAGTGAGAGCAAGGAGGAGAAGTTGTTGGGTGGAGGGGGGGGATAAACGTGGACGCAGGAAAGGAGGGAGAGACAGTCCGAAGGTCTATTCCGGCTTCTCTCTCTGACTCATTTTTTCACACCAAGCCTTTCATTTTGTTTCAATTGATCACAAACTCCTGACCCTTCTTAACCGGATTTTCTACGACCACTGGACACGACAGGCAGCGATGCCTAAGGAAGACAGAAACCGTTTTAAGAGACACTTGCGTACTGGGTGGAGAGGCATCTGAACATCCACTCCTTCGAATGAATTTCCTGTCCTCAATCCTCGATAAAGCCCAAAAATAAAAGTAAGGCAGTCGAAAGACATTGCCGAGGGTTCGAGCAGGGACTGCCCGAAGGGCTTCTCTGCCACCGTCTTTCAATTTTCAACGGCCTCAATCTTGAATGGAGGGCGACAATCGAAAATGCTCTCTCTCTCGCCCCGAGGATAATAATAATGACGTGTTCGGTTCGTAAGAGTCGGGAGGCGTGCTTAAATTAGCTCGCTCAGTACTTCTGTATCTTTAATAGCACGCGTTCCACGTTCATTACGCTCAGTCAGATGAAATTCAAATGTATTTTGATGAATGCTCTACCAAATTTAATCATTATTATTATTTGTTAGCCTACAGTTTAAGTTAGGCTTTGGATGGATGCAGACTGAACATCTTTCACTTTACAAGACAAAACCTGGCATCCCAAACTACATTCAACTGTTCTTCAATTCCTCATTCCTTGTGTCTCCCTTCATTCAGTCCATTTACCTCTCTCGCTTGCCTGACAATCCCCTATCTATCACAGCATTCTATCACCAATAAAAATGCATTCACCCTTCCTATCACGTTTGTACGTATTTATCCCGGCAATCCTCTTTACTCCCCCACAATGCCTAGGCCTTATTCGTTTGTTACCGTTTTCGTCCATTTTACTTTTACCATCCTTCTACACACCCACATTTCAAAAGCTTCCACTCTACGCCAATCTTCTTAACTCGACGACTGTTTCCATTCTTTACAAAACCACATTCCATATCAAGGTTTTCGCTAGTCTTATCATAACATTCTTACGCAATGTCTCAGCCATCAGCTCCCTCTTCCTTGTGAAAGCTTTTTTGCCAATTCAATTCTTCTTTTTATGTCACTACTGTGTGACCATCTTGGTACAAAACATTTCCAGGTACAACTGTTCGATCTGATAAAGCATTTGCCCTCCTATTTTAACGTTTAACTTAGCTTTCCTCTTTCTCGATGTATAAACAATATCAGTCGTGACGCCAAAGATTTTCCATTCTAATAAATAGTTCAATGTTTTGAGACTAATTATCTTATTATTCACTGCGGTATTGCCAGTTGGCATTGATAAATATTACTTTTGTGTGTGCTCATAACGAGAATGCGGTCTCATCTTGATCATCAGTAGTTAGCAAACATTTGCATGAAGTGTCGTAAGATTCTTGGAACTATTGCAGGTAATGACATATTTCAGTTTTGCCCTTTGAATGCACTGCCTTTCAACTGCAGTGTGAATTTTTCAGTTGCCAATTACATATAACCCTCCAACATGAGTCACCACCTTTTTCGCTGAATAGGATAGAAATGATTGTATTCGCGGGAACATCATGGATGTCACATGGCAAGGTATATATTTATAACTCTCGGCAGTGGGAAGATTTCGTCAACAATGATTTCGCTTGCAGCCTGACGTTCGTCGTATATCACACACAATCAATCGCGTAGTCTTGTCACGCCAACGAGCGCCGGGACAACATTAAAACGGCATTTTCCTTTGCATGCAATATGGAAGCAATGGAATTTGAGATTTGGCCATAATATGCCGGGGGGTGCGTGGTCAGGCAGGGCGGGGCGGTTAAAAATGAAGATTGTTTGGGCTTCTTGCAGGTGTGGCGGAATCTATAGAAACAGCACTGCGGTGTATTCTTCAAAGTGTGAAGAATATTGGACGGGAAGGAAGTTGGTTAGATTTCAGCTAAGAATCTTGTTTACATTGTTTTATCTTAGACTCAGAGCCTACATCATATTTACGAGGACCGTATTTCATAATGGAAAGAGTAATTAGAGTACGTAGTGCAAATCATTACTAAATTTCTAACCAGTCAAATGGTCCCGGGTTCGGCAGTTACATATCGTGGTGGAAACGAGAGCCTCGTGACTGACTGCATTCGAGCACGGTCCCAACATTATTGAACAAGTGCTCGTTTTGTGTTTTCATATTTTCGGGCGTTCAGCACGATTCCTATCATATTACTTTTTACGTGGACCAAAACTTATCCGTGGAAACAAACAATCGTTAACTCTCCACATTTTGTAACCAATGCAAGATGCGTATAATTGTAAACGAGAAATTCAATCGGACAAATGGAAATTGAAACCGAGGCCATGATGTTGCAACGACGGTTGGGATGGAGTGGATTCGATTGAATGTACATACTCCTTGATGCAGTTTTAGGATAAACCGTACCTTACCTTAAGAAATGGAAGAATACGAAAGAAGAAGAGACACGATAAATAAAGAGCCGGTGTAATATTAAAAAAATAAAAATCACAGTAGTTGAATTGATGGATTAAAAATAACTCGACAAAAACAAGCTCTCACACAATCCCAGTCAGTTCTATGAAAAGTCATAAGAACTGTATCATTGCAGTCAGTGCAATGTCAACCTTTCGGGATAATTCTCATAAGTATCTAATTTATGACGAATCCCCCAAACCTCCGGAGGTAAATTCGTCCCTCTAAACTCCTCCGGGAAACGCGATTCAAAGTTCAGGAATCACTGTCTTAGGTCCCATTGATGTTTATAAAGATAGTTCCTTTGTAACGAATAAAAGCAAATACTGCATTTATTGTATTCGATGGTTTCTGGTTCGGATGGTTTCTGATTTATGGCTGTTAGTATGAATGTAAAAGATTACAAATGGTGTAGACTCCCTTATTACGGATTGATTTCACAAAAGATAAGCAACCACTTCTTTCACGGAAAGACCTAACTACCCCCCTCCCCACTGTAAACCCCACTCATCGCCTTTCCTGACGCTTAACACCCCTCTCCTCCTTCCCATCAACGCCGATCACAACCCCTCCTCTTTCCCCCACAAGAATCGTATACACACGGTCCGCAACTTGACTAATTTGCACCTGATGATGACGCCTAAGCGCAAGTAGTACCAAAATAAAGAACAGTGGAAAAATACATTTCTTTCTTCATTTAATGAACTGCATTGATCACTTCACTCCACCGTTCGAATCGCCAAGTAAGAGAAGACTTCCACAGGAAGGGAAAATCTGGTCGCCTAAGCATTTATTAATTCTGGGTAAATGTACGTGGTCAGCTAGAAATTATAATATGTATCCACGGTGACGTTCGATTAAAAGATCGATCGGAAGCATGACGAGAAGGCGCCACTCGAAGGAGAAGAGGGCGCCCAGGGGGGAGGGTGAATGCGGCTACCGATCGTCAGTCATCTTGCTCGCAAAAATCGAAGGAAGGCGGGATGGGTGCTCTCTACATAATAAACACCAATGACCCAGGCCCGCCTGCGAGGAGGAGGGGGATGTGCGGGGCCAACTTGGAGCTAGAAACAAGTGAGCTTCTTCTATGATGACAAATTTATCACTGGATCTACATAATATAATCCTCCTCAAGAGATTATTCTTAGGAATTGGGGGAGGGGGTACCAATTCCTTTTAGAATTGTTGAAAATTTTCCCTGTTCATCTAGATAATCCCTGAGATAAACCTCCCGAGGAGATTATTCTTAAGAATTGGGGGGGAATCAATTCTTTTAAGAATTGTTCAAAATTTTCTCTGTTCACATGGATGATCTCAGAGAAGAATGGATGTTTTGAGAATGAGAAGATTAAAATTTCAGAGACCAGAGTGACTCCCCTCCAGAATGCCCACAATACAAATAATATCAGGAGAGGAGTTCATCTCCAAAGTTTTTCAAATTGAAAAGTCTTGAAGTCATTCTTTCCATGTCATTGATCTTAGCTTATTATTGTACAAATTTACTTGATCTATCGTACTTTCATGTATTCTATTATAATTAACCTAGAGGTGCAGCAGTATGAGATTTTATATTTGGAAATTTTCTCATAAATAATGCTAGTAGTAGAAATTGTCGAATTATAAAAAAATTCCTAGATATTTGATCATCTGGCAAAATGAAATGATACAACTACAAATGTAATGGTGGCCACCAGATATGGAAATAATACATTATTTAGAGACACTATTGAAAATGTTTGGGAAAAAATTTCATTAGGAAATGTGTTGGAAATTCACAATCTGGAACAAGGAAGCATATTCATTGAATATATAGCTCAGAAATACTTCCATGAGAAAACCTGTAAAATATGGAAGCAGAGAAATTATTTACTGATAAGGATTAGATATGGGTGACCTCCACTTTCCAATGATGATAGGTGCACACAGAAGAGCACTTCATTGCTCCAATTATTTACCCAAGTCCATACCATAAGTACAGCACCTCAGGTCCAATCAATAGATATCATCATTGAATGATAGTAAATTGAGTGATTCAGCAATAGCATGGACACATTGTGAGTCTCCTCATATTTGACTTTCACGAGGAAAACTGTTGACTCCTAGAGCACTCCTCCTCCTGAAACCACATCTCCCACTCCTCTCTCCCTGGGCAGTTAATGCCATGCAAAATAAAACTGGGATTAATAATTCATCTTGTACATGCCAAATGAGTTACTTATTGTGAAGCTAATTCAGAGATTAGATGAATTTTTCCCTCAATACAAGGATATAATTTTAAGTTTCCTGACATTCTTTGTTTAATTTAAATGGAAATGTTAATTTTGCATGCAAATACTTTAAATAATTTCTTCATTATTATTTATTTCATTCCAGATTTGATTTCATGGCATCACAATTTTGAATAAAATTTACAACCTCAATTCCTGCAGGTGATCAATTAATATAAATCCAAATTAACACTGCTGCCAAATTTTGAAGCAATAATATTGCACATAACATACACAAATTTTGAAACTTTGCCTCGAGTCACACAAATGTCTAATTTACCCTTGGCGTTTCTTGAAATTTTAAGTGAACATTAAAAAACAATAGGTTTAACATAGTATCTTTAATTTTACAAGCATTATACATATAAATACTTCAACATGTCCATTTACAATTTTAACTCATATACATATATGTATATATATATGTGTGTGTGTGCATATATATATATATATATATATATATATATATATATATATATATATATATATATATATATCTATATATACACACACACATATATATACATATTTTTTTCACAAACACATGCATACATATACATACATATTTAATATATATACATATACATACATATTTTATTTCTATGTATATATGTATGTATATATAAATGTGTGTGTACATGTGTGAGTGCATATACATTCATATTTTCAGCTTCTATGCAATATTTGGAATGCTATACTGAATGGACAGAAATAGGAATATTTATGAAGTACACAGGCATAGAAAACTTTACAATCATGGCAACTTCAAAGAGAGTTGTCACAATAATTGCATTAATTTCAGACTGATATGAGAGAATGTTATGCCAAGTAACATGATTTATCACACTAATGAAATATTTATCTAACAAAGGCACTTTCAATAATCTCAACTGAAAGTGTACGAGATTGGCAAAAACAGGAAAAGTTGCATTTGCAAAATATGCCTGTTTCGGATTCATGGCTGTCAATCAAAACAATCTTCAAGATTATTAAACATTTTCAGAGAAATATTACAAAAATATGCATGATAACAACTGATAAAACTTTTTACACCAATTAAAATGTGCATCTTAATAACTATGTACAACTATGGCATAATGATCAACAATGAAAAATATTCAAACAAAACTTTCAATGAGGCAACAATTTCAAATAATTTGCAGCAAAGCAAGACAAAGTTTTAATCATACAAGAAATTTAAGAGGAAACATTTTCACTTCAGACATGCTGAACAATTTAAGTTTTGGAAGCTAACATTGTATTCCTCACAAAGTTATTGTCCATCATATAATCACAAAATGACAATCACAAGAAAGTAATTATGCCGTTCAATGCATGAGATGACAGTTACCTACAATTATTTACATTCATAATGACTATACAATGATTTTATGCATCAACATATAAAGCTTTTTCAGAAGTAGGAGTACCATGATAATACAACCAATCAGAATTGTTATTAATCCAAACTGAGACATAGTATTTAATTTTCCCATGAGCTTTGAATGTAATGAAACATTTTGAAGACAGTTATTCCAATATCTGCCTTAGTTAGCAAGATTGTAAGCTGTCATTTTGCATATTCTTCGATCCTAAACTTTTTTATTGAAGTTGTGACAGCAAGTTATATCATACAAAGAGGCCAAGTACCTATTTTTAGACATTATACCTTGTTTCAGATCCATCAGTAGGGAGGAGTGAAACCGTTCTATTATTAATCCACACAAGGCGAGCTAGTCTAATTGGATTCAAACTGGAAATTTCTGCAATTGGAGTTGTGGTATATGTTTTCACACATCTAGTCTGAGAATTTCCAAGTCCAAACATACCCGTAGAAGTCTGAAAAATATTTAACCAGATTACATGAATCTAAATCATGAATTTTCTTAGGTTATACATGTATCACATTAATTTAACATCAAGCCTTGACAAGACATCACAATGATACCAATTATTAAAAATATTATTGAAGATTTAGACGAAGATAATTGGATTTTAATCCAATTATCTTTATCTAAATAAGATGATGAAAAGATAAGATTAATAAAAATAACAATGCAGTTCTCACAGAACTATTAAAATCATATTGAGGTCACTTTTACACACATCCATTGATTTAACAGGAACAAAAAGTTTGAATTTCGTCATTGATTTAACAGGAATAAAAAGTTTGAAAATTTTTTGATAAATTTAAAATGGACCTAGTGAAAATGTGTCAAATAGAAGTGGCTGAAAAATAGTGTTTATTCATTTATTTGTAGTAAGTTACTAGCTTACAAAACTGTTGAAACATCTAACTGGATTCAAAGGTACAGTTGGATATTATTTGAGTAATGGAGATTATGCAATGAACACCTTAAAGATTAGTATTTCTACATAGAATGGTAGTGGAAATAAAGGAAGTTTGAAAGATAAAAAGATCTCAATAATGATAACATTTACAATGTTAGGTGTATGAGTATTTTTTTACAATTTTACTGGCAGTAATCTCAGAAATAAAAGTGGCTGAATGGTTTCACCAGGTCACTACTAATTGATAAGAGCATAAATTTGCCCTAGGCATATAAATTCATTAAGTCATAACATTAACACAAATTGTAGTGTTATGTAATACCAAAAAAAGAAAAATGTTTGTGAAGCTGCTTAATGCATTTTCAAGAGTTTCTCATGGATGTAAGATTAATTTAATGTACCGCATATTTATGACATATGTATCACACCATATTGCTGCTAATGAAAAACTTGTAATCAGTAAAATACTGGGAAAAGTAACAACCTTCCTTTGAATAAGTTTCTTTAATGGGAGGTGACTGACAGCTTAGGTCATTTGTGCCATTAGGAATGGATGGCAAAGGAAGAGTGGAGAGAAACCCGACGTCGGCATTAGCCTACTCTTATTGAAAGGTGCCAAGGGGTCCGCAGTTTAACGTCCCATCCGATGGACCCTGTACTCACTCAAAGTGCTCTACATGAAGCACCTCAAGCAGGGATTGGGATACCCCAGAAAAATATTTGTTGTCTCCAGGATTTGAACCTAGGACCTCTCGGTGGAAAGCCTGTACATCAGCCACCACACCATCTCATTCCCCTCCTTTCAATAAACAAACTTATTATGACAAATACAATTGCTTCAAGCCAAATATCCCTGATGTGCAATGTTTGAAAAGAATGTGGAAAAAGGTCATGTTCAGAGTTGATTAAAGATAAGACATCACAAATAAATTTTCTCACCTGCCAGAAGGAAAGCTTGTTTTCTCCACATGCATAAGATGCCAAATACTTGCCATCAGGTGAAAAACTAAGAGCTGTATTGGCAGTTCCATGGGCAGTAATTAGCTGTAAGCAATAATATTAGTTCAAAATAGACAGAAATATTCTACTCCAATTGTAAAAGACTTAAAAAAGAATTTTCACATAACATACTATATTTAGTCAGTTGATGGGAATATAATTTCTTCTATTAAAAATATTGAGCTTATTATTACATATTAAAAGAACCATTGATGCACAAATTACAACTAAAATGATGTAATAAATTTACTTAAGACAATTTATCTATTTAAATTTTACCTGACATTTAGATGAGCGTAGTTCGTAAATAGCAAGATTTCCATTCTTTGCTCCAACGGCAATGCGCCGTGTATATGGACAATGACTGACTTGGTTAAAGCGGCAAATAGCTGGAAATACCTCAGCAAGGCCACGGGTCTTGAGGCGCCCAGGATCAAGACAGTGAAGAACAATGTCAACAACCTAAAAGAGTATTTACAGCATTCAATTAAAAGAGTTTTTAGCAAAATGGGATTACCTACTACATTTTTAATATAAGTCAAAAAACTAAAAAGACATGCATTTCTCTGATTTTCAAATCCATGCTTCAAATCTGAGATGATGAAATAGAAAAACTGTTAAACATTTTCATTGAAAGTCATGGATGATGTTTATTCATTACAATTTATATATCATCCATGAACATACC
Organism: Hetaerina titia; assembly: GCA_037158775.1. Classification (NCBI taxonomy): domain Eukaryota; kingdom Metazoa; phylum Arthropoda; class Insecta; order Odonata; family Calopterygidae; genus Hetaerina; species Hetaerina titia. The sequence continues at coordinate 131,431,030 of CM073768.1, forward strand.
TGATGAGGAAAGAGTCATCACTGTACAAGTGGACACTGGCTTTCAGGTAACTCAATTGCTATTCCCAGAGGGAATGAAGGAATACATATTTAAAAAGTATATTTTTTAATTAATCATTTGAATTTGTGAACAAATGATATCTAAAGCCACTTGTCTACAAAATAGGACCACAGTGAATGGTCCTATTTTTATAACCTCAATATATCAAAAATAATGAAGAATTATGATTTGCATCATGCATAACTATAATGATCACAGCATTTATTTCGTTACCTCAATCAAAAGATCTGCCATTTCACTCTGCATTTTATCAATAAGAAGTTCAACACCTCGCAGAATTTCTGGTTTGGCACGGTGAAGAACAGAGTTGCTCAAGTTGACATTGAGCGTCTGTGCATTTTGCTGAAGTGTATTATATCTTGCCACCTGAAAAAGCGAAGAGCCATTATTTAAAACATAATAAACACATTTACACTTTGCAATAAGTACAAAATTAAAACAGACAAGGGAGAGAACCCATAACTTTCAAAGTTTAAAAAAATGATGGTGATGACGTATAATAGATACCTACAAGTGAATAATAAATAGCTACATTCTTAAATATTCACAATAAATACCTCTCTAGCCATTGTTGTAATAAATGCAGCAGGTCTGGCGGTGGCAATGAGAGTGAGGGCATGTCGAGCTGTTCGACATGAGTCAGCAGCAGGAGTTAGCGGAAGGCCATACATCATGCTGAAAAACAATATACAATGTGAATTACTTTTATCACACTATATATTACCATGAAGAAATTACTTTATTCACCCTTCAACTGTGAATAGAAAATTAATATTAAAGTAAAGACATTACAAATTATAAATAACAATCAAAAGAGAAATTCCAGATTATTTTCAAATGCGAGCATGTGATATGATCTAATGTCATAACAGAGTTCTCTGAATTCATTGCAATTGAAATGACAAGAAATTCTGAATCCATAGAAAATTAAATGAACAAATTTAAATGATGTACAAAAAAGCATCCCAAAGAAATTCTCTACCTTGGAACTAAATGATCTGAATCTGAGCAGAGCTCAAGAAGGGCCAACAAAATTTTAGAAACATCCAGATAAGGTTCCCAGACAGTGAAGCCTCGGCCAATCAAGTCGATGGCAGCTCTTCGAAGTGGTGTGTGAGCTGGTAAGCGTGGTGAAGGAGGGGCAAGGAGCAGATGTGTCAAGGCCAAACCTATGAGAAAGGTGAATATTTATTTGGTTCAGTTTTCCATACAAGAGGACAGTCATTGTTAAAATGCAATTAAGTTCTAGGCAACAAATCACAGTCACCTTCATAAGATAAAATAGTTGGCCTACTTGTACTTTGTTTTGTTAATGGACTATTTCTCTAATGGCTTCACTCTAAAATCATTAGTATGCCTGCCTGCAGCATCACCTGCTTAAGTTTATAAGAGGTATATTAAAAAAGAAGGGGATTTCTTATATTTAAATATTGGTGGGTCATAAATAAGTTGTCAAAGCATTATGCAATGATTGTTTCCAAAGTCACTGAGGTTATTACTTTGGCACAGTAGTCATTTGCCTGCCGGTGAAGGCAAACAAAAATTTATGGAAAAATCATTACATGCTGTTATTTGATTTTGATGTGCAAAAGGATCATCAACTGTTCTAATTCATTGAGAGTTGTTCTAAATTTATGAACCTACAATAATGAGTGAATAAAAGCTTTTGCAATGGTACTGAGACTTAAAAAATGGCAACACAAATGTGCATCATGAAGAGTGGAGTGGCAGGACCATTATCCAGACCGATGAAATCATTCAACAAGTAGACTAAGAAGTGTGAACTGATCGACAATTAGCGTTCTTGGTTATAAATTTCTTCTTGCTTGATGCACCACTATTTACATTAAATATTTCATCTTCTTGCATTTGAAACAATGGCTAGGTGGACAATTGTTTGAAGAAGACAAGGAACCCAAGAAGGCTGTGGCAGCACTATGAAAATTGCTCATAGAATGGTGATTATGCAGAAAGTGAAGTTTGTACAAAACTAAAACCATAAAATTTTTTTCCATCAAAATATATTTTTATGATGGAACAGCCCTTACTTTTTGAATATGCCTTGTAAATATACTTTTAAATATACTGATTAGATAGTTACAATAAGTCAAAGGCATAGGTGCATACTGTATAAAACATATCCATGCTGTACATATCCATACAAAATGCGTTGGACAAAACAAACGGAATTAGAGAAATAAGCATTAGACACAAACCAATCGAAAGGCTCCTTACTAGTTAATCTGGCAAGGTTGTTGTTCCCAATTCCAAATCCTTCAAGAGAACCTCGCTTCCTCCTCTGCTCTTCTTCAGCACTTCGACGCTTGTTCGTTTCCATGTCTTGTCCAAATTCAGCCCCGATGACACCCAAGAGGACTACCGCTGTCGTTTGCCTCCTCTTGGCCTCAGCTAAGCTTGATGGCTTGCGAGGAGCATATGCTGCAGGGGATGAGTCAGGTGCAAGCATTTCTAAAAGCAATGTCACCATGAGAACAAAACATGCGAACAATGAATACTACACAAACTCAAGTAAAAAATTTCATAATGAAAGAAAATAATTTTTAAAAAAGTTGATAATTAAATTTGAAATAAAATCTTGAAATGCAACAGAGAACGAAAAATCCTGGAAAAATGGGCACACTAGCCAAGTAAATGAAATGAAATAACCAAGATGAAAGAAAAATATAACAAACATTGAACTCATACAAATAAAGACAAACTATGATCATTTGAAAAAATGAAGAATTGATGCATTGCCATTAAAAAGACACAGTATTCCACACACAGTTCGGTTTTGATAGGCATTTATAGAACTGTCCCTGAAACCCCCTAGCTTGTGCAAATCACACGTCCGATCAGGAAAAACAGGGTCAGTTCCTTGGCATGCACGTTTAACAATTTACACCCAGAAAATTTCCTCCCATGGAATTTACATGTGCTAGATTTGAACCGAGACCCTCTGCTCAGGAGCCAATTGCTCACCCACTACAGATTAATAAGAACGGTCAGGGTAGCTCGTGACGCCACAGTCGTTCTAAAGGAAACATGTCTGTTGTATTGCTTGTACAATTGGCAAAAATAGATGTAAGACTGATAATGGCGTCGCGCGCAACGCTGACCACACTTCACAATACAGAGCTTCATTCCCCTCCGGACGGCCGTCCCAACAACACGTTTGGTATGTGCTTCGCGCCGCTCATTTTCGGCAGTTTACCAACACAACCTTCCCCCAAAGGACGACTACCTTCGACACCCTCCTCCTCCTCTTCCTCCTCCTCGTCGTGGTGCTGGCCACCCCACTCTCCCGGCGGCGCCTGCTGCTGTTGCGGCGCCACCCCCGGCGGCCCCTGCACCGACGCGCTCCCGGACGAAGGGGTCGAGGACGACGACGCCGCCTGCCCGGGGGGCTCCGAGTAGAGCGGCAGGTAAGGCGCCCAGCTGTCCACCAGCGCCTTCCGGCCCTTGGGCCCCATTCGACCGAGTTCCGCAAGGAGCAGAGCTTGGGCTGCCTCTCGGACCTTCAATAATGATTTCACACCTCATGCAACAGGTCAAAAAACGATTTATTTCCAATTTTAAGTTAATTGCTGTCCTCTGAAATCTGCGATCGCCGAAGAAGATTTCAAGCATTCCGTTTACCGGATCTATCAGAGCGGTGGGAGAATTAAGGACAGCTAGTCCCTCCCACATCACTGATTTTTCCATAGGAATACTGTTCTGGCGTCGTAAGTTCTATCCCGTCAGGTTTCCCCAGACTCAACGACCCCTTAAACAATATTTCTCAGCTGCGATTGGATTTTCATATTTACAGCGAAAACATAATATGTCTGGGCAATCTATGAGCATATCGAAACAGTGACAAAGTTAAACGTAACACACCTTTAAAACCTCCAGTCAGATGGGAATAACATAAATCCTGGTATATGAGAGAGATTTTGTGACAGGGGAGCAAATTAAAATCGATACCTTGGTCTAAATAGCATTGCTAATTTAAAAAGTATATTCCATTCTCCCTATCCAGGAGATTGGCACTAAGGAATACCTAATAGCACATACAGTATACCTATAAATTAGCCAAGGGCAGAAAACAACATTTATTTCAATAAACCAAGAACATATAATTTAAAATTGATATACAAGGATCCATTATTAATAAAAGGCCTGTCCTTTCATCCCGTAGGGAGCCTCTCAATCGTTCTAGAGTTTATCATAGGAGCGAGGTATCGCAGAAGGTAGCGAGTAGAACACAGGACGAGGAGTTTAGCGGTGGTTCATAGCGAAAGTTTTCTTCTGGGGAAATAAACATTAAGGGAAATTTCCTAAGATAACTCAGAGTAGGTACCTGCAATATTTGTACAGCTAATAATGACAATAGACATACTACGCGCAATTCCATTCCCACTGCCTACAAACATAAAAGGTTACATAAAATTAATATTATCACATTAAAATCCCGCAGTACAAAAATAAACGATCGGATATTCATGTAGTTATCGGATATATGCATACATTTTTGACAGAACAAATGGAGACATCGGCATAAAAACGGAAACTTGGCTCACAGAAGATAAAGCAAATAGCAAGATTTTTCGAAAGAATTTATTATATTCAGCAAACACAGACTTAAAAGACTCTATGGGGATGTATTCATCGCAATCAACTTACAACTTAGTAGTTATCATTACGGATGCCACAACAACAGTATAAAAAGTGTTTGGTGTGACATGACGGATTATAATCACAGAAGCTTATCAATATGTTTATTCTAGACCCCCTGTCTCCAGCATGGACAATCTCTCAATTCTCGATGACCAATGATGCACTCTCCATCAAGCATAAAACAGTTTATTTGTAGTCGCCGGCGACAATCTCCCGACAATAATGGAGATGATTACCGTACAAGAAAATCTGCAAAAAATGTGACTCAGGCTAAACTTGTTTTAATATATTCGCCGAATTCTCGTTAAAACAAGTAGTTAAATCGCTGACACGAGCTAACAGCATATTAATAATCATCTCAATATATTTTCGATTAATAATTCTGAGATCATTACAAACGTGGACATAACTGACAGCATTAGCGATTAAAAAGTTATATTTGTCGAAACTAAAACTTGTGAAAATATTGTTGATAATGTAACCTTGGGAATTTTTTTGCGTTTATACGTGACGGGATAGAGAAGTTTCTTCCATACAAATTAAAACACGAAAATTGGGAAAACGACGCGTAGAGAAGTTAGAGCGGTATTAAGGAGAAGATGAAAAATTCACTAAATATTTAGACGAATTTAAAAAATAATGACGAAAATAGTGAAGACGTCAGAATGTGAACTCGCAGAGTCTCGAAAAAAAACGAAAAAGGTTATTCACGAAGCCTTACGTACAAATAAAACCAAAATTTAATGCAAATATTTAGAGCACAACCCTAATCATATTGGTCTTACACCAGGGAAAACTTATGGAAAATTCCAGCAGTACAACCTCCAAAGGCTTATAATGGCGAATTTGTAGCAGACAGCGTGCACCACTACCACCAAGAGCAATATCCTAAATAATTCCTCGCAGAACGTCTTCATCAGAAATCATAATGGACAAAACGAAGTCCCATAAACACCTAAAGAACTCACGAGCGACATAATATTGTCTCCGAAATTAATATAAATGCAGCTCCGAAATAGAAAAACAAACAAATCTTCAGGCCAGGAAGAAATAACCCGCTGAAATGCTCAAGGAACTTGCTGCAGACATCGCACCTTATTCAACACAGTTTGCTAAAGGTCGACAAAAGAAGGTTCAGCATCTAGCGACGGGAAGATAGGTCACATAACCCTGGTTTCAGGACTGGGAGTTAGAATTATATATCAGAAAATTTACAAGTGGAAATAAAAGAAAAGTGAAACAAAACGTCAATTTTAAAACGGACGAGGTCGAATTGACCACCCTAGATTAGGTCAAATACCAGGGTGCTACACATATCAAAACTTTTATGAGATACACGTTAGAAGAAGATACGGGTCAGCCAAGGTTTAGTTCGACGAATTGTAGGAAAATGAAATGAAAAGATAAAGAGAGATGTGTCGCTCCGTTTTTGCTGGAATACGTGGCAAATATTTGGGATCCATTGTAGGAGAAGTTAATTAAGGCATTGGAACTAAATTTTGATTCAGATGAATACAGATGGTTTACTTTTATAAAGATCAATTCAGTAAATACCCTGGAATTATAATATATTTATAGAAAAACAACAAGCCTATAGTGTACTGACCAAAAGATTTTTATCGCAGGAGGTATCGCGTATTAAATTAAAAAGGAAAGGAATTCAATTGAAGAAATGGAGAAAAGGGAAATGAAATTTCATGGGCATGCTATGTGACATAAATACTTCCTGGAAAATATAATGGAGAGACTAGTACTTGGAAAAAAAGGAAGAACAAGGCCAAGAAAGAAGTTTGTGGGCGACATAAAAAGTACTACGAGAGTCACAACATATAAAGGATTTGAATCGAACGATACGCAATCACAGCAAATTGAACACAAGAACCCGGAAAAACTAAATAAATTTAATTAATTGACTTTGATTAATCATTAAAACAAAAGAATAATTGCATTATGTTTCGGCGTGTATGTACACAATTTTGTTTAAATATGAGATAACATATATTCGAGTGAATGTATAAACTAATTATTCTGCATGTTTGACTCGTGTTCTAATAACCCCCGCCACCCGCCCTAGCGAGGGCGAGTACCGGGAGTTAGAACCTCGCTGGCTGGAGAGGTGTTGTGTAGATGTCGATCATTCTTCTATAGTACCATATTTACATGGTATTCAAGTATTTTTTTCTCGGCTACTCATTTCGCCCAAAATAACATTCGTAGAATAGCACAAGTTTTGATAATTCACTTCATTACAGCTAATTTCGTAACATTTACTTTTAATAATTACTTCTTCTGATAGAAAGCCTTCTTGACCATTACTATTCTTCTTACCTCATCCTTCTTGCTTCTCTCGCCGCTAGTGATCCGGCTGCCTAAATGGCAAAACTCTCCCACTAGTTTCATCATGTCTTTCCCTATTCTTAATACAAAGTAAATTCCATTCGCAGCACAAAAATACATTTAAAACCGGCGTACGAACGCCTTTTGAAATGACACGAGAACAATACTTAACACATCGTCAGGAAACAAAAAGAATCATGCAAAGAGACTTGACATGGTTGAGCTGCAAAAGCGATGTACATTTAAAGGTCGTTAGCCCTAACATTTTCATTTCATATACTGTGTCATGTGACATGTACCCTTTAAAAAGGAGGACTTGTTTAGGACATTCATTATTTATTAAGTGTAAGATAATGAGCATAAAACTGGAGAAAGGAATTAAAAGATCGTGGATAAACCAACTTTACTCTTACCTGCAGCAAAATACTTACCAGGAAAACATTTCAACACCCTGCATACGAAAGCGGAGGGGAATAATTTTAAAAAATACGAGAATGCCACCCTTTAGTTTATTAAAATATCGAGTGGTGAGCTAAAGGAATTTTCGGGAGAATCGTCAACCGTGGACCCTGGTACTAGGACAATGAAAAGACTCGAAAATCGTTCGGTCGATCAACTTTTCAACCCTCCTCCGCTAGCCATGCAGGGAATCCATTTTCGACCAACAACACTTCTGAGTGCGAGTACCTCGAGGCAGTGGTCCTGCCACCTTCGGGCCATCATTTCCACTTGCGGCCTCTTGAAGGAGCGGGACCCAGCAGCGGCCACTTTCTCCGGCAGTAAAACGCAGTGAAGGGTGGCGAGGAGGGACCATCCCTGTTTGATTTGGGCCTGCCTCGCCGTGAAAGCGTCTTCCGATTCTCCACCTTCGGCCTCCGTTTCCGCCCATCCGATGGCCACCCTCGTGCTTTGCCTTCAATAAAAAGCGCAATGGCACAAACGAAAATCAATATCACTTGCACGATAGCATCGGAAAACAGAGAAGTCTCAAAAACCCGATGATACTCGTTAATTGTTGGGTCAAGGAAAAATTTTTTCCCGAACCACTTAGCCCTTCCCGTCTAGCTGAATGCAATGAAATAAGATTGAGGCATAGATGCAAATGCTGCTAGTCAAATTCCGCTCATGGATAACCTTCATTCTTCCATTTTCATAACAAATGGGAAATGGCCAGTAAAGGAAATTTAGATAAAGTATAAAAGAAAATGTAGTATAAGCCTCACGAAATGAAGCAAGAGATTCGTCTGGAAAATGTCTGCTAATTGGCCAATTATAGAAATATTAACAAAAGCAGTTTCCGTTATTAAATTTTAGTATCACTTCTTAAGTATATGTGCCAATTATTTACCCGTCGAAATATGATGGATAAGAAGTTCGATCTTTGCCATCTGTTGGGATCACCGAAGCATATTTTAAGTAGCATACACGTATAATCTACATGGAATATAATAGTACAATTCTTCGCATATGGCTACGTGACTAAACGCAACATTCAACACAGAAAGTAAAAAAACAACCTCGAATAATCATCGGAAACAATAATCAATATCCAGGACTATGATTAACACTCTTCGCAATGCCGTCCCAAAAATTTCGCCCAATTTCATTATGATTATCAATCGCGCACTGCTACATAGTGTTGGTATGATCAAATTTTTCTTCGAAGGACGCTAGGAATGCAATTGTCCGCTTTCGTTTAGTTTCATTAGGCCATCTCGCGGACTGTTTAAATCCATTTAAATAGAACAGCTATATCGCTTCGTGCCAAGGCTACAGATGTTAATTTTTCGAGAGATCTGTGGAGGTGGTAGCCTGCTCCCTGGCCGGGTTGTCGGGTGGATCAGTGGGCAGAGCACGCGTCGACTCTCCTACCCGCGCAAATCAATGAGAGCCGTGAACCAGAACCACCGTTCGCAGGCCTGCGACGTCACGTGACTTTAGTGCTATTTTCAAAGCGTAATCACTGATTTATCTCACTTTGCACCTTTCATCGGCTCGAACCAATTTCAACTCGGGTACACCTGGAAACCGCAACCCCACTTACTTTTTTAATCGAAATATGATGAATTTAAAAAGCGTGAGACATTTTATAGGCATCGACCTCACCGAATGGCATTTTGTAGGCCAGGTACTGATTGAAAATATTAATAAATCGATTAGTGATTAGGAACCACTTAACGCGCTACAGGGAAGTAATTTAAAGGGAAGGCATGTTTGAAGACAGCCTATAATTTCACGTTAAGTCTTTACAATTCCAGAAAACCAGGCTAAGTACCAGCGCGGATAAAAATTCAATGGCGCTGTAAAATTTTTTGTGCGATAAGATGGTTTTTGCGTCAAATAAACGCTGCATCACCATAATCAATATGCTTTTTCAACGAGAATGTTAAGAACAAATATCCCGATATTTTGCGTCAAAATCTAGTCTTTTTTATTTGACTCTGCCAATTAGGTTGAATTGTCAACTTTTTTGGCCGAAATGATTAAGAATTATTGTTTTTGCCAACGTTCTGGCCGAATCCCAGCTGGTTCTGCTATTAGTCCCTCAAACAACTTTATTGGGGGGGGGGGGGGGGTAGATAAAATTTACGCAAAAAATCGTACACTGAAATTTCCGCCCTTTCATTTGCACTCTTTAAGTTTTTTTTAACATCTTTCCAGCAAAAATATTGCTAAAATAAATTACGGTTACTTAAACGACGAAAAATAAGTATTCACCGACATTCTAGTCCTCAAATTTGTGATATAATTAATATAATTCTCTACTTAATGCATTGAAAACGCAAAATATTTTAATGTGAATGCAAAATGTTGAAAATGAGGAGAATGCCAAATATTAGCCGGCTTACAACATTTAGTTTAGATGCCACATGACACAATGCCCAACGCAAATGGGCGGCGGTGACAGCCATAGTAACATCGTATCGGACCGATTGAGGCACGTCATTTTTTAAACTAATGGCAAATCTGATGTTAAAAGTCCTGCAAGGGAACCCAATGCTTTCGTCTGCGAATGCATTCTCAGCCCAACCCAGGCCTTTGCCTCACGTCCTTACAGGTATACATACACGTACACCGATGGGCAGTCCCGCTACCGTCCCTTCAGGGAACTTTCTCCCCTCCCCCGACGAAAACATAAACATACGTCACGCGCGTCCGAGTGCCTGGTGCTCAGCAGTAGCAACCATCTCTCACCTGTGGAGCTTGCGCCTCCTCTCCTGTTCGGGCACAAAGGTGGCATTGTTCATGGACATGAGCGTGTTGGCGAGGGCGACGACCGCCAGCAGGTGGTTCGTCGTCATCGTCGTGGACAGCTCCCAGTGCTCCCTCGCCGTGAAGGCCCTCGTCTTCCGCTCCAGTTCGACCATCTCCGGGGGTAGGTCGGCTTCAAGGGGCCTCCCGCCCATGCCCCCCCACGCCCGCTGCTTCGACCCTTGGCTCGTGAGCGCGCCCCTCGACTCGGACGAGACCTTCATGTCGAAGGCCCCCGGGGCGCCAATTGGGGGCGCGGAGGGGTCCCTGGACAGGGCCGTGGGCAGCAGGAGGCTCATGTAACCTGCCGACGGCGGAAATGGGATGCGTTGCGGGAGAAGGGTGTCGACCGATTGAACAAGGGGAGGAACACGAATGTATGGCACGCACAACATCCGATGAATTAATTACATGTACACTACTAAAATTCAACGATTGAGAGGTAAAAGTGCAGGAAGTTAACTCAAAGGTTAGTCAGAAAAAAATACACAGTTAAGTTTATAGCTGCGAAAGTTTTCTAATTTGTGATAGATACATGTAAAACAGGGATGATTAGGAAGACACAAGAGACGTTTTCGGAAACACATGAAATACGAATATATGGTATCGGATGGTGAGGAAAAAACTGTTCGGAAAGAGAGGTACTGAGGTAGGATAAGAGAAGAAAGGGAGGGTGCAGAGAGGTATTGGAAAGGAAAGAGCCAAATTTAAAGGGAGCAAGTTGGAATAGAAAGGTAAAATATAAAGGATATACAGAAAGTGGGAAGGGAATATAACGAGAAAAGATAACGACAACGAAGAAGACGATGACAATCATATGCAAGTCTCATTTAACACGTATTTCATATGTGACACGTATTTCTATCATAGCTTTAAATTATCTAGCGAAAAATGTTTGAAAATCAGCTATCCAGGAAAGCAACAGGTTGATAAATTATTAAAAAATAGCAAATAAATGAGAACGATTATTTAGCGGTTCAAGAGAGATAATTGTCGTAGAGTATCGAAGTCTCAAAACATTTCATATTGGAGGCTGTGATCGAAACGCAGAGCAATTCCGTAGGATTAGCCACGAGACCCACGGTTTCGATGCCAGGCACCACTGCCACGTCAGTAATCACGGCGTGATTACTCTCCGACAGTAGTTAGAGGGGCAGTGGGGAGGGGTTCCATCGTTTCACTGACCTCCCTTGGAGAGAAGGCCGAAGGAGACGGGCAGGAGGGGCCGGAGGAGGCCGAGCGTGCTCTCGCAAACGCGGTCCAAGTCCTGGTCCATGCCCCACGCGTGCAGCAGCGACAGCAGCACCTGCGCCACCTCCATCGTCGTGTTGCTCTCGAGGAGCATCAGGGAGCGCGGCTTTCGGCCGCTACCGTCCGCGCCGTCGATGCCGCTCCCGTCAGAACCTGCGGGCACGGGTAGCAGGAAGGAATGAACGACTGCGACCCCAAGCCATTCATTCATTCATCTGTCACACTCAATACGTACTGACGACGCTCCATGGCGAGGGCGACGAAATCACACGGCAAGAAGACAAATTGAATGAAGAATTTCATAAGGCAAGAGAGAACATTCACGAGGGCCACAACAAACATCACAATTACAGGCGCTTGCATGCCATAGGGGTGGCTGGATAATCTAGCGAGCGATGTGTTTGGGCACCGATTGCGTTCCGCCCGTTGTGTTCAAATCTGGGAGACCGTGGATAGGGCGAGTTATTTTCTGGGTACCAGATTTTCCTGGTAAAGCACACGAGCCAAAAGGAAATAAGGAACTGACCCACTTGCACTCAATTTATCAATTTCACACGACTTAGGGCTTTATAAGAGGTGACCTCTACTCTCATCTGCAATAAAAAATGCCCTCGGGTTGACTCCTGTGCTGTTTTTTTTAATATTTGTCCTGTAATACTGACGGGAGCAGGTAAACGGAAAAAAGAGTTATCGTGGAATTCTACAAAAGACGAAATTATTCCGTCAAAAAACATTTAATCTAACAAATCCATCCGTTTTCCGAAGAAATCTTTACACAAATTCTTAGGGATACACTTACGCAACAAACTGAAGCAGGCAAAGCAGGCCATTTCTAACGCCGGAGTACCTGAGTCCTTGTATCTCCGCTCTTGTGTGACCCCGCTCGCGCATCACTCGGAAGTATAGGATCACACTTGACAAGGCGTACATCTGTCCCCGTAGGCTATACGACTGCGAAAATTTCGGCAATTCGCCATCCACACCCAAGAGAACGCAGGGAAACAAAAAAACGACGCTACCTCACGTTCCAACGGAGACTGACACCGAGGACTGAGATCCGAAACGCAGAGGAAATCTCAAGGATGCACGAATTTCATCAAGCCTCAAGCCAAATACCTTTGAACCATGGTCCAGTCTAATGAAACACGGCCACCGAAGACAAGTGGAATTATTCGAAACATAAAAAAACGCTTTCAATGATACATACTTTTAAATGAAATTTTATTCTGGTGACCAATCCGAGTTCTTTCCCATGTCTTATCCTCAAAATTAAATTAACAAATTTTGTTCAATCCCTATATTTTTTTTACGTTTTGTTCAGCTTTTGTGCACTTTGGCATTTGGTCTCTGTTTTGTCTTAAATATCTAATACTTTATTTCCCATGCAAGTAAAGAAGATTCAGCCTAAACAATTTACTTGCACAAATATAATTAAGCTAAAAGCTGTTTGAAATTGTTTGGTAAAACTATTATTAATTGGTAAAACCTTCTAAAATACTTATTAATTCTTTAATATTTCTTATTAATTAAATAAGAAATATAAATTATATATATTAATAATAATTTCTTATTAATTATATTCCATGATAAGTATTTTAGAAGGCTTATGTTAAAGCTGGTGAATCTACTATATTTTCTAGACTGAGAGATAGTATTATTTTTCATATTCCATTTACTATGCATAAGATTTATATTGTGAAAGGATGTATTTGTTTCTATTTACGAGTATTTCGAGGGAGTTCTCTCCAAGAACAAATAACAGTTGTTCCTGTTTTCTACCCAGTCCTACATTCACCGCAATTTCCCAAATTTTCTTTCTGTATCTCCTACATAGAAATCTTTACACTCGTACGCGCGTCTAACTTCAAGCCTAATACGCATTTCTACTTATAAATTCATTTCACAGTGTTCTACGCTCGCGGAACACTGCGGAGATTTGTCATGGGTGTTACATTTCGGAGAGTTGAAGCATGAAGGTCAGGCGAACATACTAGTAATGTGTGTGTACCAACCATGCCCGGAAAGAGGGAGGACACGTCAGAGGGAGGATCTAAACCACATTTTATAGTTGACTGGGTCACCCATGCACAAATCGGGGATACTTCACTGAAAAGTTTATCACCACATCTTAAAGAGGGCAAAACACGGTAGGTAAGGAAATAGGGCGAAACACGAATGGGAAATTTGTCGTACTGCATCCTGCAAATTATTCCGTAGCGCAATTCAAGAAAAGTTCGTGGCATCAGTACGGAACCCGAGAAATGACAAAATAGAAGTTGATGGGTGGCGAATATTTAAAAATAAAACTCAATTATTACTCATAATGAATGTCATTCCGAAACTGTAGTTTTATATAATTGAGATAATGGGTTTCGGGCCATCAAAAACCTCCCATAAGTACACGCACACTCAAGAACAGTTACAATCAGAAAAATGGACGATGTTTCCATTTGCCTTGGAATTTCGAAGTCGATTTTTTTGTCACGACGTACTTTCCTTCACAGGGAGGTTGTAGAAATTAGTATAAAAACTTCACAGCAATTTGAATAATCAAAATTTAAAATAAAATGTCGGTTTTAAGGGCTGATCATATAATTAACTTTTCTATTTGTGCATTTGGAAAGGTCTCTTGCTTGTGGAGGTCGCGCACTCGCGTGTCTCGCAATTGCATAGTCCCCTTAACTTCCTGGACGTCTTTCCGCAAAGAGAAAAAACACTAGTGGAAAAAAATTGATAGAATAACGATTAAGAACAGCCATAATAAAGAGAGACGATATTTAGCGATCGTTAATTGTTAGATTAACAATATATAGGGGGAGTAAGAGCAACAACGCTGCTTATTCATTAAGTTCTTCTCCTTAGCAGGATATTACGTTAGGGTCAATTACATCTTTATTAATGTTCACCATTATGTATGTTTTTTTTACATTTTGTGTGCCCCAATCGTCAAACAGGAACGTTGGATAGTGTAAGGAATCATAATGTTTGATGAGAACTTTTAATGAGCTGGGCCCATACAATTTTTATGCAGTCATAAATTAATATTTAGACAAAAAAAATTATGTTAACGCACCACATTATTCGATCAACCGAAACCTTTGGTCTTTCGGTAGAATAAGGAGACCTCAGAAATTGATATGTCAGCGTGGTACTTATGAGCCATCTGTCTGTCTGCTCGATCGAGATAACGACTCCATCCTCCCCCGGGCGATACGTAACACGTGAGCTCCGTGCTCTCAGGCATCGCGACGATCGCGGCGGGAATGAGGGGGCGGATAGCTAGGGAAAGGGATTGCAACTTTGCACCGAGAGGAAGAAAGAGTGAAGGGAGAGAGAGATCTTTGGACTAAGGCAAACAAAAGGAATTCTTCTACCCCGCTCAACACAATGCATTCCAATCCTACTTTTTCTCAGTCGTTTTCATTATCTCTTTAAAGAGATCCACATTATTCCACTTTTCCGGTCCAACGCCTAGTTTTTGTAGTACCCCTTGCCGCTTATACGGAAGGGGGCGAACCGATCCCTCGCCATGACATTCCCCCATGGGCAACTCTCGTGAATCAGTGTTCGATTGATTATCGAAGAAATGTTTACCAAATCCGTACCACTTTTAGATATTACTTCAATATTATGGCATTAGTTAATATCTAGTACATACTAAATAATACTACAATAGAACTGTACAAATTTTACTAATATTTTAAATTATAAATTTTTAGTGCATAAAAATGTCCACAGAAAGTTAAATTAATTATAAATACTAAGCGTAAACACGTTTAAGCAACAGCCCGACGGCTACGCGATTTGTACTTTTCATTCGGTCATTTGGTGACCATCCCACGTGTAGATATCGAATATTAATGCCAAACTTCACTTTGCAAGTGTAATTTTGAAGCAATCATTCAATTTTTTAACGATGTTTTAATGTGTGAAAAATTTACTCTTTAAATTAAATACGAAATATGTGAAACATGTAATATTTGTTAAGCAGTATATTGCTAAAGCATTAATTCGTAAATATATATACATATTTACTATAAATTTATTTAAGATATACTATATATATATATATATGTATGTATCTTAACTGTGAGTGTCCTTTAATTGTTTTCCATGTATACTTTTGCGTTCTATTGTGCCGTCAAAGTGTTATATGTGTGCGTGTGTGTGTATATATATATATATATGAAACTCACTAAATAGTCACAGCAAACACAGAAACCAAAACAGGGACTCACTAGTTCTCGAATTTTCGGTGGTGCAACCACCTTTCTCAAGAGGAATTAGGAACAGAACTGAGGCAGAGGAGAGCCCGAAAGCAGTGGTAGGAAGGAGAAGGGGGAAAATGGGGGAAAAGAGGGGAAAAGAGGGGAAAAGAGGGGAAAAGAAAGGAAAAGGGGGAAAAAAGGGGGGGAATGGCATTCGAGGTGAGGGGTTTGGAGGGGTAGTGTATGGCGCGGGAATTTTAAAAAAAGGTGGGGATGATATGGAAGTTCTTGGGGGTGGAGGGGGATGAAATTATATGCATAAAGGGGGCAATTAATGTCTAATATTAATACCTGGGCGATTCCAGGAATCCAAGAGCCAGATGAAAGCTAGCTCTAATGTTTTGAGTTTCAGTGGAGGGTCTGAGTGTGGGAGGGATGCTAAGACGGATACTTTAAAACATTGGTCAAAGGCAGTGTTGTGTTCGGAGGCAAACCAGAAACCAATGTTTTGGTTTCTGTGTTTGCTGTGACTATTTAGTGAGTTTTATTGTGCACGTTCGTGGCTTTTCCGGGAAAGTGAAAAAAAAAATATATATATATATATATTCAAACTTGAAAATCCCGCCATACGGCGCACAAATATTCATTCAAACAGAAATAGGTATAAGGAAAGGGGATAGGAAAACACATAAAAGGCGAACACAGGACATGAGGGGAAGGCGGTTTAAACTCAAAACATTAAAGCTAGCTCAAAAACCGCCTTCCCCACATGTCCTGTGTTCGCCTTTTATGTGTTTTCCTATCCCCTTTCCTTATACCTATTTCTGTTTGAATGAATTATATATATATATATATATATATATATATATATATATATAACAGTAATCTACCAGCTAAGTTGGTTTTCGATGGATACAAGCTTCCAAAAGGTATAGCGACAATTTCCTTGCCTCTCCAAAATAGACACAACCCAGCATCCAAAACTAAAATAAGCCCCTCTTATATTTCACTTACTTCCGTCCACCATTCCATCCAACATTCTTATCCTATCCTTTTCTCGTTTTTCCAACGTACTCCCTTCTATCACAGTCAATATCACTGCATCCATCTTACCTGCATCTTTGGATTTCTCCTAACAACCCTATCTTCTCTCCCACCATACCTAGTACTTCCTCATTTGATTTCTTTATTATTGGTATAGCATCGCGCATGCTTCTCCCCTTCCTGAACCCAAACTGATTATCACCTAAGCATTCATTTTTCCTGCTCACCATCCTCTTCTTGAAGATCCTGAGAGCTAATTTAGCTTCTAGTGAAATCAAACCTATTGTTCTTTAGGCCTCACATATTACGGCATCTCCCTTTTTCGGAATAGAAACTAACACTGATCTGACGAAATCTTCCGGCCAAACTCTTCCCATATAAATGCAATGAATTATCCCACTAAAACTCTACCTCCCACGTTTTCTAAAACGATTAAGTGGTTCCGTGTGAATGTTGTGTACCCCTACGGCCTTATTTGATTTTAATTCCCTTAATATCTTTAATATCAATCCAATTATATCTCCCAATCGAGTAAGCCTGGTCCTAAGCTATCCCCATCAACGTCATATTACCGGCGACGCAAAAATATATAAAAACACAGAGATAGATTTTTAAAACAAGAAACACAAAGAAAGGGCACCCACATATGTAGTTTTTACGTTTCGACGGATGATGAAGATCGTGCCGTCGAAACGTCAAAACTACATATGCGGGTGTACTACTTTCTTTGAGTTTCTATGTTTTAACAATCTATACGTGTGTTTCTGCATGTATTTTCTTCCATCTCTCCTCGATCTTTTCTGGTTCAACTAGTATTTTTCTCCACTTTTCCCTAACGAATGACACAGATTTTTCCTTCTTACTTCCTGAGAGTACTTTAACCTTCCTGTATAGCGCACCAATTTTGCCCTTCCCCTGTAAACGTTCCATATCCTCGCACGGCGTCTACCACGACACTTCATTTGCTCTATTTGTTACCCGCCTCGGTTTATTATTTAACTCTTTATAAAAGATTTTAACAAAATAGTATTTAGATTCTAATATTTTCTTATCTCGTCTTTCTTTTTCATCATCTCGTCCGTAATCCATGGTTTCCTGGTCCTTATCCAACTTACAATTCCTATACTTTCGTTTGCGGATTATGATATCCTTTTTTGATATGTTTCAATTTTTCCTCTGTAGTATCCAGCCCCCTGTCTTCACTCATAATTTCCTCTACGGCCTGCTGATACTCCATTTTTTCCGTTCCTGGTAATGCTTTCAAATTCCATTACCTGAAGTAGTTTTTCAGTACATTAAAAAGTTCTGGTACTCCTACGTACAGAAAGAACAAATTATTGAATTCATTTTTTCTAAACAAATTCAATTCCTCCGTATTTCGTTCGTTTACTATGCCAAAGGGTTCCTAAAAATAATAATATGTATGCCAACTACAGAAATTTACGTCAATTCATGGTCAGAGTAGGATGCATACATTAAATCTGTGCATGAAAAAGTTCGCCACAACTTTCCCCGTTACAAATGAAGTTGGCAGCACTTCAAGACCACTACACCAAAGTTTCGTGCAGACGATGACGGCAGCAGTAGGTATTTGAGGCAGCAGCAGCAGTGCCATTCCGTCGTCGGAGAAATCTCACATGACGTAATAAGGGGCTTCACCCCGAGAAGCGATCATTTTTCGGCTTTCCCATTTCCATTTTGAGATCAAACGGCATATTTAAGAAGCACATATTTTTAGTCAAGTTTACCTTTTTGTGTCAACTCGGGACATTCGTGAATAAAGTTAGCATTTCGCATTAGAGTGAACGAACCCTTCGAAACCCTGCGTAGGTCTCCACCTCTCCAGTAGCGCCCTGAGAGTATTTTGAACGCGCCAACATGGAATTTACAAGAGACTGAGAGGTGAGTGAAGCGTCACGGGGAAATCCAAACGCGACACTCTGGTGCCGATAAGGCGAACAAATTTTATTGCTTGAGTTTCCTGCGATATTGGCGCACCAAAATAGCAATTCTGAGGGCGAGCTCAAGGACGTTTTGGGAGACCAATTTGGGAGGATTGAATCAATTAAAAATTTTATTCCATGAAGCCGATATTCGTGGCCTATTTTAAATGAATTATTAATTTTCCTTTGTTGACGCAAGCAAGGGGAAAAAATAATTTAGCGAATTAAATGGAATTCAAATATAATAGTTGAACGTTGATTCTGCTAAGAAACTTAAAAGTCATGAATAATCGCTTCTAATATTAGGAGCAAGATGAAATATTATTCGTAAAAGAAGATATAGGTCGTGCAAGGTAATCCGACATTCGACGCTCCAAAAATGTCACTACTGCAAGCAATTTAGAGGATTAAAGTTGAATCACGCAATAAGCCCTAAGCATTATATCCGCTATTAAAACCTAAGAATTGAAGAGACACGAAAATTTTTGGTACATATGCAGAAGAGAATGTATTCATGAGCTGATACAAGTAACTTGATAATGACGCGGTTCCGGGATAAATTTTGACCAGCCATTTGAAATTTTAATCCTGTGAAGTTTAAGTGAAGATGATTTTTGGTACAATACTAAGGACCAACCCTGCTAGTGAAAGAGAAAAATTGCTTATCATCCGAACATCCTTGTGCCCAACGGGTTCACGCCACCAACTAAACAGATGGAGCCTAGCCTTTCAAAATAATGATTCACGGATTCCATGAAATAAAAGACTTAAACTAAAAAGAATGTTACGCATTATCAGTCCAATGGCATAAACAGCTGTAGGAAATTTTGACAGCTAAAGGGAAGACTTTTAAACTGTCTAAATTAAAAACGGTCGTCTTTGTCAGGCAGTGTAGCTTACACGTGCAACCAGCGAAGCACTACTCATAACATCTTCATATGGTATGAATATACTACTTCATAAACATGTAACGCAATGCTCACTATTTTTACTTTCGCTTTTGCTGTACTCACGAACAAAACACTCCAATTCCACACACGGCTTTCCACTCTTACCAGTAACAATTGAAGTACAGTAGAGTAAAGAGTGAAATTTAAGTATGGTCGATTAAAAAAACCGCAGAGGGAATATTCCAACCAACCTAGTTATGAAATCTCGACAAATGGTTTTGATTCGCGAACTAGAATCGGCCGAATCCTCACCGCGGTCGGCTGCGAGAGGAAATTGGTCGTAAGAGAGAGAGAGAGAGGGAGATAGATACAGAGATCTCCTTCCGACGACGACGGCCTGGCTCCGTTCTTTTGTCGGTGGTCTCGCCGGTCGATGACGTCACGTCGGCTCATCAATGGGGCGCGGAGTGACGCTAATTAGAAATGACAATTCAATTACGGATCCTCTCCTTATTCAACACCAAGAGAGGCTGAGTTGACGCGTGATTTGGGGTCACCTCGCATGGCGCGTTAATTTACGCACCCAAAGTTAGATTTTCTTGGGAGCACGGCAGTTCGTACGTCCCCATCCAGAAATACGCACATGCGTGGGCCTTTTCTTTATCGTTTCAATCTCTTCGTTTGCAAATCAAACTAGCCCAACCGTTTTCCTTCATCCTTAAACCCTCCTCATAATAATTTTCTCGAATCCTCCTTCTCGAATAATTATTCGAGAATAAAATTAAAATTATAATTTTCATTGTTAAATAATTTGTATATCTACATTTAATATTAAACAAAGTGATAGGTCCAGGAAAACATAAATTATGCAGACTAATGAAATGTGCTATTACAATTAACTAACAATAACTTGATAACAATTCTTAATACTGTTAACCTAACAGTAACAATTAACTTCATATTGAAATCAATTGCACACGATTAAAATTTATGAAATATGACATTTTTATAATCAATAAAAAAACTACTTTTACATTTTAACGTAAGTATAACCTCAGACTGTTTAAACGCTTAAAAGTCATTATAAAGAGAGCTACCAAGTCCTAGGAGCAGTGAATGCCACATTTGTTCGTTGGGAGGAAGGGGCGCGTGGAAGGGATATCAGGACGGCTACGTAAGGGCACGAGTGAAAAGGAGGGTGGTTCTAAATGCGGAAGGAAGGAGGGGAAGGAAAATTCCCACTACAGATAAAAGCAGGTGAAACGAAGGCCAGGATCTTGGCAAGGGGTCGTGAGGATAGAAAGACAAGTATCTCCTATTTGGTGCTAGATTGAGACGTTTCAGTGCCCTCTTCAACCAAATCCCTAGTGGAGTGGAGAGAGAGGAATGGGTGGAGAAGAATGAAATGATTGGTTGGTTGGAATAATCTCATTTAACAAAATCAAATTAAGCAATTTTGAAAAGGTTAAGATTTCAAAATTTTCCATAAATTACATGTCTGCACCTTTGTCACCAGTATGTAAAATCATATGGTTCAAACTAGAGTAGTGATTGTCATTAAATGGACTACTTGGCAAACACTGACCTATCCCCATTTCGCCAAGAAATCAAATGCTCCTTGATTCTTAATTTAAATATTGTCTTAATTGATTCCAAATATATATGATTAAAAATAGCCAAAGTTACATGTGCAGATGTTGCACATACATAATTAAATATAGGCAAATCTTTTGTCAATATTACGAAATAAGTATTTGGAATCAAAAAGTCATTCCTCGATGGACACCGAATTACTAAAAAGTAATTTTACATTCCCTCGAGGAATGAGGCTGCTAATTTCAGATCATAACCGATTAACAAAGGGTACCTTAGTCAACGTATAAAGGGACTAAGAATGGAAAATGGGTCGGTGGATGGCATAATTTGTTGGGTTTGATTTCGGCATCGTCATTCCAATAACTTATCAACGAGCGCGTCTTCATTACCACTGCGGGAAGCTCCACAGTTTAATTGCATCCATTCCTTCACCAATGTCAACTTGAGATAGGGAATAGCGGCAAGGCGATATATCATGGAGCGAAATGAGCCAGTTTGTGATTTCAGATATAACGAGGATGTGAACAATAAGGGATAGAGAACCTCCGTGAACATATAGTATTTTCACGAAGGATGAAGAAATTGACTATTGTCTTTTAAGTTTACACTAACAATCAATAGTTCAATATTTTTAACAGATTCTGCCACAAATTACATGGAAGAATTCATTAATGCCATGATTTGATGGAGAGGTCTTTTGCTGCCTGTCCAATGACATATTACGTCATTTATATTACGAGAATAATGAAATACGACAAAGAAAGTCTTCTCTGTCATTCACACTTTATTTACAACATCCCGTTTGCTTCTTCCTAAATAGCGAAATTCTTCCGCTTGCTCTAGGGTATCATTCCTTAGCATCACATCTAGGTCATCTTCCCTAGTCTGAAGTGGACAGTTACCAAAATCACCAACAATTGTTGTCAGTAGACAATGGACTTAGGTTCAGTCTTGAGGTACGTTCTCATTCCCTACTCCATAAAGAACAGCTGTCTTGTCAAATCTCCTTTCTAATATTGCATATTTCGAAATATGAACCACCTTGCACATAGAGTTAGGGATGCGAAAGCACCACGCAAGGTGGGGAGCTCATTTGCTGTATTTCGATCAAATCATCGCAAACGATTTTCGCAGTAATGTTTGAGCTGATTCAAGAGGATACTGGGCGATGGAAAACTACGGAATTTGGGGTACGATTTGCTCGGCCATCCCTCCTATTCTCCTGATTTAGCACCCTCACTCTCTTTCATCTGTTCCCAAACTTGAAAAAATTCATTTCTGGGAAGCGCTTTGCGTCCAATGAAGAAGCTGAGAGGGTCAGTGGATGGATATTTTCAGAGCCTTCCAGACTCTTACTTACGGGAAGAAATTCTGATGTTGGAGAAACGCTGGACCAAGTGTGTTGAAGTCAAGGAAGATAATGTAGATAAATAAAATCATTTATTACCTGATAATCGTAATCTTTCATTGTCAGGCCGAGAACTTTTCACTTTACCCCCTTACAAGTTATATCGTATTGTTCTGCATTGTTTTGCATTTATATGCTATTTTCAACGCGAGACTACAAGTGGCATTTTTACAAGGATGAATTTGGCTGGACCGTCGAAATTCTAAAGTCAATGGTTTGTTTACAGTGTTTTTTTGTATGTGATGCCCGTGTTTAATAAGAAATAGAACTTGCTCCTCATGCCATTATCAATGCTTCCACCGAGTTGACAACATTTTACATCGCTACCTTTTAAGCCCCACAGGACAAATTCTCTATTACTGACAAAGGCCCGTCGAAACGTTGATGAACACGTATACAAGTGAGTTTCCATTTTTTCATGTGTCCTACTTGTTTAAAGAATCCCTGTACCATTCGGTCACATTAATCTGTACCATCATTAATCATTGTGCATCGCTGCTCTCCGGCGTTTTTCAGCGAGTGTATTTATCTGTGCATGTTATACATTGCTGCTTAATATGTATTTGCGATTAGGCAGTCCCGCCACCACGCCCTCTTAAGGAAGACGTGGTGAAGTGACCTTGCCCCAGGCCTTGTGTACGTCCGTATGGGGAGAGAGAGGGAGAAGAGCAGAGGAGAGGGAGGCAGGAAAAAATCGATTAGCGGAAGGCGGAGAGTGGGTGGCGGAGGAGGAGGAATAAGAAGACGGTGGCGGCGAGAAATGCGGGGGACGGGGGGAGTTTGGGGGCGGGCGCGAGGAGATGAGACGACGGCGCGGCCCCGCGGGGTCCATCTGCCGTGGCCGGGGTAGATGGCCGGCTTGCGGGAGCCCATTCTGGAGTGGAGTGGAGAGAGTTCGCGCCGTCCACCAGGGAGGGGAGGGCGGCTCTAAAATTGGGACCGTGGATTACGGGACCCGAGAGGGCGAACTATTAAGAGAATGGGGAGGGCGGAGGGTTAAGGAGGGGTGGGTCCTGTCACGTGGGCTACATTGAAGGAGTTTTAAACCCACCGCCCCGATTCAAGCCACTACCACGACTGCGAGTGAGTGACGGGATTTATTTTAGGCCAACGGCCATTTAGGACATTGTACATATAGTAGACATACAGTGAGTGGAATCAGGAAACAATCACGTACTTTCGAGTTGTTTCAATAGCTTTACACACTGCTCTCACTGTTGAGATGGCCAATTGAGTGAGATTAAAGTGATTCTATGCATTCATGTTTCTTCTATGCCATAATTAGGCCTATAATTTTATTGAACCGAATTGTATGATCAGGTAACATAATGCACAAATATATTTATAATACTGGAATTAATATTTTGCAATTCGTCTCGTGATTTTGAAGAGCCGCAAGGAATGATAATGCTGTAATCTTTTTATTCAAGCAAGTGCTATGCATTTCCGAGAATGTCTAGATAAATTTATGTACTCTCTGAAGATCGCGAGAATATATTTTTGAAATACCTCAAATTAAGTTGACTTTTTATGGGTGAAAAATCCACAGTGTGACGAAATGAGAAAAGTAACAGGTGAAATTCTTAATTGGTGTCATTAATGATTTTGACGCCCTCCAGAGATCAATGGTGTCCCCCGACTTTCCTAACATTTTTAACTCTTCAATAGCACATAAAATTCTCTTAGATGAATATCATTTCACGACCTTTATTGAAATTCTGAAAGTAACTCTATTTGAAAGTCCCGACCGCCCTCATTATGCTCTCAAAATGACTGGACGGAGGTACATTTTAGCATGTCGCTTAAACAGATTTACAAAAATCAAGAAAGAATTTGCATAAATCACTTTCGTCTTTTTAACAATGCATCCTAAGTATCATTAAACTGATAAAATTAATAGAAACGAACAAACAGGAAACTCAAGAAAGAGTAGTACCATCTAGGTTCATTTCATAGCTCGCACTCCCTTCGCCATTCAATTTTCTCAGCTTTCAAAGCCTGAGACGTGAAGCTTTTCACTGGTTTGAGTACATTTGTAACTTCCGATATAAGTGTGGCAATTGAGAAAGAGAGTGCGTTGGAGAAGAATCATTGGAGATATCTTGGGAATGTTCATGAGAGGAATGCTGAGAGGTCGCGTCTTTCTATTTTCGAAATATTCCGAATCGCAGTTGTCTAAAAAGCTCGCCGTTGCGTGCTATGTCCGCAGAAAGCCCTCGCACCCACCCATCGTGAATAATAGAATTCAGAGAAGGTGGAAAAAGGGCCAAGAACTTTGTGTTCATCGTGACAAGTGCATGGGCGACCGTCGAGTCGGGGCGGCGGCGGAGGCCAGACCCTCGGCCAAGGGGCAGGGCCGCCCGGCAACTAAATCTTTCTCACCACCCCCGTGAAATTAATCTCACTCGCCTTACTCTCGCCGTGAACTGATATTTTGTCTTCTATGAACATTAGAATCGGACGTTTTTCGATTAAGATATCCTCGATAAAAATTCTAAAATTCAAATCACAGAGAAAAATCTTACGAATTTGACATTGAAATTTGTTTTACAGAGTCTTAATAAACAATTGTTGGAAAAAATAAATGTGAGCAGGGTTTATAGAAATGTAATACAGACAAGGGTTTTGAGAGCTTGTTAATGGAGTGTGGGATGGATGTCACGTTCCAAGTATGTAGGAGCCATTTAATTTGAGCCAAGTAGAAGTATCTAGAACCTTGTCGGGTTGCATACAGGACAGAGGCGGGGTGGATTTCATGATCGCTTTACTTACTTAGTTTCGAATGATCCCTCAGTACGCAGTACGCCAGTATAAATTTATACAAAAAACCCATTTTTCGATAGCTCGGCTGTTAGAACTGGGGATGGGGTTGCGGGGGTGGAGGTGTGCAGCTAGGTGTTCAGGACTCGTGCAGCCTCCGAAATGGTGATTGACAAAGCGTAGACAGCCGATCAAATTCATCTCTTTTTCCATCTACCTCACGTCACCTATGGCTCGAAATACCGGGAAGGTCAAACGGTGGTGGTTCTTCCCCATGTATTCTACCAGTGGCATTTCTCTCTTTCGCGAGAAGAGACCCGGAGAAAACTGTAAAATTTATATTATTATAAGATAATCTACCGGTTAAGGTAGGTTTTTGGATGGACACAACTCTCAAATAAATATCTTGCGACTCCAAACAAAATACAATCGAGCAACATACTCTACATTAGGTCCCTCTTCATCTCTGTGTACTTCCTTCTTCCCTTCAATCCGTCCAACATCCCTATCCTGTTCCTGCCCTTTCCTTGTTTGCCTAACATTCTCCTCTCTATAAAATTTATATATATAATTGAATGCCAGATGTAAATGAAAAATGGCAGGCTTACAGATAGTTTCGGAAATAATTGACGACATTTATACAGATATTTCACTTAAAACATATGTATATAATAATGCCTTCCCCACCGCTCCTGTGTTCCTCCTTTATATGAGTTCATATCCCTTTTCCTTATATCTATTTTCATGTTAATATATATATATATATATTATTATTAGGTAATCTACCGGTTAAGGTAGGTTTTTGGATGGACACAACTATCAAATAAACATTTTGTAACTCCCCACCTAGCAAACTAATCTATCTCAGGTCCCTCTTCATCTCGGTGTACTTCTTTCCTCCCTTCATCCCGTCCAACATCCCTATCCTGTTCCTACCCTTACCACGCTTGCCCAACATTCTCCCCTCTATTACCCTCTTCAACATTCCACTACCGCTCAATACGCCTTTCATCCATTTTTTCTGCCTCCATAGGATTTCTCTCAAAAAACCCCTCTCCTCCCCCACCATTTCCAGTACTTCCTCATTTGTTTTCCTTTCGGTCCATTTCACCTTCTCCATTCTTCTCCATACCCACATTTCAAAAGCCTCCAATCTACGTCTATCCTCCTGCTTCAGCGACCACGTTTCCGCGCCGTACATAGCTACGCTCCATATCAGAGTTTTTACGAGTCTTGTCTTAACATCCCTACTCAACGTCCCCGTCATCAACTCCCTCCTCTTTGAGAAAGCCTCCTTGCCTAGCGCAATTCTTCTCCTTACGTCCCTACCACTTTGACCGTGTTGGTCCAATACACTTCCGAGATATGTAAACTGCTCTACCTGCTCTATTCTTTCCCCGCCTATTTTAATATTTAGATTAGCCTTTTTCTTTCTAGAAAATCGCATAACCTTTGTTTTATTAATATTGATTCTCATCCCATATTTATCGCACTGAACCTCCAATTCACTCAACAATGCTTGCAACCCCTTGGCTGACTGAGCAACTAATGCTTGGTCATCAGCAAACCTAACCGATTTTACGAATTCCCCTCCGACTTTCATTCCTACCTCCAGTTCTTCCCATGCCTCTTTAATCATTTCCTCTACATATACGTTGAACAGTACCGGTGACAATGGGCAACCCTGCCTTACACCTCTTCCTAACACTGCCCATCCGGACTCTCCGTTCCCCACTCGCACCTGAGCAGTCTGAGACATGTACAGGTTGCGGATCAGTCTCCTGTCCCTCCAATCCATTCCTATTTTCTGCAATACACGCATTAATTTTTCCCAATTCACTCTATCAAACGCTTTTTCGAAATCTACAAAACAGGCAAAAACGTCCTGATTGTATTCTATATTTCTCTCGACTAGTAATCTCATTACTGCAATGGCATCACGCGTACCTCTTCCTTTCCTGAACCCAAACTGATCATCCCCTAAGTAATCATTTGCCTTACTCTCTATCCTTTTGTTGATGATCCTGAGAATAACTTTAGCTGCGTGGGATATCAAACTTATTGTTCTGTAATCCTCACATGACGAAGCCTTTGCCTTTTTTGGAATAGGAACTAACACCGATCTCACAAAATCTTCCGGCCAGATTCCTTCCTCATAGATACTACGAATCAGTCCATATATGGCCTTCTTCCCACCTTTCCCTAACCATTTCAACATTTCTACAGGAATATTGTCCACCCCCACAGCCTTGTTTGCTTTCATCTCCTTTAATGCCCTTTCTATTTCATCGTCGAGTATGCCTGGACCTAAGCTATCTTCTTCTACCTCATGTTCCTTTTCTATGTCTAACCTTGTCGGCCTAAGTTCTTTACCATACAGTGTTTCTATATATTCCTTCCATCTCTCTTGGATTTTTCCTGGTTCAACTATTATCTTACCCCATTTATCTTTAACTGTTAGATATATATATATATATATATATAATGTGCGCATATATATATATATAATATTAATGATATCAGTTTCTTCCTCTCTCCCTTGAGAAAGGTGGTATTGGCACCGAAAATTCGGAATAGGTGTAAGTTTCTTTTGTGTGTTTCTGTACAAACACTTGAACATTTTTTAAAAGTAAAGTAAAATTTTGTAAAGTAAACGTTTCCATATAATAATAGTTTCCTAATCGTACCTATCAAAATTTAAAAAATAAATAAATTTAAATTACTTATTTTACGAGGCACGACATTAATAAGTTTCCCAATATTCTTCCTCTATTATAACTTTTCCCAATATTACTTACTACATGGTAGTCTTACGAGTGGAACATGGAGAAAAGTGGGCAGTCAGAAAAATTGACATTGAAATGGTAAAGGCCTGAAATCTACTAGGTAGAAATGTACGAGTGTGTTATGAACGCAGGATTGCGGAAACAATGAGCTCACATCACTGGAAATGGGGTAAATACCTATATCGAAGTCTGACTCATTGTCCTTGGGAGAGTTTGAAAGAAATTATTGCAGAATTGCACTAGTGCTTGTGTTGTTAGAAGAGCGAAATCCCAGGGGAAAGAAGTATTGAAAGAGTCTGTTAAGGCAAATAAAGAGAAATGCAAGGGCAGCTAAAAGGGAGGAAGCTCGGAAGGAAGTGCAGGGATTTTACAAAAAGAAACATTAATCATTCGTAATGTCACGGAAGAATGTAAGGAAGAAATACCAACTGTATAAAAAAATTAAAAAAGTTATTCTCAAAATGGATAAAAACTGCAAATTAAAGAGGGTACTGAGATTTTAACCTTATTGACGGTGATGCAAAATGACCATAGCTGTCGATGAACCCTTAAACTTTAACTACTACTACTTAAAGATAAGGAAAACAATTAAATGCAATAACGAATAAGAGCGTTCATGTAGATGTAATACCTGCAATGAATGCGGCGTCAGAGACTGTTCGGAGGATTTTTTGATTATTTAAGTAATCATGGTACTGAGGATGAAGGTGAGTTAATTATTAAATGTTGGATATGCCAACAAAGTATGAATGCTCACTAAATGATGTGGATATGGAAACTTGATGAGTGTTTGTGGTAAAGATGGAAGATATAGATTGAGGATGAGTGGGTTATGAACAAATACACAATAGTTGAACTCGTAACAGACGAGTATGAGCAACTCTGGTTTCGTCAGTTAAGAGAGAGGGCGACTGGGTTATTCGAATCTCTAGACATGAGGGTACAGTGGGAACGGGGAGAGAAAGATAGGGAGGGGTAGGTCGCAGTAAGGAGGAAATTAGGTCAAAAAGATCCTTAAGAAATGCAATGGGTGTTAGGAGTCTCAGGTACAGAATGAAACGATGTATGATTGAGAAAGATGTAAGGCAGGGTGAAAAAATCAGTATAGGGAATTGAGTTAGCAAATAGAACCTCAAATTAGACTAATTAGCATGCTCCGAAAGTAAACGGGGGGAAGATTATGCGCTTCTAAAAATAAGAATATGCCCTCACGGTCATGTTCCTCTTAACCTAAGATAAAAGAAAATACGGATGTTCAGTAGCGCATGTCAGGCAATAAAGAGAATGACTTGCGTCTAAACATTTTTAATTATAAAATCCAGGAAGAACTAAGTTGATGTCCAAATTTAATATCGTGGTCCACTTTTCATATTGGGGACAGCTACGAATGGAAGATTGAATGATTTTCGCTTTTGTAGCCGACAAGTGTGCAGTTTCGCGGACGGACGGAAGGGATCGTAACTGTTTTCGGCGAAAGGTTTCACTGTGCCGACATGCTAACACGATTCCCAAATAACACACCAGGGTACCATTGTGCATACAAAAGGACTTTTTACACTTTTATTTATGGTTCTTTTAAAAGTACTATGACCCACTAACTGCGTTAACGTGGGAAGTCTCTCCCTCCGACACAGAAAGTACAAGGTCACGGGTGGAATGGACCGAAGAGAATTACCCTCCTCGCACGACGCCGAACCGATTGTGCCCACCCTGAGAACTGATCCGACCGACCTGGACTCTTTTTAAGTGGACCATGCCGTTAAAAGAAAATACCACTTCAATTGTTACAAATCATCATCTACAGATGAAACCTAAGACGACACCTGGGTCCCGATGATCCCCTTACACAGTCGAAACGAATGAAACAAATACACTCCAGTCGGCTGGTTTTTCAAAATTAAAAAAAAAAAAATTCGGTTCCTATTATGTCAATAGAAACGAGTGTTCATTCCGTGCAGTGTTTAATACACTGTCAGGATGCGATCCACTAGTTTCGAGGTGGTCAAGGTTAGAGAGCCCTGCGATCCACCTTCAATACGGATGAAAGAAGTCTTGAAGAGATTTAGCTTTTTTCATGGAATAAAAAAAACCATAAAAACAGTAATCAAACCGAAGGTCAATTTAGTAGGTGATGTTAAGAGCTCACCCGGTAGAGTGGGTGAATATTCACACATCAGGGTAGGGGAGCCAGTTCCTTTCAATGAGCCGGTTATGGTTCCCTAGGAAGATCCCTGGTACCCGAAAAATCACATAGCTTGGGTGGAGCTGCAGGTGCCCAGTGTGCCTTGAGTCGCGGGAATTGAACCCGGGACACTGCAGTCAGTAGTCCAAAGCTCAACCCCCTGGACTACCGCGACCCACCTTTCATGGAATACCATCCAAGAAAAGGATTCAATAAAATGAATAAAACATTTTCCACCTAATGTTTCCATTTCTATTCATTCTTTAGATCCTTAAATTAGATATGCGAGCATAAGGAAATTGTTTATTCGCACTCTTTAGGATTTTCTTAGGCCCCAAAGCAAGTATAAGATGAATAATAACCTGATATCCTTGAACACCGTCGTGCCACCACCAGTATTTACGGCGTTCCGGAGTTCCTTTACAACCATTCAGAATGAAATCGATAAACTTTGCCACACAACAATATCTGAAACGGCTACGGTACTCTTAACTTCGCCCGGGAATCAATATAGTATATACATTCTCCACCCAAAGTATTGAAGGAAAAAAATCTTCAATTCAGTAAAACATGGGGGGGAACATTTATCTCGAGACTAAAGTACACACATTCAAGTGTCGAACAAAATTGTTCAATCACATGGAAATGCGACTTCACCTATTTTGATCACAAATGTTAATAATCTTCGGTAAAGATAAAAAATAGATACGAAGTATTCAAGATCGCTGGAAAAGAATATCTCAAGTATTGCCAACGCTCCTGGAAGAAAAAGTTCCACGCACGAAGGTGAGATAACAGGTATTAATCTGTTATCTCACCTGCGACAAGCGTTTTTGTGCCATGTGACATCCGTAAATACCTGCCGCATTAACTTCTGTAATTACGAGAATTGTACGCATCGATATCCACACATTACCTTTTCGGGATATCTAGGTCCATTAAATTTGGCAGAAGCTCACAGCAAGCCATGCATTATAATTTCCTATGGTTTTCTTGTTTTGAAAAGTGACCACAAATTGCAATTAAGGAGGTTGCAGGCTAATCCCGAGTTGTTTTATTTACGCGCTGACGCCATAGCTTCAAAGGAAAATCACTAACCTCATTCCACAACAAAGGACCAACCTAATGTACGCATGCACAACTTTTGTGCGTACACACAACTTCATTCCAACAGATAGGATCAGTATTTTTCAGTTAAGTCGGGAGTGCGAACATTTTTGCGCTTCTGGAAGATTCTGTGGAAGCGACTTTAAAGCGATCAATCTTTATGAAATATTTAATATCAGTAAACCGCCAGTTCAATGCAAACATTCTACACGAAGGAAATTCGAAGCCTCTTTTGTCCACGTTCTGGAGTGTTGTGACGGCTCTCGGAAACTCCGAAGCGTTCACCACTTGGGAATAATTGATTTTACCTGCTTATTCCGCTCCACGGCCGAAGAGGAAAAACACTCGGAGAGGACAAAACTTTTGAAAACAAGGCTGAAATTCAATAATTTATCCGATTCGGGAAAGCATTTCGCATCCTTACGAGTTTCCGTTATCATCGGTGCAGGTTGGGGAACTAAAAATAATTTAATTTCAGAAATTGAAGATTTGGAGGAGGGTTGAAGCCCGAGTCGTCGAGTGTTTATAGCCGATTATTATTGATATACCGAGCAAGGGACTGCTGAGCCTTTGGACATGCCCGTCTAAAATTTAAAGGGTGTAGTCTCGAGGCACGAGAACTAT
Organism: Hetaerina titia; assembly: GCA_037158775.1. Classification (NCBI taxonomy): domain Eukaryota; kingdom Metazoa; phylum Arthropoda; class Insecta; order Odonata; family Calopterygidae; genus Hetaerina; species Hetaerina titia. The sequence goes on from CM073768.1 coordinate 131,463,137, forward strand.
CTGGGAAACCACAAGTGGCGCAAGAAAAGGAACCGCAGGCCCTACTCTGAATACGTGAATTTCGCATGACATATAATATGCTTACTTCGGGGACTATGTTTCAATGAAGGGCACCTTTGCTTCAAGGCTTGTGCTGACCGCTTATTTTTTTCCGGGTGCCTTATTTGCCTGTCCAATTCCAACATTTGTTTCCTCCCAGATTTATTCATCGTTGTCGAGTCTGGTTCCAAAAAACCATTCACTTTGTGCAAAGCTTTTTAATCCGCGTTTTGTTTCATTAAATTCCTTTAAGTTGTCACATCTGTGCTGCATTCTCCTCTTCCGACAAAACCATTATGTGCGTGTAAATAATTTATCACATTCGTCCCCCGCTAAGACAAAAAGAAATAGCTCCATATTACTGGCCTAATTAAACTGGGTAGCAACCTCAAACATCGACCTCTTGACAGTCGTAAACATTATTGAGGACATCCATTAATGATTTAGCATATGAAATGCTAAGTCCGACAAGGATTTGGATCATTACTACTTTTAAATGCAGGACATCAAAATCATCATCTCACTTAAAGTACTGTATCTCATACGGTTGATTTTGTAGGTCCTAAAAACTATTTATAACTACGTATGGTGAGGACTTTTTTATTTGTTTACAACATTCCGTCAGGAGAGTAATAATAATGGTTTAATTCTTATGATGAAGATCCATGAGGACTGTCTTAAAATAAAAAGGAACTGCATCGACGTCTAGATAACATTATTGCTAGTATTAATCGAAACCTCGTTCATCGAAAGACAACGAAGGAATGAAAGATTTTGACGAATGGAGGGGAAGGTCATGATGTCGAAATTAATCCAAGCGCGAACGAAACAATGGAAACCCACAAATAAGATAGCGGCAACAAGTCCCTTTCGCTGAACACAAGTCTTTTTCGCTGAACAAATGCCACGTGCTTAACACTAGGACTGTAGACAGATAACACTTCAGGAATACGAGCCATTTCAATCAAATCTTAAAAAGAAAAGAAACGGTAAAATAACAAATTGAGAGAAAGTTACGCCACGGTGGCGGATCTCATGACTCAAGCACTTCTCCGCTGAACTTACCCTGCTTCTCAATAAAAATACATGATTGATAGGAAACTGTACCTGACGTAAGTGGAAATGACGCCAGTCGTGCACAAAAGATAAAGGCTTCTAGGGAGATTTTCGAAACCAAACGCTCTTCCTCATGATTGCAAATAAATAAATAAAAAAAATATTCCACTTCAATCACGCAAAATGTACATATTTGGATGCATTTTCCGTCTCTGGCGTAAACAGAAGAGAGTACTGTCTCAAAATTCTATCAGCACTCTGCGACGACTTCAAAGTAAGGTTTGAATTCCAACTACGCTAATTATCTCATGTTCGTCGATGGAACGTTGCTTGCGTCAGTAAATCGAAAATGTTACATCGACAAGATTGAGCATGCAAGCAATGCCGCGGGTCCTTTTTCGAATGAATATTACGGGTACAAGTTAGAAGATGATAAAATATGACTCATGCCGATTGAAACCGCGAGACTCAAATACGACCATCATTTGAAACATTTCGAAATAAACCCCGAGACAAATAGGAGTTACGTCAGGTGGATCAGCTGACTGGAGGCTGTTTCCGCTTAGGGCCAGGGCTAGAGGGTGGTTCGACGGACGGTCGAGGGAATTTCACCGCGGGAGGGTAAGTCAAGGTGCTATTCACGTTTTTCACATCGGCCATCTCTCCCGGCTGTGCGTCAGTTTCCCGACTTGAAGACAACTCCGTGTGGGTCACGGCGAATGAAAGCTCTGCAACGACCGGAGGTCTTTAAGTTCATTAATCTCCCGTCGCCGTGCCTAAGATGATGGATGATGGTGGCAAGCCAAGCTGTTTCGTTAGATTGTCTAAACATAACTCCGCTTATTAATAATTCGCGCGTGACTGCGAAACCCACAGTTCATACATAATTTTTTCGTAAATCGCCACAGCAATAATTCCAATGGTTAATACGGAAACCGACGATAAGGATTTCCTGCGATATGCCATGAACATTCGCATCGCTGTTTGAACGTCAGATGAAGCCTAAGCAATGAATTAACGTGCGCCATCCGCTAAGGGGATACTCATTTGGAAGCACAACAAGGATTTCACTCCAGAAATGCCTTATTTCATCACCATATATTGTAATAAATCAAATGAAATATTTTCCGATAACTTGGCAGAATGCTTGAGAAAGATGACAGGATTGACGACGGGATCAAAAGGAGTGCAAACGAGGGCAGAAAGGTTGCTGGCAGTTATGCGGAGAATAAAAAAAAATAATTTTTGTCCAAGGCAACAACAAAGGCAATGCATGACAATGTACTCCTCCCCACTCACTTAGATGGAAGGCCATTAAAAGCACCTCTCTCTCTCATGTTTTCAGGAATTCCGACTAAATGCAGTTGGTGTGTGCACGGGGTACTTGCAGACTGTATATGGAAAAACTAGAAGAAATAAGATGTAACATGAGAGGGCTACGAACGAATGTGGTTTGGATACGTAGGCGGCACCAGACAAGTAGCAAGGAAGTTGCCAGCGTATATTTCATCGGTTGTATGAGAGAAACGATTCACCAAACAGATATGATGAATCTTTGACGGAAGAATAAATGATTTGAGAGAAGTAGGCGTAGACCGAAAAAATTGATGACTGAATGCTATTGTACATGTATAGTTTTAAAGAAAAGGAATACCAGAATTATCGCACGAACAAAAGAGTAGATTATAATAAGGTAATCTACCGGTTAAGGTAGGTTTTTAGATGGACAAAACTACCAAATAAATGTGACTCCCAACAAAACACAATCCGGCAACCTACTCCACATCAAGTCCTTCAACATCCCACTGCCGATCAATACGACCTTTATCCATCTTTCCTGCCTCCATAGGATTTCTCCCAACAAACCTCTCTCCTCGCCCACAATTCCTAGTACTTCCGCATTTGTTTTCCTTTCGGTCCATTTCTTCTTCTCCATTCTTCTCCACACACCCATGTGCCATTATATAACAAAAATAATACTTTCCCAGGTTTTCATCCCCTATTTTTAAAACACGGATGAGTTTAAAACATGAAATATAACCAAATAGTAAAAATACCAAACCTAAGTGACATTTACATACTTTGAAATGGCAAGATCGGGCATCGGCACCCTCTCCTCGCCCACCATAACAAGTACCCCCTCATTTGTTTTCCTTTCGGTCCATTTCACCTTCTCCACACCCATATTTCAAAAGCCTCTAATCCACCTCTATCCTCCTGCTTCAGTGTGTATAAAATAATATTATACGTACATATTATATTGATACACACACGCACATGCATACGCAAAATTCATATATAAAATGGAGGTCGGTTAGAAGATGCGATCCGAAGAAAAATCAACGACCATTGTTCCACAACCTCAGGCTTCCCACAAGCGCTATAAAAAACGTCGCACTCCGACGAACGAACCACGCAAAAAATGAAAATCAATAGTCATCGGAGAAAATTGCTGGGCTACCACAGCTCGTGCGATGTGTTAGGGAAGTTCATGGAAAAAAACCAAGCCTGGGATACAATGTCACCGTCATCTCATAAAAATTCCGAAGGAAAAAAAGTGACAAGAGACGGGCGGGGGAGCCAAAAAATAAGGAGACGAGGGCAAAAGGAACGACTCGGTAATATTCGCCGCACAAACATCGCTCCTTCGATTCCTCGACCAAACACGCCTCGCCGACGCGCGGTGAAGTGGAAGCCGACGGCAGTCATCTACATCTACACTGTATCCCGCAAGCGGCCGCAAGGACGGGCGGAGGGGGAGGTTGGGACATTCACTACACACTTAGAAAAGTTAGATCATTCATTCACATGAGTACTCCAGTGTTCACATGCAGCTCTCGCCCACATCAATGCCCGCACACATCATGCCATAATTGCAGAGCTTGACCAATTTATCATATTCTAACATTCAAATAAAACAGTTTCTGGCGTGACTAGGTGGAAAATCTTCACATTGAAATTGAAAAATAAACAACTTGGGTTTTCCACAAAGAAATTTTTTTTAATTCACTACCTAGGTTTCGTTATGGTATTTCATCTTCAAGTCTGAATTTTTTATACCATAACGAAACCTAGGCAGTGAATTAAAAAAAATGCTATGTGGAAAAACGAAGTTGTTTATTTTTCAATTTCAACTATAACATTCAAGTTAAAATTGATTTTTTCGGGTACTTGGGTTCAATTTAGTGATGCCGTTCAAACACATGAATTTGTTACGATGTCTCTGAATGAGCTGTCTTATTTTATGCCAGTGGTCGAATCTACCAATAAAATTGGGTTCCATAATGATTCCTTCGGTGTCGCAAGAGAACTTAATATTAACATATTATGCAACTGCTTTCAATTCAACAGATTCAGGCGAGCTATGGTGGAAGTTCGTTATTATGGGAAAAACAAAATTTACGAAAAATTTGAGAAAAATAAATCAGTGGAAAAGTGCAAATTTTGTTTTTCTTATAATGCTTATAATTCAATTTTGCACCGCCGAATGCACATCTACTATATGCTGTTAGAATTTCTACAGAGCTATATCTCCAAGAAAATAATGCCATTTCCTGCGACATTATTGGACTTTAAAACTACTGGTTTACCTTTCCAGATTTTGCACATTCGAATATAATACCCTGTACCCTTGTATTTTCGGGGACTCTCAGCATTTCACGTCACACTGAAAAAGCGTGTGATGTCCCAACATTATGGCCATGTTCCAAAATTCTCCATGCTATGCGATAATAATCAGGAGTGTGCGATAGTAAGAAATAATATCTGTATGTGTCTCCCTAATATTCTGAAGATATTATAACATTCAAGGCCGTGCGGAACTGTGAATTGATCGAACACGAAACATAGAATGGGAAATGAGCCTTCCAAGCCTTTCTGCTGGTTCATGCTCTGCGAAACGGATGATCAATAACGTCCGCAAACAATAGCAGGTTAAAGGATGACTTGTCACTTGACATAACAAAAGCGTGACCAGTTTTCATTGGCGAATGTACCTTGCCCGATTGGAAAAACACTACTCATTACTTGGGCAATCATTCGAATTACACCGGCCGGAATACTGGCAGACTTAATTTTCCGCGCGAGTAATGCAACGAGTCAGTTCATTATATGAAAACTCATCTCCATTTGTAAACATTTGATAAATTTCCTTCATATGAATGGTGCCATTGCGATGGCAGAACACCAAACAGCTCCGCCACCCTAACACTCAATTTCTCCGCCATAGCGTACCCCAAATGTATTCGCTTCAGCCGCGAGCACGCAAGTCATGAACAACGTTGACTGACGGATTGAGAGTTAAGATTGTGACGTAATTTGGATTATCGAACAGCTTTTTTACATTCAAGGAATAATTTAATTAGAAATTATTCCTTCGTTTCCATGTCTCTGAAGCAATCATGCTTGAAAGCGTAATTATACTGAAGGAGGATTCATTTGCTTGGAGTGGTTACGATATTTCATCGCGTGGAGCAGTGATCCATAAGCTTTGTGTGTTTCAACGCGAAGTAAAATATATTTCCCAGTTTGCTGTCCACACTAAGAAAATTGTTATAAAAGTAAAACGTGATGATTCGTGTATTTTAATTATTTTATTGTAACAGCAGGAACTTAAAGTAGCTAATAAATTCGCATTTTACATTCAATTTAACACCGCGATAACTTTGTTAACATTTCAAAGCAAAAAATAACTTATAATATAATTTCTCAATCATCGTTTAGTAAACAAAAAAATCAACATCTGCGGTGATGGGCAGCATAAAAAGAGGCGGGGCTCTCCGGCCCTCGGGTTGTGCACCACTGACGTGCAGAATGCTCTTATATTCACCCGATATGCATGTCAAAGAGGTAAACAAAAGGTACAATGTCATATAACACGTTTAGATAAAAAAATATATTCGATTGCATCAATAAGTTACCTGATAATGCCTTTAAAGACGGTAAAACTCTCATACATAAAACATATAACTCTCATTGAGTGTGTGTTTGTGTGTATTTTAACATGAATATTCATAACTTCCTCGAAGTCACGCCTTAAGCAGCTGAGTTTCTTACCAGGCTATTTTATAAAACACAAAAGTTTTTAAGAACTTCGATGACCTGGCTTTATATAGACACGCGATATTTACTCACTTCAATCCAAAAAGAAACAAACAAGATTTTAAAGGAGACACAAAATAATGTTAATCGTGAATAGCAAGTTATATTTTTCATCGACGCCCATACTCGACCAAATTTTTCGTACACACTTGTGTAAAACCATTATTCATTGCATTTAAACATTTCGTCCTTGAAGAAATTGAAAATTAAAAAAATACGCTCCATGAATAACCAAGCACTCGACATACTATACGTATCCAGCCGCTTGCGTGAGAGCACTGAGGCGTCGAAATAAGGCTCTCGTATTTCTTACGTAGGTTGACGGAAGCCCACGACCCTCAACAGCCCACGAATACGGCGCACACCAGCCCAAATTCCATCTCACACGGAAAAATCGTGTAGGGCTACTAGAATTATCAGCATGTAAAATGTTAACTATTTAAAAAAAATTACTAAAATACCATGAGGATTAGTAAAAAAATCTAACAGAAATTACTAAAAAAATTGCCGCAAACCACCTTGTAAGCGCTAAGAGATCGCATACTGAAATCTCAAAAACGGTTGAGAGGCGCAAGGGCAACGAAAGGCATCGGAAGCAGCACAAGGCCTGCGCGCTGGAGGATGCAATCATTGGGTGTAAAGATTTCTTATAATTCCTACCCACGCAAGGATGTGGCATAAGTATCCAGCAAGATATGCTGAGAACTCTGGTTAATTTACTATGGCATCTTGTTTTTACCAGTCACTTCTCTGTTTCCCATGTAGATACATAAAATTCACAGTGAATTCCGAGTTCTGTGAGGTAGGTTTGGAATTTAGTTCCAAACGATCCGCTATCCTTCGATCAAAAATAATTACATGCACTTGATATTCACTAAAAAGTACATAAGTTACATTTATCTACATACCTAAACAACGAAAACTAAACTTAACTAAATACCACGGTCATAACAAAAAAAATCGGGAATTTATTTGGCGAATCAAATGATATGGACTTGTTTGTAGAATTAAGTGGACATTCCACAGTATCTCTTTGGCGGATTTTATCTGACGGTATTATTTTACTGAAACACGTTGAGGTAGCCATACACTGGTTTCAAGGGCATTCCTATGCTCTCGAATACTTATAATGACTGATCTCTTTTGAATTAAATAATTATAGAACTTCTAAAAATGAATGTCGGAGATCAAGAACAGGATAGTAGGAGTATTTACTGAACTGAGAAAAAATATTTCTAACGACCAGATCTTACACAAGGAAAAACTATTTCGGCAACAGAATATCAAGCCTCAATTCGGCGAAGGGACGGAGTGATAACCCGGAGAATGAAAATGTCATCCGTCAGAGGTGATAAGCATTGAAGGTAAACTAACTTTTTTGTAAAGGAAGTCTTTTAATGGTTCCTCATGGAGACACTCAACCATCGACTGGACCTCTCTTTGAGCACAAATAAGGCATTTGCAACTCCTTGAGGTGCTCGAGAAGGTCTGGTATCGGGACTATAATTTACAAAAACGGTAAAAGATTTGGTGTTTTCCCGGCGTATCAGCTGCGTAAATTCTTCTCGGGTCCTCCACCGGGATGGACGATATAACCCGGTGGAGGACCCGAGAAGAATTTACGCAGCATTTACAAAAACGTTGTCTTGATGAAAAGGATAAAAAGCAAATTCAAACTAGAACAAGATTTTTTTAATTCCCTCACGATTAAAGTTATTTTCGCACTTTCACTGAAGGCTTTACTACAACAAGCACTCAATAGATCATAGGTGACATATTTTAAGCCTGAATATTGTTCCCAGTTGCCCTCCCTAACTTAGCACTTCCAAATGTTGCCAAACAAAAACACAATTTTCATTCCTCTGTGGAGGTTACGCGGAGTAGTGTAGATTCCGGAATTTCTGTTAGGGATTTCATACAGTGAGATCTATTGTATTTTTTAAGACATACGTTTCCGCCGTCGATTCAATCAGCTTCTTCAGGTAAATGCAAACTGTCATACACTAATGAAATCCCGAATAGAAATGCATTCAAAAATTGTCATTGCCTTTATAATATTATTTTCACGGGTCTACATATTTTGATTCCGTTCAAGATATCACATTTTTTACCCAACCGTGCGTCGCTTACTCAACATTCTCCCCTTTTTTCTTCTATACATAGACATTCTTCCATGTTCTATGCATCTCTCAGTGTCTCCCCAACCAACTACTCCCGCTTCTTTGAATTTTTTTCTAAAAAACTTCCTCTCTCTCCAAAACCATTTAGTTCTTCCCTTCGCAAAATAATATCCTACCTAAATTGTACGCTTCAACCGCACCCACAAATATTTAGATGTTCCATCCATCCGTTCGTTCTATTTTCCTTTGACAAATTCATACATTTGCCATCAGCGGTCGGGATATGAAAACATCGCCTGCGGCTAAACTGCACAGGACGTTCCCGATCCGGAATACTGGGAGAGCACTCTCTCTCTTCCGAAGGGTTAGTTCACCGGGGTAACACCGTGAGTGTATCGCATGACCCATATATTGAAAGAAATGGTGACCAAGCAGAGCGGTAGTTGCTGTTGTTGCGACACCGCCAACCTCGGAGCATTAACAATGTGATTCATAGCGCTCGGAGGGAAACGAGTGAGCGCGTTAGAAAATAATGTGCAGCAAAACCCTCCTCCACTATGGAAAACAAAAACACGCATTCGCCATATGTGCTTTTCATGCCAAAAAGATTTTAAAAATCCCTACAGCTCAAAATAGAAGGTGTTGGCCTGCATCATATACACTGCGTCTCCACCGGAGCATGTCGGAGTGTACCTGTGGAAGGAGTTACTTTTTCAGAGACCGAAAAACACCGGAATCGGTACCTTTGAAGTGTAAACATTCTTTATCGGTTTTAGTGACTTACGACGGGATTAGCGCAGAGAAATGTCCGATATACAGTCATGAATACCATCAAAACAAAAACACACGAAGTAAAGAAGAAAACAACGTCACCAATTCAAAAGATTCCAGTCTTCTTCTACATTCACGGTGTACCCTTCAAGTGACCCGTAGGGTATGTGGCAGGGGGCGACTCAATCAATAGGCATTTAACATCAAAAATTAATTTTTTCCTTTTCCTTATTTTTTAGTTTCAGTAAATGTGTATAATAAATCAAATTATGTAAAAATGATAATTACATGAGTAATAATTCTTTTCGCGTAAGACAGAAGCGGTCATCAACAAGAAGGAAAATAAACTAAGTTCATATGAAATAATAACAACATACTAGGCAATTCAGAATGAAAAAAAGAAAAAAAATCCCCCTCACCAACACAAGCGTGGCCGCTTACAGTTATTCTGATCATATGTCGTTCTTGGGAAAAATCATATCTTAAATCTGTCGGTTCTCAATTTGATCTCTCTAATCTCACTGCCAAGATCTTTCCTACCGCACCGTATGATTACGCTTACAATACATTTTCAATATCATCGCTAAAGAAACCTGCTACCATTGAATGCAAGAGATTTAATCTGTAATTTAACCTTCGTTCCGTGAGTGATTTCCAGCCTAGTTCCTCTAACAACCTAGTTCCACTATTAACCTAGATACGCCACTAAGTTTATCTTGAGATTGTTTCACAAATCTAGCTCCTCTACCCTATACGCGATGTAATTCGACAGCCAATTCAACTTCATGAGGATCCGATACACTAGGAGCATATTCTAAATGAGACTAGACTAGTGAAAGATAGCATTCCATTTAACCTTCGTCTCATATTTCCCCAATACTCTTCTAATAAACCCTAACATAATATACAGTTAGCTTGTTCACATATTCCCCGTATATATTTCAACCAGAAGAGGTCGTGAGTGAGGGTGACGCCCAAGTGTATACTTTTTATAGTTTGGTATTTTTTTCGACGCAGAAACCTTCTGGGAGGGAACTAATCCAATTTCGAGAACTCATCACTGTATACTTTGTATGTTTAACTCTCATTGCCATGAGTTTTACCAACGTTGCGTTGTATTATGGCCATCTGCTAATGGTACTTTATTCTCAGAACTACGGAATTCTTTGAAAACCTTTGAGTCGTCGGAGTTAATATTGTTAGTGTAAAATAAAAATAAAACAAGTCCGATGACATTTCCCTGGGGAATACTTGTGTTGACGTCTAATGAATTTCAGCTACACCCACCCATGTATGACTCAACATCATGGTCATCAATCCAGCCCACGCAATTTAATCTATGCCATACCCTTCTAGCTTTGTGAGTAGCTTGGTATGAGAAAATTCGTGGAAAACTTTTTTTCAAGTCTACCAAAACCGCGTCTAATAGAAAATTATTGTCTTCCGAGACCAAAATACGAGCGAATAGTATCATGAGCAACAAGCGCAAGTTGTGTCACGCTGGAACTATCCTTTCGGTTTTTGAATCAATAACTACGGACTATCTAGATGTCTCACTATCGAAACAAAAATTATATTTTATGAAGCTATATGCTCCATGACCTTACGTGCTTTGTATGCGAGGGGGATAGATTTGTAATGACTCTGTTGCCGTTTTTCAATATTGGTATTATTAGCTATTTTCCAGTAATTTGGCGCTGTGTGATATATCAGGGACTACTTAGAGATGATCCCTAGAAACGACGCTATTTCCGAAGGTGGTGCCTTATATATTCGCTCTAGCATATGATCGGGACCGGAAGATTAACCTGGTTTGACGCTTTTCAGCAGATGATAGGCTACGTGAAATTTCAATTTCGGGCATCGGATGGAAAAACAGATTAGGTGAGCCATAGGAGACATTCGGTGAGAACCTGGGGAACATTTTTTGAAATAAGGAATTTAACAAGTGGTCCTTTTCTGAAATGGTAGCTTTCTTTCGTCTTCGTCGTTTTTCAGTGATTTTACCGTTGACTTATTTCCCTAAGCTTCCCAGATAAAGGACACAAATGCCTTTGGCTTCCCGTTTAAATTTTAAGCCAATGTTTTCTTTTGAATTTGGTTGGAACTTTTCGAAGTTATATCTTGGAATTCGCCCCACGTATCTCATATCCATGAATCATCTCATTTCATTTGCCACTTGAGATATCAATGCGTCTATTGGCATTGACCTTTGCTTCCTTAAACTTGCTACCATAAGACTTTGACGCCCTAACGTTTTCCGAACTTCCGTGTTGGCTTTTTTACTTGGAATGATCCTGCTGACTGCTAACCGCGTGATGCCGATGAAATGATTCCACGCCTCCGAGTTTCGGTGTTAACTATCTTAAAACGAAAACAAAAATGAACTTTGTAGCACCCATTTGAAACCATTAAGGTTCCCGTTTTTTTCCTTTGGAGCTTCTTATTTCTGACTCGACGTGCCGCCACAGGGGGTGACAACGGAGAGTGTGGCAGCGGGTATTACAAAACCAAACATGAAAGTACATGTAGTGGCAGACGTTACTCGGTGGCATAGAAGAAAGTTGCTACGCTCTGGAGATTTTGTAAACCTCATCAGGTAAAAAAAAGGGATTTGACACTCCACCCTTTGTTACTGTCTCCTGGCGTGGTGTCTCCAACCAACGCCTCACCCTTAGTTCTCTCAACCTCCCTTAAAGCACACACATTGTACATATAAATCATCTATTTCATGCAGCTTATAATGCCTTATGAGATGAACCTATTCATGCCCTGATTTATTCATGAGTTTAACATGAAAACTTACAAAAGCATCCGTTTTCCTAATAAAATCCCCATGAGGTTAATTTAATACTTTGTACACGATAGTCCCTTGTGTAATGCCATTGAAGCCTTTTACTCGTCGGGGACAAACTACAATGAACTGTCTAGGATGGGCTCCATTTAACTCCAGGTGTAAGAAATATGTACGCGTTCTACACTCCTATATCGAACGTGAAATGCAAATATTCAGTCCTTATAGAGTTGGAGACGCAGTTCTCCTGCCCATTAATACTTATCAATTCTGCATGAGTTTCTGCATTAGTTGTACTCACAACCACACTCATACAAAACGTGTACCTAGAGTTGAATGTAGATAATTGAGTGAGCACGTTTGGATTTTCAAGTATTTACTGAATTATTGACACTAGGGATGTTTGTGTTACCTTTAAAAGCAATGGGCTGTTTTTATCAATTTCGAAATCTCAGAAGTAATGTTATTTAACTCCCAAGAAGTTTAGGGTATAATCTTAAAAATGTTTTCCAGGGTTTAGCAAAAATTTTCACCAACCGACACTTCAGGGTAACATTTTCATTTCACGCCATAAGTTTCGATCATTTTTTATTATTCCAGTACCATGGAACTTGCCGGATCTAAGACTTAACGTTTAGTAGCTGGCGACCAGGTCAATGTACGCTTTCACGTTAAACTACACGTATTTAACGTAGACGCTATAACAAGTAGAAGAACGGGATAGTAGCAAGTAGTTTTGTTGCATTACTACTTGCAATGCATTAAGAGTGATCGTGTCCAAACAGTCGTCCTGGACGGTATATCATCCGATACTGTCAAGGTCACGTCGGGTGTACCACAAGGAAGTGTCACAGGCCCCCTCCTTTTCCTTATTTACATAAATGACCTCAGTACCGTAGTTAATAGCAAGCTCCGTCTTTTCGCCGATGATGCAGTAATTTATGGGGACATCCGAAGTCACGAAGACAGAGTCGTGTTATCCAACGACCTAGATGAAATTCAAAATTGGTGCGATACATGGCAATTGGAATTAAATTTTAAAAAATGCGTAGTAATACATTTTTGGGAAAAGAATAATTCCCTCCTTTATAGTTACAAAGTGAAACAAACCAAAATCGCGAGGGTAGATTCCTTTAAATACTTGGGTGTAACAATTACTCACGATCTGTCCTGGGGAAAACACATACGAGAAATATGCGGTCGTGCTAATAAAAAATTGGGATTTGTGAAAAGAGTGCTAGGTAAATGCGACGAAAAGGTGAAAGAACGTTGTTTCCTTGCCTTGGTCAGGCCCCACCTAGAGTATGCTGCCAGTATATAGGATCCTCATAATATAAATTTGGTTTCGGAATTAGATCGAGTTCAGCGGAGGGGGGCTAGATTTGTCAAACATTGTTATGACCAACTCAGCAGCGTATCCACTTTGCTAGACAATTTAGGTTGGGATTCTCTTACACAGCGGCGTTTCCAATATAGATTAAACTTATTAAAAACATTTAAAGATGGGCCCTTTTCCGATGACATCAAGGATATAATACGAACCCCAACGTATTACGGTCGAAGGGATCACGAATATAAGACTAGAGAGATAGACTGCAAGACTGACAGGTTTAAAATGTCATTTTTTCCAAGAACGATAAGGAACCAGAATGCTTGTAGCCGAAATTCCCCAGGACATAGTTCATTAGAATAAGTATTAACGTACAGGTTAGGGACTGCGCGAGGATATGTGTGTATGTATGTGTATATATATATATATATGTATATATATATGTATATATATGTATATTTTAATATATGTATATATATATAGGTGTGTGTGCATATATATATGTGAATATGCATATATGTATATATTTTTTCTTACAGGTTCCCCCCACCTTTCCTCACCAAACCCCCAACCCCCTCAACCCTTACCCTTCCCTCATGGTGCTACACCCCCTGCCACACACCTTTTTGGTGGCTCCCAGGGTATTTATGTAGATGCAGATGTAGAAGTCCTATTATTCCTTCAATTTTAACCAATTTCTAAGGGACAAGAGATCATCATTATTACGAAATTCAAAATGATTTCCTGGGACAATTACAATTTAAAAATTAAAGTTTATTGAAAATATTATTATTTTTAAACATTGGTTATTTGACAATAACAGTTTGCGCGAAGTAGCCAAAAGTGAAGGATTAAGATTTCTTTTGAAACACATCTACAGAAGTTATGAGACATGATAATCCAAAGGTAAAAGCGTCCAGTGGGCAGGTTCAATTCCTATTGACGAGAAAGATGCCCTCAACTTCATCCATGTTTTGGAAGTTTTCGGGAAACATCTTCCCGAGGAACCACAAGCGGCCATTGCCAAACAAATTTGCCGCAGAACCGTGTTATTGTTTGGATTTCACATGCTGTAAAGGGGTTAATGTTGTTCGTTAATGCAGTACAGCCATACCGGCACTGCATCAAGTATCTATTTTTGTTATAATCAATTACGTCAGACTTAACATAAATATACGTGAACACAAAAAAAAACAGGAATATCGACATTAAATTCACCGAGTACCGGATAAATATTGTTATTATTTTTTTGTTCTAGTAATAAAAATACTAATATCCTATTGGATACCTTTCATATGGTCGAATCTTTGGATACGACAACCGTATTCCACAAACAAAAGGATACTCGACCACCCAAGGAAATGAAAAGCAGACAAGAAACGCAAATAAACAACGAACGTTGGAGATAAGAGAGAAGGCGTCGTTGGAGGTGTCGGGCAATGCTGACATAGTTGACATCTGACCGCGAATGGAGGGCACAAGGAAGAGAGAGGCTCCCGTTCGTCGGAGTGCCCCCCCCCCCGTCCCACCCCCCCCCCCCGCGGAATGCGTGCCCTCACCGCGAAGTGCCGCGACGGGGGATGCGGAGGCACGGAAGAAGGCGAAGATAGAAACGCGCAGCGCAAACGTTATTCTAGCCAGACGGGCATTTCTCGCGCTTTTATCAGCGACATCTGAGGAAGATAGTGGCTCTGAGAGAAGCCTGGGAACGAGGGAAGAGCATTTCATTAAAACGTGCCAGCGGTCAGCGCTCGAGGGTCGACGAAACTTGTTCTTGTGTTTCCAACAGAAGGGGACTTTATCAAGCGGAGGAAATAACCGAATTGAAAGCAATGCCCAGCTCTACATCTCCAGAACAAATAGAATCGGGACCAGGATTCGTTTTCCGGCGGTGGCGAAGTTTTTCATCTGGATCCCGAACCCTACTTGGGGTTCAAATGGAAAGCGCGGACGCGGAGTACGCCGCTTCATAAGCGGAGTACGCCGTCCGTTGGGACGTCCCCCGTCAGATGGGACGTTAAACTGTGTGACCTCTTGGCTCCTTTCGTTGAGAGTAGGCAACTGTCGAGGCTGGGTCTCTCTCTCCAACCCTCATTCATTCCTTGAAACTCCTACTTCTACCAAGCCACCCACTCATCCCTAATGGCGCAAGTAACCTTAGCTGTCGCTCGCCTATCCTAAATTTATCAAAAATCAAATCTCAACTATCAGACCAGAAGATTTTTCGTCCTGGTTTAACTAAAGATACAAAAATTTTATTTCTTCACTTGAAACAGATTAGAACCTTTTGACTTATTTGGGACTTTTAAAATATATTTCTAGACATGTCGCATTATCCGACGCAAGTTTCTTAAATATGCGAGCTGGCACTCGATCGGAGAATTTGCTAGGGTCAATGTTTTTCAGCAAACGTTCCATTACACATAGTGAAATTTCAATTCCGAGTATCAGTTTGCAGAAAAGATTTGGTATGCTATGGGAGACATACGGTGAGAGTTTGGTGATACAGGTCTGAAAGAAGGAATTTCCTAAGTAGGTATTTTCTGAACTCCTGGTAACTCTTTCGCCCCTTTCTTTTTTTAGCGAATTTACCGTTGACTTATTTCCCTGTAGCTCCCTGAATTAGGACCAAAATACTCTTGGATTATCGTTAAAATTTTCAGTTGGTATTTTTTCTTTTGGAGAATTCGCTTAAAGCTTTACGAAATTCTTTCTCGGCATTCGACCAAAGATATCTCATAATCGTGGTCATCCACGATTCATCTCATTCCGTTCGTCAGAAGAGATAATATTCGGTGCATTTGTCAACCTGATGACTCATTGACGTGATGGTTGTTGATATAAATTTATTGTCATTAGAGGCTTCTGTGACAAAGTTACCAGGATTGATCAACTAACACGAGAGCTTTCGGAAATGGTCAGGACGACTGGAAAAATAAGATGCAACGATTGGTGCAAATCCAGCCTGGTATTTATTCTAACATCAATCTCTCCTTACTCGTTTCCACTTTCACGATTCATCTAGTAAGTATTTTTCATGTTATTACAACGTGACCTCCGTACTTTAATATTGCGAAACAAAAAAACGGTCGCGGTTAATGACATATACTTGGATATGTAATAAAATGCATGATGGACAAGGAATTCAGTGATTCAGATTGAACTTACCTACGGAGTTCCCTTTCGTGCACAATTATTCTCAAAGTTTTTAACACGGAAAAGAACAAGGTGATGACGTTGAACGTCGAAACCTGGGTCGTGTTTTTAAAATAAATTGCGTGGAATTGCAAAGTTAAATATTTCATTTCAACTGTGTTCTTCTTTGATCCGGTACGTCATTATCCGAAAGACCCGGTTTATATCGGGTTTGTATGGTAGACAAACAATTTTGGTTATAAATTAGCTTTTTCAGATTACAATGAATGCTAGATTCTAATCAATAAATATCCATTTTCAGAAACTTCACACAAACGTTCGGGCAAATGAAGGAATTGTCGCGCCCGCTGTGGCCGATTGGCGGGTTCCTGGTCAGCCTTGAATTTTCCAAAATCATGCGGCCATAAAAAAATGAAGCAAAGGAACGCGGTTTTCTGGATCCAGCAGAGATTTGGTGTGTCATTCCTCTCGCTGAAACAAGCCTTGTCCGTTCCTTACACGTCCCCGAATGATATGCTTCCACCAATTTTGAGTCCGAAAGTTGTTAAAAATTAAACACATCCAATCATCTTTGGCAAGACTTGGGCAAATGCAATGAACAAACAACGGCACCAAAAGACAGAGGTGAAATGGAGCGGCGGACTGAGTCAACTCGAAAGCATTCAAATTTACCACTGAGCTGCAAAGGCGACTTGCGTTATGCTGTCATCGTGTGTGAAACTTAAACTTTAAGAAAAAATTATCTTGTAGAACTAAGTTATTTTTCCCTTTTCCTTTTTTACCCTTATTTGATTTTACTTTTCATATTGATTTTTGAATCTCGAGAAGTACGAAAACTAAGTCAGACATTAAAATAGAAGGGAATAAAGTAGAGCAGGTGCTGCAGTTCCCGTTTCTTGATGGTATTTCAGAGGAAAGGGGTATTGTAGTGCGGACATAAGAAGAAGAATTTCGTAAGCGATAGAGGCATTTGCAAGAAGAAATTTGGTATGACGGGCACACTGAGTAAAAACGCGAAGATAATATCAGCAAAGATTTTATCATATGGAGCGTATTGATTTATGCACGTGCTTCGACCAGGTCTTTGAGGCAAGAAGATGAGCGGAAATTGGGAATTTTTTGAGATGTGGGCGTGGCGGAGAATGGAGTAGGTAAGGAGGGAGATGAGGAACAATGCCGATTTTCAAATACAGTTGGCAAAGGGAGGAAGTTATGGGGAATATCTGAAAAAGGCAGATAAAATGGGTGGAGGAAATACTGAAAGGTAATGTGTTATGTTGAAGGCCTTGATAAAAGGGAGAACACTGGAATAGTGGAGTAGGTGAAGGAAGAGAGTGGGCTTTACGACGGCATTTTAAAGCCGGCAGGAATTACGAAGATATGAGAAAGAAAATGTGTAGAGCAAAGAAAGGGATAGTTTTTGCAATGTAAATAGTCGTTAAGGACCGTCCAAAACCTATCTTAAAAATACGTAGGATGAAATGACTATTCACCATAAAGAGGTGAAGAGAGGAAAGAAAATGCTACATTTTGAGCGACATACTCGGTTTGGTTCTAGTTACTTCACCAAGTAAATGCCATTCTTGGACAGGAGATCGGTTATGTGAGGAAACTGCAATTCAGGGAACTGTGGAGACGGGACACCGCGATACGGCGGGGGCGGGACATCGGTGTTGGGGTCCCGAGAGGGCGGACGGCCGTTCAGGCGGGAATTAAACGACCCAACGACCGAAATGGGAAGCCAAATGCATTTACTCGCTCCGGAGACGAGGCACCCTATTCCTCGGCTACTTATTCCCAAGAAAAGGGCAGGCCGAAACTACTACTATTCGTAAACATTTCATTTCAGGTGCGAAATAAAATCTAGAATGCGTACATTCGGATTGTTCTCCCGATCGAAACCCAAACATTTAAAGATTTCATCTCAAACAGAAGAGAAACAAACAAAATCGTCGCTTTCGGAACGGTCAACAATTCTGGAATATGGATTGAAACAGCTCTTCGTAAATTATCCGTCAAAAACAGGTCGGTGAACACTTATTTTTATGCACAAGGTGTCAAGGTCAAGGTGTTGAGAACTAGCAATTGCAGCTAAAGGCAATTTCCCCCCCTCCCCGCCACATTGTGGCGGGGAGGGGCATCGAGAGGGAGAAGTCTTTTATTTGAGTTTTTTGTAGTCTAATAAACATCATAAAATACTTCCTTATATTTAATACATGCCACGCCAATTACAATTGAACCTCATTGGGAAAACGCACTAGGTCCAGATTAATTCTGGTATCTGCCACACGCATAACCAACCGAAAATGACGATTCAGTGGGACTACGGTAAGAAAGCAGAGTGGCAGAAAGGGCAGCCGTGAGTCCTGCAGGCGAACGGGAGACGGGACATGATGGCGTCCTGCGACGGAAAGTGCGGCAAAGACACGCGATGCATTGCAGTGACTCTTCGTCGACCCTTTGGATTTGCGAGAAGAAGGGCGCACGGCGGGGCTCGAGGCGCGACTTCTCGTCGCCGGAGGAAGGAGGCGAGAACCACTCTCGATTTCACTTTCCCATTCTCAATGGACGATTAGAGAGAGAAAAGAGTGGGACAGCAGCCACGACACTCTCCCACTCCTTATCGTCGGCTGATAACAGGAAATTATTCTCGGGGACAATATGAGATAGGATCAATTACCGCTCGAGTAGCCACGAAGTACACCTCCAATGGAAGAAGCTCCCGGCTCCGAATTCTCTCTCATTCATGATTCACTTGGTTTACGTACCTTGGGGGACTAAAGAAACTAATTGGGGCCACTCCAAGACTCTAAAATGAGCACGTATTTCATTGAATCCAAGTGGAAAATTAACTTCTTTGTTGGGGGCGGAAGGACACGAAGCTTAAATAATCCGCAAAAATCACGAGCAAGGATTACAATTGGAGGGAGGAGGCTTGACAAAAGGGTTATAAATCCTGCCCTGGAGATGAAGCACTCAATTAAAAATGGTCACTTAGTGATCACAGGAGTAATAGTAAGCCAGATAAAAACCAGACTGCCAAGAATTTATCTCAAACGCCAGTGAGTCACTATCATTTGTAATATCGTCAAAATTTATTACACGAGTTCATGTTTTTATATGTAAACGGCAATGAGAAAACTGTCAACATTAATTAGGGGCTCAAAGAAGAGTTCACATTAATCAAATGCACATTGTTTTAAAAATATTAATTCAATACATTCTAATTTATGCGTGAGTGGACAAGGTCATTTGAATATGCCTGCAAAAGGGGCTATATAAATTATTCGTGTTCAAGAAAGACAGAATTACATGTAATGCTTGCAGTGGACTAAGGAATATAAAAAATTCGAAGACCTAAAAATTTCTGAAATAATAATTTTACAAAAATCTTCTAAAATAATTTCTAAAATCCTCTTTCACGTTCCGCGACTATTGAGTGATTATACTCGTATTTCAGCTCGTCTACGACGACAGGAGTTCCCAATGATCATAAGAATTTGTCTCTTAAAATTTTTCCAGCAGTGCCATTGCTTTCCAGAAATGAGAGATTTCTCTGGAGTCCTAAGGCCACTTAGTTGGTTTCCTAACTTAAGTTTCGAGGATACACTTTTGGGCGTGAGAACTTCAATTTACAAGTTCGCGGAAATTAGCACTGGGGGAAGGTTTGGGTGTGTGGCCCTCGCTTGCTCAAAGACGAAGACGTCGTAATTAATGACAAGAGAAGGCATGGTCATCATTAATTTTGTAATTTTTGCTGTTCTTCATTCTTAATTTTGTCCCTTTGGAAATTACCACTAGTAAGCTATTGAAGAAAAACCCGATACGAGAATCCAAGATTAAGCGAAGCTTCGAATAAATTATCTGGTTGACCCCAACACCAAACGAGCGTCGAATTATCACCGGTTCCTGGTTTACTTTAATTTACTAAAAACTTTTATAGGAGGGGAAAATTCTGGATCAACTCCAAACACCGAACATACTTTCCACTGACGAATTAGGATATGCCGTGTTGTTAAAGGCATATGTTTAACGGAATAAAAACCTAGCTACTCAGAAAATGTTCAGCGAGTGACCAAGAATATTTACTGAAATTTAAAATTGGGAATTCAACAGTGACATGAACTAAGGACGATGCTGGCAGTATTTCAGAAAAAAATAATTCACAGGGCATGATAAATTTTCCATTTAGATAATTTTTAATTTAACAGGTTATCCATTTGCAAATTCTTCGTTAATTATTTATAAGTGCGCGAACTAATAATCGCTCATTAACCAATGATGTTTCACAACATTACTACCTAAGCCGTCCAATTAAAATATATTATGGTGAAATTACCAAGTGTTGTCTCATAATAATGAAGCAGTACCTGCTACTAGGTGACGCCGGAGACCGCATCTAATTAATTTATTACGCCAATTAATGGAAGTACTTTCACATCAGCACAGATATTTTATCATGACGATTTATAAATATTTTCACAAATAATAAGAAACTAAAATTCTAACATCATCTGGCGCCATTTACGACCTCCACAATGAGTCTTGGAAACACCCGAGACGATAAGAGAAAAACAGCTACAAGTATGACAATATTTCACATAAGTAATTCAAAAGACAACAGCAATGATAGTTTCAAGCTCGCAAATGCACAATCATTACCAAACGGAAAAATGCAAATTTAATATCGATGCAGAAGTTGAAATAAGAAGAATATTGTACAAAAGCGACTGAGACAGCTAATTACTCTGCATTAACTTTTAGATTGTTTACGACACTCGTCACCCTTAGCTTGTTATTAAGTTTATTTACATACCTACACATTCCGTCAGCCAAATAAATATAGTTGGTGAAACTAATTGAGATTATCCTGACTCTACGTCCAATAATTATATTTCGGGACATTTACTCAAACTTAAATTTTAATTTTGGAGATCGTAGGTATCCACACTAGCGATACGACAGCGTTGATCCGCCGGTGACGCACAAAGGCTACAAGCAATGACAACCTGATAACGGTAATTTTTACAGAGGTGGCCAACATATGTAATTCGCCCAATCATCAAGTTTTACGTGATTAATGTAACAGCTTTCATGCATTACATCCCCTATAGTTTTGAAATGCAAGGCTCCTCTAAGAACTTAGACATTGGCAGCAAACTCGGACCGTACGCCTTCACCATCTAGTGGTCATTTTACGGACTAACGGGGGAACAGAGCATTTTAAATCGGTAGCCGTCCTTCACACAATTGGTAACATAAATTTACATTCGAGTTCGTGTGGCTGCAAAACCGATTTCTATCGCAAGGACATTTAATTGAATAATCCTTTCCTGATGAATATGAATGAAAATGCGTGCCGAAAGGTCATGCTATCTAGAGAAATCAGACCTTGAAATTGAAACACATTCCGACGCATCAAATAGATGATTGTGTGCGTTTCGTTCAGATTTTTGTGGCCGAGGTTATTACCTCAATTTTTAAATAAAAAATGGAATTTTCACACATAAACACTGTCCCTGAAACAGTTGTAATACATGAAACGACTGTCTGGTATTGGTTCGCCACGAGTGTATTAACGTGCTGTATGTACAAATGTTTTGAATTTACAGTAAATGTTCATATAGCGTACGTATGTTCCTCTTAATCATTTACGTTTCACAGTCAACCGTGATCGCAAGTGGTTGCAGAGCTTAAGAACTCGTTTACGCCCGATACTGGGTCACTTAGCGGCTTAAGCTTAAAAGTTGAACATAGGATACAAGGCGAAGTACGAGTACTTGTAAAAACGGTCCAAGTCTCACCCAAATCCCAACTAAATCTCTCACGTTCAACGTGAACCGATCTATAAGATGGACGAAATAAATACACTTTCGTAGTGTAATGTGGTTCATGTGAGTAAATATGACTTTATGTTGACATAATTCTACTTGTTTCGGAACCTTCAAATAAAACCACAAGTTTAGTCTTCACAAAGCCAAAATCTGTTGCCCAGAAAATTGTCTTAATCGACATAACTTCTTTTTTATTTCTTCCTCTTCTGGAAGTATAATCTAAAACCATGTATCTCATTAATGTTAACTACACGCAATTCATTGTTTTCAACTCGCCCACACAGTCGCGCTTTGCCTGGTGCATTAATTTGGTTTATCAAGTCGCCAAGCTTATTTACATTACAATGTAATTCCTAAATACTGCATAATTGATATGGTCGACTGATTTATCACTTACATTTGAAATTTTCAAGACGGCGACATGCAATCATGTATTCATGATTCAGACGCCTTCCCCTGATCTTTATAACAGTTTGCTGTCTAATTGTGTTCCCATTTCAAATACGAGTACACTGCCAGCGTAACCGAGTAAGGGTAGCTCACAAATGGTTGTGGTGAAAATAGGAGAGAAATAGGATGAGGAATGAGTGGGTCATGAAAGAACGTGCACGTGGATTAGATTTACCGATGATGTAAGGAAACCGTTTGAGGGAGGAAGGGATGGACCGAGATAAAAGGGGTAATAAAAGGGCTCACATGAAACAAACTGCGAATGTGACAGTGGCGAAGGAAGCTTGCAAGCAAAGAGGAGAAGGAATCAATGAGGGGGAACGGCATGTGGGGTGTGTGTGCATCTAAGTAGAGACGACTGAATTATTCCACCACGGCAAGATTTGTCGAGTGATTTACCGACTGAAATTACCCGGGAAAGGTCTTCTCTTATTAAACGAAGCAGTATTAAGAACGGAGTCAGTATCGGCGGCGTTCATATCTCCAAGTTGACATATGAACTCAAGTGGAAGCTGGGACACGAGTTCGGTTCCATCCTATGAATGAATTGAGGTGGAGTGGAGCCGAAGGTGTGCGAGGCACTCGCAGGCCACACAAGCGACCGACGATACTTCTTGAGAAAATCTCGGAATTCCACTTGATCTCATTCCATTGATTAACACTCACATGAAATATGCACACCGGATGAATCCCTGCTTCCAATAACCTTCGCGTTACGCCCGTTAAGTAATAATGGCTATTGAGTGAGATGAGTGAGCTCTTGAGGTCACGTGCACCAATAAGAATCCGGGAATAATTGCGTAATTAGGACAAGGTGGAAATTAGCGAGCGATGGGAGAATGGAAGAGTAACCCCACGTCAACGAAAGCTTGATGCCCTACTAGTGACTTGTAGGGTACAATGCAGATGCAGATGTCACGAGTCACCTACGGGATCACCATTATCTCGGGGAAAACCTAAAAACCCAGTCAATTTTATTTCGACAAATTTATCAGCTCATACCTTCATCACCACGCCCGCACATAAATTAACCACCCTAAACACCTCTGTTCCCACCAAAAATAAACAGGGTAAAGACAGTTGACGGGGTACTGAAAAAAAAATAGAAGTCCTCAGCTAACACCTATATCTACACAATATCCCGCAAACCGCCACAAGGGTGTGTGGCGGGGGGTGTTAGGGCACCAGCTATACGGGCAAATTTGTTACTTTATACACACACTTGAATACGTATACATGTTAGCAAACATAAAAAAACTGGTACAAAAACAAACATGTCCATACCAATCTTGAAAAATTATTGACTATATCATTAATTTTGGTGTTACACTATTTATGTTCGTACTTGTGTAACAGTCCTGAAGAAATAGCCTATGAAGGAACTAGTTTTTAGGCATTATAATGCAACCATTTCAGAGAGTAAAAATCATTCGCCTTGGCCGGGATTCGAACCCGGATCCCTCGATATCCGGCCGAGTGCTTTAACCAATTAAGCTACCGAGACGTCCTCTTACGCTGAAATGTTGGGGCCTTTAAAAGAACAAGATTTCAGAGTGTAAGAATCTTGTTCCTTTAAAGCCCCCAAAATTTCAGTGTAAGAGGACGTCTCGGTAGCTTAATTGGTTAAAGCACTCGGCCGGATGTCGAGGGATCCGGGTTCGAATCCCGGTCAAGGCGAATGATTTTTACTCTCTGAAATGGTTGCATTATAATGCACACATAGCGGGTGACTCCGTTAAAGTTACTGTTACAGTTTCTTGAAATTAGTTTTTAGGCAATATTGAAAGTTTTCATGAATACCCAAGTTTCACGTAGGTATATTCAAGTAGGCTTCAGATAAAATATTAAAATGAAAAGTATATATATATATATATATATATACTTAAAAGTATATATATATACTTAAAAGTATATATATATATACTTAAAAGTATATATATATATATACATATACATACACATATATATATATATATGTGTGTGTGTGTATATATATGTATACCACCGAAGTACAGCGTACCAAACGGTATCAGTGGATGTCGGTATTTCCCGCGAATATTCCAAGCTCTGTATCACTTTCATTCAAAATTCGTTATTTTAAGAATGATCTAATTTGCGACCATCGAAGGAGTTCCCGCACAATGAGAGAGTTCTCGATTTATATAAGGGATCCGGGGGGGCAACACACGCAAACAGCAGTTGGGGTCATTGCAAGTTAAATGTGGGCTGGTTTGAAGGAAGGCTGAACCTAAGGATCGATGAGAGAGCACACCACAGCAAGTGGAGGAAACACAAAGAACAGTCGAGAATCATCAACAAAACCAAAATAGAAACCGACCAAGTCCCTACCCAGAATATCAAAGACAAGAATTACGATGATAGGTAGCATTGATCACAAGAGGATAGAGGAGCCTACTGCAAACTTCCCATGTAACCCGAAAGCAATATAACACAGTAATCAACCCGAAGGTCGGTTTAGTAGGTGATGGTAGAGCTCACCCATGTACCAAGCCCGACGGCGTGTGAATATTTACACATCAGGGTAGGGGGCCAGTTCCTTTACCTGTGCCGGTTATGGTTTCCCAGGAAGATCTGGTACCCGGGAATCGAACCCGGGACCCTCCGGTCAGTAGTCCAACGCTCTACCCACTGGACCACCGCGAACCATCTATGTACCATTATACTAAAATACTTAATTTTGGGAAAAATAGGCTGTAAATAAGAGACACCGGAATAATTAATAGTCTGCTCAATAATTAAAAATTAATAAAATATATTAAAGGCATAGAAGTGATAATGAAGGCGTACCGTAACAACGCGTAACAAAATACTGTATAAGAAGTTAAAAAGAGCAGTATCTATTAATAACGAAAATCCTATAGTAAGTAGTATGGAAAAGATTATGCACTAGCAAAATTATTAAAATAGGTAATAATTTAAGTAATCGTTGATAAGAAAAGAACACATGCTTCGGTAACGCCACCGTACACTCAATCGTTGTACGTATCAGGTGACCGAAGCAATACCCGCATTTTCAAATGCCAAGGAAAAATGTGTGCATTCAATCGAGCGACTCACTGTTGAAACTTGACCCTGGGAGATCCTTGACATTGACCCCTTGATCCCCTGAACCACCACGTGGCCCCTCTCTCTCTCTCACACACACAGTCCTTGACGTCGCGTCGGAGCGACACACGGAGCGATTGGCAGGGCTATCAACCGCCAGCTGTTGCTAGAAGCGGTGTGCTAGTGCCAAAAAATGGCAAGGACTCCTGTTGTTGGTGCCCATATTAAGGTTGGAGTACCTAGGATTGCGGACTCTGGTATTTGGTAAAATGATGCCAGTTAATATTTCGTCCACATGTCTTTTTTTTCAGCGGATTTCAGCCAACATCTGTATATAGCGTTAAAGATCTGGGTGTCCACTTACTAAGTGCTGACACTAATATTTTGAAAAAAAAATATTTTTCTGACACGGGAAAACCCTTCTGAAACAGAACGACCAGCATCCGAAAACGATGGCTAAGTGGTCCCCATTAAGTGAATTCCAATAGCCGATAAGATATAACAGAAGACAAGAAGCTCCAATTACATCAAATTATATTCCCTCAGGGTATTTACGCCACTTTACAGGCAAGTTATTCCCTATAATACCTATGTGAGTGTGCATGTGTGCATTATTCCCCCAAAGTATGTCTATGACGTCTGGAATATTTCCACACAAACCCATTTGGTCTCTTCTTAGTTTACTAGCCCAGAGTCGGTCCCTGGAGAGGGAAAAACTTCCCCGTAAACAACTTTGGGCTAACTAGTGTGACTGTGTGTATTTGTAAGTTCCAGAATACGGTCCCTGGTAACAGGATTAATTTCCTTGTAAACCTATTTGGGAAACACCCACCCTCTGTGTAAATGTGAACGCCATAGTATTCCGAATGTGAGTCTGATCGCTAGCGAGGGATTAACTTCCCTGGAAATCACCAATCTCATTATTCCCCTCCTTCTATCATTTTACATTGGCGTAAAAAAAAACCCTTAGCGGCTAAAGGAAATATTATTTTATATAGTTTAAAAAGATGCTGTAAGAAGCTCAATTTATCCTTCTCAAGAAGCACCAACATCAATTTACGTCAACAGGATGACCATCGCTGGGGAGAGAGAAGTTTTTGGTCGGCATCACACGGAAAGAAAGACCGGTGTGTGATATAAAAACTGAATGTAGCCTACCAGATCCTGTGATAATTGCCCCAGCCGGTGGAACCGACGAAGTACCCCACTTCGTCTTCTCACGCGTCCCTAGTCACTCCCGATTCAAAGTTCGCTTTTCCATTCATTTCGCCTGGCATTCATGACCACCCTCGTGTCGTTACAACCACCGAATACCCATTACGAGTCCCCTTCACGGTATCACGCGACAACCACGATGAGATTTTATCCGAGGGCGCTGCGGCAGAACACTGCCCAGGGCACGAAGAATTCTCGAGAGGTGCCGATTGCTTTTTATTCATCGGCGACCACACAGGCCTTCTCCTGGGGGAAAGGGGTTTAGGTCGTCGAAGCTGATGGTCCCCGCGGAGCGGTGGGAGGCAGAGGGGGCGGAGAGGCGTATGGGGAAAGTCGTGAAAGACGACGGGGAGCGTCGACGACTCTCGAGACTTACCCTAGCTGAGAGTGGGCGATTATGAGCATTCGGCACGCAAGAAATGCCCACCGCACCCTCCCTACGCACGCCGGTGGGTGGGAGGGGAGTGGGCAGTGGTTGCGGGGGAGGAGGGAAGTGGATGCAGGAGGGGCTCCCGAGGGAGAGGGTGAGGAGAGAGTGCATTTCAATGAAACCACCAATTTCCAGGGTTTTCCAGGAGTTTTGTTTCACTCTCACCGAGCAATTTGATAATGAGAGGCTTCGTAGAAATAAAAACATACCTTATTATAAATTTTAACTCATTTTGTTTATTTTTCAGCCTTCATTCTTCTCGAACTGTCACCAGCACTTTAAAGTAATTGTTTATATCTCAGATTCGTTATGGTTCCGAGAAAGAGGAAACAAATCCATTGATCAAATAATATACTCCGAGCAAAGTTTCCACCTTAATTGTCTCCTGCGGGAGAAAGGAAGAGAGGCTTCGCAGCGAAGCAGCAGTGGTAAGGTGCGTTTAAAAGGTACGACTCATGCCATTCCTCGGACTCCGTTGACCCCATGCAATAAATTCGTTTTTCAAAACTGATACGTCTGCAACTTCCTCTTACTACAGTATTCGCAGTCACGGACACTTAAGTCTTCTTGGTCAAGTATTGCGTTTGGGATACTTATTTCCAGAACATGTAATCAAAACCCATCGTATTGCACCATATCAATCCGAAAGAAATAACGCTGTGACTGCAGACGTCTGCGACAAGAGTGATGAGGTTTACCTTATTAGTCAGGACTGAGGTATAAGCACATTTGGTAATCAAACAGGTTACCTTGAATAGTTCATTATCAAGTTGAGACTTACTCGTAAACTGATAAGCCGCTCATCAAGAACGCCAATGCTATAGGTACCCCCACTGAATACTTTGTGGACTACATTGCCTTTCACTGCGTAGGGTGAAACAATATTTAGTCGATTATCCTGCTAATTTGCACGGAGATAATTTCTCGGGACTCAAAGTTGCCACGTGTGTGAACAAAAGATACTCAGTTGACGAATTAATTACATGAAGCTACCAAAGGCGACTAGAACCCAGAAAATATATTTAAATAAAAATGGAGACTCCATGTGAAAAGAGGGAGAAAACGACAAAAATGTTTGAAATATGTGCGTAACCTTTCATATTTAGGATAAAATTTCCAAAATGATGAAAAACAAAGGGACCACATAATTAGAGTAAGCGCCAAAAGAATTGGACTGCTGTTTGGAAAATGAATGCTTGTGTCCACATTTTTGTTACTACTTTCATAGTTTCCTTTCATTTCACTGCTCCACAAGTAGTATGTCAAATTATTATATCGTATTCGTTATTTTATCCTGCTATTCCTTCACTCTCATCTCCTTTTCAGGAGTTTCTCTTCTCTTTACTTTTATTTTTCTTTTCCAAAGTCTTCAAAATGTCTTTGATAGTGTTTACAATCAGTTGTGCCAAAGATGAGTAATAGGTAAAATTTGAAGATAATTACTGAAGTGCGTTCAATCCACTTTTATAGTTAAAACGACATTTCATTACTTTAGGATACACTCTCTCTCTCTCAGTTAAATCCATCTAGAATATAAAATGCGTCGTTCTCATCTCATCTCATTATTTTCATAACAATATTCAAATATTACGATAATGCATTTGCACAGCATTTTGTGAAATAACAACACCAGTACACTCCAATGTGCATGTCTACGGCTGGTTCACTTTCTAGCTGCAAGCATTTGCCTTAGTACGAACAAAAATATCTTCTACAAGCATCTTCGGAAGAAATCAAGCTAGAATTATGATGTCTTGTCTGTTCGGCGGAGCCTTCAATGGTAAAATGGCCAGTCTCGAGAGACACCTTTTCCAAATCCTAAATATCAATCAAATACCTGAATAGGTGATTGTGGGGAGGAAGGTTCGTGGGAGAGGGAGGTGGAATGCCCTCTTTACCTCTCCTATCGCGGCTAAATGAATGTTCAAATCAGACGACGTGACCATTAGCGATAAACATTAACAAACATGATATTTTAAATAAACCATGCAATTGCTTACATGTATTTTAATATTTTATTCGTTTTCAACTTGGAATTAAAATATACACCGAAAATTTAATAAGTGGAAAATAACGTTTATCAATAAACTGATCTTATCTAAACACTCGCATAGATATAAATAAAACAAAATAAAATTAACGACAAATTCTTATACATTTACATCAACCATATCACGCAAGCCGCCACACGGGTGTGTGGCGGGGGATGTTAAGAGAATAGCTTATATGTGCACAACTACATGCTCAAAAACGTCGAAAGTTACACTCCTGGTAATTGTTATGTCAATACAACGGCTATCTGCGTTAACCTTCTCGAAAAAAATACCGATTCGAATCATAATACACGAACAAAGCCTTGTTTTGGGAAGAAATCCCCGCTACGGTATTGAGGGATTGATGACACCGCGCCTTATTTGAAAACGCTTTTTTACAAGACGATAGATGAAGGTTCAGTACTTCGCCACTGGAAATTGGCTCGTATATGGTAACCCTCGTCTACGAGGGTGGTCCCAGAAGTAGCCGACCCAACAAAGAGAAAACAAACATTTTGGAGCAAAATGTATTTATTTTTCAACATAATATCCTTTCAGCTCCATACACTTTTCCCAGCAATGTTCAATAAGTTCGATACTTTTTTTATAATAAGAACTGTCTTGCTCCTCAAAACTGCCATTACCTGCCGACATCACCTCTTCACGGCTGGATAATCTTTGACCACCCAGTCATTTTTTGAAGTTTGCGAACAGAAAATAATCCGAGGGGGTTAAATCTGGCGAATAGGGTGCATGAGGTAGCAATTCAAACTTTAATTCATGAATTTTGGCCATTGCAATGACGGATTTGTGATTTGGTGCATTGTCTTGATGAAACAACACTTTCTTCTTAGCCAATTGAGGCCGCTTTTGCTTGATTTCTTCGCTCAAACGGTGCAACAAGTACGCATGAAACACGCCGTTGATAATTTTAACTCGTACTAAGGGCGGGAATAGGGAAAATCTCAGTAATCGCAGACACGTTTTGTTAACATCGATAACCTGAAAAATCTTAAAGCATAACATTGTTATGTACAGCAATTTAACGGAATTTCTCAACAGCGGGAATTTACTTGCTCGTCATCAACAAGGGTTTAGGAAAAGCAAATCGCCCTGATACCGTCAGCACCCCAGTGGACGATGTACTTTTAGACTTCAAGAAATATTTCGCCAGAACATATCGAATAAATAAACCATCCTTCACGAGAAATTGACATGCCGATTAGGATTTTATGGTATCAACGAGAAAGTGACAAATAGAATTCGGCATTTGTTATTTAACCAAAAACAGGAGGTATTTGTCGATGCATTGAGTTCGTTGGAGGCAGACGTAACATCAGGAGTTCCTCAGGAAAATGTTAGAAGACCCTAATCTTCTTGTTATTCATGAACGACCTAATCTCCCACATTAATAGCATTATTTGAATAATTTGCAAGGACAGAGGGATTTACAAAGAAATAATTAGGCCGGTAGATTGCGGACAACTATCTATCGATTTAAACCAGATATTGGAGTTGCGTGAAAAATATGCATTCCTATTCTGCAAAACATTAGAAAATGAACAGGACCGAACTTTTGGAATATAGTAAAAGAAAAACATGACGTAAATTACAAAATAGATGGAATCGAAATAAGCAACTTGGAATAGGTCAAATACGTGTTACACTGACGTCAAACCTTTCAAGGGGATTACACATCAGAAAAATATGCAGGTCAGCCTTAAAGAAGCTAGGCTTCACTTGAAGGGTTGTTGGAAAATGTAATGAAAAGCTAAAAGAGAGAGAGAAAGAGAGATATGCCACTGCGCTTTAGTTAGGCCACACTTGGAACCCGCGGCAAGTACGTATTTGGGATTCATAGAAGAAAGCGTCCATTCAGGGATTGAAAAAGGTTCGGAGGAAACCCGCCAGATTTGTAGAAAATTCTTACGAGGAGAGAGTAACCGCAACGGGTAATGTTTGGAGAATAAGATTGGGAATTTTAGAAAGGCAGAAGACATCCGAGTTTTCTCGAGACATTGAGGAAATTATAATGGCCTCAAATTATACTGGTGCAGAGAGAGAGAGACGCCGTCACCATTGGTAATCATAATATAATCGTACCGAATGACCAGAATATATTTGCGAAATGATTTGGTCACATCAATTATGGCATAAAGTAATTGGGCATGAACGTGTATATTTATATTGTTTGGCATTAGTTTATATGATTGCACAATCAAGGCGAGGGTACCGGTTTTAGCTTATTCCATCCCATGTATAAGTGTTTTAGTGTGTGAGTATATATTCAAATTCATGAATGAAAAATAATTTGCACATGCATGACTGGTGCCTAACAACCTGCGCCACACGCTCTTATGGCTGTTTGCATGGTATTATGCACGTGACTACAAACAAAAACATCCAATTGCTATTTGGTACTAGATAAGTTGTACAGTCAAACATATGCAAACTGCCAATTTTGTTTCAGCTCTGGAAAATGTGAACCCAGAAGGAAAGAGGAAAAGTAAAACCACGAGAAAAGGGGATTGGAAAACTGAGTTAATAAAACAGAAACTTTTAGCAGAAACAAACCTTAAAAAAAGAATCGAGAGTCGCCATCTAAGGTTGCCTTTGCCGTGCCTACTTCGTACCGAGAGTGGAAAAAGGCCACCTTCGCATTTGAAGACTTCCTTTGTTTGAACCGCCAAAACGAAGGGAACTCTAGGTTGACCTTTTTTAACCTTTCCTTTCTCCTGGTAGACTATTAAAAAAAGAGAGTCTTACGACCCCAGTACAGAAATCCTTCCTTCGTTCTCGCCTGTACCTTAGTAAAGGGCCGCTTCGAAGGAACGACTCTTAGTACGGGTCTTACAATGACACTTCACGTTAAATTTTGCACTAACTAACTAGCGAGCGGAGCGTTAAGGAGTGCGAGTCGTGTATATTACACAATTTGTCTATAAGCAACGGGTTCCTTGACCGACATCCTACTTCAACTGACATACTTGCATTTATTTAGGTTATCTACGCAAGTTAGATCGCTTTCATGACTCACTCAAGAGCTACGTGTATGTTTCTATTTCCGTCATTTTTGACATGTAATTTCTGGCCTCTTGAGTTATAATTGTTAATCATTTAAATAAATTAATAACAGATTATAAGATGTTCCGCAACGTCTTAACCACCGAAAGGTAAACCCGTCTTCGCCTTCCTTTCGTCGCCTCATCGAACCTACGTGGTGAATATTACCAACTTGGAACTGAATACACCCAGCGCGACGTCTGCAAACCTACCACCACTGCCACCGCCGCCAGCCCAAAAACGCCCCTCTGCCCTCGGCCCACGCACTCAACAACACACAATCTGGTTACGTCAGGATGAATGTACATCCTTGCATACGACAAGACCAAACGCGATGATTTTGACGTCACGCTGGCCCAAACATACGACAAATTTGTTGATTTTAATGGAACAAACTGTACAAAAATTCCGAAGGATGAGGGTTAAAAACATCAGCCCGCCTCCCGTTATTCAGAACTTGGTGCAATTGTCTGGTGCATGAAACAAACACTCTTGTCGAAACCATTCACCATGATGCGAAATCGGCAGCAGCAATTGCTTCGCTCCTGAAGCCGCTCCCCTCAGCGCTAGGGACACGCTGGGCCATAAAATGCCCTAAGAAATGCACTCGCCAGCGACACTGAACTAGGCTCGCATCTGCTCTCAAATGGGAAGGAGGCTGAGGGTGGCAGGAGTCAGCGAAGGGGGCGGGGGGAGTAGGCGACGCGTCCCACGGAACTGTACCGCATGAGTTCGCACCCGTGAACTCGAGATGTGAAGGGTGGCGGGAGGAGGAGCAACGACTTAAGGAACTGAATTCACGCGGTTTAATACTCCAAACGAGGAAAAACACTGCATATTCATTCCGAGCAAAATGGTGGAAGAAGCGCCCCCGTCTGTTTGGGGCCGTTTGATCTTGATTCGAAGGCTAGATAGAGTAAGAAAGCGCATTGTTCACCCATTATTTTTTTTATCCTGGACAAAATCCATTGATTAAACACACGGCTTTTTATGGCTTAAATATTGACATGTTCAAAAACCTCAAACAATCAATCACGTGTGGTAACATTCCTTTTACTACACGTTAATACAATACGCTTCCACTGGAGGAGAAAAAATAACCATGGCCTATTTTTCAGCAGCAAAATTAAACTAAGTCCCTCACCAATTGGAAAGATGTGAAAACCAGGATATAAATTCATTGCAATAAAAGGAAATTGCAGGGGGCTAAATTCATCGGAAATTGATCAAATTAATCGAGATAGATTTATCTATAAACTAGAAGTGGGATAGAGTGGCGAAATAAATTAGAGAGTGATAAAGCATTTTCCTCCAATAACCTAATTCTGAAATATCCCATTATATTATCCAATTATATTTTATAACAAAAATAATACTTTCCCAGGTTTTCACCCTCTTTTTATAAAACACAGATGAGTTTAAAGTATGAAATATAAACAAAAAAATAATAAAAATTACAAACCAAAGTGACATTTACATACTCTGAAATTACAAGAAAAGGCATCGGTATGCCATTTTATAATCTTCGTGATAATCTGTATTCAAGAACATTCATGCAAAGTGTGCAGGTATTTGGCAGATAATTAACGGCAATTCTTCAATGGGATGTGGGAACTGGTTCCTCGGATCGTTAAAATATTGTCGTTAAATTGTGAGGAATGTTAAAAGGGAAATTAGCAGGCGATATAATTACATACTTGGAGACTTTCATCGCGTTGCGACCATTTGTATGCACATAAAAACTAACACATTCCTAGGAAATGAATCGGATCAAATATTTACGAACCAGTAACGAAATAATGTTGTCATAGCCCTGACGAGGAAAAATGAATTAACTCACCAAAGTGCCAAACTATTGCTGGAGAAATCCGAGTAAGGTACGAAGAATAAAGAAATAATTAATTTTTTAGGTTAAAATAGGAACCTATTTGTTCATTGATATTAATAAGAAAACAATAGAATGTAGTTTAGCTATAGTTTGCGTTTGATATGGATTAGGACATCACCATACAGCAATAAGATTGATATCAAATTCAATTTAGATTTAGAAACTCTACATATATACACGTGCAACTGCCTTTTGCCTTAAAGTATGTCGATTTGCGTTGTTTTCTTTACGTAGATATTATTATAATTAATATGAAGTCACATTATGCCGTACTTGTCTCCCCGACAAATTAACGGCTGAACGAAATCTCATCGACAAGAATTCTGCAGAAAATCCGTGAATCGCCAGGAAAATATATCGGCAAAAACGGCACTCTCTTCGTGCAAAGAGTCGATTTAACCTCCGTAGGGATCAAGGAGCCTTAAATATTTGATGGAAGAAAGTAACGGGCGGTGCGAATCACGCGAGGCGTCCCTCTTCCCAGAAATGATGACGAGGGGGCGGGCGAAAACGCCAGAGCGATTAAGAATCCCGGAAGGAAAGGTGGACTGGGGTGGGGGGGGGGGTGCGCCGGCGTCACGCGATAAACCACGCTCACGGCACTAGGCTTCTGACCATAGAGCACGCGGCGGAAAAAGATTAATCGGAGAAGACAAGAGGACTGAAATTCTGAAACACTCCAAAAACGTAAGCGGAGATCAAGGTCGAGAGATATGGGGACTCGTCTCTCGTTTGATAAAATGTATTCAGAAACACCACGAGGTCTCCGAGACTCAAACAAATCATCCCCGTGACCTTCCACACGCAATGCCAACGAACCAATGATTTTCTAACAACAGCTACCAAAAGGGAGAGAGAAGGGGAAAAGCTAAGATGATACACACGCGCCAGGGGAGGGGACTCTTGTACATAAAACGAATGCGTCCCAAGGGAAGAATATGCCACTGTTTCGAGTCAGGGCGCGAGGTGTCCTTGATCTGAGGTCCACAACTCATCCAAAGACTTTTCTAAGCCAGCCACTTCTAATAAATCTGGGAACCATTTTTTTCTGATCAAGGCACCAACCACCAAGACGAATCGACAAAGGCGTGAAATCCTTTAAGATTAAGTTTGACCCTCCTTGAACGTCCTAAAGTTAGTCAAATTTCGAACTGTTTGTGCCACTTAATTTTCTACCACTTCTGCTTGAAATGCGTAAATTTACGATGCATTAAAATTATTCTTATTAGAGGGGGAACAAATTAGTATTTATTTGGAAACGTTACAATAGTGTAAAACGTCAATATCAGGTAAATTAAACCATTAGTCCACGGGAAATTTCTTTAAAGGAAGTAATTTTTGAAAGGGAACAAAACTATAGAATTTATTACTAGTGAATACAAAGCAACTGCAACCAAACATATGACAGCAAGTCCTCTCAACGGAGAACGTTTATCGGAATTGATCCATGGAAATGGAAGTCTTACTTGGAAAAACATTTATATTTTACTTAATACTGTATACACGTTCATTTGTGGAGGAAGGCCTTATCACACTTTTTTCTCAAATGAATTTTAACCTTTCATATAAACAAAAGATTCCTCGCAATGCTCAGTTTCCACACCCATTAATCAAACTCTTGCAGCATTATGTCTCTTACACATATCGCACTATGAATATAAAAAATGGCGATTATAAGGAGAGCTGAAGTGTTAACTAAAACAAAAAAATATATTTTACGGCGATTTCAGCCATAGCTCACTCTTCCTTCTCCACTGTGAACCGCTCAAAATCGGCAGTCGGAAAAATTATATTTGTCCAGTGAAGAAGAGTTGGATTTTTTTAGCACACAGATATTCCTTATATAATATCCCGTTGATGGTAGGAATACCACAAAAACTTTCGGAATGAGATCTAAATTGACTGCGAAGCGGATGGGTAGATGGAGTGGGCCGTTGGATGGTCGAGGGTACGTAATAGGGTTCAGGAGGCGAGTGGAGGCACGCGGCGGGCCGCCCTTTGCCCCAGCGTCCACGAAGGGCGCGGAAGAAGGGGTGAATGGATTCACGCTAGCGGCCGTGATGGGGAAGAGGAGGCGAGATGAAGGGGATACGGTAAGTGGGACAAACTGCAAAGGAGAGTAGTGACCCCTCTCCCCCACCCCCCTCCTCCTTCATTCCCTCATGCGAACATTTCGGAGAATCGATTACCGCTGCTCTAAGCTTGTTCCTCTCGGAACAAGCCTGCCGCCCACATAGTTATCAAGGTCGTCGCCAATTTGGAGGAATTTACACCGAAAGGAAATCAGACATCATGCATTGCACATTACGTGTTCTCTCTCGTCGTTCTAGACATCACATAAAAGTGGAAGAGTTTCATTTGTATTCCCTCCTATTTAGCACAGCCAAGAACTTTTTTAGCGGATGGAATTAACAATTGTTTCAAACCAAGTTTCCCGCTAGCATGTACATGGATTTGCACGTCTTTTCGGAGATTTTTAGTCGATTTTCCCCTTTTCCTATCCCTTTGAACGCGCTTCCTCTCCCTTACCTCTTCTACCTGGTGCTTGCACCCCCTACCACAAACCTTTTTGGTGGATCGCAGAGTACTTGTGTAGATAAATACTGCGAGTTGCGTCAATGAGGTATAACTATCATGGGTGTAAAAAAATTGTCATGATAATCTTTTGAAATTTCTTTGCTCTATTGTTTAGTAGCAACTCTTTCTCCAAAGTTACAAGTTATTAGGGCCAAATTTTCATCGCCGAAACAAAGTATTCAAACAATCAATCGTGAGGAATGAATTTGGTCCTTTCGGTAACAAATATTTTCCTTATCTTCTAAAACACCCGGAATTAATTAAGCATCATCCTCCCTCACACTATCCAAACTTCCGAAAGGTTGGGGGGTGTGAGGGCGCATGAATAGAAATCACAGCGCGTGCGATATTGAATGTGTGAAATTCGCCCCCGTTTTGACTTTACGTCCGCACGAATGATATTTCACCTGTCAAGACATTTACTCTAATCGATCGTCGTCAAAGGGGATGGCTGCCAATCAACACTGCAGAATTCCTCCCAAATATCGTTATATGAGTGGCCGCCGCCTTCCTCTCCGCCACGCGGTGTTTCCCGTGAACTACCGCGCCAAAGGAAAAAACCGTGGTGAAAATGTTGAGAAGACTGGTGAGAAGACACCGGCGCTGCCATTATTGTGCGCTGGACACCTTATACCCGTAAGAAGTAATTTTTTTTCGCGAACCGAGATGCTCGCATCTGCATTTTGTACTCTTCTCGACCCAATGTTCTTAATTTTATATCCAAAAAAAGTATTTCGTCAATATGAAATGGCTTCAAAAATGTCCATAAAGCAAGTCACGGGGGAACCATAGGCCTGGTTTAAATAGAGCAAAAGATTAAGGGGATGCAACGATCATTAATAAAAAACATGCCGATGGACAAGCGGCGGCGATGTGACTTCGAAGTACAACACGCTGGTTGCTTCACCAGCTCGAGTTTTTAAGTCATCCGGTCTTAAGTCACCGAGTGGAAAGATTAGTCATTTCCTCGCCTTGGGCGCATTCTTGATAATGGCCGGAAGACCGAAGAGAGAGACCATGGCACAGGATGCATTGGAGGTCACTTCCCCCGATAAAAACTTACAGAAATACGATTACTGCCAACCAACAAGAGGCAAACATTTAGGAATTCGCAGAGCACTCATTCCTCTGAATGGCATCAGAGTGCAAGCTGAGACTTTTAGAAAGGTTCAGAACAAACGAGTTCAACAACGACACTAAAGGAATTATTATGGCATCACACTATTTCGGAAGAGCATTGTAGTTTGTTACAAAAATCCAGGGTGAAGTTACTTTTTTGTCACGTTGTTTTCTGTATTCAGGAGTCAAAAGTGATCAAGTAACCAAGTCACGACGACCGCAGTTTTGAAGCCCGATCCCACTAAAAATCACACCGATCACATTTTAAATACTCGACGCTGGGGAGTAAATTACGAACGAGAATATGAGTCAAATTCTGCAACCTTGGACAATCGCTCCTCACGCTTAGACCGAATGCTCGCCTCGTCGAGAGACCGCTAATATTACACAATCCCTACCGCTCGATTCTCATTCGCTTTCTTGGCGGTGAAAAACAGTTATGTTTACTTCCTTGGCAATTAAATTTTATCTTTCACCTAGTCGACTGCGCGACGTACGTATGTGATGGATTGCCCGAGAGATAACGGAACATCGCGACACTTTTAACATTGCCGGGAACGTCTGTTTTGGGTGGAGTTTTGGAGCACGCTATCTCGGGTATGCCGACGGCGACGTACAAGTTTTGAGAGAACTCGACCTAAGTTTGTTTGTCGGGCGGTTCTTGTTTTCAACATTTTCCGATATCAATGACGCATCCACATAAATGCGTATGTGGTACAACGAATTAAGATATCCGAAACAGTAAAAAAGCAGATTGCAACGCTTGCAAGAAAGGGGTAGACCAAAGGTCTGAAATATTGGACGCAAAAACGAGCTCAACCCAGGCCATATTCCAGAGTACACATTCAACCAACACTGGAAATCAATATTTACATACGCAATATAATGCAAAATGCGACATAGGCAATATAATGGCTTGATGAATGATTGGAGCTTCAATTTTGGCAGAGCGAGAGAGAAAACTCCGAATACGGAAACCTTATCTTGAGGGGATGAAAGTTCGGTGTTTGTATTTCACGTTAAAAATCAAGAAGGATATATTTTTTATTTTAAAATTATTGAAAAATTTAAAGAAAAACAAGTTAATTTAAATGAAAATTAGAATATGAATTAAAAATAAAACTGAGAATCAAACTCATATTCAGTTACGAAACGAAAATGTAACAAAATACTAAGTAACAAGCTTAGAATAAGATACCACGTGTATCGCAATATTTAAGAGGAGAAAGAAATAGAAATGATCAGGTTAAGAGAGTTTTGAATTAGAAAAATTGCTTCCAACAGCGAGGTATTCGATGTAATTACCGGCCCAGGAGGCGGCGGGGTAACGTCCTTAACTTCCTTGCCTTCAAGAAACATTGAAACTAAACAAGGGCATAGTTTATAGACATTCAAACTAAGGATGGATAGTGCAAGTTAAACAAACGCAGAGATTTTTAAGTACGCAATCCAATGTGGAGATTTTACAGACTTTCTTCGAGAGAAACATTGTCGTCGGCTAAGGCAAATGGTGGAGGCTACCAGGGATTATTTAAATGGCTAGAATACTGAAAGGCACCAAATGAACTAGGGACGATCGTGGAAGTCGGCTAAGAGCCACTGTAAGATGTGCACGCTGAGAGGGAAAATCTCCAAGATTAAGCCTCATAGACTTTCCCCAATCTTTCATAAAAGATAAAATTAATCCGTTATTCCAATTTTTGTGTACTGGATTTCATGCACAATTCTTCTGTCTCTTCCATTATTCCTTCCTTTAAGATTCAAACTTAAAACCATCTAACATTTTTATATATTGCCATTATTAGATCAAATTTTAAAAGCATGGCAGCGTCGAATCACCAAGCAGGTACATATAAGAAAGGAGAGGAAATTATTCGAGAAAGAAGGGGTCGAGTGAAAGCGCAATGGGTGAATGGAATCGATGAGATTACAAAACAAGGGGTACCAAAAGCCTTAGGATCAGAAGAACATACATGAAACTATGCATGAATGTGAAGGAGAGAAAGACGTAGACCAGAACGGGATGAAAATATGGTATGGAATAAGATAAAGAAAGAGTTTATGTTTCCTGAAATAAATTGAAATGAGCTGTTTTGACTTTGTCAGCCCTAACAGGAAAATAGAAAAAAGCTGTGAAAACATCAATAAATAATAAATTTTCATTTTTTTATCAGACTTTCATCATGCTTTCAGACGTTCAATCCATAGAAAATTGATGAATAAAAGACTAAAAATAACATATGCCAACCTTTGAAGAGTGATGACGGATGATATCGATCATCACGTGATGTGAGTGATGAGTAAGTATACAACACAGCATACTCGACTAATTTACGAGTATTACGGCTGATATTATAAAAACGTTGATATGAATTACGTCATTTGCGACCACAAAGCAATATTAGTCAAGGCGAATGATTTTTACGCTCTGAAATTGTTGCATTGAAATGCATGTTAGTGGATGACTCCGTTAAAAGTTACTGCTGCGGCATCTCCCGTAGTTTCTTGAAATTAAAAAAAAATCAATATTAGTAGAGTTAAAAACTAAATTCGCGAAAGTGATTGAGGAAAAGCGCAAACATACCCATTCAATAAAACGAACGTTCATGGGATTTGGGTAAATTTTAAAAAACGAACTACAATAATCAATATTGAAAATTTTCAGCTCTAACCCAGAACACACTTGGCAAATGTTTTGAAGCCGATATCCGGAACGGGAGTACTATTTGGTATTCCACCGCTGAGGGTCGGATTTGGATGAACACAGAATGAACATCGATTAATTTCTCGAGTAATAAGACCTAACCTGACACCCCACACCACAAGACACCCTTCTTCAATCCCGCATACATTCTACCGCCCTTTCGTCCAGCATGCCTGTCCTTTTCCTTCCTCTCCATCGCCTGCCTAACCTCCAATCTAACACAGTCTTTCTGTTCTCCGTCGGTTTCACGATCGCATTGGATCTTACATGAAGGAAACACCTTCGCAGTATTTGCTCAGTTGGCCTAAAGAGGCTAACATTGATCAAATGTTTAGTTTGAAAATGTAGCAATGAGAAAGTGAAGGAGACGTTATTTTCCTTTGGTTAGACCCTATGTAGCGTATGCGGGGAGCATATGAGATCCATATAAAAAAAAACACTGACTATAGAATTGAGCAAGGTACAGAGAAGAGCCGTCCGATTCGTGTGGTACATACGTTCACAAGAAAGAATATATTATTTATTTTCTATATATTTATTTTTACGTATGTGTGTGTGTGTGTGTGTGTGTGTGCGGGGGGGGGGGGCTCGCGGTAGTCCAGGGGGTAAAGCGTTGGACTACTGACCGACGGGTCCGGGTTCGATTCCCAGGTAAGGCACTCTGGGCACTTGCAGCTCCACCCAAGCTATGAGATTTTTCGGGTACCAGATCTTCCTGGGAAACCATAACCGGCACAGGGAAAGGAACTGGCCCCCTGCCTACCTACTGAGTTTCACACGCCGTCATGATTAACACTGGGTGAACTCTACCATCACCTACCAAACCGACCTTCGGGTTGATATACCATATATATATATATATATATATATACACAAACACTAACACAAAAAACACTACACACATAGAAACATAAAAGAAGGACACTTACATTGGATATTTACGTTTCGACGGCACGGCCGTCGTCATCAGACGACGGCCGTGTTTTATTAAGTATTTATATATATATATATATATATACATATATATATATATATACATATATATATATATATACACACATATACAGAACAATAAGTTTGATATCCCACGCAGCTAAAGTTATTCTCAGGATCATCAACAAAAGGATAGAGAGTAAGGCAAATGATTACTTAGGGGATGATCAGTTTGGGTTTAGGAAAGGAAGAGGTACGCGTGATGCCATTGCAGTAATGAGATCACTAGTCGAGAGGAATATAGAATACAACCAGGACGTTTTTGCCTGTTTTGTAGATTTCGAAAAAGCGTTTGATAGAGTGAATTGGGAAAAATTAATGCGTGTATTGCAGAAAATAGGAATGGATTGGAGGGACAGGAGACTGATCCGCAACCTGTACATGTCTCAGACTGCTCAGGTGCGAGTGGGGAACGGAGAGTCCGGATGGGTAGTGTTAGGAAGACAGGTAAGGCAGGGTTGCCCTTTGTCACCGGTGCTGTTCAACGTATATGTGGAGGAAATGATTAAAGAGGCATGGGAAGAACTGGAGGTAGGGATGAAAGTCGGAGGGGAATTCGTAAAATCGGTTAGGTTTGCTGATGACCAAGCATTA
Source organism: Hetaerina titia (assembly GCA_037158775.1). Taxonomy (NCBI): domain Eukaryota; kingdom Metazoa; phylum Arthropoda; class Insecta; order Odonata; family Calopterygidae; genus Hetaerina; species Hetaerina titia. The sequence goes on from CM073768.1 coordinate 131,505,469, forward strand.
GTTGCTCAGTCAGCCAAGGGGTTGCAAGCATTGTTGAGTGAATTGGAGGTTCAGAGCGATAAATATGGGATGAGAATCAATATTAGTAAAACAAAGGTTATGCGATTTTCCAGAAAGAAAAAGGCTAAGCTAAATATTAAAATAGGCGGGGAAAAAATAGAGCAGGTAGAAAAGTTTACATATCTCGGAAATGTTTTGGACCAACACGGTCAAAGTGGTAGGGACGTAAGGAGAAGAATTGCGCTAGGCAAGGAGGCTTTCTCAAGGAGGAGGGAGTTAATGACGGGGACGTTGAGTAGGGATGTTAAGACAAGACTCGTAAAAACTCTGATATGGAGCGTAGCTCTAGTAACTATGTACGGCGCGGAAACGTGGTCACTGAAGCAGGAGGATAGACGTAGATTGGAGGCTTTTGAAATGTGGGTGTGGAGAAGAATGGAGAAGGTGAAATGAACCGAAAGGAAAACAAATGAGGAAGTACTAGAAATGGTGGGGGAGGAGAGGGGTTTGTTGAGAGAAATCCTATGGAGGCAGGAAAAATGGATGAAAGGCGTATTGAGCGGTAGTGGAATGTTGAAGAGGGTAATAGAGGGGAGAATGTTGGGCAAGCGAGGTAAGGGTAGGAACAGGATAGGGATGTTGGACGGGATGAAGGGAGGAAAGAAGTACACCGAGATGAAGAGGGACCTGATATAGATTAGTTTGCTAGGTGGGGAGTCACAAAATGTTTATTTCATAGTTGTGTCCATCCAAAAAACCTACCTTAACCGGTAGATTACCTAATAATACACATATACTGTATATATTATACTCCCTCCCAAGGACTACAACCTTGTCGTGGTGGAAGGGCTTGTGTGTCCCGATGACCCCTAGAGCTGTGCTAGCGGGAGTAATGATAATTGCTCCTGGTAGGGTCACCCATGCCAGATAGGTCGAAGGTTAAGAGCCAGACAAAAGGTAGTCCACGCAGCGTCTGTTCCTCAGTGAGACGGCTGCAAAGGCGTCTGAACCCAGTGGGGCGGCCATTAAGTGATGGTGTCACGTTAAAAACACTATTGAGGAAGGCAACGGGAAACCACCTCAATTATCATTCCCAAGAATGTAATGACGGGCACTATAGAAAATATGAGTCCTGGCAACTACGGGATTCGGCCCAAGCGGCCGTGTGTCGTTCGAGGGAGGCAAGGCTTCCGCGGTCGTCATCCCACGAAACCCTTGCAGGGGAGAAATAACAGCAGCAGGACAGAAGATGCAGAAGAAGACGAAAGTATGTTGAGGACCGGCAAATTAGAGAATTTTAAGCGAGAAATGGAAAGAGATAATATGGGTGTTTTGGGTCTATGCGAGGTGAGATGGAAGGATAGCGGAGATTACTGGAGTGATATTTATAGAATAATATACAGCGGCGGGGACGAGAGTCAACGAGGGGTGCCATAATATTAAATAAAGAGGTAGGAAGAAGCGTTGTCAACATAGAGCAAGCAACTGATAGAATATTAGCAGTACAGATTAAAGCAGAACCGACGAACCTGGTCATTGTTCAGGTATACATGCCATCAAGTAACCACAAAGAGGAAGAAGTCGATAGGATATACGATGAGTTAGAGGATATAATCGCGTGTGTTCCTGCAGGGAAACATTTGATAGTGGCGGGGGATTGGATTGCGACGGTAGGCGAAGGAAGAGATGGTGGTGCGGTGGGGGACTATGGGTTAGTCATCACCAACACATGATTTAGACACCACAAAAGGCGTAGGTGTACATGGAAAACATGCCAGGTGACTCAGAAAGGTATCAGTTAGATTATATTATGGTTAGGCACAGGTTTAGGAACAGTGTGATAAATTCGCACAGTTTCCCAGGAGCGGATGCGGACTCTGACCACAATTTATTTGTTATGAAATGTAACGTCCGTTTCAAGAAGATAAGACAAGAGCGGCGGGTTAGGAAATGGAATGTAGAACCATTAAATGGATCAACGAGGAAGGAGTATCAGCAGGCTGTAGAGAAAATGATGGATGACGGTAAAGAACTGAGTACTATCGAAGAAAAATGGGAATGTATCAAGAAAGGGATATCGGAAGCCGCAAAAGACACTATATAGTAGGAACCGTTAGCGGGAAGAGGATAAGGAAACCATGGGTAACGGAGGAGATGATTGCAAAGACGGATTAGAGAAGAAGATGGAAGAATGTAAGCACAGAGTTAGGCAAAAGGAAGTACAAAGAGTTAAACAATAAATTGAGAAGGGCCACAAATAAAGCAAAAGAAGAATGGTGGAAAACGCAATGCGAGGATAAGGAAAGTTTACAGAAGAAGGGTGAAATTGGTGCGCTATACAGCAAGGTTAAGTTATCATCGAGAAATTAGAAGGCAAGATCTGTGCTAACAGTTAAAGATAAGTGGGGTAAGATAATAGTTGAATCAGGAAAAATCCAAGAGAGATGAAAGGAATATAAAGAAACACTGTATGGTAAAGAACTTAGGCCGACAAGGTTAAACATAGAAAAGGAACATGACGTAGAAGAAGATAGCTTAGGTCCAGGCATACTCGACGATGAAATAGAAAGGGCATTAAAGGAGATGAAAGCAAATAAGGCCGTGGGGGTGGACAACATACCTGTAGAACTGTTGAAATGTTTAGGAAAATGTGGGAAGAAGGCCCTATATGGACTGATTCGTAGTATCTATGAGGAAGGAATCTGGCCGGAAGATTTTGTGAGATCAGTGTTAGTTCCTATTCCAAAAAAGGAAAAGGCTACATAATGTGAGGATTACAGAACAATAAGTTTGATATCCCACGCAGCTAAGGTTATTCTCAGGATCATCAACAAAAGGATAGAGAGTGTAAGGCAAATGATTACTTAGGGGATGATCAGTTTGGGTTTAGGAAAGGAAGAGGTACGCGTGATGCCATTGCAGTAATGAGATCACTGATCGAGAGGAATATAGAATACAATCAGGACCTATTTGTCTGTTTTGTAGATTTCGAAAAAGCGTTTGATAGAGTGAATTGGGAAAAATTAATGCGTGTATTGCAGAAAATAGGAATGAATTTGAGGGACAGGACACTGATCCACAACCTGTACATGTCTCAGACTGCTCAGGTGCGAGTGGGGAACGGAGAGTCCGGATGGGTAGTGTTAGGAAGAGGGGTAAGGCAGGGTTGCCCTTTGTCAACGGTGCTGTTCAACGTATATGTGGAGGAAATGATTAAAGAGGCATGGGAAGAACTGGAGGTAGGGATGAAAGTCGGAGGGGAATCCGTAAAATCGGTTAGGTTTGCTGATGAGAAGAGAGAGAGAGAAAGAAAAAGGCTAAGCTAAATATTAAAATAGGCGTGAAAAAAATAGAGCAGGTAGAACAGTTTACATATCTCGGCAGTGTTTTGGACCAATACGGTCAAAGTGGTAGGGATGTAAGGAGAAGAATTGCGCTAGGCAAGGAGGCTTTCTCAAGGAGGAGGGAGTTGATGACGGGGACGTTGAGTAGGGATGTTAAGACAAGACTCGTAAAAACTCTGATATGGAGCGTAGCTATCTACGGTGAGGTGGTCACTGAAGCAGGAGGATAGACGTACTGGAGGCTTTTGAAATGTGGGTGTGGAGAAGAATGGAGAAGGTGAAATGGACCGAAAGGAAAACAAATGAGGAAGTACTGGAGATGGTGGGTGAGGAGAGGGGTTTGTTGAGAGAAATCCTATGGAGGCATGAAAAATGAATGAAAGGCGTATTGAGCGGTAGTGGAATGTTGAAGAAGGTAATAGAGGGGAGAATGTTGGGCAAGCGATGAAAGGGCAGGAACAGGATAATGATGTTGGACGGGATGAAGGGAGCGGGAAGAAGTACACAGAGATGAAAAGGGACCTGATGTAGATTAGGTTGCCTGGATTGCGTTTTGTTTGGAGTTACAAAATGTTTATTTGATAGTTGTGCCTAAGGAAAAACCTTCTTTAACCGGTAAATTACCTGATAATAATAATAATATATACACTGTGTACATATACTGTATATATATTTACTGTATGTATATGTATATATGTATGTATATGTATATATGTATGTATATGTATATATGTATGTATATGTATATATGTATATATGTATGTATATGTATATATGTATGTATATGTGTATATATATACATTTATAATATATATACAGGATATATTATACACACATTATTATATTATACCTGTATATTTATACACACGCATTCAAACACGAAATCCCGCCATACGGCGAACAAATATTCATTCAACATCTCCCGTATGGTCGAGAGAATTGCGACGAGCGAATGCGGATGAGAACTCAAGTTTCCTGGGACCCTCGAAAACAAGTGTCGTGGGCGGGAGCGAGGAAGTGGAGGAGCTCCTCGGGCAACCGCCCCACGCCCCCCCGGGTGCGAATAACACCGAAGACGCCTCTAACCAACCAACGGGGCAAAAATTCCCCCAGTCGCCCGCCCCCGACCGAGAGAATAGGCCGACCTTGGGAGGCAAGCGCCCGTGGAACCTTGACTTCCACCGGCTACAAACCGGTCATGCACCTCTATGGGGGTTGGGGTAGAGGAGGTTGTCGGAGGGGAGGGGCGAAAGTGGAGCGTGGGTTAATGGAGGATGAACGACGGCGTAGAGAAAGAGTGAGAGTGAGCGAGGAAGAATGGCGGATGAGAAACGAGGAGAGTGGGAAAGTGGTTCGCCAACGGAGGAGAGTGTGGCGTGGCCTGGGGAAGAAATCCTTTCTCTTTCTAACCAACTCGGCCATATAAAACGCATTCCCATCGTACTACACTAATCAATGTATGAGGCGAACGGTAACTACGACCGTATGAAATAATGGGAAGAGTTGTACTGAACTGAAGAGTTGAGCTGAAGAAGTACGGCTGGGGTCAACTTTTCCCATTACACTAATCATGGTGAGCCTACCTATTAAAGGTACGATTTGGGCGGTTCCTAACATCTCCGTATTGTCTGAACATCTTGTGGACCTACCACCACCAATCTTTCACATATACATTACCTGAAAAGTGCCCAGGCAGGCATTACATTATTGATTGAATTTGTTGATTGCTTATGGCTAACTGTATTGAATAAATTAAATGACTCCAATCACTTCAACTTGTGTTGTCGTGACGATTCACCTTCAGTACGCTGAAGAGAGCTACTTTGTGGCCGAAACACGTGTGTTCGTATTCCCTTTCCTTTTTTTACCATTTCCCCTATCTGTAGCGTTAGCCAACTAACTAACCTCATTTGTATTTTGTTTTCAAAGGTTTTTTGTTGTTGTTTTGTTTACGGATATTGGAGTCATTTAATTTATCCAAGGAATTACATTAACCGCCGATGACTGAAGTAAAGAGAAATAAATTTACCAGCCGGCGAGGACTCTTGTGTTAATGATCAAACTAATATTTGTGTAGGATATTCTTACCATTGATATCCTGCAAAATCTTGGAACGTATCCTTGTTAACGATTTAATGGCGTTTCTCGAGAGCAGGAACCTACTCTGCCGTAACCACTACAGGGTTCGGAAAAAAAGATGATATAAAACACAACTGGATGCTTTTATATAAATCCTTGGGTAAGGGAATGCCCAAGTGGACACTGAACTTTTATACTACAAGTAAGCCTACGGTAAGTACTCACACGATAAATTGACACGCAGACTAAGATATTCTAGTATAAACGAGAAAACAACCAACTGGATTCGGGATTTCTTATTTAAACAAAAGTGGCTGTCGACGAGTTGAGTACATTCTTGCTATTCATTGACTCCCCCGTTAACTGCAATCTTAGATTATTTGAAGGTGACATTGATTTACAGAGATATGAGGACGTCGGCATACTGCGGAACGTTCTCCAGCGATTAAAACGTGATATCGGAGGGGATGAAGAATGGGGGTTAAAAAAACAAACGAAAAGTACTGAGCATGGTGGAGGAGGAGGAAGAATTGCTAAGATAAATCAAAAGAGACAGCAAATGTGAATGTCGAGTATTTTAATTAGGGGTGTACAGTTGATAACTGTGATAGAGGGGAAAACGTTATGCAAACAAGCAAGAGGGAGGAAAAGGATGAGCATATTGGAGGGGTAGTTATATTAGTGGCTACTACCAGTATAGCAGGTTTAATGTGTGTAACGGATTTTGCATAATTGATGTCCGGTGACCCCTTTCCACGTGCCCTTTGAGTGGATCACATGGTGGCATGTGCTAATGGAAGTATTGAATTATATGCATTATGGCTGGTGAGGTAGTCTATACGACAAACAGAAACTAAAAGAATGTCGTAGTGAAACGAAAAGTATCATGCCCACAGCTCTACACTCTTTTAAATCTAAAATGCTATGCGAATACCTTGAGGAAAATCCAAAGTCATTCTGGTCTTCGGGAGAAAATTTGGCAAAAAGAATTAGATAAAGTCCAAAGAAAATCCGCCAGATTCGTTAAAAATTGTTATAATGAGAATAGAAGTGTGACAGGTCTCTTAGGGGATTTAGGCTGGAAGCCACTTGAGCTACGAAGAGAATAAGCGAGACTTAGACTTTTAGAAAGGTGCAGAACAAACGAGCTTAACAATGATACTAAAGGAATTATTATGGCCCACCTCTACATAGGTAGATCAGACTACAAAGATAAAATAAGGGAGATATATTCCAGTACAGATAGATACAAATACCCATTCTTTCCCCGAACAATCAGAAATCATGATTAATTAAAATTGGCAATTTTCCACAAAATACTTATATTTTGTGGAAAATTGCCAATTTTAATTAATCATGATATTCCACCATATTACGCCTGAAACGTCTCTTTTTATAAATCATAATAGTAAGAAACCGAAGTTCCTCTAGAAATATTAAAACATTTAAGTTGCAAGTCGGACCAAAATTAAACATTGCAAAGACATCGGGCGTATTTGTAGGTGCATGTGTGTGTTAGTTGGTAGTGATTGTGTTTGCATGTGTGTGGGATGTAAGGGTTTTTGCATGAATGCATACCATGTTTTGTTTGTGGATTGTATAAATTTGTGGCTTTTGCATGTGGTTTGTTTCTTAATTACTGGTGGTGCCCTAACACCCCCTGCCACACCCTTTGCGGCGACTTGCGTGGTATTAAGTAGATGTAGAAAACTATGTAATGACGACCGTTGCCCTCACACTCACTGCCATACGTGGGTGTCCAAAGCATGGCAGGGCGTAGATAAATACCTTTTCGCGTTACTTTCTACCCCAGTTGTCGGAGAAGGCAGGGGGGGAGAGAGGGAGGAAGGATCATAAGAAGAAGAGGCGGAGGTGGAGAAAGGGAGGTGCGGATTCTCTTCCTTCCCCATCCCGAACACTCCAAAGGGCGGCGTGTTACGCAGATGCGGTGGGTGCGGGGGCGGGTGGCTACCGTCGGGTGCGGACGGCGATGGATGTGGGGGGGGAGGGGGAGGGTGCGGCGGATTGCCTTCCACTCGGCGAACAATGGGCGCACGCCTCGCCGTGGGAAGACTCGCCGCGGGAGGCGAGGGGGGGAGGGCGTGGGTGGACGAGGGACACATGTCGCGATGGGAGATGCAAATGAAGGATGATGACGACGTTATTAAAAGGCCATTCCGGCTTTTCCCTTCGGGGGGTAGAAAACCTCGGGTCCCCGAAGAGGACGGCGGAGGAAGAGGACACGAATACAATGGCGGAAGGAGGAAATATCCGAAGACCTTCTGTGGCCTTCGTGGGCAAGCGAGTATAAATACCTGTTTTTTATTGTTATCTAACGGACCTTAAAGTGTTCAAACACCCCCTTGCCATGTCCATCCACCATCCCCACTGCCGCACTCCATCGTAGAGGCTTTCAGGGGATGGCATAGATTCAGATTCGACTTTCCTTTACACGAAAATTGTTTAAGGCTAAAACTTCACAAATGGAAGAGTTCCGCTATATATATATATATATATATATATATATATATATATATATATATATATATATATATATATATATATATTTGGATCCCGCAGCACTTGGGTCCAGGATATTTTTATAAGGTAATCTACCGGTTAAGGTAGGTTTTTGGATGGACACACCTACGAAATAAATATCTCCTAACAAAACACACTCCAGCAACCTACTCTACATCAGGTCCCTCTTCATCTCTGTGTACTTCCTTCCTCCCTTTATCCCGTCCAACATCCCTATCCTGTTCCTGCCCTTTCCTCGTTTGTCTAACATTCTCCCCTCTATTGGGAGAGGCCCAGGATGCATCACAGAAAAGGAGAATGGGTTGAAGAGGGACACGGAACGGTTTCAGCCATTTCTCATTGCCATTCCCAGCCCTCCCACCAGTCTCTTGCCTTAAACTTACATTTTCCTTGGTGACAACTATCGCAAGAGAATAAATAATACGAAAAAAATAAATGCGCTACGTGTGGATGGTCAATTTGTCGCTAAAGCGTTCTACACATCCCATAACGTTTTTACGGCGCATACTATATTCAATGTTTCCAATGCAGAGAATACAATTTATTATTCAATATATTTATTCATAATTCCGGAGATTCAAATTACACGTTTGATAAAAACTTAAATTGAAGATTGATGTCTGTCCCGACCGTACATATTGAGCACATATACTACATGAGTACGTTGAACGCTTGTATTAGTTTCTTCTTGCATGTACTGATATGATACATTTTACTTTACCTATTATACCAATAAAGTAATAAACCTTCGGAAAACTGGAGGGAATTAAGAACCGCTTGGTAGGGCCCAACACATTTCGCAATAGTTAATACACTTTGGCAAAATAATTCAGGAATTATTCTTGAAGTTTTGAAAACCAAAACAAATAGTATGAGGTAACAAGTGTATAACCTAGAGGAAGAAGGAATAATTACCATTCAGAGATCATCACTTTTCAGGGAAGATGGTTCAAATAAATAACAAAAAAATACCGAAAACACACAGAAGGAACCCACTAATATGCGCGGGGATAATGTAACTGCACAGCCTTTATCGGCGCATCAATGGCGTGGAAGAGGGACAGCCAAAGTGCTCTTTTGCAAGGTTGGTTTTGTAAATAGAAGTTTATAAAAGCACAGTTGAACTTGGAGACAAATAAACTTTGAGTATTCGAGAACCATTCTTTTAATAATTCCGAAACCCTTCAGGCTGAGCGAGGAAAAGCTACAACAAAGACTCTATGCCTTCTTTCATTAGACTATGAGCTCTTACAACTCATTCTAAATTGAACGCCATTGCTACAGGGAATATTAACTCCGTTAAACAAATTTTCAAACGCAACTTACGAAAGTGCTCATCCATTATTCAATATGCCATATCCGAAGACGTATCTACATATCTTAATCGTCCACACCAAGAGATTAACGGAACAAACTCTTTCATTTATTTTAAACGAACAAATAACTACGTATATATCGTTAATTCCACTTTGATTACACTTCATTACCTGAAACTAAATCTGGTGGAAAACATTGAAAATTTGGGTTTCTAAGTTTTACTTCACGGTCGAATAAAGAAACTATTAACGACGAAGCTTTTATCAATTATTACTAAACAATTATATTATCAAATATCTCATACACATAATACAAGCAACTAAACAATACAATGAGTAAGCAGTTTCACTTTTGGGCACACATACCTATCATAGTATTAACAATAAGGACCCTGAAATCGATCCAAGCTTGTGTGAAATAAATAAATTGTATCCTTTTCGCCAAATTCTTACTCAAGTTCTGAGCGAGTTGGAGCCATTCTTTTTATTGCTGTGCGTCAGTGGCAATCCATTAGCACTTGGGATCACCATTGGTCGCATTCGGCCTTCAACTTATCTGGATTCCCGGAGGCCGAGCCAAAAAAGAGAGACAATATTCGTACCTGGACTTGAACTCTACGCCTTTGGATTGACAGGTCGATAGGCATGTATGCAACCCATGGATTCAATTTTATTGAAAAGAAAATTAAAACACTGTATTCGTATTTCCTCTCGCCTTACATTACCGAAAGAATGATTGCACAGGCCTACAAAAAAAATTTTTTTTTGGTGCTGGGAATCTTTGTGATGATTTTAACTATATTTGTAGAGCTGAATCCAAATATGAAATCCGTTTTTATTTAACAGCTCTACTTTTTTAGATATGGCACATCTTACGATTAGTTGTTTTAATATTTGATATATTCCGGAAAATAATTTTCAAAGGTACATAAATCTATAAGTATACTAATTTATAACCACCCTGCGGTGTTCCTTTTATTTTCAATAAACTGTCAATAAGTTTTATGTATATTTCTATAGTGTAGGCCAATGAGATAATTATTAATATAATATTCCCATATCATCATGTGGAAGATTTTTTTACGTAAGTAAAAACATATCTATATCTTGAAAACTATAGCTGATAGAAAAAAACTAGTGTCATAATTGGATTCAGCACCCCAACTGTTCTTTAAATCAGCATTAAAAGCTCCGGCACCAAAATCACTGTTGGCCTGTGTTATTAATATAATATTCCCATATCATCATGTAGAAGATTTTCTTACGTAAGTAACAACATATCTTTATCTGGAAAACTATAGCTGATAGGAAAAAACTATTGTCATAATTGGATTCAGCACCCCAATTGTTCTTTAAATCAACATTAAAAGCTCCGGCACCAAAAACACTGTTGGCCTGCGTTATGTATTTTGATATTACGCACTAATTTGAAGTTTCAACATTGCAAAAGGATTTTTAAGCATTTGAATTAAAGTCTGAAATAATAATAGATAAAATAAATGCCCTCATTAATAGAAGAGATACAGTCACATATGTATGTACATTTCAAGAAATCGAAATCATCATTGCTCAACATGTATTTTTACTGCCATCACTTAAAAGAACTTAAATAAATGTCGCTCATCATCAAAACTTGGCAAACCAATATATAACAATTACTCATATACTTTCGAGATCGAACCTCATGTGAAGAACTCACATCTGCAAGAAAACCAACTCCAAAATGGACAGAAAAGCTAACATATTTTTTCCTTCTTCGGAATGCAGAATGAACAACTGCCCAATAGAAATTTGCATAGCTCAGATTGAAGCTGGATACACTTTTATTTACGAGTACAATTAATTTTCGTAAAATCAGTCCACAATATGTTAACCTTTGCTTGGTAAACCACTCGGAATTGAATGGACCTACGTTCTGGAAAGACAAAAATAATGCATATTACGGAATGAATTCCCAAGATCGTGACAACGAAAACGGCTTCCATTGGAATCGCGAAACCCCGAACAGGATAGCCACACACATCCGAGTGTGACGGGTTGCATGCCGCGAGGGGGAAGCGGAATGCCAAACTCTCGGGGATCTTTTATTTAATACGCTCACACACACACGCCGGTCTAGTGCAGGAGGATGCGTAGCAGATTCGCCTCCGCGACCGCGAAAAAAACACCACCACCTCTCCCCAGCGACACGCCTTCGCGGGGCACGACTTGGAACTCGCATTTGGGCCCGGCATCGTCGTTCCGCGCCGCGCCATGTCTTTGTTTTCTTTTTTTTGTGACCACCTGGTATTACGTTCGTCTCCTTCAACCAGAATTTGACCAGCCACGCATTCCGGGCGTCCTTTTCCGTCCGGCAAACACTGCTCTGATTAAGTGCTCGCTACGTCGTACTAGAAATTCAAACAACTTTCCGAGAGTTGGGATGGGAATCATTGGAAGAAAGACGACTCAATGCTAGGTTAAACTTACTAAATAAATTCGGATCCGCATGTTTCAGCACGGAGGTCTCGAAAATTATTCGCTCTCCAACATATATAGGTCGCTTGGATCATGTGTACAAAATTCGGGAAATAGATGCCAGGACTAGCAGACTCAAGGACTCCTTCTTCCCACGGACAATACGGGATAACAACTCTAGGGTTACACTCGGAGATAACAAAAATGCCACTTGCCACCCTCCGCGTCTAGGTAACAATTAGTTGAACTCAATTGCATGCACTTTCACTAGCCTCCTGTGTGTTGTGTCAGAACCCTTCCCGCATGCCCGAGCGTCTTCACGAACTTCATGCTCCACCCTTCCATCCCTTGTCCCTCTCCGCGGGTGTGCCCTCCTCCCACCTGCAGCGTTGGGCCAGATTCCTCACCTTGGGTGGGAGAGAGTTTTGTGTGGAACGCTCTTGTGGTGGTGGTGTTTCGCCTGGCTACTTGCTATAAACTAGCTGGCACGTTCGTGATAGGTTTCTTGCTGCATCCTAGGGTGGAATTATTTGTTGTAGGTAAGCGTATGTACTTGCATGCTTTTGGAGTGAGGATAGGTAGATGTGTAGTTGCATGCGCGTCGAATGATGGGGTGTTGCAATGAATGTGTGCACTGTTGTGGATTGGGGTTTGCATGTGTGTGTTGGTTTTGAATGCGGTGTTTCTTTTTTTCCTTTTTCTTTTTTTCTTTTTTTGGGTGGTGGCCTAACACCCCCCGCCACACGCCCTTGCGGCGGCTTGCGGGGTATTATGTAGATGTAGATGTAGATGAATGACTCTTGAAAGACTCCATACGAAATGAGCACCTTTATTTCTTTTGTGTATCCTTGCCGTGGTGGACAGGCGATGCGAAATATTTACAGTAGCAAAATGCATATGCAAATAGAAAATATCCTGTATATATTTTTCGCTCAAAGAATAAAGGGCACTTATATACACACAGGGTTCAGCATTAAATTATTTTTAAAGGTAATATCCTGTTAACGCAAGCGAAATCAGAGGTGTAATGCACGGTGCAAAGTAATGGTTCCTATTTACTTATTTCCAGGGCTTTTTGTAGTAAATAAAGTACATTCTATATATTTGTTAGGGAAACGACTATATAAAAAATAGAGTGAATGAACGCAATAACAATTGATTTTATGGATATTATCGTAAATATAGCCCTAAACTGTTATAAAAAATATTAAAGAAAAGTAAAATGATACTTCTTGCGATAGCATAACTTGATTATGGGAATAATAATGATAAATCTGTCAAATTAAATACGTAACGTTTTAGCCATTTGGTTTAAAGAGAGCGCAAATTATAAAGTTTATTGGAAAGGTTGGCCTTGAAAATGTTTGCAACATTTTGAAGTTAATTTGCTAAAATCATTTCGTATTCGGTGGAATTGTTAAAATATTCCATCACAAGACAATCTGTGAGTAAACTTGAAAACAAATGAGGGTTAATCAAATGAGTTCATTCTTTTCTTCATAATTGTAGCAGGATAATTTAAGTGTTAAGGTACCTTGCGTGACCACATGCAAACCAAGAATGTGAACGTTACACCCTACGATGAAATCGAAAATGCACTCACTGCCGCCGGGGTGTGCTCTCCCCATCTCTGTCTGCCCCTTGCCACGCAGAGCATCGTCGCGTGGTGCCTCCGGTCATCGTGTTTGAGCGTGTGACAGCTCCCTCGCGTGTCAATCCCTTTATTTAAGTCGCAGCTCTTGCTGTCCGTCACAAGTTCCTATCATTAAAGTTTTTCAACTCTTCATCGATTCTTTCTTTTCGCCATAAGTTGAAGAAGAGCCTAGAGGCAGGGTTACTGTGAACGCGACCCGGCAGCAGGAAATTTAGAATGACAAGATGGTCCTCGAACTGGGGGGACAAATCCATAGAGGTTTCTTCGGGCAGCAGTGTTAAAAAAGCCTAAGGATAGAATATGCGAAAACAATTTGTCTACCCAATTTCCTCCATTCCCACCCCCCCCCAGCTAACTGCTGCTCTTTGATCGTCCCGAAATCGCGGCTGAATTGGGTGAGCACCGAACCAAACCACCTCTTTTTCCGATTGACCGAAACAACGTCCCCTAACAATGACGGAATTGAATTTGGGGGAAAACACCTCAAAATCAGGGGATAACTCCCGAGGGTTTTGAGGGCGGGGAGGTCTATTTGTGGAGCACGCTCCGTAGCAACGTAGGGGGAAAGGAGTCGCGATTGAGGAGGAGTATTTCTGCACGCTGGAAGGTCGACCACTGCCCATTCCAGCTCCGTCCTCCTCCGCATCTCTCTCTTGGCTCCACCCTCTTCCCCTCCCCCGGCTGGACCCGCCCCTCCTCGACGAACCTCGCCGGGCGACTCCCAACCGAACAGCGGCCGTCCGCTCGTTTTAGGAACGGGATATCGAAGGGGTGCGCCCACACGGCGCTCTCGTTTTCAAGATCAACGCCACCCCCCTCACCTCCGCCACTCTTCTCGTCCTCCCGGCGAAAGTGGTGCGAGGAGCCCGAGAGAGAGAGAAAGAGGCGGAGAGAGTGAGGGAGGGAGGGATCGAAGCCATTTCCATCTCCCCTTACCTCCCATCTATAATCGCGCGGAGACGCCAGGGGTCCGGGTCTTCGAAATTCCTTTCTACTTTCTTATAATTTAGAACTTCCAAGAAAAAGAGTGACAATTTCAACCACGTTCGTGGAAGGCATTCTCAACCTTTTCCTTTGCTTCCTCGTGTGGCTCGGAGCGGGGTGTTGACGGGCGACATCCTGGGTATCCAGGCGTAGGCCGTTGCGGCCACGACGACAATGGCGATGCTTTTTTTACCAATTGGCTGCTCGGTCGCATATCATTGCCTGCCGCCTATCGAAGATCTCACGCCCACGAGAAAAATTCAAGGGGGCGGAAATGGGCCCTGGCAACGCGCTTGAGAATGCTGCGACCGCAACCAACGATCGTGCGAACGGAGAAATTGCTGAAACCACTCCGAAACTGATACTTCTTTCCTAAAAAAGTCAATTCCGATTGGAGGCTTGACCTGCCCAAATACCTAACACATGGTGTGAACCGTCAATTATAAATCCTCCAAAAATCACGTGGAGATCCTTATTACACCCAGAACGAAGGCCTTGAGGACGAGAATGGCTAGTTTTTTTCTAATTGCCTCTACCGCATATCATTACTTGCCGCCTATTGAGACGTTCTCAGCCCACATGTAAATGAGGTCCCACAACGTGCTTAAGACTGCCATAACCGCAGACATGGGTTATATCAATTGCGGCGCAATTTGGAAGCTGACAGTTTCCGCATCGAGAGTTTCATTCGGGATGACGGCTCGACTTGTACAAATATCTTACGATGTCTGAAGCGTAGAAGAAACCACATACCTGGTGAGATCATTTTAGTCAACCGCTGATAAATAAGTGGTGTCATAAAATCACCCGCTGACTGAGCAAGAAATTGAGAATTTAAATGAAGCCTTGATTTCTATTGAAATAAATGGACATTGGATGTGCGATGTGGGCATCTCTGGGTATCGTTTTTAATAAAACGAAGAATACAATGTATTTTTCCACTGCTCTTTATTTTGGTACTACTAGTTTCAACGCTTTGGCGTCATTATCTGGTGCTGATGACGCCCAAGCGTGGAAACTAGTAGTACCAAAATCAAGAACAGTGGAAAAATACATTGTGTTCTTCATTTAATGAACATGTACTTCCAGAAAATTGAGCCAGAAATCATCGAATTGTTTTTAATAATTATTACTACGAAATAACCGAAATGACTGGATAAATTTTATAATGCATATTAATTGATCCTTATATACACAATGTTGTAAATTACAGCTAATGATATTGATTTGTTTTCTTCCAGGAAGCCGTAGGTTACAGTGCCCGGATAATTCAAGACGAAATAAAACGATGGCTGTTCATGAAAATGATAGCCCGTCAAAGGACACAGACGTGAGGTGGAAGAAGAATTTTTAAATTGGCCACATGTTCCTCAGAGAGGATCCAAAAAGTGGAAGACCATCAGTCACATACGATGCTGAGACAGTGGAGAGAGTGAAGGACTATCCTATTAGACCGAGGAGCAAATATACAAATGATCACGAGTGAGACTAATCTTCGTTACGACAGGGCGTGGAAAATTACTCACGAAGAACTTCATATGTGAAAGGTGTTAGTACGATGGGTTCCACGACTACTGACTCCTTCCCAGAGGGAAACATGGCGCGACCAGCAGCAAAAGCGATGTGGCTTTAAAATTTTATCTTCTTATTCCCTTACCTTCTCACATTCTTTCGATCTCGCCCTAAGCGACCTATAATTATTCCCAGAAATCAAAAAACTATGCAAGGTGGGAGATTGGAGAACGCAAATGACGTAATTCAAGTGGTGTAAAAATGGCTGGATCAGAATCTGATGACGACGGCCGTGCCGTCGAAACGTAAATATCTACTGTAAGTGTCCTTATTTTATGTTTCTGTGTGTGTAATATCTATTATCTTAGTGTTTGTGTGTTTATATATATATATATATATATATATATATATATATATACATATATATAGGTAATCTAGCGGTTAAGGTATGTTTTCGGATGAACATAACTATCAAATAAATAAATATTTTGTGACTCCTAAGAAAACCTACTCTACATCAGGTCCCTCTTCATCTCCGCGTACTTCCTTCCTCCCTTCATCCCGTCCAACATCCCTATCCTGTTCCTGCCCTTTCCTCGCTTGCCCAATATTCTCCCCTCTATTACCTTCTTCAACATTCCACTACCGCTCAATACGCCTTTCATCCATTTCTCCTGCCTCCATACGATTTCACTCAACAAACCCCTCTTCTCACCCACCATTTCCAGTACTTCCTCATTTGTTTTCCTTTCGGCCCATTTTACCTTCTCCATTCTTCTCCACACCCACATTTCAAAAGCCTCCAATCTACGTCTAGCCTCCTGCTTCAGTGACCACGTTTCCGCACCGTACATAGCTACGCTCCATATCAGAGTTTTTACGAGTCTTGTGTTAATATCCCAACTCAACGTCCCCGTCATCAACTCCCTCCTCCTTGAGAAAGCCTCCTTGCCTAGCGCAATTCTTCTCCTTATTGTTTTAATAATATTGATTCTCATCCCATATCTATCGCACTGAACCTCCAATTCACTCAGCAATGCTTGCAACCACTTGGCTGACTGATCAACTAATGCTTGGTCATCGGAAAACCTAACCGATTTTACGAATTCCCCTCCGACTTTCATCCCTACCTCCAGTTCTTCCCATGCCTCTTTATCATTTCATCCACATATACGTTGAACAGCACCGGTGACAATGGGCAACTCTGCCTTACACCTCTTCCCAACACTGCACATCCGGACCCTCCGTTCCCCACTTGCACCTGAGCAGTCTGAGACGGATTAGTTGCGGATTAGTCTCCTGTCCCTCCAATCCATTCCTATTTTCTGCAATACATGCATTAATTTTTCCCAATTCACTCTATCAAACGCTTTTTCGAAATCTACGAAACAGGCAAATACGTCCTGATTGCATTCTATGTTCCTCTCGATTAATGATCTCATTACTGCAATGGCATCACGCGTACCTCTCCCCTTCCTATACCCAAACTGATCATCCCCTAAGCAATCATTTGCCTTGCTCTCTATCATTTTGTTGATGATCCTGAGAATAACTTTAGCTGCGTGGGATATCAAACTTATTGTTCTGTAATCCTCACATGATGTAGCCTTTTCCTTTTTCGGAATAGGAACTAACACTGATCTCACAAAATCTTCCGGCCAGATTCCTTCCTCATAGACACTACGAATCAGTCCATATAGGGCCTTCTTCCCACATTTTCCTAAACATTTCAACAGTTCTACAGGAATGTTGTCCACCCCCACGGCCTTATTTGCTTTCATCTCCTTTAATGCCCTTTCTATTTCATCATCGAGTATGCCTGGACCTAAGCTATCTTCTTCTACGTCATGTTCCTTTTCTATGTCTAACCTTGTCGCCCTAAGTTCTTTGCCATACAGTGTTTCTATATATTCCTTCCATCTCTCTTGGATTTTTCCTGGTTCAACTATGATCTTACCCCACTTATCTTTAACTGTTAGCACAGATATATAGAAACGCGAACGAACACAATATGAAATGAGGAAATTAGAGAGCGGGTGGCAGTGACTGTAAATAAACTGGACTGCAGAGGAAAAATATCACATTGCATGGGTATATAAGAACAATCAAGGCAGAGCGATGGCCATCAGAGATTGAATTGGCACACACTGGAGGAGAAGAGGTAGGCCAACACTTACTTAGCCTGATGGTGCGGTGCATGCGATGATTGAGTTTGGGGAAAACCATTGGCAAGAGAGAAAAAGGAGCGAGCGTTGATGCAAGAAACACCACATGAGGAAGTCACACACGAAAACAGATTAGACCTCGAAATTAACTCGGTCTACGTCGGAATACCGAACTACAAATATAATTTTCAACGACTTTCCCCAATTACGAATGATTTTTATTGAAGAGGGCCGATGGCTACACTATTAGTGGATTTTTAAAAGCTGTCCATTAAGCAACTTTTCGATCTTAAAAGTATCGAGTGAAAATGCGTTCATCGTTGCTAAATTCCGCACCCCATGTTCTTCAGCTCAAAATGCACATCTTTGTCCACACGACGCGACGCCCCGCAAATAGCCGCATGGGTGCATGGTGGGGGGTGATAGGTTTCCAGAAACACGTGAGTGAAGGAAGTAAGATATGGTGCTTTCCCGGCGAATTTGCTTCATGAAGGATTCTCGTGTCTTCCACCGGGCCAGGGGTTCCATGTTGGCCGACGTTTCGATGCACGAGTCGGGCATCTAAACGTCGGCCACCATGGAACCCTTGACCCGTTGGAAGACCAGAGAATCCTTCATGAAACGTGAGTGAATATTAGTTCGTTTGTGCTTTTGAATATATATGTTCATACACATAAACAATCTTATACTTAGGAACAAAAAAACACTGTGCAAATGCAATATTTGGGTTGTTGAAACCAATCATTATATTTTTGTCTTTCAGCAAACATATTCGGGGGGCTTGGGTTCGATTTCGTAATGATTGCGTATCGTGCGAGGTAAGGACGAGGAATCTGCCGGTTATGTTATCTCTCTCTCTCTCTCTTATTGTACCTCGGTGGTAGAATCCGACCAACATATAATTTGAGCCCATAATAATTCCCTCGGAGCCACAAGAAAATTTAAGTTCCCTGTGCCTTTCTAAAAGTAGAAGTCTAGGTTCACAGGCTTCCGCCATGCTTACTGTTTTATAGCATTGATTTTCAATAACTATAGCAGATTTTCTCTGAACCTTTTCCAATTTCTTAAGTAACATTTTCTCCTGTGGATCCCTAATACTAGGTGAGGATCCAAAATGTGACCTGACTAGAGGGATGTAACATCTCTAGCTACCCTTTCATTCACTCACATAACACCGTCTAAGGATTGCAGGAATGTGTTTGATAATTGATGGGAAATTATAGCCTATTTCAGGTCTACGATTGAGGCCTCCATAATATGATTTCTTTCAACGCCTAGGCCAAAGAGTACAAGTTGATTAACTTTCACCGGGTGCAAATGAATTCAAGTATATCGTGGTGGTCACAGAACCTGACGAATGAGAAAACGACGAGGTAGAAAAGGAAACTTTGCATTTGGTAGTGGAAAGTTTCTTTTTCTACCCTCATCATGAAGGAATTCTACAAAGTTAAGCCTGAAACTGTTGTGTCGCTATGTCGCTTAGTAGAACGTTAGTTAACCGCGTGACTACGTGAATTTCGTGAAGGGAAGCCCATAAAGAAGGAGCCAAGTCGATCGAGGGTGGAGAAGGTGTTATGAAGACTTGGGAGGAGCTCAGTAGATCCGAATATTGAGGGGAGAGGGAAGTGATAGAGGTGAAATAAGGACATGGGGGGAGAAAACGAGGGAGGAGGGGCTCCGCGACGCGTTTGAACCAACAATGGAAGGGCCTTGAAGGTCGAATGTTGCCCGGGGAGAGGAGGGAGGGCCATCGGCGACCAGGGGAAGAGCCAAGGCGCCCATCGCTCCTCCCCATGCTGGTCGGCCGGGGGCAAGGTAGAATGTGAAAACGGGGTTTTTTTTCGCCCGCCGCAACTCAACCATTATAGAGATTAACCCTCTTCTTCCTGGGAAGATTTTCAACAGGTTTAATGATTCGGTGATCAGAAGGGTCCTCAATGCGGAGTGGTAAATCATTTCGTAATATGCCATGAGTATTCTTGGAGTCGTAAATTTTTTTTACTTCAGTCCCTATACCCGCATATGGTTCTACAAAACCGTAACCGGGAGGCATGGCAGGGAGTGTTAGCATACCACCCACATGGAGACTACACGTTATTTAAACAAGATAATGAAATTTTAGGAAGTAATAATTGTCCGGGAATGATTGTTAAGATTGAAAATAGTAAAAAAGGACCTTTGCATAATGAAAACTATTACTGTTTAACTTCACAAAAAATATTTTTTTTGCTTGGAGCGTTTTTATTTAGTAGGCACGAATTACCAAATGGAAGGGTTGGTGAAGACAAAAGCGAGGGGGCGAGCTGCAGATCACTGGGTTATTAATTTGATGGCTTCCCTGTTTTCTTCCACATCGCAGTACTTCAACGATCAAAACACCATTTAATCTACTTACTCAAAAGTGTTAATTGCAGTCCGTAATGCTGATATCATTCGTCGTAAATTACCTCACCATCGGGGTGTGAATGACTTTGGCAATGATGGTGTTCATATAATCATTATATTTTTAGGTTTTATATTAATGAGATTTTATAATTAATGTCATTGACGCATAGGAGGGGTACGTATCAATTACAAATTTCGTTAAGGTCTCGTTCCGGGTAGTATATTGAGAAATTCAGACTGAAGCCATCGTCATAATAACGTAGAAGGAAATTCAAGCTTTCAATGCGAATGCCTTGCATGTGCTCCAGAAGCAAACCTCAGCAGAGACTTGCAGAAATTTAAGCAACGACCCGACACTTATGGGAACTTTTAATCACAGGTTTTCCTACCGATTTGAGAGGTATGTCATGAACGGCCCCTGAAAATCATCACACGTCATCGTGGACTTCTAAAACACTTGGTTCCACCCAAAAACCTGCTGGCCCCACTTCATTTCCTTCTTCAGTACTCCGCAAGCTTGCACTTTCATGACGCACACAAACCGCAATCTCTTCCTTCATCATCACCGCTGGTCTCAAATTCTCCCTTCAATCAGCCTTCCCATTCCTTGAGATTATTACTACTTCAGTTTTCTCATTATCGCTCTTCTAGTCATACTCCTCGTGTGGATACCACGATGCATTCAACGATGACTATAATCTTTAGTTGACTACACCCAAATCATATCTAATTTAATGCTATCTCACTTGATGAACTTCTCGTGTCCCTCTTACCTCGATATTTACCAAATTACCTCGGTAACTTAGAAACCTCTGACGACAAGGGAGTTACTCTCTTGCCTATTACTGTTCATTCCGATGCTCCCTCCTTTACACTTCCTTGGGCAAAATGATTCAGACCCGAAGTTCGCATACACCGTTGATCCCATTCAATCGACTCCTATATTTTGGAATACCTTCTTAAGCTTTAATAGGAACTAGGAACACACACAGTTAATTTATTGTTTCCTAAACATTCGAGTGATGTCGATAAAGGAGATGCTAAAACGTTAGCCTCTTGTTAGTAACTTATAAAGTACAACATACTTTCCTATCGAGCCTTAAGAAAAGTACAAATTAAAACAGCGCTCGATTGATACATAGAGGCTGTAAACCATTGCCCTGGAAAAATTATATTTCCCATTATTCCGATATCAAACGAAGGGAGTTCTGCATCGCACAAAAATATATTTACACTCAATAGATGGCTTAAAATGAAAAAGAAACTTTAGATCCATAAGAGGGAAAACAAAAGTAATTTTTACATAAACAATAATTCGATCACACCAACTGGCGATAACAATTACTCTAAAAAAGTATTAAACAATAAAAAGAAAAAAACTTGATACTTGATACTGCATACATTAAACTCTGATTCTTCGAGAACAGAAGCCTTTACTCATGGAATTTAAGTTATACTCTAACGTTTTCTTAGAAAATAATCCTTGGCTAATGACTGTCCACATTTGACCACACGAAGTATTGTCCATTTCAGCAAAACTTAAAAGTACGTTATTCGAATCTCAGTAGCTACCATTACATTGCATATTGCTCTAATTGCATATATGTATAGTTGAAAAGACGCAATTGCGACGCTTCATGCTATTTTAGTATAAAAGAAATTTTCACAATCCTTTTTTGCAGTTTTAGAATTGACACTCGGGATAATAATAAGTAAATGTTCGCACGCACTAGCCCTAAATAAAACCAATACGATTTAAATTCACATTAAAATATTGGCGAAACAATGAACTAAAGCACGAAGAAAGAATCAAAGACTTTACGTTTACACAGGAAAGAATTTATTGTTGTCGACTTCGCGCTTTACAAATGGATTTCCAAAAAGTATCGGCCTCAACCATCTCCCAAAACAATAAACTGACTAAATGAAAATATAGTAGTTAAGTGTGAATCTATGATAGGGATGTGCATAAGAAGAGCATCATATCGCATATACTGTATTGCAATTACGCAAGAAAACTTCACAAAATTTCATACACTGAAAGTACACTGATCATAACCATATCTCATGAGTTAACTATCGAGAACATTGCATTAAGTAGAGCGTGGAACTGAGTTATCACGTATATACACAAACAATATGGACGACAAAAAAATAATAACGAACTGTAAATTTATATAAGAACAACGACCAAAGAATAAGCTGAAGGGACATAATTCTACTGTATGTGTTCGTCTGTAAAGAGGATTTGAGAAAGCATACAAAAAATACCTCACATATAACCAAAATATCGCAAAAGCGTATGTACAAGTATCAGACAACTTACTTATTATAACTTTATAAGCAGGAAGTTACCATATCTCACAAAAAAACGTTTACAGACCTGCGAAACTAGTTTGAACATCAACACAGTGTGTATTTTTGAGGATTGATATGTGTTGTGCCTAAAGATGACTCCAAGTTGAAACGCTTGAAAGTTGACTAAAACATTTTATTTTGTGTAAAAAGTGCTAAAATCTTATTTTCAATTAAATTCCATCCGCCGTATAACCCTGGAAACTTACTACAAAACGAAAGTAGGGCGGTAGGTACGCCAGCAGCGCAAATGGAGAATTACGTCCGCCGAATTTCACAGGAGTATGAGATATTGTCACAACTTCGCCTGCTTTTCACGCAAGAACGAAGTATGCGGAAGAAGTACAATCTAATAAGAACGAATAAAAACCAAAGGTAATAAATCGGAGTTTAAGCCGAAATTTGTATGAGCCCGAAAAAAATTAGACCGTCTGTTGCCAAGGAGAACAGGAACCGGGTTTGGTTTCCAACAAGAGATAGGGCTTAAGAGCTGGAGCCTTCTGCCGCCCTTCCGAATCAACAGTTTACGAGGGAAATTCGAGACCACAGAACACGACGACAAATATTTACGACCACTCCGAGAAGAGAGAAATGTACCAGAAAATAATTTTACTGGGAAGGACACACTTCAAGTGAGCATAATTTATTCATAGTTACGATACAAAAAGGAACAGCTTTAGAAATTACTTTTAAGTACTTGAAATGCCCCACGAATGTACGCATAACCTCGTACATGCAAAGGGTTTGCAGGAAAATATTCATAAAACCGTAACTTACTCAAATATTAGAGTTTCAGCTGATAAAATGCTTATGAATAAACGTAAAGGATCATATCCCCAGAACTAATACATTCCGAACACTACTGACAATACAAAATACATATATTATGGAAAATATGAGGAGGCCGAAATGTAGGAATAATAATTGAAACTTAGCGATAGTAAAAAAAATTAATTTAAGAAGTTCTTTAAATCATAACACGCAAAATTAAACCTTATGTGGCAGTTTTACATTTCCTTAAATCTCTAAATTTAGCAGAAGTCCAACGGAAAAAGTTTTAAAAATAATTGTTTACCAAAATTGGACAAATTTTATAATTTTCAAAATGGAATTAATTAAATAATTATGCGAAATAAATACAATTGAGGAAAACATTCATTATTCCTCATCAGAAGCTCATCGAAAATATTTCAAAGGTCCGATGAACACTGTTCAACAATAGATGGAACTAGGAAATAATGAAATTCCACAATCATTTAGTAACAGAGACCTGCCTAGAAATATACTAATAAAATTTGTATCAAATTCAAGTTTTCCATGACTTCTACACGACATTTCTGCCAAACAGAGAACACCACTCTAAAGATTTCATGAGTGAGAATGCATTAACTATTTTCCGGGTCATGCATATCCAATATTAATCATTCTTCACTCGCTTCCATTTTTCTTCCAGTACCCCATTTCCACCGCATTTACTCGAACTTTATTCATCCCAAAATGAACCCAAATGTCGTCCCTACACAATGTAGGATGGAATACACTTTCTATAAGCCTTTTTTATATTTTTAACTCACTAGAAAGATTATGCACATGAGTATTCCGCATGTGTGTGGCCATCTTTGGCCATAAAAATACCTGATATGGGTAAAAAGAGACCAAAAGGTTTTTCATTTGCATATTTTGTTTAAAAAGTGTCATCCTCCCAAGTGTCATGAGGATAATATTTCTTGTAGAACCTTGCTGCATATATGCTGGGTTCAAAGATTAGATACGTTAGATTTTTCCTTCCGATATTCATTAATAGTTTTTACCTTGATTTTCTCTGGAATAATTCAATTGCAAAAATAGTAATTTTCAAGGAAATTGTTGTAAAAGGTATATTTCTCACCTTATATCTCATCTGGCACTCCTGAACCCTCTACATAAAATACGTGCAAGCTGAAAACCTAACGGTTATTAGGCGGATAATGTTCGTTAGCACTTAATTTAAGCAAACACAAAATTCCCAAAGAACAAAATGTTTTAAAGCAAGAGTAATGTTACGTGTTATGGGCTATTTCTGTAATTAAGTTATGAGATTAGAATATTCATGTATTATTTAAACATCAAACAGCCTCTTAAGATCCCCAATGTTCCACAAAACAAAGAATTTCCCCTGTGAAACTAAAACGGCCTACACCCTTAAAAAGAGATGGCCTATATTTCAAAGGCTCGGCCGTATTCGCTGTGTGCGCGCGCTACGTTCGACCCTCACCAGACGAAATAGGGAGTCGGCTGCCGCCTCTTCCAAGAAAGGACACTTCCATAGGCGGAATGCATCGCTCGCTCAGACAAGGGAAGATGAAGCACGCACACACCGTATACTCTACCGGTTTCGTGGGCCGTGCTCCATTTCTCTTCCAGAGGGACTGCCGCAGCTTAAAATAAACCGAAACATCCCCACATTTGGAATCCAGACGCCGAAATACGGTGCTGGATCGAACTACTCATCTTCCGCATTTGTTCTGTGACATACGGACACTTCACATGCGTACCGTAATGTCTGCCTGTTATCAAGTTTTCCCGAGGATAGAAAGGGCGAATATCGTGAAAATGCTTTTAATGATCGTGCGGTTCTGTTTTAAAGATAACAGATATAAAAATTTGGACGAAAAACGGCTCACCGTTTCATGAAATTTGACCTTGGTACGATGGAAAATGAACACAGATAAAAGCGATGCTCAAATAACTTCGAGAGAAAAAAGAAGGGTGAAAACGTTAAATTTTCATCAGTCCCCAAACAATTGTATGCGTGTTCATGATATAAATGCATGCATGATATACATGCATTTATGATAACAACTGCATATATGATGACTGCTTTAGTCCTTGATAGTTGGAATAGGGGCACTAATATTATTTGTACTATATAGTTGCTTTAGGTGTCGCCAATGAACTCAATAATTGTTGAACTATCGCTAATGATAAAAGGTTTATTGTCGCGAAGCTGAGAATTAAAATTAGTCGTTAATTTTCCGCTATATAATACCCTACTCTTACGTAATAAACATTTATTTTCGCACAATAATGTGTGATTTCAGCGAATAAAAATATTCAAACGTTCGGGCTGGTTTCTCAGGTGGGTGCTGCACACGCCAGCTCTCAGAAAGGTGTGGTTGGATTCGATTCTGCTGATTGTGAATAGGGTCTTGGAATATCTCCTCCGATGGATCGAGTTCAACGTTCAATTAGACGGGAGCATTAGGCGCATGAATCCCGCGTAGTATGTAAGTCCGCCGAGACGACTTCAAGGCATCTGCGGGGACACTTCTCACAGCACCGCAATCTCTTCGGCTGCCATCCAAAATCCAAATACATTGATTGGAGGCATAACGCTGTGTTAAATGATAAATACGCTCTACGAAGGAGCTTCTCCTACACGGAAGTGTAGCGATCTTCGGATATAAGGCCGAAAACAAGCCCTCCATCCATTGCTATTCTCACTAACTCTTTTAAAGGGTTCTCCCCTCAAGGTAAAAATGCCACGGATATCTACGTTCCTGGGAGGTTATTAATTAAAAGTTCCGGTCCATTTGCGGCAAAGAATACCCAACCTTATTAACGGAAAATCGGAATTTTAAAAATAATTCTAAATCTAACGATGTCTTTAGAAGAAATCCTTTTAAAAGTCACTAAATTTTGATTTGTACGCTAGTATGAATATTTATTGAACAGAGGTGAATATTGTCAGCCATTAACTCATCCATAACATATTAAAATTTTCAATTAAAACAATAGTTTCTACTTTTGTTTTTCCCAAGGCTACACACTAGTTAAAAACTAATGGCACGTACTCGCGAACTCTTTCAGTAATGCTTAGGTATTTTACATAATCTACACAACACTCCACAAGCCGCTACAACGGTGTATATCACTATGGATCAGAGCAGGAGTGCAACTCCACTCTTTAACTACTTTCACTTCCCTCAGCAAACTATCCGTTTTCATGCGACTCGGGAAATGTCGAGATTTTCCTTCGCTGCGGGATTGAAGTTGAAAATGGTGATCTCACAAGTCATAACCATCATAATCCGAATAAAATTTGCTAACAAGGACTCAACGAGCGTTACGAGGTACGCAGCTACCAGTCACAAAAGGCGTACAACTGAAAAAATTTACCTCCTTTGAAGGAGGAGCTTAAAAATTATTACAGCGGCCAATTTTCAAAGATGCCACCCCCTCCCCAATTAAAGTGCGAAATTACGCCTAATACGATTGGGCTCGTAGTGGGCCAAACATTAGACAGTACTTCCATCTACGCCAGAGAGCATGGGGCATTGAAGCAAGAAGCTGCGAAGTACTTCATTTTGTTTTGAGAACCATTTTTTAAAGATAACAATGGCACAATAAAAGATATAAAAGGTGTCAGAATTAATTTTTTGTGAAATAATGCTTTATTGGGGCATTTGCGTAATTCCAAACATTCTGATGAAACTTTAACTAACATTGGTTTGCTCTAGTTGAGGGCGACGACGGACGCACAGGGAATCCGTCTGTTTATTCGAGACGGTGTGCTTGAAATAACATCATCAATAAATTTCCTTCGTGTTTTTCCCATTTCCCGCCGATGAAATGACGGGTGTTCGTTCTTGGTGGTCGCGACACACACACTTGGCACAAGCGTCCGATCGACGGGCGTTGAGGTCTCCTCTATCCGTCGCCTCCGTTCCCTCGACCGTCAGGAGTTCCCATCCTCGATGGCTTCTTCCACCCACCATTGCTCCCTCTCGAAATCTTCAATCCACCTCGCCAAACCCTCCCGCTCCTCGGACACCCTCGCCACGCACAACAACCCCCTCGGGTCTTCCTTGATCAAGTGGCAAGACTCGTTCCTCCCTCTCGACCTTGAAACATCTCCTGATAGTGAATCCCTTCACGGGCAAACAGAAGCTCACTTTCTTTTTAAGGTCGATTTTTGAACATATCTGTTTTTGGTGAAGGCTATTAAATATGTTTCTAAATGTCTATTAAGTGCATCAAGTGAAAAATGGTGCATTGCCAGATTAGTTTATTCCAGAAATAGACATGTTTGGCTAAATTTAACCAGAGTGGGCAGATGACGCAAAACTTCAGTTTCATCCGATTTCAGCTTAGTTTCTACATTTTTAGTACAAGGAGATACATCATATTTCATGCAATGAGGATCACACACGTTTGGAGCCGCCATTTACGGCTACAAATTAGTAAGAAACTCACTCAAAAAGTAATTCTATCTTATTTTTAAATGTCGCTAGTATTTATTCCAAGGGAAACACTTTTTTACATTTATCCCTTTATGTGCTTAACACCTCAAAGCATATGCTAATCACTCTCACTTATTTCAAATCCCTGGTATAAAATGAGGTTCACACATTTTCGAAGTACAATCTCAACGTCCGATAAATCACCTATGTGGTCTCTACTTTCACCTTTTTAAAATTTCAACCATAAAATCTATGTATATATATATATACTTAAGCTTAAATCATCTACAGTGTGAGTGTCCTTTTACGTGTTATCTGTTTTATTCTGTGTTCTATTGTGCCGTCCAAAAGTTATATATATATATATATATATATATATATATATATATATATATATATATATACATACATATTGCGATATCCGCTGGCATCCCCTCCCTCCGAACTACAGGCGAAACAGCATGGGAACGATGGCCACAGGAGACATGCGAGCGTGCAATGCAGTGAGAAGGAAGGAATAAGAAGAAGACGCAATCCGAACAGAACCAAAATAAAAAGCTCTCGGCTTCCGGCGCTCCGTTAAGAGCGGTCTGCGCGTGGAGAAAGGAAGGTGGGGGCGGAGTGGTCCAGAACACAAGGCTGGATTCCTCATCGCAGTCTCCCTCCGAGCCCCAGACGCCCCCAACTCCCTTAGCGGTCTCTGCGTTCGAACTGTAAAAGGCTTCGGCCGGGGAAGGCATTGTGGGAAGTCTGAAAAACCGTTGGCGGCAAGGCGGGAAGACAGCCCACAACAAAGGAGTAGGTGGCGATGTGCACACACGCGCGCGCATCGTGTGTTTCCCATCCCCCGCGGACGAGAATTAAACTCATCGACCGGAAATCAAAAATGGTCTTTACGTCGGTGCTCCGCGCAGAAGTAATGGGATCGCTTGACATAACCGAACGTCATTCATTGGAGAATTTTAATGCTTCGTTTTCGATTCACTGCACGCACGACGGGAATGAAAAATTATCCATTTAAGAGTTGTGGGGACGCTGGAAATCTTACCTACGACTCCTTTCAAACTATCAGGTAGACCAAGAATAATAAAGTTCACGAACATCACTAATTGCCATCGATGTTTTTGTGTGCTTAGTGGGGTTGGGATGTAAAACATTCCTATGGGAACGTGGTCTAAATCGACGAGGAATCGTACTCAATCAAAATTGCAGTATTCCATTGAGAACTTATCTCCGACTTAAAGCAACAAGGATACCATTTTTTTTATTTGTTACGTGAGCGCAGATAGCACTTGCCTAGTTTTCATTCGTCACAGATGAGCCACTGCACACATAATAGCATATAATTTTCAATTGAAATGATACTTACTTTTTTAATAGGACACAAAACAGCATATGTAATTGCCGTAATTTCATTCCTCGTCCTGAAAAAAACCCGCACTTGTTTCCAATGCGCGTAGGCATGATGCGGACAATGTGAATTTACGCACAGAGGGCACAATTATTTACGAATGCGTATTGAAAGAGTGTATAAACGGGATTTCAACAGTTAAAAAAATCATTTAAGTCCCATCATAAAGCGCCTCTACTCCACAGCGGGCTGGTAACAATGGAAAAGGTTTTCCATCTAGTTTTTCAAGAAAACATAACATAGCAAACGTCTAAAAATTAGTAATATAGATCGGCAAGAATCAAAGATGCGACCTAATCCATTATTTTCTCCTCGGTAAACAATGTCGACCGTTTTGCTTCATTTGCGTACTGCAGAAAGCACTGTGTAAACTTGAGTTTATATAATTTTCTCAATTTTCTATATTATTTATATTCTCGGATTGACATTACGAAACCCTAGGGGAACCAAAATAGCTTAAAAGATTTCCGTCCCATCACAAAGGAAAAACAGAGTCATATCATCACCAACATCTGGGTAACATATGGGCTTTACCATTATTTATTCTCCGTTGTGAAGCAAAAGTATAGAGTCCACTAGGTGCTCTTATAGTTGGCTCCAAAGTTAGAGTTGGCCGGATTCAAGAATAGCTTATCTTGGGCACAAGATCACTGGTAACACACACGTAAGTTTGAAAACCTCCAAACGAATGTGAGCTTGTCGGGAAGGCAGTGTCCACATGCTCGACACCACCAATCTCGGGCAAATGATTTTTCTTTCGAGACGTTTCTAAAATGATAACAGACTTTAGAAATTTCAGTGGCAACAGTAATGACACATCACCAGTTCCAAGGCCGAGTTCTGCAAGCGCCATCATGATTACCTACAACGAGCATATACGTAATGGCTGAAAACATCCTCAAGAGAGAAAAGACGAAAGTCAGCTCCTCCCCCGTGAGTTTAGGAAGCCACAACGAGGAGAATTACAGTCCATTGTAACGAAAATCGAATTGATTTTTTGTGTTCTCATGCGATGGAAACAACAAGGAACTTTCTCCAGAGGATGACCTAAACTTCGCCGGTACTAACCGTCACGCATCAACTGTGGTGGTCGCACGACTCAAAGAATAATTTTTCAAGAGAACAGGAGTATGTCTACACTCAAGAATCTCTCTTTTCACAACGGAGAAACAACGCTCTGAAATCACGAGGCAAAGTTCGTGACTCAGTCGATTCAAGGTGAAATGGTTTGAAGGAATCACCAAAGATGGGAAGATGACGGCACTCTTAAGATTCCGAACTGTTTCCCTTACTTCTTAATCTTACCTCAGATGCAAGGTCACAAGAAGAGGGAAATTAGGCGGCATTAACACGATTCATCGACATAAGGAGAAACAGTAACGAGTAAATTACTAGAGTCGAATCAAATTAAAAGTTATGACAAATTCATCCGTATTTCACACTGATCACCCGACCAATTCTGTTCACGTGCCCGATTAAGAACTCTTCTGTCTAGCGAATTCTTCTTCACTTGGCCCACATGCATTTGTCCCTCGGGCTTCCCCGTGGATCGTTCCAACAATCGGCCAACTAAACAATTTTTTCGGCAGTTTCTTGAGACAGTTTGTGGTTCCCTCTTATTTCAACCTTCTAGTTTTTGGACTATCAATTAGTATTCCCTCTATCTCCTCTGAAAGGGACGACTTTTTGAGGAAGATGACTACAATTTCGCCAAAAAAGCAGAATTACTTTGAAATTGTGCCACCCTCCCCCAGATGTTATTTCCAAACAAGAATTTACTGACACAATAAATTGTGCTTAAATTTGCGACGAAATTCTTCGCCTAATCTGCACACTAAGCGTGCTCGCCCCAAAGATGAACGTTAATTCGTGACATAACGGGTAGAAACGTTGACAGCGAATATTTAAGTGATGCTATAGGGAGCGCTTCAGGTTTTTGGTCATTGTCGGCTGGAGCGCTGGAATTTCGGACACGATTACACCGAGACGGATTTGAAGGGGAGATTTTCCGAGACGAGTCCCACACCCGCATAACTCACCGCGCCCGCACCCCCATAATGCACCTAGGAGACCTCACTGGAACGACGCACGGCCAGCGGGCTTCGTCCCCACCAAGTCGAGAATGCGGTCGCACATGCAACGAACCGACGCCGAGCATCGCATGTCGTCACTTATCTCCTTGAATTCAACCAGTCTTTGGAAAATATGCCTCAGAGGGAAAATCGTAATCACCGAGATCGGAAGTGGCCGCCATCACTGACTGAGGGCCGTTTTCCGAGGGTTAACGGAAAGACGCGAACACGGGGTAGCGTCTACAATACATGCATAAATGTACATTCAATACACACAACATATACAATACACAATAACAATACATATCACTCCCTCAAAGTTACGCCTGAAACTACATAGTGTGCATAAAAAGTAACGGGAAAAGTTTCGTAAAAATAAATTTACTTCGGATGATGCTACAATGCTTCAAAATTCTTCGAAGTAAAACCCTTGAGCGTCGACACACTTTAGCCAGCGGCTTTTCCACGACTCGAAGGCTCCCTGGTAGGGGAGTTCCGGAAGGCTCTTAAGGGCAAGCATACAAGCTTCTTTGACGTCGCTTGGGATCCCATAATGGTGTCTTTGAGAGAGGATTTCACTTTTGGGAATAGGAAATAGTCTGTTGGTGCCATGTTGGGACTGTAAGGGGGTTTGGTAATCGTCGTGTCGCATTGCAGAAGATCTTTGCAAGCAGAGCTGGATATTCAAGGAAAATGACGACCAGAATACACCCATCATTGATGAAAACCTGGCCTACAGCCTCAATTGTGATTATTTCGACCGATTTAAAGCAAAAACCGGGAAATTTTCCCTCACACCCGGAATCTGTGAAGGAATAGGACCAACTACAAAATTTTGGGTGAAGAGCTGGTACCGACCATGTCTCACCACACGCGACCAGCCGCCTCTCTGCCGGTCCCATGAGCGTCGGGGCACAACAGACGCCAATCCAGGCGACCTGTGCTACACACACACACACGCATACACGGCCGACGGCGAAGACCACGAAGCGAATGCATGCCCACCCACGAATGCCCTCGGAGGACTTGTAAATACCGCGCGTGAGAACTCAACGCAGAAGCGACGCGTTATCTTTTAATAAGGGAAATAAGCTGTCATCAATTTACCGCCAGGTTTCAATGTTAATGGACGCCTCAAAGCTTATTTGTATATATTTACAAAATTTTGGAAACATAATTACTAATTGGACTTTATTTTTCCCATAAGACAGACAGAAGAGGCACCGCATCACATCACATTAACAACTTGAGCCATAGCACAAGTGCAATGCTTGAAATATTTTGGAAATAGCGTAAGGTCGAAAAAATATTATCAAGTTCTAAGTAGATACAGCATAGGGACATAATCGAAAGAGATAAATTGTTTTACATGATGATAAGGTGAATTACAGTCAATACTGCTTTTGATGAGGAACACCACGACCAAGGGACGAAGGAAATGCTTAGCATTAACCAAGGGCATCATCATGAATGCACAAATGGTCCGAACTCAAACCCTATGTTCCGATTAACTGATTCCCTTTAACGTAGGAATTTCCTGTATTTCTTTGCTATATTAGCCTTTCAACGGAATTGAAATAGAAAGTTAAATAAGCCACATGCAAAGCACTAAAAGGTGGTGTTTAGTAGTGTTCGCAAGCTCGACACGCCCTGGACGTTGGGCTGCACCCCTCCTGTTCCACGTAAGAACTAAAATCAATTGCATTACGATGATCCCGAGCAATGCCCCTTATACTCCCTTTTCTCCTACGATTTAATAGTATGAATTGTCCGTTATTCCGCATAATTCGACTTGACTGAATAAAATAAGAACTTTGCCTCCACATTGCCACGAGAAAAATGTATTAAAGTGAACAGAAACATTTCTTCTGTTTCTTGTGTTAAACTGCAATCAACATTATTAAATCTACGAACTCTGCAAATTTATTACATAATTCGACTAAATAATGAGTGAAACCTTATCGACCGTGAATTCTGCAGAACGAAAAGAGCTCCCTCATTTCAGGCGAAAATGTATATCGTTTTAGCGTATATTACGCATATGTCATCATTTATCCTTCCATAAGTACATAATTGAAACACTTTTTACGTTAAACTGGGCCCATGATACAGGAACTCGGTAATTTTTACTTCTCATATCTGATGTAAACACTTTGACTTGATGTTTTATTTAGTGAATTTTGGTTGGATGACATACTCTGACTAAAGGACATCTCACACCTTTTAGGATCTTAGGATGAGTGGTCGTCAGAAAGAAAAAAACTGAAGGCTTACAAAAACTAAGATGAATAAGGCTGATATCTACTCCGCCAGTCTACGCAGTCGCTCCCAATTGGTGTGAGCGCGCCCACCAAAATTTGTATCCTTAGGGCGAGTGCAAAAAATGTGCTTGCGAAAACAGAATAGTGCGTACGGGAGGGACGGAGACATTCAAGTTAATGAAATAGAGCATTCAAGAAAGTAACTTCAGCGATATTCCAAAAATACCTTCCACAATAAAGGTATATGCGACAAAGGTTGTTTTTTGAAGTCTCGGGAGATTCCATGAACAATGAACTATTTAAGAATTGTTCATTGCTCAGAGCTTAACCAGGCGAATCCAGGAAATTAATAATGCTATGCTGTGAACAACCTCAATTCCTGGGTGCTTAGTTGAAACACAATAATCCCAAGAAATGCCTCTCACACCTCGTGGCAACTCATAGTCAAGGGAAAAAAATGGATTCCCAGTTGCTACCCAGAGAAAGGGAGAGAATTGGACTGGGTGAGGAGAGGAGTCGACTCTGCGGACGCGAGGCGGTGTGGTCGGCAGGTGGGTGAGAGTGGGAGCGAAGGAGAGAGGAACGAATGAGCGAGATGAAATGGGAAATCGGACAAAGATAAGGAAAAAAAGTGGAAGAGGGGACAATAAATATGGGAACAGGTTACAGGGCGATAGGAAATTCTCGTTAAGACAGCGACCAAGGTCAAATAAAAAGGATGACCAAAGAAAATGCAAATTCATCGCCCTCGCATCCATATTTTTGCGAAATGATGATAGAAAAGTGAACCATGAGGAGATGTCACTCATGTCTCAAGAAACAAAATTTCTTCAGGGCTATCAAAGTGTATACCAAAAGAAACGGGCGAGCTGAAAGCATTCTGTGCAGGGACCACGACTATGTTTTTACTAGAAAAATTTAAGCAAGGCAATAAATATGGGGATAACGGTCAGAGGACCATTGCAGTGACTTATGCTTACGAATGATATCATCACAAGGAGCATGTGGATAACAGTAATTGCAAGAACATCTGTATTTAAATTCGAAGACCTGAAAATACATGCAAAATCATGCAGAATAAAAATGAGGGCAAAATTGATAACTGGAGAATACGGTCAAGTACAGAATAATGAAATTATGATACAGAGATCTTTGGGACGTGAGAGAATTACTGCAACAAAAAAGCGGTATTTCCACTAAAAACCTAATCACGCAAGTTATAAATATCTTCTATGTCAAAATAATCTAGAACATTTTCCATGTCAAATAAAACAGTTTCTGGCGTAACTTGGTGGAAAATCTTCATACTGACTTTTAATAATCAAACCTTAGTCTTTTAGACTTTTAATAATCAAACCATAATCAGATCAGGTCTGATGATGTTATGCTATAACGAAATCTGGGTTGTAAAAATTAAAACGTTTATGTGGAAAAGTAAAGTGGTTTGATTATTAAAAGTCAGTATTTTCCATGTCATTACAAAACGCATTACGCTTCCCTATCCCTAACTCAAAGCAGTAGGAAATTTTTCATTCAAAGTTAGTATTAGCTCCCCAGTTTTGTTAAAACTTTAATCCAATTAAGAACAATTTTTCTTTTCACTTTCAATTCATATGCTCATTTGAATTCTTATTTAATATTCAGCGTCTTTTTAGACCAGGTCTTTAAGGATCTCAATCACTCCATGCTTTACAATTAATTCCTCGCAACAACTAGGTGAATTAACGAGCAAGCTCACGTTACTCAAAGCATCGGTCCCCCTAAAAACAGGGAGAAACGCACGGAAAAAAAAGCGGGCAGACGTCCCAAGAGGTTGGCACATAGGAAGAGCCGATTGGAAACCATCCTCCCCACAGCACGACTGCGATTCTCCGACCGCCCTACGGTGGTGCCGGGCTCCCATCTCCTGGCAGTTTTGGTGCCATACTCGGTCTCCGGGGAGGGCGGAACGTTCCAGCGTGGTTCCCTTGGCGCCTTCACTCGGGAGTACCAATTCACCCACAAGTAATGGCAATCGGGCCGGTTTAGCGCCAAGACTCCATTAGCCATTCCTCCATTAACAGCACATCTTGGCTTTGAACACTCCACATAAACTTCCTTAGACATTCTTGTCACTGCTCTGAACTATCATAGAGAGAGTACGACCGCCGTGCCACAACCATGCATTTCCACAATAATCAACCCAAAGGTTGGCTTCACGGCTGCATGAGGGTGGAGCTCACCCCGAACTAAGCCTTGAGGCGAGTGCAATTCTCACATCCCGGATGCAGGTAGACCCTTTCACCCTATTCCAACATTCGGCTCCCCACGAAGTTTTAGCGAGAAGGCCGCAAAGCTTCAGTATTTTGCTTTGAGTTTAGACAAAGGTAAGTACCACCCGGGGATCTTTGGTCAGCAGATGGGCAGTTGGGTACGTCATGGGCCATTTAACAGACCAGCATGTGGCCGTTTCAGCCAATTTCCTTAAACTATTGGTAAACCATTTTATAAGAATTAATAATTTCGAAAAATTCTAAATACGAGTGAATCAAAAAGAAACCGACCAAATATATCAGAGTTATCATATTCATTTATAGATAAAGGAATACGAGATACATTTACGGAATCAGGAGAGACTTTTCTATGCTGAAGTCAACATAGAGAGATACTTTGGGAAGAGCGAGGGTATCGGAGAAGAGCCTTTTTACGAAGGGAGGCACGACGACGCCAAAGGAGGAATAAAAACGGAAATCCCGCAAACTCGTTCAGGAGGGACCGAAGCCAGCACGCGGGACTGAATTGAAGATGGGGAGGAAAGGGGGGGGGGCTCTGTTTCTGGAAGCTCAAGTTGCGCGGGAATCCAGTAAAAGGCAGAGTGGAGGGACACACAATAAAGGGATAAGGGTGGACGGCGACGGAGATGGGAGGAAGGGAGGGAAGGTGGGGAGGGAGGGTTGGGCCGGTGGGAGGAGCCCTCCGCGACCTTCGAAACTGGGTGTGACCACCGGTCGAAATTAGAAAGAAAAAAAAGAGAGATACCTAAGGGTTGGAGAAAAAGACGAGAGGAGGAAGAACTGGGGATGCTGAGGTCTGAGAGCGGGGTAGGAGTGGCGGCACCTGAGATTGGGAAGAAAGGGTGGGGGGGAGAGGATTTTTGAGGGGGGAGGGAGGGAAGGAGGTGGACGATTTACGCAGAGCGGCGGAAGATGCTGCGGGAAGATGGCGGATGAGGGTGTGGTGTGAGGAAGAGGATGGACGGGGGAGGGGGGTGGACACACACACGCACCGAGGGGGCACACACCACCACCACCACCGCGAGAGGGAGGGAGGAAGGGTGGGGTGTCTGGGAATCGGTATAAATAGGGGACCACGCCAGGTCAGGAGTCAGCATCTCCCTCAGCTCCAATCAAGCAAAGAGACATGAAGGTCCTGGTGAGTACCCGACGCCGAAAGACCGGCACCTACCACTCACGACGACGGGGTTTCCTCCCGAAAAGGGTTCGGCCGCGGACCTAACGACCCCTCTAGTTACTCCGGGGAAGTATTTCTAGTCGTGAGCTTTCGTTACAATTTTATATTTCCAAATACGTGTACCGCGAAAAAATTGCTGCGCTTTGTTTTGGATAAATTCCGGGGAGCTTTATTTTCAACGCATTAAAATTCTAATTGGAGAGAAAACAATAGCTTCACTCGGCTTCATCTATGCAAACTACCAAGATTATTGACACACTGAGGTCTTTAGTTTCACCAAGCCAAGTCTTTATACAAATGAATTTTATCAGCTCACAAGTTTAATTTTTAATGTCCTGAAATCATTATTTTTATTTTTGTTCTAAACTCTTAGACTATATCGAAAATTCTATGTTCAAAGGCGAAATGTTTTCACCACACGCTTATTTCCGAAGCAGAGTTTTAGCTCTCGGGCAAACTGGACATAATCTAGTTTTCAGGTTTTCAAACTAGACAACTTCGTCGTCTTGAGAATGTTATATAATTTCAATCCAAAAAATAAAATTTTACATTATCTGAATTACGAGCGAACACTCACTAAATATCTATCACACTAGAAAAATGAACTCGGAATTCCGATTCATGTAGCTGGATGTTGCCGATAATAATACTGTTCAGTGCACACAGATAATAAATACTGCGCTCAAATTCAGATACTAACGTATTAAGCGGTCTAACGAAATATAGCGAACATCTGAATCGAAAGACGCCTTCGTCATATTCATTCAGAGTTTTCAATTAGACTCATAAATTCGATCGTGCTTTCCCCAGAGACGATGTTGTTCCTCGCCGTGAGGATCGAAGTTAGCGCTTCGTGTCAGACGTCAGGGGACTGGCGTCGATTCCCGTCGTGGACAAGCAGGGCGAACGCTGCGCGCACGAGTCTCGATTCCCTCTCGAGGAAGACGGCTTCTTCCGCGAGGGCGGGCGGGGACCGGCCCTGCCCAAATCCTCCGCGACGACCTTGCTCCTCCGCGATCAACGCCTCCTCAGCCGCCTCCGAAACAGACCACCCCCCCCCCCTCCCTCTCCCGACTGCGTGCCGACACGACGGGAAAAGTCGGAGGAGGGGGCCGTCCTCACCTCAAAATCCCTTTCGCATCCTCGATTCGAGTATCTTTCCGTCACAATTAACGACCTTACTTCAGCTATTCCGACACTCACGTTGAGTGCGGGAATTTCAATCAGGCGTCAGCCGTCTTGTTCAGGAGTTGGAGACGCAATAAAAAAGCAATCGAATTGGGAAACGTTGATGGGAAACCTCGAAAAACTTCCACGAATGGGACAACGTAGCTGAAAGTGTATGTCAAAGGTCCATCGCTAATCATTCTTTGTCTCTATTTTATTTCCAGGTCGTTCTTGCTGCCGTCGTGGCTTGTGCCCTGGCTGGCTTCGAATACTCCACTGTCACACCCTACCACTATGGAGGATACTACCCCTACTACCGTAACTTCGGTTACAACTACAACTACCCCTACAACTATGGTTACTCCGCAGTGGCTCCCCTGACCGTGAAGAGCGTGCCAGTCGTGGCCCCCGTCGCCCCTGTTGCTGCCTTCCCCTACACCGGACTCACCGCCAAGCACCAGTACCACGCTCAGGTGAGTGGAAAAAGACGTCCCGAACCCACAAACAACATCTAAAATGCCCTTGGCCACACTATGTGGGTTTTCACGAATAGCAGCGAGCATTAAAATCACTGGGGGGTCAATTGCATTTGTGAGATTTTCTGGTCTTACACTGCTCGGTTCTGATTTCTCAGCCCTAATTTGAATTGAAGGAGAATCAGTAAAAATCAAAATGAAGGACACTAAGATTCCACAAGCCACAACATTAGTACGAAGCAATTCTGGAGTTTTTGCTACAAAGGATTCTCCGAGGCAAATATTTTATTCTGGAAATGTCACAAAATCTTCAATCACCGTTCTTCCTTCCTCAGGATGAGTTCGGCCAGGCTTCCTTCGGTCACGCTTCCATCGATCAGACCCACACCGCTTTCCGCGATGCTCTCGGTGGAGTCGTTGGACAGTACTCTTATGTCAACCCCGAGGGTAAGGTGGTGACCACCAGCTACACCGCTGACGCCGTTCACGGATTCCGCGTGGCCTCCAACGACCTCCCAGTGGCCCCCGCCGTCCCCGAGACCGCCCCCCTGGTGGCTCCCGAGCCCGTCGCTGACACCCCTGAAGTTGTCGCCGCCCGCGACGCCCACTTCGCCGCCCACGCCGAGGCCAAGAGCCGCAGCCGTCGCCAGGCCATCCTCCCCATCACCCCCTACGCCTACCCCCACGCCTACCCCTACTCCTACCCCTACACCTACCCCTACCACGCACCCCTCGCCACCCGCAAGGCCACCCTCACCACCGTCGTCAACACCCCCGGACACGCCGTCTCCTACCGCGTCGACTAAGCACCCTCGCAGCACCCAACACCCGTTTCTCTTTCCCGTCCGTCAGATAAGCGTGTGTGAAGTGTGTGACTGAGATGACCTGTATGAAACTTTCCCAACGACCTGTACTCTTTCCTTTGATATGTAAAAAAACGCAATAAACTTTCCTTCATTTCTATATATGTTGTTATCATTTTTTAAAGAACGCAAACGGAATTTCCTAAAAGGATTCTTCCAAAAAGTTTCCACGAATTATATCAATTGACGGCGAACCCTACTGTAAGCGGAAAACTCTACATTCATACCAAATGCAACTACTGACGAATACGTATTTACAAAATCTAAACGAAACATCATTTCCAACAAATCTTCTGAGCCGTAAAATATACTAGTCGTATTTGGCTTCATACGAGTAATTTAACCAAAACGATTGCTCCTTAAGTCAAAATAATATTTTATAAATCAGCCATGGAAGGCTCAATCTACGAACAGTAAATTTTAAAATGTCACCCGCATTTTATTAAGTGGCGTGATAGATGATCCTAGTAATTATATGCCAATTAATATGAACGCATTATTTAATAAATATATTAGAACTTATTGACATCATGGTTGTCATCACGTAAAGGAGCATGGATCCGGAAGTTCGGTCGTGAAAGGCTCGTATGTGAATATTTTACACAATATAGTCACTGAAATAATGCGATATTTCATGACGATCAATGCAATTTTTGGTATTTCAACCAGGAATTTCCTTAGATTCCTCAGAGAAAGCGTGTTTCTAAATGGATATTAGTGTGTCGACAATATAAATTAAGAAAAGTACAATAAATGGAATCATAGATATTCTCTACAATGGAGAAAGGAGGTGGTTCTCGATTGTATCGATTTCAAAAGCAAATGTGTTTTCCACTGTCCCCGACGGAAGTGGAAGTCGCACTTTTATACATAATCTTGCCGGGGTTGTTCAGATAAAGTAAATTCGCTCAAGCACATATCCTGAGGTAATTATTGCGTGCTTAAAATTTAGCAAAGGGATCCAAATATATTGACTTTGCGAGAAGGTTTATAAAACACAGCAATTTCTTAAACATGTTTTTGGAAGAAGTACCTCTAAGGTTGAAGATCGCTACTTTGCTCTTAATAAGCATGTATGATTCCGACCGAGAAGTCTAATTCGCGTCCTCCAGTCCGCATCTTTGCTACTGCAATTCTTTTAGGATAAAGAGTCGTCAGAGTAAATAACATTTAACGCTTTTACAGCTATGAATGAAATATGGAGCGGGTGACTGCGCACATGATGGTCGGCCATTTAGCGGCAATACCATTAAAATTTCCCGACCCACACGAAATTTCTGACATAGTCGAAAAAATCAACATATTTTTCCGCAAACAATTAAAAGGATTTAAAAATTTCGAATAGACAACAACATTCAATAATAAAAAAAACCGTTCAAACAAAAAGTTAGTCAATTACTTCCCTCATCTTTTCTTCCTAATCGAACCTCTCAGTAGCTATCTTTCCTCCCACCATCATCTCTTTCCAACGGCGCCTTCCTCCCACTAGCATACATTAAGTTATAAATGGCTTGCAAGGGGCGCGTGTAGATACAGAGCCGTTCAGGTAGGCACCGCTTTCCCTCATATCTAACACGTCGCCACCATCCCATTAAAGGCTTTTCAGAAAAAAATAAAAAATCTGTTGGACATATACAAACTTAACAACAAGCAACTTAAAATTCTTGGGATAAAAACAAGTGCATCTTAAAAGTTGCATACTTATTTGTATGTCTAAAAATACAGATTTTAAATTAAGTAATTTCAGAATACGATAGGTACCTATTATTTCCAGCAATCTACCAGTCATTCAAGTGAATCCTAAAAACTGTTACTCAATGGCTTACAAGTGATGTGTGAACCCCGTGACCCGCGGACGGCCTTAAGGGTCAAAACTGCCTTTTATGCGGCTCGCGATCTCTGATGCTAATTCATTTCAAATTATACGATATTTGAAACTTCACATCATAATTTCGTTATTTAGCAATCAATTTAAAATGAATTCAATTAAAATGTTTGTCTCAAAATTACTTTATGTACCAACTAATGTAGGAATAAAATATTCAAATACACTAAAATCGTCTACATCTACTATAATTTTTCAAAGGCAGTTCGCAATCTCGGAAAATATTTCTTCAGCTGTAGATAAGAAAAGGCTCTGCATCACTACGTTAAAGCTCGTCTAACGACTTGTTTCACATATAAACTTTTTCGCATTTTCATTCCAATAAATTGTTCTTCAGTTCCGCATAATTTCTACCTTCCTTCATTGCGTCCAAATTCCCTATTGTTCTTTCACTCTACATGGCTTACCAAACATTCTTGAATCGATGTTTTCAATATTCTTTTCCCCCTTAGTAGCTCTAACATCCACTTTTTCTCCCTTCTCCGACTTTCTCCCAAAAAAAAAAATTTCACCTCCCCTACCACTTCTTCATATGTTTTCCTATCTGTACATTTTATTTTTCTGTTTTTGTCTTCATATCCACTTGTCAAAAGCTTCCAATCTACGCTTATTCCTCTCAGCAAAGAAATTTCCGAGTCAGGTAAAATTAAGCTCCATATAAAATCTTTCACTACTTTTTTTTTTAATCCTCGTAAGTTCTCTGTCATCAATTTCTTTTCTTTGTAAAGGCATCTTCACCTTAAGCAATACTTTTAAAAATCTTGCCACAAGATTGCCCGCATTGTGAATGCAACTTCTGCAGGGGAAGGTACAGATACACACCTACTATTCCACTATCCCCCAACCACTTCACTAATCACGCCCTTCACACCATACAGCATCCACTGATGCAGACAAGCCTGTGCTATCTTAATTATGAAAACTTCACAGAGTAAAAGTCATTCCCCTAGAGAAAGGTTAGATCATGGATCCGAGTTACTCAAGGGGTACTTTCCAGCTGCATGAATTTCTAAGGGTTTTCAAGGAACATGCTGTTCTAAAGAATTACTGTGCACACAGTCACCAAGTAATGTAAACCAGCTAAAGCATTCAGCTGGGAATTGATCAACTTTCATGCCGTGAGATTTCTTGCATTTGTGCCCACACAAATTCCACTAAAGTAACTCTTGTGCTATTTACTATCCTCAATTACACACACTTTTTTCCATGTTAACGCCTTCTAATGACCTTTATGGTCAAATTCTATTCTCATAAATTCTATTTCATATGAACTATTCCTTTCCATAAACTAAACAACTTAATTATCAAAAGACAATAAAACCAAAACAAAACCTGATAATTCAATAATATGATAGTGATTATGCATGTATGCCCCTTTCATTTTTCAATGGGCCATAATGTACCTTAAGTATAACTCTTAATATCATCAACTGACAGTACAGCATATGAAAGCTTGATTCCTTTGAACTGGGTCAGCACAAATTGGAGAACACTCAAATATTAGTAAAAAAGTAGTCTTACCTTTCCTGGGGCTCCCATCAGGTCCTTGCCGGAATCCTGCAATCTCTGCTCTGGCTTGAAGTTTGGTTTGAACATTTTCAGCACCTTCCTTCATTTTTGCAAGGAGTCCTTTTTAATGCACATACATTAATAAAAGGAAAAAATAGTTAATTTAGCATATCATGCACACTGTTTAAAAAAGAATAATATCAATATTTTTCAAAAGGTAATAGATTTTACTAGGCTTTGGTTGATTTCAGCTTTCCAGTCAGGTATGTGTATAAGTTTCCAATGATGGAACACATATACTTGAGTTTGATACCCATACTATGGGTTATATCAGAAAGTATGTACTTATGTACAATTACATTAAGGCTGCATTAAAAAACAATGCTTTCACTGTCATTTGCTGCTGGAGAGTTGGAATTACTCTAATGTTTATTATAGAAATGGTACTTTTATTCTAAAAAATGTGAGATGAGTTTGCAGCATGCTTGTGCACCAGAATTTGGGAATGGCAGAAAATTCAATATTTCACTGCCCGAAAGAATGAGCACTTTTAATAACAAATATTGATACAAGGTTGAATCTATTTTCAAACTAAATGAATGCTACAGTTCTAAACTCATGCCTGCAAAACATTAGGCCAACAGATTATACAGCATTATTGTGAAAGGGACAAAATTAAAAACTGAACAACTACATAAAACCTGATGCGAATAAGAATTACATCTTGGGTGACTATAAGCAACTATTGATTTTACCCTCATTTCAGAAACTACTACTGAAAAGAAAAGATCACATTAAACTATGACTTAAATTAAATTAAAGTCTGACTTGTATTCCTTTAAAAGGTAGCTAGTGCTTTGTTAGAAATGTTACGCTATTCGCAGAAAATACTGTAGTTCAAAAAGAAGTATCAAGGCATCAAGGCTGTGAAATGATTTTAACCATAATAGCATCCAAACA
Organism: Hetaerina titia; assembly: GCA_037158775.1. Taxonomy (NCBI): domain Eukaryota; kingdom Metazoa; phylum Arthropoda; class Insecta; order Odonata; family Calopterygidae; genus Hetaerina; species Hetaerina titia. The sequence goes on from CM073768.1 coordinate 131,549,537, forward strand.
TGGTTTTGTAAATTGGAGTTCTCCATCCAAAGCCACTACATATGTATTCGTGCTCCTCCCTCCAGCAATACAGAGATATTCTCCAGCATTACTTAGCAAACGTGTGTACCTAGACTAATTACTTAATGGAAATATCCTATCCTACACTGCCAGATACATTCCTCAGACCAAAGCACGGTGTACTGACAATTTCAACCTTGTCACCACCTATCTTGTTGGCACTCAAAAAATTCTACAAATCCTAATGGAACTTTAACCCATATTAAAAAATAATGAATCCAGACAACTCCCACTCCTAAATGCCACTCATTTCTTGAAACATCCCAAAATTAGTGCAATATACATGACTTGTTCAATAAGCCACTTTGCAAAAATAGAAAAACAACTTTTGGTGGATTGTTTTACTTTTCAACAATATCCTTTTAGCTCAATACACTTTCCCTGGCATTTCTCCAACTTTTTTAAGCCATCCAAAAAGTAAGATTTTCAAAATAAGCATCTGTGTTATCAATGACCTCCTAGTCCAACGTGAATCATTTTCTGCCAAGCCATTTTTTCAAGTTTGGAAATTCAAAAAAGTCACTAGGGACCAATCCGGTGAACATGGTGGATGTTGTAATAATTCAAATTAAATTCCATAACTTTTGCCATCAAAACTGTGCAGGTGCACCCATGAATTGTCTTGATGGAAGACAATTTTTTCTTTGCCAAATGAGGATAATTTTTCCTGATTTCTTAGCTCAACCAGTGCAATAACTATGCATAATACTCTCAATTTATCATCTGCAGAAACGATGGATATAGATGATTCACCATAAATCACAAAAAACCATGACCATCACCTTGTCAGTCAATTTCACTATCTTGGCCTTCTTCGGAGATGGATCACTTTTAGAAACCAACTGTTTTCACTGTTCCTTTGTCCCTGGAGTGTAGTAATATAAGTATCAATGTGTAATCCACAGTTGTGCATTTATTCAGAAACTCATTAAGAAAAGTGTCAAACCAGCTTCCAAATCAATCACATGACCGCATTTATTCTCCACTGACAGCCAATGCGGCACACATTGTGCAAAGATTATTTCATACCCATTTTTTTGTGCAAATTTAAAAACACTATGTACCTTGTGCTATTCCACCTTGTGTATCTTGTAGCCTCAATTATTTTGCGAACTTAGAATCATCAATCAGCCAAAACCATATCATGGATTTTGTCAATCACTTTGGAGGAAGTCACTTCCACTGGACACCCCAAATGGTGTTCATCATTTGTGGATGTACGGCCATGTTTAAACTCATTTACCCAATTGTAAACAATTGCAAACACAGGAGCAGTATGAACTTCATCCAACTCAGCTTTGATCTCTTTTGGTTCTAAGCCTTTTAAATAGAAGTGTTTAACCACCGGATGAAACTCATTTGTTTCCAATTTTCTAAATATATAAAATTTGTTGCTTAAATATTTCAGATTCTCAGCTCTATGCTGCTTACTGATCTGAAGAGGACTTCTATTGTAGTAACAGTGAAGCAGTTATCAAAGAATTGATTGTGGGAAGAGGTGCAATTAAATATAGGGTGACTGAGGACTTCAGGAGATTTGTGAAGTAATAGTGATTTTGATACTGTTGGAGAATGAGGTCTGGACTACATCACCAGATGTTTTTTGCCATTTGCCTTAAAATCAGAGCTGAGAGGTAAATGCACACAATACACTTATGCAGAAATACCTTTTTGAACAACTGATAGCCATTACTGCACTTGTTTAACATCATGATCTATGAAATATTCAGATTAGTATCACTTTTAAAACTAAGAGGCTCAGAAGAGGGTTACACAAAAGAGGGGAGAGAAAGTTATACAAAAATGATTACAAGTTACATGCAAGTCACATACTTTCTTTAGTTTTTGTAAAGTATCATTTATAACTAGAACTACTTTAAAAATTAATGTGAGGTAATAATAACAGAATCCAGTAAGTTATACTTAAAACTTATCTACCTCTATTAAGCCATATTATTTCAATAAATTAAATATAGCCTTTGGTTTCACTAATAATCTATCACACAAATACTACTGCCTAATGGGTATTGCTAAATATAACAAAAATAGGCAATGAATAAATGGTGCACTCTATTGAATGTCCCTATGATAGCTCAAAACAGAGGTATCATTCTTTCAAAAATAATAAATAAATAAACAAAGCATCTAGAAAAACAATCAACCAGGAAAATAAAATCTATAAGCAAGTACAGTGAGTACTAGCCATTCTAAGTCTAAATGCATGACATGACTAAAACATAGCTTGACAATGAAGAGATTTATATACCATGTCTGTCTTTCTCCTTGAGAATTCTTTCCATGTCCCCAGCCTTGTCTTTCACCCTGCCGAAAAAGTCTTCCAAGGGAAAGGGTAGGGTTCAAAAACCAAAAGTAATAAAAGAGTAAAGGAATGTAACAGGGTAAAAACCAAAGTGATTTTAAACAAATCAGGAGGAGGGATGTATCAAGGAATATGGTAATGGAGACAAAGCAATAAAACTGAATTAGTATGAAGCAAATCAAAGAAAATGTTGCATACTATGAAATATGACCTCTCATTACATTCATAGTTAAACAATCTTACCCTAGAACTATTTTACTTTAAAGAACACTCAAACACAATATGAAAAGCCAAACAGCACATCAATCATAACTTGCAGGTATAAAGTCTTGAATGAATTTTCAATGGGAGAAAGGGATTACTCCAAGCCTTATTATGTATTCTATAAATAGTAATGCACTTTTCTTTCACTTCTGCAAGAGTATACCTTGTATATGGGTTTAAAAGTAGTACTGAGGATAACTAGCATTGAAAATAAAATATAAATTTCGCCATTTATTTAAAGATGAAATTAGAATACTTTTAAAATTTCTCCACACCCTTCCACTCAGCATTAAAAAAAAATTTTTTGGCTTCAAATATTTTCCAACTTCTTAATGGAAAAACAATTGTCCTTTCTCCTCTCTTAACCTAGCACACCCTGCATCCTCACAGTTGTACCTTTTGGATAGGTAGACAACACGTAAAGCCATCTGTGCCCTGAATTCTCCTCTCCATCATTGTCTTCAATGTTTCATTAGCTCTAAGTGTCTTTCCACCAACCACTTTTAGCATTTCTGAACATTCATTATGAAAAACTTGAAAAGAGAAGAGTCTTTATCAAACATCATGCACAAAATATATGTAAAAATATTAAGAACATAACTCGGTTGCCTACACTGCAGGAAAAAGTTTTTCCTATTGCCTATGTGACATTTGGGGTTTATTGTGTTTAAACTTTAAAACTTTTCTAAGAGTGTATGTAAGGCAAATCCTATGTTTATATGTTGTAATGAATAAATCAATTAACCACTTTACTGACTGAACTATATGTATATAAGTATGACTGGCTTTTGCACATAATTATCAGGGGACACCTTCACTGATTCCAAAATATTTATATGCAGTCTTAAGGATTGTTTTAATGTGAGAAGCTCATAGTAGATTTATATTCATCTTCAAAAAGAGTCAAAGAAACTGTAATACCCGTGGATTGTTTTCCAGGTCTTACCTTCTCCAATTCCAAATTATTACATAGGCTCACCACAATGCATAAGTAACTGATAACTCCTTGAATCTCCTCTCATTCTCCATGTGACCCTATGTGTATTGTGGTTTTCAAACCACTTACCAGCTATAATTAAGGCTCCTAAAAAGCTATCCTCGTTTTTTCCCTTAGTCATTCTTTGTTACTAAACTTTACCCTTATAACCCAATTTCTACCAATACTCCAATATACTCCAATCTCTACCTTTGCCGGTTTCTACATTCCAATCCCTCATCACTAACAGGTGATCAAAGTAACAGGTAACTTCTAGGTACACCAATCATATTCTCCACTTGTTCACATATACACTCATATCTACTTCTTTCTCTCTATGATTACTTTTGGGCATATAAAGCAGTATACAAACCCATTGTTGGTCTGTATTGAAATCAATAAATTTTATTCTAATCTTATTTAATTCAGGGAAATTGATTCATTTAATGTTACATTTCTAGCTTCTGGTCTTTCAAGATTATTAGTTTTTTTTTTACATTTGTAATTACTTCATGGCTAACATTCTAAATCGTTCACTCATTATATCACCTTAAAACTGACCACCAGTAATATGGAGGTCAGTAGTCACTTACAAGTCTTCTACATGATATTTCATCATAAAATTAGCCCAACTCAATATATATTACCCCTTTGATACACACTACAATTTCATTATTAGTATTCGTCAATGGGTGACCAAAATATTAGAATTTATGTATAACAATAGGCATTAACTAATGTATTGACTCGGGATTCCTTTCCAGTAATATCAGTCAATATTCATTGCCTAGTTGTCCCAAATTTTCAACTTTAGTAACAAATGGCCATTCATATTGCCTTAGCTTTTCAAGTGTGCACACTTACAGATGGACGAATAAATGTTTAAGAAGGAATCAACATTTTAGTAATAGAACCTCATTCACTTGTTTAAGAGCATAAAACCTGAAAACAAACTATTTTACTTAACTAGGATTTGAACAAACAAGGGATCTCCCAATTGCCAACCATGAGTGCTCACCCATAACTCTGTCCAGTATAACTTATTTAAGGTGACTTTCCCCAGGGACTCAAAGGAGGTTGGCTAGGCATTAAAGGCAAACATCTTGGCTGAACAGTACTCTGGATATCTGGGATACAGTTATAGAAGCTAAAGATCAACTTATACAAATCCTCGTGTTTAATCCATACAAGAAGAGCCATTAAAGAAAAACTAATTTGTCATACAACTTGCTACTGTTTTATAATTACCAACTATTTTGCAGAATAGAGAGCTTTATTATGCATTCATAGCTGCTTTTGGAATATTTGCAAATTAACTGGTGGCTTGGAGAAATGAAAATTTGGCGATCAAATACTGGTCTCATTAGGTAAATGATTCTCTCCTGTGTACTATGGGCTGCTGTGACATTTCATTCATTATTACCATGCTTTCAAGTTTAATTTGAAAGAAAAATGCACTTCCTCCAATTGCTTTGATTATATGCTAAAGTTCATCGTAACTATTATACAAGGTTCGTATAAAAAGTATCGGTAACAATTTTTTCCTGACTTGTGCGTGAAGTACTGAATTCAGACCGTTGGTTAAATATAAGCATGATCGCAGATCCTATTGCCATTGATAAGATGACAGTGCATACCATTATAACTGAAAATTTGGTGATGCAAAAGATCTGCACTGAACTCGTTCCGAAGGTTGGTAACCAAGAGCAGAGTTGAGTGTCTAATTGCGAAGATCTTCTGCAACACAACATAACAATTCCCCAACCCCCTTACAGTTCCTACTTGGCACCATCAGACTAATTCCTATTCCCAAAAGTGAAATCCTCTGTCAAAGGACTCCACCATGGGACCCTAAGTGCCCCATCAATGAAGCTTGCATATGTACCTTTAAGGACCTTCCAGAATCCACCTAGCAAGGAGCCTTTGGGTCATGGAAAATCCACCAGCAAAAGTGTATCGATGCTCAAGGAATACACTTTGAAGAATTTTGAGGCATTGTAGCAATGTCAAAAATAAATCTATTCTTAACAAAAATTTTCCCGATACTTTTTATACAAACCGTTTACTGGTTACATACTAACAGTAACAAAATGCTTTACTATAGAATCATAACTTGAAATAAAATTTTGTATGAATAGCATAAAAATATCTGTCAACCACTGCTTCAATTACAAATAAAAAAAAGAGTGATTATTTAAAACAGATCCTTAGCCAAAGGAAACATACTTTGGCAGATGCATGTTCATCAGATAAATAGCTTGTAATAACCTAATCAATAATGATTTCAATGAAAACACTGACACACAAACGCTTATAGACCAATACTCTCAATTTTAATTATTTAAACAAAGACTCCCAAGTATTATGGATAAGTTACTTTTATGAATTAAATGGATAAAATGTGACATCTTACCAGCAATCTTCTTGTGTGCTTCAGGGGATGCAGACTGTGTAAGAGCAATAACTTTGCTATACACAGACTGATTTATTAAACCCTGGGCTTCAAGAGTACCAGGTGACATGGTACTATATTCTTCACTCAGGAGTTGAACTGGAAAGGAAATCAATGAATTTTATTTTTTCACAACCTGCCATAATATAAAAAAAAAATATCAGGCAAACCCCACATTATCCATTAATTTAAATGTGTTTCCCACAAGAGATTGTATGCATGAAAAATACAGACAATAATACTATATGACCTTATAACTGAGTTCAAATCCCAAAGGTGGCACAAATTATTCAGAGGTGCCTTGACCCTTACTAGGGCGCTATGTGGAAACCACTTCGAGGGGAGTATGTCATGAGTTTGGTGTTGAATTGTGACCTCCTTGGCATCTTTTCTTATGCTAATGCAACCACCAGACATGCACCAAGGGTCTCTTCACCCTTCCCCAACTCCCATAAAACTCAACTTCTAACAAACTATCCACCTATCTATAATTGTGTAAATACCCTCAGCTATCAGTTGCCTCCCTTAATAGCTAAAATTCTCATTTGTATGATTTCACCACAGTTACTCTGTGATTATTGTAGTGGACCATCGTCAAAGTTTCAACAGCAACTTGTGAAGTGTTCATGGAAAAACTGAAGGACATTACACATAAATGCAAAAAACAACAGTGATTATGCTAAAGAATGTACTTGTGTCATATCTATATATTCTTGGAACCGATAGGTGATAAAAATAGAGAAAATTTCCAGAAAAGAGGATTTTGACTGTGTACTGATATGTTAGTAATGTGCTAAACAAATAATATGATCTTCCAAATGGAGGAATTACATCACGCCAACTTACCTGCAAGTGCCTCAATATCAAAGAAAAGTACATGACCCTCAGGATCTCTGGGATTAGTCCTCAGACCTTGCACCATGAGGGGGAAAGCACGGCTTTTCCTCAGGAGAGCCATCTCTGCACTCTCCCCATGCTCTCCCTCCAAATCATGATGAAGCTGCTGCAGTTGATGTAACCCTCTCTATATGGCAAAAAAGGGATGAATAATGAATGGGGATAGAGAGGTCAGTTCAAAACCATGCACATATCAAGATGCACATGCAAAGATCAGTTACCTTTGCAGACAACAACAATTATAACATCACCACTCAAAGAGAATGGAAAGCACAATTTCTCCTGATATAGTTCTAGCATATGAATCTTACACATCATGGTGTTCTCACTAAAACATGGTGAAGCATCTTTCAACATTGGCATATAAGGACTTTATGCATGAGGGATGTTGGTATTGAAAATTCCCACTAATTTTAACAATTAATAAATATTTAGCCATTACAAAAATTAATCAAATCTACAATTTTCACAACACACAAGAACTCTGTTTCAATGAAGCACCTTCAATTCACCCATGTACCCAATCACAAATAGAAAGCACAAAATCAGTTTTTTTTACTTTTCTCTTAACGATCTTTAAAAGATACTTATATCTGAGTGTGCCCATCAAGAAATGCAGTAATACCTGAAGACAAAATTTAAAAATATTTAGTGACCTTTTTGGAGAAAAAGAATTTTGGAAATCAACACAAAATGTGTCAAGTGAGGTTTGTGAGTAATGTGTCAAATGTGGAAAGATAGGTCTCCTGTACTCAGAAAACAAACATCATTGATCTCAAGGTGTACCCATCTAGGGATTGCTTTTCTGTATGGTGACAGTCCATCTTTTCTGCCTTGTTCACTCTTTCCCAATCATTAAATTTCCCCTGCCTTCCAACAAAGTCTCTCGCTTGAGGAAGCGAGTGCCATCTGAAGGAATGTGAGCACTTCCCCTCCTGCCCCTCCAAAGGATTCGACTTCTCCTCAAATGCCTGGCTTAATGCACACTTCCCGATTCTCCCACTTTGTTGATAGCGGTGCTATTAGCCGGGGTGAGATGTAGCTGTTCTGATTACTCATTACTGTCGGCATAATTTGTCATTTTCCCATTAGCAATGTATGCATATACAGTTTCATTGTACTGTTTTTCTCAAAAAAATTATTTGAAACTAATTTGAATACATATCTGACATTAAATTCATTAATTGCATAATTAAAAGAAAAGAGGAAGGGACTCTAGTAGAACACATTACATGGTAATATTTACATATTGAAATCTTTGCTTGCTCTGCTTGCTTAGAGACAATGAGTAAAATCATTTTTAGGGCAATAAACTTTTGCCTTCAGAGGAAACCCTAGCACAAACCGTGCACTAAGTGTTACATTCATGCTAACATTTAAATATGTACCACATTCTAAAAAAGTATTTTCAAAGAGCATGGAACTTTTTAATAGTATTCAATCAATCAGGGAGGTTGCTAATGGACTCTAAGACTAATTTTATATACTGACACATCTGCTACTACCCTGTGAAAAACAGGACATGTTTGTTGCCCTGTAGATGTACTCTTACTTTTTGAAAATATTTACTGATAAAAAATAGATCTCATGTTGGGCAGAACATTACAGTAGGACGTTTCAATTCAAAACCAAATCGATTCAAGGACTTACTTGAGTTGCATGTCTTATTGCAGAGAGGTTACGATGCCTCAGACCTCTGAAAAAATGCACTGCAGGATTTGCCAGGCCCATTTCTCCACCACCGCCAATGCCTCCACTCCCACCACTAACACCACTGCCACCTCCCGCCACATTGTCATCACATGCACATAGAACTTCTTCGGCGCTAATGCCATGAAGCACTCTGTCCAGGTGCCCTGGTCATGAAAAGAACCAATCGTTTAATGGATAAAAAAGAATGCAGTGGATGATAAATGGTGGATACACAACATATGTAAATGTATAATGAACATAGCTACGGTTACGAATCAATGAAAACAAGATAGCCAAGACCATAAACACAACATTTGAATAAATTATTGTAATTTTTTAAAGACAAAAACAGATAACTGGGAAAATATTGCCTAAAATTATCACAAACTGCCACTAATTCTTGAGTTTCAAATACATAACTTTTCAATAATGTGTATGTAGAAAAGGGAATTATAACACTAACATTTAACCCTCTGCAGGTGTAGGAGTCTGAAAAAATATTAAAAACTCCTTATAGAACACAGCTACAGTTTTGACAACTAAACATAGTTTAGCATATTTTCTCTGTGATACAAGGAATTATGGAACAAATGATCTTAATGCATTGTGTAAAGCGGTTCTGCCGATACTATATGCATATAAATTAATGATTTAAGTTTAGATCTAAGAATAAAGTGAGAATTAGTACAAACCATTTTTGTATTAAGTATTTCAATCAAATGTATTTTCTCATTCACTTATAAGAGTTCCGTTAAAAACAGTAAATTGAGTCCAGGGAAATATTAGGCTTCACATGATAGTGGCTATTTAGCAACTATCCTATACCTCTTATCATTCAGTTCATATTATTTGGTATTCTACCATATATGGTAGGTTTTGGATGGACATAGCCTAACACCTCTACAATTCTTGGCCTTGCCAAACACAACACAACCTGACCCCACACTACAATTCACCATTCTCCAATTCTGCATATGTTTTACCTCCTTTCATTCCATCCAACATCCCTATCAATATCCTACAGTCTTCAATATTCCATTCCCAGTCAAAATGCTTTGCATTCACTTTTCCTGCCTCCTTTGGATTTCTCCCAACAATCCTCCCCCACCCTGATGCTCCTTTGGGCTTAGTATTAGGTGAGCCCTACTCTCTCACCTATCAAACCAGCCTTTGGGTCAGTGTTTGCCATTTCCATATGTTTCTATTCCTTACTTTCCTGTGGAAACGTGAAGTCTTACATTCCTTTATTTGTGCTTTCGGAAAACTATGAAATCTGAACAGAATGATAACATAAAGATCTTAATTTGAAATTGCCAAAAACAAATTGAAGCATACAGAGAACTACATACCTACACTAATGGGTACAGGTGGGGTACCTACACTAATGGGTAACTCTCCAATTCATGTACACACACTTATTTAGACAAACATGTATGATGTGTACTCCATGATTGAAAACACGTGCCGAGACAATATTCTTTCTTTACAAAATATCTGCATAAATTTTACCATGAAGTATCATTTGCCAGTTTTAGAGATTGTTTGATGCTTGTACTTTTTGCCACTTCTCGTGTACAAATATGTGCAGTATTTTGGAGAGGACTACTTTGGTGGTCAAGACTCACAACTTGGTTAACTGATTTGAATTGCGCTCCAGCAATACAGAAATTCAGTCATAAGAGAGTTTTGGAATATGCATCACCCCATACATATTGTGCACAAAAACCACCCATTTACATTTAAGGAACACAATCCAACATACCTGTTTCCATCTGCCAAACATAAACAGTTCCATCTGAGCAGCCAACAACCATGAAATCATCCAGAGGTCGCCATTTTATTGTAACGACAGGAAAAAGATGACGTGATGCCAAAACAACACACTTGCGTTCTGTTAATCCTAGGAGGGCCACAGAATGATCACTCCCAACACTGCATACACACTTTTGTATCCGTGGCTGTTTTAGGGGAGAAATTAAAACAAGATCATTAACCAAAAACCATACTGCACTGGTGGGTGCATACAGGACTCTGGAAACTTCTCAGGGAATCAAAATGTTAACAGATCCTGAAACTTGGTTATTTTTACCCGAACTTATTTTTCAGCCAATCATAACACATACAGGTATGTAAAATATACATAATAGAATTGATGTATTTGTCAGATTCTTCCATAAAATAATTTTCATATTTACAAAGCATTCAAATATTATATGATTAATCACACAATACTATTGTATATTTGGGCTAAATATGTAATACAAACATTTCATACATTGCCATATGTTTCAAACATCTCATGTATCAAGAGGCAATTCCAAAAACCTAGACATGTACAGACTCGGCCTATTTTCTCTTCAACTAAAATTCTCAGGGAGAGGACTAGCTGTTAGCTCAAGAGCCAATAATATCAGTACTGACAGTAATACATGTCAGCCAATTTTGGTGGAGTGGATTCTACAATGAGTTAATGACTCTCCACAATCAATCTTACCACTTCTTTTGGGATTTATTCCTTTCAAGCTGTCACATATAAAGATGAGACAAACACTAAACAGGACAAATTCATCAGATTAATAGTTGGAGCTTATGGTGAAAGGAACATGCAACACAATAAGTATAACATGATACAAATATATGAAAAAATTCAATTAAATATCGGTAACTGAACAACAGAATCCAAACAAGGGGATATTAAGAATTATGTGGCAGAAAAACTGAAATACACCTCATGACTTAAACACCAAATTCTGAGCAATCTTGAAGATTGCAAAGAAACCAAATACATTCTTGATGAACTGTCACAAGATAATTTTTAGGTGTTGGTGATGATCTTCAATTCCCAATTAAGCTATCTATTCAATATACAACATCGGGGTTGACTTTCAAATTTAATTATTGATTTACCTGAATTTTATGAAATTTACACACATTAACCCTCATTGTACAAAAAACTATGAGAGTGAAAATTGCATCGAGTGTTCAAAATATTTTATTGCATATTTGTTTTGGACCTTCTCCATCATACCAGAAACAATATCCTGCCATGGAGAATTTTGGAGAAGTTTGGAGAATTGAGAATCTTGGAGAAACATAAGATGGCACTTTATGTGATTTCTGCTCAAGCCCTCTCAACAATATTAGCAGCAAACACTGTAAAAACATTGCAGCTCAACAACATAAACTAAGCACTAGTACAACTTACTTCGGATCATATGATTTTCGATGTACATGGAAATTTTTGGGATAAATAAACCACGCAAGGGGACTTACTTTAATTGTAAGTAATAGTGCATCACACTGGAGCTCTATGGCTTGCATTATTAGATTGGTTTTTTTGTTGGAGACTGGCTGGATCAAGAGAGGACACTAAAAATTACCTCCAATACAGCTGAGTGCTTGAAGTAGTTGTCTACAATTTGATACAAGCGTTGCTTACTAGCCTGTGAAACTCTAATAGCAGCTGACTATTGCCTAATATATGGAATGATTACTTAATGGAATTCTGAATCAGTGCTTCAAAATATGTTACAATAATATTCTAAATTCTAAATTCTCTATTCTAAATTCTATGCTACATTAACCATTTCATGAACATACTAATAATTTTCCAGTAATATGTAATACCCAACCATTAGAAGGCGCAACCATATTTTCATAAGCAAAATGTGAAAATAGTCACATTAACATGTAAATTATAGCCCTCATTTTAGACATTTACATTTCCTTGACATCTCTCCTCTCTTACTTTCCTCAAGGGACCTTCACTTTCACTGGCATATATTATACACATGGTTCAAGATTATAAGTATTCACAGATAAAAAAAACCATAAACACAGTAATCAATCCGAAGGTCGGTTTAGTAGGTGATGGTAGAGTTCACCCATCTACCAAGCCCGACGGCGTGTGAATATTCACACATCAGGGTAGGGGGGCCAGTTCCTTTCCCTGTGCCGGTTATGGTTTCCCAGGAAGACCTGGCACCCGAAAAATCAACTAGCTTTATTCACAGATATTGTACATAAATTATTGAAGGGAGGGAATGAAAGAGATTGAGTGGATTCTAAAGGAGATGATTGAATCATGAGACTACAACTTGGTATCTGGGCTGGTCGTAGTCACAGCAGGCATTACATTGGCCAGGGATGGGAATGGACTGGGAAAGGTTCAGGGAGTCCAGTATACACAACCCAAGTTGGGAAACCTGTTGTAGACTATCCACTCTTCCAATCTCCAAGTGACAGTCATTTGAAACATGGCATGAAGCAGAGGTTGAAGGACCTGGGGTAAGGGTCTACAATGGATACATTCAAACATTGGTTATAAAAATGACAAATGTTTAAACCGTGATGGTGCATGTCGAAAAGTGAGCAAATATAAGTAATAATTGCAAGAGGGTATAATAAAAAAAAGTTGGATATGTTTTGAAAATACTCTAGAATGGGCTCTGCTTTCTGAAAGACTATAGTAACATAGTGAGGCAGTGGGTTGAGCATTGAGTTTAATGACCAGAGAGTCAAGGTTCAAATTTGATGCCTCTAGAAACACACATCACCCCAGCTGTGAGAAGTTTCAAGAAACCAGATCTTCCTGGGAAACCACAGGCAGCATAGGAAAAGGAACTGGCCCCTACTCTGATATAAAATTTTCACATAGAGCCTAGTACGACGTGAGTCATGCCCCAACATATCACACCAGCCTTCAGTTTGAGGATGTATCATGAGGTGATAAATAATAAATGGCTTTACATCCCTGGATCAATTAATGCCAGGAATTGAAAATGGGAAAATAGGCTATGGTTAATATCCTGATCAAACAATCAAGTTTTCACTTTCATATAAATGAATATATTACAACTAGGCTATAGAAATTCCACAATTCAGAGATGTATGGAACACTTCAGAGTTATGCTCTCATATTGAACTCATGTGAATATTAATGAGAAACTTACGCTACAGTCACTGGGTGGTACCAAAAGCTGGGTCACCTCCCCAGCATGAACACAGAAGCGATGAAGCAAGGATGCCGTATTGAGGTCCCAGAGGCACACGGCAAAGTCCACCCCTCCTGAGACCAGCTGGGATGGTTCATAATGAGAGTGGACATTGTGGGGGTACAACAGGCAGTTCACCCTCCCAGAGTGACCCAAGAGGAGTTGGTGTGGTGGCCAATCTATTTTGAATACAATGCAAGAGGTGACAGGACTTCTTACCAACTCAACAATGTAGAAGTATAATGATATAATGCCATAGCATATGCACATAAAAAGCTCCAGTTTTGGCATCCATATCATCGAATGCCTTTATGTTAAATAAAGAATTTTAAATTTATTGTGAAACAGTATGCTTAGTCCACGGTGCCTGGTTGCAACATAGCTACTCTAATATTTGTGAGCAGAATCCCCATAGCAGGCAATTTGAAGAAAATAATTATTACTACATTTTTTGGTAGTTTGTCATATAAACTAGGTTTTTGATGGACACAAACTGAACACCACTACACCAAACTGATCTTCACCTAGGTAGTTGTTTGCAATACTAAGTAACCTTCTATCAATGATTCTATTTATTTTACTTTCGCTGCATGTGAAATTGCACTTATGGTCCTATTGTCCTCACATAATGCCCCTTAACTCTTTTATGAATGGGATCTAAATTGCACTGAATGGTTGAGGCCTTAACTTTGTAGAATTCCATTATTAACTTAGGAGAAAAATTATATCTTTGCTTTCTACAGAATAGACTTTATTCGTCGACTAGTTTCGTTTACACTGTAACATCATCAGGACTAGTGGTACAATATACATTTTTCTGAGTTATATACTAATTTCGGGTGGCGGATGGGAAGTGAAAGGGAAGGGAAGGGAGGGATGGGAAGTGAGGGAGTGTAATTAAGGAAAGGGTAGGTATGAGGGGGGGGGGGGGGAAAGGGTTGGTAAGGGAGCGTGGGTCTGCGTCATGGGGATTTTTTGAGGTGTAGAATAGGAATGTCCAGGAGGGGTGAGTGGAAAGGGAAGAGGTGGTCATTGGTTATCCTTTCCTTCCTCTTAACCATTTTTACAATTTCTAACTGCTCCCAGATATCCAGCTGCGTCCCTTTCTTCACTCCGTGCAGTAATTGGGGGGTGAAATCCGCTCGGTGGCCTTCCTTCGAGAGATGGGTTGCGAATTGGGACATTCCAGTGTTCTTCATGAAATCCCTCCGGTGTTCTTCCGCTCGAACCTTTATGCTCCTTCCTGTCTGACCAATGTACTTAGCGTCACAGTCGCCACATTGTAATTGGTAAACCCCGCTCTGGAGAGTTGGTTTCATGGGGTCTTTGACTGTAGGTAGCAAACTCCTTAGGTTTTTGTTATTGTAAAAGGCAGGTTTAATGTTCAAATCCTTTAGTACACCGCCTATTTTAATGGAGGGTTTTCCTACATATTTGATGCGTCGCCACGAAGCTAGGTCTCTGGGTGGGGGACAGTAAATTTCTCTGAATAAAAGTTTTTTCTTTTTGTTATCTAGCAAATCATCAATCAATTTCTCTGTGTATCCATTGGCCAGAGCAATTTTTTTAATATTGGTTATTTCCATTGTGAAGGCTGAGGGGTCTAAAGGGATAGCTAATGCCCTGTGTAGCATGCTGTGAAAGGCTGCAAGTTTATGGTGAAATGCATGTTTCGAGGATGCATGGATGACCTGGTCTGTACAAGTAGGCTTGCGGAAAATTGAAAATTTGTGTACTACTACTTGTACAGACCAGGTCATCCATGCATCCTCGAAACATGCATTTCACCATAAACTTGCAGCCTTTCACAGCATGCTACACAGGGCATTAGCTATCCCTTTAGACCCCTCAGCCTTCACAATGGAAATAACCAATATTAAAAAAATTGCTCTGGCCAATGGATACACAGAGAAATTGATTGATGATTTGCTAGATAACAAAAAGAAAAAACTTTTATTCAGAGAAATTTACTGTCCCCCACCCAGAGACCTAGCTTCATGGCGACGCATCAAATATGTAGGAAAACCCTCCATTAAAATAGGCGGTGTACTAAAGGATTTGAACATTAAACCTGCCTTTTACAATAACAAAAACCTAAGGAGTTTGCTACCTACAGTCAAAGACCCCATGAAACCAACTCTCCAGAGCGGGGTTTACCAATTACAATGTGGCGACTGTGACGCTAAGTACATTGGTCAGACAGGAAGGAGCATAAAGGTTCGAGCGGAAGAACACCGGAGGGATTTCATGAAGAACACTGGAATGTCCCAATTCGCAACCCATCTCTCGAAGGAAGGCCACCGAGCGGATTTCACCCCCCAATTACTGCACGGAGTGAAGAAAGGGACGCAGCTGGATATCTGGGAGCAGTTAGAAATTGTAAAAATGGTTAAGAGGAAGGAAAGGATAACCAATGACCACCTCTTCCCTTTCCACTCACCCCTCCTGGACATTCCTATTCTACACCCCAAAAAATCCCCATGACGCAGACCCACGCTCCCTTACCAACCCTTTCCCCCCCCCCTCATACCTACCCTTTCCTTAATTACACTCCCTCACTTCCCATCCCTCCCTTCCCTTCCCTTTCACTTCCCATCCGCCACCCGAAATTAGTATATAACTCAGAAAAATGTATATTGTACCACTAGTCCTGATGATGTTACAGTGTAAACGAAACTAGTCGACGAATAAAGTCTATTCTGTAGAAAGCAAAGATATAATTTTTCTCCTAAGGGATCTAAATTGATCTAATGACTTCTGACCAAATACCTTCATTATGGTCTTAACTTAATAAATAAAATGTAGTAAAAATTGGTATTTCACTGGTTTAGGATTGACACAGACTATACAATGATATATTTCCTAACCTCTCTTAATACGACCTGACACTACCATAAGCCCTCTTTAATTCTGCATACTCCCTTCCTCCCTTCATTCCGTCCAACATCCCTATTCTATTCCTGCTTCTTCCTCATTTGCCTAATGTTCTTAATTTGCCTAATGGATCAAAATTAAAGTAAAGGCTTGGTTCCATATTCCCACATATTCTTCCACATGCTTGCAAACCTGCATTGCAGCCAGTGGAAGGTATGCGAAGCACACTTGGTCTTTCATTGATTTCGCTAAGCAGATAGTGTTTCACAATATCCTGAAAACATTTGTTTGAGTTTATTATATTCCCTGTAACTTTGTGGTACAAGCACACTCATGCTCTGCTAAAAGATAACCAACACAAGTAATGCAAGTGAAAAATGTGCAGCAAGTACTCTGATGATGCAGGGAGAGAAGAGCAGAAGTTGGAGAGAGAAAGAGAAGGGAGAAAATCAGTATGGGAATGGGATTGGAGTCGGGAGCATGACAGGATAGAGGATATGAAGTGGTTTGTGTGTGTGTGTGTGTGTAGTGAGTAAGAAATAGAGATGTACTTGACGTACTTTTGTGTTTCATTTACCAAAATATCCCACTTTTCTACCAAATTCCTAACCAAATGTAGGACCACACAATTAATATTAAGTCTAATAGATCTATTAAAAATCCATAGACATGTCAATAATAGTATACCTTTGGGACTTCCATTTGAACACTACAAATTCAATGAATACAAGTTACCCAAAGCCGTACTCTTGGGGGCACTAGTTAGGGGACACGGGGGAGGGTGCAAAGAATAAGGATAAAAAAAAATAAATAAATAGATTAAAAAAAAAACACACACAAAAAAAAACTGCACACACTCTCTCACTCCGGTATTTGCAGTGCAAATTGACCGTTGCAAGTCACGGACACACACGCACTCAGGGTTTATGGGGGAAAAAACCCCTCGCCAGGGACCACACACTCAGACAAGGCAAACCAAACCACACGCACTCCTTCACTCCGGTATATGCAGTACAAATTGACCGTCGCAAGTCACAGACACACACACACTCAGGGTTTACGGGGGAAAAACCCCTCGCCAGGGACCACACACTCAGACAAGGCAAACAAAACCACACGCACTCCTTCACTCCGGTATATGCAGTACAAATTGACCGTCGCAAGTCGCAAACACACACGCACTCAGGGTTTACGGGGAATTAAACCCAACGGCAGGGACCCTTCACTCAGACAGACGTAAAGATAGAATAAGTAAAGGAACGGCACGCACTCCCTCACTCCGGTATTTGCAGAGCAAATTGACCGTTTGTGAGACGCAAACACACACGCACTCAGGGTTTACGGGGAATTTAACCCAACGGCAGTGACCCTTCACACAGACTACGAATACGGAAAGGAGGGAAGTACACTGTGATGCAGTGTACGTGGGAAAAAAAAAAAAAATAGTGCCGAAAACCTGACACCAGGTGTTTCGCCTGCCAAGCAGGCCTCTTCAGATTTTTCTTCTCTGAAGAGGCCTGCTTGGCAGGCGAAACACCTGGTGTCAGGTTTTCGGCACTATTTTTTTTTTTATTTTTTTTATTTTTTTTTTTTCCCCACGTACACTGCATCACAGTGTACTTCCCTCCTTTCCGTATTCGTAGTCTGTGTGAAGGGTCACTGCCGTTGGGTTAAATTCCCCGTAAACCCTGAGTGCGTGTGTGTTTGCGTCTCACAAACGGTCAATTTGCTCTGCAAATACCGGAGTGAGGGAGTGCGTGCCGTTCCTTTACTTATTCTATCTTTACGTCTGTCTGAGTGAAGGGTCCCTGCCGTTGGGTTTAATTCCCCGTAAACCCTGAGTGCGTGTGTGTTTGTGACTTGCGACGGTCAATTTGTACTGCATATACCGGAGTGAAGGAGTGCGTGTGGTTTTGTTTGCCTTGTCTGAGTGTGTGGTCCCTGGCGAGGGGTTTTTCCCCCGTAAACCCTGAGTGTGTGTGTGTCTGTGACTTGCGACGGTCAATTTGTACTGCATATACCGGAGTGAAGGAGTGCGTGTGGTTTGGTTTGCCTTGTCTGAGTGTGTGGTCCCTGGCGAGGGGTTTTTTCCCCCGTAAACCCTGAGTGCGTGTGTGTCCGTGACTTGCAACGGTCAATTTGCACTGCAAATACTGGAGTGAGAGAGTGTGTGCAGTTTTTTTTTTGTGTGTGTTTTTTGTTTTTTTTTTTAATCTATTTATTTATTTTTTTTTTTAAATCCTTATTCTTTGCACCCTCCCCCGTGTCCCCTAACTAGTGCCCCCAAGAGTACGGCTTTGGGTAACTTGTATTCATTGCATTCATTCGGCCGTAGTACGTTCCCTTTTGCTTTACTACAAATTCACTTTGCACCACCCATTTGAACATTACAAATTCACTTTGTAACACCATGTACCAAAATATCCTTGAACTAATTAATCTAGATAATTTGCAATAGCATTACTTTTAAATTTACCATCATATTGTTGGTGTCTTCCATGAAGCAACTGAAGCATTATGCTTTGTACTGCAGGTACAATTACTATTGAGCCATCTTCTCTACCACATACCAAACGTCCTTGTTGAGGTAAAAAGATACTGGCAGTAAGTTTAACTCCAGGAACTTCAGGGGTATCCTGCAAAATGGTTATCAATGAATAACAAATGAAAAAGCACGGAATATTGAAATGGAAAGAACTAAGTAGCTGCATATTACTGATTTTTAGGGCTTCCCTTAAGAGCATATAATATTTTCCATGCAACAAAATAACACTAGTACGCATCATTTAAAGCTTATATTACCCCAAAATTTACTTACAACAAAATTTTGGAATATCACATGGCTACAGTCTCAGTGTTTAGTACCACCTTATTTACTGAAGGAGGCAAATGAAAAGGTAGGTTATGAAAAACTGATTTCTAATGTTTAGGTAACATTGGTTAATACCAGATCAGATGATAGATGCAACTATAGAATATAAATGCATACTCTTCATGCTTTTACGGTATGGGCAGCATCAAGAAAAGACTTGTATAAGATTATGATTGGAATCTTATTCTCACCCATTAATCTTTTCCACACTCCCCTAGCCTTGCATACTTCTTTCACCTCTGTCACATTCATACAGTGTTTTATAAATGCTCTTCTTGAAACTTCTAGTTTGAGGGTAAATGCATCCAAAACAACAGTAATTGTGTTTGATTATAAGTACAGAAAGAATGATTGCACAGGAGGATACAAATCAAAATAAGTATTAAAGTAGATGAGTTTGTACATCTCAGCAGCATATTTGAATAAAAATTGGTGGGATAGATGAAGAGATAGTAGGGCATGAAAATTCCAGTAGAAAAGTTGTTGGTGGAGTACTATAGCAAGAAATATTGGTTCCAGGTACCAAAGTGGCAAAGAATAAAAGCGTACTATTCATGTTGTTGCATGGAAGTGAGATTTAAGAATATCAGAACAAGTAAATTTTCGACTAAATAGTCTACAATATAAATATATATTAGACTATTTATATATTAGTATAAAAAGAGATTATAGGAGAGAAGAATTCAATACTATGAAAGGAAGAGGGAGATTTGAAAAGTCATTGGTGAAAGTAGTTATAGAATCTCAAGGCAAAGGACTATTGAAACTATTGGGGACGTTCAATACGTATTCATGTAAATGAATCTACTTTTTACATATTTGAGGGCAACATGATCAACATTGGTTCAAGTATAAAAGAATGCAATTCATAAAATGTTAAAAGTCATCTTCAAAAAAATGAGTCGACATTTATACAGGGTATACAAATGAAAACTGAGAGTGACTTATGCAAAACTCTTTAAAAGAGTTTCCCTTTAAGAAGGAAGCACCATCTTAATTAGCAAAGTTAAAAATTGGAGCTGTAAATGAGAAATAAAATATTGTCATTACACAACTTTTATGATTTTCATAATTATTATCTACTCAGTGTAGTAAAGAACGAAATATAAGATGGTTTACATAACACGAGATTTATGTTATACAGATAAGATTTAATTGAATTCTTGAAGAAAAAATCTAATGAAAAATTATAAAACAATCAAAATATAATGCAGGAAATGCAGTGCAAGCAAGCATGAAATATGCAATTTACTCAATTTACCTTTTCTGTTGATCAATCCATAATTGAAAAAATTTCTTACTCCTTATAATCACTTCTAAAATTTATAAGGTAATGATGAAATTACCATTCTACTGAGAAAAATAATTATTTTAATTTAAAGGTTCAACGAACCAACTGATCCAGAATTCCAACTGGTGGTGGCTTCATCTCAGCCCAAGCTTTGGTGAGACTTGTGGTATAATTTGGCGGCAAACCTGTTGAATGTGAAATCAAATGACTAAGTAAGTGCGGAAAGAGAAAACTCATTTCATCATGCATATTTGGTATACAAGGATGAAAGCAAACACTTAAAGAATTACTACAAGTGAAATTAGTGTTATGTGCACTTGGTTTTACTCTTTTGTACTCTATTCTTTTCCTTTCAGGGGTGGTGGTGGGTGACATAATATGTAAATGACTGTCTAAATAATGGGCTCCTTATCCTTCCACGAATTTCATTAAATCTACCATTTTCAAAATAGCAGTGCATACAAAGTGCACTACTCAAGATAGTGTTTTAAAGGATCCAGGGACAGGACATTCCTTCACCTATGACCTGCCTAACAAGACATCAAATTTGTACGTTAAGTACTAATATTTTTTAATTTATTCATTAAATAAACTCAATCTTTAAATGCAAAACAAATCACTAAATAAATAAGCAATATGTAGGAGTAAATAATACAAGGGAGCTGACAGAAGAAATAATTTCACCTAGCCACCATTGTGGAGCATCACTGGCCATAATAGTGGCCGGAAGAATGTTTGACTGATGATTCAAGAAAATTAGTCCTCCTTGGGTGCTAGACTGGAAGTAAGTGAGATTGTGAAGAAACCTACGGATTTCAATGGAGGGGAGGAGTATGTGCTCACCAACCCAAGGAAGAGGATCTTCACCTGTTTAACCAAGATGAGCTTGTGAGTAAGACAGGCAGATTTCACACACATGCATCAGCCAAAATTCAGTGAACATTACTTAACACCCTGAAGGCATCCCATCTAATGAATGTGATGTTGCCAACCAAATGAGAACCAATTCAACCAAATCACAAAAATAGAAGCTGACACATCTCAATGCTGTGGGAGTCTCTCAACCAAATTATTCAATTAATCATTATTAATGATGCAGAATAATGGTGCCTTGTGAAAAAAACTATGGAACCAAGTTACACAAAAATATAAAAAGCTAAAGGAAGAAGTTATTGAAAGCTACCAAGAAAAAAATCAACCAGAGATTGATGAAGGGTAAACATTGAGAAAGCATACAATTGAGTGAAGAGTCACTTTGGACAAAGAAAAATGAAATATCACAAACACTAATTCTAATATATCTCAATAGAAAATGAGAAATAGGGAACAGATTGAAGAAGCATACCTGAAGAACTGGATCAAGTACCAGAACTTGTGGAAGATGACTGAATGAAAGATGAGAGCTAGGTGTTCCAAGAAACTGCAGGAGGTGCCATAACAGTAACTTTTAACAGAGTCATCCGCAATATGCGCATTACAATTCAACAATTACAGAGTGTAAAAGTCATTCACCTTAGGCGAATGATTTTTATTCTCTGAAATTGTTGTATTGTAGTGAGAGTGAGGTGGACAAAGAAGATCAGACATACTGACTAATAACTTCAGCAAAACAGAGAAAGGAAAGAAGAACAAGGTGGCCAGAGCAGACAATGCCGATGGAGCAATTGTTAAGGTAATCAGAGGTAAACCCAAAGACAGTATTTTCGATATAAACAATGACAGTGGAAGTGAAAGATTGTCAGAAGACTTTGAAAAGAGCATAGTGACAGCAATAACATAGAAACTGTGGATTGTAGACACGAGAAAAACCAAGCATTGAGTCTAGCACCACATGCATCCAAAAATGTACGAAATTAGCAGAATTAGAGTATAAGGAAATGCTGAAGAACATATTGGATTCAGAGAGAATGGAGGAATGAATGAGGCCGTGCTCTTGTCTAAGGATGAAGATCAAAAAAATGATACATGTCACCTACTCACTGTTATGATATTAGCAAATTTAGAGAAAGCCTTTAACAATGTTGAAAGGAAAAACTAATTTTACTCAATGGTGGTATCTATTGTGTATTTTTCACATTTATTTTGTTATACATACATATACGAGGTCTGTCTGCAAAGGATCCAGCCATAAAATATTTTGAGAAAAATAGCTAACCTAGCACAATGAGGGCTTAGTCCCCTTCGAAGTACTCCCCTTGGGACCTCACGCACTTATCCCAGCATCTCTTCCACTTCTCAAACCATTCAGCAAATTCCTTATTCAGAATGGTCATCAGATGCCTCATTGCATTCTCTTTTATCTTGACAATATAAAGAATTTCATGCTGAAATTGCAGGTGACTTGCTCCAAGCCGTGAAAAATGGCCTAGGTTTTTCAAAAAAAGTCATAAATGGAGATGAGTCATGGTTAACACAGAAACCCAGTTTTCCCAAAAGTCGGTTGACAAGATAAAGGAGTATGCCACGAGGCAGCTGATGACCATTTTGAAAAAGGACTTTGCCGATTGTTTTGAAAGTGGAAGAGAGAGACACTGGGATAAGTGGGTGAAGTCCCAAGGGGAATAGTTTAAAGAGGACTCAGCCCTATGTTGGCTATTTTTCTCAAAATATTGCATGGCTGGACAGTTTTCGGACAAACCTTTTATCTGACCCCTGTCTCTGGGATCTTAGCAAGCCAAAAAAACTTGTTATTATGTGTCCACATAATAACATAGGACCTGGGAGCCAAATCACAAAAGTTGACCAAGACTGAGGTGAAAATAAAAACAATAAAATTTAGATAAGAAAGTGGACTCATTACCCATCTAACTCAGCTGGTATAGTTAGAAATTATCTCAGTAAGAAAAGGACACAAGATGAAATGAAGGCAAGAAACACATTACCTGGAGGTTTGACAAATTCTTCTTGACGAATTTGCGCCAGTTGACCATCAGTGACATCAGGAACATTCCACAGGATAACATTTCCATCTGAGTCTCCTCTTAATAAATACTTTGATGATTTGCCATGCCGGGCAGGACCATAGAAATATTCCACTGCAGGTGGGCAGGAGAGAGGCTGAAAAACATTTTGGTGACTTTCCTTTAACTCTGAATTAATCATTCATCAAAGATAATTCTTGATTAAATAGCATTGAAGAATTAAAAGGCTATTTTCTTCCAGTAGAATGGGGAAAATTAACAAGGTACTAGGTACTATTGGTTTTCCATAAGTTAAATTGTATCACAATACCCAATTGGTGAACACTAAGTTATCACAAAAAGAGATTGCCAGGGTAAGCAATAAAAAACTACAAGCATTAAATATATTACCACCAGCCTGTGAATAATTTCTCAACCAAGCCATTAAACAAATAAAGAGACAAATACACTAAAAGTACTTCATTCATTATCTTTAATATTATTTGGTTTCATTAATAACTAGTTTTAAAAGTTATTTTCATATATTCTATTGATTCACATATGGAAAATTGCCAGTACTGCTGGATTGGCTACCCTGTACCACACTAGTTAGGTGTGGCTGGTCTGCCATGTGAATGGTCATTGAGCTCTCAAGAGTGTTGGTTGGCACAGATCATTGTGATTGTGATTGTGCTTGTACTGTATCTGATGATTTAACCTACATATTGAATACTATCTAATTTCCACTTATTATTCCCAGAATCTATGTCCATATCACATACTTTCAAACACTACTCTCCTTAGGGGTTAGGTGGTAGAAGACACCCCAGTCTCAATATCTAAAATAAAGACGACTATCTATTTATTTCCTTTTCTGAATTGCCTAACTTGAAAGCACCTGATCTCTCCATTATAGCCTTATGCCCTTGGATTTAAGATTTTACATTTAACAATCATAGAAAAGGTTTTATAAGTTCTCTAATATAAAATTTGTATTTTAAATAACTCCATCATCAAATTGGCAAACCTAGAAAGAAATAAAATATATAATACATCAAAAACCAGTTTAGCACAGTAACACTTGGTGAACTATTTCCCTGAACTGTCTCCCAACAGGTTTCAACTGGATGCCCTTTATAAGTCTCAATTCTGAGCTGATTCTTTAATTTGCCTGTAGTTCTATCATTTATTATCCCATCATTCAGCCCAATCCTTCTTATTCCCCTCACTCTCCAATCAAGTTTTCCTTCTATAACTCTTCTTAGGAAGCAATTTTAGCATAATATATGCCCCAACCAAGATTTTCTTAAATTTCTCTCAGCAATTTTCTTCCCCCTCCTACTCTCGTTCCTCCCTCAGAGAGAGGAAGATGGTACAGAATAAATGAGCAGAAATAATTGTGGGGATGTCTGGGAGTAGACATTTGATAATGGTGGGGTATTGGAACACAATGGTGAGTGAAGGGAGAGATGGAGAGTAATGTAGGTAACTATCGTTTAGGAACAAGAAATGACCACAGGAAGAGAGTAATCAAGTTCTAAAGGAGATGGGGTTTAATCATAAAGAAAACTTGGTTTGAACACCACAGTATGCATAGGTACACCTGGAAAATACCCAGGGACTCAGATAGATATCAGATAGACTACAGACACAGATTTGAGAACAGGATGATAAATTCTCAATTTTCTGGGAAGGATGCAGACTCAGATAATAATTTTGTACTAATTAAGTGTAACATCACATTCAAGAGGACAAAGGAAAATGAATGAGGCATTGGAATGTGGAAGCATTAATAGGAACAAAAAGATAGTAGTACCAGGAGGCAAGAGAAAAATGTATGAGAGGATATGCAGATGGATACAGTAAAAATGGACCAGGATGGACCAGTGGCCAGACCAGTAGCATGCACGACTCTCATACCAAGGGTTGCAGATTCGAGACCGTAGCATGGAGAATATTTTTCTGGCCATTTTCTTGAAAAACAAAAACCTTGGAGAAAGCCTTTGACAATGTGGAATGGAACAAGATGTTTGGACTGCTGGAAAAACTCAGAATAAATTACAATGACAGAATAATAATCTATCAGCTATACAAAAAGCAAGTAGCCACAACGTGAATGAGAGATGGAAGCCATATAGAGGATACAATTAGCAAAGGAGTTAGACATGGATGCAACCTCTCACCTGCATGTTTATCACGTACCTGTAAGAGGCCATAAGAGAATCACAAGGCATTGCATTAAACAGAATTAGGACCAATGGAGAAGAGATACGCATGCTACGCTTCACCGATGATATTGCAATGATAGCAGAAAACCAGGAGGATCTTCAAAGATCACTAAATGTGTTGGATCAAGTTCTACAAATATACAACATGAACATTAACTAGATGAAGGTCAAATCCTAGTTTGGGGAAGAAAGAAGTGGAATACAGTAGTCACACTGAAAGGACAAAAATTAGAGCGAGTGGATTCCTTCACCTATCTCGGAAGTACTATCACATGGGAGGGACGAAGTACTACAGACATCAAGCAAAGGATAGCTAAAGCTAAGAGAACATTCACAATGAAAAGACAACTGCTGTGTTCAAAGAAGATAGAACTACAGACAAGGAAACATTTCGCGAAAACATTGGTATGGAGCGTGGCACTTTATGTATCAGAAGGATGGACCATTGGAAAATTAGACCAGAAAAGACTAGATGCCTTCAAAATCTGGTGCTGGAGATCAAATTGCTTAAGATCAAATGGACGGATAAAATAAGAAATGAAGTATAAAGAAGAATAGACAAAGAACGGGCTTTATGGAACACCTTAGAGAAAAGATGAACCAGATGGATTGGACAAATCCTGAAGCACAATGGATTTGTGAAGAATATAATAGAAGGAAAAATAGAGGGAAAAGTCTCACGAGGAAGGCCAAGGGCTATGCCTGACTAGTTTCTAAGTGCCGTTCTCCCCAATCATAATCATTTCGCTAATCCTTTGCCAACAAATCCGACGTCAGGCAGGCTTTTTGCAACATTGTATTGATCCCCCCTCCTCCCAACCTGCTAATTTGTCAATATTACCAATCCTCCTTCTCCACCTCAAACCATAGACTTTTAGCCCCCCTCTTCCTAGCTCAACCAATCCTTTCTTTCCTACCTCCTCTTCCCATCCGCCCTGAGATATGAATACATACTGTGCTTCACTTGCATTTTTACCTGATGATGTTATACTGTAATGAAACATGGATCATGAGAATAAAATTTTATGTGGAAAAGCAGTTGTTTCCTTGAAAAACGTCAATATTTAGCAATATTTAAGATCATATACTGACAATGAATCAATTGCAGTGCACTTGGTCCAGAGTGTGCAGTATGTTTTTTGCAACTGGGATCTACTTAAGAGAAACTGGACATTTGCAACCTGGAACTGGAACCAGAAGATCATGGTTGTTCTAAATGTTATTATGTATGCATTGCAAAATGAATTATTAACACCACCGAATATCTTCCCTTTGATAAATTACTGTTTTGATCCACCTAATCGTATGAGTAAAGGAGGTTTAATAAATGCTGCACTTACCTTTTCCGATGGAACAGACAGAATGCAGTACAGAAATGGATTGTCAGCATCTACCGCTCTTGTATGGAAGTCCTTGTGGTCAGCAATGCAACTATGATGGTAAGAGACAAGGAATGGAAAGGAAAAGACAAAAAGGTGATAGGTAGGATGATAAGGAATCATGTAAAAAGTATGGAAACTGAAACACTTAAGGGACATTTTGCAAGTCCGAGATGAGGAAAACATCTTTAAAGGAACGAGCAATGGGGGAGGGGAAGTATTTGGGAGAGATCTTGAGAAGTCTCATCCAGTACAGGAGTTAACACAAGGAGCAGTATCAAACTGAAGTTAAAGAGGCCAAAGAAGGAACATATCCTACATGAATACTTACTCAATTATCATAATACATGAAGAAACTATTTACAAATGGATTACATGAACTAATATTTCTCATGTCTCTCTTCACATTACCTCATAAAATATGACATTTGAAATATTACATGCTATCCAATAAGTATTTTCAATTAATCTATCTGGCTAAATTCATTTATGACAAAGTAATAAATCATTTTAGAATGACGAAAGAAAAAATATTTAGTTTAGCATTACATTTTGATCATTAACATCGATTTTTAATTAATTTTGTGAATAAAGAGTGATAGAGAAAATATTAAAAACAAAACATACAAGACAATGAAATAATGTACTGTGGTCACAAAACAAGCAAATGGACAAAGAGAATAAAGGGCATGCAAAATGAGGTCACAAAGGTTTTAATTGCCTTCAGGTCAATTAACTGATTGTTTCTAAGAATAAATCATTCAGTCTAAAATTAAATAATAATCATTAAAAAAAATAAGGATCCCAAATATAAAAGTCACCTCCTTGGAAGTTACATACTTCAAACACACATTCCTTTTGCAACTTCTAGCCCATGAAACTGAAGAACAATACGCACTGATGGCAATTAAAATTCAATGATACACCAAATAGATAAATTATGAATATTTACTACAAAAGCAATAACAATAATGTAAACATCCAAAACAGAGCAACACATAAATGTCACAGTGCATCACAGGAACCATAACATGTTAAGGCATATGATAATATGTTTTGATTACTATTGACAAAAAGCAATGAACACAAATACTTGCTTTGCTGTAGTGCCAAGCACATTGAAAGGTAGGCTTGAGGTGCATGGAATAAAAAGTACACAGTGATAAATAGGTAATTGTAGAAGTAAACAGGTTAAAATGGAAATGTGCATAGTATAACCCTTAAACATGCATAACCAGTGAATGATATAGAAAAAAAACTTAATATGTAATTAGAACCAACAGGCTGTTACCCTCAGGAATAAGTTAAAGGATGAAATATTAAAAAGTAAATTAGATAAGTACACAGTTTTTCCACTTGGGATTTCATTGAACTAATGAAAGAGTCAAGTCAGTAAAATGATTTTTTTTTTAATGTTAGATATTAAAGATTAGAAATATCGTTATATTATTTACAAGCTGCTGGACTCCCATAAATACTGCACTCACTGGGGGTTTCAGGCTATAATTCATATTTTCCCAAATTCATCCCATTGCACATAAATGAAGGTTTCATAAAAAACTGGTTATCATTATGCTCTTTGCAGAATTGCCATGCTAATTGTTGTTCACTCAGATTCAAAATTGAATAAGTTGGTACATAGAGTATTCAAATTATGGCAAAGAAGAATATTTAACAAAATTCGTACAATATCTATTTCATGATAGGAAAGAGACACCCTCATTCTAATAACATGAATGCATAGTTGTGGCCTGATGCACTGCTATATCTTCATACACATATACCTTTCGTCAAAATTCAGTATTAAATAAATTAAAAGCCTTTGGAATTAAATCTTAATATTCACTGCTTTCATTAGATGTCTTGAAATTATTTTTTTACTAAAATCTTCAGCCTATTGTATATTCTTAAAAAGGAAATCATTACTTAAAACAAATTAATAAAAACTATGAATGGGAGTAGACCAGGTGCAATTGGTATAAAGTTTTGCCAAGATCTCGACAGGCAACAGTCACGAAGATAAAGATTATAATGAATGAGAAATTACAAAAAAATTTTTAATGTTAAAGGCACCAAAAATAAGGAATTACTTTGTGGAATACATGAATAAATGAGTAATGTATAACACTGCTCATTCTTATGGCCAACAAATTTAAACATAACTTCACTACAGTTTTTGATTTTGCTATATCGGTATTCAGCTAGAATGTGTGTAAATGTGGTTGTTTGGGAAATGCACTCTCAGATGTGACAAGTGTCTTTCTACTTTAAAATAATTCACCTCAGTTTGAATAAAATTCTTTTACTTTGCTCTGATAAATAATTTAACACAAACAACATCAACCATTCATACAAAGAAATCAGTTTTAAAAAATTGCATACACTTGTCCATTCCCTTTCAACTTACATTGATGGTACACTTACAAAGCTTTTTACATAAGCAATTGGGCTAAATAAAAATTTTAAAATAGCTATTGGACTAAAATTTGGACTTGGTGGAACAATGACAAACCTATAGACACAACAACATTAATAACCTCCCAATTTTAATTGCTACAATAATTTAACAACCTGAGTATGTAGATTGACACATTGTGAGATTTAAAATCGAACAGAAGTTATTTGGATACTTTTCCAAATATTTACTGCCTTTGATTTATTTCAGATTACTAATTGTTTTTCTTTCTTAAATTTTGGAAAATAGCAAGTTGTGCTTAAAATTTCTAATGGAGTGATTATTTTTGATAGCATTAAATGTGTAACATATTATTGTTTTAATGATACTAATGCTTTATGGATTGCTGCATCAGCTAAATTCATGTTGATTAGAAATTATCAATATAAAATTAAATATTATATGCCAAAAGTTTATTATTATTATTGTTTTAAGTATAAAATGCAAACAAAATTAACATAAATTATCATAACCATCATAAAAGCTTGAAGTAAGGTTTTACGCAAAAGGCAGCATAAAATAAGTTTTAATTATATGAGGGATAAAATTTTGGTAGAAATATTAAATCATGCAGATTGAAGGATGAATTTTCAGATCAGAGAAATTATTATTTAGAAATGGAAAAAATTGCAGGTTTTAGATATTTTCAATGATGCATAGTGAGATAAATAAATAAATCTTGATTGCACTTCATGTTCTTTCCTATTAGTGACCTCACTACTACTATGGCATACCATGTACCTAGGGCCTAAACTTTTACCCTAAACCTTTTACTTTTAAACTTTCTTGGGCCAAAACTGATTGTCCTCCAAGTAATAATTTGCCATCCTCTACATTTATTAATGATCCTATTAGCCACCTTTGCTGAGTGTAAAATCAACCATAAAAATTAATGCCATCAATATATAACAACAATTTTATCATTCTTCTCAAGACATAATGAGCACAACAAAAGAGAATAGAGCCAAATTACTTTTGAGTATGGAGTTTTTCCTATTCCCATTACAACATTACCTGTTTATTTTAAACATTTGTAAGCATAAGTATGGTCTTAAATATGAATGCAAATAGACTTTAAGGATTAATTTTCCTCAGCTAGTTGGGTCAATACAGTTACCAGCACATTTAAGTAAAAAGCCTTTTATAATAATTCTAAACTTTACAGAACTTATGCTTTTTCATTGTGAACTTTGAAAAACAAAACAAAAATTTATTTTTTCTCTCTTGGACCTGCATTTAAACAATCAGGAGCCCTTCCCTACACACATTTCTACCACATATCCTTCATTTTAAAACAATGGCAGTTGTCATTTTGGTCTCAGAACAACACAGAACTCAATATGAATAAAGAATGATAGGAAGTAGTAACAATGACTTTTCGTCTTCACTACAACCAACATACAATATATCCATAAATCATGTTTCATTCAATGATGACCCTTAGAAAATAATATTATTTATTATACATAGAGTAAACGTCACAACATGATATTGTTTACTGGCTAACTATTAAGTTTTAACTGTAAAAGTTAGCCAGTAAGTAAAACTGTAAAGTACGATTATTTACCATTATTGTAGATTATTAGTATGTATGGCAAGTGGATGTCTACTTACTGATAATTATTTTTAGCCCTCACAAAGTGAGTGACAAATGAATGCAAAAAAGGAGCAAGTATAGAGGGAAATAATAATAGTGTCAAAGGAGCCAACTATACCCCTACGATAAGTTTATACAGATGAGATCATATTGAAGTTTCTATGACGGCTTGCAATTTAGTTCTATTGCACATTAATCCTTATAACATGTGATAACTAATTACATTATGAAAACACACTACATAGATTTAATTGCTCATAATATTGTATAAACACTCGACTACATACAACATATCTTTCACATAGGGCACATTCTTTCCCCTTTAAAGAAAACTCATCTTTAAAATTTCATTGCGTAAGTGTGATCTACCTTTCCTGTTTCCTACTTACACCTTCCTCCTCCTCCTCATTTATATTGGACACACATTTGAGAGATCAACAATAATTATTCATCAATAATTATAAGGATAACAAGCTCTTAAGATGCACTCACAATCATAAAAGTGAGGTTATCTACAGCCATGAGTACCCAACAATAATTCATAAGTTAAAATAAACACCTGATAAGTTCAATTACCAGTCTGCATTTAAAAATGTTGAAGGAAAAGTTGTCAATGGTACATTCAGAACTAATATGTGTACTTATTTGTACGGTCTATCTGTATCTCAAAATGCAATCAACAAAGGTTCTTTTTTTCAATTCTACACTCATATGAACCTGTAATTTGCATAACGGTTTTCATGGTGAATGCCTTATTTGGACATGAAACATGAATAATGTACACATAAGGCACTTGGAAAATATTTCACAAGGATCAGTGACATATTCCCTCAGGAATATTTGCAAATGTGGTTGTGGTATACTAGTACTTCTTCAATGGATAAGGACACTGTAGAGAGGAAAGAAGAAATATGAATGGATGCCTTTGAACACTCCCTCCTAAACCCAATATATTTGATTTAGGACCAGATCTGATGTGGTCGAACTGTTCCATAATGATGAAAACAAGTTTGTAATTTTTCTCCAATAATATTAATTCTGACATACGAGGTCTGTTCAAAAAGTATCGCCAATTTTTGAATTATCGCGGGTTACGTACATTTGATTTTTTTGTGGTATTTTGTTGGTACTGGTGTCTCTCACTTTTACTGAAAAGTTCGGCCATTTTAAATGTTCAGTTGGTATGTATTGTATTCAGTTCAGTATACTTGGACGTTGGAAGAATTTGGTAAGTCAACAATCATTGTCAATTACACAAAAAATAACACATGCTTTAGAATTTGTTTAAATTTAATGTAAACGTGACATGGTCAGTTTTTCTATATTTTATTATTGTTAATTCATTTTATTTACAAAATAAGTAGCAATTAAACAAAATTCAGGTGGTGACATTATCCGACATCAAAGAGAGGTTCCAACAGCAAAGAAAAATTTATTAAATGAAGAACACAATGTATTTTTCCACTGTTCTTTATTCTTGTACAACTAGTTTCAACGCTTAGGCACCTGGTGATGATGCCTAAGCGTTGAAACTAGTAGTACAAGAATAAAAACAGTGGATATATACATTGTGTTCTTCATTTAATAAACATGAACTTCCACAAAGTTGAGCCTGAAACAATTACATACATAAAGAAAACTTTAGTTGAGCAGATAGATATAGCTATAAACCTCTTTTATATTAGCATAGAATGATATGAAAATAATGTAAGATTCCTTCGGGAAGGTTATTCCACGATCTTGCAGTTCCATCAACAAATGAAAAAGTCCTAACATTTCATCTCTTAATTCAGAAAAAAACTTTATAAGGTCGGGCGTTTCTCATAAAATGTATGTTCAGAAAGTCATTCAACATTTCACCAAAGCTGTTTGATTTTTAATGATATTTTGAATGTGTACCACACTTACATCAGTAAATATCTGTGCAATGTCAAAAATAAAGGTCAGTTGAAGAAGAAAGCCTGAGCAAACTTTCAAAAGGAATGATTCCTCCAGCTTTTAGAAATTGAATTATTATCTTCGTGTACGAAGCAAAAAGTGATGCTCTAAACACCAAGATATTGTTTGCACCATTTGTGAAAACACAAAATTAAAGAATAATTTTTGTAATAGGGGAAAAATGTGGGAAGAATGGAAATTAGATTATTTAAAAAGTCTTTCAAAGATTTAAATAACAAAATTCATATAGATACAGTTAATAGGTTACACATGGATAATAGAGGTGGTTCATAAAAGCTACAACACTTAAATGGTCAAGATACCTATTGGCAGCACAAAGAGCTTTGAGTTAGAAGGAGAGAATGTCAGAAAAATAATTATAAGATAATCATTATAGTTTCAGCTAAGAAAAGTACTTCAACAATCATATTACAACAACACCATCACTTGATTTTCATTGTTTCTGAAAATATAAAAGGTGGTTAAGTAATGTTATTCGTGGATATGTTGAATAACATACTTGAAAACAAAGAATTTGAGAAACTCAGTTTTTACTACCATTTTTGGTACATTTCAAGCTTCTATTGCAGAGTACAATTGTTGCTTTAGTGCAACGAATTCCATAAAATGTAAATTTAGAAACATTATATCCTGAACACCTGAGGTCAAACTTCCAGGTAAAGACTATTAAAAAGTCTGTGGAGGTGAATTAATTAGAAGGAACACTGCTGGCAACTAATTTTGATGCATTGCATCACATTCAGGAAATGATGCAGAGCCATGAAACTAGCCACTGAAGAGCCAAAAAAAACTTGCTAATATGTTTTCGTCACAAAATCTTATCTCTGATTTATTGGAAGTTAAACTTTAAAGGTAACAGTAGGCAGTGCATAGGAGGTAAATTCCCACTGAATTCTAAATAAATGAATTTCAAAAGCCATTGGGCTTAGCACAATAAGTGAATTGAGCTTAGCACAATATATTTAGCATTCAAAGAAATCTGATGAATGCGGGTTTGAGCGCCTTTAAGAAAAAGTAAATATGCTTATAATGAAATTTTATTGAAAACAAGAGACATGGACATGAATATCTTTATCGAAACAATTAGGGAAGTAAGTTAATATTATGAAGGGAAGAGTTTCAATAAAAACACATTCAAGTGCCTACAACATAAATGGATAAACTCCAAAATTGCTAAACCAATGCAACAGCAACTGCAAATATCTAGTAGTTCTTAAAAATAAGGGTACATTCAAGGTATAAGGTACACCAAATTGATCACAGAAAAAAATGACATTTCACTATATCTCCCCAGACCAAGTAAAATTTACCCTCTTTTACATTAGGAGTGATGACCACTATTTCAATGGTGTTTCACATGAAAAAAATCACATAGGGAGCACTATAGCTATGCTGTGAAAGCTTCTACTAATACAAGTTTCTTCACTCTAAAGCAATTGGGTGAATTGCCTAAAAATGCATGGTATGTTTTTTGTTAAGTGGTTTATTGGGTAAGAAATGTAACTGCAATGATTAGTATAGACCTTGTAATTCAAATCAAGATCATGCAGATGGATAATCAAAAGAGTTCCAAGTATGTTGTCATATTCAGTCTCTCAAGGAGAAGTGCTGGCAGTAAAAAGCTTGGTTGTTATTCACACAAGAGCTTTCAAAAAATTCAGAAATAAAGCCAGCTGAATTTTGAAGGCATGATGCTTGGAACGCAAGACTGTGGTGATAGCCTATTACATATCAATTTGATTGCTAAGCCAAAACATAGAGCCACATGACAAATCTAGCTCATACAAGTCCAGACATTAACTATTACATATTAATCTAAATGGTTTCTCATATGCTGACAATGAGACTCCATAAAGTTTACTTACTTATTCAAAACAAAGAGTTTGTCTAAGCTGAAAGATGAAGTGAGGTTGCCATCTAAAACTACATGATTATAAACATTAAAAAGCATTAATGATTTATATCTATATAGGTCATTCAGAGTCACAAGCACCAACCAAGCATCTATGGCAACAGACACCATATAATCAAAACACACATACAGAGCAAAAAATATAAAAATTATTATAAAGGAAGAAAATTTAGCCTTGGGAAATACTACCAACCTAAATGCTTTTCCTTTCAGCTTACTATTCCCACGCGCGCACCCGTATTTGAAGTATTTGGTGAAGATAATGGTGATCAGAAGTGCAGGGGATAGAAGCATTTAAAAAGGGATGCCAGGCCAGGCAGGTTCAAAGGATAGGAATTGGGGAAGAATAGACAAAGTGATTAGTAAAATTCCTGGCCAACTATGCAGGTAACTCTACCAGGTAAGGAATATGGAGAAAGTAAAAGTTATAATTCAAACAATGTATCACAAGATGAATAAAACCCATAAAAGACAAAAACAAACTACATGTGCCACAAAAATGAAAAATATGCAATAATATGAAATCCACTTGATGTTCATTCACTTAATTTTTTAGCAAAATCATTACCTCTCCTGTGTAAGCTGCACAAATGAGTTTTCTGGTAAAAATGAAAACTTTTCTAAATGCACTGTCAATTATGCAGGTAACATTTGGGTCATGCAATTATTTTCCTCCTTTTGGGAGTAATCACTAAAAATAAATCACTGCCACTCATATATCCAAATATGAGAATACTATGTTTAAGCTTGGACACTGAGCATGACAAAAGAAGAGGCAGGCACTTTCTGGCCATCTAAGAGCTCAATCAAAACTGCTGTGCAGAGAAGGTAGGGTTAAGGGTAACCTGTTTTTTGGGCTAGTAATTAATTTTCTGCTATTATGAAAGGCACTATATTAAAATGGTTATGAAAGAAGTACCACCTTAAAATTCACCTTCTATGTACAAACAAATACCCTATACAGAACCTTATTTCAGCCATACCTTTCGTTGTTAAAGGATTCAGTATGTTTGTGTAGAATACATCAAGTGAAAGGATGTGCCATTTCATTTCATTTACTGAGCACTGTCATTCAAGAAATCAGTTTTAGCATCAATCAGCACATTAAAATTAACGGAATACAATATAACGAATTCCATACTCAAGTTTCTAATACATCGATTTTTTAGAAAATACATCTCTACCTATTACCCTGTAGAAAAAAGTAATTATCAGATCAGCAGATACTCTGAAAGTATGCCATGGTTGTATTCCTCAGTAATAATGTGACTTTATTTTAACAATAACACAAAACTAGACTTTTAGTATCTCTCAATTGCAATAAAAAATTGGTGCTCTTTATTGAAATGCCACCAAAAATCATCAATGCAATGACTCGATGACCAATTGGAGTGCTGAATAAAAGAATTTGACAATGCTAGTGACAGGAGTCTTTGAGAAAATTTATTTGAAAGATTATAGTAACATTAAACAACAGCATTATAACTATAAAAATATGAGAATGGCTTACATTTAAGAGACTTACCATACCTGTTATGTTGGATTAACTTATAAATTAACTACTTTTTCACAAAAAAGTAAATACAATAACTGTATGTAATACCTAACCCCAGATAACATTACTAGATGATATGAACTAAACTGTCCAAAATGGTATGACTTAGATATAAATAGCAACCATGAGAAAATCGGTTCATATTATGAATCACCAGTAAAACTCGGGAAGATTTTGAGAAGCAGAATGATAAAAATTTTGAAGAGGGGGACCATCAAACTAAAAAACAAAAAGAAATGAATGCAAATTGAAACTGCACGTATTCCTCGTCAACCATGGGGTTTATGTTTCTGAAAACCCACCATAACCACAGGGGACAAGGTCATGGCTGGTAAATCACAAAGTATATGGGATGTTGGTGGTTGGTTTCATGGTTTACATTATTATGGAATGATTCATTTTTCCATTTTTTGAGCTGAACTTTACTAACACCTGTGAAAATATCCTGTGGTTGAAAAGTCTAGTCCTCAACACATTGGCTGTGTAAGGACTGCAGTAGAATAGCCACATTTGGCATGGGAAACCTGGACATATAAAACATTAACACTGTATATGGAAATTAAGACTGAAAACAGTCTAAAAGTCTCAATGGATGTGATACAATTTTAAATTTCAACATAACTATAGTTTCTAGTGGGATAACGTTTAAGTTGATTGGGGATAAATGAAAAAGAGACAGAGTTTACACATCTGACTGGATTTTTACACTATACCCACCGACTACACAGTACAAAAAATCTTTCATCATCAGAAATCCCTTCACGGATACCATTATTTATAATGATACTTCCTGAGTTCAAAATGAACTTAATTTACGAGGCTATTAATGGACAATTTCAAAACTAAAAAATCACTGGCTTTAGAGAGAAGAAAGGAAAATATGTACTACTGCAAAACTATTTTTTCTGCACAATTATCAACCTGGAATCCACAAGAGTCACTGCACTGTCATTTTTCTTTTAACTTTCCAGACCTCATTATCCTATTTTATGTTATTTTGAAAAGGGAGACACTTCCAAAAACAGAATTTTTAATTACATCAATTACAAGCATGTGACTGAAAATTCCACTTAAAATACTACATGGTACTTCCTTCAAGAATTCATAAATGCTACCATAATTTCCTCCCTATCTCAGGAAATATAATACACACAACTGCCCATATGTTCAAATCAATATGTCATCCAAAACACAAAGCTTTCTCAAGAATTTCCTTAGAACTTATCAGTTATACTCTGCAAATGATCATGTTTTGAGAATAAATCAGAATTGATTTTCAGGAAATTATAATTTGCAAGATATAAAACTAGAAAATTGTACGGATAACAGATATTAATAATTTCATAATCAATAAAAATTTTAATTTATATTTTTTTTCAAACAGAAAAACTAAAATATTCAGTCCAATGGAAATTACTTATAATACACCTGGAATTGTAAGCTTCTTGCCTTACTAGCAGTAAATGTCTCAGATAAATTCTTCTATGCAAACCATTATTAATATAAGCAGTTCTCCCCAGAATAAATTCTTTGCTTTAGAAAGGTCATTCAATCAAACTTCGAGGAAAGCTAATGAGGATAATTTCTTCTAGTATGTAAGATGCCACACAGTGAAATTAGATAACCTGCCACAATGCAATAGTGACTTTGTTGACATTCACCCAAAAGACTTTTATATTCCAACATGAATTTTCAGGAGTGACACTAATGATTTATGAATGAAATTAATATCATAATTATTCACTATGAGCCGTGTTTGTGTTAGTTCAACATTGCAGTGGTCTTGAGGTGGATAATAAAAGGGTAGTTTCCCTAAGTAATTAGAAAATCTATGGGGAGTAACATTTAACTTCACTTTAGCCCATCCATGGAACTAGAACTTACCAGTTGATTGAGAAATTTCCATATCCATCAATGAAAATCTGTACATGAGTTGGATGTGAAAAAAGTCTTTTCTAATGCTAAACATAAAAATTTATGAATTTTGAAATACTCTCTCTATAACTGTTATTATTTTGTTATGGAGGTTTCAAGTTTAAACGTAAAATAGTCGTGGAAATTGAGGCAAGTGCAAGAGCAGGGAGTACAAAATAAAAAGAAAGCTTGGCCTAATTATACATGCAAAATGTTCTTTTAATAAACTATGACTCACAGCTTAAAAGCAATAATGGTTAAACCTTCAAGTATTACAATTGAAAAACTGGACACTAAGTAATTTGAAGCAATGACATTAAAAATATGGGAATCAATGCACATTAAAACCTTGAATGTTTAAATAAGTTATGACCTACAACAATATTTAACTTGCATGTGTAATGATTGGAACGTAATTTATTTGATTTAATACAAATTTTGTGTATACCCTCCTGTATGAATTAATACTACCAAAATATTCAGAATTATATCATTATAATTTTCAAATAGCAGAAAATTATAGTAATAATGACAGGATATTTTCAGAACATTTAGGTCATAAATGAAGGGTTACAACATCAGTGAAATGTTTAAACAGGAAAAGTTGGCTCATTTTTAAAATGGGGAAATAATAACATATTTAATAAGTAGATGCCATCTGAATAAATTTTAGATGATGTGAGAGGGATATCCAAAAGGAATTTATTCTGGAATATACCCAAATACCCAAAAGGAATAATTCTGTTCCTTGTTTCTATTTTTTCCCTATTATCAATGCTATCTAGTCAATAGCACAAAAAAGTAAGAATTCAGAAAACCTACACCACCACTGCCGCTGCAATGACAAGCCAAATGCTAATGACCTATTAATCAGAAAGGCATAACAATAGGTTTTTCAAGGTCTATATGAAAATGTAGACATTTAAATGTTCGATGCTTATGCTAACCGTGGTTGCCATAGTTTTACTTACAATAAAATCAATTTTATCAACGTTCGACTTTGATATTTAGTGCTGTGTGAGCCATGTTTACAATGTTCTTCTTTTACTTGTTGTTTGACAATTTTTAGGAGTTAAGCAAGGCCCTGGAAGTTTAGAAATTTGTTTGCATCCTTGGTGATGATACAGATCCTCTCAGGGTGTGTCCAATACCCCACACACCCACATTCCAAACAGAGTGCATAACAAACTTATCCTTGATTTACATAACTTGGTATAACAACTTGCAAATGAGGTCACCAATGCTATTCTTCAAAATGTCCAACTTTTTGATTCACTTAAAAAGATATGCACCAAGTTTGATTAATATATTGTGCATACTTGTTTATAATTCTGCTTAGACTGTTTGTACTTAATTGCAGTAATTTTTGTTTTAGCTAGTAACATTGTTTATTTTACCAATACCATGCAGTACCATTAAATGACCACACCCTTTAGAAAAAATTCTGAATATGAATCTTCAAGAGACATCAATCTTCCACCTGGGTCTGGCTAAGGTATATCTAGACCTCAGAGCTGGAAGCTTTATAGTTTCAGGTGAGAGTAGAAAAGCCTTAGCTAGGATAACAGAGGATGAGGGAGTTATTTGAGCTACCAAACTTCCTCTTGGCTTCACTTTCTCTCTAGCAACTGACAGGTGAGTATATCATCAGAGAAGAACTAAAACGTAGGCATTTCAACAGTCATCACTCAGTAATCACCACAGAAAACATTGCTGGGCCAATAATTGAGTATGTCAGAAGTGAGTAATTTATTTCCCAAATGGAATTCATGATAACCTGTATTGAAATACACATAGATTCCAATTTTTAATATGTGCACTGTGAAGATAGTCAACAGCATGGGAGAGGATGGGAAAAAAAGAGAAGGTTGATGGGGAAAAGTGGCATCAAAGACAATTCAGAGTAACTAGGCTTAGCACAGCAATGGTTCAATCAGGTCTCTCATAAAGATTGTTATTGGCAATACCATCTCAATCACCTATTTCCACAAATGATTGAATTTGTGCCACTACCACATCCACTAAACACTGCCTCTTCTTGCAAAGTTTTGTGGAAACGCTGCTCTTTGCCTTTAATAGGGTCACAAATAATGACGCCTGTCTCTATCACTATCAAGGTGCATTTAACATGTAATTTAAAAATAGGAAAAAGTACTATGCAAGTTCTTCTTTACAACCCCATTATTTTCCCAGAGCTTAATCACAATTTTTATTTTTTTTCCAATACAACTTTCCATTAATCTCATTGAAAAAGTCACTCTAGTATATTTTTTCACATTAAGGCTAAAAACAGATTCAGAAACCAATGTCTGAGGAAAGCCATGATGACAGTGATTATGGAAATTTGCTTTTTATTTCATCATATTTTCTCTACAGTAAATCAAGGACTTGTGGTAACACCAATCAAAATTGGTTGATAATCATACTTTTGAGTTCCGTTATCAGAATATGACAACCTCGAATGTTACTCACTGGTAGATTAAATTTTAAATTTCATTTTCTTGGGTGGTTCCTTAAATATTTAAATTGTTTGAATAGATATAGAACATGTCGTACATTATATAGTATATAAACACAATGGTGCAGGGGAGCTGCCTCAACAGGTTGGGTGTATTAATAACATATCTATTCCTAAAAGAGGTTTTCTATCTGAGGAAGACTAAATATATATTACTTCTCGCAAAATTTTGTCAATAATCCCAAATAAGCTGTATGGACCTAATATAATATACAAATCAGATATTTAGGAAAATTTTCATAAGATTTTTCCTGTTACATACTATACATTAGTTACATTTATAATTAGTTTATATGATTAGTTGATATACCTAATCACATAATTTCAAAAAAGAAAGAAGTAATTCTATCAATATTTTTCCTATTCAGAGATGTAAAAGCATGAGATTGCAAAACTTCTTCCGTACAAAAGGCATAGTTCATTACTTGGAGCAGCCTATGAATTAAATTTTCTATTACATCACAGCAAATGTCTTCAGAGGAGAAGTTAGCTTCCCCTGCAACAGCAAACCACTGTGAATGCCTTTGATTAAAAAATTGCTAACATATTTGACAAAATGCTTTGATTTTTCAGAACTCATTGCATAAAGCACACACGAAATTGAGAATGGTAAAAAAAATTACATGTGATGGGTTAAGAAAAGGCCAAATGTTTTATGATGATCTTTAAGGGCAGCCCCACATGTGTCTGATGAATTGACGTGTGGCTGTCATGGATTGCTGGCCCCTTACAGGAAACAACAATTTCCTACTTTTATGAAGACAATATAATTCCAAATTTACAAGAGAGAGAGGATACAGTGTCAAGTAAAAAAGTAAAATGAAGCAGCAGGTGAATTATTTATGACAGAGCCATCTTTTCATACAGAAAAAGAAACTGAATCAAAAATAGAAAAATCTATGAAATGAACTATTATTATAGCCACTTTTCTAGGGCATGCCTGATTCCTTCATGAAAAAGAACACAATTAAATATATTTATTAATATTGTTGATAACCAGAATATTACAATCCCTAGTGCATATTGCTGGCAATTAAGAAGACAATCAGATTTTATGAACTCTTGATGACCTGAATTACAACAGGAGTTAAGTTTAGATTGGATTCTTGAATGTCAGGTTCTCGTTCATCTTTAACTTGATTCATTAAAATAAAGCATAATTGAAACTTCAATTAATAAGAAGCATTTATAAATATGACCAAAATTATGGTAACCTATGAAAAATACCAAAATATGGATTTCCCCAAAACAAACCAACTAAGTACCAAAATGAGCATGATCTAAATATGTCTTTCCGTAGATAATAAAACTCAATCAATAGTCATAGCGTGATTGTAAAGATAAAATTCAACTATATATCTATAAAAAATTCAAAATATACCCATGTTGGAAATTGTTTGTTTCAGAAATCAAGTTTATATCTCTCGCTCCACGAAAACACTTATCATTTGATAAAGATGTGCCTGGAAAAGAAGGTTGGTTATGCATATTCTTAACTTCTACCATATATTTATTCTTGACTGGTAAACACTACACCTGTTCATGGCTGCTTGACAAATCAAAATTATTCTTGATTAAAAACATTCTAATTCACTGATGCAGAAAACAAATTTCTCGTTCACATGGGCTTTACAAGATTGACTCTTCCTAATTCAAGATATAAATTTTAACAACGACTATGGATTTCCGAGACAACTGAATATATGTAGAGTTCTTGGATAGCAAACCAACTCTATGGCTGAAACATTCAGCATAAAATTTTCAGCCATTGACTACACCCTGATTGGCTGAGTTAGCCATTGAAACATTTATGCTACACAATGTTACCCATTGTGCAGAGCCCCAGAGCTATATATACATAACGTTTAACATAATATAACTAATGAAATAACCACTAGGTAACAGCAACATCACATCAGTTTGGCATAAAGTCATTATCAGTATTGGAGAAAAAGCTGGGATTGACCCTACCCTACTAATAATTTCCAAGCTGTATGTGAATTATATTAACATGTACCTTCAAGAGAATTAAATGCATGCAATATGGTACATGCACATAAAGTGATGCAGGTAACAAAATCAAGCCTCAGAAAAATTTTGTAACCATGAACGAAGAAAGGAACTTTGATGTTGTAAATCATTAGGGATGAAATAACACATTCAACACTAAATGCCCAGAGTTAAAAAAAACAATAATTCTATTAAAATATGAATGTGACAAGATGCATCATAAAAGATCATGTCTAAATTTTATCATAATTTTAATCACAAATTTGAAGTTCCAGTGAAATCTCTCAAAAACAAATATTTTAGGTCTAAAAACAAGACATTTAGTCATTTTAGATGGTATTATTCCCCTTAGTAATTCCTAAGATTTTTACTACAGCAATTATGAGAGTTGATTGATATTCAATATTAAACACATGAATGATATATGAATGTGACATTTCATCAAAAGCCATTTTGCCCTCTTAAACTTCTGTGTCAGGATAAATGGTTGAAAATGGCTACAAAACATTGGGTATTTGAGTACGACCCTGACACAAAGTTTCAAATGGCACACCTTGGATTCCCCTTGTTCCAAGATGACTAGAATAAGCAAAACAAAAGTGAAAACCATGCTAATGGTCTTTTTCAATGCCAAGGGTGTGGTTCAAATAAAGTTCATACCCTGAGGGTGGACAATCAATGCTGCCTATTACATGGATGTGCTCAAGAGATTAAGGAAATGGGCCAACCCAAACGTGAACAGAGATCTTCATCATGAGGCAGTTGAACCATGACAATGCTCCCAGCCACACCTCTTGGCATTTCCAGGAGTTCCTGGCCAAGCACAATTTGGCATTGCTGTCCCAAACCCCTACTTCAACAGACTTTTTCCTGTTCCTGAGAATCAAGACCAGCTGGAAAGGAGTTCACCTTGGGACCATTGAAGCAATCCAAATCACTCCACCACAAAGTCTCTAAATGAGGTTCCCATTGATGCC
Organism: Hetaerina titia; assembly: GCA_037158775.1. Taxonomy (NCBI): domain Eukaryota; kingdom Metazoa; phylum Arthropoda; class Insecta; order Odonata; family Calopterygidae; genus Hetaerina; species Hetaerina titia. Next base: position 131,593,633 of record CM073768.1, read on the forward strand.
TTCCAGAATGTGTTAAGTGCTTGGCAGAGTCGCAAAAATGTGGGGATGCCATAGGGGACTACTTTGAAGAATTTAGGATGCCATAGGGGACTACTTTGAAAAATTTAAAGCATTTGTGACAAGATCCTGAATAAAATTGTTTTTACAGACATTATTGCATTAGTTTCCGGACACACCTTGTATATTTGTATTAAACAAAAGTTTTTATAGTACACCACAGATGGCTTCCATCATGACAAAAAAAAGAAAGGATATTTTACAAAGTAATATGTGCATAGTAAAAGAAATAAACCAACAGGGGTGCTTGCATGTATGAGTACCTTTTGTTGTGTGTACATAAAAAATATAAACCCAGCTAAATTACCAACCACGGGGCTAAGTGAAAAGTGCTCAGAAATGGTTGGCCATTATAATGAAGCCATATCCACGAAGAAAATGTTCAAAAAATTAAGTGAATGCTCCAGTTATCTTCAATTATATTTTTTTATTAGGTAATCTACCGGTTAAGGTAGGTTTTTGGATGGGCACCTATCTATGGGCTATCAAACAAATATTTTGTGACTCCTAAGAAAACCTACTCTACATCAGGTCCCTCTTCATCTCTGTGTACTTCCTTCCTCCCTTCATCCCGTCCAACATCCCTATCCTGTTCCTGCCCTTTCCTTGTTTGTCCAACATCCTCCCCTCTATTACCTTCTTCAACATTCCACTACCGCTCAATATGCCTTTCATCCATTTTTCCTGCCTCCATAGGATTTCTCTCAACAAACCCCTCTCCTCACCCACCATCTCTAGTACTTCCTCATTTGTTTTCCTTTCAGTCCATTTAACCTTCTCCATTCTTCTCCACACCCACATTTCAAAAGCCTCCAATCTATGTCTATCCTCCTGCTTCAGCGACCACGTTTCCGTGCCGTACATAGCTATGCTCCATATCAGAGTTTTTACGAGTCTTGTCTTAACCTCCCTACTCAACATCCCCATCATCAACTCCCTTCTCCTTGAGAAAGCCTCCTTGCCTAGCGCAATTCTTCTCCTTACGTCCCTACCACTTTGACCGTGTTGGTCCAAAACACTTCCGAGATATGTAAACTGCTCTACCTGCTCTATTTTTTCACCTCCTATTTTAATGTTTAGCTTAGCCTTTTTCTTTCTGGAAAATCGCATAACCTTTGTTTTATTAATATTGATTCTCATCCCATATCTATCGCACTGAACCTCCAATTCACTCGACAATGCTTGCAACCCCTTGGCTGACTGAGCAGCTAATGCTTGGTCATCAGCAAACTTAAATGATTTTACGAATTCCCCTCCAACTTTCATTCCTACCTCCAGTTCTTCCCATGACTCTTTAATCATTTCCTCCACATATACGTTGAACAGCACCGGTGACAAAGGGCAACCCTGCCTTACACCTCTTCCTAACACTGCCCATCTGGACTCTCCGTTCCCCACTGGCCCCTGAGCAGTCTGAGACATGTACAGGTTGCGGATCAGTCTCCTGTCCCTCCAATCCATTCCTATTTTCTGCAATACACACATTAATTTTTCCCAATTTACTCTATCAAACGCTTTTTCGAAATCTACAGAACAGGCAAATACATCCTGATTGTATTCTATATTCCTCTCGATTAGTGATCTCGTTACTGCAATGGCATCACGCCTACCTCTTCCTTTCCTAAACCCAAACTAATCGTCCCCTAAGTAATCATTTGCCTTACTCTCTATCCTTTTGTTGATGATCCTGAGAATAACTTTAGCTGCGTGGGATATCAAACTTATTGTTCTGTAATCCTCACATGATGTAGCCTTTTCCTTTTTTGGAATAGGAACTAACACTGATCTCACAAAATCTTCCGGCCAGATTCCTTTCTCAGATACTACGAATCAGTCCATATAGGGCCTTCTTCCCACATTTTCCTAAACATTTCAACAGTTCTGCAGGAATGTTGTCCACCCCCACGGCCTTACTTGCTTTCATCTTCTTTAATGCCCTTTCTATTTCATCGTCGAGTATGCCTGGACCTAAGCTATCTTCTTCTACGTCATGTTCCTTTTCTATGTCTAACCTTGTCGGCCTAAGTTCTTTACCATACAGTGTTTCTATATATTCCTTCCATCTCTCTTGGATTTTTCCTGGTTCAACTATTACCCTACCCCACTTATCTTTAACTGTTAGCACAGATCTTGCCTTCTTACTTCCCGATAATAACTTAACCTTGCTGTATAGCGCACCAATTTCACCCTCCTTCTGTAAACATTCCATATCCTCGCATTGCGTTTTCCACCATTCTTCTTTTGCTTTATTTGCGGCCCTTCTCAATTTATTGTTTAACTCTTTGTACTTCTTTTTTCCTAACTCTATGTTTACATTATTCCATCTTCTTCTCTTATCCATCTTTGCAATCATCTCATCCGTTACCATGGTTTCCTTATCCTTTTCCCATTAACGGTTCCTATAGTGTCTTTTGTGGCTTTCGAAATCACTGTCTTGATACATTCCCACTTCAGTTCTATATAAATATGAATTTGGTTTCAAAATATTGTGGCATGAGCTAATGAAATGAGTGAACCCTACAATTCAGAGATGCCTAATTACAAAATTGAATTAGTGCAAAAGTATAATAACACAAAAATTGAATGAAGACTACCTCATTTTTTAATTTAATACTCCTACACAATGCAAAACCAATTCAACAATTTTACCATAAACTCAAAAGCATATTTGATTAGATTACCCATTAACCATAATAAGAGATTTCACTGTTACATATTATGAAAGAGTACATAATAATTCCTCCAAATCATTAGTTAGTGAATATATAACCAATCACCCAAGTAATTAAAACTAACACTTAGCCACTCCCAAAAAATTATTTAATGTGTCATTAAACAGAATTTCATGCAACATCCATATTTTTCAGTATTATACCCAGACTGTATTAAATGAAATTTCTCCATTGACAAGGATTCTCCAAGTAATATAATGATACAGTTTTAATCAACTTACTTGGCGGGGAGTTGATATAAGTACCCTTTTCCCTCGTCACTCCAAACAAGTACCCTGTCAGCAGATAAAAAATCCCCTCCCATCCAACGTTCAGACTGTGGTGCAATAACAGAGCATAACACAGAAAAATCTCCAGCATCAAATATCTGTAAATTAAAAAAAATATTAACATAAGCAAATAGGCTAAAATGAATTAAACAGGAATATTTTAATAGTGTGTGGTGATAAAAAATTATTGTGTAAGAAGTAATCACATAAAAAACTCACCCAAGTGATTACTCCACGAACTACCATTAAGGACAAATTGAGTAGTTTCAGGCGTGATAAGATGACATTTGAACATAATAAAGGGCGGTTAGTAGCAATTTTCCACCAGATAAAAGATTATCTAAAGGAAAATTGCTACTATCCGTTCTTTATTTTACCTTTAAGGAATTCTAAGCTTTGCAGCTACAAGAATGTGTGAGGACGAAGTTAAAGTGGTACACACAATACATCTGTACCTTAGTAAACACCTCCACATAAAAAACACAGAACACATATAAGATAAGATACAGTACATATACACACTGTGGCTTCCATATCTTTGACAAAATGTGATGCTCAAAATAACTTCAAATTGATTTCACTTTGAATAATATTGAAAATAACACAATTTTCAAACAACAGCATGGCACCACAAGGGGCACAAGCTAATTTTTGCTAGGCACTTACATGATTAACATTAATTTTTGGCAGCAAGCAATTTGTCAGAAACCATTACATCTGCATTTTACCTCCACACTCCCTAAGATTGATAACACCTGCCAATTTCAATACACATTGAATGTACCGACTACCCAAACTCAAGAACTGAATTCAGAATTGATAGCAGCACTTACCTCTATTATAGCAAATAAACTTTGAATAGTTGATGGAACAGCACATAGGATCATAGAATTCCAGCCTTTAAGGGGCAACTGATATTGGTTTCAAAACACATTTCTGACCTATTCCACACTTCACTCCCTAATGGTATTGCAGTTACTGCTGGTACAGCAGCAGGACTGCTCTTACTCAGTCTTGCGTTAACTATTCAACAATGCATTTCTCAGTTTTACTTTATACAAGGGAGTATTTGAAGGATACTTGCATTCTGCAAGCAGGTAGGGTAAATAAAATTCAGGGGAACAACAAAGGAAAGCAATGCTGTAGTCATGATTACAATACACAAAAAGATGTGGACTTATCTTAAAAGCACATTAGAAAATATTATTCGCTGGTTTTCAATGGACATAAACAATGGTAAGATTTAAGGATTTCCATCCTTTATATCTTTTTCAGTCATATTACTGAAACTCAATTCTTAGATATTTTAAAGGGCATGCAAAAAATATAGCATGCATAGAAATTTCCTTTTCTTCCAATGTTTCCAGATGCAGAGAATATCTCATCACATCTCTGGAAACAAACCAAGTTTACTTTCTTGGGATTTTTGAATTTCCAGATTGGTTTCAGCATGGCCTGAACCATCCGTGAAAACTTCAGCTTTGCAGGAATGAACAACATGGAATTATTTTGCCAATTTTCAAAAATGCAGCATGATATTAGGGCACTTAACTTAAATAAGGTTAATAAATCTTTCAAAATAAAATATATCAGATGTTACAAAGTTATAACATTACAAATGTCATTGCTTTACTTCATCATAGAATATGTGTTCCACAAAATTATGCTCAAAGGATTACTTTCCACATTCCTCATCTGGCAATGGATTTAAAGATTAGGCAATGAATTACCTCCTATGCCTCAGACTGCCTATGGCATGTGATGAATGGAAAGTTAGGATGGACAGTGTTACGAAGAGAAGTAATACAGGGGATTCCATTACCACCTGTGTTTTTTGACAAATACATGGAGGTAAAGACAAAAGAAGCACAGAAAGAACTAATATAGGAATGAAAGTTGTGAAGAATTAATAAAATCAGTTAGGTTTGTGAATAATCACAATTTAGTTAGCCAGTTAGCCATTTGCCAAGCTACAATCATATCTGAGTGCATTTTCACATCAGTATGATAGGTATTCAATCAGAGTCAGTGCCAATAAAACAAATTTACAAGGTTTTAGAGGGAGAGGAAAGCTAATTTAACATTAAAAAAGGGCAAATTCCAAGAAAATGTGGTAGATGTTGCAACAGTGACCTGTGATGCATCACGCATGATTACAAAGGCCTGTGACATTGTACGTACAGTATTTGGCCACAACATCTTATTCCTTTAAAGCGCCAAAATATCAGAGTGTAAGAGGACACCTTGGTAGCTTAACTGGCTAAAGCACTCAGCCAGACATTGAGGTATCTGGGTTCGAATCCTGGTCAAGGCAAAATGATTTTTACACTCTAAAATTGTTGCAGTGTAATGCACATATAGTGGATGGCTCTGTTAAAAGTTACTGTCACAGCATCTCACGCAGTTTCTTGGAATTCATTCAAGAATTTTTAAAAACAAGCTGTTAAATGACATTATTCAGTGAAATCAATCATCATTATTTATCATCTCTGCTCTCCCTTCCCCTAAATTTTACCCTAAACCCTCAAATGAATTCTGAGAGTTGACCCTGCCTTATCCACAGAGAGCATTCTAATCTCTCTGCCCTCTCTTCTCCACTTGCTCCCTTCTCTCATTTCATGAGAATGTAAGTTAGACACCAGTGAATTTTTAACTGTGCACTTTTGACAATAATGCAAGGACATCCAAACCAGTCCACCATTTCAATATTCGGGAAAATTACAAAGTGTTTTTTTCAATAATGAGTTAATTCCCCTAAGTAATGGTGTCTGCCATTTATTTTATTGATTTCTGTGGTTATACCATAAAAATATATCAAAAATTGTGTCATAACAATATTATTTACTCTATGAATATAGTAGTCACCCTTGAGGTTAGAACTCAACCTTCAAGTTAGAAAGCAACTATAACTTCTGATGGATGACTGGGTTACTCAATATTTTTTAAAAATATTCACAAGTGGAAAATATATAAATGAGAGGAATCAAAGATATAATGCCTACCTGCCAGTATTTGGAACACACTATAAGGACTGTGCGTTGGTTGCAAGAGCAGCATGTCATGGTAAGGGCATTGAGGCAGCGAATCTGTTTGCTTTCGTTTTCATAGCATGGTTCAGTTGGTGACTGAAGGGAGGAGGAGGGGGTGTGTGTGGGGGAGGCTGTGCCACTGCTACCCTTGCCAGCGGACAGACCCTCGCCCATCGAACCAATTGCTCCCAGGGCAGATGACAATGTCCACACTTTGATCGTTCCAGTAGTTGTCAGTGCTAGTACAACATCATCTGGGAATACAAACCAATACAATAAGTCAGAGAGAGAAAATTTCATTAAGCATAAAAACAGAGACCTTCAAGATGTATGCTCCTTTCCTCTCAATAGCAGGAAAAAGCATTGAGTGGGGCCCACTAATACTACTGGGATATAGGACATGAACAAATCATACAGATAACAACTGATGAGAAAAGTTATTAGAAAGAATTAGAACCTTAAGGTTAATTATAGCTTGACACAAAACAAAAATATCACCAAAACTTATCATTACATCACCCACTATTAGTTTAGAGTATGGTTTAATGTAATTAAGATACCTGAAAATAGAGCTTGGTTTGTTCCTTTCTTTCTTTAAACAATAGCATTCCTTTTACATAACACACCAATAGCACACCTCAAAATGCATAAAGGTAAATATTGGGTAAACAGGCACAGTAAAACATTTTGGGGCCACAATAATCTCAGGTCTAATACGGAGAATATTAGACATCTGAAAAGTTGCATTAGATAATTTTGAATCAAATAAAGACAGGAAATTATCAAATGAAAAACTGAAGGAAAATTGTTATTTTGCTTTACTTCAAAAACCTCAACTTCAATGTATGTTGAACTTGGGAGTGTCTGAATAAAAGAATCTGATTTTTCAATGAACAAGACTGATGAAAGCTGCCCATTTAATTAAAAAGCTTTATGAATGACCAGAGCACAACACACAATTATTGTAAAACATGAAAGGATCTGCTTTAAGCAAGAAATACAAAAACTACAACTGCAGTTCAGATAACTCCAAATCATGAGTTTAATGCTGGCACAGAGAACCTTTTCCCTTGGTGGTTTACTAGTGAACATAAGACTGATTCATCTTATGAAATACTAACACAAAGTAAGGAAACAAACTGGCTTCCAATCAGATTATGCACAGTTTTCTAAAATAAAGTTAGTATTCTAAACTGAATTGAAAGACTGTTACAATAATGACATTGCAAAACTTGAGTTGTCAATTTCTTGTAATTGAAAACTTGTTTGGTGTCATATCAATACTCTAGGAAAGACAGCTAATATGCTTAATTTATTATTATATGCTGTATTACCTTGATCAATTAATGTATTACCTTGGTCCATAGAAAATTAGTAGGGAGAAATAGCATGGCTCAAACGGGAGACATGTGAAGATTGGAAAGGGCCAAAATTGATTAGGGAAGTGTTTCATTGTAGCATTACAAGCATTGAATAATGATATTTAAAGTACATCAAAAGGCATTTAATTAATATCACCAACATATCTCACTTTTTATTACAAAATGTTATAATTTTTTTACTAAATAAAGATATCACCTAGTGATATCATTTTGACTATTTATTGGAAAATTATTAAAAATTGTCATCGAAAAGATACCATTGTGCTTGAAAATTACAGTAAGGGCATTGAATGTTGTTCTTAAATGTTTCAATCTGGCAAAATACAGTGGCTTATTCTGTTGGAGAGAGAATAATAATTAATATGGTTGAAAAAAGTTCTTAAGGTTTTTTACATATGTAGAACTCTGTCATGTTTATTTTCTCATAAAATAGGGAACAATAAACTCATTCCAAATACATTTCCTATGGAGCAATCATTTTATTAGAAGTGCAATGCCATTAGTCTTTTGAAGAAGTTACCTAATGATGAATGAATGGATAATTTTAATTCACAATCAATTAGTTGGAAAGAAAAGTAAAAATATAAGAAAGACTAAAATTTCTGGCTTTGATGAAATTCTTACTTTATTTTACTATTTCTTTCTAACAAACAGTTGGAATAAACTCTGAGCTTTCTTTTAATGTGCAAATATTTTGAATCTAGGCTTCTCCATCATTACAACATAGTTTACAAAAGACAAAATATTTTATTTTGAGTATCTGAATTTAACCAGATATGATTCAAACTTACACCAAGGAAGTTGTAAAAAAAATAGTCAGCAGCCAAGTGAAAAGGAACCTATACTGCTAGGAACTAACTGAAATCGTCAATAACATTTGGATGTTCCATTTCTGTTCCACCACGATCTGCTATGATATTTCTTCTTAGCAGTAATTGCACTAAAATGCGATAAATATATTTCTATAGCTTATGCATTAGGCGAAGTAAATATACATACCCTTCCTCTTGGCTGGTCTCAACACATGAAGGGCACTAATCCAGTCAGGATTTACCCGTGATGAAAGAGTAAACAGCAACTCTAAACTGAATGGATCCATAATGAGGACTTCAGCATAATATCCATTGCAAAATAGTCTCACATCATCTGTTCCTGCCATATGGTAAGCCTGAAAGTATTATGACAACCCACAATCAATCTGACAAGATGCTGAACGTGTAATAAAATTATATTATCATTTATATGGCGCAAAATATTAATTCCTAAAAATCATAAAACAACTTGGATTTTTACATATCTATATTGTCCATTTAAACTTGAATAATTAACGAAGACTAAATTCCTATTGCTAATGTAGAGCTGACAGAGTTGATTTTTAAAAAATCAGGTTGGCGTTTTATTGTGTTTAAGTGAATGACTGAAGATTGAGAATTTCGATGGAAATTTCACCAAATTAATAACATTAGTAAGCAAGTGGATACATAACAACATATAACCACTATTGTACCTAAAGAATCCAAGGAGCCACTATTTAAAAATCAATAATCTATTTTACTAAAACTCACTTGCATGTTCGTATGCACGTAGGGATGCTTGGCGGCTTCGCGACATTTTCCATCCACAAGATCCCATGTACACATTTCTCTATAGCCAGATAGTGAATAAAGATTTAAATAACGTTGGGGCATTAGCACGAATAATATGATTAAAGCACATTAATGACAAGAGGAATTTACAATACCCATTTAAAAACATAAATAATGCAAATGGTACTGTTTATCTAACTGAGAAGTGGAGCTGAGCAACACCGCTTACTTATGCATACTCACCCACTTTCTGACGAGCTGACAATATAATTATTATCGACTAGTATACTAGCCTTGCACAAACATAATACGGGGGCTGTATGCCCAACAAGAAGGCATCTTGGAGTCATCTAAACAGAATATTATCGAAATACGGTATGTATATAAAATGCAAAAATACATAAAACTGGAGAAGTGAAACCTCAATTCAATAAACTCAATTACCTTAAGTGTTTCTGGGTCTACTTGCCACAAACAAATTTGTCCATCATAACAACCGGTTACAAGATTTTTTTGATCGCGTGATAAATATATACTAGAAATGCAATGGGTAGGAGCTGTTTTACCCCAAAGTACGACGGGGATAACAAGATTTGTGGAAGCTGCCATCATTAGTTTCGAGACTCAACTTTCCTTGATATATAATAATGTATACATCCGTTCAGGGGAATAAATTTTTCACCACATAATAATTCATTTCTTCAACTCATTAACGATGAATATTGCTTTAGAATATAGAAAAACATTTATTCAACATCGTACTAGAAGCCATGACAGACAACCTCCACAAACCAGTCCCAATCTTCTGCTAGTCTTGCGCACAAAACACTTACGAAATATGTACGGAATGGAGGGGGTCGACAGGGAGATGTTTTAGTAGAAGGGTGATAATTGAGGTAATAATTAATAACGTTCGTAACTGTTAGTATCTTAAGGAAATTTCATCAATAAAAATTAACTAACGAGAAATCCTTTTTAAATTGTGCTGAAATGTATTGTTTTGAATTATGAAACTCGAGACATTTTCATTTCAAACATTGTTCCTTCCCAAATCAATCTAAATATTCATCGCGGTTAACATGCCAATGACAATTCAACTGTGGAAAGGGTCACCGGGGATCACAATTAGGCACCAAGTGCCAAAACGGTGTTTAAAAGGATGAATGAAGAGAATTATTCAAAAATGTTTTCCATTTAATAATTGCCGACTGTCGTCTTTCCTATAATTTGCATACCCCTGAGCCTTTCCATCAAATTTTTAATTCCTATAAAACTTAAATTTAATTGTCGCAGTTATATTATATGTTATATTATGAGTTTCGTTTTAAATATAATCATTCCATTAAGAGAAAATACTAAACGCATTTTGCACACGTTTCTGGTGTATGTATCTACAACATATTATAGTTGATAGATGATTACACCACGATGCTTATATATACGTCATGCACTGGATTGTTCTTATGGTACTACTAAGACTATACTGTATTAGCAATACCCTGGCGTGGTATAATGTGCATTTCGCTATCTAACATTCAGAGATAAGGTTAGGTTAATACCTTAATTTTAATATAGAAAGATGATTTTTCGTACACTTACTCCACAAATATACTATTTAAACTATTATTTAACTGCTATCCGATGCAATAGCGCAATATGTCTTGAAAGTTGTAAATTTTCCCGCCATGATACTTTTACTTAGTGTATTGGCAACAATGACTGAATAATTTCATCTTATTCTGCAAGTTCAACTTGTAAAAAGCATTTACATTTCTTTTTCATTCGATTGTTTATTTATCCAGGTGAATTCGCTGGTATAGCTTGAGTGGAATTTTTCGGATACATCCGAGCACTTAAGGCACTGAACATGTTCTCTCGAATTGATTAATGCAGCTGGGAATATCATTTATCCGTTCCGTCATACCATCTACATTGAAATATAATTCTCTAAGGTGAGAGTCCCACTATGGAAATGTGGTGTATTTGTCACTTTCAAGATCTAGTAAAAGTGGAAATCTGTGACTATTTTCAATTTTAACATCGTTCTGACCAAATGCTGGTCACGGGTTTTCTTACCTAAAATAACCAGGAATTAATGAAGTACGGAAAAATATAGAGTTATATTCTATATTTTTGACTGTTGATTGATTTATGAAACACTTAAGCCATTCTTTGAATGTATCTCGTATACTCTTTCAGGATGAGGGGTAAACTCACTGCTCCAGCAGCTGAGCGCAATAAGGAACCAATTCTTGAAGTCCTTAAGGAGTACATTCCTGCACTTAGTACTGAACCCGATAAAAAACCATTCTGTCTAGAAATTTCTTCGGGCACTGGCCAGCACATTGCCCATTTCGCCAGATCTTTTCAAAATGTTTTATGGCAACCTAGTGAAGTAAGTACTTAATTCTTGTATATTGGTTTTATTAGCTTGTCGTGATCCACAGGTCGTCAGATTTCACACGGGGCATTGTGGCTTTCTCAGGAAATTTGCGAAAATATGCCAAGTTGGTATATTCTCGATCAAAATTTATATTTCTTAATATACTTAAGTATGCCCAGAAATTAGTTTACAAGGGATTAATTGCATATTTTTCATTTCTAAGTTAAAGAAATTTCAAGCAATTCAGATGGTTCTGATTAAGATTTTCACTCCAAACACATCTTTTGCATGTATGACATCTAAAATCTATGCCGGGACTTTGATTGACGGGATTTCGATTTTTTAGAGAGTCTTGTGAAATATAGGAAAAACTTGGCTTGCGGGATATAAGGAGTATATCTATCCTTTGTTAAAATTGATAATTGAAGGAAAGTGTCATTTAAAATCAAAATCATTCAACTTTGTTTGTTTCAATTAAATTGGTTTATTTTCTAACTTATGTGCTAGTCCCGTTTTTGATAGATAGTAATGTTGAGGTCTCACTAATTGAACTCATTATATGCTAAACCGACCTTTGGGTTGATTATTGAGTTTTTTTGATTTAATATAATAACAAATTAAAAAGGAGCAAATCTATTCTTAGATGTTATGTAGTATGACAACACTTTGAGATGATATAGTAATCTTTATTTAGCAATAGTTTGTCTTTCATCAATGTGTCTCTTTAGAAAAAAGAAACAAAATTAGGAACAAATCATATGACATTTGGTAACTATACAGTGATCACTATTTCACCATAATTATAGTTTGTGAAGCATCATTATTTTGACAAAATCAGTTCTGAATGTCTCTTTCCTGCTTACTATCATTCTGAGTATTTCCAAGCACAATTTCCATTATCGTGTCACAAGAGGGTCACTGGTAATTTGAATTGCATGCTTAAGAACTATTGATGATAAAAATTATGGTCCATCACTGGAAAGTGTTTGGTTGACTGTATGGTTGAGGCACTTAGGATACTGCCACTCCACGATTCGCTTGCCCTTTCAATCATGAGATCAGTATGCTAGACTTGAATATATTTAATAGACCTAAATATTGCGATAAAATCTTTCAACATTGTCAATACTTTTTGAAAGAATTTTAGGAATTACAAGTGCATATTTTGGTATATTAGACATATCACAGCACTGAATGTATCCCACATTTGTAGGTCCATAAGTTTCTTTAATTGCAACACAATGCTCTTTGAAGTCATAAACTATTAGCCATTATTGAAAACCTACTGCACTTGAAAAATATTGCTTTTGCTATTTTGTTAACTGTAGTAGTTTAGAAACTACATATGTTCTTTGATGAAGTATTTGAACAGCTAATGATTAACTCATATTTTTCTTCAGATAGAAGAGGCAGACTTCATGAGTATTCGTGCCCATGTAGCCGAAGGAAAATTAACAAATGTGCTTCCACCAGTGAAAATAGACATACGCATCCCATTCAATGCATGGGGTCTTAATGGACAAGGTGCACCATTTAAACCATCGTCAGTTGATATGATATACAATGCCAACATGATGCATATAAGTGAAATTGCCTGCTCACAAGGGCTCTTTGCGGCTGCGGGAGGACTTCTGCGGTCAGGAGGCTTCCTTATCACATATGGACCTTATGCTAATAATGGTGTCCTTGAGCCTCAAAGTAACCGGGATTTTGATTCTAGCCTCCGAAGAAGGGACCCTAGCTGGGGTGTCAGGGATATTGTTTTGCTGAAGGATTTTGCCTCCAAAAATGGGATCTCTCTCCAGAAAATTATTGATATGCCAGCCAATAACAAGATACTTATTTGGAAGAAATGATATTTCATGAATCAGGTATAACCTGAAATGCCTTGGAATCTTGTCAACAGCTGTGGTAGGTATTTGCCATAGGCTTCTGTACGAAATCAATGATATGGTTCATAGGACTTCCATGATTTTTAGATAATACCTAATGGTGAAAATAGTATTTTAAAATGATTGTTTTATTTTATAAGATGTACCAAAATATTAGTGATTAACATGATGCTGCAGAATTGTTATATTGTGATTCCTGATGCTGGTAATTAGGTATGAACTTTTAATGCTTCTTAATAATAATCAGTGGTATAGCTATGGGGGTTGCTTAAGTGCATGTGAACTCTAGTTCAGATTCCAGACAATACAGCTGTTGTAGAATTTCAAGTGCCCTAAAGGAGAGGAAACGGAAGGAGGATGCATAGCAAATATATCTAATGCATCTCCTAATATTAATTCCTAGCTTGGCCTTTGCTAATAATAGTAATCCAGTGTTTTTGGTATGCCAATATCTAATTCTTTGAAGACTCGTCAAAGCTGGATGATGTAATAAATAATATCTATAATTTTTGGCAAGAGAAATATTAATGTATACAATAAATAAATTAATATCCTAATAAAAAAATTCCTGTTTCTTCCAAATTCTTGAAAGTTACTACCAATTAATCTCTCACAAAACCTTTCTACGTGGAGGTTACTGTTAATATTGATAAGATACTTGTTACACATATATTTAATTATCATTCAAACTTGGATAATTTTAAATGAGAAATACAAGTTTAAATGAACACATTTCGCATAAAAAATTCAACATAATATACATTAAATGTTCTAAGACAAAGGCAAGGATTTTCACTTCCCTCCTTATTGATGAGCATTACCCTCATGTCTAAGTGGAAGAAACATAATTTTTGAATTGTGGGTAAGTTATAACAATGAAAGGTAAGTGTTACACTACTTTAGAGATGTTCCCATGTAGATTCAGATATGAAAAATACCATCTCCAACATATGGCGGATGATTTACCCATTGGACTGCACAAATCTGTTCAAATAACTGGAAAGAGTAGACCATTTAATGAAAGGCCTGCAAACTCATTTCATTTTCCTGATCTACTTTGAAATTATAGACATGCTGCATTAATGATTTCCTTTAAAATAACATGCATGCAGCATAAATAATACCAATGGAGGCATAAATACTATGCATATGATGATCATAGTTAGCTTAATATAGGGACTATTTGAATTTTTCAGTTTTATAAACATACAATATTGGCCAAGCTTCTCTGTGGCCATTATTGTGTTTATTCATGCACGTATGATTTCATGTTTATCAACCAGCAACAACTGTTGGAGCAATTAAATACAAAAGCAATCCATCCTTTCCATTATTATTTTTAAAATGCTGTGCCTTAAAGTATTTAATAAATAGGCCTCTATAGACTTACTATGTGCAATTGACAAATCACTAATTATAAATTATCTATCACCTTCACACAATGTTGCCAAAAATATTGGTTTCCAAATAAAACCATGCTGACCATTGACTTATTTTTTTATACATAAATTTTTGTCCTTGCAGTGCTTTATGTTATCATAACCCACACAATTTTTTTGTATGCTTTATTTATATTATTGACATAAGATCGTATCCCACTCATGATGTAGATAAAAACGATTTCTATCCAAGTAATGTAAATAGATTTGGGTATTGATCACCTAGATATGCACTTGTTTTTTATTGTGCATTATTTGTTTTGTAGGGCAAATTAGAGAGTTTAGAGAGAAATGTTTTGTTGAGAGAATTTGGATGAGGTTTTTGTCCCAAAATGGTTAAAAAGAAAATCCTAGTAAGTAATGACTGTAATAAAGATTTTGTTGAAAGTGAGATAAATTCATCATTTAATTGCTTACCTACTACAACCTCTGAAAGTATTTCCAGTTTTTTACCATTATATCTTTTTTAAATTATTATTTTAATATTTCTTTCATTACATATATACGTTGGCAGTAAAAATCCATACACACAAAGAAATTTCATTTTAACTTTTTTAGATTCATTGTAAATTCAATCCCTTTACTCTGAGCAAACTACATGGTGCAAATACATACCTGTATTGTGAAATATTCAAAAGATAGATCATGAGGAAGACAAATTGCATTGAGAACCAGAAAATAATCGAAATCCATTATATATTAGAGGGATTTAAAAATTCCTTGATATTTTCTGAAAGAAACATTTCAATTTTCCAATATAGGCATTTGACTGAAAATGATGAGTGATTTTCTACTTTTCACCATGTATAAAACAACAATCTCTACAAACTTTTATATAATTAATCAGACTAAATGTATAATTTAACAACCAACAATTAAGATAATGGCACCTATGGGCTTCAATCAGTATGAATTCCACATGGTGTAAAATTAATTTTTTTTAATTAAATATCTATTTCAAAATGAAAACATCAAAGAGTTGAATAGAGGGCTTATAGCACCAATGTTAAAGTTATTAACATATCTAAAAATTATGAAGTGTGCTACAGACAAAATAATTAGAACAAAAAGAGATCTACATGACATTAGAATAATAAAAGAAATGCACTTAATATCAATAAGAACACTTGAGAGATAGTTAATATCTTGCACCAAAGAAACTTTGATATCATATATGTTTTTGGTTAAAGTTAAGACGTTTTTCTCAAATATCCAGTCAACAAGAACAGGACAAAGGAAATAAATTGTTAAATCAATTTTAAGTTTCCAAGAGGATTATAGAATGTCCCAACTTTTGCTCTACTTAGTAGAATTCTAGGAATGGTAGTCACTCTTATATGTAGATTTCATAGGCATGAAAATATTGACTTCATATAAAAATTATTTACAGAGTATTCTTTGTATATTTTCATATCACATGTGAATTACAACTGCCAATACATGCTGTTAATATGGCATTGAACATCAGTATTAACAATCAACAAATTTATATTATAGCACCAATATTTTTTATGGAATGTCCAACATTTTAATGATCCAAGTTTCACACTTTGCATCACCAGAATAGGTACCTGAAAATTCCCATGAGCTAAGTAATGTTACTTTTAATATAGATTGATTGATAGCAGCATTTTAGCAATTACTTACTAAAATGAAAACAATTAAAAACAACTTAGACATGAATTAAAACTTCCCATATATCTCATGTGACTTGTTATAAGGAAAATTAAAAAATCCCATTGCAATTTCTTCTGCTATTATAATGCAGAAAAGTTTTTTTTTAACTAGTAGATTAGTGGATTATACCATTTTTAAAATCGCCTCCTACACAGGATTACCCAAATTAAACATTCTTAAACATAGTTAACTGTCTTGCATGCATGTATCTTAACTGCTACCATGCATCTCACTCTCATTGTACAGATTTCCTCCACTTTCAGGTACCAATGAGAAAACCTTAAATCCAAATGTGTGAGCGCCATTACATTACAACTGAACTAATTTTCTTCGCCAGTTGTTTGACCCAAAATGGTTTCAAAAGGCACAGAAAAAATATCTTCCCATGGCTTCTGCAGATGGTAAAGTAAATCCAAAAGGAGGCCATCACCCCAAGGCCACACCAAAAACTTGTCATCATGTTCTTCACTAATGAAATGAAGCACGATTCCTTGAAGATGATGGAATTTCCTTGATGCACCATTCTAGAGAAAAAAATTAACCAAAATTTATAATAAGAACTAGGAATATTCCTTCAATACTGATTCCTGTCTTAATTTTACATGACATCATTTCACTATTTTTGGCACTCTTCACATTTCAGGTAGGTTATGGATGGACACAGAATGAACAATACTACATTCCTTAGCTCAATATTAAAGGATACACCTTGACATCCCAAACAACAAGAAAAAGATCTACAATATGCATACATTTTAACTCCCTTTATCCTGTCCAATGTGCAAATCATTTTCCTCCCCATAACTCACTAGCCTAACAGTCTCCCCACAAGCAGTCTACAATATCCCAGCCCCAATTACAATGACTTGCATCCACCATTTCTGCCTGCTCTGGAGTCCTATTAACCATCCTCTCTCCTCCCCCACCATGCCTAGCACTTGTTTGTTTGCTTCTCTTTCCATCTATTTTACCTTTACCATCCTCCATACCCACATCTCAAGTTTCCAGCTGCACCTATCATCTTGCTTTGATGACTGTTTCCATGCTATACAAAACCACACTCCAACTCAAAGTTTTAACCAGTATTTTCTAAATATCCTTCGTAAATATCCCTGTCACCAATTCCCTCCTACATGTGATAGCTTCTCAGCCTAATGCAACAATTACTTATCCTCTTACATCATTATTACTTTGACTATATTTATCCAAAACACTGCTATGGCAGATCAACTGTTCCATCTGATCTTATTTTAACATTCCAATTGAAATATTTTAATTATCCTTCCTCAGAAACCCCATATATGTTTTGTTTGCCTTATTCTTATCCTATGCCTATCAGCCTGATCAGCTAATCTGCTCAGCAATGATTGTAAACCCTTGGGTGACTGGCTACCTTGATCACCCACAAATCCAAACTGATTTTCTGTTCTGTAATTACTGGTTCTGCAATCCTTTCCTTCCATCTCACCTTGTACAGCCTTAAAATATATATACATCCCATCACCATCTCTTAGTTTATATTTTCTAATTTCCCTCTCTCCCTATTTGTTTTAACGGTCCAAGTCCCTATTCTCATCCTAACTTGCTCACTTCCTCTTCTGTGGTGCTACTTTCAATTTTCTTAAGTAAGGACTTCATGAGATGATGACTGCAGAATCCTGTAGTTGCCTGGACTCATACTCCAACCCTTTCACCTATATGGCATAGGTGACCCTACCAGGAACAATTATCAATGCACCAACCAGCACAACTCATGGGGTCACCAAAATGCTTAAACCAAATCAAAGCCCATCCATTATGTCGAGGTTGTAGTTCATGTGCAGGTAATTTATTTTTCACAAGATCTTCACATAACTGATATCCACACTGGTGATATGTATATACGTGCAGGGTTGTTTTAGTTATTAAGTCATTGCAAACACTTATTTTAGGTTAATAAAAAAGGTTTTCTTTAGCATTTGGCAAATTTACTTATGTGGTAAAAGGTTTTATTACTTATCTCTTAAAAAAGTTACTGATATTCCACGAAATTATAAAACTCATACATACACTAAAATGCACACAAATTCATAGATATAGGATATCCAGGATAGATTTTTTCATGGCTTTTGAGAAGGTCAGAGCAAACTGGAACTCAATTAATGACCATATCACAGATGACAGGAGCAGACTGAGGAGATAGTTGACTTAGGCAAAAATCTGTATATTTTACACTATGATGGTGCAGACAGGTGATGGAGAATTAGTTTGGACAGGAATAGGTGCTGGGGTAACACAGACTTGTCTGTTATCAACAAAGCTTTTCAATGTATGCATTGAAGAAATGGCAAGATAAGCATGGGAAGGACTGAAGGTAGGAATGAAAGTAGGTGGGGAACTCATCAAATCAGTATGTTTGTGGATAATTAAGCTTTATGAACAAATTGAGTAGCTTCAGGTGTGATGTGGTGGAGGTCGAACATAATGAATAACTGATCATAGCACTCTTCACTTGATAAAATTTATTTTAGGACCTGGTTTCGATGTATTACATCACCATCAGTTGATGTTGTAATACATTGAAACCTGGTCGTAAAATAAATTTTATCAAGTGGAAAAGTGCTACGATCAGTTATTCATTATCAAGGTTTAGTTACTCATAATGTGATGGAATAGATACTTACAGAATCATTGTGATAAGTAGCTGCAGTAGTTATTAGGAGAGGTGGCTTGATAGCTGAGATATTTTGTGCCACTAGGAATATGTGGAGGTAATTTGGTATCAAGAGGACTTTTTAAGGGAATGAGTGGAGGATGGAAAAAAACAAGCATAAGAAGTTAGCCTACTCTTAAAAACCCAGCATCAAAATTGGCCTAATCTTAATGAAAAATTTCAAGAGGTCCACAGCTTAATGCCCCAACCAATGGATACTGTGCTCTACCAGAAATGCTCTCTGCATGCCACCCATGGATATGCACCCTCAAATCTGAATATCACTGAAAATTCCTGCCACAACTGGAATTTGAACCTAGTCACTTGGGCTGGGAATAGTAGGGAAGAGGACTGTTCAGAAGGATTTACTGCTTTATTCTTATGCATGGTGATACTACTACTCTTTACCGTTTTTTTTTATTTATGACTATCATTTGTATTTAAACTCCAATTTCAACGTCTAAGGTTTGTCTGTAATATTTGCAATCAATCTGAGGTGTTCTATTATTGTATTAAACATCCCTCTCAGGAACCTATAAACATCATTAGCATGCAGAGAGGGCAGAAAAAATATATGTATATTAAATGCCAATTGTATGTTGAAGAATATGGACAGAGGAGAAAATATTCGGTGCACAAGGAAGAGAAATGAAATCCTTAAGCATGATGAATGCAGTGAGGGGAGGAATGAAGTACCCAGAGTTGAAGAATGGTTTATTCCAGAATAGGGTGTTATGATTTCAAGGGTAATGTTAGAAAAGGCTTTGAATTCTAACACTGTGTAGTCTCCTTGCCCATCAAAAATATACCTTAACCAGTAGACTAGCATTACTAATAACTGATGCTCTCAATATTATACAATCTCACATCAAAGGAAATTTAATCATTGCTGTGTTATAGCCGTTAGGTTATTATGGATATTTGGTGCAATAAGAAATCCAAAATTAAGTGCTTAAGAGTATTAAGTAATTAAGTATTAATAAAATTAAGTAATTAGAGGCATAACTCAATGGGGTTAACACGTATAAACATGTTCAATAACTTACCAGAGAAACAAGATCTGCTATTCTCCTTTCATTAGAAGGCATATATTCTGAACTGAACACAAATGTCTCTATTTCCTTGTGAGGCACAAAAAATATCACAGATGAGGTTAAAACCAGAATTCCATACTGTGCATCATCTACAGAAGATTCCAATGGACCACAAATGCCAGTTAGGCATGTTACAGCAGCTGCTGGCACAAACACTATAATTTCTGAGAACTTGTTATTCATATTAATCCTTTGATCTTCATCCAAAAGAACATGCTTGTCCTTCAGTGAAGAACATAATTCTTCCATCATCTTCTCCATTCTCTTCTGATGACGAGGAAATACCCATAGATTGCTAATGGGTTCAGGTTCAAACTTAATAAAGTAACCTGAGAGAAGTTTCACTGCTGAAAGACAGCTATTAATAGAGTGCTGCTCCACCAAAGTGGGTTCACTGTGCTCATCCCCTGATGACCTAGGAAAGAAAGATAAGTTTAAATCATTGGGTGAAAATTCCCCTCTTTGAAATTTTTCTGGTATTCCTAATTAGCTTTTTCACATCAATAATTAACATTTTCCAGAGAATTCATTTCAACAGTCGTGCATTGATTGCACATTCTGAACTTATTAGTCAAAGGTGAGCTCCACCCTTGCCAACAATTGAACTTCAAGGCTGATGGCCTGCAGATTGATTTGGATTAGTGCCCCAATTATAGCGCAAAGCCTGGCAGAACTGTCTGAGAAGTGATCTTTATAATCCAATCATGCAGAATAGGTAACACAGGAAATAATTTGCCAGAGATCAGCGCTGATGAAATACATGAAGCCAGTGACCATCTGGCTATACACTACTTATTGCTTTAAAATTGGTCTTGTATCCTATTCACCAATATTTCCTTAATACAAATGAAGTAAACTCACCTCCTTTCTTCTGAATCAGGAGGATCTAACTCCTTGAGTATGTAAATATTGCCTGTTGAGAAGATTATGTGGCCACAAAATGCATCACCTGAATTTCCTTGAAATACCAACACCTGCCCAACAGAGAAAACAGTGAATTTAATCACGTGTCCAAATTATTTTCTAAAAACCATGCCACAACCCTTAATTAATATAAGCCATTTTCAAATGAGGTGTTTTATATATACCATTTGCATGTTTATTTATACCATACCCAAGCATAAAGAATTATGAAATCTAAACAAACACATTTTATTTTTTTAACTATATAAATAAATATTTTAATTGTACTTGTTTTTAAAGTCATTTAAAAAAACTTCCCATGAACCAAAATCAAACTCTTCGCAAGATAAACATCACTTCAGGACCTATTACATAGTATTTTTTTATGAAAATCAGTTTTTAAATATTTTTTCTCTTTAGGTAAAATTGATGTTCAAATTTAAATTTGATCTGCATTTCCCCAATTTTGAAAAGAAATTCTTAATGTTTTAACTTTGCATGTGTGTGTGATTACTCTTTCCCTCACAGCCACATGCTAGATACTACAGAGCACTTTTGATGGTTACTACCTATTCTCTTTCTTTTGCATGTTTGTATTAATTTCTTCAAATTTAAACTGTGCATCCCGCTATATTATGAGAATTATGATATTCTAACTTATAATTAAACTAACCAGACACCTCTCTCTAAACCACCAAGCCATTTCAGTGTCACAGACGTTTTTATAGCTTAACCAATAAACACCAAGGTTTGGATATTGCATAATCATATAAATTCACTACTTATTTACTTATTCATACTTATCCTTGTAATTTATTAAACTGTATAAGCATCCTGCCTCTTGGATAGTTTAAAATAAACTTTTGGTATGCACACAAATGTGATCATTTTACAGAGCAAATGCCATTCACCTTGCAATGAAATTCTTGCATTTGTTCCCACACTCAGATGAGTGACTTCACAAAAATTACTCTTGTGGTGTTACACAAGAGTTCCTTTTCCTTAAATATTTGGTGTTATCCTGTCATTTTGCATAAATTCAATGTTAGAATGAAAAATGTTAAAATTTTGTTCAGTCAACAATATTTTCTGCAACATTAATTATGCAAATAAAAAAATTGTGATTCAAAATAAAAGCATCTATTTGGAGAATGGGAGAAGAAGAACAAAAATTTTATGGGAAACATTGTTTCCTTTGTGAGTATTTTGCTTTGCAAGAAAGTATCCAGAATGAATTACACTCATTAAGTGAGGTACCACTGTAGCCAAAAGCATAAATCCTAACACCTTAACCACACCTATGCATATTATTTCCTTTTAATGTCATTAACTCAAAAGACAATGTGCCAAATGATAAACAAACATTGCGGACTTACTTAACATAGCACTTCAAACTGCCAACAGAAGTTGGTGTTGCTAGTTCTTTATCTTTGTTTGCATGACTATACTATCTGTGTTCATTAAAGCACAACAAATTGTGTCCATTAAATACTTACATCCTGGACATCAAATTCTTTCCCCTGTCCATCAGGAAGAATGTTAAGAAGTATGTGAAGTTGCAGCCCATGATCAACTGCCTCACTACTGGCCGGCACTTCATCGATAAAGTTAATGTCAGCCCACTGAGCTATTGGATCCTGTACATTGTAAAAAAGAGGAAACAAAGAATTGACTCATCTGCCAGTAAGATCTCTGGCCTAAATGCCTTCAAATAAATGAAAAGAGAAGACTTTTGACTGATTTTTAATCATAAATACCTACTACTTAATGTTATATGATTCACTATTCAGTCCATAAAATATCAACAGAAATTTTACAAATGAAATATAAAATAATGTATCATAAAAGGAAGTAAGGAATAGGAAAATACTTAGTGAATGCCAAGAAGAATTATGCTCCCTTTTTCTCTATAGTATCACGTGCTGTGGTTTATAGGGTCACGAATGTAAGACCTTCTTCACCCGAATATTTTAGTTTGCAATCTAGAGAATTTGATAGCATACCTATTCTTTCTTATGAGATTTGAATTTTTTTCTAATTGTTATTTAAATGGTATGAGAAACTGGATCAACATACATTCAAAAATAAAAGAGATATTTAATCTAGTTACGCACATATAAGGGATGTGGTAGTCTAGTCAGTATAGCACTAGGTTACTGACAAGAGGGCCAAGCAATGCCTCTGTTCCTTAGCTTCTGAGCCAAGTTTTGTGATATTTCAGGTACCAGATCTTCCACACAAGGAAACTACAGGTGCCAAAGGGACAGGAACTGGCCTCCCTTATCTGATGTATGCATTTCACATGCTATTCAATTTAACATAAGGCAAGCTCTGCCCTCACCTAGCAAACCAACCTTCTGGTCGGGAAGGAATATATTTAGGCCCTAAATTAGATTTTTGAATGGGTAGGAAAAATGGATTTGCTATAAAAATTATGAACTGAAATATCTCCAGTTTTAACTTTTATACAAATGCAATATGCAAATTTTGTGACATTGATCATAAAAAGTGAAACTATTTACATTTCTTCAAATAAAAGAAAATCAAGAAACATTTGATTTTTATAATTATCCTTAATTTGGCTCACAGCTTTTTTCACTACACCCTTTTGTACTTTTGTGCATGAGAAAAATGCTCACAATTATCGTCAATATTAATTCCAATTGTCATCTAAATTTTCACCAAAGGAACACATTATATTATAGCTGTACTAATTTATCAATCCAAATAAAGAATTACATTTAAAAATTAGATTTTAAGAGCTATTTTAAAAATGTTGCTTAATTTAAAGATATATTTAAGATACACAATGTGAGTTACAAAGGTTAAGAACTGTTGTAAAAAACGTTCTGACTTGCTACAAGCATTAACAGGGTTTTTCTACGAAAATTAGGATACAAAACTTATTTTTACAGTGGATGCATCCATTATATACATTTTAATTTTTTTAAATTAATATCTGCACAAATACAATGTGAGTTCCGCTAGTCTTTTTAGAATGCATCAATCTCTTTCTTACTTTGTGTTCTGCATGTTGGAAAGCAACATTACTGGGAAGAATGCTCTCATTTTTCACTTTGGAGACATCTGGAAAAAAATGACATAATAAATCGAGACAAAAATGTTATTAGTTACAAAGAAAAAATGTATACTTAGCCTAAGGAATGGCTATTTACTGTGCATTGTGATCAGTCTGCATCACAAAAAAGTGCAAAAATATGATTCAAAATTCAACAAGAATAAATTAATAAAAATTTAAATTTCACTCTGATCAAAAAGAAAGATTATTGAACTAATTTTTATGCTACAATTAATATTATTAACTCACCAGAAGTTTCTTGAAAATTACTTGCTTCTTCCAAAATATTTTGAACAACTGCAACACTATTACATTTAGGACATTTTGGTGTAGCATCAGAGTCCTTCTCCACACTGTCTTCTTTCATTTCTGAAAGATATAAAATTAATTACAGAAAATCACTTCATAATGATACTGGCTAGAGACAAAATGATTGAAAAGGTTAACTAATAACTGTATTTCTTGCCCCATAATATTCACTTTTTATACTCCAAAATAAGCTTTAAAATCAGCCTGCGGCTTAGGACCAAAGAGCACATGGTATGATTTTTACCTAAAAGGTGCAAGTCAGTTCACTGGAAAAATACTAACTATTAAGTATTTTTCCCCCATCAGACAAAAAATGGTTGCTTTTATTACAAATTTTGATAATATCATTGTTTTGAGCCGGTAGCAATTAATTTTTAATATTTCCTTGACAGAATTTCTTAAAAACATCCCCAATATATTGCAAATGCATACAACATAGAGCATACAGCTGTATCTCACACGTGAAACTTATGTGCTAGGCTCATGGAAATGTGGTCCCGCTGGTAATATTTAAATTGTATCTTTCCTGATAAACTCTAAGTCTATAGGAACTTAACGTTAAGTAGTATGAGATGGTCATAAAGACAATGGAAATGGTTGCTACAAATATAAATTTTTATTACATCAAAATGAAAGCAGAAACCAACCAAGTGTTGTGCAGAAAAGTTAAAATGATAACACATAATACCCGTTACCATAAACATGGCAATTAATCCGAAGGTTGGTTTGGGAGGTGATGATAGAGTTCACCCAGTACTAAGCCCAATGGCATGTGAAAATCACCCATTAGGGTGGGGGGATCAGTTCCTTTCCCTGTGCTGGCTATTGTTTCCCAGGAATATCTGGTACCCGATAAATCACACAGCTTGGGTAGAGCTGAGGGTGCCTAGAGAGGTGTGCCCAGGAATCAAACCCGGGCCCTCTTGGTCAGTAGTCAAATGCTCTACCACTGAACCACCATGACCCATTATAACTTCATGGAATCTTAAAAGAGAAGATCATCAAGCGGTACTTCATATAAACTTGGAAGTCATGAGATACACTTCAGAACATTGAAACAAGGCGATTGAAAGGTCCACCTCCAACAGATAAGTTGAAATGAGAAACATAGAGCAATAAGAAAGTGGATTTAGTACAGACAGATATGAGTGAAAAAACTTTACATTCATAGGCTCCTAAATGGCCAAAGCTTTAAAAACATGTAAAGAACTAGATAATAAACCACATGAAGAAAGTGATTACCGTTTCAATACAAATTATATCAATTGAAGGGGAAGTGGATTTAATTATAATTCACTCCTTAAAGGCACACCAAGAATGACTGTACAGAAATTGATATCTCTGCATGATTGTCATAAGGACATAAAGACAATCAAATTGATTGTACCGGATGACCTACATGGGCTTGGAAGTAAGTTACAGAATCTACAATACATAGCTACTTTAGGAAGGTAGGATTTTATGTTAATTGTGAAGAAGCAATCCTAGTTGAAGTTACTCATGATGATGATGATACTAAAGACTGGACGACTAAAGATACTACTGGATACTAAAGTCACTGGAATCTTCTTCGGGCAAATTGTAAATTCTCAGAGTTTCTCAAATTAGATTCTTGTATTGTGACAAAACAGGTACATTTTTGTGTACCAATGTGTTTTTGTGTGTTTTTTGTTTTGCTGTGTTGACAACACTTTTGATAAACACCTTGATAAAGATGGTGATGAATAGGACACAACAACAGATGAAGAGCTTCCAATGCCATCATTTCAAGACTCAGTGCTTGCTTTCCACACTACTAGAAATAACTTATCAGGTGATAATTGCTGCGAGTAAATGCTGAAGAACCACATAAAATTGAAAATAAAGATTAAGATTTCAATAGGCAGAAGAAATTCAAATAGATGAAAATATCAGACTTTTGTCAATCTTTAGAGAAAGTCAATCGTTCCTAATAATGAATAAGAATTAAATGACTCAGCCATTATGATTCTTTCTTTTCCTCACAATATCTGTTGCAGAACTTGATACATTATGAAATACAAGTGAAATTTGCATAGTTTGTCTCCTTTCCATCATTGATACATTATGTTATTTATTTGCAAGATCCACAGGTACCTGTAAGTGCATTTCAATGAAGTTGTTCCTTTTACCTTTATTATTTTTTCTTTATTTTGTGCAATATGATGAAGTCATAACCTATTATTTTATGTTTCAATAAGGAAGGAGAAAAAAAACTTACCATTTCATATTTTAAGCATCTAAGATATTTGATCTGTTTTTGCTATTTTCATTCACAGTATATAACTAAATGAGAGATGATAGTGTAAGAGACAAATAATATTCCTACACTTTTACAATTTATGCATGTTTCTTACTTATACATCTACTCGAGTAATTAAGCATGTAGAAGTGAAATTTCTCCTTTTCCCACAATTTGCATTCCAGTCCCTAGAAAAGTGTAAATAAAGGGTTCCATTGTATTTCATCGAATAGTTTATCAGAAAATTGATGGTATATCTTATTGCTGTGCTGGGAATGTACTTTTTCATTAATATGAAACAAATACATGAATTTGAGTTATGGAGAGCTTTTATGCTTTTATGCAACTATCATGACAAAGAGAATTTATTTGTTCAAAGTGCACCTTAAAAATAACAATGTGCAATAGTATCACATGAAAATTTTTAATTGTGAAATTTACAGTTTTATTTGGCGCTGCATGCACCAGATTTTATAATAATTGGAGTAAGTGGGTTTCATGGGGATGAACTGACATGGAATGACCCAACTATAATATCACAATAAAAATCCTAATTTTAATGATAACAGGAATATTATTTTTCATTACCTTTTCTGAGAGAGCTGTTGTTAATGGAATAGGAGCTACTGTGAGCAAAAGTAGTAGAGCACCTCATGCATGTAAACTGAACAGCAGTTTCTGCTGTTGAGTGTTCCGTTGCCAACATCCCTTGAATTAGCTGCAGAAATTCCTGTTTTGAATAAAGTTATTATGAATCATTTTTGCAAAACTCAATTGTAATTAGCTCAGTTTTTGACAAATAATTTTTTTATGGTTGAATCAAGCCAGGATACACTCAATTACTCCTTAGAAATTCCAAGAGATGGCACTCATAGTATCAGAAAAAGTTTGCTCTTAGCAAGCCACATCCCTCACTAGACTGCTGGCAAAGATTCAGCTGTATCCATCACATGGTTTCATTTTGTCAATTGAAGCAACAAACATTTATTTAAAAAAATGGAAAAAAGTGAGTTTTGAGTGGTGATAAACACATTTATCTAAAAGGCTTAACACTGAAAGAGATCAAAGCAGAGTTGGACGAATTCTATGGCACATTTGTTCCTGTTCGCAACTAAAAGGGTAGCCTGAAAAGTAATGCACACATACTTGTAGAGCGCAAACAAATACAAATATCAAGATCGGGCAAAAAGTATATTTAAGTACAATTATTTAGTTTCAAAATCATACACTTATTTTACAACATAGTCAACATTAAGGCTAACACATTTCTTCCAACGTGTAACAAGTTTTTCCATTCGTCATTGAAAAACTTTTTCAACTTTTCTCAAATCCAGGACTTGACAGTTGCCTTCATCTCATCATTAGAGGTGTAATGATTGCCCTTGTGGTGTCTCTTGAGTTGAGGAAAAAAATAAAAATCACAAGGTTCAAGATTGAAGGAATAAGGAGGGTCATCCGTTCAAATTTCAGGTTTCGCATAGCCTTCCCAGTTGCACGTGAGGTGTGTGGACAAGCATTGTCAATTGTTCAATAATGAAGCCGACACATTCCTTGGATATTCCAATATGGTTTGCCATACACTTTTAAGCAACTCACCGGCCATTTTGAATCAAATCTTCGACAAGTTTGTGATGTTTATCGTCTGTGGCAGTGATCGGACATCCGCTGCGTGTTTCATCAACAATTATGGCTTTTCCAGGCTCGCAACCACGACATTTTACTACCCATCGATTTACAGTAGACCTATCAATAGCATTGTCACCATAAACAGCCTTTAAATGATGATGAATCTCTGTAGCTCACTTATTCAGCAGTTAAAAATTTGACAACAGCACGCTGTTTAACTTGCGTTGCCATAGCACTAGAGCACGTCTCCCTACTTCCGCTTCTCAAAATAGACAGGGTGAATATAACAACCTCAAATCTGCGCATGCATGTTGAGGATGAATGTTACTTCCACATGCCACCAGGAGTGCTTCTGAAGGTCATTTTGTTTGTGGTATAAAAGCATGTGTGAGTTAGTTTTCAGCTTACCCCCAAATTTACTATTGAGTAAATGAGTTTAAACATATCCATACATCCACAAATGATAAACATCACTTGGGAGGTCCAGTGGAAGTGACTTTCTCCAAAATGATTGGCAAAATCAATCATATGGTTTTGTGTGATCGACAAATCAAAGTGTGACAAAGAGTTGAGGTCATAGACATATTAATAAGTACACTGATGCCAGTTTTAAATATGAAAATGGGTGCAAAAATATCTCACCAAGATGGGTGCCAAATTTGCTTTCAGTGTAAAAATATGCAATCGTGAGGTCGATTCGGAAGTTGGTTTACTGCTTTTCCATTGCTATCTGCTATTTCATAGCTATTCTGCATAAATAGCTAACTCTGGATGAAACATTGATACTTACACTACAACTCTCCAGGGACAAAGGAACAGTCAAACAAGTGGGTTTCTGGAGGAAATCTGATTTTGAAGAAGGCAAAGGTGATAAAATTGGCCAACATGGTGATGGCTAAAGTTTTTTGGGATGCACACGGTCATCTTTTTGATTCCTGGCAGATGGGACAAACAATAAATGAAGGGTATTATGCCTTGATATGGCACTGGTTGAGAGAAGAAATTAAGGTAAAAAGTCCTCATTTTGCATACCAAAAATTCCCTTCCATCAAGACAATTAGTGACAGACAAGAATAGACAACAGGTGAAAAGTCCTCATTTTGCATACCAAAAATTCCCTTCCATCAAGACAATTAGTGACAGACAAGAATAGACAACAGGTGTACACCTGTGCAGTTTAAATGGCAAAAATTATGGAAATAATGTTTGAATTATTACAACATCCACCGTATTCACCAGATTTGGCTCCCAGTACTTTTTTTATTTCCAAACTTGAAAAAATGGCTAGGTGGAAAACAATCCACACTGAACAATAATGCCACGCCAACACAGATGCCTATTTTGAGGATCTTCTGGAATCCTCCTATTTGGATGGCTTAAAATGTTGGAGATATCTGGGAAAAGTGTACTGAGCAAAAAGGACAATGTGTTGAAAAATAACATCTACTAAAAATAATTTATTTTTCAATTTTTTTTCCAAGGACTGAGGAACTATTCCAGTTCTTTGTTAAGCTCTTTCGATTGATTGAATTAAATCTTTTTCCTCATAACATTCGTAATCATGATAGCATAAAATAATACAGTGGAACCTCACACCATGGGCATTAATCATTCGATGATCTTTCTCAAAAAGCAAAAACACTCATATGGTGAAATAATTTTTTGCATATAATTCAATATAAAATATGATGGTGAAATCATGTCTGAGGTTTATTCAACACAAGTTATATATTCATTGTTAAGGATGTCTTTTTTTGAGTTTTTCTTCAGGGAATTTTTTTAAACAGGACACAAAATATTATTAAGTATCGGATAGAAAAAATATAATATGTCTGTATACAAGCTTGGAAAAGTGAATGATCACTAGGGCTATGAAGGTAGACTAACAGAACGACTACAAAAACAAAGAAAGTAGCAGGCAAGCAACCAAATCTAGAATTTCCCTCTTGTCATCACTAGTTATGCGAGTCATATTCAGCACAAATATTTTTGCTCTTTGTGCAAATTATTCAGTATGCGAAATTCTCTTTAAGCAAGGTTCTACTCTACCCCTAACGAATCAAACAATTACAAAATACAATGCATACTGCAGAATTCTGTTCCATGATAAAATTTTAAGTTTCCACATTCGCTAGCCAACTAACAGCACCCTATAATGAGATGACCAGCAGTGTGAAATGCAGATGTAGGTCCTAGCACATTTTTACTTTGTCCTCTTGCAATTTCTCAAGAAAATTCTGAAGTTTTTGGGGACAAAATATATGAAAAAACAGTTTTTGATGCTATTCCCTCACATTATAGACTATTTCTGCCATTTACATACACATAACAACATCCACAGTAACTGTTACAAGTAGTACATATTATTATGCCAATAAAAATTGCATATAGTATCTACCCATGCATGCATATAGGGTAAATGATGGAATGTAATAATTGGAGAAGCTATTGGAACTTGGATGAGAAACATGAGTAATTGGTTTACAGCTTCTTGTATTGGACAAAACCTACCTCAGACTCCTCATCATCCATAAAGTATGTCAGGACTTCCACATGGTAACTGTCTCGGAAAGACAAACGAATTGATTTTCTGCAAATATCACCATCATTTACATCCTCCTGTGACACTGCTACCAGATTACTCAGAGTACGACGAGCCATTTCCATTCCATGTGCTCCATTGCACTCAATTAGTAACCTATTGAAAAGTAAATTCATATTTTACTCCAAAAATAGCATAAAAGAATATTTTAGGAGGTACTAATATATACTGACCAATATAAAACTTCCAGTTCCAGACTAAAAGTTCATACACCACACTTCAGGAAATCATAAAAGTTTTCCATTAACAGAAAGAGAGAAAGTACTTTTCAACAGAGATTTTTTGGTTTGGTACATTGCATTTTAATGTAATATGTTAATATGTAATATAATAACATCATCATGTAAAAATTCATAATACGGTATGTATGCACACAGCGTGATGGGTAGGAGTAGGTTGGAGATCAAATGCAATTGGTTATTTCATAGGAACTGAGTGCTTTAGGTCGAGCACCAGGGCCTTTAAAGAAATAATGCAGTAATTGGTACATTTTTATGCACATTTGCAGATTCCACCTTTTAAGAAACTGTCACAGCATCTCCCACAGTTCTCTGAATATGCTTCCAGTGTTTCAACTCCTTCACAGCAAAAAAGCCATTACTCTCTGTAAATCCTAATTGCTATTAACAGAGAGAACTTTGTTTTCCTATTCGAAACATAAACACAATAATAATTCCCTCAAATCAGGAAGGGGCACAAATTAAGATTATCTTTTCTTGTCGAGACATCTCCCCACGGTTTTTATTAGGTTCTAATATGTATTTAAAAAACATGTTGATCTTGTTCACATCAAGTTCTAAATGTATTTTTTCCAACAAGAATTATTTCCTGAAGGGTGGAATGAAAGGCAGAATTAGGCTAAAGGAAAAAAGGCATGGCTGACAGTTGTCTCGAATAAGGGAATGAAAACAAACATTCAACTATTTGTATTGTATGTACAATAATATCACATTAAGGAATAAATCAACTCTATTCCCCTTTCCCTGCCTTTGGAACCACGTAACCATATTGGCATTCAATCCTTTCCCAACCATGACCCATAAATGGTCTTGAGAGCAGTTGTGCTGAAATTATTTCAACGAACAACTTTGGCATCAGTTAGGATGTTACACAGTACTTGCCCCCTTTAATTTGGGAAAAGCATTTGATAATGATCAATGAAACTCAACAGCATCTTAAAGGAGAAAGGAGTAACTCATAATGAGGAAGTTGTTTGAAGATAAAGGGAAGATTCTTCAAGGTCTTCAATTTTCTCTTTGTTAAAAATCTGATGAGAGGTTAGCACATGTGCTTAGTTCAACAAATGTAGTTTGTAAACTAAATGGCAGTATGATGAGCCAAATGGTGTTGTGTTGCTTAAAGTTGCCATTAGCTAGCAGTACTTGTTTGAACAAGCTATGTGCACTGGTTCATGGTCCTCTTCAAAACTTTGGTATTTTTTAAAATACATTTCATATTAAATGTGGTAGTTAAAAATATTTTATACCAGACACTTAAAAATGTATTTGAACCAAAAGAACATAATATGAATGCAACAAACTCCAGTTAATTCCATGTAATATTAGGAAATAGAACAGCTGGCAAAAATATTATATAAAAAGGAATTATGCC
Organism: Hetaerina titia; assembly: GCA_037158775.1. Taxonomy (NCBI): domain Eukaryota; kingdom Metazoa; phylum Arthropoda; class Insecta; order Odonata; family Calopterygidae; genus Hetaerina; species Hetaerina titia. The sequence goes on from CM073768.1 coordinate 131,626,255, forward strand.
CTACATTTGATTTGCTAGAACCTTTACTATTTACATTCAGATAAACTATTAAAAGAAATTAAAACAACATATTTTCATTATACAACTGCATCTCAATTAGTGCTGACCATAGTCAACTGAAACTACAAGATATCTCCTGCACCCGAAAAGGTTACTCTGGAATGTTGGCTCATCCAACCGCACTGGAGCAACAATACCTTCATGTAAATCAGAAGTGAGAATAAAGACATGCAATTTAGCTCAAAAATCCATGTTATACACCAATCACTTAAATTGGGTTACAATAAAAAAAAATAGAAAATATTATGATTAGTAACAAGAACCATGTTTATGATGAAGCTTTTTTTGTCTGGAGGATTCCATTAGGCCCTTAGAATTCCAATACGTTTTTATTATTTACCATCAGAATCCACAAGGGCTGAGGACCTTTCCATATTAATATAAAGTAAATATAAATAATATTGACACTTTTCAATCATCAGGAGAGCTACAATACTCGCAACTTCACTGTAATAATAAGTTTATCTGTTAATCTTCAAAGAGCATGAATGATTATCACCTGTCAGTAACACGCAGAAGTAGGTCATCCATTTGAAGTGAGTTCTCTTTCTGAACTCTTCCTCTCTGCACAAGAAAAACACCCAATTCAGCTAAAATGAAGAGTGAAAGTAAGCTATATTCTCATGTTTATATCATTTAAAACAATTAATGATACCTAAAATAAGGATACAACTTTTAAAGTGCTTGAGAAAATAAATATTTAATATACGTACATAATACACACCTGACATAACATCTATATGCATGTCTGTGTATATGTGTGATATTTTTTATGCCAAACATTTTTCATAAAAACATCACAATCTTCCAATTATCTTGGATTGTATTTAATATTATTAAATCAATACAACACTAATTTTTACAAGCATAATTTATTCCATGCTCTAAGGTTATAGCATGCATATTACACCATTTTCTTTTTTCCCTAGTTTTTCTCTTGACTGTGAATATATGGTTGTCCTTACAAAATAAACATTTGCTATCAAAATTCCAAATATTTAGGTAGAATTTGATTTTAATAGGTTTTATTTGGGTTTTTGGCAAAATCTTTTCCTTGTTGAACTTTGTCTTTCAAGTTAAACAAAATTTCCAGAACACTGTTTTTCAAGCTGACTTTAAAACAAGTTTATAAATTCCTCAGATCATCTTTTAACCACCTAGAGAGGCAGAAAGACAAGTTTTCATGGGCTGACAATATGAATAACCATGAAGATGAAATAAAAACTGTTCGGCTAACAAGAAAAATTTAATACAGCATTATCAATTTCCTCACCCAGAACATTTCACACGCATTTTTCTACAGAACATGAGAGTTATGCCAAACCCCAGAAATCAACCCAAAGATGGATTGTGTATGTATGTAAAACTCAGGGAAGCAAGGTGGGATGCAGGGAGGCAAGCACAAATGGGTGTGAGTCCCAGGGAGGGGGAGAGGAGGGAAAGAGGAGAGGAATATTGGTAGGAGGCTCTACGTGTGGAGGTGAAAGTCAAAGTCAGGGAAATGAAACTGGAGCAGTCCACTGGAGGGTTGAGCATGCTGAAGAATGGCTTTGGCTCATGAGGAGCCAGCAAATAAGGGGGAGGGGGCATTTGAAAATGGAGCCACTGGGTTGGCAGGAGAAATAATGTGTGTGGGTCATGAGATGGCTATCGCCTTCGAAAAATGGGCACGTGAAGCAGAGTAGAGAAGGAAACTGAAAAAGGTTTTGTAAGCCAGCTTTCCCTTGGTATGGCTCCTTCTGTGTGTCCATTACCCCTTCCTCCCACATTAATCCCGAGGAAGATGGCAATCACAGCCAGCCCCCTTCCCACAGGTATTTTGCAACATGGAACCAATTAATATTGCCATTTGTTTTGCAGCAGTTATTGCTACTCTTCTGCCAATGTTTTAACATAACTCCCTGCAACTGAATAGACAAAATTTAAGTTCTTAAATTACACTTTCTTCCACCTTATTGATTCCATTCTTAGTTTTGATAGGCAGCAATCTCAAATTGTGCCAATATAAAATGAAGAATTTTGTTTACCCTTTCAGGAAATTCCTGACTATCCTCTAGGATAACTCCTTTGTAATGTGTTAATTTGTTCCCTTGTTTTTCATCATCCACTGCTCCAACTGTCCTACTTAGAAGTCTGAGAGGAGCTCTGATGAGCATATTTTTCTAAGCACTTCATCAATTGTGTGTGAATTGCACTTATTGCCCATTGAAATTTATTTAATTGATTTTAAATCCTTAAAAAATCGAAGTTTTAATAGCCTGTTTAGGAAGAAATGAAACCTGACAGTGTGGGAAATGTTTCATGGATCACTTGAGTTTTTGATAACGATGGCCGAGTCAAATTTATTGTTGCCTGTGGAAAAGAATATCTCATAAATTTAAAGAATCCATGTTATGATGATTCCCTTCCCACTTGTGAAATTCCTTTATGCATAAAATATAAGGAGTTCCAGAAAATATCTAATCCTTCCCCAATCCAAAACAGACATCCACCTTCCTGCACCCTCTCCTCAAACTATTAATACATATACACCTCCAGGTTCTGTAGAAAAAATTGTATCTTAATATATCACCTATAAGAATAATTGGTCACACAATATTAAATTTCCCATGAGATTTTTTTTCCAATTTCTTTTTTCCAGAGAGAGTTTTTATTCTATTCACAAGATAATATTTCACTCCATTTAGTCTAAAACCAAAGATCAGTATTCATTTATCACCAGAGATAGTTTAATATGCATTTTTCTTGAATGTATTCAAATTCAAAACAAATTAAACTTAAAAAAATAAAGACATTAATGAATTTCTTAACAAGAAACTAGAAAATGTATTTTGGCCCAAATAACTCATTATGATTACAACTATGAAGATAAAATAAGGCTCTGCATAATGCAAAAGTAAAAGACTTTCTTCTTCTAGCAACTAGGGACATACAACATCCATGCAAAGAGCACTGATGGAACACCAAGGTAAATGTTTACGGATTTGTATATGTTTAATGGACTCCATTACATATGTTTCTGTATTTTTCCATTTCTTCACAGGACTGGTTTTCTATTCCTACAGCAAGGTGCTTTCTGTGCAGGAGATTTATTAATTATTCAGGGGCAGAGAGACAGCCAGGGGGGGATTAAGAACTTCCTTTTCTGATAAACAATGCCATAAATTCTTGACTTTCATTTCTATCCACCTTTTGAAAATACTTTGACCAAGGCACCTGCAGTGTACCAAAAATTACTATGGATCCACCTCTAGTCACCGAATGTGAGCATGACAGTAAACAACTAGCTACATATTTACATTTAATTCAGAGAAATTTTAGTGTTCTAAATATTATACTGTGAAAAAGAGAGACTGTTTCAGAACACAATTTATATCTTTCCTTTTCGTGATATTTTAAAGGCAAAAGAACTGCAATGCAAAATGTGGAGCTTAGTTTCACTTGGAATAAATCATGTGGTTCACTACATACCTCCATTTTCTTTTTCTTCTTGTTCTTTAACACATGCTGCATTTTCCTCTTCTTCTTCCTGGGATGCTTCATCATCTGCCAGATACTCATCCACCACTTCAACATGAACCTCCTTAGCTTTATCACATGCTGTCTCCATAGTGTCACCACTTTTCAGGACCACCTGGTCAAGTGATGGTTCCACCACTAAAGGTTGTGAAGGTGTGGGGTCAGCCACAGAAGTCAAAAATATGGGAGCAACAGCTGTCTTCACAGAAAGACCTAATATGTTCAGCACTTTCTGCCCCCCATGCCCATGGAGCCAATTTTCCTCACCAACATTCTTGCGTAGAGTTTCTATGTTCATTTTGGTTTCGAGATGACCTGCAACTGCAGACGTGGTGGCTGTCCCTGAAATTTATAAACTCAGCAGTGCAGAATAGACATACCAACTTCCAAAGAATATTTACATGGGGTAGATTCAATACAAAATTTTATCAAATCTTAATCCTTATTATCATCAAATCCTAATGCCTAAAACTCCTATTTTAATTTCATATTTACAATCCTTATCCTACTTATATTTAGGGCTTGGTCTGAATCCAAATTCATTGATACAATTTTTATAGCATTTTGAACCAACCAGCAGTTTTCTCACTCTCATTCTACAAAATTTTACATTTTAGGTCATTAAATAATTTTTTTACATTTAATACAAAGAAATGAAAGAGACACGGATGGGCATCCGAGAACAGTTGGCCATATTGATCTGTGTGCGGAAGAAGGAAACCATTACCAATGACCACCTTTTCCCATTCCACTGTCTCTCCTAGACATTCCATGATTACTTCCAACCCAAACTCCAACGGAACTGACTACTGACATCCTCCTCCCCCTCTTTCCAGGGCCCCAGTGACTATTCACCACACACCTACCTCCCCCTCTCCTGTCCCACATCAATGCCCACCCCTGTCCCTCCCTATTCTACATCCAAGCTCACCTCTTGATGACATATGTGTGAACCCATCTTGAACCAATAGTCCTGATGATGCTACAGGGCAATGAAATTAGTCAGCAATCCAAAAAATCATTCCGTGAAATCACAAAAATCCATTCTGTGAAGATGCAAAGTCTCATGTGCTGACTTCCCTTTCATTATAATGGAATTTCCCAAAGTATTAGTGTCAACCACCTTTCAAATTAGAGATTTCAACTTAAAAATAATACACTTCTTAAATGCATATTATGGCCACTCAATTAAATTTGTATTGGATTTCATCGGCAAAAATTTCATGGCATTATTTTGCAATAAAACTACAAATTCCTGACGATTAAAAGACTATTCTATGGAATATGATCTTGCTTAATATTTTCACCTAATATGGATGATTTCTATTTCTTTCCTGAAATCTTGGACCAATTATTAAAGAAAAAGGTCATGTCTGACTGGTGCTCACAAGAATTTCACAACTTCAATAGTCAGAACCCAAGTGAAGACATTCTGGGAGCATTAACCAAAATGAGAGTTTTGGGATTGAAGCAAATGAATGATCTCTGACCGAGAGTTCAATGGTTTACAATGCAATGTTTGGGATAGATGCTTCACTGATGGGGAGTGTGGCCTAAGATTTGAAGATGGAAATGGAAGACCTGGTATGTTGATAATGGGCAAGGGTTTTTAATGTTTGATAGGGATTTTTATGGTGGAAAGTAGAGCTAAAAAACAAAATAAATAAATAATTTACATATGAATTATAATCATAGACAAAATGAGAATATTTCTCAAATATTAGCTATCTAACAGAGAGCTAGATAAACCAATTATAAAAGCCTTATTCCACAAAAAAATGAACTCAAGAGGCAAAAAGAAAACAAAAACCAGAACAACTTCATACTGAATATCCAGGGTTAACAAAATGACAATACAAGGGTAAGTCAATAAATAAGTCGCAAACGTTAGCGAGATGAACTCGGGAGATGGAACTAACACTTCATTAGGAAGGCTTGGAACATCTACTGAACAGTTCTGACTTAGCCCCCAGTGGTTTTCACCTGTCCAGGCCCCTAAAAAGCCATTTGGGTGGCTAACGTTGTGGAAATGATGATGCCGTAGGCCCTAAAGGTTACTCATTGGCTGCGACATCAAACAAAAGACTTCTTCGCTACAGGAAATCAAGGACTTGTAAAGAGATGGGATAAGTGTCTTAATGTACAGGGTGAATATCTAGAAAAGTTCAGGAATATTCTTTGATTATTATTGCCTGTATCCAGTTTTATGAGTTATTTATTGACTTACTCTCATTTGAAGGAATTTGCCTTAATTTTTTTTTTAAATGCACTTGAAATGATTCAGAAGTGCAGAGTGGATCATCAACCATTGAGACAGATCCTAATGAAGGTCTGAGAACTCAACCATGGCAGTTTGCAGGGGTCTAACTTTTTAATAGTGGATAAAGTAAAAGTAACTTGTCAGAGTAGATTAGTTTTTTCTAAATTATCCCAAAGTAAACTATCAAAAAAACAGCATAAAAAACCTAATTGAAGATATTATCTGGAGTAATTAATATTTACTTGGGATTACCCTTTATTGTTTTCTCTGAGAAATACAGAAGTCTCATAGTTTTCACCTGATTGACTTCAGGGCAAATTAAAATTTATTTTGAAAATGGAGATAACATCCAGACTCCAATCAACGTTTGTAGCAGGTTTCAGAAAATTTACGTAACTATTCCAGTAATTAACATATTAACTCAATTTAAAAATGATTATGTGCTTTACATTTATTCCTTCTTGAATCTAAAAATATTATCTGTCCAGAGTTACTTTCCATGGGCAGTTAATTTCTTTCATTTTCATGAAAGTTTGTTGGTAACTATAGACTAAATACCCTTAACCATTCACTCCATGAGAGACAGGTGTGAAAGGTAGAAGGAAGACTTGATGTAGGAGGGAGAGGAAGGAGGGAGTGTTTAGGGGAGAGAGATAAAACATAACTAAGGACAGAGTGCATGGGAAGCAAAGGCATTAAGTAAGGAAGTAAGTCACTTCCTGAAGCCTCCTTCTTTATCTAATCTTAACAGTCAATCGCTGCCAAAACCCCATCCCTCCCCATTCTTTATCAAGATTCACAAGTCAATATTCTGTATAAATTACTAAGGGGAAAAAAATTTTTGAAAATATTTTACTTACCTTGATTGTCATCTCTGGATTCATTTAAAAAGCACTCCTCTTCATCTGCAATAGATGCCTCTTGAACTTTGACTGGCTTTCTTCCCACGGGAACACCTGCTTTGCCTTAATTGGATGTTAGGGAGGACGAAAGCAAGCTATCAATCATAATTTCTTAGAGTAGGACTGAAGAGTTTCAGAATACTTTGAAAGGTATGTTTTTTGCAATTTGATGGTAAATGCTCATTCGACATGTTCCTTTAGCTCAAAAGAACATTTCTGGAATGGTAGTAGTCAGTTTTAATGGGAGGCAACCAAAAGCTGAGGTGATTTGCATGATTAGAGATGGACAGGATGAAGGGTGGAGAGAAACCTGGCATCGGCATTAACCAACTCTTAACGAGAGGCACCAAGGGGTCCGGAGTTTAACGTCCTATCCGACGGACGGCATACTAACTCAAAAAGCCCTCCACAAAGCACCTCCGGTAGGGATTGGGATACCACTGAAAAATATCTGCCACCGCTGGGATGCGAACCCAGACCCTCTAGGTGGGAAGACAGTATGTTAGCCACCGCGCTATCCCAATCCCCTTCTGGAATGGTTCAGGTACCTCCCATGCAATAGCCCTTTTACTAAAAAATTTCTCATGAACGTTATATAATTTTAGTTCATACAAGGAAGTATTGATCACAGATGAATCAATCATAAAAATAATATATATATAATTCTGAACATATTTTCATTTGGTATGATGGAAAATGGCCAACAGACTAAATATTCTCTTTTGAACTTTCTATATCTGGGTATCTTAGTATCAGGAATACACAAGTGGATGCTGTATTTTTAAATTTAAAGGAAGTCTTCAACAAATTACAAGAAATCGATCTTTACACTTAAATATTTTGGTAACAATGACATAGTAACCAAATGGATTATGGAGTTCACCTCTCGTTGTGAACAATAAGAAGTCATTGAGGGGCTGAGTTCATTAGAGGCAAATGTAAATTCAGGAGTGCCAAAAGAAATTTTATGTGGCCCCTACTCTTTTTGACGCATTAATGAGCTAAGTTCCCAATTAGCAGCAACCTTAGATTATTTGCAGATGACACAGTGATTTAAATAGGAATAAGGACTATGGCAGATTGTGGGTTACTCTCCAGCAATTTAGACCAGATATCCAAGTGGTGCATGGAATGGGGGTTAAAATTAAGCATCATAACATGTTGCAATGGAGTTTTGAATAAAAGGTAAGAGGAATAATATGTAAATTACAGAGTCACTTGAATTAATCAACTCAGAACAGGTCCAACACTAGGTGTTACATTCACATCAAACTTTCCATAAGGCTAGAGGAATTAAAATTTGAGCACCCTGAGTCACAATAAGAAGAGACTAAAACTTTTAGAAAGGGAAAGAACACCTGTATTCACTCATGACACTGAAGGAATTTTAATGACCCCATATAATAATGACAAATAGGCCCACCAAGATAAAAGAAGATTGAAAAACATCACCATTGACAGATTCTAGAATTCACTCTTCCTTCTCATGAAACACAATCATAGTGAAATCAATCATAAGCATCCCTACATTTGTAATTTTAAAAAAAGCAATTTGTAAAGCTTTACTTTAAAACATCCATTATTTCATTTCGTAGATAAGCATGCCTGTGTGTGGGTGTAAGTTTGCAAATATTTGAATATCATGTTGCACATTTACTCATATGTTGAAATATATATCCATAATTATGTGCAAGTGCATATTTTTGCAAAAATTGCAGGAGCCTCAACACCTCTCACTCCTGTTTCCACTTGCAGTGTACCAATAGATAGATATCAGGGGCATCTTGCAGCAGAGGTATCTTAAACAAACTATCACTTGACCTTTCCAGACTGACAAATCATTCTACCAACAATGATTTATGGCTTAATTTATTTTGAACATTTGCCATACTGAGAAATAAGAAAATTTAAAATTTAATCATCCAGTCAATACACACTTAGTCAACAATTGGTAGGAGCATGAATTAAACCCCATTGAAATTAAGGGTTTCTGTTTTGTCATCTTCAAAGTAAATATAGTATTTTGTAAAGAAAGTATAATTTAATTATTCAAGCTATTCAGTCACTACTGTTTATGATGTGTGTGACTTATTCAAACATCAAACATTTAGACACATTTTATTTCCTCAAAAAATGTTGTCATTTAATACTTGTTATTTTTTCCTTCAATGACTACTAGAGGCACTTCACAATTGATCATTCCACTTTGGAATGATGACTCTATATGCATGGATTTTAAAATTAAGTTCAAACCTAGGTTATAAAATAATTTGATGAAATACATACCAGCTTCTAGACTAGGAGCCTGTTGAACAAGTCCATCTTCTGGAATAATTTGACGCCCAGAAGTTGTGACTTCTTCAATATGTAATGAGTAAGAGCAACTAATGCATAAATTTTCTGCGGTGAATCGTTCCCTCTCATAATAAATGGACTGTTCCAATGAGGACAGTGTAGCACCATCAAGTAGAAGCTGAAAATATAAGTGACATTTAATGAGGATGGAAAAGAATACGCTTGATGATGACGTTCAATGTCAAAACCTGGGTTGTGTTTTTTTAATAGAGTGTGTGGAATTACAAAGTAAATTATTTCATTTCGTTTCAATTGCATATGCTATGGTTAACAGCATCAGTGCAAGAGCCTCCCTCTAAAGACCATCTTTTGTGAAGAAAGTTACCACTCAATTTTCACAAAGTGCCCACCTCTCTGTGACCTCTCTGTGGGCAGCGGCAGGCTTTGTTCTATTTATATCGGTGAACATTAAAATCTGATCCTGCATGTGATACAGGAGGAAACCTGGAAGTCTTTTGGGGTCTCACAATTGGCCCATGGCCACCCAAACTACAGGAGGGGTCATGTTGTAGTCTCAGATGGCAACCAATACCGAAAATCAAAGGATACTTTTAGGGAAACACAGTGCCTTCTTAAACCTTAAAACCTTATCCTAGAGCTACATGGGTTGTCTGAAAAGTTTCCCTCCCAACAAGTACATTTATTTTTTAACATTAACTCCTTTTTAGTTGATACACTTTTGCCAGCATTCCTCTAAACTTTTTTTTAACCCCTCCAAAAGGTAGTTGATGCGTTTCTCAGCAAAACAGGCAATTGCATATGCGATAACATCCTTGTCTGATGAAAATCTCTGCCCTCCAAGTGAATGTTGAAGACTAAGAAATGGGTATATGTAACTGGAACCCAAATCTGGTGAATAGAGTGAGTGGTCAACCTATTCAACATGCAATTTGTGAATTTTAGCCATGACAACTGCTCAAGTATGAGAAGATGTATTGTCCTGATGGAAAAGCACTTTCTTAATCTTCAAATGCAGTTTCTTTTGCAATAGCTACATTCCACTTGTCAATTAATGATGCATAATACTCTCCCATTATTTTTTTACCTTTTTCAAGATAATCGATGAACACAATTCCATGACTATCCCAAAAAACAGTCGCCACCACCTTCCCGGACAATTGAACTGTCTTCACTTATTTTTGAGCAGGGTCACCCTTTGCAGTCCACTGTTTTGACTGTTCTTTAATCTCACGAGTGTAGGGGTGGATCCAAGTTTCATCTCCAGTTATGAATCACCACAAAAAATCTGACTCACTTCAGTTAAACCGCTCCAAAAGTACCTTGGAAATATTCATTGGAATGCATTTTTGGACCAAAATCAGCAAACGCGGCACCCAATGCATGGATAGCTTATGCATGCTCAATTCTTCAGTCAGTATATCACAAACACATTCTTTGAATATGCCCATAGCCTTTGCTATCTCTCTAATCTTAATTTGATGGTTGTCCACTACCATTTGGTGTTGTCAACTTTTTCGATGTTATCAGTGATTGTTTCAGTTTTTGGCAATCTGTAATGCTCATCATCAGACAAGGTGATATGGCCACGTATAAATTCAGCTGCCCAAAATTTCATGGTCATAAATGGTGCTGCAGAGTCCCAGTACATGGATTCCAACTTATCTTTGGTTTGTGTAGGTGTATTGCCTTTCAAAAACAAACATTTAATGACAGCTCAATACTCAAATGTTTTCCATTTTCAAAAAAATCCTCCCAAGATTTCCTTAAACAATAATTGAAAGTCCAAAATGGCTGAAGTTTTAGTGAATACCTTTTAATGAATGTACAAACGTGTCATCACTTAGTGCTACAGTTCAGCAAACTATTGCAAAAAGAGTCGACCAAATACTGATCTGTGTTGATTTGAACATAGACCAGCTGAAGACCTCATCTAAAAATACTGCATTTGTGAATATACTGGCAGGTCTAAGGTTTCACATTGTTAATGAGGATCCAATTTGGATTACAGCCCAATCACCCATTCAATTAGACTTAATCATTAATAATGTCTCAAAAGAGGTTCCATAGGAAGCACATTGATTCCCAAGAGTGCATGAGTTTAGATATTCAGATTAATCCTCATCATATGGTTCACTTCCACAATAGTCGAAGTGAGAAATAGACCGCAGAACTGATGGTAAGTTTAATGGCTTCATGAATACTTTTAAAGTATATTTCATCACATCATTTCCAAAAAAATAGGTATGTTCAGAGTAAGCAGAAGTATGGTACAGAGACTATCAAAGAAATACAAAACACTTTCGTTTCCTTTTGATTTAATGATTCAAATTCAAGCTCTGTGTGATACATATACAAAGTTAAAGTTCCATAACTTTATAAAAATAATAAGAGAATGGTTGAACAATTAAAGAAGAGGATGGCTGAAGTTGAAAGACTTCCAGCAGAGAACTATATTGCAACATCAAAAATGAGTTTCCTACATGAGCTAGGGAAGTGATAAAGGAAAACATAAAATCCTTTGGTAGTAAACATGGTCCTGATTATGTTTGCTTTGGTGATGAGATGAGTGCAGGGCCCCCAAAAATTTGTGTGAAAATTCAGTACTAATTCTTTCATTCCACGTGGCTCCAATGGGTATTCAAATTTCCCAGTATCAAATTCCTGTGGGGGTTCCAACTAATCCAACACAGTCAACAGATCCGAATGAAATAATAAAAATAGGTTTGGGCCCACGTTAGTTTAGATGAAGTCATGGTTGTTTTATACAATGTTCATATGTTTTACATACAGTCCCTCTACCAGTCATAACAGCAGTGGATACATCATTGCATATCTGTTACCCGATATCATCAATGAACATTTTGAGCAAGGATGCTCCCAAAGTTTCCTCAAACAGGCTCTGGTAATTCCAGTATAAAGGATGATTGATTCCTAAAATGCAGACAATTACTGTCCAATTTACATGCTCTCAGTCTGTTTCACATTCCTCACCTCCCTCACTTAAACCTCAACCAATTATCTGTTAAATGTGCCAACCATTATTCTCCAAGAAATAAGAATCTTATCATTGCACAACCTTCTTCAAACAACATCAAGAACTTAAAGTCATTCATAAACTACAGATCTACTCTAGGGCCAACTCACTGAAATTCCATTTCTTTCAGAATGCACAGCGCTTCCCTACAGTCCACTGCCAGCAACTTCAGCATCGTTAGGTAAGTTGTACCCTTTGCATGGCATATCCTCATATATATGCATAATTTGATTCTGTATCCCAGCACCAAAACCCCTTCTCTGGCCAGAAATAGGGATGCTCAAAGTACAACACCAGGGGTAAGGATAATCTTTTTTATGGCCATTACCAAGTAGCAGTACTACAAAAATCCCAGAAGTTTCAGGAAAACTGCTCTTTAATCAACTTCCTGAAGAGCTAAAACTTCACAGTAAAAATAAATTTTTTTGAAATGTTAAAAGACTTTTTTTGTAAATAATGTTTTTTATAGTGTCCAAGAATACATAGAAATAGCCAATGCAGGGAAATCTATTTTTAAAATCTTTAATACGCATTATTATGTAATTCAAATCCATCCATGTGTATGAATTTGTATACAGGTAAATCTAATGCATTTGCAAATTTTATTGAATCTTTAAGAAAGCCTATACAATTTTGTATTGTTCTATGGTGAATAACTCTATCTATCTCTCTCTTCCCTTCTCCCTTATTCTCCTTATAATTATAAATGGCCAGGGTCAATTCCATATTGCCATAATTACTTTTGCATACAAAAATATCACATATGTAAAGCTTGAGGTAGCCAGAGTTTGAATTGATATTTTAAAATTTCTGTTCAACTCATCACTAAAGCATTTATCACCTAATGCACCATTCCAAAAGTATCCATTAAAAACATAAGTATGGAGAAGGTAATGCAATGACTACAGGAGATATTTTACAACTGATCAAAACATAAAGTTTACATTAGAAATATATCAATTTTCTACAGCAAACGCATATTAAAAATACTCCACAATACTAAAAACACTTATTAGATGGTACTTACTTTTCCTGAAATTATAACTAATGGGGAAAGGTGTTCAACAGTCAGCAGACGATGGCCCCTCTTAAAGGCAATTGGATTTCCACGGAGTTGAAGTTTCTCTACTCTTGACAGTTTGGCAAGAGGTGCCAGGGAACAATGGTCGATGATGAGATTGTTTGATATGTCAATATGTTCCAAACTTACCATTCTGCTAAATCCTACAAATAACAACAACAATGCAGGATTAGTAGCCTGGTTTTGAAGTCAAGCAAAATATATTACCAGAAGAGGAAAAACTTTCAATTATATACATAGACTTAAAAAAGAGGAACATAATTAAGTAATAATGATGTCCATATAGAATAAGAAACTAATGTGAGTGGTAAAGCCAAATTATTCCTCAATTCTGAATTTCTGCTATTGTCTCCATGCTGATATTTTAAAAACATCATAATGTGTATACAGTAAATCAATACCACCACTCACTATCCCAACCCTCGTCTTCCATATAACATTTTCACCATTTAAAAAAATCCTACTCCCACACTTCCAATATTTTTATGGATTACTTACCCGTTGCCAAGTCAGTAAATTCCTACGTCCACAGAAAGGTTATTCACACAAATATTTTTTCTTTTTCCAAGAAATGTGCTTATTTCATTATGCAGTCCCTTTCTTAATATGTTAGTAGGTTTTTAGCATGGTATTTAATATGGTATGGTACTATGGTGACTAAAAGACCAGCATCAATGTGAACGAAATTCTTTAACAATCTATGTAACCATTTAAAAAATTAGACAAGATTTACTCTCTTCAAGATGATGCTATTTGCACATCTGGTAGATGAGTACTATTACAGTGTAAATGAATATCTATGTAAAACTTAGGTGTGTAATACTTTGATGTCATAACTGTTTTTGTATTTCTATTTGTCAATGATTGTTTTCCTATTTACATGTTTTATACACACCTGTCATTTGTATTCTCAATACTATGAAGTCTTTACTTAAACATATTATTATTAATTGAAGTTCCACGATAACTCTATGATAACCATTGTTCCCTGTAGAAAATATTAGTAGTGTTAGCCAAATCAATAGACTAATGATAACAGAGCTTCAAGTTCAAACTCCAGGGATGACTGCTTGATAGTGTGGAAGTTTCAGTTCAGAAACTACAATTAATATTTACATTATCAGGTTTTTTTTCAACACAGTGATACTGTGTGCTAAATTTGGCATTTTGTTGGGCAGGTATGTGCAAAATACAACCTTTTAACTAAAGTAGGGCCACCATATCTATTATTATTTTGAATACCTGGACACATATTTATCTCTGGTGTGATTTGTGGGTGGATTGATAATTTCACACAGATGCATTGCTATGGTAGTAACTCACTACAGGGGAAATAAAGGACAGAGCTGAGACCTGCACTCAATACATTACAATGGGAAACCCTAGCAGAATCAGTTAAAAGTTGAGTCCCAAACAAAATGCTAAATATGCCATAGATGGGCTTTGCTATAACTATAGCATTTTACCAAAGGTTCAAACACCCATATTTTAGAAATCATTTAATGTACGAGGCCACAATTTCTGATTTTCAGTCCTCAGCAACGGTTATGTCCACAGTGAAATCCAGTGAATGTCCAGAGTTCTGTGATAGGTGTTCACTTTCTGCGACATTGGTTGATTTGATATGGACTGACCTTTTATTGCACTGTGAATGAGTAGAATCACAATATGACCAGTGATTCCAGCTGTTACATGGGCTTATATCAAGACTTGTAGTCTCCCATACCAGCTTCACGAGGCACTCAATGAAAATTTTCAGGATATTTTCATGCAGCTGTATTCACTTAGTAATTATTATTAGTGCTGTGACTGAATCCCCATAAATTCCCTATTTCTCCTGATTCACTGATTTTTCCTCAATCACTGAGTACACAAAATTACTTTTAAAATGAAATTTGTTCATATTAGATTACATGACTATGTACACAGCCTCTTCTGCTACCTACTTGAATTCAGCAGGTATGTGCCATGGGGTCTGTACAATCTAATGGTACACCATTATGCCTAACCTATTTGTTAACGATTTGAACCGCAAAGTGAAAAGTAAGATTAGGATGCTTGTGGATGACACTGTGATTTATTGGGAGATAACTGGGAATGAGGATCGTTTAATGCTAGCACAGGATCTAGATTGCATTACTAAATGGTGTTCAAAATGGGGATTGTCATTAAACCTTAATAAATGTTCGGTGGTAAATTTCTTTAGAAGATCAACAGGACTTGTTTACAAATTAGCTGGAGTTGACCTAGAAGTAGTTGATACGGTAAAATACCTAGGTGTTACAATCATTGAAGACTTAACTTGGGGTACCCACATACATAAAACCTGTGGGCAAGCATATAAAAAATTGGGATTTATTAGACATATTGTTGGTAGAAGTGACTGCATTTGGAGTTGGGGTGGGAATCATTAGAAGAAAGATGATTAAATGCTAAGTTGAACAAACTAAATTAATTCAGATGCGCATGTTCCAGCGCCAAGGTCTTGCAAATTATTCACACTCCAACACACATTGGTCACTTGGATCATGTACGTAAAATTTAGGAAAGAGATGCCAGAACTCGCAGACTCAAGGACTATTCCTTCCCACAGACAATACGGGATAGCAACTTTAGGGTTATAGATAGCAAAAATTTCACTTGCCACCCTCAGCATCTAGGGAATAACTAGTTCTACTCAATTGTATGCACTTTCACTAACCTCATGTGACATGTTGTCAGAACCCTTCCCCAGTGACCGCATTAGAATGCCATTAAACAATAAAGTGCTCATTATAGTATTGCTTGATCTGCTTTGTCTGTTTTTTAAAGTCTCCTTCCATCCCTCGTCTCTCTTACTGTGGGGGGACCCTCCTGCTACCTGCAGGGTTGGGTCACATTCCCTATCTGTGTCCTTGGGGGAGGAGACCATTGTACGTTGCATGTCCATGTAGTAGTGGAATTTCACTTTCTTACTTTTCAAATTCTAGCTTACACTTTATTGGATAAATTTTGACATCTTATGGTGCAATTACTTGTTGGTTGACAGGAAATGTAGTTGCATGCATGAAAATTGTAAGCGTTTTTGCATGAATGTATATGCCATTGTGGGTGTAGGTTTACATGGATGTGTTGATTTTGAATGTTGTTTTGTTTTCTTTTACAGGTGGTGAACTAGCACCCCCACCACCACCTGCCCTTGCTGCAGCCTGTGGGGTATTATGTAGATGTATGCTAGGGTAGCTTATCTATTATACCTAAATATTTGTGAGGAACTTTTCTCATGGCAGTAGAAATCAGTTTTACTAGTGGCTAGAAAAAGCAGTTTGTTATAGCATGGAGTTGGTCACAGACTGACAGTTAAACTCTCTCTCCAACTTATTTAATATTATGAACAAACATTTTTGTACCATAATTTGTGGAAATATGCCCACATAACCATTACTGACATAAATTACACAGCTTGCAGCCGGCCATCATAACCACAGCCAACAAATATGAAACTGGATGTGTAGTTTTAGGCGAACAATGAGCATGTCACCCCATTCAATCAACATGAGCAACTATTGTCTGAAAACCAGTTTCAAAACTTGGAAAGTATAAGGAGATAACCAGCTACTTACTACGTTAACTAATATGTAACAAGTCCGGTGCTAAATTATACTTTCTCAGTAACAAGTGCTACATTATAATAGGATTTAGAAGAAATTTCTGAGAAAAGGTGATGTATAGCTACATAGAACACATAAGATCAGACACCGCTGGTATTCCCATACTTTTTCTCTCTCCCTTCTTCCAACCTTATACGGGAAAAAATTACAAAATTATTTTAGCAGTCTTTTGATATCTATTTGCAATTGAAATTTTGCCTTTTTACACCATGCAAATTTTATAATACATTAGAAACGCCAAATCCATTAGAGAAAAAATGAATTTACAGCGACGGCTCGACCTGTAGGACTTCTAATTTGTTAAAAATACATGAGAATAGAGTATATTAGTTCTTACCTTCAATATCTCTCAACTGATTATCGCTGGCTATTATAACCTTCAGTTTGGTACCGTTTGAAATAATTGGAATTGATTGTAGTCTATTGTATGAAACATTTAGATATTCTAAGTATTCCGCGCACAGACTGAGAGCAGATATGTCAGTTAAAACATTGTGACTTAGATCCAATACTTTTAGCAATGGTGCGTACATAAGGCCATGTCCTAAAGTCTTTAAAACATTATAAGACAAATAAATTTCCACTAGAAAATACCAATGGTCTTCATCAGGAGCCTCAATATCTTCTTCTGGAGCCAATAAGTCTTTTATGTCTTGCAAATTGCAATGTGTACAGATCAACGATTTAAGTTTATCTCTCATGCACCACATCTTAATATTCATCACTGTAACACCGTGGAGTTCAAGGTATTTGAGAGACCTAAACTTTTCTATGCGGACAGAAGAAAGAGGAATCTTGTTTCTATTCCACAGTCGCAGTCCGGATATTTTTTGAACGAAGTCATGAAGAAACTGTAAATCGTGAATCAATTCAATAGAAGAGTTGTTCGTGTTGATAACTTGAAAATGCGATGTATCAACATTTTCTACAATCATATCGAATGCTTCATTTAGTTTAATCAAAAAGTCCAAAGTCAATGTAAGTTTGGCAGAAAAATTTAGCAACCTATCACCCTTGTCACGCAGTAATGTTGCCATCCTGAGTATGTCTCTCATTGTAGTAGCTTGAAAAGTACTAGATTCCATCTTACCAACTGAAAATTGACGCAAAATAATCACATAATTCTCCGGTTTTCCTACGACACACCCATCAAATCACGACATTCTGCTCCCTCCCTCAAGCTCCATATCTAACTTCATATATTAGCAAATACATGAAGATATTAATGTTAAACTAAGAGACACGAAACCGATGGACTGAACAATCATACACAGTCCGACCCTTGCCCACAAGGGGACTCCATCCTTAACTCCGTCTCATAAGTTTTGAAAACCAGCAGAGGCCGGTTTCCGATAAATATTCTTCACCGCAGTGTGTAGCTTTCGTAGTTGGAGGAACATTTCATAGTGGCGCAGTGATCGCGGTACCGAAAGGTTTTACCGGGAATACAAAATAAACTTATATTTAAATTTTATTTCTTTTTAATAACGTGATAAGAGTCAAGCGTAGGAAATTCTTTGTTGCATCTGAAGATTTACCTAACCTCACGGTGCTGCGCTATAAACCTAGGAAATACAAACAGAGTGGGTTTTGGGCTTAAAATAACAGCTTATTATAACTGTGTTAAATGGAAAAATAGAAACACCCTATTTGTTACAAAATAGCTGTTAGAGAATCTACATTCTATGAAATTCGAATTAAATACGAGGTTTCACGTGTAGAATAACTTCATTTCATGCTAATATTAGAAAGTCATTAAATAAAATGATTTGACTTTTAATAATCAAACCACTTTACTTTTCCACATAAACTTTTTAATTTTTACAACCCAGGTTTCGTTATAGCATAACATCATCAGGTAAAACAACCAAGTTACGCCAGAAACTGTTTTATTTATAAAAGGATTTGAAATCAGGTGACATTGTTATGGCAGATATCAATTTATATTAGACGCCATTTTATGTATAAAATACCTATGATCAAAGAGGGAGTCGGAGGAAATTACAATTAAGGTTATTATTAATTTATTATAATATATAGTATGGGATACGACATATTCTCAAAAAAGCTTTTATAATGTGAAAGAAATAACAAAAGAAGAGAAGTGTTTGGCATAAGTCAAAGGTTACTTTGTTATTTAAATGAGTAGGCAAAACATAAATTAAGCAGTTCCTGGTTTTAATCACTGTTTAATAATGTAAAATATAATAGCCTTATTAAATGCTAAAATATGTTCATAAATACATATTAATATATTCAAATGCACTCCTAATATTTTTATATAAATATTTCATTTGTTGGTGAGTGAGACAACAGTGGCATCATCACCAGAGGCATTGTGTTAAATGTATTTTGGGAATGGTAGAGTAAATTTCCCAACTCCCAAGCATTCTAAATTGTAGAAATTTTTCAGGACTAGCAGCAGGTCTAGATTGCCAAAAAAAGAAATGGAAGACCTCATAATTAACAGCCCATGGATTCACTCTTGTAAAATAGTGACATTAAAATTTGATATAATTAGACCTTGAATCTGGTTCTTTGGTAAGTGCAGCACAGACACATGTATAGTACAGTGTGTACATGTAGATATGTAAGGGTTATTTAAAAAACATAGGTTTTACAAGTAAAAAGGGCTGTTTTATTATTTTTCATCTCAATGTTACAAATGTGAATGTAGTAATGTGAATATAGCAAGTCAAGTTTCCAATTGTAAAAACTCTAAGGTTTACCAAATGGTAAAGAGATAATATTATCTAAACCTGAAACGTTTTAAGCTGTTAAATTGCATGATGCACAGCACACACAGTAAAGATATCTTTTTGAAGTCACAACTTACAAATGACCTCTTTACCAAAAGTATAACTTACCTATTAAAGAAATTTACATATGTAATGAAAATATTATTTAATTTATCGTAAAATAGGTATTGTTTACAATAATATGCTGTTTATGTGTCAGGTATATTGTCAAGGTTGTCATTTTGTGTTCACTGTGCATTACAATGGTATCATAGATTATAACATTTTAATTTTATCGTTTTAACTTGAAACAAGTCATTTCACTTGGTATTATAAAACAATGCAACAAAGAAAAATATTTTTGAAACAAATACAATTGCAAAAATGACATAAAAGATAACCATATTGGGTCACAGACATATCACAGGTATCCTGACAGCAGGGTTCCAGCAAATTCCAAGAAACTGCGGGAGATGCCACTACAGCAACTTTTAACAGAGTCATCTGCTAAATGTGCATTACAATCCAACATTTTCAGAGGGTAAAAATCACTCACCTTGACCAGGATTCGAACCCAGATCTCTTGATGTGTGAGGCCAAGTGCTTTAGCAAGGGTCTCTGCAGTTTCTGGCTATGCTACTGCATGGTTCTTATGAAGAAGTTGTAAGTGTACTCTATCACCCATATATGTATGGCAAGGTAGGATATAAACTACTTTGAACTAACTAACAATATGTATACATAAACAAAAACAAAGCAATGTTTCCATTAGGCCTTCTTTACTGCTTCACAGAAATTAAAGATCCTATAGCCCTCCATTCATACTTCTCAACAGTTGTCCTTTCTGTACTACCATATTTCTCCCCAATATGGCCCACCTGTGCCCCAACTAATCTAAAATCCCTCGATTGTACCTCTCACTTCTTTGCCAAAATATCCCACATTTCCACGATATGTTCTCAAATATGTACAACGAATGTAGCTATGGTCGTGAATCAATGTAAACAAAAACAGGCCGAGACCGTAAACTTGGTTTAAGACAAGACCATAAACCAAGTTTGTGGTCTCGGCCTTTCTTTGTTTACATGTCCTCAAATGCTGTTTTGTCTTCTTAATCCATTTCTACACCCCAAAACCGCAGACTTAGAGCTGATCTAAAACTCCTCCACAACGCCCTAAACTCGACTATTGATAGCCCTGAAATGCTCTCTCTCTTCAACTTCAGGATTTCAACTCGATCCACCCGCACCCACTCCCTATTCCTGGATATCTCTCACTAATGCACTCACCTTTATTTCCACTCTCCCCCCTTCTAAATTCACTCCCTCCCACTGTTGATCCTTTTTATTTATCATGTAACAATTTCAACTCCAAGCTTTATCCCATCTGTCAACAAATTAAATATTTCCCATGTTTGGTTCTTGTTGTTTATTATTATGGTTTTATTGTATTTTGTCCTCTTTCATATTTTGCTATATTTTTCACTGTAAATTGGCGCTACTACAGTAGATGAATAATGTTTTCAAATAAATATGAATGAATTTATTATTACTAGCAAATACTCATTGGCAGAAGTTTTAATAAAGCCATGCATTGTGATATCCCACTTAGATTGACAGCAGAATATGTCGTATCAAAGTAATGTAGGTTAGATAAAATAAAAAAAAAGCAGAAACTACTTATTTTTTTGAGGGCGCACTAATTAAAAAATGCCACTAAACAAAAAATAGTAATATTGAAAATATGAAATGAAATTCTAAAAAAATGCAGAGTTGATCATTTTTAAGTGGTTAATTTCTTTTAATAACTAGTTACCTTGACCTTGATTCATAAAAAATTTTATGGAATACTAATGATACAGAAATGTAGATACCTAGACCAATTCCTATACATTTCCTTTCAAAATCGCAAAATACTGATACAAATACACTATAAAATTCATAATATTCATATGAATATTATGAATTTTACGACAATAAATCATTGTCCTGTAGTTACATGTCTCAGGCAGGAATGAAACCAAATTAATTTTTCATTAATTTCTAAGCTGATTTCATGAAACCCTTTCTTAAGTTCTGTGAATAAATTCATTGGACTAGGGTAATAACATCGTTAACCCGCTCCGTTCATTCTTAGCAATATTGCAAGCGTTCTGAGCAATATTGTAATAATGGGAAACAATTCGATATGAATTTCATGATCACAAAGGAAGACATGGTGCTTGATCATGTTTGCATTCCAAGAAATTAAATGGTTCGTTATGAAGGTGGGCACCAGTTCTTTCATTAAAAGAGGAAATATTTTTATATATATATATATGTTATTTTTAGGTAATCTACTGGTTAAGGTAGGTTTTTCGATGGACACAACTATCAAATAAATATTTTGTAACTCCAAACAAAACCCAACCCAGCAACCTGCTCTACATCAGGTCCCTCTTCATCTCTGTGTACTTCTTTCCTCTGTTCATCCCATCCAACATCCCTATCCTGTTCCTGCCCTTTCCTTGTTTACCTAACATTCTCCCCCATATTACCTTCTTCAACATTCCACTACTGCTCAATATGCCTTTCATCCATTTTTCCTGCCTCCATAATATATATATATATATATAGAGAAATATTTCCTCTTTTAATGAAAGAACTGGTACATGGGTCGCGGTAGTCCTGGGGGTAGAGCGTTGGACTACTGACCAGAGGGCTTGGGTTCGATTCCCGGTCAAGCCACTATGGCAGCTCCACCCAAGCTATGTGATTTTTTGGGTACCAGATCTTCCCGGGAAACTGGCAGAGGGAAACCATCCCAACAGAATGTGAATTTCACATGCTGCCGGCATTAGTACTAGGAGAACTCTACCATCACAGATCTTCTGGTTAATTACTGTGTTTATGGTTTTTTAAATATTTATAATTGTAAATATCCACAATGAAATTTGCTGAACCTCATTTCACAGCATGCATACATGGATGAGACGTCATTCCACAACACAATAACAAATGTCACATTTGCTTACCAGTTCCTGTTGACGGAGATTTGAAACAACTTCCTTCCAATGGTCTGACAACCCAGGACCACAGCATTTCTTCTTGTCCATTTTTGAAATAAGATACGAAGAAAAAAGCTTGACCGTTTTACAAGAAATCCAAAAGACAAAATATTACAGCCGCATGTGCAGTTGCGAGACCAAGAATTTAAATAACACCATCATTAAATCACCACATTATATCATAGAAAACTTGAAAACACTATCCCTTCGATTACTCCTTTTTGAAAATGGTGCCGGTTGGAGCACCGTGATTCTAGGAGTAGAAAACAATTTGTAGCAGCAGTATTTCAGGTAGTTCGAGGATCTTTTGGTAGATGAGCCAGAACCCCAGGAGCAGAGCTTATGTAAGTCGACTGATGGCAAACCAGGTCTGCTAATTCAACTTTTTCCACTGTAGAAGCGCTACTCATCGCATGTTACCAGTTAGCTTATTTCCCCACAGAGATGGTGTGAGGGTTTAATAACTGCGGGAGTTTCGTATTTTCAATTCGTTCAAATTCATGAAGCATAGCAGCCTTTTGTTTTTCAATTGAAAACTTGAAAAATATAGTTAGTACAATCGAAAATACTTATTGTGCATATACAGCTAAATATAGCCTGTCTATGAATGTGCCCATTGTTTTGAAGATTTTAAAGGGAATCAACTGTATAAGTAATCGATAGCAGCAGGTCTGAGAACAATAAATTAAAGTTAATGTCGATTGCAACAAGATAGCATGAAACATTCTTCATTTTCGCTTCCAGGATAGCCAAGTAAAAATATTTAATTTATTTCAGAGTTTTAGTTGTTTTAATTTTATTTCAGGAAGAATATACTACCTTTTGTTAATTTTTTCTATTCTGCCCTCTACCTGGATATTTCTCTTTCTTCCATAACATATTTGCATTTCTATCTACGAGGCTTCTTAAATTCGACTGGGAATCTCTTCAACCATATTTTTCTCTATCCAATAATTCTCCTTTCATAACATCCACTCCTTTTACATGACTAAACCCAATTCCATCACACTTGTCTATAATCAGTAATCCAATTCACATTCATCCATGACCCACTAATTTCTCTTCTAGCTTTATCACAAACATTCCCCATGAAGGTACCTCATACCAACAAAATTCAGTGGATTAATTTAACTTGTCCCAGCACACTCAAGTTTTACTTCTATTCTGTAATGTTGGGAAGGAGTACCCTTTTATATATTCCTTTTTTAACTACCTCAGACATACATTATTTTTTACATTGGTACCTACTCCACAATTAATATAATCCAATCTTTCTTGCCAGATTACTTCTGAAGCCAACAAAAAGTAGTCATTCCACATCTTTCATCATCCTCACAACATTCCACTAATTAATTCTTACATTACATACAAAAGAAGCTATCATATTCCAGGAGTCACCTCCTCACTATGTATACAAATCAACAGATTGGGTAATTTTTCAATTATGTATTCAATCAAAATAATTCTTTTCCATTCATTACTCACCTTTACCATTTACTTGGAGCTCTCACCAAAAGGCCACACAACTTTCACAGAGGTGTCTTTTCTAACGCCAACCTAACCATCTTGCTTCCAATACAGTAAAATCTATATTGTTCAAAATTCAAGAGGTCAGACCAAAATAAATTACTTAAAAAAAACTGCAGTCCTTTTTCCAGTTAAGTTGTGATACTATTGTATCTGCCAATTAAAATAATAGACCAATTGACCTATCAAGTTCATTACATTTTCTTACATTCTGTTTAGGAAGAAACATCAACGAGTATTGGACAACTATTTTAAATAGCTTTACTGAGATTCTCAATCATTGCCCTCCACATAAAGGAATTTTTCGCTTGAGAGAGAACTAATCCAATCAGCACTTTCATTTTTCCTTTGAGCATTCTCTAAGATCACTCTTACATATTTATTCATTCGAACCAATGTCAACAATAACTCTTTTGACAAAAACAAATAATTTGTTTTGGCAATGGTTATTTTTCACGAACTTTGGCTGAATCATACCTATACTTGTATCAGTTACTTCATCAAATAATAAGACTATAAATGCAATTTAACACTTGTTGACACTGCATCACTATGAGTAAGAAGAGAAAACTAATGCAAAGTAAAATTTAAATTAATTTTAAGTTAATAAAAAGCTACTCCCATCAATGTCACATATTAATCAGTGGCCTATACATGTATTTACTGAAAAGCTTTACTTAACAGCTGGAATTCCCTCAGGGATGTGGTAGTTTGTTGAAATGACAGTTTTTATGGATTGAACAACCTAAACAATACTCGAGTACAGTCTTCCTTTGGTCCTGGGGGAAGAACATGTATTCTATCATTCTTTACCAGACCTAGGAGAATGGTGGGTATGTCAAGCCTAGAAGTGCTCCTTTTCCTGTCTTAACCAATCAATATAAGGGGAAATAATTTAATACTGCTGACTTTTAATTACTGCTGAATTTTAATTAAAAAATAATTTAAACTGCTGACACTTCTGGTCTCCAAATGCACAACCATTACGGAAATGATGCACCACAACACATCAAATAATAATGCTGGATGAAAACAAGGATTTGTGATTGGTGTTTATTTTTTGAAAAAATAATACATAGTGAAAGTGTACTTGGTAATAATTTAAAAGGTTGTCATAATCCAATGAGAACATTATTTATTCTCGACCAGAATACTAACACCAACGTGCATGTAAATATAACACTACTGCTATTGTGGGCAATAACAGACAACAATTATCAGGTAATTTAGGGTACAATTTAGGGCATGGCATGACCAGGATGTTACAAAATGTGTGATTCTTAGAGAGAAAATATTAAATTTCGAACCATGACAGTTTTCCATATACTCCTCAATACCTGCCAACACAATTTACAAAACTTATCCATCTTTTCCTAATCCTGGGCGCTGCTGCTAACCCAAGTAGCCAGCAATAAGATGTCATCTAGTTCCATTTTGTCAAAAACAAAATTCAGTTTCCAAGGTTTAGTGATATTATTTTAACTACTTATGTTTCCTGATGTAATACAACCGACACTGCTAAATTTAGGTGTGCAAATATTTCAACATTTTCCAGGTATCCATTTAAACTTAGACATGGAATCCATCAATTAATTTTTGACAGTTCAACTAAATATAATTCCTGATTATGTTGAGGTTATGGAATCATACATTAAATGTTTTTAATCTTTCTAAATGCCTAGATAAAAGTTAACAGTGCCACGATACCTATTTGCATTTTTCATTACCGGCATTCATCTAAACCTACAGAATTACCGCAAGCCGCCAAAAGGGGTGTGTGGCGGGGGGTGTTAGGTCAACAGCCATGCATGGGCAATCACAACTAAATAAATACAAATATATAAAAGACTAAGAAAGCAATTTCATTATTGCTTTGAATATTTAGTCACCATTTCCCAGTTACCAATTTACATTTCCTCAAAAATCAACTGTTTATAAACTGATTCGTAAAAGTTTGAAATGCTTTCACTCATTGAAAAATATTCTATACCTACTTGATAATGAAAGATAATATCTGTAGGCACATTATTATTAGTGTAAAAAACCATTCCTATCATGGAGTAATCATCAACAGTGGTTTCCTCACTCCAAATAAGTACCTAACAAATAATACTCAGTTGTAGGGCAGTAGGAAATATTGGTAGTTGTTCTGTAGTGCAACAGTCAGCCTGATTAACAACACAAATTATGCTTTGAATTACAAATGTGATGCACGATTCACGTAGAATAAATCCTTCAACAACATTCTATTAGAATAAAAAACATGTTGAAAGCCACTATTTTAAAAAATTGCTAGATTACTCGTTAATTAAATTCAAATGAAGAAATGCAAGTCATTTTTCCTTTCACTGTCCATTACCTTTATGGTAAAATAACCTTTACCTTTTTTGGTAAAATACCATTAATTATACCAAAACCCAGGTTCTCATCCGGGATATTTGAAAGGGTTTTCCCATTTTCAGTTTTCAAGGATCCCTGGCCACCCACCCTGTAAACCTGGAGTACCAAAATTAATGCATTGAAGCACTTAAATTCTCCCATATATGCAAAGGCAAAAAATTATCAATTAGGCAAAATGAAACAGCATAGATTATTTACATGATTGACAAAAAATTACATTCTGCACAACCTTTTCCAGGAACTCTGAAATTCAATTTAACATTTCAGCTTTAAACACCATTTCTAGGTTAATAAATATGTGATGACGCCACATTAAATATTTGATTAATCTCTTGTGAAATTTATTGAAGGTCTGATTTTATGCTAAGTATGTATAAAAATTACAAATTTTACACCCAAACATACACACCTACAAGAAATGAGTAGGCACCGGTAAAATGTTAAACATCATTTAGGATCACTTACAAGTCTATGATAAATTACAGGCTAGCACAAACTAAAACTGCATTAAAAATATTTCAAAATTAAAGCAGGAGTGCAAGTGCAACTGTGAGTGATACATTATCACCAATACAAAAAGGCATGACAGTGAAATATCTTCTCTATTTGTGGAAAAAAAGCACACACTCCTTTTTATTTATCAACCTATAAAGTCCTTTGCCACTTATTTTCAGTTTGTACGTTATCTACACATGGTATCAAACCTTTTGAAACACAATCACTCTGTTGCATCATCACGAGACACAGAGAAGGGCTCAGAAAGCTCTTCTGCTCCACAATCCACTATCACAACATCCTTCTCTGGACGATCACGGCTATCGGTGGTTGTTTTCTCCATTTTCCTTACCACATCCTGCAGAAAGACAAATTCATTAACTGTAGTTATTCATTCAAAATTTATAAAAATTAAAAGGTATTGTAGAAGGCAATTCCATCACTAACAAAATCTCCTTAACGCATGGGAATTTGAGACTTGATTGGATGCATAGCCAGTATGGAACATGATTAAACACTAAGGTTCACCTAATGGTGAAGATATCATATCACTCTCATTACACATATGTTGACTGATAGATATTAATATCTTCTTTATTGGATCAAAGACTGCCATTAGGATCAGTGTGCACATCTTTTTGTCCATCTTTCTTGTTGGTGACCATGGTGATTTCATCATCTTCATTCATTATATGGACTTTATTCCAATCATTATGACTTCTTTTGTAAGGATTCATGTAATCTTCATTTAAATTCATTGCCTATACATGCATTCATTTAGGTGAGATTATGCATATGCTCATGTAGAAGCTATACGTTCATATAATTTGGCATTACTTCTATTGACGTTGATGATCAAGGATGTTTTACCAAATGACAACAATGAAACTGGACATGTCATGGCACAAGGTGTACAGGCATGAGAAAAATACCCAAAAATGACATAATAGCCAAAACAAACATTAGCATAGATATACGATATGAGCTACATTTAAGTTACTTAGAATACATTATTACTGTTGTTGTTGTACATGTCTTACATTAGATGATTCTACCAGGAATTTCACCAATGACAATATATTTTTAACAATTTAGCAAATATTTTGGCACCCAAGTGCTATGCTTGGTACACTTTGTGTGCTTTATCCTGGTCAAAATTTCAAATATTACTTCCCACCCGAATTTCATAAATGGTGATATTTTTAGTGAATTCTGAAAATGCTGTTAATTGATCACAAAAACATTGTTTTCCAAAATCTTTCCGGGATAATATTGTCATGTAGTAGTCATAAGTAATCATCATAAAAAACGGTGATGGATGTTCACCTGAAATATTTATTACATCAGCCTAATTTTAGATGGAAACTGTTATAAATGGTTATTTTGATGGAATTTTTAATTACACCTTTCAACCAAAGTTTTCTTAAGGATTGAATCATATTAGAAAATACTTGCAATGGACCAGGATAAATGGAGACTTCTTGTATGTTTGAATATTCCACATGATAGGGTGCTACCACAACGGAAATTCTGGTTGTTTATGATTCTTTATCACTTAAAATGACTTTTTTAGAGGTTCTTATCCTGAGTGGCTCATCACAGGGGTAGGCTCTTCCAAATACCCATGCGTTTTTCCACCCCGATGACAGGGGAGTGAGAAGAAAACAATGTCATTTACTAATGGGTTTTCACAACAGTCCTTAAGAATTTCCTACAGTTCAAGAATGTCTAGACTGGTCCTTTTGCTTTCAAAGTGGAGAAGCTGAGGGGTGAAATCTCTGGTGTTTTGGTTGTCCAGTAGAAGTTTGACAAACAAAGAAGATGAATCATTCCTCCTGAAGTAATGCTTATGTTCTTTTATCCTTTCCTTGAACTTCCACCTGGTTTGGCCAATATACATGGCCGGGCAGTCCCTACACTGCCTGGTTTGCCATATTTGTCCAATAATTGAAACCTCCCTTTCTCAATTTGCTCCTTACATAGGAATGGCAAAACGCCTACAACGGAGGGAAAAGAAGGCTGTGTACTTTTGTGACGTGATGCCTGGATGAAGCATGAATTGTTTGGTCAGTTGCCATGTTCTTCTTAAAGATACTAAATTGAAGGCTCCTCCCAGTCCATGAAATCTTCAAGTCAAGGAAGTTAAGGGAGCTTTCTTCTGCTATTTCTGTCGCAAACTAAGTGGCTTTGTTGGGTTAGTTTAAGGCTTTAACGAACAATGTAATATGTTTGTCAAACAAACAGTCTACAAATTCTACAAATAAAAAGAGATGTTTCAGGCGTGATATGGTGGAATATCATGATTAATTAAAATTGGCAATTTTTGCACAAAATACAATTTTATTCGCAATACTAGCATGGCTCACCAGAAGATGATGTACTTACATCGAAACCAGTCGTATGAATAAAAAATTTTATTTTGTGGAATATTGCCAATTTTAATTAATTAAATTCTACAAAAGTAGAGTCTACAAATTACAAAGTAGAGACTACCCGGCCATGTATGTTTCAACATTATTTATTATGGCTAACTAATACTTAATCATCCACAATAACAGAGTTGAAATCTCCTCATCCTATTTTCACTCCGTCTCTTACCATGAATACTATTTCCTCCATATGCTAAAAAGAACATGTGATAAGCACTATCCCTGACCTATTGTCCTGCCACCATGTGTGTCTGTGCAGTCTGAGACGCGTACACACTCCAAATAAAATATCTATCCCTCTGGACTACACCTATTTTCTGCAACATCATCATTAATATCAGTCGAATGACTTCTCAAAATCCAGGAAGAGCACAAATATATCCTGGACATATGTTTACGTTCTGTTCTACTAATGACCTCATTTCTAAACCCAAACTGCACACCTCAAAGTATTCAATTGTTCTCTTCTCCACTCTTTTGTTTAAGATCCTAAATAGCACTATAATCCAAATCAAACATAGACCTTGCATAATGTTAACTTTTCATTTTTTTTGGGGTGGTATCAACACTGGTCAAACTAAGTCTTCTGGCCAAATTCCTCTCCAATAAATTCTATGAATGAACTCATGAAAACTCTATAAAAAGAGACGTTTCAGGCATGATATGGTGGAATAACATGATTAATTAAAACTCTTCCTCCTTTCCCAAATTCTTGAATAGTTCTTCAGGGATGCTATCTATTCCCACGGCATGCCAGTATTTCATCCCCTTTATCATCTTTTGTATCTCAGTCAAAATTTTGGATCCTAAGCTTCTCATTATCAACATCAAATTTCCTTTGCATATTATCTTATCAAATGGTACATCTATATAGCTTTCCATCTTGACAGAATTTTACCAGTTCCATCCTTAACTGTGTAAAGAGAATGTCATATTTTACATTCGGACAGTCCATCACCTTTCTGAAAACTGTACCCATTTCACTCTGTCTCTGCCAACCCTCCATATCCTCACACTGCTCTTTCTACCAGATTATTTTCTTGCCTTTTTAGACCAACTCTTTGTACTTTCTTCTCCCTACTTGTGTTCACATTCTTCCATTTCCTTCTTTCATCCATTTTCCTAATCATATCTGCTGTAATCCATAGCCTCCTTAACCTTGTTCTATTTACTGCTCCCAATTCATTCATGCACTTTTTAATTCCTTACTTGAGATATTCCTATCTTTCTCCTATTGTACCCATCCCCTTATCCTTACCATAATTCTTATCAACTACTTTCTGGCAATCCTGCATCACCCCACTAAGTCTTATACTTTGAATTTCATTATGCACCTTCCCTCCTTATTTCTCTTTAATTAAAAATAAATGATACAGTGATCTATGGCTAACCATAATATAGTTAATCTAATATCTCCCTGTATCTTCCAGTGATTTCTATGCATATCCACTGTGGTTTTCAAACCAGTATTAATTTTAACTAAGTTATAATTCCACCTTGACAACTTTCTAGTTTTCTCCCCATGGTCATTTCTCCTAAACCTTACTCTCCTTAACTCTCAAGTCTCCCTTCACCTACCACCACATTCCAATCCCTATCACAATCAGGTGTTTGCTTTAAGGTATCACTTCATCTAACTAATAGTATACACTATCTAGTTCTTCCTCCATATGACTGCTTCTGCATGTGTACCTGGATTCAAACTTGATTGACTTGATCTGCTCTTATCCTCACACCTCCGCTATCTATATACATGACTTTGTAACACTAACTCCAATAATCACCACTATATATCTCAATTTGGTTAGACCTAACATGTTTACGGCTCTCCTCTCTGCTCGCTTGATATTTTCCAACTTCACATTGGTAATGGCGAAACAACATAAAAAATTTAGTAAAATTTGGAAAGAGTCTTAAAGACAAAAATCCAAACAATTAGGACCACCATATCTTCTCGCCCATGGCATATAATCAGGGTATACCGTTCAGCTTCACCGACTCAAAATGTTGAACACGAAAGAGTCCTACAATGAGTCCTTGCAGATGCAAACTACAGGTGGTAAAATAAGATAAAGCTCTTCGTATTCATCTAATGATTTTCTAGCTTTCAATGTAGAGACGGTCATATCAACAGTAATTAAACGCTTAAATCTTTGAAAACTTACCATTCCCTTTATAACTTTCCCAAAGACAACGTGTCGTCCATCCAGCCATGGGGTTTGTTTAGATGTAATAAAAAATTGAGATCCGTTGGTATCTTTCCCAGCATTTGCCATTGAAAGCCATCCTGCACCATAATGCTTCAGCTTGAAATTTTCGTCAGCAAATCGCGTTCCATATATACTCTTGCCTGAAATTTCAGTACAAAGGATTCGTTAGCATGCAATGCACTAATTTAGTAATATTAATAATCGAATACTAATATAATTACCCCCGGTTCCATCTCCTTTGGTAAAGTCTCCTCCTTGTATCATAAAATCCTTAATAATTCTATGAAATTTGCTACCTTTATAGCCTTCACCCTCGGGTTTCTTAGCCAGCTCAATGAAGTTCTTAACAGTTTTTGGAACTGTTTTACCGAAGAGTCCGATTTCTATTCTTCCAATATCATCATCACCAATTTTTAAATCGAACCAAACCTAAATAAAATAAATGAAAAAATATTTATTTGTATCGTATAAAGAAATTCTGAAGATGATTAAGTTGCCTTCAGTGATTTTTACCTTGTCTGTAACTTTCGGGCCTTTTTTCGCTTTGTCTTCAGAACTGACAAATACAAACCCCACAATAAACAATAACACTACCGATGATAAAATAAAAAAAAGTGGAGATTTTGCCATCTTTTTCAGCTTTTGAACTAAGTTGCTAAGTACTAAAACCTCACGCATAAATAAGCATACGTCTACTGCTAGACCGGCCCTTACGTTTATATATTCGCGTTCTCATCCTTACGCTGGCGTAAAAAGCCATGCGTGTTATTCTCTGATTGGTTGAATCGCAGGAAAAATATGCAATCGTATTTGTCGTACCTATCGGACCAATGTTACCAACATGATAAATCTATATATATTAATCTTTACACCCCCGCAGTATTCGATTAGATCAACGTTCAAAATACCTGTAACTTATCAGAGTGCAGTATAGCTATAGTAGGATATGCTGTATGGTGCCCTCACATACATACGAATCACCAATTTCAACTCTTGTACAATCTTTGGATGATAATTTTTTACACCATGTCGGGAACGTATTCATACAATGCTACTAAGAGGAATCACGTACTCTTTCATTATTTTTGCTGCTATTTGATGCATTAAAAGATGTTAATTTTAAATTAACGATTGACAGAATTCACAATTCATCTGGTTGATGTCATTCGTACGGCTGGGGTTGATTCCTCCCATAATCACTCGTTTGGTTGTTTTGAATATCAGGTGGCTGCCATGAATTCATTAAAGCTGAGTTTCCGACCGAAAGATATGTATTCCGACCAATCGGTGGATTCCGACTTTATTTGCGTTTTGCAATTGTTTTTCACACCGGCCAGCTGTAATGAAAAGTAAACAACTTGACCAACTACTCAGAAAAATATCCATCACATACACAATACAGCAATAATCGCACAAATATTACCCTTCTTGAAACATGAATGGGTTCTGTCGTTCTCTTAGATTAGTATGCACGATACGGAGTTTGGGTAAATAACTCGCGGTGACCGTGTTTTACGTTTCCGAAATTTGTTAACAACATTTTTAATGGATTTATATTTTCAGGGAAGAGATGTTTTTTATCGGAAGCTTACAGATGTCAAGAAGCATGGGCGCAACGATTAAATACACCCATAATAAAGAAAATTAATATAGGTACCAACAGATTAAATTAAGTGAGCACTGCATTGTATGCCTTCCTTTCGTGATACCTTTTGTTCCATTTATTCCAGATGAAATGTATCGTGAATTGGACCAGACCTTAGAAACGAAAGGGAAGGCGAGCGCCATCGATATAGACTTAGTAAGAAA
Organism: Hetaerina titia; assembly: GCA_037158775.1. Classification (NCBI taxonomy): domain Eukaryota; kingdom Metazoa; phylum Arthropoda; class Insecta; order Odonata; family Calopterygidae; genus Hetaerina; species Hetaerina titia. The sequence goes on from CM073768.1 coordinate 131,659,731, forward strand.
ATATTTGATAATATAATTAATGTTTGTGTTGAAAAGGAAACATTATATTTTTCTTTAGTTTTCAAACAGTGTAGCTGATGAAAGTTATGCGGATGAATTGGAAGATATTATTCATAGGTTTCGCATGACTCCTAGTGCCACCGACTTATTACCTTCTACTCCACATGCCGTCATTCGGTCGTTCATTGATATGGGAAACTTTGAAGCGTTGATGAGAATTCTTAACGATCGACTTAATTATGGCATATTCCCAGATTATTACTGCTCCAATCTCTTAATGGATACGCTATTAAAAATGGGGCGATTCAGAGGTGGGTTTTTTTAATGAAATCGCAAAAATGTATTGTGGAATTTTATAATTGATAATCAATTTGTATTCAGATGCTGCTCGAATAGCAACATTTCAAATGCTCCAGGAAGACTGGAACCATCCAATCACGTCGTGTTTTGGTTTATATGCATGCCATATGTATTTAAAAAACAAAGAGAACGAGCTATGGGAACCTGAAATTAAGGATGAACCAGAAGAGGAGGTAAGATTAGTTTGTGACGTAAACATTAACAACCACTACGAGTCTTTACGTCTTCTGATAAATATTTACAGTTCTCTTGGCTCCAGTTTAGCTGGTTAATGTTAACAAATCTATTACAATAATTCTCATCGTTGGCATGAAGTATTGTGGTTTAGATTTTTTTAAACAAATGTGAGTTTTTGAAGTGCTGTGAATTATTTTATAATTTAAAGAAATGGGTCCTATGACATTTGTCAATGTGATTCTTTAATTTTTCTGACATTTATTGCCTCATTACTTTTATTGTATTTCAGCTAATTCTTGAAATACTCCTAAACAGAAAATAAGCTAAACTATAATATTTACTGTTACTATTATTTTCTTCATTTTTTGTATTTCCCACGTGACTGCAGACCAGTTAAAACTGCATGTGTCATAATTTGCCTTTTTCTATTAGGCACAGTGCATTGTGAATAGTAAAATCTCCGCTATGCTCAATCTTTTATTTTGTCAAAAGAACCTTAACTATCTCCAATGTGTAGAATACATTGAGAAGTTGATTCAGCGACAGTCATAAGGATAATTAATTGATAAATTTGAATGATAAATTTTCAGCCTTTATGCTAAAATCATGTCATCAGGAGTTTGAATTGTAGTGTTATACCTTGGTGGATTAGAAAACAAAGTAGTCAACGTGAAGGTTGACTTGATTGGTGAGTGTAGAGCTCACATAATGTTAAGCCTTATGCATGTGTGAAATTCACACTTCAGGGTAGAAAGGGGATCAGTTCCTCATTCCCAGTGACATCTGTAGTTCCCCAGGATGATATGGTTCCCAAAAAATCACATCACCCAAGCTAAAGCTGAGGGTGGCCTGAGGCATCCCCCAAAATCAAGCCAAGGCCATCTCCTCTACCCATTCCATTACTTTTTCTTGATGGATAAACACGTTGAAAGCTGTTCACTCAAGGATGAATCCATTTGGTCTTTTTAAAAACCAACCCTCTGAGAACTCACCAGTGCGCACCTGAGCAATGATTCTTCCGACCCCTCCCCCAGAACCTCTTACCGTATTCCTCTTCGCACTCCCACCAGTCTTTCCATCCTCTAATAGCAGGTCAACTTAATCATATGCAAGGCATTTTCTACATTTCCTACTTAATCAATAACAATGTCAAAGTTAAGGTAAATTTCAGAAAAAGTTTGAAGTGGAATAACCAGCTTATCTTCATTAAAACTGTATGACATTGTAGAATATCTTTTCGGCATTTATTGAGTGGATGTTAGTTAGGTATCTTAAAATAAGGTGCAACCGAGCAATTAATAGAATATGATGTAAAAACATAGAAGAAACTAGCTGTGATACAATATAATACAGTGGCAAACTTTATCATAATTTCCCCTCCCTTATACCTTAAATTCTTGAAATAAAATCCCCATTCTTACTTTACCTATGTGTTTTTGATTGGACCTTAGAACTTTCTCCGAGCTGAGTTTGAACTCTGACCCCTTTTACAGAATTCTGAATATCTCTGTGTGGTCACACATCTGCATTTTCTTGGGGGATACTGGTATTTAATCCATTAAAAGGATGTTTTGTTACTCTGTACTTCATGACCCATTTCCATGAATTAGGCACCTTATGCCTTGTTTATTTTATTCATTTTTAGGTAAAGGTACGAGTGAAATACATAAGGAATCCATATTTTGATGATCACTTTGATCTGAGGGACACAAATCATCTAATTGGAAAGACATTTGTCATTCTGAGCAGGGCCTTGCCTGAAAGTGACCCTCTCAGACTAACTTATGAGCTGGTGGGATGGTCATTGTATGAGAAGTGGGACAAAGCAAAAGCATTTTTGGAAAAATTGAAGTCATCCAAAGAAGAGTATATACTGCATGAAGGGGTAGGTAATATTTACAGATTTCTACTTTACATTGTGATTGAATAATTCATTTCAGAAAATTGAGATATTATTAGCTTATTAGTGTTTATTAAGCGTAATATTAAAACCCTAAATTGTTCAGGCAGCAAATATTCACAATCAGTGAATCTAAACTTTTATTACTTTTTCTGCTGGAGAATTTTTAGATTTTTCTCTTAAACATATTGTTGCTGTAAAACAGGCAAGTGTATTGCAATTTAGTCTAAAGAGTTCCCTGTGAAATTATTTTATATACAAGGGTGTGATTCATTTAGCAAATTGCAGTTTTTTCTTATCTAATCATGCAATTCTAGACTGATTGTCATTTAGCACAAGTGTAATAGTTGATTTTTCCCGTATACGATTTCAGATTACTATCATTCCTCTAAGATTATTTATCATGTGTAATTTAATTTTGTGGAAATTCAGGCTTCCCAGAATAGTATTTGGGCTAAGTTTAACTGAACTCAATTCTAAGGAAGGCCTCATTACAGAATATATTACAGTATGTATTTTACTGAAGTTTCTTTGGGGCAACTTTATTAATTTGTGTTGGAGGAACTTTGAAAATTTACATTCCCTATGCACTTATTCCCCAAAGTGCCTTACTTGACTCTGCCCCACTCCTTGGAGGTGGTACCACTATGCCAATGCCTAAGGTGGTGAATCTTAGGTTAACTCAAGATTACCTCAAAATTGAGATGTGCAGAAATGCATTTCTGCACATCTCGTGCATTGCAACTGCTGGGAAAATGTATGCAAAAGTATAATTGGGTTTTGCATTTGTTAGCAATTGCTCAAGATCAAAGTTGGTAGTTTTATATTTCAAGGGTAGGTAGGTCTTATGAACATTGTAAAGATGTGTTGTCACAACAAGGAAACAATTTAGCCGACTGCAGGTGATATTTCAGCTTTCAAGCCTGCTTCAAGTTTTTTCTAGTGTAATGATAGTACTAAATGTCCTGCACATATCTTGAAAGTTTATTGGGTGGGGAGTAATACAGTGAACCCGAGACATGAGCATGAAACTCCTCCCCCCATTCTCTTCAACTGTATTTCATTTGTGACCTGCCCCTATAATTTATCCAGCTTTCTCCCCTCTGTCAAGGCTTTCAGTATCTTATTATACCCTCTTTATACATCAATCTACTCCTTTGAATTCCCCTAAAACCTCTCCTCTCTTCCATATCTAGAGAGGAAGTCTAAGAAGTTCCTCTCTAGATATGGAAGAGAGGAAACTGGTCCTCCAGTTTTTTTTAATCTATTTATTGGATAAATTAGAATCACATTTGGGAGCAATTATTATAGTTATTATCTGATCATGAATAATAGCAAATTTTATAAAAGAATTTTATTAAATCATTGTTTTGATAAACTGGTTAAAGTTGATATGTTTATCACATCTCCCAGGAATGTATCATCAATTTGAGTCAAGGATCATTAGGAAGACATCATAAACAAGGGAAAAATATCACTTGTTTGGCTGTTATGACAATTGATTAATTCTTTTTACAGGTCACATTGATTGAGAAAGCTTACTCTGGAGATGAAAGAATCCAGTCCAAGGAACAGGTGCAAGAATTCCTGAGCTCAGTTAAAAGCTTGCCGAAAGTTCAGTTGCAAGAAGAGCCAAGTCTGTTGTCATTGATGGAAGACCGGTTAAAGCAAGTGATTTCCCAGCAGGAAAAGAATGACATTACTCAGCAGTTGGAACTATATAACATTTGGGGTGAAGAGCGCATGGAAATGCTGAAAAAGCAAGTTGAAATGTATGAAAGAGAGTTTAGACTGAAGAAAGTAGAAGAAAAGAAGAAAGAGCTCGTTGAAAAGGAAGAAATGTTGTTCTTTTTTGACAAGAAAGATGAGCTTGACTTGGTGATAGAAAAGAATGAAGAGATAAAAAGAATCTATGAAAATGAGCAAAAGAAGAAGAAAAAGGTGGAAGAAAATGATGATGATTATATTCCACCTGATGTCAAGTAGTGACATTTTCTTTGTATTGCATACCTATTAGAATATAAATAAAATGTAAAAAGTCATTATTTTTATTCAATTGTCACAGAGCAAAGACAAGTTTTGAAGGGTTAATCAAAATTTCAGCATTGCACTTATCGTTTTCCATACTCTTCATACATTTGCGTGACCATTCGCTCATAGTTGCTTAGCCACTTAACCATTGGCCTCGAAGCCTCAAGGCGCCTTCTTACATGGCCAATAATGAGTTTAAGCCAGGACATTCCTTTTGCAGACTTGTTTGCTATGCAATGTGGGAGATATGAAGCAATTAAAACTATCCAATTTTCAGGCACATCTGGATATAGGTGGACTGCTTTCTGCGCACTCCTCAGACCCTCATTTGCTTTTTCAGATAACAGGTGACTCAGACTAACCAAAGACATAACCTGTAAACAGTATTTAATAATTATCATTATTGATCAAATCAGAATACAGATACACAATCAAATTAGAATACAGATGTTCACAAAATAAATTCAATATCATTGATAGTGATTTAGAACAATCCTATACATAACAAATGCAATATGGAAATTCAATGGACACGCTGTAGGTTAGCATTTGAATTAAGTAAAACAGTTTCTGGCATAACTTGGCTTTTTCCACTTGAAATTTTTTATTCTCACAAGCTAGGTTTCATTAATGTGTAACATCATCAGTTAAAATTGCGCGTCAAGCACAGTATATTTATATATATACATATCTCTGGGAAGAGGGGAAGAGAGGGTAGGAAAGAAAGGATTGGTTGAGGTAGGAAGAGGATGGGCTAAAAATCTATGGTTTGAGACGGAGGATGAGGATTGGTAATATTGACAAATTAGCAACAATTAGATTAGATAAAAATCAATTAGCAGGCTGGCCTTTAGCCCGCCTAATGTCAGATCGGTTGGCAGAGGAGTAAGGGAATGATCATTGTGAACAGGAAGAACGGCACTGGGTAACTAGTCAGGTGACTCACTAGTGGGCTGGGAGGAGTCACTACATTGTTGAAAGTTTTACTTGGTTTCAGGTTAGTTGGCATGGGGTGAGGGAAAAAACAATAATGGGGAACGTGAAGGGTGAAGAAACTAATGATTTTCTTTACCCTTCACGTTCCCCATTATTCACGAAAAGTGAAGAATCAGGCGTGATATTGTGGAATCGAGACATAATGAAAACTTCGTTGCAATTTTCCACAGTTAAAACTGACACGTATTTAAGTCAGTATTTAACTGTGGAAAATTGCAACGAAGTTTTCATTATTTCCCCATTATTGTTTTTGCCCTCACCCCCTGCCAACTAACCTGAAACCAAGTAAAACCTTTTCAAAAATGTACCTGACTAGTTACCCAGTGCCATTCTCCCAGTTCACAAGAATCATTCCCCTACTCCTTTGCCAACTAATCTGACGTCAGGTGGGATTTTTGAAACATTGTATTGATCCCCCCTCCTCCCAGCCTGCTAATTATCTAATCATTGCTAATTTGTCAATATTACTAATCCTCCACCTCAAACCATAGATTTTTAGCCCTCCTCTTCCTACCTCAACCAATCCTTTCTTTCCTACCCTTTACTCCTTACTTTCCCCTCTGCCCAGAGATATTTGAGGTGTTAGTCTAGCAGATATGTATATATACTGTGCTTGACTTGCAATTTTACCTGATGATGTTATACCATAACGAAACCTAGGTTGTGAGAATAAAAAGTTTTAAGTGGAAAAGCCAAGTTGTTTAATTTTCAAATGTTAATTTGAATTAAGCTTAAGAATTGATTTGTATAACGGTGAATTTAATTATGATTATATTTCCTGAATCTGGCCCTCACACCCTTGAGTAAAAAAAGTAACAATTTATGAATTAAATTTGAATCTCAGGTTGTAAACAGTGTGGAGAAGTGATTATGAAAGAGAATATTTCAGGAAATTGGGCCAAAATCAGCATCTGACAGATAAATTTGGTTTAACTTAGACAGGTCCTGCAAATACTATGTATGGACATATTTTTCCATTAACTATGTCAAATACTGGACCACTTTTCGAGGTGTTAGTCTAGCAGATATAATGAAAAATTAATACATACATTTTAGCAAAATTATAAAACTGAAAATCATTTGGTATGTCACTATAATATAATATATATAGCCACTTACCTCAAAAACACCATTATCTCTGTTTTGTTTGCATTTATTCTCATCCCATACCTATTACACTGATTTTCCAATACACTCATCAATGATCGCAACCCGTTTACCAAACTTAAGCTTGATCATCTGTAAACCTAACTGATTTAATGAATTGTCCACTAAATTTCATCCCAATCTCTGGTTTTTCCAATGCCTCTTTCACAATTTTCCCCACACACACACATTAAAAAGCATGAGTGATAATGGACACCCATCTCAACCCTCTTCCTAACACTGCCCATCCTGACTCTCTATCTGCATCTTACATCTGATCGTACTCCTACTTTCTGTGATACAACCATTAATTCTAATTAATTCACTACATCAAATACCTTCTTGAAATCTACTAATTGAACAAATACATCTTGATTGTATTTTACGTTCTTCTCTAATGGTGACCTTATTGCATCCAGCATGCCTTTCCCCTGCTTGAACACAAATTAATCGCCCCCTACAGGTATGTATTAATTTGTCCTGCTCTCTATCCTCTAATAGATGATCCTGAAAATCACTTTAGCTGAATGCAAAATCGCTTATTGTTATGCTCACATAACAATAAGCGATATGTATGAATATGTTATGCTCTATGCGATATGCTGAATATGATATGCTATATGAAAAATGAATATTGTTATGCTCACATATGGCTGCTTTCGCTTTTTTGGAATAGGAAACAATTCTGATCTGATGAAATCTCCAGGTCAAATTCCTCCCTTATAAATGTTACAAATAGGTCCATAAAAACTCCTTCTTCCACATTTTCCAAGACCCTTAAGTAGTTTCACGGGGATTTGTCTACCCACATGACATTATTTGATTTTAATTTACTTAATGCTCTATATATCTTGCCATCCAATATGATTGGACCTAAGCTATCCTTGTCTATATCATATACTCATTCTATATCAAAGCTTGATGACCTCATGTCTTTACCATATAGTTTCTTTATTTTCTTCCTTTTTCTTTCATCCCTCTAAAATCTTTTTTGGTTTAATTAATAACTTTCCTGACTTATCTTTAATTGGTTGCATGAATTTTCCTTTCTTTCTTCCTGATAGCCAATAAGTAGAATGTTTTTTTCCCATGGATGCAGATTGATAGAGTGGGGCAATTTGTGGCAAGAAAGGTGGTTGGATGTCTTGTGAGAGCAACATGACCTAGGCCAGTTGTTCGCAGGCCATTATAGTGTGTCAATCGCTGCTAGACAACCCCTGTTTGAGGGTTGGGTCACAAATTCACAATGCCATATTTCATGGAGCAACAATATACGGTAAAATTTTGTGTGAAGCTGGGAAAATCTATTTTTGAGTCCATGACCATGGTTGAGGATGTTTACAGAGATGAAGCAGCATCCCAAAGAATGGTTTTCTGCTGGCACAAGATCTCCCGGAAGGTAAAAGGTTGACAATGATGACTATCCTGGACATACGTCAACAAAACATGGCAAATAAAATGTGCAAAAAGTGAGAGGCATGCTCAATCCCGATCGACGCTTGAGTGCCACAATATTAGCAGAAGAATGCAATATTACAAAAACACACTGTATTGCATTCTTATAGAAGCTTCAGCCATGAAAGAGGTATGTGCCAACATGGTCCTCAAGGTGATGTCAGAAGATCAGAAAGGTGGTTGGTGACAATCTCGTTTGAACTCCTGGATCTTGCCCCAGTTGCCCTAGAGCCCTAAAGTAGCACCACCAGACTTCTTTTTGTTCCCAAAAATAAAGAGGAGCTTGAGGACAACTATTTTAGAATGCCAAGAAGGCCATAATGAGAGATTAAATGAGGTTCCCATCAACAACTTCTAGGAATCGTACTGTGACTGAAAGAGGCACTGGCACCGGTGTGTCTGTCAATGCACAAGGGTGCTATTTTGAAGAACTTTTGTACTTCGATCTGTAGTAAATACTTTTTCTCTGAATTTATTCTACTTAATTTTGGGACAGACCCTGTATAATTGATACATTCAAGGGACTCTGAATATTTTTGTGGATGTTATCCCACATATTTTACTGAATTTTGTATTGGATAAAATCCAAAATTAATCAGATAAAATCTTTGCACCACTTGATGAATGCTTGTCCAATGAACATGAACTGCTTCAAAGGGAAGTGCACCAATTTCAACATGTACAGAATAATTATAACAACTATTTTCTAATGAAACACTAATCATTTTGGAATAAATATCACCTGGATTTAGACAGTTACCTTGGATATGTTCATCATGCTTTGACCAAGAGTCATGGCAATGTGGGCACAAGTGGCAACGGACATGACCTCATTTCTGGGTTGAGCTCTATGAGTATGTAGCAACAGGAGTGCCAACAGAAGCCAAAGAGTCGGAAGATTTGGATAACAATGTATTCTTCCACTTAAGTGCCGTATTGATTTTAGGTACTGGCCCTGATGAAAAATAAATGTTCAATTAAACAATCTATTTTATAAACTGTATTCTAAACATAATACTTTTTACTATGCTAATTTCTACACTAAATACTATAGAGGTATCACATAGAAGGGTGACACGCGATGCAATGATTAATGGAATTGTTTTCTCACAGTATTCACATTTAAATTTGATAAAATATATCAAAGGCTTCATGCCAGCATTGCATTTGTAGAATATATCAGTTTACAAAGAGCCCTCTCTAAAATTTTCCATTCACCCTTCTACTTTACCCAAAATTAAAATACTTTCAGCTCTCTATGTTTTATATTTTGTTTAATTATTAGGCTTGGTATGTTGTTGATTTTGGTATTCCAAAATTGAAACTGATGGATATGCACTTTGGGTATGAAGCCTTCAACCCTGAATAAAATATTAATGTTCTGCACAGGAAAACAGCAAGTTCTTACGTCCAAATTCAACATATGACTTTACTTAAAGATAATTCAGCAACACTTTGAACAGTGGAAATAAAATGAAAAAAGATACATTCATAGGCAATAATTAAATATTCCAAAATGTGAATATATAACTTTTATTTACAATCAAGCCCCTTCAATTGTTAATTCCTGCTTGTACACATTACCACAAGCAAGCCTTTTTAGTATATTTCATTAGAATTTAGCTAGCCAATCATTTTGTCTAAAATTGGACAAAAAAGTATGACTCAGTCTTCCTGTTTTATGCAATGGACATATTTTGCACTGTATTCTAAGGAAAAACAGAAGGGTGAAGAAAGTAAAAGTTTTTCCAGTGATTTTATCTTAATATCCTGAATTTCTGGACATTTTGGAAAATACAATACGATTTACCTATTTACATTTCAGGAAAACTTTACTCCCCAATAAAAGACAAAAAATGCTACAATTTTGCAATCATTTTTAAATTGACTTTCAGGTTCTTTTGTTGGAACCAAACTCAAGTGTATATAATTTATGTATCAGCAAGAGAGATGAGTCCACCTACTTAGCAAGTCTTTAAAACAAGTGGTGAAAAGAATAAGGCCATGTGGGCAGAAGTCACCAAGCCCAAAGCTTTCCAGAATTGAAATTCTATTAATTTATGTGCATGAAGAATCCTTCATTTTATAGTTATAGAAGCTTATTTTTGGCTTACCTGCGTAAAAAAGGAATAAGAGTGAAACATAGCTATGTCTGAAGTGAATGCTCCATTATCTTTATATGGATCTAATTTTATCAGCATCTTTTCAGTTAAATCCATGTCCTGAGTCAGTATTCCTAAGGCACACAAGGCAAACATTCCACATATTGACGGAGCTTGAGACTGAAAACTAGAAGAGTTGTCAAGTTAAAACACTACAGGGCATAGTAGGTTAATAACACACAAATTAAACAATCAAAGCATAAGTATATATTTCCATTACAGACACCACTATAATGTAGAGAAGACATATACCACAAAACCTTAAGCAATGACATAATATTATATGAGTACCTAGTTGCATGTACCAATCAATCTATTTATTCAAAAGCATACCATAATAGTCTTATTCACTCTAATGAGGAAGAAAGCTTGGGCCTTTGAAGCATCAGGAAATGAGTGAGTGCCCTCCTCTCTGTGTTCTATGCTTAATGTTAGCCATTTTTATTCATTGCATGCAGCCACTCTTTAATATTAGTTCCCCAACCAGATCCTGGAGGAGACCCCATCGTCAGGATTCATCAGGCATTGCTAATATATATGCACTTGGGTAACATAAAAGGTAGATTTATCTTTGTTTCATCAAGTGAAAATGGTGAGGGGAAATAACTGGTGCAGAAGAAATAAGATATGCCAAAACGAATAAAGGTTTCATCCCAATATGAAAGGGGACAAAGAGTGCACTATTTACTTTTAGAATAATGGATTTGCATTAAAACATTAATTCTAAACTGAGCCAACCTTTGGGCATGACTTGCCAGTCTCATACACTGAACAGTCCGGGACATATGTTTCCTCATCAAATCAGTCACTTCATAGGTCAACTGGATCTCAAATTCAAAAAGATAAGCGGTGATCTACTTCTGATTCCCCTCAAAGACCCTCTCCTTTCTTCCTCACATTTCTCTCCCTTCATATAGTGACACAGTAAGCTTCAAAAGCATGCCAAAAAATGTACGACTAATGAGGTGAAACTGGTTGAATTTCATGATTGATATAACAGTGAGATAGGACCATCCTTTTACTTAACACCTACCCAAATACTCAAAAGCCACACCTGAAAATATTAACTATATACATTTCCATCAACCTGGGCCATGTTGCTTGGTTCTGGGATTTGCTCAGAGGAATTCTTCAATTGGTGATTTCAAGGCACACCCCATATGTAGCTCAGGCCATTTGTCTCCATGTACCACATATAATAAAAGGAAATCTAATTTCCCAAGAAAACATTAATGAGCTAGAAATTGACGGAATTGGATGAGCCGTTCTTGTTCTTACCATAAGAAGATGATAATGGAAACTAATATTTATCTCTCTTTCTCATTGTAAGAACACTGAGGGAGAGTTGAAGATGGCTTTTCTTCTCATCGGTCTGAGAGTCAGCATTGCAATTCAATTGAATGAGCCAATTCTTTATGTGTCTTGAGTTCATTCAATTCTTCCTCAATACCTGTCCCCCATTCATGTATAGTGCCTCAAGCATTTTGATTACTGTTTTTCCATTTACTTTATTTAGACAAATACATAGGTTCTTTTCCACAATAATAATCAAAGCAAAGTAAATTGATTGGAGGACTCAATATTATTCCATCTCCTGTGACCCTGGCAGCATTACCATGAGGAGCTGGTGTCATGAACCCACCCTCAAAGTAACCCAAATACCTTCAACAAGACTGGTGGTGCCTGTTCAGAATAGTGAGGCTTTCTAATGACCGGCAGAAGACTATTCCTTTCATTTTACTAAACATAAAAAAAATTCAAAGGAAGCATTCAGATATGAAATTAAGTTTCAATGTTGTGCTGCTCATGCAATTTCAAAACTTTGCAGCCATCAATAAAATCAGGGATGGAAGAGGGTGTCTGAAAAAAGCTACCAAAACGCACCTTCTTAATCAGCTATAAAAAATTAGAGTATCTTTTTTCCCATTTCATGACAAGTGCTAAAGGGGAGAATCCATTTACAGAATATTGCAAGGAGTGAAAGGTGTGACTGGATCAGTCTGTTAACCCAACCATTACCACACATCGCAGGTTTGTTAGAAGAAGTGGCAATAATATAATTGGAAGAATATAACCAAAGTCCAATTCTTGTATTTCTCACACCCTGTCCCCAATGTGCAGAGTACATTTTAGCATATGTACAGTATATAGTTTCAAACTAAAATTGATGAGTATACCACCTACCTTTGAAATAGGAGAGTTTGGGTGATATCTGGATGGACTTTGTAAGCTACAGCAGCCATTGCCACCAATATATGTGACTTCCACTCATCTGGTAGGTTTACCATCCATTTCAGAGCTGTTTCATATGCTGCATATGAATCTTCATATCGCTCCCCTGTAACAACCATAATAAGCAAATGAATTTCAAACTATAACTTCAATTTACCTCATTTCTGAACTTTAAACCATCAACTACATCTAGGTTGCAGGCAGGCAGGTTAACTTCTCAATAAAGAGGTTAACCTCATTAGATTGACCTCTACACAGTTTTGATGAAAACAGATCAAATGTCAATGGCATTTGGGACATCAATGGTGCAATTCTTACTGATGATATAGACAGAGTAAAAAAATGGAAAGAGCATTTACAGAATGTTTATGAGGGAAAATAAACACATACCAGAATACTGGAAGAAAGGCATACAGTCAGGGATGATAAGAAAGGAGACTATAAAGTAAGACATCCTCCAGTCTTACCAGCAACTACAGTAAAAGACTTAACCTTTTGCACTCGCATGTCGAGTGTGACTTGACATGGTTAGCAGCGGCAGCAGCTCGTATGTTGATCCACACTCGACACAGAGTTTCACCATGAGGGGAATTGGGATTTTTGTCCATATTTTCCAATAACTTTACTTGTAATCATCTGCATGAAAGGACAAGTAAAGTAAGGCTTAATTAATAGCATGGCTTGTTTTATAAATGAATAGTATCGACCCATAATGTCATCATCGACATTAATGCCGTCTCCAAAGGATGCCACCACCTACGCAGATGTTCGTTGTTATCTCTTTGCTGTGTTGTAAGTTCTTTTTCATTTGCATTGTTCGCCCTTCATTACTTGGAAGTCAGCTAAATGGAAAGCAATGCCTTTGAGAGATGATCTGTTTCTCAATAAAAAGATCACCAGAATGTAAAGTTACCTCAGTCAGGTGTCCCGTAGTTCATTGCTTTCTAGTTTGGATACTTTCATTTCCTTTTCTTCCTAGTGTCAGCTGCCTCATCAAACATTCTATTTATATCTATTGCATAGTCAGGAATCTTGAGTAGGAGGGTGTAAATTCATATATATTGTACAAAAAATGCCAACAAAGAAAAAATGAAAAACCAATCTCGCATGTGACATTTATTACGAAACCAGTACACGATCTCGTTGGAGAATTCCGAGATTTGTCACAAACTTCCAGAGTTAGATTACCATCCATAAACAGAGCAACATTTAGATGGGAAACTCCATATAATCACACCTCACCCTAACAAAAATCATAAAGATTTTGCGGTTTGCTCTAATGGAAAAATCAAAGGTGGAAGAAGAGCGACGATATATATCTGTGAGACATGTGAAGGTAACCTAGGTCTTCATGTTGCTGAATCCTTCCAAAAATATCATACCATGAAAAATTATAGTTTAAATCATGGTTTATCAATAAATTTATCAATAATTATGTAAAAAGATCCTATGAAATTGGTGTGTATAAAAAGAAACTCCAGTTTTTCAATCTAGTGCCACGCTTAGTAAATATGGGGTATTTTAAATTTTTAATCCCAAGTAGACTAAGGAAATCGAGGAAAAAGGCACCCGAGTGCAAAGGGTTAAAAGCATACAAGGCACCAGTGATCATCAATACAACCTTGAAACTAATAAAAAATTCAGGAAAAGATTCTGACAAACCTACTCAACCAAATGTGATACATATTTATATGCGAGGCTAGGAATTGACGGATATTTATGAAGAATGGAATCATTCATACACCAAAAAAGAAAAACTGGATGAAAACTTGTGAACATCAAAACAATCAGACTGATGGTCTATGCATTGAAGTTTCTGGCAAGAATAATACACCATGGAGTGGAGAAGAAAGTCGAAGAGCATCTAAATGAGGACCAATTTCAATTTAGAAGCATTAGAGGAACAAGAAAAGTTCCCAGACTCATTGTAGAAGCGAGGATACAGAAAGATCAACTGAACTATATCACATTCCTTGGTCTGGAAAAAGTCTTTGACATCATGGACTGTAATATGATACAACATACCCTTGTATTATTCCCTATAAGGGAATTGTAATTAACTACAATGACAGGATATTGGTGCATGCCTTACATAGAAAGCAAGCAACAGTGAAAGTAGGGAATAAGTAAAATGAAGAAAGGAGTAAGGTAGGACTGCTCATTATCACCATTGATATTTATTGGGCACACTGAGAAGGCAATTATTGAGATTCAGGAAAAGAAAAAAAGGATATGAATATGCGGAGAAAGGAAGCTTCAGGCCATACTACCTTGAACAAAAAGTTTCCGGAATAACCACCGTGTGGCGCTCCCATCGTTCCGATTTGAGTTCTGTTTTTTTTGTTAAATTGGTACATCTGTTGTTGATATTCCCTTTAAATCTTAGTGTCATAACTTGACATTTGCAAAAGTTACGTAGCCAAGAGTACATCTATCTCTGTGTGTGTTGGCGATTTTTTACAATTGCAGAAATGGATTTAAATTTGCAACAACAAACTTGTATTAAATTTTGCGTAAAAAACGGATTTAGTAGCGCACGGACGTTGGAAATGTTGGAAAAGTGTTTCGGCAACGATTCTCTAAAAAAAAACGGTCGTTAACCAGTGGCACGAGCGGTTCAGAAGTGGTCGTGAGTCAATCGAAGATGATGAACGCAGTGGCAGACCATCGACATCGAAAGTCGGTGAAAAAATTGATAAAGTAAAAGAAATGTTGGTCAATAACCGCAAATTAACCATCAGAGAAATAGCGGAGGACTTGAACATTGCCTATGGATCCGCCCAAGACATTGTGGTTAATGATTTGGGTTTCCGTCGTGTAGCAGCAAAGTTGGTGCCAAAAGCCTCAATTTCATGCAAAAAAGAGACCGTGTTGACGTCGCAAAAGACATGATTTGCGAGGCTGAATCCGATCCCACATTCATCAAAAGGATCATTACTGGAGACGAGACGTGGGTTTATGAGTACGACACCGCAATCCAGACATCAGGCAAGTGAATGGCGTTCACCAAATGAGCCGAGACCAAAAAAACCACGTCGTTTTCAGTCAAAAAAGAAGGCAATGCTGACGGTTTTCATGGATTACAACGGTGTAGTGCATCATGAATTTTTGCCAGAAGGCCAGACAGTAAACAAAGAGTATTATTTGGGCGTTATGAGACGTTTGCGTGAAGCAATTCGCCGAAAGAGACCAGAAATCGTCGCACAGTGCGTCGAGACCGTCGCACAGTGTTATCATTATTCGTAATTTTTTGACGAAAAATGCAACAAATACCATCCAACGGCCACCGAATTCACCTGATTTGGCTCCCTGTGACTTCTTTCTGTTCAATCGAGTTAAAAAACCATTACGGGGAACGTGTTTTAGCAGCCGAGAGGAAGTAATGGAAAAATCGCAGGAAGCACTGATGGACATACCGAAAACCGAATATAAAAAATGTTTCGAGGATTGGATCAAGCGCTGGCATAAGTGTGTTGCAGTCGATGGGGATTACTTTGAAGGGGACAATATAGATTTAGATGAATAAACTTGTATTTTTAATTTTCTGAATAAATTCCGGGAACTTTTTGATCAAGGTAGTATTCTGCCCTAATAAATGCTGCGAATTAACCCATAAAAACTACTTCCACACAATGCAACAATTTCAAAGGGTAAAAATCATTCTACTTCGCACTTACATCTTAATTTCACACTCTGCATTTGTTGCACTGTAATGCACATAAGAGGATGACTCCATTAATAGTTACTGTTATGGCATCTCCCACAGTTTCTTAGAATTCTTCCTTCTACATTTTCCTCAACCCTTAATTAGTTCTTCAGGGATGCTATCTATTCTCACAAACTAAATTTGATATCAATTTCCTTAATTCCCCCACTATCTCGCAGTCGAGTATGCCTGGAACTTGGCTACCCTCATCTACATTATGTTCTCTTCCTATTTAGAAAAAATTGTCAAATTTGAAATGCAGGAAGGTTGTTGTGTTCACACTTCACTCACCTTTTAAATATGCATGAGCAAGGCCACACTGTGTCACATAATCAGGTTCTTTAATAGCAAGGTACTGGTTTATGGCCTCATTATATTCTCCAATATAAATTAATGACCGGGCATAATTATTTCTAATTATGTCCAACAATTCTGCATTGTCAGTATTCTCGAGAAGCAGCACTCCTTTCTGAAATGCTTTTCTTGCTTCAATGTGCAAACCTTGCCTTTCCAACAGCAAGCCAATCATATTGAAGGCACATGGATTGTCATGGACAACACCTATAAGGATCAAATGTACTCGATTCAAACCAATTGTAAATATGAGCACATTAGTGGGCATGTACATAAAGATAACTATCTCAAATGACACAGCATAAGATTTATACAACAATTGAAACAGTACATTTTTAACTTAAAATAAAAAGTTTTCGGAATAAAAATATCCCATATTTAGATGAATTCATGCCTCATATTTGTCAATAAATAGAATAATTCAATGAAACAAAGGGAAGTGATCAATGTTACAGCAGTCAGTATAAAACTTTCAAGATGGTAAGAAAATATAACTTGCAAAATATCTCAAATTAGCCTGAATTGGATTGGACTGCACATTATGAACCCCAATTCATAAAATATTATGCAGATTATCATAAGTTAGCAGCAAAAATCCTAAATGTTATGAGAAAGTTTCATTTGGAATGAAAATAAATGGAAATGGGCTTACTTTAGAGAGTGACTACTGTTTTTATTACCATTTATAGCATTTCTATTTTTTCAAATTTTATGTTCTTAAAAATGAAACTCATAATAACAATCCTTTAGCAGATTAGGGACTACTTTCCCCTTAAATTTGGCTCTTTCTTGGGAATTCAGTTTATATGGTAGCTGTACAAAAATTTATTTCTAAATTTTGTATTGTTCTAGGTGGATGCTTCACTACTGTCTGTTTCTCTGACCAGTTTCATAATCGAAATCATAATTCAACAGCTTCCACACTGTAGAAAAATGGGTAAGCAATTATACACTTTAAAAAGTGTCTCCAGAACCAGACAATTTTTCATTCCATTATATTACTTGTATTGTTGGTCACTTCATAGGTAATACAAACATTTTTTCTATTAATCTATCCTCTTTTATATGCACACAAATATACTTTGACTATCATCTTGGGGAGGGGTCATATTTCTGAAAAACTGATGGCTAAAAGCTGATGTTAGTAAACCAATAAGTACACACATGGGAATGTGGGTCTATAAGGTGTACGGGCCACATTACTATGGCCACAGCAAGAGCATCATCGTTCAGCAGTCCCTTTTCATCGGGACTCATGGACTTTCTCTATTGAATCATCATCACTTCAATTAATGTCATAATAAAATTACCCATATAAGGACATTCAGACTTGAAATGTTATGACCTGCAAAAGATCCTAAATTTTTAATAGTATGAAGCCTGAAGTAACATCCCTTTGTCTTGCACTGCAAATTTGTCTCCTTTCACCTTGAAATGATTCCACCAAGTTATGCCAGGAGCCATTTCCTTTATCCACTTTCTGACTTTAACGCTTTATTCCACTGATAAATACATTTCAAGAGAAGTTTCAGGTACATCCAGGTAACGCTAGCCACCGCTGTCCACCGTCCACCGGCGGTGGCTAGCGTTGCCTACCGTGAACTGCCGTGTTTCTGTGATGGACCGAATATGTTCGGAAATACTTAAGAAATACTTAAGTGATGACCGTAATATGAGAGTAAGACATGGGAGAACTCATGATTGACTCGGCTATAATGTACAGCATAATGCATATCTAGGTTCACTTATAGATCTATTTTGGAATGCCCTAAAAAATAATTGCGATAAGACTTGTTTATTTACAACAACGAAGGAAACATTGGCCTCCCACCCTGAATCGTGTTGATTTTGCATGTGGTTTTTGCGGTGGCTTGTGAGATATTATGTAGCTGAATTGGCCAATCAGGACAAAAGTTAAGTGAAATATGAGAGGAATAGATAGGCCTGGCGCAGGCAAATTGATACACTTTCTCCCCACGCCAGTGCTCTGAAGAGCTTCTAGTAAACAAAGAGTTTTCTAAGATTCTATAAGGTAATAGCATTAATTAGAAATAATATTGACACAATAATTCTGTAGGTAATTTAGATAAGTAAATTTAAAATCATTCCTCGATTATGGGTTTTGCAGGCAGTCGATAAATTGTCCGTTTAGAATTCTTCAATCATGGAACGCAATGGGTTGCAATTCTCTCATTTCCGCTGAGTTATCTTCTCATCGTCAAAGATCTTCCATGGTCTGATGGAAATCCATTACATAATATCACGGGTCACTTTGATGCAAGACGGAAATAAATTTTCCCGATCCGACATATTTTTACCTTTCACAGTTATCGATCGGCTGGAAAGCCCTTCCGCGCATCGATGAGTTCACGCTCTCCCTGGTGTCAATGCGGTAATAATTCGTGTGTGATCTAACCATTTCCTGACACTCACCACATTAGATAATGAGCTATTTTGTGGAAGTCTGACAACATGGTCTCGCTTCTGCACCAGGATCGGACGGTTTTCCGCGAATTGATGGGAGGGAGAGGAGAGGTAAGGGATATATATATATACAGGGTATACAATACCCGCTCCCGACACTCCAGCCCCTTGTCCCTCACTTTGCGGTTTTTCCTGTCATTAACCCCGCATTTTTCGCTCTTTATAACCTCTCCGCCTCTCCTCCCCCCCCCTCCTCCTCTCCCCTACACGACTCTCCCTCCCCAACCACATCTTCTGTACACATAAATAAGGTCTCCTTACTATTTATTTTGTCTTGTACCTGATGATGACTCTGTGAGTTGAAACGCGTCGTACGTCAAATAAACTGTGGAAAAGTGCAAATTGTCCTTATTTCATTATGATGAACTTCCACGACCTCAAGCCTGAATCTGTTGAACTTAGAGGTAAGGGAGATGAAGGTCGGGTCTTCGAAAGACACCAACCAGCAGCCTCAGTCCGGGGCCGCTCGTTCAGATCAGACTTTTACCTTGTAGGTAGTGCCAAGGATCGACGGTATGAGATTTAGTGGAGTGACGACGCCACTAGCTTAAAGTCTGGTGGAAAATATTTTGGATTTACAGGCCGTGCTTCAAAATCGGGTAAAAATGATTTAAATGAAAGGATTTTTGCATGAATTTATAGCCACTGTGGAAATAGTTTTGCGTGTATGTGTTGATTTTGCATGTGGTTTTGTTCCTATTTACGGGTGGGTGACTTAACACCCCCCCGCCACACGCCCATGCGGTGGCTTGCGGGGTATTATGTATATGTATGTATGTGTATTATGTATAATGTAATCCTAAAATGATCCCTAATTAATATTTTTTATATCATACTTAAACTACAATTACTCACCTGTATACCACATTAAACAGTCAGTTGCTACAGGTATAGCATGCATTTTCACTATAGAATAAATGTAGTTATGCTTCTTTTTTGCTTCCTTATCTTTTTCAACCTCATCTAACACTGAACACACCCAATGTGCATAACCAATGCAACTTTCTGGATGGACTCCCAGTTGTGTGGTGTGGCGGAATAAATCCATGGCCTTCTCAGGGGAAATACTTTCTGCTATCAGAGCCTAAAAGGACAAGAATGCATTAATTAAAGCATTAGATTCCATAGTAATGTCTCATAACAACACCAACATCAATGATTAGGTGACACAAACTATTGTAAAGGATATTCTGCATGAATAGAGAAGATTAAGTGTGTCCCCAATCACAGAAATGAGATTAATATTTAAAGGTAAAATTACCTGAACAAAAAGTAATAATTCCTGGTAAATATTGAGTTACACATGCCTGCACTTATTTTTTTATTTAATGGCAACTCTACATTAAATTGAAATCGGAAATTATTTCAACAACAGCCATTAGAAACAAGGGCATATTCAATGGTAATTTCCATGCAACACCTCCATAATTGATATATTTTTGTGGATTTTTGCCAAAATTTCACATCCCCAAGAGTTTATCATCAAAAGTATGTAAATATGTCAAGTAATAGTAGTGTCTTCAAAAAGGATGTTTAGAACAAAAAACCTTGAAAATGGTTTGATTTAGCATAATCCAAACTGCCATTACATACCTAGATCTAAAGAATGAAATGTACATATTTTAAATTCATTCATTTCTTAGTACATATGTCATATCTTACACTATCCCTGTAGATAATAATAAATACATTCAAGATCTCAGGCTGTGGTCCAAGCATAAATGAGTTTTCATGATTGAGCATTTCCTGCACACAAGTATATTTTTTGGTGGGCTTAACTGATTATTTTTAAAACAGATATAATTTTACCTGTCCTATCCAACACCTAGGATATCCCGGTTCGGTTCTTTGAGCTTTAGCAAAAGCTTCATGAGCCAACCGCAGCTCACCAAGGGCTAGATACAGTGTTCCCAAGTTAGTCCAGGCAACTTCATTTATTTCTTCAGCCTTGATAGACATAGAAAATGAGTGCTGTGCCAACTTGAAATTTCTTATTTCTGGAACACAAAATCATGTCCATAGAAAAATATTTCTGAATCAGCATAAAAAATTACTACTCTGAGACAATGTGTAGCTACCATTTGATGCAGCTATTATCCCAATAAGATTCCAATGGCTGGAATTCCCTGGGTCCAAGGAGATAGCTTTCTTGGCAGCATCAAAAGAAAGAGAGCGGAAGTTTCTCTTCAACCTTCTCTTGGCAACATGATCAGCTTGGTAGTGATAGTTCAAAGAGAGGTCATGCCACAGAAGACTGTTATTGGGTGATATGCTCAAAGCTTGACAGTAACACCTTCAAGAAATAAACAAAATATTATCAAAAGTTGAAAAAAAATAAATGGATAATACAAGATCATTTTTGATAGCAATATCTCCCAAAGCATGTGACTTCTGGTTGCTTTTTGCTGCTGGAATCATTTTGTACCAGCAACACAATTCCAGAAAACATCTGGTGAGTGCATTTCCCACCCGGCAGATCTGCCCCACATGCAAACCTCAGGTTTTAAGCAAAACGATAATCTTAAACATTTCCACTGGGCAAAGATACCTGAAAATACCAACATTTGCCACTCTTGAGCATTTGAAATTTCAACCGCAAAATGTTTGGGAGCACCATATATTCATTCCAAACTGACATATCCTCACTCACCCATACAATTAAGAAGTCATGGGGGTACTCAAAAAAGGATGGAGATGAGTGCAAATGATAAGATAGAGAAGATGATCGTTTTGGGGTCAGGAAGGGGAGAGGTATACTATTTGGTTGTCCTTACAAAATAAACATTTGCTATCAAAATTCCAAATATTTAGGTAGAATTTGATTTTAATAGGTTCCCGGAATTTATTCAGAAAATTAAAAATACAAGTTTATTCATCTAAATCTATATTGTCCCCTTCAAAGTAATCCCCATCGGCAACACACTTATGCCAGCGCTTGATCCAATCCTCGAAACATTTTTTATATTCGGTTTTCGGTATGTCCATCAGTGCTTCCTGCGATTTTTCCATTACTTCCTCTCGGCTGCTAAAACGCGTTCCCCGTAATGGTTTTTTAACTCGATTGAACAAAAAGAAGTCACAGGGAGCCAAATCAGGTGAATTCGGTGGCCGTTGGATGGTATTTGTTGCATTTTTCGTCAAAAAATTACGAATAATGATAGCACTGTGCGACGGTGCGTTATCATGGTGCAAAATCCACGAGTTTTCTGCCCACATTTCTGGTCTCTTTCGGCGAATTGCTTCACGCAAACGTCTCATAACGCCCAAATAATACTCTTTGTTTACTGTCTGGTCTTCTGGCAAAAATTCATGATGCACTACACCGTTGTAATCCATGAAAACCGTCAGCATTGCCTTCTTTTTTGACTGAAAACGACGTGGTTTTTTTGGTCTCGGCTCATTTGGTGAACGCTATTCACTTGCCTGATGTCTGGATTGCGTGTCGTACTCATAAACCCACGTCTCGTCTCCAGTAATGACCCTTTTGATGAATGTGGGATCGGATTCAGCCTCGCAAATCATGTCTTTTGCGACGTCAACACGGTCTCTTTTTTGCATGAAATTGAGGTCTTTTGGCACCAACTTTGCTGCTACACGACGGAAACCCAAATCATTAACCACAATGTCTTGGGCGGATCCATAGGCAATGTTCAAGTCCTCCGCTATTTCTCTGATGGTTAATTTGCGGTTATTGACCAACATTTCTTTTACTTTATCAATTTTTTCACCGACTTTCGATGTCGATGGTCTGCCACTGCGTTCATCATCTTCGATTGACTCACGACCACTTCTGAACCGCTCGTGCCACTGGTAAACGACCGTTTTTTTTAGAGAATCGTTGCTGAAACACTTTTCCAACATTTCCAACGTCCGTGCGCCACTAAATCCGTTTTTTACGCAAAATTTAATACAAGTTTGTTGTTGCAAATTTAAATCCATTTCTGCAATTGTAAAAAATCGCCAACACACACAGAGATAGATGTACTCTTGGCTACGTAACTTTTGCAAATGTCAAGTTATGACACTAAGATTTAAAGGGAATATCAACAACAGATGTACCAATTTAACAAAAAAAACAGAACTCAAATCGGAACGATGGGAGCGCCACACGGTGGTTCTTCCGGGAACTTTTTGTTCAAGGTAGTATTTACCCTTGAATATATATACGATCTATAAGTGCTCTGCTTTCTTGGTTTACTTAAAATGAATGAGGTAATGCATATGATATGGTTCTCATGATGCAAATCAAAATATATACGTAATTACAGCAATAAGATTCTCATGATTAAAATGATCAGGCAAATGTATTATTCAAGAGCATCAGAATTCTTTGAGTTAGATGCACTGTGTGAATAAAGTCCCATAAAAATTATCAAGTTTTACAGATATATCCCTATAAATGGTACAACCTATAGTATAGAAAGAAGTACATAACAAGAGTGCAAAAGAGGCTGTTGGAATGCAAGCAATTATGACAAGGTTGTGGCGAAAATGATCGATTGTGGATCACATTTTCCTCTTAGAATCCCCATTTTCTATCCCGTGCATATATGTAACATCAGAAAAATATCCTTCTGCTGCCATCCATAAAGGACAAGGCACCATGTGCTGAGTAGCCAACTAATTATACTGACAACCTGCACGAGAAGATCTAACTAAACCATGAGCCATGTAACGGCAGATCCACATGGCTGCAGAAATGTGTGAATTGAATCCACATAAGTCAGGAAATTACTGTATAAAATTTATGAGTAATAGTGGATACTAGTGAAATTGCAAGAATTGTCCCGTTTAGTGAAATTGCCAAGTGTTAGCTACTTCAAAACTATTGATGGGGTTGTGGAATGGTAGTATGTATTTCAATAGGTGTAACATAAATATTAATTCCTATTATATACTGAACAACTTACCGAGCACCTAGTTCCAAAATGGTGAGTTTATTTATGGTTTTCAATTCATTTTCATTAGCATCGGCATCAATAAGCTGCCGGTGGATCTTTAATTGGCAAACAGCATCTGGCAGCTTGGACATAAGAGAGCATGCATCACCCATTAACTTCCAAATGCATGCAAAATCACTCTCCTGCTTTGCTGCCCTGAAGGGAAATCCAATTTACCTTCATTAAAAATTAATACATAGGTAATTTTTCCAACAAATCTAAACTTAATTGCCTTGACAACCAATTGAGAAACACAAGGTTTGTTCAAAAAAAGATGAGACTGTTCGACTAAATATTTGCTTTTATTAGTCACCCTGAAATTATACTTATCATATTCAAAACACAGCCCTTGGCTGCCAATATAATGCTCCCAATGTACTTTCCAGCTTTTGAATGCCACCTGGAACACTTCCTTTAGTATAGCCTTTAAGCCTGCAGTACAATTTTGTTAGATGTCTTCAATAATTTCAAATCAACATTCTTTCAAGGTGAATTTCAACTTATGGAAAAGGAAAAAGTCTATTGGGGCAATATCTGGAGAGTATAGGGGGACTGGGAGATCATGGGTGTGCTGTTTTCAGTCAATAACTCTGTAATAATCTATGTATGTGTGCCAGTGCGTTGTCATGTTGAAAGCAACAAGATGTATTTTTCCACATTTGTGGTCTTTTTTGCCAAAATTTCTATCAAAATGGTGAAACACGATCAAACACTAATGTCGACTTCATTGGCAATATCCCTGACAGTTCACCTATGGTTTTCATCTTGCCAAATACCTCTTGAATCATTGTGTAAGTTTCAGGTACAATTTTCCTGAGGTTAAAAAAAAATTCAATTCACATGCACTGCTTCTCAAACACCGGAATTCTCACCAGCACAAGAATGTGTACAGCAAGCATGTGCAAGCTCAGACAAGAATGGCTATTGTGTGGAGACAAGTCGAGATAGGGCCACAAGCAAGGTGGTGTTTTACTTCTCACAGACACTACTTTTAGGCATCACCTCACTGAATGCGATCTGTCAAGCAGTTTTTTCCACAGAAAGAACAGTCTCATCTTTTTTTGTACAGACTTTGCCATCACTTTTACGACAAGCATAATTGGCAACACCAGTGGAAAATTTTTGCAAATGAAACTGAAAGCAGTGGAAACGTCAGTGAAAATAATTTTATACTAATATTAGGAAAACAAAGTTACCATCATCATCTTGTCTTTTCCAGAAAAAGCAGCAATTACAAAATACCTTAGCAGATTCTCAGATGTTGTACAGATTAATGAAAATATAATTTGCCCCTAAATTTCCTGCTTGGGACAGTATATTCTCCTATATTACCTACACTGTCCTGTTCCATATGCCATGTTCTAATCAAAAAGTCAAACTCTCACACTAATATTTATTCTTCTGTGCACTTTTCCTTGGGAATAGAGGCACACAAAAATGAAACAGGTGTTTTACAAAGCAAGTTTACCAAGGGAAAAGGGAGACAACTTAACTCAGGAAATTCCAGAAAATCAGTTCAGTTGATTCGGGCAGAGTTCAACTCCTCCTAACAAGACAGGGCATGGTTAAAAGTTACAAGTGATGGTAGTTGGAAGCCTGTTCATTACGATAAGCTATATGCTGTCCCCTGGGAAGAGTTGGTATCTCTTGGACTCAGACTATTACATTCTCAAAATGTTCAGATATATTACCTAGATGTGAACCCAGGACCTTCCATTACTCAGCAAAAATCTATTATTCATCCGGAAAAAATTCTTTAGAATTTGATGGTATAAAACCTTTAACAGAAATTATGAGTTTTATTTCGAAAACAACTACAGAAAGTGCCACATAAAATTATCTACATACCTAGTTAAGTGCACTAACGCTTCCTCACACATATCCCGAGACATTCCAATCAATTGCTGAGCAAAATATACTCTGGCTAAACATAGGCATGTTTCTCCAGTGCCTTTTAATGCAGGAACATAATTGGGATTTGATTTCAACAAATTCTGGAAATCAATCAATGACTCCTCATATTCTCCTAAAACCTAAGGAGAGAGAAATCACAAGCATGAACTATAATTAAAAAATTCCATCCTTTTGGAATGAGGAGGATGTGAATAATTCTATACATAAATAGGAAACTCTCTAAGTTGATTGAACCTTTTTGAAAATAGCATTCAGCAATTCTATATTTGGGTACATTAAAAAAATATGCATCTTAATAATATATACATAACTTAAAATTAATTTGTTTGGGGACACATCATGCCAAGATGGTATGGAGTAAGAGCTTCGAATTTTTTGCATTAATAGGGTAGGTAACATAGGTTAAGTCTGATCTGGTTATACCTTCTTTTCTGTAAATTTTGTAGAAAGAAAAAATTGATCAAAAAAAGTTTTATTTCACAAACAGATGGCAGCACATTTTCCATTCATTATTCAGATTTCAATTCATTCACACCAATGAGGAGTTACCATTAAACTATTACATTCTTTCTCTAGCTGTTATATCATTTAGAAATGTATGTTACGATAAATGCCAACAGTTGAGCTTCATGCATTTAAAACAGCTGCGGCAAATTTTGATAGTCTTGGATTATTTCTTTGAAAGTTAATTTTAAAAGAGCATCATTTTTTTCAGTAAACAGCTACTGTGAAGTCCAATGAGGTCAAACTATTTCTTTAAGAGTTTATTTTTAAATAATATCATTTAATTTTTAAAAATTCAATTTCCATTAGGCTTGGCAATATCAAATCATATTTATCCAATGCACCAGCAAAATCTTTTACTTTTAAAAACCTTATACGGAAGAATGCATGTTGTAGAAAAAATGACAGTGAGCGAACAACATAAATATGTAGAATGTCTCAATGAAGCTCCTGTGGCATTTTATACTGATGCTAAAACTTCAGTGTCATACCTTTCTGTGCTGATTATAAGACCTACCTCTATATCAATGAATAATGTTTTTCCAAAATGACACCATTACAGGAGTATGACCTTAACCTTTCAAATATTTGGGAGCATTCTATTATGAATGTACGAGGTCTGTATTGAAGGTATCCAGCCATGCAAAATTTTGAAAAAAAATAGACTACCTAGA
Source organism: Hetaerina titia (assembly GCA_037158775.1). Lineage (NCBI taxonomy): Eukaryota > Metazoa > Arthropoda > Insecta > Odonata > Calopterygidae > Hetaerina > Hetaerina titia. The sequence continues at coordinate 131,686,766 of CM073768.1, forward strand.
CCAATGAGGTTACTTTTCTAAACTATCAGCAAAGTCCTTTTTCGGAATGGTAATTAGCTGCATCGTCACATTCTCTTTTATCTTGTCAAACAACTGTTGGGACAACTGGGCTTTTGTTTCAGGGTCATAGCGTAGACCCATGACTCATCTACAGTTATGACCTTTTTTAGAAAACCTGGGTCATCGTTTGCAGCTTGGAGCAAATCCCCTGCAGCCGCAGCACAAGTTCTTCACTTCGATGAGATATAAAGAGAATGCGAAGAGGCGGTTGATGGCCATTCCGAAAAAGGACTTTTCCAATTGGTTTGAGAAGTGGAAGAGATCCTGGGATAAGTGTGTGAGGTCCCAAGGGGATCATTTCAAAGGGGATTATTAAGGCCTCATTGTTCTAGGCATGCTATTTTTCTCAAAATATGAGTATCGCATGGCTTGATCCTTCCTGGACAGCCCTCATATATGCCACAGTATAATACAGGAAAGTTCACATTTTTATCACATACCTGTATTTAGTACTGTATTATATTAATAATCTACCAATCTATGAATTTGGCAGAAATTATTCTTGTCAACTCCATTCTTCATAGCATTAAGAAATTCTACTCTTGGTGTTTTAAAGAATCTAAATCAGTTTCAAAACAATTTAGGCAAATATAATGCCTCACCTGTTTAATGCTTGCAACCTGGTATGCTGGATAAACTGCTGATGGATCTAACTCTGAAACTCTAAGATAAGACTTCAGTGCAGTCAGGTACGATCCTCGTGACAAATATGCATCAGCTAAACTCTCCCAACAATGCCTGTCATTAAAAAACAAAAAGAGATTGAGAGTAACGGGAAGGAATCTGCATCAGGGTGGAGCATTGCAGCCTTTTACTGGTCACTAGACGATATTTCATGGAATCAAAATTTTGCATGGATCATTTTTTACAACAATGGCTCCAAATGACATCAAAGCATTTTGCAGTTTCATTTTCAATTTCATGCACACTCTAGCCTACATATTCTCCCCAAGCATTCACAATAATATACATTTCAGTCAGATGTGATACAGCAATAACAGCTAATACAATAATGAGTGAATGTGAAAAAATACAAAGGAAGCAAACTTTTGTGGTTCAAATCTGCTTTTTTATTTGATCAGCCATGGCAATGTTTTTAAATCATTTGGCATGACTTGAACAAGTAATTTCTGTGGATGCATTAAATCCCATAACTTTTGACCTTTTTTCCTAGAATTTCCTCAATGTTCTCCACCGTTCTCTTTCTCCTTGACTTTTTCCATGCACTCAAACCCATTGAATCTGGCAGTGAAAATCGCTATACAAGCAGAAACAAATTCATGAATATATACAAGCAAATCCAAACAGAGGGGTGAAATAAAAACCATGTTTCTTTTCCAGGTACACAGCTTGCAGCGACAAGCTAATCAAATAACAAAGGTTATTAACTTTAAATGCCTAAAATAATCTAAAATTGAGCATCACTTTGTAAAATGCATAACAAAGTCTATTTACCAGGGTTGTCCAGAGAGTAACTTATATTTTTAAATAAAATATGAACCTCGTGACAAGATAAAGTTCTATTATATGCGATTGAAAGGCACATTTTTAAACTATTCTTCTACATAGTCGCCAATAGTAGTTTTCAGTTCCATCTCAGAAGAAATCTGCCGCCTTACATTTTAACCTCTTGTTTACACCAGCATACAATTCTGTATCACCATCAAAGCACTGTGTATCAAGCCACTTCTAGCAAGAAATCCACAATTGCTTTCACAAATTTTTTCGTTGATTTTCTCCATCAGTTCATCTGTCACAAGGCTAGGCCAACCACTGCAGTCCTCATCGTGAACATTGGTGCAACCATGTTTAAACTGAATGCACCATTGCCTCACTCCACCTTCACTCTTATTCTGTCTCCGTACACTTCACAAAGTTGTTTATGAATTTTAATTGGCTTGTGTTTTTTTTTGCCTGTAAAAATGTAATCACAGTTCGCTCTTTATATCTCGTGGGATTTTCTATAGCAGCGCACACTTGAACCGTTGGCAGTGACCAAGTAGAAGAATTACAGTCTACACGCTACCACAGCAGGATGCATCCTGAGTGTAGGGGTGTTTAGACACCAACATGATGGCCATAGCCTTACCAACTGCCACACTACACCAAAATGTAAGCCACTTTCTGGTCAGCCCTCCTACATACAGTTCTTCACCTCACTAAAGGGGTTAACATTTTTATCAACAAGGAAAAACTTTTAAAATCTCCAAAAAATAATGCTCTATTTATGAAGAATGATATAATTCGGAGAACAAGATGATACTTACATAAAGTAATTACAAAGTGAACAGTTCATTTACACACAATCATGGAATAAGTAGGGTTGATGAGTAGCTTCATGCGTGATGTGGTGGAAGTCGAACACAATGAATAATAGATGGTGACACTATTCCACTTGATAGAATTTATTTTACGACTGGTTTTCGATGTATTACATCATCATCAGGTAATCATCAACTTGATGGTGATGGAATACATCGAAACCCGGTCATAAAATAAATTCTATCAACAGGAAAAGTGCTACCATCTATTACTCATTAAGTGAGGTTAGAATAAATCTGCAATTATAAATTTGGAACTTTTTCTAAAATAATGGACCTTAATTCAAATTCAATAAATAGGTTGTTTATGGAGAGAAAAATATTACAATAGCCTGAATAGAAACTTTTTTCAGGGCATCCTCTTCCTTCGACATGAGCCTGCAAATGCTTCTGTTGGTACTCATGTATACAATGCAATTTTATAGGGATTATAGTGAACATGGTTTGACTTTTGCCATTCAATCACTTGCAATAGATACGAAAAATTCGCACAACAGTTTTTTCGTTACAAAAAAAATAAAAGGGGATATTGAGCTTTGAAACTCCTTTCCTGAGAAACTACACTTTTTGGTAATGTTAACTATCTCATAAATGAATATATTTATCAATATAACTTACCTATCAGCTGGATCTGTTCTAATTGCAGACTGAAAGCATTTAATGGCTTCATTGTGATTGTCTTGCCCTAAATGTTGGAGACCAAGACGGAGCCATGCCCATTTGGAACTGGCTCCAGCAGCTGAGGATGATGTCACGGAGGTGAGCAACTCTAGGTTGGCTTCCTAAAAAATGGAGTTTAACATAGAACACTCATACAGATGGTTCATGTCAGTTCACAAATGCAGATTCAATATAGCCCAAATTCGATTCACCATTTTTTCTCCTATCTAATATCATGCTTTGTGACTTACTGACAAACTCTTTCTTAAATAATTTGTCTAAAATTCATCCTTATTACACCTATTGTTGGATTCAACTGAGCCTTGAGTATGCCTTAATTACCTTCTCCCTTCAGATTTTCACTCCATTTTTGTCAATATCTGTCTGAAGTGATTATTTGGTGTGTATTTGTGGAAAGGAGCACAGAAAAATCTCTGTCTACCCTAGGTAGCACAAACTGTACACTATGATGATCAAAATACATATATATGATGATCAAAACAACATAAAAATACTGTGGGACACAAGCAAATTTGATTCAAAAATGTAGTTAGGATGATTTAAGGTACTGCATGTGCCTTTGATGGATGGGGTAATGAATTTTGAGGGTAATAGAAGAGCTAAAAGATTTGACTAGCCTCTTTCCTCTCTTGAACATTTTGGCCATCTTGATGATGGGCACATACGGGAAATCCTGAATTTTTTTCACAGACATATCTACACTATTTATGCTTACTTTGCAGGAAACAAAATGAGATGATAAAAATTTAATGTGGCCAGCACATTACTACCCCTTAGGAATTTCCTACCCATGGACAAACATAAGGTAAAAAAACCATAAACACAGTAATCAACCCGAAGGTGTTTAGTAGGTGATGGTAGAGCTCACCCATGTACCAAGCCCGACGGCATGTGAATATTCACACATCAGGTAGTTCCTTTCCCTGTGCCGGTTATGGTTTCCCAGGAAGATCTGGTACCCGAAAAATCAACTAGCTTGGGTGGAGCTGCAGGTGCCCAAAGTGCCTTGCCCGGGAATCGAACCCGGGACCCTCCGGTCAGCAGTCCAACGCTCTACCCGCTAGACCATCGCGACCCAAACATAAGGTATCCATTTAATTATCGACGATAATATACTGCATTAGTCATGACTATTAAAGGTTTTTCTTTGTGCCTCTTCAAGATGAAATAAATATATTGCATTGTAATCATCCCTGCTTAAAGTCTATTCTTAAATGCATAGCAATTTATTTAGAAATCTCTTTCCTCTTGCAGTGGAATGAATTTGGTATTTGCCCCATTATAAGGAATATATCAGTGGAGACGATCGAGTTCTTAAGATAGCCACTTTCAAAAACACCAAAAAACATTAAAATGTACCAATCAATGACTCTCTATAACTTTTTATGGCTAGATAAAATAAATAGTGAAGACAAAGAAACAAACTCTTTATTTAAACTATTTAGAAGCATTCCCGAGAATCAAACTAAGGTCCCCCCAGTCAGTAGCCCAGCACTCTACCTACTGGACTAGCACCCCTATACACTTTTAATCAAAAAGCTAAATGTTAAGCTTTACTCACACACAATTTTTCATGATAGGTTTTTAAATGAATGTGTGTTTATGCATATGCATGAGCAAAAATGTGCACTTATTTTTACGCAACAGTTCACATTTTTGCATAAATGCCTGGTATCCCAGCAACAAAAAATTATGAGTTAGACCTTGCTACCGATGTAAAGATTTTTTAGCAATAAGTGTACCGGCACAACAACAAAAACTTTTATCACTTGGACTTTTATAGCTTATCAAAATAAAACATTCCACTTCTTCAATATCATACCGTTGGATGCATTGGGAATGAGTGGCACCTTACTGACTGGATGGAAAGTTATTTGACCAAAAGAGAAATCATAGCATAAGGTAATGCATCTAAAAGTAAATTTTTCTATCCATCATCAGGCATTCCCCAAGGACTCCATCTGGGTCCACTACTATTTCACTTATTTATAAATGATATTATAATGGCATTAGATCCAATTCTTTTTCTTTTGTATGCTGATGACTTTAAATTTGTTTAACAGTTCAATCAATTGATGATCACCTAACTTTCCAAAACTGCCTTTATAGGCTTCAAAACTGGTGTGAGCATACTATCTAACTTTCAATTTAAAAAAATGCTATTCTGTAACATTCAGCCAGAAAAGGAGTACACAGCATTATGAATGTTGATTAAGCAATTATCCTATGGCCCAATTAACAAATATAAAAGACCTGGGAGTTATATTTGACTCACAGCTAACATTCAATCAACATTATAACTATGCTCAATCTAAATCATACAAATCACTTGGATAAATCTTCCAAAAATGAAAAAACTTGAAACATATAGAGCCATATAAAGTTCTGTTCATCTCATTAGTTAGGTCAGTCTGTGAATACTGCTTTACTGTTTGGTCACCTTACTACAAACTCCATATTAATACAATTGAATGTGTTCAAAGAAGATGGATGTGCAAAATTGCATTCAAATTCAATCTTCACAAAGATCTTTATAGTTATCATGAAATGCTACCTCTACTAAATCTTCCCTCCTTGCATAAACACAGAAAAATTAATAAGATAACTTTTCTTTATAAATTACTACATAAAAAGATTGATTCCTTAGATCTCCTAAGGGCAATATCTTTCCGAGTACATACACAAGGTATGAAGCACTCTTTGAAATTAGATATCATGCACAAAACTACACTTACTACTCGCCTATAAGACTGATTATGAGAGATGCCAACAGTTGCGATTATATTGACCTACTTTCTATCTCACCAGGATTCCTTGAAAAAATGTTATTCACAATATCTGAAGAATTTTAGAATGCTAATTATTGCTATGTGGATATCTGTACATGTCAATAATTTGTTCTTGATGCCCATTGGGAAAATTTTCTTAATCGATGCCTCAAGAACTACTACTAACATTAATCATTTTGTTCCATCATCTGACCTGTAACAAATACTATATTTCTAATATTTTGTTTCCATTTTCTAATTTGAATATTATTTAATATTGATATGTTGTCTACATTATTAACCTAACTAGGTATGTTTGCAAACCTGTATACCATCTGAAAATGTCTTTCTTGTATCGCAAATCAAAATTCTTCTTTAATTCTAAATTATATTTTAATTCTCAATCATGAGTATGTAAATTTATGTTATTTGTACACGTTTGTGAATGTTTTTTTATAATTGTGGAGCCAATATATGTTTTTTGCTTTTCTTTGTGTAAAAGGGTTATTCCCATTAAATAAATAAATACCCCATATTTAATACCTTAGAACATAATCTTTCACTATGGGTACACATCTGAAGAACACAAAACACTTACAAGGCAACCCAAACTTCTGTAAGCATCACTCAAGCCCTTGCCAGCTTCCACAGAATGTGGGTTAAGTTGAAATGCCTTCTGGTAACATCTCCTCGCCTTGTCTTTATCTTTTCCAATGGTAAAATAAAATTTTCCTAGGAACACAAATGGAATGCTGGAACTAGGATCCAATTTAGCAGCCTGGAAGTGTCAAAATAAATTATTCCACACTTCATAAAAATTTGTATGCAAACACCTTTTTAACAAAGTCAAATAATGATTTAAATAATATGTAAATATGTTCAGTGTACTCTAATTTTCTCATCAAATCATGATGACTCTTAAATAACAAATATCAGCAATACATATATGAAGCCTATAAAAAACATTGCTGTTTGGCTAACACATCCAATAGCACTCACAAGATCCCAATTTGCACCATATCCATGACCTTAGCATTATATTACAGCATTACCATTCACTAACTGATGCACAAATAAAATTTACTATACAATTTAATTGAACATGTATGGAGATATTAGACAAATTTCTGTCTGGCTAACACATCCAATTATTATTAGGTACTTTTGCTAATCAAAGGTGCTCCATGTAGTTCTTCAAATGTGATCTACACAATCCACATTTTTATTAATAGAGCCACAATGAAAATTTTAAATAGATACACATACATGCAGAACAAATTAAACAGAGATTACATTAAATACTAATACTTTACCTTCAAGAAAGAGAATAAGCATTGATCAAATTCCTTCAATTCCCACTGCAACTTGCCAAGTTCAGTCCACACTTCTGAGGTACAGTCCTGATGATTGGAGGCCTCAGTTAAAATCCTATGAGCTTCTTCCAAGTCTCCTTTACTTTTAACAATCAGTGATTCAAGCACTGACACATCAACTTTCAAATTATCTATATCCTTCAGTTTTTGAATAATTTCTTTGGCATCTTTTTCATTTCCCATAGCTGCGAATGCCCTTCCCATTATTAAATAGACGGCATAGTTTTTATCATCCTTATGTAACAACTACAATAAGAAAAATAATTATTTAGGAAAACGAGTTAATGAGGGAAGTGCACAATTTATTCTCTCTCTTGGAAAAGAAATACCTCATGACAAAGTGGCAAGGCATCCTGTGCAATCTCAGCATCGAGATGCAATGAAAGAGCCTTCGCTAAGGATTGCTTCAGGAATAATTCTGTTCTTTTCTTCCTATTAGCATCTGAAGAAGCTGAAAACTTTTTCAGGCACTCCCTCAAGAAAAATGTGGCATCTTCTAAATTATTAAGACTCAGGTAGCTTATTCCCAATAAACCAAGAGAATAGTAAGAATTTGGAATCAGTGGCATAGCTGAAACATGAACAGAAGATAAATTATGAATGCTACTTTAGGATCATTGAAACTGATGATTTCTCAATTATCCTACAGACCTTTCTTTAGGAAGTCACATGCATCCACAAATTTCTTCCTTTTGTACAACAATGCACCCTTTGCCATTAGACCCATACTTGATTCAGGATTCAACGATAATAATTTAGAGCAGTAATGTTCAGCTTCATCTTCAGTAAATGATAGCTCTTGCTCATCCAGGAAAGATTCATAATAGGTTCGACATATCCACTCCAGAGGGTATGGCAAATTGTTAAACACTGAATGCATCTTTTGTGCCTCCACCAGCAGCTTATCAAGACTTCTGTTTTTATTAAGAAGTTTGAGATACTTTTTGAAATTTTCCTCATTTTCAATAGTGGGCATTGTACTCAACATGGCACCAAGACTCTCTTCCAACTGCAAGAGTAATTAATAATTGCTATATTGTCCATGCCAAGGAACAAAAAATCAAAATAAATAACTATGGAAGAAAACATACCACTGAGTAATATTTTGAAGGAACATCTTTCAGTTTGGTCAGAGTGGATACAATTAACCCATTAATGGTTTGTTCTTCTTCTTTGCTCAGTTCTGATGATGACTTTAAACTTGATATTGTTTCGATGCAAAGGTCTAAATCATTCAATTTCAATGCAATTTGAGCCAACTTCTTTGACACCTCAACTCTTTTGTTAATATCACTTAAGTGAAAGAAATAGGTGATTAAAAAATGAAAAATCTTAAACAAAACATAAGAGCATGATATTTAAGGAACAAAATTTTGAATATTATGTACAATGATGGTGCAAATATCATGATGAATTAATTAAAACAAAAAAAATCTCTGCTCTGGGTCATGGTGGCTACAGCATTCTTATTATCAGGTATTCTAGGTTTTTTGGGAGTAAAATCATTCTTTTCAAGGAGCTAACATGGAGGGACAATAGACATGCGATTTTGTTGGTTTTACCTGTATTTTTAGAATATTTTCTACATTCTAGAGCCTATGAAAAATCTAGCATTTTCAAGCTTAGGCAAATGTGGATTGGAGGGTATGACTTTTTTAATTTTGAGGCATTTGAGAGGGCCTACGTTCAATTCCTAGTGACTTAGGTGACCCTTAGTTTTACATGACCCAAGCAACATTTTTGGGTGTCATATAATTCGAGGAAAGCAAAGTTGACACAAGAAAAGGAAGTAGCCCCTCTGACCCCGATGTGTGGAATGCATGCACCATGGTTTAGTACAAGAAAAACTCTATCCCATCTAAAATCAATTTTTAAGTTGATTACAGTGACTTTCTTATTAAATGTTCATAAAGTATTACGTAAAGATTATTAAACTGTTAGCACCTTTCCTTATAAGTTTGCACCATGCTGTGTGTGTGAGGAGCATGAAGTAAGTGAGGCAAGGATCCTTAACTAAATTTGGCCACCTTTTAGTGGTCTCTTCAGGCTACACTAGACTCTTAACTTACCATAAAATATCCCTTAATTTATTTCACACAACCTCTTTTAAATCATCTCTATTAGCATTGCAGGTCCAAGGAAAGGCTGTGTATCATTTGTACAATCAACATTTTAGTGAATATGAATTAATCTTACAGATTCAGATCTAGCTGAATCAGCAGGTTCACTTCTACAAATAGGCTATTTACGTTCAAATTCAATGCTCCTAAATTACTGATATCCGAATGAGCTGGTGAACAAAGAACTCCCAAAAATCAGAATCACTATCAAGGAACAACAATAATTAATAATATAAATTGATATAAAATTGAGATGTTGATATTGAGATAAATGCCCTGTGTACATAAGCATTTGCCAAACAACTATGTTAAGCAAGTCATAGTTTAGTTTTATTCGGGAAAGTAGAGCTCACCTTGTACCTAACCCCGTGGCATGTGAAATGTACACAGACCAGGTAGAGTACCTGAATCCTTTCCCTTTTGTTTTCCCAGATTAATCTTGTATTACAAACACAAGTTTTGGCAAAGTTGGGTATACCCAGAAACATCATATGGATTTCAGCCCAGGACCTCAAATCAGCAGCCAAACATTCTACCTACCATGATGCATAAACATATGCTACATTGATGGAAAATAATTCCTGTCTTTCGAAAATGCTGAAATATTTGGATACCTCCTTATATAACCATGAATGTTATTTGCGGCAGATAGTTCCAATGATTACACATGGACAAAAGGGCCGGTTTCAGTGAGTTAACTGCTAAAGAACCCTCTGGAGAAGGCAAAGTCGCTTTTGTTGGTTCACTAAATTGCTTTGACTTAATTTCTACATTGACGACTCATTTTTGTCATTTATGGCTTTTGCATTTCCTGCCATCAGCCGACTAATGTTCTCATTCATGAACACCTCATCTTGTGAATCAGTGCCAATAAATGGTACCTACAGTACAATACAGTGGTTCAAATAAACAACTTTTCAAAACTGAACTGCCCGTATCTTAAGTCCTAGTGTAAGTATCTCCTTCATAGTAGCTTTTTTTAGTGGAGGCGTCCGACAGCTAAGGTCATTTGCGCCATTAGGGATGGACAGGAAAGGATGAAGGGTGGAGAGAAACCCGGCGTCGGCATTAGTCTACTCTAAATGCAGGTCCGCAGCTTAACGTCCCATCCGACGGACGGCGTACTCACTTAAAGTGCCCTCCACAAAGCAACTCCAGTAGAGATCGGGCCACAAATATCTGTCGCCGCCGGGATTCGAACCCGGGCCCTCTGGGTGGGAGGCAAGTCCGTTAGCCACCGCACTATCCCGATCCCCTTCTAATATGGTTCTAGTGCCTCCCATGCAATAGTCATCTAACTCCCGAGCCCCCTCATGGCTTAATGAAATAATTAAAGGTAAAATTTAATTATAACTTAATAACATTGGAAAAACTAGTGTGTGCTGAAATGCTCATATTCTATACTGATTCTGCACCCTCCTCCAATCCAATTTTAAGATGATGATTGATTTTCACTTTCTAATTTAAATATATAGGATCAAATCCCTTAACTAAAATATTAAAGTGAAACATTTTATTTTATAAATAAAATGGCATATGGTTGCCCTTTTAATCGTTAACAATCAGTCCTCATAGCACGTATTTATTGTACTGGCATAATTGGTCGTTTACTTCCCTCTCGAGTTAAATGGCCCAGTAGCCAAATATAGAAAAATTTGTGCACATGCTAAATTACTCACCTGTTGCACTACATGATTTGTACAATGTACACATTGTGTACCCTGAACTATTTTTTTCAAACAATTGGGTCTATTGGGAAAAAATTCACCAGCTTTCTCAGGCAACCAATGAGAAAAGTTAACTGATTATTAATAAGGTGTATCTTTCATAAATTATTATACGATCAGTGTGCGTGCATCATACGTTCATTGTGCAGTCACTCCCATTAATGGCTCTCAATTATAAAAAATACCATGTAAAAGTCAAATCAGCTAATTTATACACAAAATACCTTTCCAAACTTATGATCTTATTGTAAATGTCAACCAATTCCTTGTATGCACTCTCTTCGTCCACTTTCTCATAGTAAGCTGAGAGGCCTTGCCAAGCGAGAATTTGATCTGGCGAAACTTCAATTGCTTTTTTAAAAGCATTTGGTGCTTGACTTTTTTGATCGGTCTCTTGAAGTGAGACCCCAAAAAGGACCAAGGCAAGGTAATTATTTCTGTCACTTTTCAGGACATTCTGAAATGAAAAATAAAATGTATGTACAATTTATAGGAAATAGTATATATTAGGGTGCAGCGTTCTAGTACCTTGCATAGTTTTTGGGCAGTTTTGTAATCTTTTAATTTGATAGCTTCACGAGCCTCTTTTAAAGCGGCTTTCACGTCTTTTCCATCCATCGCGTAAAAACCCTTCTTGTTGGTGGATGCTAATACCTTACGGTGAAATGTAATTGTTTTGAGACCTGCATGAGATATATTATTTTGATAAACATTAGTACACCGGTATCAACTCCACTTTCTCACAACAGTCAGTGGTAGTTCGCTCGTCCCTCTTCAGCCGGTGGAGATCCAACTTGCGCAAACAATTGCTATACCATTTAATAAAAGAACTAGGGGAGCTAAGGGGTGAAGCGAAGAGAACACATCAGCTCCCGTTGAAAGACATCCAGATTTATAGTTTCCACTTTTATGATATGCTTTATATCCTCTCCATCAAAGAAATGGTAGCACCCAGCAATAATGAGTACTTTTGCAGTTATTTAAGACACCTAATGTACCCCTACTCATTGCCCAGCAGACGATGTGTAGTATTCAGAGCGCATGCGCAAGATTTTTAAAGGACCATGTTTGTGGTGTAATTGGCATGTCCAGCTAAAACCTGGACGTATTGATAAGTCTCAGGAAAAACAAAATTTTTGTGTAAAATTCGGGTTACACCCAATTGTTTATATGATGTGAAGAACTATTGAACTTGACTTGTGACATGAGATTCCTTTACTTTATTTTGGTTCTTGAAGGGTTTTGAGAATATTTTCCTTGTATTCATCAACATTCTGATTCACATGTTCACAGGGTTATATCTTCCAGCATTTATCGGAAGTTCTTTTTTGCAGCGCCTTTCTGGTACCAAAGTTCTTCAGAATACTGGCCTTATTGCCGACAACTGATTATTTGTTGCCAAAAAAAGGTTTACTTATTTTACAATCACCATATATTTGGCTGGGCCTCCAAAAAATGTTGTGCGATTTTAGCTTGGCATCTGCTGGTCATACTGCCGGTCTGAATCAAAAAATGGTGGTACCTGATTTGTCTTAAAAGGTATGACTTTTGAAGTCATTGATATAGACAAATTTTGCATGGAATAACACCTTAAATATATTAACACTTAAACATGTTGAAGGATCTGCATCTGATCATAGCTTCTGTGTATGGCTCACCTAATGGTGTATTTGAACATTTCTGCTATCAACTGGGACTAGTGCTATCCCTTTTTTGATTTTGAAGGCAAACCAGCAAAATGGGAAATTCTACAGTGATAACAATTCTAAATGGGTATTTATGAGCATCTAAAATATACAGCATTAGATATCAGATGTAAGAAATCATTCCAGTGAAATGTACTATGCCTCTATTCCCAAAATCCAACTGAATAAAATAACTAGCTTATGAAATCCCTTAGCAAATTAAATTAAACCAGATCACAAAGACCACAATATTTATGCTGGGGCACAGTAGTCCAGGGGTAGAGCTCTGGACTACTGACCAGAGAACCCGGGTTCGATTCCTGTGCCAACCTCGCTGGGCGCCCACAGCTCCACCCAAGCTGTGATTTTACAGGTACCAGATCACTCTGGGAAACCGGAACAGGCACTGGCCCCCCTGCCCTGATGAGTGAATTTCACATGCCGTCAGACTTAGTACTGGGTGAACTCTACCATCGCCTACCAAACCGACCTTGGGGTTGAACCGTGTTTTTGGTTTATGTATTTATATATGATGAACATTTCAGTTTTTTCAAAAGGAAAGAGACTTATTATCACCTAACTCCAATTTATAATAAATAAAAACAAATGTTACCAAAAGGAAACTACTCTTGCTTAAAATGCTCGGGTCATGCAAAGAACCCATACCACTTGATCTTCAATAATCCAAGCAATTTTAATTAATAAGGGGTTTAGAGTATTGTGAAAAAAATTTATAGTCAAAAAGTGTCATTCAAAATATAACAAGTTCATGTTATACACTCTTAAATAATTATTTCTTATATGTTGATTAAATGCAATATGCCTTTAGATATTTGGTTATTTTATAAATTTTGCATCAAGTGGAGCATAATGAAAATGCATTGACATAAAAGTGCATTTTTTTACTTTATACTCTCATTTGAGTATTTGCGTTCATAAAAGATTTTCAACATTACTTTTAATAAATAAATGAGTACATTTAAAGAGATTCCATCAAATCAGAAGGATTTTCATTCATAGGCCAGATGATGAACCATCTTTAAAACAATGTGCATGGTTGTGTCTACCTCACATGTCTTGAGAAAAAATACTCTAAAAACAAATCCATTGCCTTTTGTTGGCTCACCTGAGCAATGAAGAGATAATGGAGTCACAGGGGAGGATTAAATTCCACTCCAAAATGTTCAACATTTTCACTTACAAAATATACAACCACAAGGCCTCATTTGTACATATTTATATATCATTTAAGAATGCTGCTGAATCATTAAGCAATTCTGTACCTATATATTCTTCATATGGATTAAAAACAGAAGATACGTCACCGAGTTGTCCTTGCCTTTATATGTCGGCTTCATTTCTTTCCGTTTTTTTCTATTGTTCAACTCTCAAAACAACTTTCAACCAGGCAGATTTTTTGGAATGGAGGGTTTTAAAGAAAAATGAAGATTAAATAAATAGGTTGACAAATATTTTACTACATTGTAATTATGAGCTAAACAGTTATCATTCCATATCCTGAAGACTTTGTCTGTAATGTCTTGGTGGAACACTTCTATAATTATATTGAGGTTTCTGATGCAAAGAATCCTGGAAGCCTGCTCGATTCCGGTCATCCATTTGGCGTCCAGGTAAGTTTGGTAGAGTTATTTCAGAGCAAAGATGTTCATCAAGAACCTTTAAGAAAAGAAGATGGTTTTTTTTATCTATCATAGATAATTACTTTATGTATCCCTTAATATTAAAATGACTACACTCACCATTTAAACTCCTTTCACTTTTGTCCCTTTTGCCATATAAATTGTTCATTTTTCCTAACTTTAAAACTTTACACGTTGCCTTGTGCCATTTTGGTGGTGCAGGATCCATAAATTTTTTTAAATAATAAAGATGTTCCATAATTCAGTTATGAGTTCACCTATAAACCACAAGCCTACCAATTTGACTTAAAACCAATTTTCCCCTCTATAAGCCCTTATTTTACAAATATTTTATGATGAGTTTAATATTTAATTAACTTTTACTTTGTCCTCACACAGCTAAGTAGGATTTGGTAGTATTTATATTCAAATTATTTCCTTCTCTCTGCACACAAAATTCTGCATCCTTGACACTAGAAAGCATCAAACGATGAATAAAATGACATCTAAACATGACTTTGATACTGCTGCTGGTGTTATCCTGTCTGATATACTCAAAATATATATTTTCATGTAGAAAAAGAACTGGACCACATTCCCTGTTTGAATTTCACATGCTGTTAGGCTTATTACTAGGCGATCTCTACCCTTACATATCAAACCAACCTTCGGGTTGTAGTTTTCTCTTGGCATATCTTTTATTTCATGACCTATATTTCATTACACTGTTTCATCATAGGTTGGGCATTAGGTTGTCTGGCAAAGTTTCGGAAGGAAATGCTAGACTGAGGCAATCACGGGTGAATGCAGTCAAAGAGATTCAAAATCATACATGAATGTGAGAGATACAAAATAAATATGCAAGTATAGAGCAAATTGGAAGAAAACACTAAATTGGATCCTGGCTTCCTAAATGATAGCTTAAAATTAGGCTTTTTGACTGATCGTACCTTCATATTAAAAAGTATGTGTATGAATAATGTAAGAAGGTATGAATGAACCACAATTAAAGCTAACTGCACAAAAGTATATCTTAAAACGTTATGGCATTTATTTTTATTTACAATGTTGGAGAACTTTGCACCTTGAACACTAATACCTTGCTAATACATATGTATGCACTGTTCATTCATCTGTCTATGTCAGGCTCCAATATAGAACACATGCAGAATGTAACCAAGATTTTCAAAGCTGCAAGTATTTTAATAAAGCGTTCAAACTAGTGGGTTTGTGGGGAAAATGTAATTTATTTATTTATTTATTTTTTAACCTCAGTCTCAAATAGCACTTTTTGGTCTTTACATCAGACTATTAACAGCGAAAACAATTGAGACAATTACAAAAATCCAAGCCCTGGGTGGAGGAAACGACCCTAGGATTGGCAGACCAGGACATTACCTCGCCACCACCGAGGCCGGCAATAATGATAATTACTCAAGAGATTTTAAATTTTCAACGGGGGAGTTGAAGTCCAGTGATAATTTTTCATATAACACACAAGAAAACTTATTCTCAAGAGCAACACGATGAATGCAAAAAACATTTATGATTTTGTATTTAAAGAAAGAGACTGAGATTCCTTTACCTTATCAGATATGTGGCCTCCTTCTCTCAAACAGTGTTCTAAATTTCTGAATTCCTTTACTAAATCTTGATTTCCATTTTCGTTGACTGACCTTTTTAACTTGTCAAACTGTAAGAAAAGTGGAATATTGGATTTAACCATGCTAGTACAAGCTTCCATTCTATGTGAAGCAGGATAATCAAAACACATACCACATCCATAGTAAAAGTTTGCTTAGTCTGCTCTGGAACATCGGTTTCAATTATATGCCTTAATATTGGCAGGGCATCTGAAGCTCTACCCAAGTCAGCTAGAGCAGCCACCTAAAAAGTTATGATTGCCAAATGATTTCCATGCTAGGTTAGCCACTATGTTTGAAATTGCATGGAGGACTTACTTTAAGATTTCTGACAGTGATGTAATTTGGGTGCTGCGTGCATGATAAAATCTCCAGAGCTATGTGTGGTGAGTTTTGGTTGATTGCAAGTGCTGCCGCGAATGTCACAGCTCTCCTCACTGGAGTGTGGCCAAGTTCAAGCATTTTCTTCCATGCATTCATCGCATAGTCCAAATATTCTTTAGTATTCTGTAAAAAATTAACCAAGAATGTGTAATGTCATGTATTACATAAATATATGAATATACATAAATCTTACAATAATACCATCTTGTAGCATGATGCCATTGCTAAAATAACAACATTCTTTGGAAATTTGGGACCATGTATTTGTTTGCCCTGTATTATGTCAAATACTTCTAAGACTTCTTTATACATTGAATTTTTGTATAATAGGTCCATGAGAACTTGGTAGCTCACAAGTTGATCAAAAAATCCATCCAATTCTGGGTCTTTGAATAGCTGAAAGGTATTAAATTATTAATAATTCATAAATAAAATACTCTAATCATTCATTTATTGTGACATAGCTGGAAAATTGGTAAATGACTAAAAACTTACTTTCAATGCAACCTGTGGAGCATTGAGATAGTGAAATGCTCTCATAACCACAGGGCCAAAAACAAAACTTCCAAATCTTAGTTCTTTATTTTGACGGTTGAACCTGAAAAGAAAATTTTTAACATGACATAGTTCAATTGCTACATAAGAAAAACTGAGTTGGATTTAACACTATATCACAGTTCATACAGGAAATTTTCACAACTGGATGGTGCAAATCAGATCTGTATATAATTGTAGAAATTCAGGTTGGCAATAATTTATGGAATGTGTTGGAAAATCAGAGAAAATACTTCCATTGGTACAATGAATGACCTGTGATAATCTGTAATTAATATTAATTAATCTATTTATAATCAAGATAAACAAAACTGATGCCACCAGAGTAATATTGTGAGCAGAGTAATGTGTGAGAAACTATGACGCATAATTTGAAATAATTCAAAAAGGCACAATAATATAAAATATATTTAGAAAGGACCAACCCTTTATCTTATCTTCTTAGAAAACATAAAAATATGTGCTTAGATAATAGACTAGAAATAATAATTGAAAAAGGCTTTGAAGGTTGAAGTGAAAACATAAGTGTGCAAATATCAATAACATATGCAACTTGAGAGTCCCTTTCATAAGGGGTGAATTGCTATTGATTCAGTAGTTCAGAAATGGAAAGTAAGACACAGAGGGCATTACTCCCTATCGGCAGAGTGCAGGATTTCCAGTGGACATTATAAGATACACAATTATTAAAAAAAACTTTTATTACATTCATAATTCAATATCCATGTTATGCATGAAGTACAAAAAGCTGTCTCAAAAAAGAGCAGGTACTATTAGCAAAAGTAATGACATGAATTTTCATTTAGATTGAGCAAAAAAACATTTCCTGGGGGGTGAACACCTGCACAGTTTTGATAGCAAAATTATGGAATTTGATTTTGAATTATTATAACATCCACCTTATTCAACAGATTCAGCAACTATTTTATGATTTATAAACTTAAAAAAAATGACTCAGCGGTAAACGATCGCGTCGAACAAGGTAATCACCAACACAAATGCCAGTTTTGAGGACCTTCCAAAATCCTACTCTTTGGGTGGCTTAAACTCAAAAAATGCTGGGAAAAGAGGATAGAGCTAAAAGGAGATTTTTGAAAAATAAAAAAATCTACACAAAATAATTTTTCTATTTATTCCTAAGCACTTTTGAATGACCCACGTATCTATTCATCCTTCCACCACTTATCTCTTCATGTTTGTTCTAGTTCCTCTCTTCTCATCATTGTCCTAATATTCCTTGTAACTATCTTACAGTATGAAGTGGTTCCCACTGCCTTTCTCAGTAGTGTTTTTAGTCTGATACCATCACTTTAAATGACCTCCCTACTTGCATCAGTTACCTTTAGTCCCCTCACTGATGCCACACAGACTACCCTTTGTTTGGCTCCCACCCTTTGAGTCATCTGGCATAGGTAATCCTGACTGGAGCAACTATCATTGTTCTAATGAAGACAGCTACAGGGGTTAGTGTGATGTGCAAACCCTCCCAACAAGTCAAGGTTATATTTAATGGGAAGGAAAAATTATAATCTGACTTGGGGAAGGAACTGCCTTTAGTAGCTGACATAGCTGTGAAAGCAATTTTAATAAATTAATGGTAAAACCATAGAGAATAAACAATGTAACATTAAAGTGCCCATCAGAAAATCAATCATGTCATAAGGTAGGAATTAAAGGTACTAGAGAAAATTCGAAATTACTGCGATCTTCACCCAATGGATTCACATAAAAATGAAAACGAACTCACTTTTAGCGAAATAACTAATGTAGCAAAGAATAGAGATGAACCATTTGATGAACAATTGAGAGATTAGAGGAAGAACACTCCATGAAAGGTAACTTTAGATTTTTAGGCATGAAAGAGTACCCAAATATACTGCCGCTTCAAATTCTTCATGTGAATGAATTATCAAATCATTACCGAAATTATTTTTGCCATTAACAGAGAGAGAAAATCAAAGGGAAATTTTTTTACTTGGGAAAAACCCAGTGGAGTGAAGAGAAATTGAAGATTATCATCCCTACCTAACCTAGATTTGCACCCTTGTTTTCTTTTTTCGTTTGGGAAAGCTTTTAAATATCGAAATATATTTCCATAATGGACCGTAATATGCAATTCCTACATGTAGCTAACCAAAATCTTTTTTCCATCAATTTTTCTTTATTGTACTTCCTTAATAAAATTGTAGGGTTTTTTTTTAATTTCCTTAGATTTATCATTCATGCCCAAATGCCCTCAGATGTGATACTTTGTAGTTTTTTTACTTATATCTTCTTTGTATTTTATTTTAATTTTCCATTTTAAGCATCACTTGGATAAAGTGCGCACCTGTTATGTTATCTTTGTACTACTGTCTACTGGTCTGCCGTGAATTATTTTGAGTTGTTTCGCAAATTCCAACCGATGACTATACCGTGTATTTTTGATTCGAATGAACAATAGGTAATCTTTCCGTAATACATTCTGTAATGTTGGAAGTCTGAGTATGATCAATGGTGTTAAAACTTAGGATAATGCATACCTTGATATCATATTTTGTAGCAATTCAACATCCTCTGGCGAATTTTCGACTAAATGTACCATGCTTTTAAGATCTTCGGTGAAAATCATATTGTTCGAAGTCGGGTTGGTAAACTCCAACATTTTAGATCTGAAGTTATCAGCCAGATTCAAAAATTGGACTTTTATGCGTTCTCGAGTTTTTATATAGCCATCAATACCCATTGAAGTTTGCGCAAACAAACACCGAATCGTAACTGAAAAGGGATAATAATGCATTACTCATCAACATCATATAAACTGTATTGTGTTGGTTTACGGCCACTTCAACACAATACGATTTCTTGACGGCCTACCTCCAAGATCTGAAAACAATAAATATCAAATTGGCATTAGTTTTTTAAGGCTTAAGTATACATTATATCATATTTACGGCTATTAAGTATACATTATAAGGCTTAAGTATGTATTTCGCCATTTTAATTTTTCCATCCAAATTAGAGAGTAACTGCTATTAATACCGACTCTATATCATTAAAAGGAAACAGACAAACGGGAGGATACCTGAATGAACATTGCCTAGTAAAGGAATTTGCGAAAATGCGAAGAGAGTTTTCCCCGCGCGACAAAACATTATTTCACCCAAGAACCGCTTTTTCACATTTACTATTAACACAACGTGCTAACAGAACGCAATATATATTGAGAGGACTTTTTCATACTTCGCGTCTCTTTCTAAACGTGCTGGAATAATTTTCATACTTAACATGAATAACATGACCCGTGACAGGCGCCGCTTATATTGGCTTATTTTCAACGAAGAGTACGGCACAAAAGATTTAAAATGTCAATTGTGCCAACTTCCCTTGAGTGATCTTTCTAGTTTGAATTACCAAAATAATATGTGAAAGCGAAAGCATTTTGGAAGTGGTAACCAGAGGAAATATTTTCAAGGAAGCATATTTCATTTCAATTACAAGCATTAATAATGTTTGGTGAATTAAAACTATGCAGTCAGCAATTGTGCTTTAATTTTCTTTCATTGAAGTTGAAAATTGAATTCAATGCTTTTGGAAAAATCTTTTAATGATGTGAGAAATATGTTTCGCACATTTAAGGAAATATTATGAAAATCTTCAAGCAATTTTCAATAAAATAAATGCATGAATCTTCATGTGTCTTAGCTTCTAAGTACTAGCATGGATTTAACTGCATATTTTAAAATTAATCTGACCGATAGCGTAATTCCTTTTCAATCTATCTTGCTCTTTACATTCCCCATGAATTTTATTTCATAACTGGCAATTAAAATTTCTCACTCGTTAGCAAGAAACTATGGGGAAATTATTGATTGATCAAGTGTACCGGTTCCTATCGTGTGGGTAGCGAAATATCACACTTATATGCATTTACTTTTAGTTATCATTATTATCAATTGACATCGTCCTTTGTAAAGGTGAATCAAATAGTAAAACTGTGGAAAAGTAAATTGTTCCTTCTACTAATATGACATACATTTCTACAAATTCCACTTAGTGAAACCTAAATTCATAGCTTATTTTCATAATTCCTAAGTTTCCCCTCTAATATGTTACTACAATTTCCTACTTGCTAATTAATAAAGATGCACATGATATAATACAGCTTTCTATGTTACATTGTCTACTTGACATCTCTGTTTAAAATCCAAAAAACAATCAATTTTGTGAGCAAAAGAACAAGTTAAAGTCTCATCATAGACAAAAGAGGATTATTGAAAATTGGTTTGGGCGAGTTGCAATAATTTTTCCCAGCCTCCTCTTACAACAATTAACAAAAATCAGAACATGTTTATTAAAAACTGTGACCTTCATAGTCATAATACGAGAAGCCAAAATGCATTCCATGTAAGTCAGCACAGAGTAAATAAAACGATCAAAGGGATAGATCATCAGGGAATACTTATGTACAATAAATTGCCTGCTTATATTAAAAATATCAAAAGTTCCTTTAAATTTAAGTGTGCCGTGAAAAAACTACTTTCATGTAAATTATTTTATAGTGTAGATGATTTTCTAATGCATACCATTTCAAATGTATAACTGAAATGTGTTAATTCCAAAAAGTTGTAAATTGTATGTATTGTACTTGCATATTGTTTTGATTTTGCATAATGTTTTTTTTTTACAGAAATGAAGTGTAAAACATGTTTTGACAAAGCCATGCATAATTCTATGTTTATGGTGAATGAATAAATTACAATTACTATGTATGAATATGCAATGGTACCACACAAGCTACACAGAAACCTTTTTACCTAACATTCTTCATACATAAAGAAGGGTGTAAATGTTTACAAAGTTAAATTTATTTCATAAGACCAGTCATGCTGTTATTGGAACAAGCTGTAAAAGCAAAAATCTAGAGCCTTACACAAATGCTATACGCCCTTTACCAAGTTGTGCAGAAAATGTAAAAACTATGAAAAGAATCGATGAACCAACATAATTTTTTTTATGGTTTTGAAAAACATTATTGACAGGGGAATAATTGGCATGGCATTGAAATAACATAAATTCTAAGAAATTTATATATGTAAAATATTTTCTCTACCAATTGATGGCTGCAAAGACAAAAAAAAAATGTTTTCAAATAATTGTGCTTGTCCAGATTCCTGAGGAGTGTTTTAAAGAGCATTATTTATCCCACAAAGAATTTCAGAAAAATCTTTAAGATAAACAGTAAATACTTTACTGCAAACAAAATAGGTGTTTGAATTCATCTTTGTTATTTTAAAGTGAAAAACATCAGCGTAAGGCCAAAAATGCAGTTTTCAACCTAACTAACAAAATAAATAAATGGCATAGACAAACTGCTTAAGATTATATTTTTCTACAATAATATTGCATGATTCAAGGAGATGCTCGTTAAGTCAATTTGACTTAAGAATTAAGTCTATACGAATTCACATAAAAATGGCAAATATAAAATAACGGTTCAAGTTGAAAAATTTACATTTACTAAGCCAATACCTACAGCACCTCTACACTGTGTAGGACAGAGCAGTTATGTCATGCCACAGATGACCTTATAGAACTATTTCAAATGAGAAATTTAGAGCAGCCAACATTTTAAAGACATCATAAAACAAGAGGATTTTTTCAAAATTTGGCATTAATGACTATTCCTGATTTCATGCACTTCAGGCATGAGCTCAATGCCCAATCAACACAAGCCCTTTTGTGCCTCTTGCAATTCATAATGGCAGGCGTTGAATAAACTTGAGAGCCAACAGAGGAACAAGGGCAGACAGTCAAATCAGACCTAAGGCTCAAACACATGGCGGCAATGTGCCCAGACCCATGGAGTTTGCCCTCAGAACTTCATATCACTAGTCTACCCCCTGCAGTAGGATTGATAAATAAAACAAATGATGGAAATCCCACAATCTTTCTTATATTGCTTCCCAGACACCTTATTCCCTTGGCATAAAATTACATTTATAAGAATGAATTAACAGTCATTCTTTCCCAATCCTAATCAATGACAATAAGACACACCATCTTTTTTTTACCATTCAGAATGTATTTTTAACCAAGAGAAAGAAAATCACTGCTTCACAAAGCAGACAATATTCTTTTGCACAATAATTTTAATGCCAATGTAACAATTTTTTGAGTGGCATAATTTTTGTGCCATGAGAATATTTTCACTTTTGAAATTAAACACATCAATGTGCATTTAAAAAATAGTCCATATAATACTATAAATATTCAAATTTTCACCATCACTGATATAAATGAGGACCTGTTAATAAATTATTATATATACACATGACTAGATTTAGCAACAGTTACACTAGTACACAATAACAAAGGTAACATATTTAAACAAAAATGCTGCATGAAGAACATAAGCACTCTGTAATTGATTTGGCTTACAAAAAATGGATTCAGAAGAGAGATTTTTCTCCCTTTCACAGCACAATAGCAGTTTCACTTATGCCACCACTCATCAATTCAACAGAGAAAATTTAATCAATTTTCAATCGATTTTTGGCTCATCTTTCAACTTCCTCTTGGGCATTATTCTTTAGAAGTAAAGTAACTCATATTTGGAACAAAAAATAGTCTACCCATTTATGATACTATATTTTATGAGGAGCATCAGAAAATAATATTTATTTGCCTAATGGGCTAAGGCAATGGTTCTATAACATTAATAAAAAATTACATTGCAATGACTTTTATATTGACATAGGGCGTAGGTCTTTGCAGAAAATAGATAACCAAAGGATACAGTCAATTAACTCAAAATCTGGGCTACTACCCTGCAGGCCTATGTTATCCCTTATTAAGTGCAAACATTGGCTTCTCCCATCTCTTATACCTTTACCATTCTCTCTTTAAATAAAGTGTGTTACTTTGGCATGGGTAAAGGTACTTTTTTCCTCCCAAAGCTTTAATATCGTGCAATACTATTAATTATTTATAAGAATCTAATATATATTAAATGTTTCTAAGCATACTTATTCTTTGAAGAAAATATACATGTATTACTCTGATGAAAAAAGAGTAGATCAACTGGAGGTTCAGTCCATTAACTATTATGCAAAAGTGTTTTTGAAACTAAAAATTTCCGCATTCACACACAATTACATAAATTATTGTTTATGCCACCATATTAATAAATACATGGAACCTTAACATGTGAAGCTTTAAATCAATCTTCATCAAGCAGAAAATTACCATAAATATAGAAAACATTTATGTGCAACCCAATTCCACACGACAGTAATATATTAAGGATTCATTTTAGACGGACCTTATATACAAAAACAACAAATCAGGCATGTTTTAAAAAGAGATGCCTGAAAGAATACGCAAAGAAGTCCAAACCTATGGATGACACTGCAGAATGGGCATTCCTCAGAGCTGCAGTTCAATCTTGTTGACCAGATGTTGCTTCTCACTGTGGCAATTCCTAACATGCCTCAGCAGTTTTTTTCTTAACTTAAAAGCACTGCCACATATTTCACAGACAAATGGTCGTTCAGTCGAATGCACTACCAAGTGCTCCTTTAGGCCCCCTTTGGTTAAAAAGGCCTTTTTGCAAACTCCACAATTCCACCTAAGCTTCTTTGAATGGTATTTCACCTTATGGTGCTCTAAAATTATCTGTCTCCTAAACCAAGAACCACAGTCACTACAACTGAAACCTCTGTTCACAGATAGGGCTAATTTGTGATCTTTGGCATCACTACCCTCTCCAACATCAGCATGACAAGTCATATGATGCTCCATCAGGCAAACATTATTCATAAAAGATGCATCACAGACTGAACAGATGTACAATGGTGCACATTCACTGTTTGCTTGATGAAATCTGAAGCTATACTCATCAGTGAATACAGTAAGGCAGTCAGAACATTTAAAATTACTACCAGAATGTAAAGCACCATTATCATGTGGTGCTGAGTCTGATCTATTATTTGCTTCATTTTTGACATGGTTTGCATTCTTCCCCTGAAAAAATAAAAAAAATTCTCTGATATTCCACTTAAATGACATAAATCATATGTTATTACCATCATCATCATATGTTATCATTATGTTACATGGAAACTATAGTTACATGCTCTCATTTTGGTTGCATACTTCAAAAAAATCAAAACATTAATCTGACAAGAACTAATAAAGGGTTCTTTCCATGACAATAAAGAAACTATACACTTGATATTTAAATACAAAGAGAGAGCATGTTGAATGTATCCCAGAGACTAATTAGGTAGTAGAAGAATAACATAGCTGAAACAATGCAGTATTCACAAGCTGAAGATTAAATTTTATACAGAACTACATTAGTTGTTTTTTTTTAATGGATCCCTAAATATGCAACTGACATAATTTCCCTTTTACATCTAGAATCTAATATCAAAATACTCCAATTTCCGTCAGAAATGAATGACTAAAACACAATACATTCAAATAGGAGAAACAAGTTAACACATTAGTGAGCACTGGCACTCAAAACCTACTCGGGGGGAAGTATTACATGCTTAAAATATGTACGAAAAACTTAAGCAGGGTCAATAACTATGTATAGGAGGAAAAATTCAGATAAAATGACAATTTCAATTAACTGAGGGTCCATTTACATAAATGAGTTCTTAAGTATATTTTCGATCCTTCAGGCACATGGATTGATAGGTGAAAGCTTTTGGTGGTTCAGAATGCTCTGAGTATGGTACTTAGTTCTATTAAACTCGGAGGCTCAGTACATTTTATTTTCCAGTCCATAAGAATAATCCCAATCCCATACCATAGAGCAGAAGGCATTTAACTTCTTAAATTATGTGACACACAATTCACGGACAAGCTCGATCAGAGAGGAATTCAAAGTTCGTCTAGAACTTCAAATTTGGTATTTGTTTCATTCCCAGCTATCTCTCATAATTTTCCAAGTTTTCAATTTTATCCAAACAATTGAGTTAGGGATGTCAGCATTGTTAATGGATGGTATTCTGATTAAAAATCACTTCTCTATTCTTGATTTAGTACATATTGATTTCCAGCAATTGATACATAATACACTTTTTAGGATACTTGGGAGGGCAAATGGTGAAAAAAATACTGATTTTACCCTGGATTCATTTAAAAATTATCATTTACACAAAAATATATCCCACGAAATGTGTCAAAAATGGGGTGGGTGGTGATCCATTTCCTTGTAAGGAAAGTTCATGGCAACATATTTTGAAAACAAAAGATTAACAGAAGCACAAGCTTATTAAGCTTTACTTTTGATATTTCAATAATCTCAGCATTTTTTGTTGAAAACTCATGCTATTTGCATCAGTAAACAAATGAAATGTATCCTCCTTTGCAAAAAAGATAGAGATCACATTGAGAGTGTAGTCATGTACCTTAGACTTGGCAAAAGAGCATAGTGACATTTGCCTAGGTTGTGCGATGGAAAGTCATTTTTACCCATTAGGTTTCAAATTAGGGGTAGGTACGTTCTTACAAATCAATCTATAGCCCACTTTTATGCAATTTTTCCAAGGAGTTCGCTAATCATGAACTAGGAGGGGCAATGGTGTCTTAGATGCCATAAAGTTCTTTATTAAAATGTGAATTGGGTAAGGAGATGTTTATTTATATGGAATGAAATAATTTTACTACCATTGACTGTCCCAGTGTCCTGCTTGGCTAACTATTAGCCTCACTGAAATTTCCTGGTTATGAATGAAAGACTTAACGCCAGGAAGGAAAAATTATAAACACAAACTGGCTTAAGTTCTAACCCTCCCATACTAAACTCAGACGCACCAAACAAACATAATCAAGTCATAGCTCAGTCTATAAATAGCATGATGTCCCTTTATCATGTGTCTAGCAAATGGGTGAATTAATGAAACACCTACCCATAAACTAGGACTATTACCCATTGCAAAACAGCTGAGGGCAAGAGAAAAAAATAAATATTACATCTTGTGTGATTTTGAATGAGGTCAAGGCATTGCATGCTGAAATAATTAAAGATAATTTAGTTTGTACAGATCAGTTGAATGCACTTGAAAAGTGAAATAAGTGCAATATTTCATTGTTTTGCCTTTGACTGCATCATTAGTTTCAATGCTCTAATTAAACCAAAGTAATGGTGACCTCTTTGCATCGGGTATTTCAATCGAAATTATGAACTTAGGAAATATGCGCAAAGAATACAGTTTGGATTACTGAATCGAATTCCTCTTGGGTCTTCTACAAGGTTAAGCGCAAGACAAGGGAGGAATTTATTCAGCTTATACAGGAAATACCTGTATACTGGAAAAGCACCAGAGCTTGGAAAAATTATATTTATTTCCACAATGCTTATTAACCAACATAAGATGCACACAATGACTACCTAATTTGCTTTTATAACATTGATGGGTTTACTGCTAAGCAGATTTTATAGCAACCAAGGGCATTCTATATCAATTAATTTAGGTTAAATTATATTATAAAGGCTATAGCAGAATAAGATGGTAAAATCTGCACTCGGCTGGATTCTTATTTGGGATTGGGCACTCGAAAGTAAATATTTAGAAACCCCTTGAGCCAAATTTTTAGCTTCCTAGGTGGCCCCAGGGGTCTCCTATTGCAAAAAATGTGAATTTTTGAAAAAAAATTCCTAGGTGATCCTTCCCTTTAAACAATCTGCAAAAATTCATGAACATACATTTTTATCCCCAAAAAAATTATGATTTTTTTTTCAGATTTAAAAAATCCAAATTGAGCTCAGGAAAAATATTTGAATTTTTCAAAGAATTTTTAGGTTATGTAGGTAATTTTTGGCAAACTTCTAAATAATTATTTTTCGTGTATTTTTTCCATTTTTTGGAATGGCGGGGTTAGATTTGCATTTTCTCTCCGGAACATCCTCAAAATTCGAAAAAAACCTATTTTTATTTGTTGCCTCCTCTATGTGCGAGATAACAATTACAATAGACAATAGAAGTCATATGTGCTTAATTAAAGTTTTATTGTCTATTAAAATTGTTATCTGGTAAATAAATATGATTCCTAAAAAATAATAAATTAAAACTGCCAAAAATATACATAGTGATCACCTCAGTTTGAAATAGATGTGTTTCAACATAAATGACGGACTCGAGTTGGTAATGAATCACCAGAGATTAAATCATTATGAGGCACAAATTGCAAGTGGTTTCTCGAATTTAAATTTGAGGGGAACAAGAATCCATCAACCCATTAAAAGGGAGTTATCTTTGTTTATGATACAGGATAACTAAGAGATAAACACACACAAGGATACTCTAACGGTATTGTAAAAAAAAAATTTTTATCTTACCTGCTCCCTCACAATTGAAAATACACTGTGAGACAGCTCTCTACCCTGGTGTGAGTTTGAGTTTGGAGATGTTTCAACTTTTATTGACCTTCTGACAGCCTCCATTCCCTTATCAATTGACAGGTTTTCATCTACCTCGGATAGCGTGGCTTCACACATTAATGCCACATTTGTATCATCTGCAGCATCCCCGTCGTAACTACTCGTATCAATATCTCTCCTTGCACTTTCAGTATGGGAAATTATTGGATTTAGGTTATCTAACAGTGGATCAACATCTTGGTCTTCATAACTGTTAGGATCATCATTGACATCTTCAGATCTTTGTTTTAGTTGCTGAAAATTTGAATCAAAATTGGGGCATGATGAAAATGATCCACACGAGAACAGGCAAACATCCTAAAATACGGGTGTCATATTATCTAGGAAAATGTAATTCCAAGTGACACCCTTTGAGAAAACATTTATCATAAAATGAAATACAGTACAGACATAAGAAATTACTTACTCCGTTCTCCCCATCGTGGCTAAGGATGTATTTCAACGTTATTTCAGCCTCATGACTAACTTTCTTGAAACGTCTGAAGTGGGATAAATCATAAAGACAGTCATAACATATACCTTCTGGAAGACCATCGCCTGGTGTGACCTGTGACAAGTAAATCAGCTGTTGAAATACTCTTCGCAAAACAGGCACAGACGAAAAACAACAGATGAGTTGGGAAAAACGAGGAAATTTATTTTGAATTTCATTCACTACTTTTATGAAATTTCTCGGGATGAAACGAGCTTCAACATAACAAGCACACGATAGTCGACTACCAACTGGGTTTCTTAACTTTTAAAGAGCAACCATCGATCTTGCACGGAGTGATAAAATATCAGATTCCATGAAATTAAGAATCAATTATCGATACAACTCACATTGAGTTGAAGTAACTCATTAATTTCGTCAACTACGACAAAACCATATCTATCACTTTGTTCGTGAATATCCACGAAACTATCTTTGTGATGCAGGCAAAGCCTACATAGGCGTAAGTTGTTGGGGAAACTCATATTCACTCTTCCGATACTTTTTAAGCACATAAAAAAGTCCTGTAATTATTCCCACGACGTAAAATGTTGATCCCCCATACTGCACGGACACATTGCGCAAAAATGTGCAATGTTTTGAATAAAAACAGGACTGAGAAAGCTAAGCTTTCACCATGGAGGATACATAGCTTTTACACGACTAGAAATTTTAAGCGACGGCAGCGACAGTCAATATGGTGATTGTGGAATTTAATATTTGTAAAATACAGAAAAGACTGAATACATGCGTACTATAGTTATTCGGGGGAAATTCAAATTGAATAGTAGGTGTTCATAAGTTTAGCTAGTTCTAGTTTTTATCATGTAGTTGTTTTAAAATTAGTTTTATTTCATAAAACTTTTCTCAGTAAATATTTGTATGAAAAATTGAAATCATTAGAGTGAAATTATATTTACATGTAAAATAAAATGACTAATTAGCTAAAAAGATTACAACATTTAATAAGTAATCAGGTGTATTCATCAACAATGCAAGGATTTAAAGATTGCATTGTGAGATGAATGAATAGCCAAATTAAGTTACTTTTTGACACCTCCCATCCTCATCATGATATTTTGTAACATTTGATGAAGAAACCATTGCTACATGTTTTCAAAAACGACTAGAGGGTGAATAAGATAAGAGCTAACATAAAATGCTATCATTGATAAAAGGCAGTTTTATTTAAATCAAATTAACATAATTACAGCATTTAAATTTCTTATTTTTCTTATTTCAGTATAAAAGAAGGTAAAAAAAATCAAAGTACACTGTATTTCTTCAAGCACACACAATTACTGGACTTTATAGTTAATAGGAAATTCCTCAAAAAGGCAAAAAAGTACTTGAATAGACAATAACTAGGGTTTTATGAAAAAAAAACGAAAATAAAAGCCGTTACCTTTCAGAACAACACGATAACTCACATTTCCTGAATTCATCTAGGAAAAAAATACATAAGATTCACTGCAAAAGACACCTCTCCTACTAGAAGATACTCCTTGGCTTTTATATAGCATTCTTTCCCTACACTATATCCGTGTCTAATTCTTTTCGCCGTTTTTGGAGAGCGTATTTTTGGAGTTCGTGGCCGAGTAAAATTTTTTTAAGGGACGACACTTGGGCGTGGAAATCCGGCGCAACATCCTTACCCAGGAGCTCCAGCACCCGGCGGTAGAAGGAGATCGTGTTTTGCCTTTTGATGTAGGTGACAATTAGGGGTTTGAAAACGTCGTCCCACCATACCGCGAGGTCTGCACCGGGACGGAGTCCCTCGATCAGTTCGCACTCCCGGGTGCGGATGGAGTCGCGTCCTCCAGCATGCGGAAGTCCATGCGCCACAAGGTGCCGCAGAGGTGGGCGCGCGCGGCTGGGCACGTAACACTCAAAATCAGCGCGCAGTGATCAGAGTACACTGGGAGGGTGTCTGTCCACTCTCTGGACATAATTCTTAAGTGATGCCGAGAGGAACAGGTAGTCCATCCGCGTCCGAGAGTTAAGCCCCGATCGCGTGAAGGGGACCGGCCCAGAAAGAACGCACTGCGTCAATCGCTCCAATGGAGACGAGCATCAGTGAGAGTGCCCGGCTTGGATATTAAGTCATCCTACCCCTGTTCGAGGCACTATCCTCTCGGCGGTAGATGGAGTTGAAATCCCCTCCAAGATGGCCTTCCCCGAGAAGGAATACAGGTAGGGGAGGAGAAGTTCATTGAAATAAGTTTCGCGCTCTGCCCTCGCGCGCTAACCGGAGGGAGCGTTAAAATTGGTGATGTGGATGCCATTCACGATAACGGACGCTATTCGGCCCGAGGCGTGGCGGCGAACATGAGAGAACGGAATGCCATTTCGGACTAGGGTGGTGGTGCCAGAATGACAGTCGGCGAAATTGCCAATAGCCTGAAAGGTGTTCGCATCCCAGATTGTCCTCCTTTACCTCTGATGGAGGATTGCATCAGACCTAAGATCGCGGAGAAAACGTTGGACTGTAATTTTTAAGGCACTATAAACGCCGGCAATATTCAGCGAAATAATATTCATTGGTGAAATGATAGGACAGCTATGGACACCGGACATCACTTACCAGAGTTCTGGTCGTTGCTTACGTCGCTCCGGTCGCGGCTTAAAACCGGGGGACGACTACTTCGCCGCTTCCCGGGACGCTTCGTCCGACAGGTCGACAAACGATAGCGCGAGTTGTCGCCGCATCTCTCCCCCCCGACCACGTCCGAAGAGCCAGCCGTGGTCTCCACGAAGAGCGTGTTGTTCGGCAGCGTTCCACGGGGGGCCTTCTTCGAGGGAGCACAGCTGGGGCCCGTCCCGGGCCAGGAGGTGATCTCAGGGGGGGTCGGGGTGGCGGACTGGGGATCATCTGCCGAAGGGGCCCCGTCGGGATTAATCAAGGAAGTTGGTCGATCCGGTCCACCTCTAAAGGAGCCCTGGGAAGAACGACGACATCTTGACTATCCTCAATGGAGAAGGGAGATGTAATATCTGGGATTTTTGACGTCGATAAACTTTTATTCGTATATGTGTCAACATCCGGGTCCAGTGATACTTTCTTGAGTGTCCATGATAATGGGATCGAGGGGCCAACCGTTGGGAAGGGGGGCCATTCGCAATCAGATGAATCCTCCACCGCTGTCACCAGTGGTTCTCGGGGGGTTGGAAGCCCGTGATGCAAGAATTGCGTGGGGAGGGCGTCGGTGGTGTGGCTGCGGAAAGGAAGGAAGAAGGATGATCCGTCCCCCTTTGACGGGGTCACAGAGACAGGGGCCGGGGTCGTGGGGGAATTCAATTCAATTCGAGGTTTCAGCGTCGCTGATCTATCAAGCACGTACAGACGGTCGACATCGACGATATGTACAATCCTCAAGAACAAGGAAAAGCTGACTCTTGAAGAGTTAATGGAGTTGCATTGAGTTTCACAGGAAGAGATTGTGAAGGAGAGTTTGCGGAGTAGGAGGTAACTGCAAAGCAACAATTATCTAGCGCAATATGAGAAATGCTGAAATAATGGGAAACTGTTGCATCGTACTTTAAGAAGCATCACCCTAATACAGCAGTAGCTACGCGTGCTACAAATGTTATGATGCTAATGTTGTGTCGCATTTTCGCAACATTTTGAAGAGTCGGCAAAAACAAATGTATCTCGACAGTTTTCTGGTAAAAAATTGGTATACATTATAAATAATAAACTAATTATTTTAATTCGTTTTTTTTACAAAAATCCGATTCGTATTCCAGATTGGTTCATTCCGCGATAGAGGAAGAGATGAAGACCATAAATCTCTGTTACACTGTATATTGAGAAGCATCATCCTAATAAGACTGGCTATGCGGGCTAAACAATTACGTAATGATAATGCTATGTCGCATTTCCAAAAATAATGAATAGTCGGCAAAAACAAATGTCTATCGGCAGGTTTTCTATAAAAAATGAATTAGGAATGTCTCATAAATAATATACTAATTATTTCGATTTTTTGGTTTCTCAGAATCGAATTTGCCTTGAGGTGATTTCATTCCGCGATAGAAAAAAGGTGGACGATCCTAAATGATATCAATATAATTTCTTTGAATAAACCTAGCACAACATTTATTTTTTTCGGAATGGAATTCTTTAAAATATTTTACATTACTTTATATGGAAAAATATGTTTCTCTAAACGGGTGTTTCGTTTTACCAGCAAGGTCGGGTAACGGATCATTCTCGTACGACGAGGTTACACTTTAATCATAATTAGGAGAAAAAAAATGAAAAGTGCATGGAAGATGGTATCCAAAATACGAAGAGGGAAGACGAAATTTAATAATTCATAATAAAGTTATAATTAATAAATAAACCACGGCGTAGTAATTCGACACTAGCTCTACTCATCAATCAAGATTGTAACCACGGCCTAGTTTCATTGTAAAACAACGCCCTCTTCCAGCGGGTTTCCCAAAGAAAACAGAGTTAAAGGTCTAAACACAGGAGTGGGCGATCTTTATTCGGAGCGATCTAGGCCCTTAGCTGACGAGTCTCCTGTGTAAATGTTTTGGGAGGTGTCTTCTGTAATTTGTCAACGCAATATTTGATTGTGGGATAGAGACATACAGTGTATTAACGCAACGAACATGGAAGTGGAAATTTCACCCTTGAGGAGTCTTCACGACTTCATATTGGATTCGGCTAGATTCCAAATCCCCAATGTGAAAGATATGGAGAAATGGGGAAATAGGGTTGTACACAACCTCTTGTATTACCAGACTAATTATTTTTTAATGTCAGTCGTTATCTTCCTTTTGGTTGGGTAAGAAATATTTTATTTAGTATCCATTATTACTTTTGTAAAGTTGTTGCATTTAATATTTACCATTTGATGACTCATCTGCCATATAGTCATCTTTATAAATGACGTCCATGTCTGAAAGGTTGCCTGCATGAATTCGTAGTGATATAAGTTCAGGTCCTAATCTTGGTTTTGAAAAACTGATAATAATATCCCGGTCATTACACACAAGTAGTTCCCCTACAGTGCAAGTACATGAAATGTCAATGCTTCTTTGTATAAGAAAACATGTATGAACCTTGATTAATTTTTTATGAAAATAATTGCAAAATATTTCAATTTTCTTACATTATCAGAAAAAACATTGTTCTGTGGGTAAATGTGTAATTTTAATATGTTCGAAAGAGTTTGGTACCTTTAAATGTGAACTGCACTATTTACAAATCGTATTTTTACTCTTTACGTCTATGTAAAGATACTCTTAGACTTGGACATACAAATTCCAATATTTCTCCGACGGGCCTTGGAAAAAAAAGCCTCTTGCCTGAGTGAAACGTATGTGTGAATACATTCCCATGCAATTGTGCTCGCATTTAAAGATGAATGGTTTTTTTTCAACAGAAAAGTTAACTAAATCATTCTTCTAGCTTTCTTAAGTCTGGCACACTGTTTTTAGATATCTAAATGACATATATTCTTGTTTGCCCTTAATTACTTAATTTCGATACATTATTTTCTGTCAAATATCCTCTGTTTGTGTGTTGCTATGGAATATAGAAACATTGGGCATGTTTAGCTTGGTGGATGCCACTCTTGTAGGTATAGATTCAAATATTTCCCTAGGTCAAATTTCAAGAAACTGTAACAGTAACTTAACGGAGTCACCCGCTATGTGTGCATTATAATGCACACATAGCGGGTGACTCCGTTAAATTACTGTTACAGTTTCTTGAAATTTGTCTAAGGTATGAACAGCCTAAGTGTTTGAAATTGGCTTTATTAACATCGTGGACTGTGGCGCGTCGCGCACGACTACGAATGCCTGTGACATAGTATGTACGGTATTTCGTCATAACATCTTGTTCCTTTAAAGCCCCCAAAATTTCAGAGTGTAAGAGGACGTCTCGGTAGCTTAATTGGTTAAAGCACTCGGCCGGATATCGAGGGATCTGGGTTCGAATCCCGGTCAAGGCGAATGATTTTTACTCTCTGAAATGGTTGCATTATTTCCCTAGGTGTTGATATTGTATAGTTGCGTGATTATTTTTCCTTTGTCATGTTAAGACGGATTCACACTATTATTTCTATTTGAAGTGTCATTCAGAATTAACTTATGCCAAGCCATGGATGTGTCAGCCAAGTGGGTAGAGTGCTGAGCTACTGACCATAGGTTCTGGGTTTGATTATGGCTGATGCATCTGGGAACCTTTATCGTCACTCAAGCTGTAGAGTATTTGGATACCAGATATTATTGGGATACCACAAGTGGAAGAGGGAAAGGAATTGACCAACCTACAACGCTGTTTGAATTTCATATTGTGTGAGCTTATTGTTTGATGAGCTACCCTCTCACATGCAAATCCAGGCTTTGAGTTTAATACTATAGTATTTTAAGATTAGTGTGGGGGTTAATTTCATACTACCATAAAAACATATCAGACCCCTATGTTTCATTCCTTACTTAAAAGTTGCATGGAGAACAATTCTTTTGCCTACGATGTCCAGTGGGTGCCAGGTTCTATTCATTTTTTCATAAATTGATGATTCCATTGCAAGTTATAAAGACAGCAGCCAATAACTTTGGATGGGAAGCTAAAAGGAGGTTAGTAAGTTAAATTGATGTAAGCTTATTTAGAATATTTCAAGTATTCAAAATCCTCTGAACAAATGACCTTGGGTGTTGATTGTTTCCCTTAATAAAACCACAGTTATTAATATGTAGAAATGAAATAAGTAACTTTGTAATTCCATGCACACTTTATTTAGAGCATGGCCTATGTCTCGATGATGAATGCGTCAGGTATTTCATCACCTGATGATGACGGCCAGCGTTGAAACTTATGTCATGCTCTAAATAAAGTGTGTGTTGAATTACAAAGTAACTTATTTCAATTCATTGGGTAAATTCCATAAAGTTATGCCGGAGACAACAGATTTCACAGTTATCAACTTGAACGTTGGTTTGATGGGTGAGGGTAGAGCTCACCTAATACTAAGCCAGACGGCATATGAAATCCACAGGGCAGGGGCCGGTTCCTCTCCCTGACTTACCTATGGTTCCCAGGAAGTTCTGGTACCCAAAAAATACACAGCTTGAGTGAATCTAAGGCTGGCTTCTTTTTATATTTATACTTGTGAATCTCTAAACTTCTACTATGCAATAAAAATTATAGAGTGGCAGTAGAAATAACCAGAACCTCCTCAGAGATTCCCAGTCATCATCCTTGTTAGTTGGTACTACTGAAGGAATGATTTGGGTGTTAAATTGCAGAGGGATGACATTTCCTTTCTTAGAAGATGATTTAATGATTGTGATTTAGCACCAGAACAATGAATACATTCAAGTCTTTCATCTATGATGTGAAACTGATTCAGAGAAGTCTGAAAATGATTTTTCCCAAGATCACTATCATTGTAACACAATGAAACCAGATTTTTTTGACATCAGCTGCATTATTGCAACGACAGTTTTAGCATTAAATGGAATTTGGAAATGGGAGGGACTCATGTGGCACAATGAAATGAAATTATAAGAACTAGAAAAAAAAGTTAACCCAATTTTGCTACAAAGGGACTGAAAAAATTTTCCTTGGAAGGATTATTTTAATAATTTTTTAATTGCTCATATATGGATGGAAGCAGAAGTGTAATTATACAAAGTTGAAACAGAGAGGTCTTCCATGGAGTTCATACTAAAGAAAGTATTTTTTCCTTATCTCCTTATCATAGAAATGTGATTATTTATTTTGATAATCTGCAAAAATTGTGCTAATTTTGCTGATTTTAACTTCACAGAATTATTCATCCAGTTAAAATGCTGTCTGGAATGTTGGCAATTGGCGTGGCTTTTGGTTTGTTCTACTACTTCACCAATACTAAGAGAACTGCCACAAGATTCAAGAAAGACCATCCTTTCATTAGTTTGCTGCTCATAATTTTGGGAGGATACTTCATTGTATACATGCTTGGCTCAGTGGTTGTCTTCCTTTTTGGCATTTTGCTGCCATTTGCAGGTACACCGATTTCTATCAACTAATTAGTAGAGAACATTTATATTTGTTTGCCACTGAGTAGTTGCTAATTAACTCTCAGTATCAACCAAAACCACAGTGGTCTTTAATGACTTATCAGTATTTTTCAGGGTCTTAAGTGCATGATGTGACAATTAAAATTTGGCATTGAAGAAATATTAGAAGACAAATGACATTCTAGATTATTGGATGTATCCCCCAAACCAATCTCTAAGACTCTTCATACCTTGGTTTTTTTAAGTTATGTGTACAGGGTTTCTAATTCTTCTAGTGTCACATTTAATTAATTCGTTAATTAATGCATAAATATGCTACCATAACTTGGTGAAACAATAATCGATGGGTTACAAATTACTTTATTTTGGGGATGTGGTGCACCACAAAAATTTTTATTGGGAAGTCTAGGGTTTGGAAGGTGTCATCACAATGCCAGGTTTCGTTATAAAAAGTATTTTTACTAACAGCTATTTTCACCTGTCATCTAATCGTGCTTTTATGATGTTGTTGATTTTCAACATTTCATTTAACAGATTTAAAATGCATCTATTCAAAATGTATGTGATGTACATATTGTAGACTCTATTAAAACATATCTTACTATTCTACTGGTCTAGGTAGGTTGAATAAAAGCATTAAAAAGAAAGGAAAACAAATATGTATATAAATAAGAAAGGAATGAAATGGGGGGATGAAGGTAAGAGGAAGTTGCTAGGAGAGATGTGGGGGTCTCAGTTGTAGTGTGCAGGGAATGATGGATATTGGTTATTAGTGCATTTGGTTAAGACTAGGCAGTTCAAAAGCCTTTAGCAGCCAAGTATGTGCCAGCCCCCAGGTTCTTACCTCAATGCTTTTGCTGGTTCTGGGAAGATTTCTATTACTGTTATTTAAGGACTGATTGCTGGAAGTGATATGCTTTGGAATGGGTTGATTGTGGAATGCAGTAGATGTTGTGGAGTAGTGGTGATTAATGATGTAAATGGATAGGGTGTTGGTGCAAATGCCAATGCAGTAAGAGAGTAGAGGTGATACATGACCATGGCCTCTGACACAAGTATCCATTGAGGTTAGTTTGAAAGACTGTGGAATGGAAAAGAGGACAGCATTTACATCTTTGACAGTTGCAGTGCGGTGATGGTTGTAGGGTATGGGATGTAGCAGGGCAAATTAGGAGGCTTATTGATTTTACCATGTCATGCAAATTTGGTGGACATCTGGAAGAAACAGATGTGTATGTTGGATGGAAGAGGGATATGGATTCAAGATACTATCTCAGGCATTACTTGGTGGAAGTATTTCATACTATGCGTTAATGAAGGAAGGCTAACTTGGCAAATTCCACTAGAATAATGCAACAATTTCAGAGAATAAAAATCATTCGCCTTGACCGGTTTTATTTTTCACGACGTCAGAAGGCAACATCATTCATTGCCTTACAATGAAAACATGGTCGTGAAAAATAAAAATCCTAGTGGAATCTACCAAGTTAGACTTCCTTCATTTATCCCGGATATGGATTTGTTAATTATAATAATGGGATGAAATATGATCTGTTGAATTTTGTGCCCAGAAAGTTGGTGGTGATAAGATGGAGACTAACAGGGTGGTGTATTGTCATGTGACGAATGTATCTGGCAGTGGAGAATAGAATCTTACTATAAATTGCTAGGGTACCCATATTTGCTGAGACCTGTATACTTCTATAGAGAGGGGACGTATGCAATAATAGGAGGTGGCTGCAAATAGAGAGGAAAAATGATATGTAATATTTATTCTATGATTGGTGAAAACTATGGAAATGGCAGTATCATTGGTGGCTTGTTGTTTTTAGTGGACAGAAGTGGTTAATATATTATTTTGGAGTTGGATATCTATGTTAAAAAATGCAAGAAAGAAAAGAAGTGAAAAATATTGACTAGAAAAATTAGGATGTTCAATGGAAGAGGATAGATTTTCATGACTATGCTGTCAAAGAAGAAAGATTATTAATGTAGTGGGCCTAGAAGAGATGTTTGAGATTTTTGTTATGGATGAAAGTATTTTCGAGGTGGCCCATGTTCATCAGGTGGTACATCCATGTAAAGAATTGGTGTCCAAATTTTAGATTTCATCTTAAATGAAATGGTTCATCTGTGGCTTTTCAAGAAGCTGTACTAGCTGAATGTAACTGTATATTTTTTTCTAAAATTTCTTGTATAAAAATGAATGTGGTTCATTAGTAGGTGTTATGCACCTAGAGGTAGAGAAGTCAATTAAATAAGTTAGCCATGCTGTCAAAATATATAAGGTTCTGTCATGATTTTTTCCATTTAATAGAGATGCCTCAACAGTGGCCTCAAATAAAAATGTATTTTTAAACTATTTTTAATTGAATTCTTTTATAAATTTTAATTTTTGAAATGAGTGGTAGAAACTATAATTTATTTGTCTTTGTAAATAGTTGGTATGTATGCTGTTATTCAATGTTATTTCTTCTTCCATGACTTCCAGTGACCTTCATCCATGCTTCTA
The DNA here is from genome assembly GCA_037158775.1 of Hetaerina titia. NCBI lineage: Eukaryota > Metazoa > Arthropoda > Insecta > Odonata > Calopterygidae > Hetaerina > Hetaerina titia. Next base: position 131,726,166 of record CM073768.1, read on the forward strand.
TGAGGCTGAGGAACATAAAAAACAAGTTGGTGAACCGAATTGAAGGTATTGGATTGAAGAAGACTCCTATGGGACTCTTCCTTGAAGAATTGGGTATGGAACATAGTCAGTTAATGGGGTAAAACACAAGAGTTATTGTTGCTTTTCACTCTGCAAGTGAGATGCAAGTAAATTGTAAATCATTAAGGGCTCTTTCTTGAGTATACTAGTTAACTAACAAATGGTATCTCTCAGTGTTTAATTTTTTTAATGTCAAACAAGAATTCATTCATTAGTGCAAAGCTATAAAGCATAGGCTAATATTGTGATAATGCTTCAATCCTCATCAGCATGAGAAGTTATAGAAAATGCAGTTTCATCTAGTCTATATACAAATTCACCTATAATGAAGTTATCATTTTATAAATTTTATGGGACAGATAATGATTTTATGCATTTAATTAGGTTTTTTGTACATTAAGCTTTCCTTTACTGTGGTTTAAAAGTTACCTTTTTATGATGTTGTCATTCTTCTTATTCCTCTTTTTTATGAAGTGAATGCTGTCTTTCATATTTGTGTAAGTGTTAACATGTGAGTTGTATTATATTTTTTTCTTTATTAATGTTGTAAAATGTCAGGCTTAAATTTATGTAATGAAAATGGCAATATATTTTGACATAAATTAACACAATTCAATGTTTAATTAAATTGTTTTACTTTCAGTACAGATGGTTTAAAGGGAATAATAGTCACTTCCTTTACTTAATAAAATATGGTATTGACCTTCTAAAGGTTAAAAGAGAAAAATATGCAAGAATTATGTTCACTATGATTAGTAGTGTGATGGGTGGAAAAGTGTGAGAGGAATATTTTCCTCAATGTCCCTTTGAGATTGGCCTTCTTACATTGATAACTTTTATTGACTAAATGTCTTGCCTCTGTCAAAAGTAGCGTCCTCATGAATTTAGACAGATTTTTAACCATATCCAGGAAAAACCATCCCTTATTGCAATGCAATCCTAATTAAATATTCAGAGTTCAATTTTTGATTCAAGATTGAAAGAGTGATCTCAGCTTTGGCACTTAATGCAATGAAGATAAGCTCCTTGCATATTTAATGGTATAGGCTGAGCATATTTTTCATTTACACTGCTGCGTTCAGGTGTTCAGTAATGGCCTAACTGAATTAATGCATTGGTCATTTTATGGTACCTTGGTAGGTTTATGGCTTGAAAAGTACTCTTGCCTCTAAGAGATATAATTTTTGTGTGTTAATTATGGGGTTGGATTTTATTCCGACAGTCTTGGTAGGTTCCTAATATCCTTTGCATGGTGTGACACATTGCAACATCTAGTGGCCCACGAGGGAACATCATTAATGGTACCATATGTCTGTAATTTTTTTATCCTAACTCATTTTACATGTTAAGCTTGACACTTGAGTGATAGTATTTTTTTAAATTAATGAATAGGTTTTGATAGGGATAGGATAGTATCTTTCCCACCTGGAATATTGATATCGGAGATCTTTGAAACTTCGAAATGGAGGAATATAGTTTTGCTTTGTGCAGTTAGTCTACATGGAAAGAAAAAATCTAGTTTTCCTGACTTGATTACTGGTTTAGGTGTCCGTGGTGATCCAGGAGTTAAAACCAATTTCTTTTATAAAGCACAGTACAATACAAGTTAAAATATATTGTGGAAAATATAAAGTTGATTCTTTGACTTTGAAAATCATTTTGGAAATCCATTGATTAACTATTTAGTAAGGGAAAACTTTAATTCATGGAAAAGCATGAAACAAGAACACATCATGAGTCAAGTAAGAGTGCAGAATGTTCTGACATTCTGTGCATACTTTGCACACATCGATTGTCTGAGAAAGCATTATCAGTGTAATAAAATTTCCAATTAAATGTCATATACAAGCTGTAGTATATGCACAATACATTATATTAATATTTGTCTGTCAGAATTAAGGTTGATTGAAGACTAAAAAATTACTTATTGGGGAGTAATGGAAGGTGATGACTAATTGCTTTAGTAATATTTATGGAATTAAAAGAGACCTAATTTCTCCCATTTTCTGTTCACTTTTCACTGACAGTATTAAGTTTGAAGTTAGTTTTGCGTATATACACACACACATTATAATATATATATACACACAAATATGACATTTTTATATATATATGTGTGGGTCGCGGTGGTCCATTGGGTAGAGCGTTGGACAACTGACCGGAGGGTCCTGGGTTCGATTCCCAGGCGAGGCTCTGGGCACCTGCAGCTCCACCCAAGTTAGTTGATTTTTCGGGTACCAGATCATCCTGGGAAACCATAACCGGCACAGGGAAAGAAACTGGCCCCCCTACCCTGATGTGTGAATATTCACATGCTGTCGGGCTTAGCACATGGGTGAGCTCTACCATCACCTACTAAACTGACCTTCGGGTTGATTACTGTGTTTATGGTTTATATATATATTTTTTTCAGCCCCTCATATGCCAACCACCACCTCGGTGGCCTGGAAGAGAAATTCCTTTCCAGTTATCCTCTGAAACCCCTCCTGTGGCTCTGTTATATTGTTGACATTTTTCTACTCTAGCCCTATAGAATAGACTCCCTCAATTCCTTCATCTCCCAACTGAATGATTCCTCATCTCTTTCTTTCACCTCCATCATCTCATCCTCGCAGATCACCCTGCTCGACGTCAATATTTCCCTAATTAATAACAAATTTCTGACCTCAGTTCATACTAAACCAACCAATAATCAACTATACCTTCATTTTAATAGCAGCCACCCCTACCATACCAAACGCTCCCTCCCTTACTCCCTCTCTATCCGCAGCCACCTCATTTGCAACATCCCAAATCTCTCAACAAATACCACAATAACCTTCACCACTCCCTCCTCCAACAAGGATACCCAGATTCTCTTCTTAATAAAAACTTCCTCAAACATTCCTAAACCCCCAAGACTCCCACCCTCTCACAATATGTACTACCTACTTCCCTGGCATTCAGTCCCTCAAATTCATCCTCAAAGACCTGTACCCCATCCTCAAAAGCCACGACATTTCAATCAACCTTCTTCCCAAATGCCCCTCTGTCACCTTTAAACCTATCAGATCTCCTAAAATCCACCAAGCCTCTTTCCTAATCCCCTCCCACCCCCAGAGTCACACCCACTCCTTGCCATTGAGGGAGATGTAAAACTTGTGCTATTTTCACCACTCCACCCTTCTCCATCCCACCTTTTAACTCTCTCCTGCCCTACCCCCACTACTCCTGCACATCCAAGAATGTCGTCTATCTTCTGGCATGTAAACCCTGCCTTACCTATTACATATGCCAGTGCTCCACATTAACACTAAATATGAGACATCTTACTACTATGGAAACACAGTGGATTAGCCTACATTAGGTTATTCCATTTGCTCTTTCTATTATATTTTACCTGTTTTGATCAGATTATACTGAGCAGGATTCAAATATACTAATTCAGAATATAGGTTGCAGATACAGTCAACAGTGTTGGAGTATATGATGCAACAGCTTAGTATTTCCTGTTGTCAAATTTCCCTGCACCAAGTTTTCTATGCAGCACTGCTCTGAATTGATTACACCAATGAAGACATTGGTAGCAGCTGCATTGAGGAATGCATACAGTCTCACCCAAGCTCACTGTAAAACATATCTTAGTGCCGAATACTTTGGTTTGCTACTACTATGTAATTTTATTGTATTAATCTTTTTGTGCCTCCTGAAGAGGTCAATGATAAAGGAATTGAGATTTACTCCCAATTGAAATCCCTCATCCATTGTACACCAAAACGGTGATTTTGACTGTGTAATTCTCAAAGAGAATAAAACGTGAGTAGAAATAATAGATTCATTCGATCTAGTGCATAGGAGCTATTTTCCATTATTACATTTTCATATAAGTAGGTGAATGCCTGTCCAAATCATTGATGGGATGCATGGCAATTTTGGGTTTTTCAGATGATTTCCTCTACCTCCTTATGGAAATATCGCCTTGAACTTTGAAATTATTGAGCAAGTGGCCACTGAAAATTGTTATTTTAATAATTACACATCTAGCTTTGATGATGGCTTATTACTTTGGCTACTGACCTCTTAAATAAAACAGTTTCTGGCGTAACTTGTCGGAAAATCTTCATATTGACGTTTTTATAAATCAAACAACTTTGCTTTTCCACATAAACTTTTTATTACCACGACCCGGGTTTCGTTATAGCATAACATCATCAGGTCAATACCTGATGATGTTATGCTTTAACGAAACCCGGGTCGTGATAATAAAAAGTTATTTGGAAAAGCAAAGTGGTTTGATTTATAAAAACATCAATACTGACCTCTTATAATTCCCATAAAAATAAATTTTAATATGCATTTCCTGCAAAAAATGAAATTGAAAGTTTGAGTTTATAATGAAGCTGGTATCTATTGAAAATTAGTGCTCCCATTTAATTTTACCTAATGCTTCAATCAGAATTTACAAAAGATGTCCAGTATGCAAACACAATTTTGAATCTTATTACTGCTATTACACTTCTACTGATGATTTAAGTTTGACAAATTATGCATCTTCTGACTTTTCAATCAAAAAGGTTTCAATCAACAAGTGTTTTTAGAATTTTATGCAACCCTTGTAAGAAGGATTATATATTTTGTCATTGACATCTTCCATAGCAATTTTATTGATGTCTTGAGTTTCTTGGGCATCATTTTGTGAGTATATTTTAAGTGTGATGGAATGATGAAGCAAGTCAGTTTTACTTAATTAACATGTCAACCATGGTTTGACCACAAGGTATCAACACCAAATCTTCAGAGATATTAACTGAACTGAGGGTTGAAAAATAAGTAATTTTATTGCTCATCAAAAGCTCAAGACCACTCTGCCAAGAAGATGCTTTGATTATAATAAAGTTCATTCTTAACTGTGATATAATTAATTATAATTTATTGGATTTACTGCAATTGAGGAAAGTGATGGGCTCTTGAGTGTATCCATTGTAAAAGTTGAACACATATTTTTCAGTGAAGAATTTTACAGATAAGGAGAAACAGTTTTGCATGTAATCAGTGACAAAAATTATGAAATATATTATGTGAAGCGTAGCTAGACCATTATATTGTTGGCCATTTGTTGTAAATACATCTTTAGGCTCATTCAATACCTAAAAGTGCTTTTTTTAGACTTCGGACAGAATTTTGTCCCTTTATGATCCTTATAACCTAATTAAGAAATGAGGAACTTTGGAGAAACTCTCAAAGCTTCTGTTATTCTAGTGATGGACACTTGTGTAATTAAGAAACCATAAAATATGATAACATCTTTGAAAGAGTTAAGAATGCTTCATGGTTTAACTGTCGTTGAGCCCTAGTAATTCATGGAATTAACATGGTGATTAACGCCTGCCACTAGGTTGGGTATCCCCACCTCAGTTTTGGGTTTTTCGTAAATGCTGATGATTTCACCCATTTGAGAATATAAACCTATTTGCAAGGGCTGTCCAGAAAGTAACCTCTGTTTTCGTGTAGCGTGAGAATTAGTGGAGTGAATGGTCTCTATATTGACGTAAACAGAGTATCAGTATGCCTCCAGCTTCCGGGGTTGGAAGATTGTACCACCTGTCAATTGCTTACAAAAGTGAGTCAAATTAACAATAAAAGTGAAATTCCTACCCAATGATAGGTCCATTCAGTGATAAGACTTCTTAAAATACTTCAAAGCTGTTGACATTTATTGGGATATTTGTGCTCTGTATGGACCAAATGTGATGAGTGACAAAAGTTGTGTGTCAGTGTTGTCATTCTTTTAAGCATGAATATAAATGTCCATGATAATGACAGAAGTGGCCACATATCTGAGGTGAACAATGAACTGTACCTGAAAATTGATGATAAGTTCGTGAAAACCTGGCGTCTGATATCCTTTTGATTTCTACGACCCTGTTGAATGAAACACGACTGAAAAGTTAGGCTACATGTTTTGTGCTCATCTCGGCAAGTAATTACAAGATGCCATCATCAGTTGGCTGCAATCTTGTGGTCAGAATTTCATGTTGTAGGAATTCGAAAACGAGTTATGTTCGTTCGCAGAAAATGAGTTCATAGATATGACAAATGTTTAAATCTGATTGGCGAATATGTATAAAATAGTGGAGATACGTAGTTTTGAAATGAAAATAATGAATTTTCTGTATCTATTCCAGTGTATTTTTTATAGCATAACGGAAGTAACTTCCTGGACAGCCATCATATAACAATGCTCCCATTTGGTGTACATTTGTCGGAGTTTTGTCAAAAAAAGTTAGAATTTTTGTATTTGAAAATAGGGAATCTCATTAATAGCAGAATAGAATATTCAAAATCCATTTTTATGTCAAAATCATTCTGATGTTTAATTTGCTATTATTATGACAGCCATTGTTAATGCCTTCATATTAGTACACAGTAGTTTTAATTTCCCAAGAGCACACAATGCTTTATTTTAATTGCATTTTTATTTCATATATTGTAATTTATGCATGAATCTGCTTCTGTTTGTGGAATATAGTAACCATGAAAACTGTCTCTATAGCTTAATTACTACTACCATTTCTTTCACATATTGCATAGTTTAAGTTTCTCTTTTGGGGAGAGGCATGTGTATAATGCTCCCACTTAACAGTTAAATGACTTGTTGGGCAAAGGTCACCAGTATGTCTATTCTTGAAATGTGGAGTTTGTACATAAGGGTGATGACTTATGAATGGTGGATGACTTAATCTTTGAAGTTACTTGCTTTAGAATTTCCAGGAATTCAGCACAAATGAATTTGCCATGTCACACTTATAGATTTAACGCTTAACAAAGAACTTCAAATTTCAATTATATAATTGTTAATTCTAGTAGTTGATAGCGATTGATACCTCACATGTTAAACTTTCATTTGTGATATGGAATGTTTAAAGGATTGTAATTTGTGATGCACTGCATTTAATTATTGAATACCAATTACTAAAGGTGTGCGAAGCTTCATTGTATTCAATTTTAAAGTGAATCAATCAAAATTTTGATGAATCCAATCTTGCTGAAAAAGATTTGTTGGTTGGAATTGAAAAATTGATTTCATTATCTAAACTTTCTTTAATGCTAAACTCCCATGCTAGGAAAATTGGTAATTTCATTAGTGTTTGCATAGAATATCAAGCAAATTTCATTAGTGTTTGCATAGAATATCAAGCAGAGAAAAGGGAGATACTTATTTACTAGCAGAATATTTTTAAAAGAGTAGGTATAATAAATATCTATAAAATATTAGTTCAAAAGATCATGTTTAGTGATTACACCATCCTGCTTCTTGCCTGCTAGGATAAATTTGCTTCATAGGTGCTTAAAAAATGCACATGGTAGTACGATTTGGCAAATTATATAGTTCCGAAAAGAAATTCTATTTTTAGTCCTCCGTTATATTTTGCTATTAACAGGTACAATTGGAGCAAGGTGAGATAAATTTGCAATTCCGATTAGTTACTATGTAATTTTAAAATTCATGGTCAATATAATTTCACTGCATTCTCTCTGCGTACAGAGTATACAAGTTTCTAGCTACTTGATATTTCAGCGAGTTTTTCACACATTTTTTTGAAATTATTGCCATTATTTATTAACCTTGAATGAATGAAAAATGAAACTATAGTCAATCTTAAATGAATGAAGTAAGTAGTATAAAACAAGGTATCAGACTCTTTGTGAATTTAAGCAATTGAGATCTTATTTCATGAAAATCTGATTAGGAGAGGTATATGTCTATATATGATAAAAAACAAAAGAAAATAAAACAAACATAAAATTTTAGTGAACAATTCTGTACTTCAAAATGGGCTCACTTGAGATTGATTATCATGCGAGTTCCATCACTGACAAAATGCTTGTATTTTTCATTAAGCATATAACTTTGGCTTTTGAAAAAATAGTGTGAGGTCTAATGTGCTCTTTTATAATGCCTGAGGAGCTTGACTCCATAATAGCTGCTCTGCTTGGAATCTCCAGTTATCAAATTATATTAGTTTAATACGAATGTGCTCAAATGGAAATATGGTTGATTAATTTATCACAGTTTATTTATTATTCAGAATTTGGGTAGCATTTATAATTTGATTCATGATGTGATTTTTTGGGAAAAATGCTCATTTTGCACACCCATGCCTGTTACTTTTTTCCTTTATTGAAGAAACTTTAATCTCTGGAAATGCATACAAGCCTATTCATTTTCACCATTTTTCTTATCCCCATAATTAACTTTCAGTTTCATTTCTATTAAAAATCTTAGTAGCAGTGATAACTATCGATAATCTTGCATTTGCTATTATTTAATTTCCATAATTAGTGGTTGTGTTGTTTAATGATTTTTTTCTTATTAATTTTGTGATTTTTTTCTGGGTCTCTGCATTATACTTTTATTTTTCTCATTTTATCCTAACAGACAGTTGGTTTAGCTTAACAACAGAGAAGTATCAAAGTACTAAAACTCCTGGCTCTGGCAATTCTGGGAAGCGTAACCAATGAAACATCATTTGGATGAGTCTTTACTTGCTGTGATTTGGACCTTTGATCTCAATGAATAAGCTAAAGACAGTGCCTCCTCAAGGCCACATAAGAGTGAGTTCAGTTATGAAGGAAACTAAATTTGTTTTTATTCATCTATTCTACTTCTGTATTGATTCTGTGTATTTACTATTAATATTATGGTAAAGCGTTGAAACAGCATACTTGTTTGTGTGAAGAACTAACTAAGAAAAGTAGGCAATTTGTCTTCCAACCATGTACAGTTAAATTACATGCTGCACTAAGCTTGGAAGTAACTTGTCATTTTTGTGATTAATCTGGTCAAAAAAGTGCAGTTTGTTTTTATTTCTGAAAGAGGTTGTACTCAATATAAATGATCTAAGACAATATGTATATCAAAGCCCCTCCAATTAGTTAAAACCAGTTTTTACTTTTTAGTTGGTTGTGCTTTTTACAAATAATATTATAAACATTTTACAAACTCTTGTTTGTCGATTAAATATCTTAAATAAGAAACTGAAAGTATTTAATAATAATATTCACCAACCAATCCTCTCACGGAGATTTCCACATTATTAACTGTATTATTTTGTGTACAGTAATTTTATATAATTATCCTTTGTGTGATCCAAGAATTTAAGGTATTCTAATGTTTTACAAGTATTATTGGGAATGATAGTATCACTTTATGTCATAATTGGCCATTTGCTAGTTTTGTGAATTGAATTTTTGAACATTAATCATAAACATGTGAAATTTTGATTTGTAAAATGGAAAATTGTTTAGTTCTCTTACCAAGTTTCCAATCAGATTAAAGATTTGTACTTGGTGAAAAATTCAATTTTAAATTGTTGTCTCTCTTCAGTTTCAAGTTGTCGTGATAAAATATTGTTTTATTGTTAATGGAAAATAAAAACTATATTTACCAGCATTAAGGATACTCTAATATAATGGATACATCCCAATATAAAAATGAAATATTAGAAGAACAGATGTAATATAAAAATAAGGTCTCAGCAGTATCACATAATTAAATGTATCAAAATGTTTCTTGGGTGACTACTCTGAATTTTTTCTTGAATAATACTGAAACACAGTATAAATTCACTTCCACTGCCAACTGGTTTGGATTAGCATAGGCCTACATTGAATCTCCTGGATTTGCCATAATTTTTCAGGATGAAAATAATATTCATAATGCTGAAGAGTAACTTGTGTGTATTTTATATCCCTCAGTACTTGCACTTGTTTAAAGAATCTGAAAAATCGCCTGTACTCTCTGCCACTGTTGGTGGTCATACACAGGTGCACAAACATGAGTTTGAAATCCAAAATTTGATTGCAGATATTAGTTGTATCAAACACTAATGGTAATAATAAATTTGGTGTTGTGACAGTAATAGTTGGGAAAGTATTGCAAATACTGGCATGTAAGATTTTTATCTAAACCATAATTTTGAAATGTTGTCAGTTTATTTCCAATTAATATACATTATTTTCTGAAGCTATTCAATAATCATCCATTTGAGGAAATAGTCAGCATATGGTCACAGATGTATGAGAAATGCTATGATAATTCATAATCAGTTGTGAATTGGGGCTTAAGTATTATCCCCTACCCCATGTTTAAAAGCTTGTTTGAATACTATCTGCATAGGAATATCATTAGATTAAAATTGAACTTGGTGAAATGCAATATTAGTAATGATTTAAGTAGAAACGTTGTAGTTTCACAATTTTAATAGCCTTTGACCTCATCAAATGAATGAAGGTGTGCCATTTGTGATTTGCCTGATAGTCAGAATGTTGGCGGTGCCTTTTTCTAATGAACCAAAACAATTTGTTTTAGTTTTTGCCATCACCCTGAACCCTGAGCTGTTTATAGTAATGCACTCAAATTGGTTTTGAAATTTAAGGCAGTCTGTGAAGTTGCTATTGTGCAAATTCAGTTAACACTACAAATGTTATTTTTTCTCATTTAAAATTTAGATCAATGCAATTTATCAAATTGTTGAATTTTAATACACAGTTGAAGAAGATTGTGTTTCCCTGAACTTAACAAACTGTGTTGTGTTTTTAGCAAAATTCAATCAATATAGGGACTTGCTTCCAACAGATTAAGCATTTTTGTTTATTTTTTTATAAAATTTATATTACCTTTTTCTGTAATAAGAAAACTTCATATGTTTCTTTTTGCTATAAAAAATGTCAGTTATATATAGCAAGAACAGAAATGTACCATTTTTCAAGTGCAAAAAAGTGAGTAGCAATAAATAAAAACCCCAAATTTTAGGATAATCCTGTCAGACTACTTTTTCAAAATTATCCTCTCATCTTATTCTTTTCACTCCCTTGACCACTGCACATTTTTGGATGGTGACAAGAAAATAATTTCTTTGGAATGAGTGGTTGGGTGATGAACTGAGGAGTAGAATTAGATAGGAGGGAAGATGTGTTTAGAGGGGCCAAGCCATTAAGAATATAAGATAAACAGGAAGAGGTGACAGAGAAGGATGGAACGTTCAATGTGAATCCCTCTCCAGCTCCATCCACAGTGTTCACAGAATTTTTTGAACAAGAAAGTCCTAACCATCGTCCCAGTATATCATACAGCAAAAGCTTTAACTAAAAAATTAGAAATTGTTTAATAAAAAAGGAAAGTGATTCAATGATAAGCTGCAGATTCTATTAAAATAATCTTTGATACTGTTCAATTTTGACTATTAAATAATGGAAAAATTAACATCATTAAAAGAATAATAATAAATATATATAATATATTATTATTATTATTAGGTAATCTACCGGTTAAGGTAGGTTTTTGGATGGACACAACTATCAAATAAACATTTTGTGACTCCCCACCTAGCAAACTAATAATATATATATAAATATATATATTATTATTATTAGGTAATCTACCGGTTAAGGTAGGTTTTTGGATGGGCACAACTATCAAATAAACATTTTGTGACTCCCCACCTAGCAGACTAATCTATATCAGGTCCCTCTTCATCTCGGTGTACTTCTTTCCTCCCTTCATCCCGTCCAACATCCCTATCCTGTTCCTACCCTTACCTCGCTTGCCCAACATTCTCCCCTCTATTACCCTCTTCAACATTCCACTACCGCTCAATACGCCTTTCATCCATTTTTCCTGCCTCCATAGGATTTCTCTCAACAAACCCCTCTCCTCACCCACCATTTCCAGTACTTCCTCATTTGTTTTCCTTTCGGTCCATTTCACCTTCTCCATTCTTCTCCACACCCACATTTCAAAAGCCTCCAATCTACGTCTATCCTCCTGCTTCAGCGACCACGTTTCCGCGCCGTACATAGCTACGCTCCATATCAGAGTTTTTACGAGTCTTGTCTTAACATCCCTACTCAACGTCCCCGTCATCAACTCCCTCCTCCTTGAGAAAGCCTCCTTGCCTAGCGCAATTCTTCTCCTTACGTCCCTACCACTTTGACCGTATTGGTCCAAAACACTTCCGAGATATGTAAACTGCTCTACCTGCTCTATTCTTTCCCCGCCTATTTTAATATTTAGCTTAGCCTTTTTCTTTCTGGAAAATCGCATAACCTTTGTTTTATTAATATTGATTCTCATCCCATATTTATCGCACTGAACCTCCAATTCACTCAACAATGCTTGCAACCCCTTGGCTGACTGAGCAACTAATGCTTGGTCATCAGCAAACCTAACCGATTTTACGAGTTCCCCTCCGACTTTCATTCCTACCTCCAGTTCTTCCCATGCCTCTTTAATCATTTCCTCTACATATACGTTGAACAGTACCGGTGACAATGGGCAACCCTGCCTTACACCTCTTCCTAACACTGCCCATCCAGACTCTCCGTTCCCCACTCGCACCTGAGCAGTCTGAGACATGTACAGGTTGCGGATCAGTCTCCTGTCCCTCCAATAAATATATATATATAATAATAAATAATAAACTTCTTTGCAAACATTGAAGAACACAAAAAATGTACCTTTGTCATGTGCACACTTGAACTAACTAATATATGAAAGGTTAAAGTTGAAACATGGCAAATGGCTTCAATGCTGACTGTAGGTTTCATAGTTTTGGAAATAATTTTTTCATACACATAAAATTTACTAGGGACAACCTGTGATCAATGTCTGTGCCTTGTGCATGATAAGCATAAAATGCTAAAAACATAAAAAGAGAGGTTTCCAAAATGAGATTATGAGTTAACATAAGTAACATGACTTTGAGCCCTTCTTAGGAAGGAATACAAGTAAAGTAGATCATTTTTCTGAGCTATTGTGAAGTTACATACATTTTATAGATAAACCATAGAGGGCTTTCAGTCAAATAGTTAACTGATACACTTTTGTCTGCAAAACTAGGATACTTAACATATTTTCAATGCATTACTAAATGGGTCTCATACATTTATGCGTAAAAATGCTTACATTTTGTCCAGTTGGCCCTTTAGGTATCATTTGGTAATTGCCATTAAGTTCTTTGAGGACTCTAAATCTATTCTGTAAACATTGTTTTAGTTTGTGTGTTTATTATGTCGGGAAAATATATTGTTGAATTTCATTCACCCAATGCTTTTCTTAAACAACCAAGCGTCAAAATTATCCAGAGCTTTATATCCCGGCATATTAAATTTTGTACACAATCGAATTAATTTGTAAGAATGATTAGACATACAAAAAATATTGTGAAATACTAAATCTTATTTTAATTAACCTGCTTAAACTGGAATTTCGTGCATGCTGTCTTCCATTGAACTAACTGCAAGTAACCACCACAGAATCTTACACATTTGTTTTTGTTGACTTCTTTGTATACATGTCAATATGTTCTGATTTTTTTAACCTTCTTTAAATATTTTAACACAGTGAATGAGTTAGGCTACTGTTGTTAAATTTAAGTTGGATTATTGCACCTATTGTTTTGAATGTGTTGTAGTTGTAGAATAACCTTTCCCATAGGAATGCGCAGAAGCTCAGGGGCACTATTCAACATTATTTTATATTGTAGAGGAAATGAAGCGATGATTTTCATGGGAATAAGCTGAAATATTTTTCCTGACATATCTCTCATCTTGTATTATGTTGTTTTTTCCAATGTAGTATCCCATAAACCCAGCTTCTTGTTACTTCACAATTTTGGAACACCTTGAAGGCATAACAAAATAGTTTAACTTGGTATACTTTTGAAAATCCACCCTTGACATAGGGTTTTTTAAATACTTGGGTATTAAATACTAATATTAAATTTACTGTGCATTTAAAGAAGAACCTGTGTTAGTTTGCAGTGATTAGATTGAATAATATTTGGGTGAAATATCAGCAGTGTGTTGAAAGGTATAATGAAAGAGAATCTTTACAAAGAAAGGCAAATGGGAGAAGTGAATAGGCATATGGTACACAAAAGGAAGAAAGAAAGATCAGACTTGAAACTCAAAACAATATTTTGCAAATCAGTAAGTTTAGGAGCTATTTTTCTTTCTAATCTATGGGTTTTATGTTTCATCTCTACTTCAAACATCTATTTTCTGTTTGTGTAGCATAATATGTGTTAGATTTATCTCATTGTGTTTACAGGGCAACATGACCTCTTTAATGGTGTAATATCACCCGGAATAACTGTAGGTCATCATTTTCTTTTTGAAATATATAAATGAAATCACAAATTCACAAATGGTATCCTGCATTATACATACAGATAATTTAGGCTGGAAAAAATACTTCAGCAGAAACTCACTGCTCAAACATGTCCCTCCTTTGGAAAAGGGATAATGTTGGTTCACAAAGTAATTCTTCAAAAAAATGTTGTTTGTTTCATTTGTTTTTTTCGGTCCATTTCACCCTTTTCTACCCATATCCACACCCACATTTCAAAAGCCATTCTTCTTTGCTTAGCATATTCTTCTGTTTCTACCCTAAATTCTGTGATTTATTTTCAAAGATTCATCATGGAAATAATGATTTTATTCTATTTTTTTGTCCAAATATTTAATGGAGTAAATTTATGTACAGTTATTTTCGGCACTATATACACACTAGGATGAATTTAAATTGGAAGAAAACATGCAATTGAGGGACTTTTCCCATTGTTTCAGCATGCATAGGATTTTGATGTGCATGGAATATAAATTTGAAGCCATTAAATCTAAATCAGAAACCAGTGAAATATAATCAAGCATGCACCTAAAAAGCAGAAATCAGGGCAATAGGTGGGATCCTGCTTCCTGTCACATTTTCTATCAAAATGGTTAATTGTTCCAGCCTCAAAAGACTGCATTTACATTCTTAGTAATTCTTTACAGGTTAATTTCAGGGTATGTGATGGCACCTTTCAGAAATGTCACAAAAATTATTTTTTTTTGAGATATACAACAACGTACGTGCATACGTATGTGTGTGTGTGTATATATATAAACTTGAATTTTATTGTTAAAATTTGAAATACACATACTCAATTTATCCCATTGTGGAAGTCATAGGGTATCATGTTGTTATACAATAAAAATATGTATGTTTGTGGAAGTTTTATTTTAAATTTATTTGAATCAAAGGACCTAATTTAATTAACCATATCTTATTGCTGGTAGATTTTTCTGTATTAAGTATTCAAACTGACAGATGCATGGAAGTTGATTTAATGGATAGTCAACTTATAGTTTTGCTTTGAATGTATTTATGTTGGGAAAATTTCCTTCTTCAAATTAATATTTAATTATTAGCTTGAGAAAAAGTTTCTAGATCATTGTGATGGACTTTCAACATCTCACTAACTTTTTGCTACCAGTCAACTCACTTCAGGTGATGATAACATTGCAGGGAGGTAAAATATATGCACATTGCTTCTATGTCAATAATATGAATTTTATTTTGGTTGAAGTTTTCAGTTATGTAAAAATTCTTTAGATATGGTGTAAAAGAATTGACTGCCTCTCAATAAAATGCATTTTAACTCTTACCGAGTATTTTTCCCCTACAGGACATTGGGATGTTCAGTATTGAGGTAGTTAAATTTGGCCATACAGATCCAGTTTAAAGCATGGCATGGCAACTGAAAATTACTGACTCTGTAATTCATAAATAACATAATAGCTGGAGGTTTTCCTCAAAATATTCTCTTTTTATATTCAGTAACCAAGTGATTTTATATTGCTTGGCATATTCATATATTTTGTATAAAAATAATTTTGAGTGGTGTGTTACATGTAATTCTTTGTTTTTATATATTACCATGGTGTGTCATGGCTGATATAAGCCACTTCAAATTTGTGAACTGTGTGTCATACATGACTTTTTTTATATATTATAGAGGCTTATAATTTCACTGTACATAAATATTGCTGTGAGAGTTAAATGTGAGTGAATTGCTTAAAAGAAAATACTAAAACAATAATACAAATGTTCCTATCTTAATAGAAACTTATATTTATTTTAATTACCTTCCATTTTACCTTAATTGCAAAACTTTAGTAAAGGAACACTAACACCACCTTGGGTTGAGAATAAGAGAAAGTAACCTTCTGACCTCTTTTGGTATTATATTTTGTAAGTTCATAATTTTTGTGGTGCTGCTACTAACTTACAAAAACATGTTTAGTTACTAACTTTTAACTTTGAAAGTGTGCCTCGCCTTTTTCTGTTGATTTATCAAATTTAATTGGAAGGGTTGTCTGAAAAGTTTCCAACCTCAGCATGAAGATGGCAGCACTCTTCGACAAAAGTTGGGGAATGTTTTTGCACATTCATTGACAGGAACCAAAATTTCCGACAACTTGGACTCTCAAGTGCTGCTTGACAACTGTGTAAGTGTGTCAAAGTGAGGGTTTTTGTGACAGTAAAAAATTGAGTATCAAGCTATCATTAAATATTTGTTTTTAAAAGATAATACGGCTACAAAAAGCAAAGACAAGTTGGACACTGTGGATGGGGACTCTGCAGCGTTATTTATAACCAAGAAATTTTGGACAACTGATTCAAATGTGGCCATACCAACTTGGCTGATAATTAGCATTTGGGATGGCCAAAAGCTGATATAACCATTGACAATATAAAAAATGTTCATCAAATGGTACTGGATGACCATCGAATTGAGGTTAGAGATATAGCAGAGGTTACGGACATATTGGAAGAATGCATTTGTTATATTGACTGAGGACTGGAGATGCATATGTTATTTGCGGGTTGAGTGCCTCATTTACTCATCTTGGACCAAAAATGCATTCGAATGAAATTTCCAAGGCCCAGTTGGAGTGGTTTAAGCAGAGCAAGTCAGATTTTTTTGTGTCGATTCATAACTGTAGATTAACTTTGGATCCACCACTTCACTCCTGAGAAGAAAGAACACTCAAACAATGGACTGCAAAGGGTAAACCTGCTCCCAAAATGGCGACGATGGTTCCATTGATGACCATCATTGGTGGATATAATATATGGATTGGTATATATGTACAATAGTGGATATATGGATTGATGGAAGCTGTTTTTTGGGATAGTCATATAATTGTGTACATCGACCATCTTTAAAAAGATGAGGCAATAATAGGAGAGTATTACCCATCATTACTTGACAAGCTGAAGGCAAAAACTGTAAAAGAGCAACCGCATTTGAAGTATGCCCACATGGTTGCACTTCGCCGGTCACCATATTGAAAATTCATGAATTTCCCTCCGAACTGGTTGACCACTTACCCTATGCACTAGATATTGCTCCCAGTGACTTTTTTCTGTTTTCTAGCCTTGAAGTTTCCATTGAAGGATAGATTTTCATCCAATGAGGATTGCATACATAAATGTCTATTTTGCGGAGAAAGGCATCAACTACTATTTAAAAGCTTTAAAAAAGCTAGAGTATCACTGGAAAAAGTGTATCAAATCAAAAGGAGATTATTTTGAAAAATAAAAATAAATTTAAGAAAAAAATGTCTTGTTTATTCGTTAGGTTGGAAACATTTCAGACTACCCGCATATACCTCTTGCGTATTTTGATGTGATGATTAAAAAAGAAAGGGCTTGGAATTTTTTCTACGCCTAACCAATATCCAAATAATAATGGAGCATGAAAAAATATTATGTAAAAATTTGAACTTTCTATATTAGTATTTATAACATGGATCTGGACGTGTACCCTTATCTTTTGGTAAATGTTATTTTGGTGCCATTGGTATGGTGGTGGTTTGAAAATTTGGCCTAAAAATTAAAAACTACTAAATTTTTTGGACTGTTGAAAAACAAAAATAAACCATTTTTATTTTTCAACAGTCTCCTGTCAGGCTGAGACACTTTGCCAACATCAGTCCAGTTTGTTGTTCCCTTCTTAATAATTTGCTTGCTCCAACTAAGCTAGGTATTTGTTTCCACAATCACCTCATTTGGATAAAATCTTTCTGCCGGCCATTTCTTCAAATCAGAGAATAGATAAAAGCCCAACAAAGCCAAATTTGGAGAACAGGTGGGGATGAGGAATGAGTTGGAATTGTAATGCCATCAAATGTGCAGCCACAACTGCGGAGGAGTTGGCTGGTACATTGTTATGGGGGAAAAAGAATTTTTTGTGTGTCAATTTTAGATGTTTTTTCATGTATCTCTGTTTCCAAACTCTAATAGTGATGCATAATATGACTCTGTAATGGACTAACTCCTTTTCAAATAGTCAATGAAGACTAGCTAGATAGTCACTAGCGAATCCCAAAAAACAGATGCCCTAACTTTCCTAAACCCACCAGGGGAATGCCACCACCTTTTTGAAGGCTGCATAAGTGCCAGGTGAGGACTGGGAGTGGTATTGACTCAAAGAGCTATGCTGGTGGTAAGTCTCCCTTGCCAGACAGGTAGTGACTGAAATGACAGACATTTGTGTGCCTCACAGCGATTAGGGCAGGGGGGTCTCATTCACTGTGCACAAACTTCTCTAGGACAGTGAACCTTAGTACAAATCCTGGAATAGGGGTAGAATCAGTACAGAATGTACAGTAGAATCAATAATAAGGATTTCACGGTATTGTACAGTGCCCCTAGTCTTAGAACTGGGTTATATTAATTCAGTTCCATTGTCAATTCAAAGATAAGGAATGGTTCAATACATTTAGAGTAACTATGTAATATAATTTTGTAAAGAAAATTACATTTCATCAGCTCTTGCCTTTCTGGAGAAAAAAACAGAAGAGGAAAAGTAAATATTTTATGTTACACTGAATGGAGAATGTGAAAAAAATACCATGCCAATATTTATCCTTAGGTTTTCAGTGCAAAAAATTGATAAGAAGGATTTCCTGGAACCTGACGACACAAATAAATTCATAAAGGTACCTGGAAAATACCAGGAACAGGAATTATGAATAATTATAATATTTTATTGTTCACTGACCATATATATGTAGGCATAGGAGTCATCAAATACAAAGAAAATCCAGGTTACATTTTGACTCTATGGATGTGCTTAAAAAAAGAGCATATTAAAGCGTGTAATAAAAACAATGCATTATAACTGCTTGATAATCAAATAGATCATGTGCGAGTATACAGGAGATACTCATCTTCCATACTCGATGCAAGATCTAAACCAGGGCCAAAATGTGACTCGGATCATTGTTTACTTACAGCTGTTTTCCAAAATAACTTATTGCCCTAAAAAAAAGGCTAGTAGAACATTTTGGGTACCTAACAAAATGAAGTTAAAGCAGCTGGCCAAAGCACAATGAGTTTGATAGGATAAAGAGATTGAGGGGTGTTCCCATCCTTGATGTTGACTACAAGAAGGCCAAGAAAAAAGAGTATGGTAACCTTTAAAAAAAAAAAAATTCCAAAAAAGCTAGTTTTAAGTTTTTTTGCAAATACTGCAAATAAAACAAGACTTAAGTGGTTATCATAACCTTGGAAACTAAAATAAACAACATGTAACGTATAGAAAACTGGAATGTTAAAAAATTAAAATGGTGGCCATATTTCCAATCCAGAATGTTTAGCTACTTTTATAAATACTTCATAAACATACCTTAAAACAGAACCAGCCCTTTGTGAATCATGCTGATATTCAATGTAAATATCCTATATATTCCTCTATTTTTTCAGTCACAGAAAAGGATTTTCTGAATGTTGCATATAATCTCAAAAATAAGCTATCTACTGGAATTGACAATATTCCAGTCATGGTTATTAAAAAATGTATCAGTATAATTTGCATTCATGAATGAATCTTTCACATGGGGAGAGTTCCCAGATCTGCCTAAAATATCTAAAATTAAGCCTCCATTGTAAAAGGGAGATGGAGCATATTGGGCAGAAATTATTGAAATTTCAATGAAAGATAGATCTCTTTTTTGAAAGAGTTTTAAGTTCAGCACAACATGATTTCCAAGTGGGGAGAAGCACCAGATCTGCTTCAGTTTGTTTCATCAATAAAACTGTCACAGGCTTGGATAATAATGAATTCACTTTGGGAATCTTTAATGATCTCCCTCAAGCCTTTGATTTTTGTAGACCAATTTTTGTTCCTGGAAAAATGAGAACATTGTAGAATAAGGGGAATATCAAACAGATGGTTTAAATCCTACCTCAAAAACAGAAATTAGGTAGGGGAGGTTATAGGTACCTACCCCAACAATATATGAAGCAGTTACTTATCCACTACAGAATCGGTAAACTTTGGTGTGCTGTTAGGAAGTAATCTAGAGTCCCCATAGTGTTCTTAATTTATATAAATGATTTAACAATCTAAATAAAGAGTGATGAAATAATTCTTTATACAGATGACAAAAATTTAATGCTAAGTAACTAGAACAACCTATTACTGGAGTATAATTTTAATAGTTCTCCAGCACTCTTAGGAGAGTTCACAATAAATGAGCCAACAATACATTTTGAAAAAACGAACCACATACGATTAAAAAAATGAACCCCTGAAATGGATCTTTACATCAAACATAATCTTTTGAAGAAAGCAGTTCCAACTTTTTTAAGGCTTAATAATTGATGAAAACTAAAACCTAAATGAACATATTAGGTACTTGTGCAGTAAACTTTCCAAAATTTTCTATGGCCTAAGAAACCTGGCAAATGTTGTAGATCATACAGTGTTAAAAATGGCCTACTTAGGTAATTTCCAGTCTCAAGCATGTGATGGAATTAACTTTTGGGGCTCTGCTAAGGGTGTTGACTAAGGCAAAAAGAGTTATTATAAAAATGGCAAAAATTCAAAAAAGAGAATTATGTAGACCTTATTTTATAAATCTTGAAATCTTACCTGTAACATGTTTGAATCATGTATGTTTGAGGAAACATAACTATTAAAAAAATGAGTGTCAATAGTTATGCCACAAGACAAAGAAAGAAGCGAAATGTAATGCATCATTCCACTTCTTTGTTTAAACAAAGGAGTCCTTTATGCTTCAAATATATAATAATTTTCCAGCTGGCATAAAAGATAGCAACTCATATCAGATGTTTAAATATAAATTTAAATCTTTTTTAATCAAGAATTGTTTTTATGACCTAAATGAGTATTTTTCGTCAAGGTATGACAGGCTGCAAACGTTTATTTTTCGTTATAACCATTTTTCAAATGAATGTGTACATTTTTTGTTTTTTATATGACATATATTATATTTTAAAATTGTAAGATAACGGGATGAAATAATAATAAATCAATAAAAAGAATGAATGGCCCCCTTCGAGAAAACAAATGGGATTAGAACCCATAAATGTAATAGCGAAATTTTAAGAGACCCTGTGAAAACCACTAGGTACAAACAGGATTGAGTAGAAATATGTATGTACGAAAATACGTTACAATATCGTTTATTTCGGTCAAAACATCAGAATGACCGCTAGACTGATAGTTGTTTACCATACTAAGGAAGCGCAAAATGTCACATTTAGTGTGGAAATGCTTGTATTTTACAAAATCTTTGTTGTTTTGCTTAAAAAATAGTTTAACATGATCTTTAGTTTATTTAATGCGACATATGCATGTCAAAATATGCAGCATTGTTATTATTATTCTGCCGGTGAACATAGGCCTTGTACGTATGGACACCTATTAAACGGCACAACGATACATTTACTTGCCTCTCCTGACAAAACTAAACTGATATCCGACATTACAAAAAGCTCCTCTTCTAGCTTCCTCCTTAGATTCCGTCCAACTCCCCTTACCATTTTCTAGCTTTTCATCGCTTGCCTAATAATCTCCCTTCTATCACAGTCTTTAACATCCTATTCCCAATTAGATGTTCCGGGACACCACCATGGGACTCTTAAGTGCCTTCAAAGAAGCTTGAACACGTACCCTTAATGAACTTTCGGAATCCGTCTACCAGGAAGCCTTCGAGTCGTGGAAAAGCCGCTGACAAAAGTGTTTCGACGGTCGAAGGATGTACTTTATAGAATTTTGAGGTATTGTAGCAACATCTGAAATATTTCTATTTTTCCGAAACTTTTGCTGATACTTTTATGACTAATCTTGTATCTGCTTGCGCACCACAAGTGTGGCTATTGCTCCGTCAGAGTGTAATTGACGCCTTTATTTTTTTTAATATTGTCCAGTCTTCACTGAAAATACGGATAAATCATCAGAATAGTTTCTTCGCTTATCAAATTTTCCATTATTTTTTGTTTTTGTGGTCAATTTATATTTTGTACGCACAAATATTTTCCTTAGAATCTTCTTCCATTGCATTCACCCGGAAAATCGATCACCCTCTCCTCATGGATAGGCACGCTTTGTAATTTACGAAGGCTTTCTTAAATTTTCTCTCTTTTTTCCTTTCCCGACCAATAATTAAACTTCTGCAGCGCATTATATTGCCCCTTTCAGATATGTTGGCATGGGGTTATCTTTCAGCGTTCCGTTTTCCCGTTCTTTTCAGCGTTTTAGGCCAAACGAGATTCTTCCAAAGGATTCCCCTTTGCAACTCTCATAACTGACTTGGGGAACCCACTTCCTGGCTCCCAAGGAGAAACAATTTGAAGGAGGCTTAACATAAATCAGCTGGATCTGACGCATTCGTATTCGTTGGCCTTATAGATGATCTTATTCAGTCATTCAGTTGGATCACGTTCGTTACTCCGGTTTCATAGTATTTTTCGCCTTTCGCACTCTTTCTTCGAAACCCACGACATCGTTCCACATCAGAACGTGTTGTTAGTGAACTTGTACTGCGGGTGCTTCAGTGTGCTTGGTCTACAAAGTGTATCTTCATCATCACCATCTTTTCGTAACGTCTCAATAGTCCCAAGCGTCCTTCGGTTACTGCTCTTCCCTCCCATTGGAGACGCCTTCCACAGCCCAAATATGGGTGCGACGCGAGTTACATCCTTTGACTGCTACTCAAAAGACCCTCATTTTTCTCATTTAATTTTACTCCAACCTAGAATATCTGAGAATTTCTAATCTTATTATTTTCTTTAACGAGTCCACATGGTACATTCAAGTAATATTCTTCACCCTACCGCGGCCGCTTGCATATCCTTCGCGTCCCGCCACCTTCCGACAGCCGGACATGGCTTGGATTTGGCGCTACTGGCACCCTTTCGCCTTGTTTCGGTTCTCCCACAAATTCTGCGAGATCTCCGGCGGAGGATGGGCGGGGAGGGGGCTCTAACCCTCCACCCCCACCCCTCTTTCCCCCCTGCAAACCGGCGACGGAACGCCTCCCTCCGTCCTATGCGCATTCCAGCGCGGGGGAAGGGGGAGGCAGGATGTGAGGGGGAGGGAGGGGGGCCTGGCGGCGGTCCGCGCGCGGCATCGATCAGTTTTGGAAGTAGTTTCCCCCGTGGAGCGAGAGAGAGAAGGCAGGGTGCCGGAGAAGGACGAGTAGTGGTAGTGCGGGAGGTGGGTGAGTGCCGCTTCCCTTTGCGTGCGGTGCCTTCGCTCCCCTGACGTCCAGTGATATGTGCCGTGAGTGATTGGTAGCGAGGACGAGAGTGGGACCCACAGGGGGTCGGTCTGGCGCGGGGGCCCCCTTCCCGCTGTCATGGGGCCAAGGTGTCCCGCGAACATCACACGCCGTCGCCGCCGCTGGCGTTCGCGCTCTTCGCCTTTGTTGCCGCTCGGAGGAGAGCGCCCCGCCGCCTGGTAAGCCTCCTCTAATCACGCTGCGACGCCGGGCGTCAGTTTCCGCACGTGCGTCTTTGATCATGGGGGGGGGGAGGCGTAAGGGAATGAATGCCACCATCACTGCTTCCCTTCCTCCCACCAACTTCATCTGGTACGAGGACAGGTTGCTGGAAACGCGACGGCTCGTCTGGAGCAGACAGTGGCAACTATTTGTTTCCGTCTTCTTTACCACTCTTAATTTTCTACGTTCCGAACGAAAGCTAATAATTAGCGTGTTAACGTTAGTCGTTTGCTCGGCGAATGCAATCAAAAGGGAAGGACATGGCCCTGGCGATGGTAAGAATTTTGACGTTGATGAAACCTCGCTCCTCGTTGTTCATGCCAGGAATGAAGACATCCGAAGCGAGTTCAGAAACGAACACAAGAGTCATACGCGTATGAGATATCATGAGTGGTATTCTTTGGATCTCATTTTTACCCAGCAATGCAACGAGTAGGTTACTACGGCGCTCATTAGGTCTCCTTGTAAATTTAGGCTGCGGTGTGTCACATTCTCTGCGGTGGGTCACATTCTCTACCTGTGACTTTAGGGACGGGGACCATGAGTTGCTGCATGTCCATTACATAGTAGAATTTCCCCTTCTTACTTTTCAGTTCTGCATCACCTGTTATTCTTGTTATGGTGGAGGTTTGTCGTACAAATGGACGTGGTTCATTTTTATTCCCTTTTCTTGTATAACAAAGAATTAGTTCATTAGGTGAAATGAACACTTGTTTTGAATTAAGTCTTCTTCCAGTATGTATACAAATTTGAACGTTATTTGAGGTGTTTTACTGAATATTTCTTCCCATTTCCCTTCCTCTCCCATATCCTCCCTTGTTACTTAACCCTTCCCACCTGGTGCTTGAACTCCCTGTCACACACCTTTTATGTGGATCTCGGGAAATTTATGTAGATGTATGCCACGGTGATTGAGTCCAGGGTGAATGCGGGTAGGGCTTGAGTAAAAAGTTACTAATCAGAACAAGGCGTAAAGTGATCACAATGAAGGTCACCACTTAGCCTTTCCCGCTCTCTCAGAGAACCACCTACTGCATTACTTTTTTCATATTTTTTGGGTGCTATGCTTCCAGTTCAATCCTTCACTTCTCATTGTTTTCAATTTTCTGTCGTTTTCATTGTTTTTTTCCAAACTGTGAGGGATGTCACACGTGGGTTACTCTCATCGTGGGATGATCGCCTATACCTACCTAACGGGAGTCCGAAGCCAGGTTATCACAAAGAATTTTCCAACGAAATCTAAATTTTGGATGCTGGATAATCCTTGCACAAATATTTTTTCAGTTTTATTTACGTGTTCTTTATTATTCTCTCAATTGTTTGCTTTTCCATGTTCTTTAGACGGGCCAAATGTAAGCCAACACATGTTGGGGTGTAAGTTCCGCCAGAATATGGTCGTTGATCATCGCTTATCTATCCGTCAGTTTGCCCGAGATCTCGATACAATTTAGTGGGAACTCTAAGCAACTTAGAAAGCATATTTCATGGCTACTAGTTCTCCTTGTATGCTACTTATTTGTTCACCTGCTAAAAAAATGCGCGTAAGGAGAAATCACCAGCAAAGAATATAATTTTTCGCGTATATGTGAGGTTCGCCGAGAATGTAGGCCCTAAATTTACGAACAAAGATTACACAGGACGAGCAATGGAACACTTTTATGTAATTGTTAATGAAATACCGAACGCATTTATAACTTAAGAAATTAAATATTATCTTTGCTTTCTACAGAAATAAAACTTTATTTGTCGACTAGTTTCGTTTACACTGTAACATCCTCAGAACTAGTTACATCCTCAGGATGTTACAGTGTAAACGAAACTAGTCGACAAATAAAGTTTTATTTCTGTAGAAAGCAAAGATAATATTTAATTTCTTAAGTTAAATATGGATTTCTGCAAAGTTAAGGCCTCAACCATTCAGTGAACGCATTTATGATATGCTATTTAATTCCCTATTGAAAACCACTAACTCTGCCTATCTATATATACATAAATACACCGAGATCCTCCAGAAAGGTGTGTGGCGAGTAGTGAAAGCACCAGGTGGGAAGGGTGACAAGGGAGGATTTGGGAGAGGAAGGGAAAAGGGGAGAAATATTGAGTAAAACACCTCAAATAACGTTCAAATTTGTAAATATGCTGGAGAAAGCCTTAATTCAAAATAAATCTTAATTTCACCTAATAAATTTGTTGTTATTCGAAAAAAGGTAATAAAAATTAATTACAACCATTTATACGACAGACCTCCACTTTAACAAGAATAACAGGTCATACAGAACTGGAAAGTAAGAAGGGGAAATTCTACTATTTCATGGACATAAAAACTCATGGTCTACGCCCCTAAAGTCATACTTACTCTACATAGTATGTAGAGAATGCACCGCTGTAGGCTGCGCACTGTGTGAGTCATCCCCATCCACAGAGAGAGGCGCGATATGGAAGGGGAAGCTTGAAAACGACAAAAAAGGGTAGGCATCATTGTAAGGAGCAATATATTCATTAAATGACAGTCCCGTACGGGGAGGGATCTTCCAACAAAACACACGACATTAGTGAAAGTGCATGCATTTAAGTAAAACTAATTATTCTCTCGACGCTGTGTGGCAAGCGGTATTTTTAAATGGTCCAAAAAATATATTCTCGCAATTCCTTGACGACGTGAACGCAAATATAAATGAATATGGAAACAAGAATTTGAAGCTACCAATTCCTGGTAAGCACAGTTCTACTCAATATATATCAAACTACCGCACAATTTTTTCAGTCCATAAACAGCGTTCCTCGTAAGTCATAGGTGATCAAAGGTCAGTAAGTGGGTACGATTATAATTCTAATGGTTGAAATATTCCAATGAACTATTTTTTTACTGTGTGGATCGGAAGGAATTGAGGGCGTGAAAATTATTGTGTAAATCCAAAAACGTTAATTTAAAATTTAAATTTCAAAAGATCTAGAATTTAATTACTTTGAGAATGAGAGATTACTCGGAAAGTAACGGAAATCATTTATTTTTTATATATTTTTTAGTTATAGGGTTATATACTCACCCAACTATATCATAGCATACACATGAAATATAATCAATCATAGGTAAGGAGTACGGAATGTGGATTCAAATTATTTATTACTGTCTCCATCTCTCGCAAAGTTGAATATACGTCATAGAGGAATAGAAAGCTTCGGTCCTCTGCTTTTGCAGCAGTATCAATAATATTTTCTT
This sequence comes from Hetaerina titia, assembly GCA_037158775.1. NCBI lineage: Eukaryota > Metazoa > Arthropoda > Insecta > Odonata > Calopterygidae > Hetaerina > Hetaerina titia. The sequence goes on from CM073768.1 coordinate 131,753,071, forward strand.
CCTTCCCAGTGCCAGTACACAGAGCGCCGATGGAACTCCATCTAAATCTAATGTCAGCGAAGTAGTTGATCAACTGAATTTAGGCGCTCACGGCAACCGTCTGGCGTCTAGTCTAACGTCCCACGCATGTCCCAAGTCTCACGAATCTCCCCGAAGAGTAATTGGCCCTTACGGGCACACATACACCGTCCCGGTGGGCGAAAACCCACCTTAACCGGTCATTTAACAAATTTGATAAAACCATGACATTCCAAAATAACCCCTCAGTCGTGTGCGTGTTGTTTGTGAGTAACGAGAAACTTAAATTATGATTAAAATATGCTATAAATAAGGTTACAATGATGTTTGAAGCCGACAGATAACGGCTCATTAAGATACTAGGTGAAACTAGGCGGGGGAAGATTATTAAATGGGGAGCACTGGAAGCAGCTAAAACTAAGGGACAAGTACAATAGGAAAAAGGGTATTGCCCATTTCCCGCCACGGCACCTCCAGTTTTCCACAGGACCATTCCCACTCTCTCCCCTCCCGCCAAGTTACCTTCATTTCAGTCTAGTTTTTCACCTAAAACACCCCCACTGCCCCCATCAAACGCACTTGCTTCTTGTTTCATTGGCTCCCTTGCCCTCTGCCCAACTCAAGCAAAATTCAACGGCAACATTGAAGTATAAAACTTTACTGGCCTAAGTCGGAAACGACGATGAAATAATACCATTATGATGAACCACTAGCACAAATCAAATAAAATAGTGGCCGGGAGGGAACTAGACCAAAGGCGAGTTCGCGACACAATCGCATTGAACTTTTCATCAGCCGCATTAACGGACGACGAATTTCCCTGAGACTTGGCATTTTTTCTCTCATAGCCTCTGAACATGAGCACAACTGCTCTTTAGATGACCTGTCATGTATTAGAAAATAGCGTTTGGGTTCTACCAAAAGTTTTCATTGGAATGAAATATTATTTTCATGCTCAGAATCGTTAAAGCCTGGTCGCTCGGCCGTCAGAGTAGCGGCTCCAGGAAGTCGCTGCAGTGTAATTTTTTCGGTTTTAATATTCCGGTTATTATGTTTTAATTCAATTTTTGTTGATATGTGTGGAGAGACTGCAATACAGGGCTCAATATTTTCTTCTTACCCAAGATATGTATTCAAATCTCTATCTTATTTTTGTTTCGATTATTTCATCAAGTTTTTATTTTTACATGTTGTTTCTGTTTTCTTTTCGTTTACGCGCTCAGCAACACCACTACGTTTTCCATTCGGAAGCCTTTTTTAATACACTGGACCCCTACATTTTGAGGGGATATTATCAACTTCACGTTGCGGTTAAATTTCCCGTAAGCAAAGTTATAGCACCAGGCGGACAATTTGAGAAGTTGAGGTTGATGTAAACTATGTACTTACTAGCCACCTACGGAATTATTTCACTCAATTCACTGGAGTGAATAGTTCATTTTGAACTGCTCAGTCTCGCGAAATATTCATCTCTTAACGCTACCATTGCTTACAGGCCCATTGAGAATCATAGGAATAAAATATTTATGTTTCCAGACACTAACTCCAAAGATTATGTCACAATATTTAACATTAGTCGCTGTCAAGAGGGCAAAGTAAATCCATGACCTGAGGAGGTATTCGAATCCACCCTCGACTTCTGGCCACTGCTTTGTCCACCCGAATGCTGCGGCCGAATCCCAGGTAGATAAATTTGCAAGTGCCATTCGGTGACGTAAAAGTAGCTATATTTTTAAATTTAAAATAAAGGGAAGCGTTTGAATCTTCAGAACAAACTTCATGATATGCCAATCGTGAGAGAAAATCGTGGTTTCAACTTGGGGTGTTAGGTCTCCTGCTCTAATATTTCCTCCGCGTGGGACTCTCTTTGCCTCTTAAACAACCCCCAGCCGTACCTACTACACCCCTGTTTCTTTAAAAAAAAACCAGACCTTAACGCCCTTACAACCTACCCCATCCTCCGTTCGAGACACCAGTTTTCCCCAGACGTCAGCCAAAAGAGCCAGCAAACCAACACCCCACACTCCCAGTCGACTAACAATGCAGTAAACCTGTCGTCTGAACCTCTTGCCAAAAGCGAGCCTTTGTTACTCAGCAAAGGCCTCTCCCCGACCCCCTAGAATCAGCCACGTCAGCATCGTAACCGACACTTCTAACTTTTGCCGAAATCTACGCTGGCACGCTCATTGGAGATTCCAACCTAGTTCCCATCAACCTACATCTACGTAATGCCCCGCAAGCCGCCGCAAGGGCGTGTGGCGGGGGGGGTTGTTAGGGCACCACCCGTAATTAAGAAAGAGAAAAAACCGTATGCACTAGGCACAAATTTATAAAAGCCATAAACAAAACATTGTATGCATTCATGCAAAAACCCTCACAACCTACACACATGCAAACGCTCAAACTACCAACTAACATACACATGCAACGACAATTATACCTGATGTCTTCACAATGTTTAATTTTGCTCCGACTTGTAAATTAAATGTTTTTACTATTCCTAAAGTATCTTCGGTTTCTTACTATTATGATTTCTGACTGTTTGGGGAAAGAATTTAATAAAATAGTAGTAATATTAGTTTTGTAGAGTATTTGAATCTATCTGTATTGGAAGTTATCTCCGTTATTTTACCTAGCACTCTCCCAAATCGTTCCATCAACAGAAATTGAACCCAAACCACTCCCATGCACTAGAAGTCTTCATCAACCTCCTCCCGAGAAAAGTAATTGATAAAAAAAATATAGAAGCCTTTCTTTCCCTCTCCGAGTCATACGTACTCTCAGACGTTAGCGTCAACGAAAGACAATACTCATGACGGCGATCCATCGTCCTGCTGAAGAAAATAAACTACCTTACTGAGACATTGGGCCAATTGAACGACCCCTCTTGTCATGGGGCCCTTGTCTCAAGATGCTAACCCTTCATAACTGAAGGACATTCTCTCTTTCCTATCCAATTTTTAACCCAAAGAAGGTCCCTCACACAAAGATGTATCCATTCTTTCTCCACCTAATCCCAAGACTCTCCACATATACTTTTGTGTATTTGCTACCCATTCCGTCTACCCTTGCTGGATATCTTTAAATCCACAAGACCACCTGCGGGGCCCCCGTCTCTTCTCCGCCCCTCTTCGGTCTGTGTAATCGCCCGCGATGCAAATGCTGCCATCTTCTTCGACCCGCCACCTCCCTAGCTACAAAATCCCAACCTAAGATTTATTTCTTTGCTACCTGCACTTCAAACAAATATTATATGCCGCCTCTCCCGTAATTTGTCTTGCCTTACATGTGGGTGAATTCATCACCACCTTTTCCCTCGGCAAGAATAACCACCGCTATTCCACTAAATCTACCACTTCTTAATTATCCCATCCCTATTTACGCTGCTTCCCAAGACCAATCATTCATAACTTCTCTTTTTCGGCGATTGAAACCCTCCTGACTCCATAAGAAGCATAGAGTTTAGAACGCGCGAGATGACCCTCATCTGGGTGCTTAAATCGTTCAAACCTACATCTAAATCTACACAATACCCCGCAAGCCGCCGCAAGGGCGTGTGGCGAGGGGTGTTAGGGCACCACCCGTAAATTAGGAAAAAAAACCGCACGCAGAAGCCACAAAGTTATAGCCCACAAACCAAACATGGTAAACATTCATGCAAGGACCCTTTCGCCCCAACCCTTTACCACACATGCAAACCCACAAACTACCAACAAACATACACATGCACAATCTTTGAATTTTGAATTTTATTCCGACTTGTAACTTAAATGTTTTTAATATTTCTAAATGGACTTCGGATTCTTACTATAATGATTTCTGATTGTTCTGGGGAAGAATGAGTATTCGAATCTATCTGTATTGGAATCTATCTCCCTTACTTTATCTTTGTGGTCTGATCTACCTAAGTAGTGTGGGGCCATTATAATTCCTTTAGTGTCATCGTTAAACTCGCTGGTTCTGAATCTTTCTAAAAGTTTAAGTCTCGCTTGTTCTCTTCGTACTTCGTCCTTCCTGTTCTCTTCCCAGCCTAAATCCCCTAATAGACCTGTTACACTTGTGTTCTTGTCATATATATTTTTCACGAATCTGGCGGATTTTCTCTGGATTTTATCCAGTTCTTTCTCCCAAGGATCCCAAATACTTGCGGCATATTCCAAATGTGGTATAACTAGAGCAAAATAACACCTCTCTTTAACTTTCTCATTACATTTCCCCACCACCCGTTTAATGAAGCGCAGTTTCTTTATAGCGGATCCGCAATATGTGCTCCCCATTAAAGGCGTGGTGTTAGAACTACCCCCAAATATTTTACTTGTTTGGTCGTAGTTAGTACTGAACCCTCTATTTCGTAGTTTATATCCTGTTCGCCACCTCCTTTGCTCCAAAATTTCAAAACTGTGCATTTGTCTATATTGAGCATTAATCCCCATTTCTTGCACCAATGCGAGATTGTGTCTAGGTCTCTAGAGAGTAGCTCGCGATCTAGTTTCCTTATTTCCCTGTATACCACCGTGTCATCAGAAAATAACCTGAGATTACTACTGACGTGTGCGCTTAAGTCATTAATGTATATTAAGAATAGAAGAGGCCCTATTACACTTACCTGGGGGACGCCCGAAGTTACATCTCTTTCCTTTGAGCACCACCCATCGATGACTACTATTTGCAGACATGCCAACTCTCCCGATTTAAGGGGGAGACTCCCGATTTTTCCTTCTTACGTTCTTGATGAACTGTTCAAATTGTGTACTTAGCTTAACATGTTAATAAAGTGTGACATTCATTAAAAATTGGCAAAGTGTCATAAAGGGATTAAGGTGCCATGCAAATATTGTGGTAATTAAAAGTGATTACTTCGTGATACACTTCTAAAAATCTCCCGATTTTTCATTTTTGAAAGTTGGCATGTCCTCCCGATTTTTCATTTTTGAAAGTTGGCATGTCTGTATTTGTTTGCGATTTGACAAGAAGTCTCTAATCCATTTAATAATTTTCTCATTGATTCCATAGCTTCTAAGTTTGTGTAACAATTTATTGTGTGGGACTTTATCGAAGGCTTTTTTGAAATCTAGGAAAATGGGTGATGTTCAGCCCTCCCGGGCTGAACATCACCCATTAATATATTATTATTAGGTAATCTACCGGTTAAGGTAGGTTTTTGGATGGACACAACTATCAAATAAACATTTTGTAACTCCAAACAAAACCCAATCCAGCAACCTATTCTACATCAGGTCCCTCATCATCTCTGTGTACTTCTTTCCTCCCTTCATCCCGTCCAACATCCCTATCCTGTTCCTTCCTTTCCTCGCTTGCCCATCATTCTTCCCTCTTTTACCTTCTTCAACATTCCACTACCGCTCAATACACCTTTCATCCATTTTTCCTGCCTCCATAGGATTTCTCTCAACAAACCCCTCTCCTCACCCACCATCTCCAGTACTTCCTCATTTGTTTTACTTTCGGTCCATTTCACCTTCTCCATTCTTCTCCACACCCACATTTCAAAAGTCTCCAATCTATGTCTATCCTCCTGCTTCAGTGACCACGTTTCCGCGACGTACACAGCTACGCTCCATATCAGAGTTTTTACGAGTCTTGTCTTAACATCCCTACTTAACGTCCTCGTCATCAATTCCCTCCTCCTTGAGAAAGCCTCCTTGAGGAAGCCTCCTTGGCTAGCGCAATTCTTCTCCTTACGTCCCTACCACTTCGACCGTATTGGTCCAAAACACTTCCGAGATATGTAAACTGTTCTACCTGCTCTATTTTTTCCGCGCCTATTTTTTAAAATTTAGCTTAGTCTTTTTCTTTCTGGAAAATCGCATAACCTTTGTTTTATTAATATTGATCTTCATCCCATATTTATCGCACTGAACCTCCAATTCACTCAGCAATGGTTGCAACCCCTTGGCTGACTGACTGAGCAACTAATGCTTGGTCATCAGCAAACCTAACCGATTTTACGAATTCCCCTCCGACTTTCTTTCCTACCTCCAGTTCTTCCCATGCCTCTTTAATCATTTCCTCCACATATACGTTGAACAGCACCGGTGACAATGGACAACCCTGCCTTACCCCTCTTCCTAACACTGCCAATCCGGACTCTCCGTTCCCCACTCGCACCTGAGCAGTCTGAGACATGTACAGGTTGCGGATCAGTCTCCTGTCCCTCCAATCCAATCCAATTTTCTGCAATACACGCATTAATTTTTCCCAATTCACTCTATCAAACGCTTTTTCGAAATCTACGAAACAGGCAAATACGTCCTGGTTGTATTCTATATTCCTCTCGATTAGTGATCTCATTACTGGAATGGCATCACGCGTACCTCTTCCTTTCCTAAACCCAAACTGATCATCCCCTAAGTAATCATTTGCCTTACTCTCTATCCTTTTGTGGATGATCCTGAGAATAACTTTAGCTGCGTGGAATATCCATTAATATATATATACATATATATAAATACGTGTATATATAATGGATATATATAATGATGGTCTAGTCGACACAAACACAGAAACACATAAAAGAGGGACTCACTGGGTCTCGAATTTTCGGTGGTGCAACACCTTTCTCAAGAGGAGTTAGGAACTGAATTATTCTGCATGTCCGTGGGATTTTCAAAAAAGTGGCAAAAGTGTTATATATATGTATTTATCTTTGATAGTAAAAATTATGTAGGTGTCCACATGAAAATTGATGTTGGTATTAATCCAAATGAGATTTGTGTTTCCTGTGATGCCTTAGAAACAAGATGTTCAAAAATCATTATTTTTGGTTTTCTTTAACATTTGTTGTTCCACTCTGTCCAAAAGTTCGCACAAATGATTTTCTGCGATAATGTGAGAAAAATATTGGTTATATTTGAAACCTATTAACACTAGGAAGCAAATGTTGGTGTAGTATTCGAGCGTGCAAAGACCAAAGAAAGATGATTATTTCAGTTGGATAAGAGTGAAAAAACCTCAACGCGTAGGCAGTCCTGCAGGAATTACGGATCTTGTGGTCGCTGAATGAAATTTAACGAATGCCTGAGGTAGTAATGAATGAACCCTTATCGTCTTTTCCTAAACATGAACCCTCTTACTATTTCGAGGTCGGGCGGAAAGTCGATATCGGAGCGATTAACAAAGATCAAATCTCAGTCAGAGCGTGGTCACAAACAATTAAACCTGTTTCCGAGTCCCATCGATAAGAGTCATCTACCAATGAGTGAGAAATCACTTTCGGTCGCTCATTAATTATCGTCCCCTTGATGATTTATCAACACCCCGTGCTTGCCCTCCCCGGCGATCTTTGTCTGGGTGAGTGCCCCGAATTTCAAAAAGGGAAGCCTCAACACTTCATCCCCATAATTATTTCCGGCTGAGTCACGGTGGTCGGCGAGATTAATGACACGCAAATGGGCACGCGATGACCAGACACGTCAAGCTCAAGTCCTCGGAGAAAGATCAATTCAGTTCGATCAAATTGCGGCTGGGAACTCGTTCGCCGATAATTAGGAAAATTGTTTTTCCGTCCTATTTTGACGTCTGTTTACATCAAGAGTCGATGCATTTGTTAAATCGGGTGGATTCCCGGAAAGTAATAATATATTCCGATTCTTCTCGCGGCGGAAAATTTTTCGGTTGTCGATTTCAATCGATTTGGCCGGCATTGGATATCTTCCAATATCGCACGATAAATGCAATTGGAAATAGAACATATTGAACTTTGCCCGTTCAAGTCTCGTTTCGATACGGATTCGAACTCGGAAAGTGCACCCGATGTTTATTTGTAACCTTAAGGGAAAACAGAGGAGGAAAATAACTGTCCCATATAATATGAAGATGTTTTTAAGACCGCACGACGAAGTTAGTAATTTTGAATCATTCTAACGAGATAAATTTTTCAATCAATTCAATTTCAAATTCGTTCACCCTCCTTCTCGACGATTATTGCGACATTTGTTTTCAATTAAAGAATTAGTAATTATAGTCCTGCATTATTTTCGTGCATAGTTTCTCTTCCGGAAAATAATTTATCAGTGGTCAGTGTATTTAAAATATTGACCTTCGCTTTGATAGATGTTATTTTTTCGTAAAAGTCCTCTATCGGAGTGAAATATAAATTAACTGATGTGCAGGGGGCCCTCAAGGTTCACAAGAATGCTTTCCTGCAGGCCTTACTGTCAAGGAGAGCGCCATCCAGGGGCACCAGCGGCACCCTGGACCACTCTTAGACCGCGCCGGTTGAGGGCTCATGGGACCAAAGTCTGCGAGTCTAATGTTGCTCCAAAGCACTTCGTCCTTCGTCGGCAATAGAAAACACTTCTTGGCACTGTTCACAAGTGACTTATTACTCTTGTCTTGACCTTAATGAATTCTGGATATCCTTTCTCGAAATTCACCAAACTTGCACTTTCTTCTTGACATGGTTATTAAGTTATTAAATAAAATTGGCAATTTTCCACAAAAAAATAAAAAAAATATTAATACGACCGGTTTCGATGCAACTACATCATCATCTGGTGATGGTACCAGATGATGATGTAGTTGCATCGAAACCGGTCGTATTAATAAATTTTTAATTTTTTTGTGGAAAATTGCCAATTTTATTTATTCATGTTATTCCACCATATCACGCCTGAAACGTCTCTTTTTATGGTTATTAAGCTTCTAAAATAATTTGAAATATGAAATAAATATTCGTAAAAATGAAAAGGCTCAAAAATATTATTTATCAAGAAAGGAAGTTATATGTCCTGCAAGTTTTGCATAATTGATATTATAATATGATTATTTGATTTTAAAATTACATAAAATCATAGGAATCTTAAATAATCCAACCAGTTTCTTTTCGTTGAAAAAATTCACAGACGATATGATGACGAATTAACTACCAACCATTGACATTTTGGCTGTGGAATAGGCATGATATGTTACTGATAGAGGTGGAATGTTCAGAGATATGATGATTCAATCGTTAAATTTTGAAAAGTGGGGAAACAACGCGAGAAGTTCAGAAAGTGTGATTGGAAAAAACAATTGTAGCGCGGAACGAATATCAAAAGCATCGATCAACTCAAGAAAATCTTCAAATCACTCGATGACGTCAGCATTCATCAATCGTTTACTTTTTTCCAGAGGCTATACTAGTTAAAATTAGCGAATTAAATAATAGAGTTCCTAGTCCGTAATCATAATGTTTCGAAAAGAGTTCTAGGAACCTACGCACTCATCTCCAGTTTTGGCGGTGATGACAGTACTTATAATTGGGTTAAATGTGAGCGTGACACTAAATGAATGGAATAATAAAATTGTAATGTTTAACTCATATATTCCAGAATATATATTAAGACTCTTTTCTTCTAATTTGAATGCGGAACTGTTCAGTGACATATTTTTGAAAAATAAATGTGACTTAAGCGCGTCATACCTAAGTGATAGGCGGTAGGAAAGGATAGAAAATATATCCTAGCGGCCATTAAACGTAATAATTCCGATGCAATGTAAATTGCTGTTCTAACTCGGAGAAGACAGTGGTATTAGGTGGGAAATAACGACACAATCTAGAATTCTTGAAGCATGCCTTAGTGTAAGAGCGCAATGAAAAGAAAGGGTACATTTGCACCTCTTACAGAAGAGTATATAATGAGCTCTGAAAGAGTACATGTACACATTAAAGAGTATGTATGGTCATCCTAACCACACAAGATAGCTATCTGGGGTAGAGAAACCTCTGCAAATTCATTCCACTTCCATGATTCGAACCTAGAGCATCGGGGCGAGAAGCCAGGACAGAAGACACCCCATTAAACCGTCTTAATTATAAAATAGATCAGTACCCTCAAACTTGAAGTAATTATATTCCTGCGCTTCTTACGATAAAAAAAATTTAAAAGGGTCAACAAAATATTCGGAATTTATTAAGGAAAGAGTAATCGAATGATAAATTAAAACCAGAGGACCAACGAAACTAATGTCATGTGGATCATATACATATACATACCTGTAAACGAGGACTCATGGCAATGATTGAAAAAAATCAAATTTGGGGCATTGTATTATGTGAAGTTTTATTTTCCGTGAAAAATGCAGATCAATGAGCGTCCGAATGAAAGAACATCAGAGAGTTGCGGAGAAAAAAAACAGTTCAGCTTATCCGCCGTCTCCGACCATGCGTAGAGCGAACCAGGGCATGGCATCAAATTTATCGAAGCGCGATAAATAGGAAAAGAGAGACGATAGTACTATGCTACATTGATAAGGGGGGCAATCGAGTTAGTAAATCGATCGATAAAATGGATATCCATTACACAGCGCGTGGAAAAGAGTCATTCGGCCGCCAACCAATCAGAAGACAGCGATGGGACGGGACGGCCTTATAAAGACGACGATAGTTGCGTCAAACTTTTACCGCCATCGCTTCTTCTTTGTAGCTTCTTTCTTTTGTTGCTCTTTTTCCACGAATAGGAGCTTCTCCTAATACGGGGTTTCCGTTATGTTTTGTTGATTTTTTCAAAGTCTATTAATTTCCGTCGTGAAATTTCACATTCTGGGATAAAATAATGTTTAAAAAATTATGTGAGCGAAATTGCACAACATTTTTCGAAAGTACAGGGTGCGCCAACTTAACTTCCTTTTTTGTCAAGCAAAACCCCCTGAAAAAAGGAAGTTATGTTGCCGAACCCTCTTCCACTGCGGTTGGGAGACTGCGACTGACGGGAAATTCGGCTGATGCAATGAATCAACGCTCCAACAGTAATACGAGATTTGGCGAAGGTGCATCCCTTTGCTATACATGTATCAAAGGGTAATGAACAGAAAACGTTTTATGAAAGGTAAAAACTAAGTAAATATAATGTATGTAGATGCGTTCATTTTTGATACCTTTCGACTTTAAAATTGTAATCCTTCACAGGCTCCTCTTGGAATCGTAGTAGCTTTATAGTTGTTCCTACTGTCTCTTTAGATGTCCTAAAACTAGTATAATATGCCGAATCCATTCATGTCTGTCATATGAGGAAACACCAAGCATTTTCCGTTGAAAAAAGGTCTTTGAAAGCTATGGCTACAGTATCTCCTGAGAAGCCACTGTTTTTTAATTCAAAATAATGACAATATCATGCATGTCGCTAGAGTTTTACTGTGCGTTGCTTGTAAAAAAAATCCAGATTTATTTATGCCTAACTCATTCGTACATACACTCTTTCACTCGTGGAAAAGACAATATACGAATTTACGTGTGCACATTTATTTCAAATCTTGTGCTGTATCTAGGAAAGGTCACCATCACTCTCTTTCAATTGTTTAAAAAAATGCCAATGACTATGAAAAAATACACAGTGAATTGGTTTAAAACTGAACTTAGAAGCTGTTATTAATCAAGTGCGGATGAGTTTTTGAGTGATAATGTGTTAATGTCGGCTGTGTTACATGTAAGGGAGGTATATGTAGTGCGTCATTGTGGTTTTCTAGATTTGATTTGGTTCCAATTGCTGTGAATAAATAGTCGCTGGGGCGGTTTATACTTGGTTCAGTTAGTTGCTGAAGAAATGTACCGAAATGTAGGCCTAAATCTACTTAGCGTAATCTGGAAATTGGACATTATCGGTCTATAGAATATGGATGACCATAAATGGCATATTTTTTAAACTTTCGATGGTGTAATTAGACTATTAGAACTCGTCAAACATGTGTAAAATAGCGTTAAACCGGAACTCGAAATTTGTTTGGAAATTATGGTACAAGTCTATGCGAACTTATTTTTATAATTGCACCAAAGTAGACTTTTCTGCCAAGGCTCTTTGAGATAATTTCATGTGCATAAAATATTTATCGAAAATCCAACATCTCAATGTACTCGTATTTCACCTGCTTTTATCGCCGAGTAATCAAAGTTTTGTGTGAACGTCGTAATGGCTCGGCAACATTTAGTACTCTGTCTCTTTTTGGTGCACGTTGAACAATATCTGCCACCCGGTGAAAAATATCTGCCACTAACCTACCGTAAACCTCCCCCTGAGAAAACGGCATGATGGAGAGTTTTGCTGTGGGTGGGTCAAAGACATAATATATTGGCGGGACGGGGATTCCGAACGGAGATGTGGCTCTTACGTAGCACAGAAAACGGATCATATGATGTTGAAGGTACGGACGGAATCGAAGGAATGGTAAAGGAAATCGATGAATAGAACGTCAGCCTGCTAGCAGATGAGGAAATTTCGAGACGAGTAATTCTTTTATCAACTAACAGGGAAGTATTTTAAATCAATGGGGTCAGACTCCTTTGCGGCCACCTAACTGAGGAACAGACGCGCACGCGTAGTTGCGTGCGCGTGTATGTTTTATGCGATTTCCCAAAAAGAAAAGTGCTAAGCTAAACAGTAACATAGGAGGGAAAAAAATAGAGCAGGTAGAACAAACAGTTTGCGTATCTCGGAAGTGTTTTGGATCAACACGGTCAAGTATAGCGACGTAAGGAGAAGAATTGCGCTGGGCAAAGAGGCTTTCACAATGAGGATGGAGTTGATGACAGGGACTTTGAGACGGGAGGCAAAGAAAAGATTTGTCAAAACTTTCATATGGAGCGTAGCTATGCACGGCGCGGAAACGTGGCCACTGAAGCAGGAGGATAGACGTAGATTGGGGGCTTTTGAAATGTGGGTGTGGAGAAGAATGGAGAAGGTGAAATGGACCGAAAGTAAAACAAATGAGGAAGTACTAGGGATGGTGGGCGAGGAGAGGGGTTAGTTGGGAGAAATTCCAAGGAGGCAGGAAAATGGATGAAAGGCGTATTGAGCGGCAGTGGGATGTTGAAGAAGGTAATAGAGGAGAGAATGTTAGGCAAACGAGGAAAGGGCAGGAACAGGATAGGGATATTGGACGGGATGAAGGGAGGAAAGAAGTACTCAGAGATGAAGAGACACCTGATGTAGAGTAGGTTATTGGATTGGGTTTTGTTTGGAGTCACAAAATATTTATTTGGTAGTTGTGTCCATCCAAAAAACCTACCTTAACCGGTAGATTACCTAGTTTTTTAAATCAATAAGAAAATCAAAGGTTTGCCTGGACCGCGGTGAGTCTACTCTAATATTCACACTGGCGTTTCTAAGAGTAACAACGATTCATTGCACTGTACTCCGGAGTTAACACACACTCGAAGGCTATCTGTAATGGCACATTATGGACTAGTTTTGTAAGGTAAATGATGACATGATGCATGCGTGAGGGAATGAGGTTTATGTTCATAGAATTTCCCAGAAACTTCTTCGAAATTTCAGCTTGGAGAAAAATTAATTGAATGCTGTGAATGTAGGGGCGATGTAGTGAAACTGCCGAGACTAGATCTTGTCCCATTCAAGAGGGCTACAGCCCGCTGCGGTTGGTGGCTTCTGATAGTCCCTGCATAATCTACCAACCACAAAGGAACTCGTGAGCATGTTGGAATTTGAGAGATTCACTTCAGTAATGTGTAAATTTATCTAGCTTGTACGTTTATATCACGAAGCAAAGTAAGCCGAACATCGAAATATTCACTAGCAAGAAGGAACTTTTACGGAAGGGTTACGAGGAATTTTCGTGTCAAGGACAACTCGTCATTGAGGGTAGAATGTTTACTCGTATGAAGTGATGTATAATGAAATTGCCAATCATCCAAGTGAATAAGTTTTAAGCTAAATCAATTTAATATCTTAGATGCGTACCTTTTTATGTACGAATATGTTTTGAAGTTAATTATTTTTGTTCCTTTTTTCTTTACAGTCATTTTGGACGGGCTCGTTATATATAACTCGACCCATATATATAACTACGTTATATATATGGGTCGCGGTGGTCCAGTGGGTAGAGCGTTGGACTACTGAGCGGAGGGTCCCGGATTCGATTCCCGGGCAAGGCACTCTGGGCACCTACAGCTCCACCCAAGCTAGTTGATTTTTCGGGTACCAGATCTTCCTGGGAAACAATAACCAGCACAGGGAAAGGAACTGGCCCCCCCTACCCTGATGAATATTCACACGCCGTCGGGCTTAGTACATGGGTGAGCTCTACCATCACCTACTAAACCGACCTTCGGGTTTATTACTGCGTATATATAACTTAGACAGTAACACACAGCACGAGAACACATAAAAAGAACACTCACAATAATATCTTGATATTTTCGACGGACTCGAACTCCGTCTTCTTCGGAAGATAAGATATGACTCATGAGTCATATCTTATCGAGTCCGAGTCCGGGTTCGAGTCCGAGTCGAAATTATCAAGATACTATTGTGTTCTTTTTATGTGTTCTCGTGCTGTGTGTTACTGTCTAAGTTTTTTATTCAACACTTCCGTGTTACTTCGAAGAAATCATCTATCTGATCAACTATCAAATCTGGAAATGGCGTTGAAAAGGAGAAAAAGGATTTGAAATTTTTATGTTATTACGGCGGCAAGGTAACATTTTTTCCTACTCCAAATCTGCTGCAATTTCAGTACTGTCGCAATGCGCACTTTCCTCCCGTATTCTATCCGTATGAATGAACCTCCGCCGAAAGTGCTGAATTCCGCGTGCTTAGTTGTCCGGGGTCGAGAACTAAGGACAAAAACAAGCCTTCAGGGCCAGTGCACAGTGCTTAGATAGACTCCCATGCTCCTCATCATCATTTGTTAGTCTAGCGCTTTGGGTAAGTTTTGAATGGACACAAACTTAAACCGAAACTAAAAATCCTAGCATCGCCTAGCATGACACACCACGCTCACCTCTCCTCGTCTCCCGCTTTGTATTTCCAAAGTTCCTTGTACTCAACATCGTCCAAACATTACAAGTCTTCTGTTTCAGTTCTTCTCTGTCTTCTTCTCTGCTGCTACCATCTGTTCCGCTTCGCAATGATTTCGCGTGATGACCACCGCGAAAGCAAAATACAATGAATCAAGTCCTTGAACCCTGAAGTCTGGGTTCATATTAATATTAGGCTCTTCATAAGTTCTTGGGATAGATAATTTGCAGTGGTTTATCGTTGAATTCATCAAAAGTGTTCTTAACGTGACGCCACCCTTAATGGCCGCCCAACTGAGATCAGACGCCTTTGCAGCCTCCTCACATAGGAGCAGACGCTGCGCGGACTATCTTCCGTCTGGCTCCTACCATTAGACCAATCTGGCATGATTGACCCTACCAGGAGCAGTTATCATTGCTTCCTCCAGCACAGCTCTCCGTGTAATTAGAACGCACCAGCCCTGCCACCACGTCGAGGTAATAGTCAATGGGGAGGGACTTCCATGTTGTGGGTGACATACAAAGACTACTATCAATATGGTGTTTTGCTTAACTATAATTTCTTTTTCTTGTTACATGGTTTAATGTAATTAGAAACTTTTATTTGTTCATCAGTCGGATTTTAGAATCTACAAAACACTTCAACGGTAATTTTTGAAAAATAAACTTATTCATACATATGTATAGCTGTTAGAATTTGAGTAACTTGGTTGTTTGTCTTCATAGCTTTTAAATACTCAGCGTTGCTCAATTTGAAAAGGAAATAATGTTTCTTACTTATTTCTTATAATGAATTTATTGACTCTTTTAAAATATAGCGATATTTTATAAAATGCAGCGATTTTCTTATAATTTCATGACGTTAACCGCTTTATAAATTGTGGAAAAACAACTTGAAAAATTGACAACGTTTATGTAAATATCCTGGAA
Organism: Hetaerina titia; assembly: GCA_037158775.1. Classification (NCBI taxonomy): domain Eukaryota; kingdom Metazoa; phylum Arthropoda; class Insecta; order Odonata; family Calopterygidae; genus Hetaerina; species Hetaerina titia. Next base: position 131,768,771 of record CM073768.1, read on the forward strand.
ATGCCCTGTAATTTTGTCCTTGGAATTTTGCGCCCCCCGGAGGCCAGTACCGTACTGGAGGTTCAGAAGATGCGTCACAGACAAGTTGTAAGTCAGAGTAGGTTATACGGACAATTCATGAACAGTGAAGATTGCTCCCACTCATACGAATGATATAATTATGCAAATATTTGCCTGAAAGTATTGATCAAGAATCTTTCTGCTCTCAAGTTGCCCATTCTCGACGATATTTGAAGGATCGAGAGAATGGCAATTTTGCGAAGAAAACTGATTTTTTCCATTGGGACTGCAGCAAAAGTGGCCAGCAACAATAACCATACCTGACCAGGCTAATAAAATCAAGGCCTGAACATAAAAAACCCAACATCTCTGATCGCCGTGGTTCGTGAGGTAAAAGCGTCACGAGATCGTTTGGATTCGTTATCGTTTCATAGTCATATGTCCTCCGAGGATATTTTTCATTCTATCGATTGAATTGGTGGCGTCGTGAGGCCTTCCGTTACTCTGAATACATTCCTCGGTTGTCTTATTTTTTTGGGAGAAAGGAGATCTGAAAGACATAACTACGCCTTCCTTTTTTGAACAATCACTTGAATTAAAATTTTATATAAATTATAACATAATAAAGAATAAATTTAAAAGCTAATGGAGGACCAAAGGGTTCAGTACTGAGATATATGTTTCCCCAGAGGAAGGTTTGGCCACCGAAAATTCGGAATACGTTAGTTTCATTTGTATGTGTTTTTGTTCGCTAACCCTACCTAGCTTCTCCTTTTAAACGACCGTCACTGCTAGTATTTTCATTATTTTCCTCTATTTCCCTTTCGACGGCCGTGGTGAACTTTTCTCTTGCGCTCTTTTTTTCCAGTATCTTTGTGTGTGTGTATATACTGTATTTTTTAGGTAATCTACCGGTTAAGGTAGGTTTTTGGATGGATACAACAATCAAATAAATATTTTTTAATTCCAAACAAAACCCAATCGAGCAACCTACTCTACATCAGGTCCCTCTTCATCTCTGTGTATTTCCTTCTTCCCCTCATCCCGTCCAACATCCCTATGCGCGGAAACGTGGTCACTGAAGCAGGAGGATAGGCGTAGATTGGAGGCATTTGAAATGTGGGTGTGGAGAAGAATGGAGAAGGTGAAATGGACCGAAAGGAAAACAAATGAGGAAGTACTGGAGATGGTGGTTGAGGAGAAGGGTTTGTTGAGAGAAATCCTATGGAGACAGGAAAAATGGATGAAAGGTGTATTTAGCGGCAGTGGGATGTTGAAGATGGTAATAAAGGGGAGAATGTTAGGCAAACGAGGAAAGGGCAGGAACAGGATAGGGATGTTGGACGGGATGAAGGGAGGAAGGAAATACACAGAGATGAAGAGGGACCTGATGTAGAGTAGGTTGCTCGATTGGTTTTTTTTGGAATTAAAAAATATTTATTTGATTGTTGTATCCATCCAAAAACCTACCTTATCCGGTAAATTACCTTAAAAAAAAATTCCATCCCAATTGTATAAAAGCATGACAAAAAGCTCCACCGTCGAAGCTGACCCTCGATTTCATACAATTTCGTTGTGCCTATTAACATGTACCCATGAACCTCTGTATGTGCTTGTGAAATGGTTTCATATGATACATTTATAATTTCTTGGATGTATGTAGCCATTGGTGTCAGTGTATTTTGAATTTTTTTCAATTTAGCTTACGAGTCTCTGCAGATTGTGCGTCAAATCGGCATTGAATTAAACCTAAAGGACGATAAATATTTAACTGGTTTCAAATGTATTCGTTCTCTCAAAGGAGCTGTTATAATGCGGCGGAAATACAAGCGTACGAGATGCTTTCGTGAAACGTATTTTTCGCTCCACAAGAGGTGTGTGCAGTGTTTGAATAAGATTCTGAGGAGTTCGTGGGAAAGGCCCAAGTGGATTCGAAACATTTCACGCCGATTAGAGAAGCATGAAGGGGAAGTTTGCTTGCTGAGGTAAGCGCGTAATTGTGTAACCCTTCAGTGACGGCAGGCTGGCTGGTGGATTTTGACAATTGGCCATCGCCACCACGCTGCTCACGGTACAGAATCGTGATGCAAGCAGTCGTAGTTGGAGAAGTCGTAGTCGTGACGTGGCAGTCTGAAGGCCAACCACTCCCCGTTGACGCACACCTTAGCTAGGTGTGAGAGCATGGGGGTTCCACTCTATAGCTGTTGGGAGGAAGGATCGGGGGGGACTGTCATTTCATTTTGAATGCTTTCCATTCATGCTTCTGCGCAGCGCAGATCGTGTTCCATTCGCTTCTGGTCCTGTGCACACCTTAGTCCTCTTCAAAGCGCACCCTAAGCTTGTTTCGTCCGCGCTGCTAAAAATTTGGCGTCGATTGCAAGTTCGTCTGCTCTGGTAGGTAAAGCATTTGTATTGTCCTAAAGATTATACGTCTGATAGGCAAGACATCGTGTTTTCGTGAAGAATTTTCTTTTCGCTGTGATAGAAAAAGTCAATTAGAGAATGCCATTTCTTCATCTACTGAACAACCACGTTGTAATTTTCCTCGCATAAGCATTTCTTCATGCCATTCGTATTAACGTTTCGACTTTGGTTATCAAGAATTGCACGAGGCCCAGCATTTAATTTTTTAAAAATTAAAACCATGAGTTCACTACCTTTGTGAATTAAATGTGCATGATGAAAAAAAATCAGTGCCTAAAATACCGTGAAATGCCAGTTTCACGGTATTTTTATTTCATATACGTCCCGCGATGTCTTGAATTACATCATACATGGTGCTTAAAGAAATATTTGCGTAAGTACAATTAATTTCAACTAAAAATATCATCTATCTTCACGATACTCTTTCATGCAATCATGTGAATATGTATTAAATTTTAAAAGTTATTCCATTGATAACATTCCATAATACGAATATGAATCATCCCATGCTTAATTGTATAACTTTGATTTTGTAAATGGGTTGTGGCAGCTTTATTAGCGGTATAGGGATCGAGTGGGGAACTTCTTGGCTCAATGGAGAAGAGGCCAACATTTTGGGATAATACAACTCATGACTTACGGGACCTTGTTTTCCATGTGAACCTGAGCTCTCTTTTTATTTGCATTGTAAAAGTTTTTAGTATCGATAGAAATAATAAAAGTTTAAGTTTACTGGTATGTGTACCTCAAGCTAGAAACAAATTCAGTAACATGCATAGTAGGTACAAAAATGTGTGGACACTATGTGTGGGTCCCAATGTTTCAGAGCAAGAGCCTTTGAAATTCATGTACTTCAATGGAATGGAAATATTTTGACACCGTGATGGAGTACAGGCTCTATTGTTGAAGGAGTCTTACTTACTTACTATGGTACAAACTTGTGTCAGCCTGTACTCGTAAGTCAATCAATCCAGTTAGAATGTCCTCCTTCGCCCTCCGTTCAGCCTCCCACTTCTACCTCATATCAACCATCTGTTTTCCCAAGTAGGCACCCATCAAATTCACTCAAGGCACCATCAGGGTTCAGAACAACAAAAAGGAAAAGGCCAAACCATTGCACTGGTTCGAGCATATCAACTTCAAGGATAAAATCAGAAACTCGGGGGTTGGAACATTGGAGACAATCAGAAGATAGAGGAAGGAAAAGAGGGGAGAAGTTTTTTTTTAAATAAAGAGATTGAGATATTAAAAATGGGAAATGAAGAGCATAAGGATTGGAAGACATCACTAACGGAGAGTAAAATGATGGATCGAAAGAAAATTGAGGAGTACCTTGAAAGGATGTAGATGGAGAGAGGAAAATGTAATCCCATGGAAAACCTAATTTCTACTTAGGATTGATTATAACTCTCATCCACGATAAGCAAAAGTCACATTTCTTCCCATCTTCACAAGTTTTTAATATTTACACTTGTTTTTACATGCGAACCTAGACTATTTAATATTTGTTCATCACCATAGTTGTGCAATTATAAGACCTTTGTGCTAGAGGAAGAGGAAATGTCTCATCTGGCCCAGTTACAGTACCCTTGGACTAGTTGAGCAAATACACTAATCGCAATCAGAAACATGCGTGAATGATGGTAATCAGGCATGAATTTTCAAAGGATATAGTCTGTGGAAAACATCTACTCCGAGGTTGAGTTAACTCCAACTATATTTGCAATTCACCGTTTACGATATATTTGTCTCTACAGGTTTTACATTTCCAGTTTCGCGGGACGAGTAGCACACGAGGCGTTCCATTCAAATGTACCCGTTTGGGCTTGTTCACGCTGATCTGCGCATCCGGAATGGAAAGCATCCTGTTTCCTTTCGGAAGGGGTATTGCGAAAGGGGTACGGAATGGAAGCTGATCATTTAAAAATAGCGGAAGACTTACAGTTGAACTGAGTAAATGAAAAGTTGACGATTCTGGACTTTCAACACAGCTTTAGGTACGGAACACCCAAAGGGAATTCGGGAGAAATTTAAGTAAGGTCTATCAGTGCATTACTTCAACCCCTAAATAAAACAGCTTCTGGCTTAACTTAGCGGAAAATCTTCATATTGACATAAAAATGAAACAACTTGGCTTTTCCGCTTAAAATTTTTAGTCTCACGACCTAGGTTTCGTTATAGTATAACATCATCAGGTGAACCTGATGATGTTATATTATGAACTGTTTCATTTTTATGTCAACTTTAACCCATAGTTCCGCCAAGTAAAAATGATGATCACCTCGTATCACTACAAAGACAAAAATAATTATTTGTAGTTGAGTTCCGATTTTCCTTTTCTTTTTGAAGCTTTCCTTCTTCGTACATAATAATTACATAATATTCAATGTCTCGAATTCCACGGAGGTGAATGACTTGCAATTCTTTTACATTTCTCCATTCTCAATGATGCGTTAAAAGGACTAATAACAGAATACCCAATAAAGAATATCCATGTAACTCTACATCAATGATGCTTTAGCCCACATCATTGCACAAAAATCGCTTTCTTAAAAAATCCGCAAGAGATAAACCAGAACAGAGTAAAATAAAAAGTTAACGAATCTGTTATTGATTTAAAAAACACAATAATTGTCCAATGCTCTCGCAATTTGAACGTATCACCCAAAACTAAATCGGTGCTGTCCAAATTAGACTAGCCGTACCCAAGGCGTGAAAGACGACGAATGGAACATGTCTACAGCGGACTGCCCCATGGTTCAGTACTGTCTCCGTTATGCTTTTCTGTCAATATGAGAGAAATTTCAAACCTAAATGGTTACAGCACTGTTAACTATCACAGCAGGAGGCAATAAATAAATTTGACGAAGATATAATCAGAACATGGTTATGGGGGAACCTCAAATAAAACTTGCGTCGATATTCTGAAAACTAAAGCGATTATCAGCGGAGACATGCAATATATTTTAAAACCAGCTGTTTCATGAGTTGAATCACACTTCTCTTCCTTGGGTGTGATCGCGTGTGATTTTTGATGCGAATGACGGAATAATTGGGGGGTCACTGGCGATGAAGGATTATTTTCGCAAGCACTGTTTGTGCGTGTCACTGGTTCACGAGGGATTGAAACCGACGGAGCAGGTGCGCATACCTAGTTTAGTCTTTTGTCTGTTAACCTTTCATTTCTCATTTATTTCAGTACTATTAGCGGGCCACTGATTGAAAAAGGCGTTAATCATGTAAAATCCCTTATGCGTTTTATTATGTAAACCCAGAGCTTTCATCAGGAGTTTTCTTCTGAGTTAGGGCAATGCTTTTCTTTTGATGGGCCTTGGAATTAGACTTCATCGTACACCCAACTCCTAGTCTGCCTGACACCAAATATCCCCAAGTCCTATTGCACTCTAACACCCTGAGCACGTGTTGATAGCGACTTACGAGGACAACACTGCCGCACAAATCCAATTGTGAGACTGTGCGAAATCTACGTCTACATAATACCCCGCAAGCCGTCGCAGGGATGTGTGGCAGGAGGGTGTAGGTCACCAGCCGTTGTGCATATATTCCCACTTTTTCATCAGGCACCCCGCGATCCACCAAAAACCGCGTGGAAAGGGGGCGACCGAACACCAATCATTCAACATCCCTACATGCATTACGATTATGACATGTTTAGCAACTATACCTATGCCTACGCAAAGAGGACTAGAAAAAAATTAAAAGAGCTCAGGGGCACATGCCATTCAGACACTTATTACCGGTTAGTATTCTGCACATTCCGGACGGACAATTAATTCACAAATACAATAGAATTTATCACCATATAATATAAATGTAGTTATTCACCTTGTGTAGGTGAATAACTACATTTATATACATACACCCACCTGGCACAAGGGCGTACGGCGGGGATTGCAAGGATGCCAAACTTGGGAGAGCGTTTTGTGGGAATTTAATCATGCATATCCCTATTTTCGACAGCGTGTACCTATTATTTTCTAAGGGGTTCCTCCTTTTATTACTGTCGGGAATAGTGCGCGGGAAAAACGAATTCTTGGATCTATGAGTTCGACAGCCTAACTCCCTAATTTTGTGACCATTGTCCACCATGCCAATGTAATTAGGAGACCTAATTATATATCCAATGTTGAATGAAAACCAAATGCATTATATCTTTGTAATAATTTTAATCTAGCTTTCTCATATCTAAAGATTCCCACCCTAGATTCTGCATTAAATGAGTGACGCTTTGTGTCCTTTGGTACGAGTTTTTTTTAAGAACCTAGACCCTATTGTACCATATTAAATTCTTTTACTAATGTTTTTTGAAATGGATCCCAAACCCTCACAGCATACTCACGTGAGGTCTTGCTAAAGCAAAATAGCACCTTTTGATCACTTTTTCGTCGCTACACTTTCCGACTGTACGTCTGACGAATGACGACTCCTTCTAATTCATTATTTTTCTCTTTTCCTTTATTTCATTCATTCTATTATTTTCCCACAGGCAAATATGATTCCATATATTTATTGGTGGTTAACATCTATTAGTACATGGGTATATATATAATATTATATATATTATATATATATATATTATATATATATATTATATATATATATATATATATATATATATATATATATATATATATATATATATATATATATATAAACCTCGTCGCAATTATGCAATTGTCCTGGTGGCAACGGTCAAGTCTGATGTCAACGGTCACTCTTACAATGCACATGCATACATGCACACACTAGAAGAACAGATATGAGACAAAATGCTCTTATATACAATGACCCTTTTAGATTACCAACCGCTCATTTACCATCCCACAAGGGTTAGGTTCACACCATACCTACAACGCTCCGACCATCGCCGCACTCCATAATCACGCACTCTTCAATTTCATATACCGTTCAAAATCATGCACCGTTAACCCATCATCCACTTTTGCAATACAACTTTTCACGCCGTCCCCATCACGTAAAGAACAATATTTTAAGAAGTACAATAGTATAATAATCACTGATAAATGAAGTTTATCAAACAGTGACTGCTTTAAATTTATTCTTAAAATTCCTAAAATTGGATGGGAAGGGCTCAAACAAACTTCCAGGCAGCTGGTTCCATTCAACAATAGTTCTGTTTGAAAAATAGTAATTTTTTCTTATTTGCTTTTTGAGTTCTTATTTTTATTTTAAAATTGTGGTTTTTTCCCAAAAAGTTCGGTTTTTCTATTTCTTTCCCTAAATCTTCCCACGCTTCTTCATTTTTAACAATTCTATGCATCGCACCTCCTTTCTCTCCTACGAGTATTTTTCAAACTCTTCCATTTCAGTATATCCAAAATTTCCGTGACACTCTGTTCTTTTGTACATTCCGAATACATATCTTACTGCCTTTCTTTGAACTTTTTCTGTCTTTTTAATATGTCCCCCATGTCCATATGGATCCCATACAATGGACGAGTATCCTAGGATAGGGCTAATCAGTTCCTCATACGCTTTTTCTTTTGTGGCTACGCTATTTCCTTTTAAATTTCTCATTACCCAATAAAGTACTTTAAATGCCTTCCGTGTCACATGTCCGTGTTGTTATTTATTGATTTAACTACGATTAACTTGTGCGTCACTGACGTAGGAGTTCCTCCTCGCAAACCTTGAGGTGCCTGTGTGATTGAGAGTCACGGAGGTCACGGTGTCCCACAAACCCGAGTGGGAGAGCGTGACTGCGATTGTTGTCTGTGATTGTGTGTTCGAGCCCTCTTCCAAAGGTTATCATTCCAATCTTTGATATTAGCTGTGCAAAAAGTATTGTTTTAGAATTGACGAACGGCTTGCGAACATATTATAATACGAATTTCACATAATCTATTTCGTTTTGTGCCGGAAACAATGATATACGTCCCAATTTTTGCAGAATACAGGGTTCGTCCGGAAAATAAGTGTACTGATTTTTTCCCGCCGCTCCAGGCGCGCCCAACACCGCTCTGACGGGCTGCGATTGGAGGGGGGTATGTTGGCAAGCGACGCTGAAAAAGGCAGTCGGCTCTGAGCTGTGGTGTAGTGAGGAGCTCTGTTAACGCGAACCTCCACGCCCGACCCACGTCACGGAACGCGATGCCGAAGTTTTTGGAGCAGCGTTATTCCATCAAATTTGCGGTAAAGCTTGGGAAATCTTCTACAGAAACTGTCGGTATGATTAACCAGGCTTACGGGGAGTCAGCCATGTCCAGAAACGTGATCTTTCGGTGGCACAAGATGTTCGTGGAGGGCAGAGAAGAGGTCGACGACGAACCACGGCCTGGACGCCCATCAACGACACTCACCGACGAAAATGTGCGAAAAGTTCGCGATGTACTGAACTCAGATCGTCGTCTTAGTGTTCGGATGATAGCAGAGCAGTGTAATTTGCCAAAAACAATAGTGCACGAGATTATTAGGGACCAATTACAGATGCGGAAAATTTGTACAAAGTTGGTGCCGAAAGTGCTCAGTGATGATCAAAGACTCAATCGTTTGGAAATCGCGACACAACTTGCGGATCACTGCAAAAATGATCCACATTTTTTAGAGAACGTTGTTTCGGGTGACGAGACGTGGGTCTTTGAGTACGACCCGGAGTCGAAGAGACAAAGTGCGGAGTGGCACACCCCATCATCACCCCGTCAAAAGAAAGCTCGCATGAGCAAATCTCGGATCAAGGCGATGCTCATTGACTTTTTTGACAAAAGGGGAGTCGTCCACTACGAATTTGTACCTGAACGACAAACTGTAAATGCTGCATTTTACGTCCAAGTGCTCGACAGGCTCCGAAAACGAGTCGCCCGCGTCCGGCCAGCGATCAAAAACATCTGGCGACTGCGTCACGGCAATGCGCCGTTTCACACCGCGCTTGTCGTGTCGGACTTCTTGGCCAAGCACGGCGCGGCAACGCTGCCGCACCCGCCCTACAGCCCGGACTTGGCACCACCGGACTTCTTTCTGTTCCCGAAGATAAAGAGGAGTTTGAAAGGAACGCGATACGGGACTTTGGACGCCGTCAAAGAGGCCGTGACGACGTGTCTTCGAGAGGTTCCCGATGATGCCTTCGCGGGAGCGTTCCAGGAATGGGAACGCCGCTGGAACAAGTGTATCGACTCACAAGGGTCTTATTTTGAGGAATATTAGCTTAAGATATGTAAAAGTGTAATAAATTTTTTTTCCTGAGCTCAGTACACTAATTTTCCGGACGAACCCTGTATGTGAGAGGGAGAATATGGACTGCACGTAATCCGTCTTATTTCAATTGTGGAAGGAATACATATCGATTGATTTTCCATCATGACGAATCTCATGCTAATTGAATGATAACCGCTTTATTAACTTTAATGTTCTTGCGCTCCTTTATCCCCCCTTCCTCAACCACAGCCACCGAGAGTAGACATACCTACCTACCTCTCCATGGTTTACGCCGTGCCGCTTGGGCCCCCTCGCTCCCCCCCCCAGCCGCAGCACGAATGTACTACCCTTTACCCTCACACTCGAGTAGACAGACGTAAGCATGGTCTCCAGTTAGAATGCTCGCTATACGCCTCGGAATATCCCCCCTGGATATGGATACGGGATCAGCAGGGCAAATAATCACAGCCCTCTTGTCGTATTTTCACCTCACGGTGTTCTTTGTCGTGAAGCCTTGTCTGGAAATCCTTGCGGGGCTTCTATTGAGGACCACAAGGATTATTATTTTTCCTAAATGGAGGGCCTCCATTGAAGTAATTTATTTACGGAGGGTGCCCAGTAAAAAAATACCAAGCTCAAGGGACCATATCAACCGGGGTTCTTGTTTTGATCCCATTCTTTCTCCATTTCGATCTCCACGCAGAGAGCGCACGGCTGACGTGGCACGGTGTGGTTTCAAAGCGGAAAAAGTGTGTTCTCCACTCGATGGAATTGGCAAAAGATTATTCAACGGCTGACGTGGGTGCGCGCGCAAGGTTCATTATTCTATTCCATATAATGATACCATCTTATCATATATCACGTGCTTCCATCTACGAGTATTTGATTCGTAAATTGATTAACAGTAAATTTTACTGTAAAATACTAAGGACATGTGAAATTCCTTTCAGGTCGAGTATATTCTTTCTGAGTGGTTGTCAGCTGTATTTAGAACGATGTCAAGTATTATACCCTTCACATAGTACGTTTATTCCATAAATATAGGTATTTTCAGGCAACGTAAACGCCAAAAGAAATTGTAATTACATCACGACACATCTCCATAAATCTATTCCATCCTGACCTGATTTCTGAAACTCTGGTTGGAACAGTGGATGAGCTATTGTTGTTGCTAGCTACATCCGAATATCACGGAGGGAGTCCAAAAAGGGGATGTGAAGAGGGCAAAGGAGCAACACCATGGAGACGAAGGCCAATTATTAAGGCCACAGAGCAGCCGCACACCTAACATAACTGATTTACGCACATCTTAAGAGTGGATTAGAAGTGTTTGGTATGATTAAATTAACATGAACATTATCAGAGAGAGGGAGAGAGATGATTCTGTTTGCTCTTTTTGCAAAAAAAAGCATTTATGTGCACTTACATGCAGTTTTGATTTTCATTATTTTATTAGCCTTCGCGCTTTTCTCTTTCGGGGAAGCCGGGCCAAAATTAGATTTACCTGAAAACGAATCTCCCTGTCTTCTAGGGTCTTTCATCTAATAAACAATTTTAAATTAAAACTGTATTGTGTGTATATGCACGAGGGGGGGGGGTCGCGGTACTCCAGAGAGTAGAGCGTTGGACTACTGACCGAAGGGTCCCGGGTTCGATTCATAAGACCGGAAAAGAAAACAATTCGTTTAACCACATATACTACAACATCCAAGACCAAGGTGTCATCTTATAAAGTCGTCATTAGGACTTAGTAAGTCAAATCATCGCGCCTTGTGCAATTCCTCTCCCGTCTGCGTATGTGGGTCTCCCCATCCCAAAACATGCCTCCCATTATAACACCCCCTTCAACCAGTATTATAGTGTTTCCGTTCTAGCGTCCTTTCCCAGATCCGAAAACCCTATAAAATTCAAAACTATAGAAATGGCATTTATATGGCTTTACAAAACCTCTCAACATCCGGGACTCAATGTCGTTCACTAATAAGAAAGAATTGAAGTGGAAAGGTGTGGAATTGATTCATATCGGAAAGAAAGATACTCTGTTCATCCGCATGCATTTTGCTGTTCGTGGCCTGGGTTTTGACTTACTAAGTCCTGATGACGACTTTGTAAGGTGACACCTGGTCTTTGATATTGTAGTATGTGTGGTTTAACGAATTGTTTTCTTTTCCGGTCTTGCATTAGATCCACATCCTCCCTCTCATTCCTATTCTATCTCCGCTCCCCTCAGGCCTCCCTTTTCCCTTCCCCAACCCTTTCTTTCAACCCTCCTCCGCCACCCGTTCTCCCCTTCCCCGTCCACTTCTCTCTCTCTCTCTCTCGCATACCTCACCTCCCTTATAACAGCAGGCAGTACTACTGTATCTTCTGAGGAAGAAGGAGCTAAATTCCGTCGAAATTATTAAGAAATAACGTGTGCGTGTTGTTTTTATGTGTTCTTATGATGTTTTTTACTGTCCAAATTTTTTATTCAACACTTATCAATGTTTTTAAGAGTCTTTTCTTGACCTCCCTACTTAATGTCCCCGGCATCAACTCCCTCCTCCTTGCCTTGCGCAATTCTTCTCCTTACGTTCCTACTACTTTTACTGTATTGGTTCAAAACACTTCCGAGATATGTAAACTGTTCTACCTGCTCTATTTTTTCTCCTTCTATTTTAATGATTAGGTTAGTCTTTTTCTTTCTGGAAAATCGCATAACCTTTGTTTTATTAATATTGATTCTCATCCCATATATATCGCACTGAACCTCCAATTCCCTCAGCAATCCTTGCAACCCCATGGCTGACTGAGCAACTAATACTTGGTCATCAGCAAACCTAACCGATTTTACGTATTACCCTTCGGACTTTCATTCTTACCTCCAGTTCTTCCCATGCCTCTTTAATTATAATTATAACCTGTACCTCAGACTGCTCAGGTGCGAGTGGGGAACAGAGAGTCCAGATGAACAGGGTTAGGAAGAGGTGTAAGGCAGGGTTGCCCATTGTCACCGGTGCTAACCCTGTCCATCCGGACTCTCTGTTCCCCACTCGCACCTGAGAAGTCTGAGGTACAGGTTGCGGATCAGTCTCCTGTCCCTTCAGCCCATTCCTATTTTCTGCAATACACGAATTAATTTTTCCCAATTCACTCCTGTGAAACGCTTTTTCGTTATCTAAGAAACAGGCAAATACGTCCTGATTATATTCTATATTCCTCTCGATTAGTGATCTCATTACTGCAATGGCATCACTCGTACCTCTCCTCTTCCTATACCCAAACTGATCATCCCCTAAGTAATCATTTGCCCTACTCTCTATCCTTTTGTTGATGATCCTGAGAATAACTTGAGCTGCATTTGATATCAAACTAATGGTTCTGTAATCCTCACATGATGTAGCCTTTACCTTTTTCGGAATAGGAACTAACATTGATCTCACAAAATAATCCGGCCAGGTACCTTCCTCATAGATACTACGAATCAGTCCATATAGAGTCATCTTCCCACATTTTCCTTAACATTTCAACAGTTCCTCAGGAATGTTGTCCACCCCCACGGCCTTATTTGCTTTCATCTCCTTTAATGCCCTTTCTATTTCATCGTCGATTATGCCTGGACCTAAGCTATCTTCTTCTACGTCATGTTCCTTTTCTATGTTTGACCTTGTTGGCCTAAGTTCTTTACCATTCAGTGTTTCTATATATTCCTTCCATCTCTCTTGGATTTTTTCTGGTTCAATTATTACTAACTTCTATGTATCCTTCTAACTATCTTACCCCACTTATCTTTAACTGTTGGCACAGTTATATTATTCTATAAATATCACTCCAGTAATCCCCACTATCCTTCCATCTCACCTCGCAGAGACCTAAAACATCTATATTACCTCTTTCCATCTCTCGCTTAATTTCTCTAATTTGCCTGTCCTCAATATTTTCCTGACGTTCCATGTGCCTATTCTAAGTACTTTCGTCTTCTTCTGCGTCTTCTGTTCTGCTGCTGTTATTTTTCCCCTGCAAGGGTTTCGTGGGATGACGACCGCGGAAGCCTTGCCTCCCCCGCTGCCGGGCACGACACACGGCCCCTCGGGCCGAGTCCCGCAGTTGCCAGGACTCAATTTCTGTCTTGTGTCCATCATTTTTCTAGGGAATAATAACTGAGGTGGTTTCCCGCTGCCTTCCTCAACAGTGTTTATAACGTGACACCATCACTTAATGGCCGCCCCACTGGGATAAAACGCCTTTGCAGCCGCCTCACTGAGGAACAGACGCTGCGTGGACTACCTTTCGTATGGCTCCTAACCTTCGACCCATGGGTGACCCTTCCAGGAGCAATTATTATTACTCCCGCCAGCACAGCTCTAGGGGTCATCGGAACGCACAAGCCCTTCCACCACGTCAAGGTCGCAGTCCATGGGAGGGATACATATACACACAGGCTCAGTAATCATCACTAATGACCGTTTGGTAGGTGATGATGGAGTTCACCCAGTACAAAGCCCGACGGCGTGTGAAATTCAACATCAGGGTAGGGGGGGCAGTTCCTTGGAATGTTGTGATATGTGTGGAAACTGTTTTAATGTATGTGTTGTTATTTGTTGGTCGGTTTTATATGTACATAAGTGTGGAATTTTTTGTCCCTAAGAGTCTCGTCTACTTCGCGTAGGAGATGTGTGGTGGCCAGGGAAATAATTTTAATCAGGGAATTTATTGAGTTTTTATTTTCGGCAATGAGATGATTGTACTGATTTCGTTCAAAGTGATAGAGGAAAAATGGATGCTGGAGTGTTAGTATGTTCAAGGAAGGATGGAGTTGGGGAGGTAAGCCTGAAAGTGGGCATTTGGTGCGTAGACCATTAGAAATTATGCCTAATGTTTATGAATTATGTCTTTCTTGGTCTCGCAGAGAAAAATTTGATAAAACAACCCCTCAAACATCTATTGTGGCTCGGATATGTCGATGATATTTTCCTTCTCTGGCCACATATTACTGAATCCCTGAAAACGTTCATTACTGATCTCAATGCTTCGTTCTCTGTCTCCTTCAATTTTATCGTTTCCTCCTCCAAAATTACCTTCCCAGATTTTAACGTATCATTAATAGACAAAAAATTCCACACTTCCGTACATATAAAACTGACCCATAAAAAACAATACTTACATTGTAACAGTGGTCACCCATATCACGCCAAACGATCCATTCCTCATTCCCTTTCCAAAAGAGGAGAAAGAATCTGCAATCACCCCGACTCCCTTGATAAATTCCTCTCATATCTACTCCATTCCCTCCTCCAACGAGGTTACCCTGAATCCCTCCTAAACAAAAGAATCCGAAGACATGCTTAAACCCCCAAACCTTCCTCCACCGCAGAAACCCACTCACTTTCAATTTGCACCACATACTTTCCTGGTCTCGAGTCTCTGAGATTAATCCTTAAAAACCTCTACCCTATCCCCCCCATAATTCCACCACCAACCTTTTTCCCAAATGCCCCTTCGTTACTTTTAAACGCCCCGCTATCTTATCAGATCTCTAATCAACCAAACCACTTCTTGAATCCCCGCCCCGTCCTAAAGCCACTCCCATGCCCTATCAACTTATTAAATCAGTCATTTTCGGCCTTATTGAACACCCTCGGGACACGTCGGCCTTCTTTCGAGTATTAATCTCCACTTTTTACCCAGACGTAGCCTTTGACCTCAAATCCCCACTATAGTTTTTGAAACAGTTCGTTGAAACTGTTGTCATTTGAGTATCAGTCCTTTCACAGGCTGGAGAATGAAAGCTACTTATGTGATTGTATTTTGTCGTGGTTATCCTGTAAACTTGCCGTGTCTCCCAGTGAAACTTCGTACGTCCAATCCTTGATTCCCCTTCACAGCTGTAGGGATTTTTTCCTCCTTGGATGTGAAATGGTGCATTGCGGTCCCCCTGAGTACATTTCGACTTGACTAATGTGAATTTAATGGTACTAACCTTTGAAATGTACATGGTCGTGAGGAACTATTGCTTCTGGCATGGACAAACGTGTCCAGTGTGTTCTATGGGTCAGTGAACCAATTAACTTAATAATAAAGCAGAGTAAATTCAGTGTAAGGCACTGAGGTACTTTATAGGTAATTTTAAAATGTCAGATAGTGGAACACAAACAGAGGTAAAATATTCAACATTTAAATTCAATCAGCGCAAATAACGTGCATACTCCATGTTTCATACACTCACTCGTATTACGTGCCTGAGTAATTGTTAAATAAATTAAGTATGTTGACCCTCAGTACAAGAGGAGGTTGTCTTTTCAAAAAGAATACTTTGTTTTATAAAGAGTATTTGACCGAACTTAAGTAATCCAAGGGTAGTTAAGCATTTCCAGGCGTGGGGAATTACTAAAGAAAGCATCGCCTTTGCATTTAGAAAAAAAGCTTTCATATATTTCCTTTTTATATCCTTTCGAGAGCGGGTCGCGGTGGTCCGGTGGACTACTGACCGGAGGGTCCCGGGTTCGATTCCCGGGTAAGGCACTCTGGACACCTACAGCTCCACCCAAGCTAGTTGATTTTTCGGGTACCAGATCTTCCTGGGAAACCATAACCGGCACAGGGAAAGGAACTGACCCCCCTACCCTGATGTGTGATTATTCACACGCCGTCGGGCTTGGTACACGGGTGAGCTCTACCATCACCTACTAAACCGACCTTCGGGTTGATTACTCTGTTTATGGTTTTATCCTTTCGAGAAATGGCGCCTTCCTGTTTATTCAAAATTTTAATGTTTCTTAGAAAACATGTTAATTTCTAAGCTCATAAATAGAATAGGACCAAACAAAAGGATAAGGAAACGACGCAAAATACTTCTCAAGCATCATCAGCCTCAATGACAACAGGCGTCACGGCTCAAAAATTGGAAAGTAATGAGAACTATGGCTGAAATAATTCTCCATGTACTTCGCGCGGTGAGGAGATTTGAAGGTCCTGACTCACCTTCATAATGTTATCCCTAATTGAACGAAGGCGTGAATAAGTTGAGAAATAAACGATATAGATTTATGTTAATGATAATGGGATAGTATTGCGTCAGAATTAACGGTTCATTATCCTGCAAAGCGTCACCGCACGCCATCGGATTTTTTTTAAATACGACTGATCAACATCCATTCTGAAATTGAGCACCGAGTTGAAATGAGTCCTGTCCACGATAACCGATAAGTGTCACGAAATAAAACCGCAGGGCACGTTATTAGAAATATGTTTTATCCGATATTTGAATCACTAATCACAGTAAAAAAATGTGAAATGGCGTTGAAGATACTTGTCTTATTAGTACGAGTTCCCGTAGGAGAGATAGCGTTCAGAGGGAAAGTTCAATCTCTATTTATGAATTGCAATGTGCTTTTACCCCCGTGTATTCAAGTCTTTAACCGACTGGATATGCAAGAAAGAACCTATCGTCTGTCGAATCGAGTGGGGGGACTGGAACGGGGATTAAAGTGACGCCCTAACCCTGGCGCAATAATTTTATCCGTGGTCGTCACGCAAGCTAAACAAATGTACGCCGATTCTCTTTTCTCTTATTTTTCTTCCTGATTCTCCTGCATATGGCGTTGGAAGGTTCCTGACAAGCTAATTATGCACTCCTTTTTCATAATTACTTGGCCAGGAACGCTATGTACTAATTATGTAAGCAAGTGAATATATACATGAAGGATGGAAAGAGTATTCAAGGAAATGGAATCGAAGAAGGCTGAGGGAATAGATAACATCACCACAAAACCACTCAAGGTTTTAGGTGAACGATCAAGGAAGAGCTCATTTATAGCATTTATGAGGAAGGAATTTAGGTGGAAGACGTTGGATCAGCATTGATACCCATTCCAAGAAGGAAAAATCAGCAGGACGTGAGGAATACCCACCGGCGGATACGTTTCATTTCGCCTGCGGTAAAGGTAGCACTTAGGATGATTAACATAAGGAAAGAGAAGAGAGAATGTGAGTGAACACTTAGGCTGAGGAGCACTTAGAATAAGTTGGAGTTTAGTAAGGGGATGGGGAAAAATATGCCATAGCAACAATAATATCGCTTGCAGCAAGGAACATGAAGTATAACCAGTACGTATTTGTTTGCCTCGTAGGATTTGAGAGGGGGTATTCGTTCGAAAGAGCAAACTAGGCAAAATTAATGAATGTTTTTCAGCAGATTGGATTAAATTGGAGGGTTAGAAAACGTATCCGGAACCTGTTTTTGCTTCAGAATAAACAGGAGTAGATGGAAAGGTAGACGAAGTTTTACATGTCTCAGACTGTACAGGTTCGGATGGCGAACGAGGAGTCAGAATGGGAAGTGCTTGACACTAACCTTATCACCTTTTCCTTTATCACCATTTTTTTTATAAAAACGAGGAATATTCATAAAATAAGGGCCTTCGATTATATTTGAATACTATATTGGCGCTTCAGAACAAAGTTTTACTCCTGTAGCGCCATCTACTGATTCATTGAGAAAAAATAGCAGCATTTGTCTTGTTTCAGAAGTAGTTTGCTTGTCCGTGCATGCAAACAACAATGTCCGCGACAATCGTTGATCCAGCCACATGTGAAGTGCGTTCTGTCATACGATTCTTGTATGCAAAAGGATTGTCGGCTGCTGAAATTCATCGGGAGTTATGCCTAGTTTGTGGACCTACAGTTATGAGTGAAGGAAAGGTTAGACAATGGTGCCGTGATTTTAAAAATGGATGAACAAATGTCCATGACGAAGAGCGAGGCCCAGTATTCTGACCGATGGAATTGTTTCGCAAGTGGAACAAAAAACTGCGATTTGATCGTCGATTGATGATTAATGGCCTGGCTGAACAATTTCCTCAACTTGGACGCACTACTGTCTACAATATTGTCAAGGAAAACCTCGGATACCACAAATTGTGTGCAAGGTGGGTACCGAAAATGCTCACCCACCACCACAAAGAGCAAATAATGCCCTGTGGACGAGAGTTTTTGGGCCGTTACCAACAAGATGGAGATGATGAGGCCTTTCACCTAGCGGCTACTTCCTTTTCTTGCACTTGAAACAGTGGCTCGGTGGACGTTTTGAAACCGAAGAAGAACTCAAGAACGGCGTTGTCAATTAGTTCAACTCTCAGGCGGCGAGCTTCTAGGCAGAAGGCTTAAAGAAGCTGGTGCAGCCGTACGAAAAATGCTTGGAAGTGAACGGCGATTATGTAGGGAAGTGAAGTAGGTTTGTAGCTAACTAAAAGTGCCAATAAAATGTGTTTCATGCGAGTGTATTTTTTTCTGTGACCAAACGGCTCATACTTTATGATCATGCCTCGTATATATATGCAGACGATATGTGGTGAATTCTATGGTCTCAGGCTCAACTTTGTGGAGGTTCATGTTCGTTTTAAATGAATAACTTCCACACAATTTTTTATTCGTACTACCGGTTTCAACGCCTCGGCGTCATCATCAGGTACAAACATTTTTCTTCAGCACAGGGTTATATATATATGCACTCTTCGGAAGGAATGTCGGGGGAGGGGGTGGTGGGGTGAAAGGCTAATGGGAGGGAGGGGGGTTATGGGGGAAGCCGCGTGGCTTGCAGGTGAAGGTCCGTCACCTAATGTCGCCTAATTTGAACCAAAACCTGCATCGGCACTTCAGTGGACCTGAGGAAGCCAACTGGAAAGTTGGCGAAACATTGTCCGGAAAATGGATACACGCGGAAGAAAACCCGAAAGAACCACTTCCTACATCCCTTATTTTATCTTTGTGGTCTGAAAGATGGAGTGAGAGTGGGTGCGGAACTCTGCAAATCAGTTGGATTTGTGGGTGATCAAGCGTGGTCTTTGGTGACCTCTGTGGTCGGTGTAAAGAGGTAAAGTAAAGACAAGTAAAAACGTTAATGTGGAGGGTAGTTTTTGTATGACTGGGAAACTTGGTCGTTGGTCAAGAGAATGAGGAACGCAATGGGATCTCAAACCTGAAGGGAACTGCAACCAAATGTGTTCCCATTTCGTCCACTTTAACCCAAGTAAAATAGGAATTATTCCTCGATAAACATTCTCATTTACCTCGAAGCTCCATCGGCTGCTGGTATTCTCTCTACTAAAGATTTGGTGGGTCAATGGATGTGATCTTTCAAATATCCGACCAGATGCCCGCATCCCCCAACCCCCTGTAGTTAAAACCTACCGCTGCACACCTGATGAGGGGAAGAAGGGAGGGTGGGGTAGTTAAACTAAAGAGAAGAAAAATATATGAGGAGGGAGGATTGAGTGAGAGAGGCGATGAGAAATGGGGGGAGCGGAGGGTGGAGTGAGGAGCAGTGAATGCGTCACGAATGGAAATCCCATCCCGCAAGCCCTGAAACGGAGACGCCACTTGGTCTTCCACCGAATAAGATATGTGCATCAGATGATTGGAGATTCGTCACCGGCTCACATTGCTGCGAATGAATAAGTTCAGTGTAGTATTATTTATCTCGAAGATGCTGGAGTTTTTTTTTTCAAATTTGTTGCTGACGCTCTCGTTCTGAAGGCTTGACTTTTGGGAGTACTCCAGATACACACTTCACCGTCAGAGTTCGGCGAACACGAAACACGAAAGAAGTTTTAAAACCACTCGACCTAATATATTATGCTGAGTCACCTCAGTACTCTTTTGTCACGAAAATATGGATTATTTTTTGTAATATTCCGGGAATAACTTAGTTCCTCTTCTCTCAAGTTGTCCACATGGAGGTCACTTTTTATAATCAGTTCCATTCATTTCCCGCCGCGCTGTTAAAAATTCTCCTAGCAATTTTTTATTTCTTTAGTCCTCCTTGAAATTCCTTGAAATGAAAATGAAATGTAGGAGTGTTCTCTCCCTTTGAACGAAGGTCTTCCATTCCTAAAAATAAATTATATAGAATTTTTGGTGCGCTCAACGGAGTACCGATTGATTTCTACAGAAATCTTCTGAACGATAGTTTAAGAATGCAATAGCCACTCCTTGCCTCCGAAAAGCAAAGCTCGTTTACGCAACTAAGAGGATTTTTGGTTGGACACCGAGAGCGCTCGTATCTTTGGGTATAACCATTTTCACCGAGAGGCTCATTCGATCCTTTAAAACCTCTCCTTAAAATATAAATTCGTCGTTTCTCATTGAAATATTCTCCTCAGTCATCGACTGCATACGCGATGTACCAAATCAATTAGTTCTTCATCGCGCAACGAAATACGTTACATCAATCAATTTTCATCGTAATCGATAATTTGTAATTAAATGACCAATCACTCGAAATTGCGTGAAATCCAATGTTAATTGTCAGTTTGGAGGATACCGAGGGAAGCAGATGAATTTCGCAGAAGAATTGGCGAACGAAGATTGGCTAGTCTGCCCGAATGTTCCTGGGGTAATAATTCAGTGAAATGGTTCACCGTTGCTTCTGCTGAGCGAACGACTACGGATACCGATCGTTTTGATGCATAGAAACGCGTCGTGAATGTTTTTTGTAAAATATTTCCCATATTGAAAGTTTTCGTGTTGGTCGATGAAAGTATATCGAAGACGGTTGTATAGCTAAGGCACAGAACGCTGAACCTCTCACTTTCCTAGCATCGTAAAACGTCTAAGATGAAAATAACGTAATGCAAGAGTTGAGCGTAATCAAAATTGTATTATGCTCACGCTAGCGGTGTGTTGCACGATCATGCGATGACTCGAATTTGTTTCGATGGTATGATACCAAACCATGGCCTCGAAACATTTTGCTTAACATCGCGGAGTAAAATTAAAAAAAAAATGTTTTCACCGGTATTTGAAACTTTTGCTTGTTTCCCGTGGAATGATAACCATTATTCGGACTCATCACGGCGAAAACTGGGAGAAGCAGCAGACCATCCAGCATCCCATGATTATATATTTTTACAGATATATAAATGTAAAGCACTACATGCTTATCCAAAATTATAACAATTTAATCGCACTCTTACGACGTAACAAATTTTGACAAATACAAAAGCCACTGCCGAGAAACTAAGAAATATCAGGAAGGGAGGCATGGAGTATTTTAAAGCGTCAGAACAAAGAGGCCATAATTTTCATCCGGAATTTCTGAGTGACAGTATTTATACACATTTTTTTTATAGTGGAGTGCGCTTTCGAGATATGTCTCCCATATTTTTTCCCGACGCCTGCTTCTCATTCCAGTCGTTGCATTCATACGTTCCCATTCCTCGCGACACGCCTGGCTCGGATTACTTCGAAGAGAGATAAAAACAAATCGAAAATTCCCTCTTTTTCCTCTCGCATGGGCACTATTCGATTTTTTTGGAGCGAGGAAGTGTTAAGGAAGTCGCATTTAAATTATAGCCGTCTCATCGATTGAAATTCTGGCGACTTGTTCGATCGCCTCACGGATGAAGGGCGGATCAAGAGTTTCTTTTTTTTTCAAAGTCTTGCCACGCCGGGGTTTTGCGTCAGCCCGGTGTGCTATTTCAGCCTGCCATCGACGGAACCTTAGCACTCTTAATCTAGGCGGATGGATTTTGAGAATATCGCTCGCCCTGGAACCTCCAGCGTATGGGAGCGATTCAATGAACGTGGAAAGCCTTCGCACTCGCCTGGCTGCCAAAGAATAAATGATGGTGAGGAGGCGCTTCCCGCTCGGCAGCACTCGCCACAGTCTCACGTCAGCCACCACCCAGGGGGGGGGGGCGTGTGACAGGCGGTGCTAGTAGGACACTGACCTTTAATCCACAAGTAGAGTGTGATTGCAAAGTGTTCCGAAAATAATGGAGATGACGAAAAGGTTCTTTTGCCGGGTGCTTGTTAATTTTCTTGCGTTCGAGAATCACGCGAGGAAAGCAAATTTGATATTTCCGGGTGAGAGATTTTATTTTATCTATTAGGTCAAACACACTTTTGGCCTGGTGGCCCGGACCTTTTAAGACGCGCCCAGTGCCAGGAGTAACAGCTATCGGCTGCTGACCAGAAGGATCGGATTAGAGATCTTACTGGGAAACCAGAGGCGGTGGGAATCGAGCCTGCTCCACCCCTATCCCGCATGCGTGTGAATTTAACACGTCGTCAAGACGCAGCGCGATGTGGGCTCTATATTACTCAAAACAACCTTCGGGTTGATTACTTTGCTGGTTTGGTGGTCTACTTCGCGGAACTTATTTATGCTGAATAATGTAGAAACTTCGTGTAGTTCAAACAAACGTCTTCATTATTTTTTATTGCATCGTATTGAGTCTATTTCTTGTTTTTCCCTGTCCTTCGGGAAAAGTCTTCAGTTCGCTTCGCCGCAGAAGATTCCTAAATGGCTCCCGCAGCTGACCGTTAAATCTTTGGCTACAAACTCATCCCTCGCTCACTTTGTGACCGCTGCGCGTACCACCTTAGCTTTTCTAATATCCCTTTCGTACTCGCTTTCTTCTCGTAACAATGTTCCCAAAATGCAACGCATTTTATTTGATATCCATGTAATACATTCTCCAACTCTTGCTCCGGTAGATCCCAAATACATGCACACAGTGCGCGTCTCCACAGTGCATCTTTTCGTCAAGCCATGTATTTCGATGGGAGGGCCACATATTCTCATAATAATGTGCTTTGTGAGAGGTTGATTGCGGGGACGATCCGAAACACTCTCCTCGTTCCCAATCGTTTATACAATGCAGCAGTCTTTTTGGTACTTAAGTTAGTATTATGCTGCACTTTTGTCCCAAGAGTTAATTATTTCGCATCTGTAATGATTTACCCGGAATCACCGAAGTAGTATGAAAGCATATATGTAAATGATGAAAGAGAACCCTATATTATTAAATGGATTCATGATGACCTCTATGGACTATACCGTAGGGATAATAAGGACATAAGTGTGACAGGTCTCTAAGGGGATTTAGGCTGGGAGTTACTTGAAATACGAAGAGAACAAGCAAGACATAGACTTCTAGAAAGATTCAGAACCAAAGAGTTTAACGATGACAAAAAAGAAATTATAATGGCCCCACTCTACTTGGGTAGATCAGACCACAAAGATGAGGAAGATAGATTCCAATACAGATAGATTAAAATACTCATTCTTTCCCAGAACAATCAGAAGTCACAATAGTAAGAAACCGAAGTCACTTTAGAAATATTCAAAACATGTAATTTACAAGTCGGAACAAAATTAAACATTGAAAAGTTATTACGTGTATCTGTAGGTGAATGTGCATGCTAGTTGGTAGTTTGCATGTGTGAGGGTTGTATGGGTTTTTGCATGAATGCATACGATGTTTTGTTTGTGGCTTTTGCAAGCGGGTTTTTTCTTTCTTAATTACGTGTGGTGCCCTAACACCCCCCGCCACATACCCTTGAGGCGGTTTGCGGGGTATTGAGTAGATGTAGATGTACCGTAGGTAAATAAATCTAGTATTTCTTTTACGTACAACGAAATGGGCGTCAGCGACATGCTTTCGGTCTTGCTGCAGTCTTACATTTCATCCTTAGCAGCATACGTATCCGTGCCGTGTCACCCAGCAGATCCTCCAACAGCGATTCTTCTGGAATGCCTTCAACCGAAAACAAGGAGCAGAGGAACTATTAACAGATGAATTATTTCCCCGAACAGGCACTGGAATCGTCACGTTGCGTAAATCTTATTCCAGTATAAATTACAAACACACTCGCACTTCACGATTATGCAACTTTATGTTTCATGCGACGTTTCGGCTTACTTAGTTTCCCAACGGAAAAAGAAAATACTTAGTTCTTCCACACAAATTTAAATACACACGACCTAGGTTTCCACTTACAAAGTCATCATCAGGTACCATGATCACCTGATGATGACTTTGTAAGTCGAAACCTAGGTCGTGTGTAATTAAATTTGTGTGGAAGAACTAAGTATTTTCTTTTTCCGTTATGAATCGCTTCCACAAAGTGACGCCTCAAACCATTCTTTTTACTTAGTTTCCATTCAATAACCAGGTTACCATATCGAAAAATACCAGGTGTTACGAGTAAGTACACCTGTCAACTCTAGTGTACATGAAGGATTTACACAAAGCATAATTCTGCAATTCTAACACATTTTTTCAATGAATCTTATCTTCCGTGAAGGTTCAAAGAATTTATAACGAAAAAATCACAATGAAAAAATGTTGTAAAAATGAATCTCGTCGTAGAACTCAAAATACACAGCGAATTACATCTTTCTTGTCAGGTACTCGATGAAAACGAAGCACAACCAATGATGGCAAGTATTCTAGCCTGGCATGTTCTTACCATGAGTGTCGTTATTTTTGGGCAACGTCAACTGTTGGGAAGTAACCGGCAAAGGGCGCTTCCGCTCGTTACCGCCCCCCTCTCCCCCCACCCTCTCGATACTCAAGTGTTACACCTATGCCGAGGTGGTCATCCCCCGATACACGCACACACTTAGGTGGTCTGGCGATTATTCTTCGCCAGTTTCGATTCTTAGCAGCTCGATACCATGTTTGGTTTCGATGTGCGCAATTCTCATAACAGCGATAGGGTTTTCGTTTTCCATTGAGCCAACGGCGATGAAGATAACGCGCGCGCCGCCCACAATTGCGTCGCAGCTTCGTTCCGCCTTCTTCCCATTCGTCGATTAGCGCAAATTATGTTTTGATACGTTTTAGATCGCACTGAGAAGGGGAGAGAGAGAGAGAGAGTTGCGCGGTCGGCCTCTGCCGATACTTTTCCTGCAGCAAGTATGTGTTTCCCTTCATTGAGCAGGGACCATTTTTTCCATGACGCAAATAAAATCTATGTTAATGATGCGGTCGATCCTCGGCTTCCGGTGTTGACATTAGAACGTAATTGTTAAATTTTGCTCACTGGTCAAAAGTACAATGGAGTAGTTCTGAGCAAGATAAGCTAAGTAACAAAACAAATACGTACTTCAGGTCCTATTCCAACTTGTACTACATGTGCTTGCCTTCTTACTTAGCACACCGTTTGCGGGTTCATATTGAAAAGGGACCGATAAAGGCTGGAGTCGTTTGAGGCGTGGGCATGGAGAAGAATGCTGAACATAAAGTGGACAGACCGGGTGAGGAATGAAGAGGTGTTGAGGAGAGAGGGAGAAGAGAACAGATTGCTGAAAACAATCGAAAAAGGAAAAAGAAATTGGCTTGGACAAGTGCTGAGAAGGGACTGTCTCTTGAAGGAGTTGCTGGGTGGAAGGGCCAGACAAGAGAGGGTAGGGCGGGCGGAGGAAGGTCAAAATGACGAACGATGTGGAAGAGGAAGTGGTGATGGGTATGAGGAAATGAAGAAAAGGGCACAGGAAAGGAATGCATGACGGAAGAGAGGCCCCCATTGACATGCCACCCATGGCAGCCATTGTTTATGAAGAAAGATTTTAAGTATCCTTGAACAACAAATAAGCCAAAATGCAAATCTTTTGTACCTGAATAACTATGTAACTGCGATTTCCGAATTATTTTAGCATTTGTCAATCCATAATAACATATTCGAAATGCTTCTAACATTTCACTGTAGGCATGCATTCTAATATCACTGAAACATTTTAAAAAATGTTTTAAGTTGCATAATATTTCAACAAAAGCATGCAACTAACTGAAGCAGAAATCGAAGTGATAAAAACGCGGCCGTTTCTCCAAATGCGCTTTTTTTAGAAAATGGTGCCTGTTTGACATTGCTGATAGGTCTGATGAATACTTGAGATAGGAGAGGAAATTATATTTTACAGACCCTTACAAATCGGGGAGTGGCGAAAAGAAACCGAAAATATACGCATGTATTGAAGGACGGCCCCTCAAACAATCAGGCTTCTACCAACCAAACCGTTCATTCGGATCATTTTGAGACATTTCAACGGTGTTGGGTGATATGCTAGCAGCGTGATGTGTGTGCATGGGCAGGTGAAAGCTTTGAAGTTTCCACCTGTACGATGGTAAATTTTCGCGTAAACTTAAAGGAAGGGCTCGCGGAACTGCGGAGTCTGCTATCAATGATGGTGAATTCATCCTTCCTTATTCCTCACCAGACCAGAGACTTGTACGAAAAGTCGCTCGCAAAGGTAGCTAGGCTTCGCACGGAGGTAGTATTCTCGAGAGAAATCAAGAGCTGATAACATTCCCATTTTTTCGACTCTGGTCTTGACAGCGAAATGGGAAAACGGAAGATATTCTGTCAAAGTATATAGAAACACTGTATGGTAAAGAACTTACGCCGCCAAGGTTAGACATAGAAAAGGAACATGACGTAGAAGAAGATAGCTTAGGTCCAGGCATACTCGACGATGAAATAGAAAGGGCATTAAAGGAGATGAAAGCAAATAAGGCTGTGGGGCTGGACAATATTCCTGTAGAAATGTTGAAATGGTTAGGGAAAGGTGGGAAGAAGGCCATATATGGACTGATTCGTAGTATCTATGAGGAAGGAATCTGGCCGGAAGATTTTGTGAGATCGGTGTTAGTTCCTATTCCAAAAAAGGCAAAGGCTTCGTCATGTGAGGATTACAGAACAATAAGTTTGATATCCCACGCAGCTAAAGTTATTCTCAGGATCATCAACAAAAGGATAGAGAGTAAGGCAAATGATTACTTAGGGGATGATCAGTTTGGGTTCAGGAAAGGAAGAGGTACGCGTGATGCCATTGCAGTTATGAGATCACTAGTCGAGAGGAATATAGAATACAATCAGGACGTTTTTGCCTGTTTTGTAGATTTCGAAAAAGCGTTTGATAGAGTGAATTGGGAAAAATTAATGCGTGTATTGCAGAAAATAGGAATGGATTGGAGGGACAGGAGACTGATCCGCAACCTATACATGTCTCAGACTGCTCAGGTGCGAGTGGGGAACGGAGAGTCCGGATGGGCAGTGTTAGGAAGAGGTGTAAGGCAGGGTTGCCCATTGTCACCGGTACTGTTCAACGTATATGTAGAGGAAATGATTAAAGAGGCATGGGAAGAACTGGAGGTAGGAATGAAAGTCGGAGGGGAATTCGTAAAATCGGTTAGGTTTGCTGATGACCAAGCATTAGTTGCTCAGTCAGCCAAGGGGTTGCAAGCATTGTTGAGTGAATTGGAGATTCAGTGCGATAAATATGGGATGAGAATAAATATTAATAAAACAAAGGTTATGCGATTTTCCAGAAAGAAAAAGGCTAAGCTAAATATTAAAATAGGCGGGGAAAAAATAGAGCAGGTAGAACAGTTTACATATCTCGGAAGTGTTTTGGACCAACACGGTCAAAGTGGTAGGGACGTAAGGAGAAGAATTGCGCTAGGCAAGGAGGCTTTCTCAAGGAGGAGGGAGTTGATGACGGGGACGTTGAGTAGGGATGTTAAGACAAGACTCGTAAAAACTCTGATATGGAGCGTAGCTATGTACGGCGCGGAAACGTGGTCGCTGAAGCAGGAGGATAGACGTAGATTGGAGGCTTTTGAAATGTGGGTGTGGAGAAGAATGGAAAAGGTGAAATGGACCGAAAGGAAAACAAATGAGGAAGTACTAGAAATGGTGGGGGAGGAGAGGGGTTTGTTGAGAGAAATCCTATGGAGGCAGGAAAAATGGATGAAGGGCGTATTGAGCGGTAGTGGAATGTTGAAGAGGGTAATAGAGGGAAGAATGTTGGGCAAGCGAGGTAAGGGTAGGAACAGGATAGGGATGTTGGACGAGATGAAGGGAGGAAAGAAGTACACCGAGATGAAGAGGGACCTGATATAGATTAGTTTGCTAGGTGGGGAGTCACAAAATGTTTATTTGATAGTTGGGTCCATCCAAAAACCTACCTTAACCGGTAGATTACCTAAAAAAAATCTGTCAAAGCGAGTGTTAGACTGTTTATTCGACATGCCATGTGGCACTCCCTCAAATTTGTCATTTTAGATGAGCCGTCGTCTGGCACCACTCCCTCCTTTCTCCAAGGTTGACGAAATTCAGTCAGGTAACAAAGAACGAATCTATTTAATTTGGTGGCGATGACATATTTGCGGTTTTCGAGGTAGCTTAATTTATTCAGAGAGAGAGGATGATATTCTCAGGAGTTGGCTCTCTTGTAAAAGTTATTCATGTGGCACATTGTGCATGTGAACTTGCGATCAACACTTAGGATTTCCATAGGAACGTGACATTTTCCCTACATCATCGATCTGCGACACCCTCGCCTCGCACCCCTGGCAGCCACGTGAGTGTCCGTTTCAAATCGATTTCCTCGCCTCCCGAACTCTCTGCATAAAAAGGAGGAGGCCTTCCGCGCCGAGCCGAGACACTCTCTCCCTTGGCTATCGTGACCGCGCTCACCCGAAGGTTTCTCGCTCGACGCTGAACGCTCCCAAGAGACTTTGTGCGCCACAGAAAAGCGAACCTTCCACTAACGGGTAGTGTAGAGCATCGCTGATGCATAGGCACTGCATCATTCAGGTATTTACCCTAGCCCAGAGGAATATTTGGGAACTATCTTGGTTTGTGAATCACGAAATGTGCACGTACTTGCAGCGCACTGAAGTTCCTTTTTGGACGATTTGTTAATTTAAATATCATGAGGACAACTTTTACTGAAAAGTAACGTAATCGATTGTTACGAAAATATTATGCACATTTCATGACCACAAATTACTATCAAAATCAAGCGAGGTAAGGGAAACTTCAATTGCCATATGCGTAAGAGTGTACATCCACCAGAGGGAATTTTGGCGCTCGGGACACCGCCAAGTACTGGATCCTCGGAATGCTGTGGCAGGGGAGGCCCCCTCACCCCCTTCCCCACTCCCTCACACTGCCACACTCCCCCATGATCTTCGGACGATCGTGTGCACTGATTGAATATACACACATTCCTCCTCGGAAAGACTCGGCTCAAGAATTGTGCACGAAAGAGTATTACGAATAAGTACAGTGAAAAGCGGATAGAAGGGTTAAAACTGAATCACAGCGCTTTGCACCGAATTCTCTTTAAATCAAAAGATTAGATTAAATCGTTAGCATGCTATAAGAATTAAAATTATTATAGTAAATTTCTGGTAAATCAGTATTAAAACCGGAAACCACTCGAGACAGATTGGTGGAAACCTTATTCCGGACAACTCTGTGGTAAAGAACAATTTGCATAAGGAAAAACCACCGACCAAGACATTTCCACCGACAAAGAAATTTTCTTTAAACATTTGGGATGGTTTTGATTTTGCATAGTCGTAAGCCTTCAGTTTTAATAAAAATGAAATTTGTCCAGTAGACAGGATCATAAGACTCGCAAAAACGTGGGATACTAAAACGACACTGTTGTAGCCGTTATTCGGTGGAATTTCTCCATTCTCCCGGTGACAGAAACAGAAATTCCACTGTTAATATAAATTGACCCTGTCACCATATTCCACAATTTATTGACAGCGTCAATAAATACTGGATGTGGAATTTCTGTGTTTCTGTTATCTGTACAAGGAAGACTAAGATAAATATTGCAGTTGGAGAACACCATAAAAGATAAAACAGTTCGCCTATTTTAGAAGTGTTTTGGATTTTGGTGGTCGGAGCGATTACGGAACAATTACGTTAGGTGAAAAAGCAATGACAAAGAAATGGGAGTAGATAACTGGCAGCTTAAGTGAAGGTCTGAAGAAAAAAACGAGCGTGAATCTTTAATGTGGAGCGTAGTTTGACAAGGTTCAGAAACTAGACCGCTGAGACAGGAAGATCAGTCGTTTAGAAGCCTTTGTAATGTGGATGTAGGGAAGAAGAGAACAAATAAAAAGGACGGAAAGAACAAATTGAGTAGTTTCAGGTGTGATGGGGTGCAATTCGAGCATAAAGAAGAACGGATAGTAGCAATTTTCCATTAGATAACATTTATTGTACCAGTACAAGTATAATGAATCATATCTTTTGAAAAATTGCTACACTCCGTTCTTTATTTATTAGAAAAGACAGAAAAACCAAATCTGAAGTCCTAGGCACAGAAGAGGGAGAGAGGCGGCTGTTGAGATAGTAATAGGAGGTGGAATGCTGGGAAAACGAGGTCGAGGGAAGAAAAAGGAAACTCGTTTTGGATGGAATTAAGGGCGTTAAACCGTACGCAGAGCTGAAGAATGAGTATTAGTAATATGCATTGTACCTACAGATATTTTTTGTCATGTCAGTTGGCGCTTAGGAGTGCGGTAGAGTATAGGTCCAAGGTCCATCAAAAACATTCCACAACCGTATACTACTAATAATAATAACTGAAAATATGTAAACTTTCTTCACTGCGTGGCAGTCCAGTGTTAGAGGGCTGGCCTCATAACCGGATGGCTTGGGTTCTGGATGAACAAGTTGCAGTGGATGATAAGCAAACGAATTTGGGGAGGGTTAGGGAATATGCGCGCGCAGTCATGACAGCAGCAGGCTTGGTGCAGAGAGAAGTAAGTTTGTATACATAAGGCTACACATTACCATACGCTCAGTGACGCGACAGTGGTGTTCATCTACCAGTAAGTACAGAACGTTGTGGGTTGCAAACCATGAAATTGTTCCCTTCTATGGAGTAAGTTTATTTGAGATCGTCATGTCAAAGGAGCTCATCTAACATAGCAATAAGACATTAATCAATCAAGTCATGCACATCTGTCAAAATATAGTCGTGAAAAAGCGTCGTACCTATTTCAGATTTGGGTAATCCAAATCTATTCGAGGGCTTAGGAGATATCCATTAGTTAATTGCGTGAATTTACTCAGTTAAAATTCTCTTAAAATAGAAGTGTAACTCGTTTAAAGTTTTTCCATATGTTGACTGCGGACTCGGTGAATAATGTCTACCGCGTAGTGGACTCTGTATGATTGAAAAAAGGTCATTTGAGCTGCTCCTGCGGATCGAGTGAGCCTAAGGAGGGATCCATGAAATCGCGTCAAATATTCATTAAATACAAACCACGGAAAATTTTATTCAGGGTCTTTTGGGTAAACCATCAGTTATAGTCACAGTCATGTTATAGTCACGATCATGAGCATAAATGAAGCGCTTTAGAATTCGACCAAACAACAAAAAATGCGAAACATGGCATACTGCACAACTCCATGGGTTTGACACGAAAGTTTAAGCGATGAAAACAATTTTCGGATCAGGTAAACATAAATCCTTTTTACGGCAATGTCCTTCAGTAAGGGTGTGCCAAATGAGAGGATATGTTCGCTCGGGATTGGTCACCGAGGAATGGATGACTTTTTCGGGTGCGCATTAAACGTTGGTGCATGCTAATTGATAAATGAATAAGGGGCAAATTAACTAAACCAATGTTCGTATTGCAATTTTCTTAAAATTAACAGTAAATACGAGGGTAATTTGAAAAGTTTTCGGAATGGAATAGAAATTAACAACTTACCTACGTGAAACTTTTTTTATTTTTCAGTATAGTCTCCCTGTACACAAATGCACTTAGTCCAGCGATGTTCCAATGCATTCATCTAATCTCGAAAATTATATTCCTTTAGGCCTGCAAAATACCCGTCTACTTCGGCTGTTAGATCTTCGTTTGAAGAGAATATCCGTCCTTGGAAAATTTTGAGCTTGGGGAAGAGATAGAAATCTGATGGAGCCAAATCAGGCGAATAAGGCGGGTGTGGGTACAATTCATATCATAGTTCACTTACTACCTTGAACAAAAAGTTCCCGGAATAACCACCGTGTGGCGCTCCCATCGTTCCGATTTGAGTTCTGTTTTTTTTGTTAAATTGGTACATCTGTTGCTGATATTCCCTTTAAATCTTAGTGTCATAACTTGGCATTTGCAAAAGTTACGTAGCCAAGAGTACATCTATCTCTGTGTGTGTTGGCGATTTTTTACAATTGCAGAAATGGATTTAAAGTTGCAACAACGAACTTGTATTAAATTTTGCGTAAAAAACGGATTTAGTGGCGCACGGACGCTGGAAATGTTGTACAAGTGTTTCGTCAACGATTCTCTAAAAAAAAACGGTCGTTTACCAGTGGCACGAGCGGTTCAGAAGTGGTCGTGAGTCAATCGAAGATGATGAACGCAGTGGCAGACCATCGACATCGAAAGTCGGTGAAAAAATTGATAAAGTAAAAGAAATGTTGGTCAATAACCGCAAATTAACCATCAGAGAAATAGCGGGGGACTTAAACATTGCCTATGGATCCGCCCAAGACATTGTGGTTAATGATTTGGGTTTCCGTCGTGTAGCAGCAAAGTTGGTGCCAAAAGACCTCAATTTCATGCAAAAAAGAGACCGTGTTGACGTCGCAAAAGACATGATTTGCGAGGCTGAATCCGATCCCACATTCATCAAAAGGATCATTACTGGAGACGAGGCGTGGGTTTATGAGTACGACACGCAATCCAGACATCAGGCAAGTGAATGGCGTTCACCAAATGAGCCGAGACCAAAAAAACCACGTCGTTTTCAGTCAAAAAAGAAGGCAATGCTGACGGTTTTCGTGGATTACAACGGTGTAGTGCATCATGAATTTTTGCCAGAAGGCCAGACAGTAAACAAAGAGTATTATTTGGGCGTTATGAGACGTTTGCGTGAAGCAATTCGCCGAAAGAGACCAGAAATCGTCGCACAGTGCGTCGAGACCGTCGCACAGTGCTATCATTATTCGTAATTTTTTGACGAAAAATGCAACAAATACCATCCAACAGCCACCGAATTCACCTGATTTGGCCCTGTGACTTCTTTCTGTTCAATCGAGTTAAAAAACCATTACGGGGAACGCGTTTTAGCAGCCGAGAGGAAGTAATGGAAAAATCGCAGGAAGCACTGATGGACATACCGAAAACCGAATAAAAAAATGTACTGATTATTGATCAAGCGCTGGCATAAGTGTGTGGCAGTCGATGGGATTACTTTGAAGGGGACAATATAGATTTAGATGAATAAACTTGTATTTTAATTTTCTGAATAAATTCCGGGAACTTTTTGATCAAGGTAGTATTTTTGCCTTGACAACGACACTTGGATGTGGGCGTGTATTCTCTTGATGAAAGGTTACTTTCTTCCTGGCCAAACCTGGACTTTTTCGTGTGTCTTTAGCTGTAGTTGGTCCAGAAGGTTAGCGCAGTATTTTCCAGTAATAGTTTGACCAGTGGGAAGATAATCAATCAGCAGAATCCCGTTCGCATCCCAGAAAACTGAAGCCATCACCTTTCCGATTGATTGTATTGCCCTTTCTTTTTCTTTGTTGGGGGTTAATCAAGACGTTTCCACTGCTTTGGCTACTGGTATGCCTCTGTGGTATCGTTTCAGTTTCATCTGTGGTCACAAACCGGCGCAGAAAATCTTGTTGGTTGCTCTTAAAATGCGTAAAACCGAGTTAGGAAATTTCCATTCTGATTCGTTTTTGATCATGTGTCTATAGTCGCAGCACCCATCTAGCAGATAATTTTCTCATATCCAATTCCACTGTTAAAATGGGACATGCCCATTCAGATAACACCCGTACAACTTAAGCGATTTCTCGCAGTTTCAGTCAACGATCCTCCACTACCATTTTATGCACTTATGCAATAATTTCTGGGGTAGTGGCACATTTTGGCTGACCACTACGTGGATCATCATCTAAGCTGTCCCCACCAAACTTAAGTTCGTTTGTCCACTTGGCAACAATTGAATATGTAGGAGCAGAGTCCCCCAAGTTTTCTGAAAGTCGGCATGAATTTCCTTGTCTTTCTTTACGAAGTATTTAATCACTGTTCAAGTCTCAATTTTTTCCATGCTCACAAATCACCAGACGGGCACAACATCAGAGGCGTCCGCACCACAAATTTCTTCCTGGAGCCCTGACGTGTTATGTGCTTAGAAAGGATTACCTATTACTACGCGGGAAACTCGTTGCGATAGCGCTGATATTGGGTGGTGATTCTGAGGACCTTTTACACTACCCTCGTATAATAACACACGTTCATTGACGTAAACCACATAGACGTGTTAAGTACGCTGATCTCAGTAACAAGCTCCTCAGACCTCTCATAGCCATTCACGAATACTGACGTGCAATCTAAATCCAGCAAATACCTTCGAACGATGCGCAAACCCAGTCGTAAAGTTACCTTGGCTTATTTTCCGCTTTAGAAAGAAACGACTCACGCTCTTGCTCGCCCAATCAGGGGGCTTAGAAGTGTTCTTATTTGCGCTGCCACAGAGATGGTCAGGTGCGCTGAGTCATGAGTACCCTCTAGTTCACAATAAGAATTGAAAGGTGTCATACAAGGTGAGATCTTATGAGTTTTCTTTTATTCTCATTTAGCCAAGCGTTTAGATCATTCTTTTAGTTCAGTGTCACTGGGAGTGTTTTTCGTTTTCCGGAGAGCCAAAGGTTCCGGATGATATTGATATTACTAACATAAAAGAAACCCGTCATAGCACCGAGAGATATTTGATGATATGTTTTACCTTTTTATTCATATAGGTGCTCTTAAGGATTGGTTTCTGAAATGTTTAGGGAAATGTGGGAGGAAGACTATATTGACTGCATCGTAGTATATATGAGGAAGGAATTTGGCCGGGAGACTTGGTGTGATCAGTGTTAGTTCCTATTCCAAAAAAGGTAAAGGCTACAACATGTGAGGAGTACAGAACAATAGGTTTGATTTCCCACGCAGCTAAAGTTGTTCTCAGTATCATCAACAAAAGGATAGACAGTAGGGTAAATGATTACTTAGGGGATGATCAGTTTGTGTTTAGGAAAGGAAGAGGTTCGCGTAATGCCATTGCAGTAATGAGATCACTAATTGAGAGGAATATATAGAATACAATCAGGAACACCTGATGATGATGTGAAAACATCGAAACCGGTAGTGTCGAAATAAAATATCTAGTGGAAAATTGCAATACCTGTGGTTTTAATATGTTACGCTTCCACCACATCACGCCTGAGAC
Source organism: Hetaerina titia (assembly GCA_037158775.1). Lineage (NCBI taxonomy): Eukaryota > Metazoa > Arthropoda > Insecta > Odonata > Calopterygidae > Hetaerina > Hetaerina titia. The sequence continues at coordinate 131,804,183 of CM073768.1, forward strand.
CTCATCATTCGTACAATCAGGACGTTTTTGCCTGTTTTGTAGATTTCGAAAAAGCGTTTGATAGAGTGAATTGGGAAAAATTAATGCGTGTATTGCAGAAAATAGGAATGGATTGGAGGGACAGGAGACTGATCCGCAACCTGTACATGTCTCAGACTGCTCAGGTGCGAGTGGGGAACGGGGAGTCCGGATGGGCAGTGTTAGGAAGAGGGGTAAGGCAGGGTTGCCCACTGTCACCGGTGCTGTTCAACGTATATGCGGAGGAAATGATTAAAGAGGCATGGGAAGAGCTGGAGGTAGGAATGAAATACAGCGGGGAAGTTGTAAAAACAGGTTTGCTGATGACCAAGTTTTGGTTTGTCAGTCAGGCAAGGGGCTGCAAGCATTGACGAATGCACTGAAAAGGGGATCGGGATGGAGCGGAGGCTAACCTACAGGCTTCCCACCGAGAAGGCCCAGGTTCAAATCCTGGACACAATAATTATTTTAAGTGGTATCCCGATTTCCTACTTGAAGTGCTTTGTGGAGAGCACTTTGAATGAGTACGACGTCCGTCGCGTCGGATGGGACGTTAAACTGCGGACCCCTTGGCGCCTTTCGACAAGAGGAAGCTAATGCCGACGCCGGGTTTCTCTTCACCCTTTCTTTCCCACCCATCCCTAATGGCGCAAATTACATTAGCTTCCCAACCAAAACCAACCAATGAACTGAAAATTCATTACGATAGATATATTTCTGATGGTAATAAATATAAATAAAACAAAGGCTATGCGATTTTCCAGAAAGAAAACAGCTAAGCTAAATATTAAAATATAAGGGGAAAAAATAGAGCAGGTAGAACAGTTTACATATCTCGGAAGTGTTTTGGATCAATACGGTTAGAGTGGTAGGGATGTAAGGAGAAGAATTGCGCTAGGCAAGGAGGCTTTCTCAAGGAGTAGGGAGTTGATGACAGGGACGTTGAGTAGGGATGTTAAGACAAGACTGGTAAAAACTTTGATATGGAGCGTAGCTATGTGCGGCGCGGAAACGTGGTCTTTAAAGCAGGAGGATAGACGTAGATTGGAGGCTTTTGAAATGTGGGTGTGGAGAAGAATGGAGAAGGTGAAATGTACCGAAAGGAAAACAAATGAGGAAGTGGGCTATGGTATGGTGGGCGAGGAGAGGGGTTTGTTGAGGCAGGAAAAATAGATGAAAGGCGTATTGAGCGGCAGTGGGATATTGAAAGCGGTAATAGAGGGGAGAATAATGTTGGGCAAACGAAGAAAGGGCAGGAACAGGATAGGGATGTTGGACGGGAAGAAGGGAGGAAGGAAATACACAGAGATGAAGAGGGACCTGATGTAGATTATGTTGCTGGATTGTGTTTTGTTTTGAGTCGCAAGTTATTTATGTGATAGTTGTGTCCATCCAAAAACCTGCTTTTACCGGTAGATTGAATTATAATAATATAGCTTGCGGCAACAAAACTTTCTTTTTTGAAGGGGTATGAACAATACAACTTGAAATTTATAACGACGAATATCTGGAGCCAGCCCTTCCATTGTTTTGCCAGCTGCGACATCGACGCAGTTGTTAACCTATAGTGCACGAGGATCGCGTTATTGCGATCATGTGCCCTATGGGGTGATAAACTGACTTCCGAAAATGTGGCTGTTTTGAAAGCCTTTCGTTCGCAAAAAAAACGTTATCGCGGTCGTTTTAAGGGTAGCATAATTGATGCTAATTAGTTAACCGATGCTCGCTTGACGCATTATCGCGGCTGCATTTCTACTGTTTCCAAGTGGTTTCGGGCGGCCAGTCCCTCCCTTTCCACATGTCTCAATGTGCGGTCTTACATTACTGGAGCGACCTCGCGACATTTTCACGGTTGTATTCACTCTTCACGACCCGGAAGTAACTTGTACAAGCCCTCGAGAGAGATGTTACCACTCGTCCAGATGGAAGAGGGCTCCCCATTGTTTCGCGGTCGACGTCTCACCGCACTGCGACATGAGCGCCAGCACGAATGTGGGTGCGCGGGCAACTGGACTGGCCGGGGGGGGCGGACGGGGGGTGTGTTCATTGCGGTGGGAGGAGAGGATTGTGAGCGGGTGGGAGGAGGGGGTGTATATTCCGATAAGTAAGTCAGAAGGAGCTCACGCAATCCACTGGCCGTGCCACAGAGCCCTTGGAGAAGTAATCTTGGGACCAACACCGGGGACGGCGGTTGAGGGGACTCTCAAAACACGAATTTCTTGCCTCGAGTTTTCTGCACGCGTCCATTAACGCAATCAGTCCGTGGATGAGGGGGATGGTCTTGCTCATGCCCCTGACCTCGTCTCGTATATCCGAGAAGTTCAAGGGCACTTGAAGGCCTCGTCCCAATGCTCGCCCTGGTGTTTCATGAATAAAAAAGTAGCAAAAATCGGCGTTTCTCGTTAATTTTTCGTCGTGACTTCAATGGTGGAAATGAAAGATGACGTTCATCTTGTAAGACTGTGAACTTTCTGAGGAGAAAACCTCGTCTTATATTCAGCATATAAGGTAGCATATTCAGACGTTTCGGTTTCGCATTACGGTTACTTTCGCTGGAAGTTGACCCGGATTCGTAAATCTGATTTTATAATATATGCGTACTCTAATTGTTGCAGGTAGTAAACACGAATCTCATTACCTTTTATGGTAAAAAAAATGATACCATTCACAGCCCTTCTGCACTCATTACCAATGCAATCTGAACGCAGAAATTCGGAGAGACATTTGCCAAGCTTTTCTATTTTATTCTCTTGCGTTATGACCGTGACACTGTTGTCCCAGAAATGTGACCGGGGTCCCAGAAATGGTGGACTATCTTGAATGTGTACTGACGCGAAACTGGGCGTTAATCCCCGCATTTCCGAACGGTGCTTAGTTTGTGGATTGCGCAAGGAACACCATACTTCACCAACTGTTCTTCACAGCCCTCTATCCTTATCGGCAGCTGTTATCACGTCTTTCAACACAACCCCGCGCTTGATGTGTTTTAAGGGATCCTAGGAGTTAGGTGCAGTCAGGACACAAAATGCACTCCGCCTCGATTGATTACACAGGCCTACAAAAACAAATTTTTTTTGGTGCCGGGAATCTTTGTGATGATTTTAACTATATTTGTAGAGCTGAATGCAAATATGAAATCCGTTTTTATTTAACAGCTCTACTTTTTTAGATATGGTACATCTTACGATTAGTTGTTTTAATATTTGATATATTCCGGAAAATAATTTTCAAAGTTAAATAAATCTATAAATATACTTATTTATAACCACTCTGCGGTGTTCCTTTTATTTTCAATAAACTGTCAATAAGTTTTATGTATATTTCTATATTGTAGGCCAATGAGATTAAAAAACAAAAATCGTTTGTATCGACTTCGGTAAAAGATTTATTGATAGCTCCAAGCGTAGTTTAAAATGTGTACTTCTTCACAATGGTAACAGGTTTGGCGCAATACCAATCGCTCATTTAACTAAAATGAAAGAAGAATACGATACAATAGCATTGGTCTTACAGAAGATAAAATACCAGGATAATATGGGTAATACTGGGTAATATGATATGGGAATATTATATTAATAATTATTAATATAATATTCCCATATAATCATGTAGAAGATTTTTTACGTAAGTAACAACATATCTATATCTTGAAAACTATAGCTGATAGGAAAAAACTAGTGTCATAATTGGAGTCAGCACCTCAATTGTTCTTTAAATCAGCATTAAAAGCTCCGGCACCAAAACCACTGTTGGCCTGTGTTATTAATATAATATTCCCATATCATCATGTAGAAGATTTTTTTACGTAAGTAACAATATATCTATATCTTGAAAACTATAGCTGATAGGAAAAAACTAGTGTCACAATTGGATTCAGCACCCCAATTGTTCTTTAAAGCAACATTAAAAGCTCCGGCACCAAAAACACTGTTGGCCTGTGTTATTTTGAGGGCATTTCCTGCTACTTCGACAAGGCACCGGTGATTCTACTCCGCCAACACTATGAACGACTTACACTCTCAACTCGCTCCTCTTCATGGAAGTTATCCCCACACTGTGGCTTTCCGACCACTTGGGTCGTCGATTCCTTTCGTAATGGTGCGCTGCACCTGTGTCGTCACCACGCTGCTAGACCTCATATAATTTCCAATTATGATTTAAGAAACCTTATCACTGTACTTGTGCCTACATTCGTAATTCCAGAACTATTGAACATATCAGGCATCAATGCTCGACTGCAAGAGAGTAAAGCTGCCCGGATAGCGGGCAGCTCTGGCTTATGCCTTTGGAGAAGGGAATGGGGGGCGTCAGACTTCTTCCCAACCTAACGAGCATCGTCGCTCCCTCGTAAAGGGTCCTGATTCGGTTGGCGAAGGCTTCCCCGAACCCCATGGCTGTCATCGTGACGAACATGAAGACGTGATCGACCCAGTCGAAGGCACCCTTCTGATTCAAGGACGACCAGATTATTGCTCCTCCTGTTGGCATATCTGATGATGTCCCTGATGATTGATAGGTTGTTGTGGATACTCCTTCCGGGGACGGAGCAACCAAGCTCGGGGAAGACGACGCTTCCCATGAAGCCGCTCAGTTTGGTGGAGATATCTTTCCCTAGGATTTTATAGCCCACCGTCGTAAAGGACACGGGTATCCAGTGGTTCAGCTCGCTCCCTTCACCTTTTTGTGTATCAGGACGAGTACCGCCCTCCATATCGAGGGGGGCAGACGTCCTCTTCGGGAGATTTCGGCGGCCATATCCTGAAAGATCCTCTTCAGGAGCTGGCAGAAAACCTGAAGGTTAAAAAGTATCGGTCCGATCACCGATCCTTACGGCACGCCTGCGTAGACCTGTTTCGGCTGTGACAGCGCGCGTCCCCAGGCGACACGGGAAGTCCTTCTTGTCAGGTATGATGTCAGTAAGCGTCGCTGCCAATTCGGAAACCGCTGTTGTGCTAGTATCCGTCTGAGGCGTACGTGCCAAACTCGGTCGAAAGTTTTCCTGATGTCAAAGAATGTCGCCGTTGAGCAGCATTTCCGATTGAATCCGGCCGTCACCTGTTCCACGAGACGGACGAGCTGGTGTGTGGTTGAATGTTCCTCCTGAAAACCGTACTGTGATGCCGGCAGGATAGAGTAGGCCGCGATGTGCTTCAAGAGATGTGGCAACAGTACCCTCTCAAGCAGCTTTCCCAGGGTAGCTAGCAGGGCGATCGGGCGGTAGTTCTCTACGTTCCTAGCTGACTTCGGCGGCTTTGGCAGTAGAATTACTTTTCCCGATTTCCAGAGGGCCGGAAAATGTCCTAAGGAGAAGCAGGCCGTGAAGAGCTTAATAAGGTGAGCAGCGAGCGAGATGGGCATCTGCTGAAGGACCTCGTTCGGGATGTTCTCCTCTCCTGGTTCTTTCTCGGCGCGTAGTCGTCCGAGGGGTGCTCTCAGGTCGTTTTCGGTAACCTTCGGTGCCGTCATGGTGCTCTCTTCCATTGTTTCATCCTCTTCAAGAAAGTCAGTAGGGCCAACTGGTACCAGTGGATCCGGTGTCGACGTAAAAGTAGCCTCCAGCATGGTTGCTGCAAATTCAGCCTTTCTTCTTCCGTGATAAGAGGGCCACCAGGTGAGTCGGTCAGGACCACTTTTCGCCCCGCGACCAGGGCTTTTATGCCAAACTTTAGGAGCCAGGGAAGGAATACTATGTTGCATGCTTGCAACATTGTGTCTTTGGTCACGTGGGAGATTCGGGGGAGCCAGGGAAGGAATACTATGTCGCATGTTTGCGACATTGTGTTTCTGTTGTCTATGCAAGAAAGATTGAAGTAGAGGGACAATAGAAAAGGTAAAATTGTTCACCTATTTTGGATTGTGGAGGCCGGAGTAATGGAGTAATTAGATGACAAGTTACGTTAGGTGAAGAAGCGAGTACGAAGATACGACAAATTTAACGGAATTCGAGAAAAGATCATCGATATTATTGAAAAACATGAGTTCCTAAGATTATGTAGAAATGGTATGTCACTATTATAAACCTAGGATCCCTAATCTGGGCAGAGTTATGTACTGACACTTAGTTTTCTTGTCTAAATCAATTCTTAATTTTCAAATGGTATAAGTCAACATCAGAAAAATAATTTTAATTAATGTTTTCCATGTGTACCAATTTAAGCGGACAACAGCGCAAGATCCTTACCGTCACAATATCGAGGTGCTTGTGCGTACATGGTTTTCATACCCAGGGTAATCACCAACCCTTGACTTCCTCGCAGAAACATGTCATTACTCCCTGCAGAATAGCAACATGCGGGCGGGTTGTGTCGCCGCGCAACTGCTTACAATGAAATACTTGTCATTGTGGCGAATGCGGTTGTTGAATTCCTTAGAAGTCCTTCAGTGTAGAAATTTTAACATGAACCGATGTTTATAATACACCATCAGTACTACCAAATGCTTATCACCTTTATCGTGAAATTTGCAGTTGCAATTTATTAGTATGAATCAGTATTTGATATTTTACCATAATTGCGGAAAGTACAAACTAACCCAGGTTAGTCCACCAGTGCGAGTACGAACAATACAATCTCTGACTTCAAAATTGTGTTCAGTCATTCTGAACTTGCACTTCCTTGATTCATTTGAATATTTCTGTATTCTGATACGAATTCAGCAATGGATCGATACCCAAGGCTTTTTAAATTACAAGTATGCCATTTACAAATCATATCTACTTTTCACAAAGTCCAAGTTTCGAACGCATACAAATTGTCTTAAAGACCTGACATGAGATTTTGGGTTAGAAGAAAGCTTAAGTAGAGGCGTTCAAAAGAATAGTATTAAGTACCCATTTGTCTTCTATTATTCTGTCTATATGAGTTTTAAAATTCGTTACTGAATATATCGCTGGGATGTTTATCCGAAGGGTTACCAAGGAAAGTTCAAGGTTTCCCAGAAAGAGAAAATAATGTTATTACCTCTGACATTCACCAACTGCCCTGTCTTTTCAGGTGAAACATAGGAGAGGGTGAGTGATCCTACAAAGACGGGCGGGTCGAAGGGCGCTGGCGAGGGAGAGATGAGGGGGCTGATTTCCCGAATCGCCCCCCGAAGCAACGCATGCCTAGCCACCGGGTTCTTGGCCACTGTCTCTCTACTCGGCCTTTTCGCCGTAATATGGGGTAAGTGCCACTGAAATCTTAATTTTTTGTATGTATAATATTTATTATGTTCATTTATTATTTTTATCGGTATTCTGCTAGTTAAGGTTGGTTTTTGATGGACAAGCTACCAAACGGTACAGCGACACTTCCATTGTCTCTCTAAGCAAAATCACAAGCCGATATTCAACATTACAAACGGCGAACGTATCTCCAATCGTCAGCCATGTTACCGGGCAGGACCGGAGGGGAAGACAAGGGAGTGAGAAACGCGGGCGCGGCGAACGTTGCCCCGGCGGAGACTTCTTCTCTCGAGGGCGGATGGCGGGGGTGGGTCCACTCGTCTAGCCGAAGTCACGGCGAGCGTAACAAGCTAGACGCGGTCTCAGCAAACGTGACCCAACGGCCAGCTGCCGTCTGCCGACCGCCAACTCCCGACTGCCAACTGCCACGAGGCCTTGCTGGCACCCGAGTTTATACCCGCTCCTGGGAAAGACCCTTGTCCTCTCCCGGTGCCGCCAGACGTCATACTCCGCGAGTAGGGCCTTCCCGGCCTACGTCACTGGCCATAGCGGTTCTACCCGCCCCCAGAAAGGACCCTTATTCTTTTATGGGCGCCGCTTGCCGTCCTTCTCGGGGAGCGGGGCTTTCCCGGCCTACGTCACTGGCCCTAGCGGTTATACCCACTCCTAGGAAGGACCCTTTTTCTTTTTACGGTCGCCGTCAGACGTCATTCTCGGGGAGCAGGGATTTCCCGGCCCTAGCGGTTCCGCTAACGGGAACTAGTCCTGTCCCTGTGGGGCCATGCCCGGTAGCTAATTCCCACGAATGAGAGGCTGCGCAAGGCGCCCCTTGTTCAGTGGATGCATTGCACGAGGGCATGAGTAATGCATGCCTTCGACAATTCAACATTACAATAGGCCCCTCTTCAAATCTCCATACTTCCTTCCTCCTTTCATTCCATCCAACATCCCTATCCTATTCATGACCCTTCCTCGCTTGCCTAACATTCTCCTCACTATATCTACAGTAAAGGGGTCTTCAACATCTCATCACCAATCAATACGCTCTGCATCCACCTGCATATCCTACCTCCTTTGAATTTCCTACCCCCTACAATGCCCTCTCCTCCCCCACCATGTCTAGCATTTCCTCGTTTATTTTCATTTCAGTCCACTTCACTTTCTTCATTCTTCTCCACACATATTTTGAAAGTCGCCAACCTACGCCCATCATTCTGTTTCAACGTCCATGTTTCCAATCCATACAAAACCACGCTCCATATTAAGGTTTTCACGAACCTTTTATTAACATCCTTACTCAAAGTCCCTGTCAAGAACTCACTCCTCCTTGTGAAAGCTTCTTTGCCTAACGCAATTCTTTTCCCTATCTCCTGACTATTTGGACCATTTTGGTCAAAAACACTTCCGAGAAAGGAAATATTTCCATCTTCTCGAGTTTTTGTCCTATTTTAACAGAAAGGTTAGATTCCATCTTCCTAGAAAACCGCATAACCTGTGTTTTATTTATATATATCCTCATCCCATATCTATGGTATCAGCAATGCTTGAAACCTCTTGGCTAACTGCCAAACTATAGCTTAATTATTAACAAACCTGATTGATTTTTCAGGAAAGAACAAATGAAAAAGTCGCGAACTAGATCGCGAGCTACTCCATAGAGACTTAGACACAATCTCGGATTGGTGCAAGAAATGGGGATTAATGCTCAATATAGACAAATGCACAGTTTTAAAATTTTGGAGCAAAGGAAGTGGCGAACAGGACATAAACTACGAAATAGAGGGTTCAGTACTAACTACGACCAAACAAGTAAAATATTTGGGGGTAGTTCTAACGCCACGCCTTTCATGGGGAGCACATATTAGGACAATATGCGGATCCGCTTTAAAGAAACTGGGCTTCATTAAACGGGTGGTGGGGAAATGTAATGAGAAAGTTAAAGAGAGGTGTTATTTTGCTCTAGTTAGACCACATTTGGAATATGCCGCAAGTGTTTGGCATCCTTGGGAGAAAATCTGGCTAAAAGAATTAGATCAAGTCCAGAGAAAATCCGCTAGGTTCGTCAAAAGTATTTGTAATAAGAACATAAGTGGAGCAGGTCTCTTAGGGGATTTAGGCTGGGAGCCACTTGTAATACGAAGAGAACAAGCGAGTCTTCGACTTTTAGAAAGATTCAGAACAAACGAGTTTAACGATGATACTAAAAGAATTAGAATGGCCTCACACTACTTAAGTAGATCAGACAACAAAGATGAAATAAGGGAGATAGATTCCAATATAGATAGATTCAAATACTCATTCTTTCCCAGAACAATCGGAAATCATAATAGTAAGAAACCGAAGTCACTTTAGAAATATAAAAAAGATTTAATTTACAAGTCAGAATAAAATTAAACATTGCAAAGATATACGGTGTATCTGTAGATGCATGTGTATGTTAGTTGGTAGTTTGTTGTTTGCGTGTATGTGGGTTTTAAGGATTTTTCCATGAACGAAAACAATGTTTTGTTAGTGGCTTTTGCATGCTTATTTTTTCTTAATTACGGGTGGTGCCCTAACACCCCCCGCCACACGCCCTTGCGGCGGCTTGCGGGGTATTAAGTAGATGTAGAATGTAATATAGGTCATTTTAACTACAGGCACATGCACTGTGGTATCTAAGTTAGAACATAGAGCTCTAGGGGTCATTGGAACGTGCAATTTCTTCCACTACGTCAAGGTTTTAGTCCATTCGGAGGTGTATGTCACTTAACTTGGTATTAATATTTCTGTCTCCTATTCTATGAAACACGTTTGCTTTATTATTAAAGGCCTTAAGATACGTATTTACCAGTGAAGAAGAACCGTTTAAGTTTAACTTTAGGCGAAATTAACGCGAAGTAAAAGGAGATAATAATTTAAAATATTAAACATTACAATTGTGTTAATCGTTCCAAGAAATCTATTGTAGGTTGATAAATTGAAGTTAGGTGCACAATTCATGTTGGATAGGTTATTGGTCTGTTGGGTGAGGTTGGGTTGCGATACTGTCGTTCGACGGCGCACTGTAGGGTGAAAGTGTCGCCGCGGTTTGTGATATTCAAATATTCAGATCAGGACTTTTAAAGACATAGGAACCCACAAAATTACATAGCTTGGGTGAAGCTGAGTGTGCCCGGATTCACCCAGATTTGAACCCGGATCCTCCAGTCAGTTGCCAAACACTCTGCCCTCTACTACGTATACCATACTATCATCTGAAAAATTTTCCCGACCTCGTTGGCAGTGAGAGAAGGCCCTCGGCTAATGCGGTCTTTATGTTGAACCTCGACTACGTATAGGTTTGTCACTGGTGCAAAAATTTCACTAAAAAATGGCAATTTTAAAATGTCAATTTATTTAAACACTTTTTAATTGTACGAGTAATGTATTTTTACATGCTATTTGGACTATTCAGATGCTGACAGTAAATTTTTAATCTGGTGAAAACTCAATGCATGTATAATAAAATAGTGTTAAATTATCAAATGCTTCTAAAACTAAGCAGTTTCAATATATATACTCAATCTCATACAGTCCTTGAAAAGGCAAAGTTTGCTGATCATTTGTAGTAGGTACATACGTATTTGTGTTCGAAAAATTAAAAGTGCAGTTAGGCTTCGCTTCTAAAGCTCGAAAATCACCCGAATAATGTTACTGCGTCGGTTTTCACCATCGATTGAAGTGCGATTTGATGCTGTATACTTATCAGTCTCTGAAGAGCGATGTAATAGGATTAAAAGCCGGTCGTGTGCGTCAATAAATTGTGTATTGCGGAATTTCAGAGTTTTTTTTCACCATTCCTTGCAATACATATACTAGAGTTGGAAAAAGGAGGTCCTGGTGTTTTAATATTCAATGTGCTCGGCCCATCTCTAAATGAAGAAGGCCGTTCGCCAAGCGGCCTTCCGTTTTCTCTGAGCGCACATATTTGGTATTTATGTGCCGCAGTCGCACAACTCCTTGGCACTCCGCTCCACTGGCCGCGCTGGAACTCGTTTCTAGTCATCACGACGAGCGGATAGCAGAAGAAGACGAGGAAGAAGGCTTTCCTCCGAAAATTCAGCCTGGCTACAGAGGGGAATTCCTGACCACCAGTTGTTAGGATTCTTATCATAAGTATAGTGCAGTTTATGATTTGCGTCCCTTGCACTTCCCCGAGAGTGTGCGTGCATAGGTCCATAGCTCCGTGCCAACAGATGGCCGAGTGGTGTTCGTGCCCAATAGGGTGCCAACTAGGAGGAGGCCAAGGGCCCTCATCCCTTACCGACGCCCAGCCTTCACCCTCTTCCCGAGTCATCTCCTCGGCTTTTAACGGCTACTTTGCACGGCCACAGCCCTCCAGAGGGAAACTGGAGGGGAAGGGGACTGTGGAGAATGACAGGGGTTGCGGAAGACAAGTTGGAGGCGAGAGGGAGGAAGGAAACGGAAATAAAAGCACGGCCGGTGTCTCCCTACCACTGCGTAGGAAATAGTGGGACTGCAATATTTCGTGTAACGACAGTGAAGATGCACTCTGTGGAGTAAATGACAATACCGTTATGTGCGGTAAAATTACTGCATTGATTATATGAACTCGATTTATCGATATCCGTCGATGTGCCCAAAAGGAATCAATTTCAATAAACGTAATGTAGCTCAATATGATCGATACTTGAGGAATGATACGGCAATACAACGTCGGTATCTTGATATTTCCTTCGTAATTTCATAGAAAAATAAATATCGTACAACACAGAGGCAAGTATGACTGTACTGGAAAAGAGAGAGCTGGGCAAATAAGGGTGAAGAATGAATATTTCAAAAGACTTCTATGGGGATTGTTAATATGTAGAGCTGTAGAATAATACTGTGATAGTGTAATGCAATTGGTATACATTTTACGCAGTGCCTTGGAAGAGTTAACTCCCGAGGAAACCATACGTCGTAATATTTTTAAGATTGTTTGATAAACTTAACAATCGTATTATTAGGTAATCTGCCGGTTAAGGTAGGTTTTTGGATGGACACAACTATCAAATAAATATTTTGTAACTCCAAACAGAACCAAATCCAGCAACCTACTCTAAATCAGGTCTCTCCTCATCTAAGTGTACTTCTTTCCTCCCTTCATCCCGTCCAATATTAACAATCGTATTATTATTAAGTAATCTACCGGTTAAGGTAGGTTTTTGGATGGACACAACTATCAAATGAATATTTTTTGTAATATGTACATATTATTAATATTAGGTAATCTACCAGTTAAGGTAGGTTTTTGGATGGACACAACTATCAAATAAACATTTTGTGACTCCCCACCTGGCAAACTAATTTTATCAGGTCCCTCTTCATCTCTGTGTACTTCTTTCCTCCCTTCATCCCGTCCAACATCCCTATTCTGTTCCTGACATTACCTCGCTTGCCCAACATTCTCCCCTCTATTACCTTCTTCAACATTCCACTACCGCTTAATACGCCTTTCATCCATTTTTCCTGCCTCCATAGGATTTCTCTCAACAAACCCCTCTCCTCACCCACCATCTCCAGTACTTCCTCATTTGTTTTCCTTTCAGTCCATTTCACCTTCTCCATTCTTCTCCACACCCACATTTCAAAAGCCTCCAATCTACGTCTATCCTCCTGCTTCAGTGACCACCTTTCCGCACCGTACATAGCTACGCTCCATATCAGAGTTTTTACGGGTCTTGTCTTAACATCTCTACTCAACGTCCCCGTCATCAACTCCCTCCTCCTCGAGAAAGCCTCCTTGCCTAGCGCAATTCTTCTCTTTATGTCCCTACCACTTTGACCGTATTGGTCCAAAACACTTCCGAGATGTGTAAACTGCTCTACCTGCTCTATTTTTCCCCGCCTATTTTAATATTTAGCTTAGGCTTTTTCTTTCTGGAAAATCGCATAACCTTTGTTTTATTAATATTGATTCTCATCCCATATTTATCGCACTGAACCTCCAATTCACTCAGCAATGGTTGCAACCCCTTGGCTGACTGAGCAACTAATGCTTGTTCATCAGCAAACCTAACCGATTTTACCAATACCCCTCAGACTTTCATTCCTACCTCCAGTTCTTCCCATGCCTCTTTAATGATTTCTTCCACATATACGTTGAACAGCACCGGTGACAATGGGCCTTACACCTCTTCCTAACACTGCCCATCCGGACCCTCCGTTCCCCACTTGCACCTGAGCAGTCTGAGACATGTACAGGTTGCGGATTAGTCTCCTGTCCCTCCAATCCATTCCTATTTTCTGCAATACACGCATTAATTTTTCCCAATTCACTCTATCAAACGCTTTTTCGAAATCTACAAAACAGGCAAAAACGTCCTGATTGTATTCTATATTCCTCTCAATTAGTGATCTCATTACTGCAATGGCATCACCCGTACCTCTTCCCTTCCTAAACCCAAACTGATCATCCCCCAAGTAATCATTTGCCCTACTATCTATCCTTTTGTTGATGATCCTGAGAATAACTTTAGTTGCCTGGGATATCAAACTTATCGTTCTGTAATCCTCACATGATGTAGCCTTTGCCTTTTCTGGAATAGGAACTAACACCGATCTCACAAAATCTTCCGGCCAGATTTCTTCTTCAGAGATACGACGAATCATTCCATATAGGGCCTTCTTCCCGCATTTTCCTAAACATTTCAACAGTTCTACAGGAATGTTGTCCACCCCTACAGCCTTATTTGCTTTCATCTCCTTTGATGCCCTTTCTATTTCATCGTCGAGTATGCCTGGACCTAAGCTATCTTCTTCTACGTCATGTTCCTTTTCTATGTCTAACCTTGTCGGCCTAAGTTCTTTACCATACAGTGTTTCTATATATTCCTTCCATCTCTCTTGGATTTTTCCTGGTTCAACTATTATCTTACCCCACTTATCTTTGACTGTTAGCACAGATCTTGCCTTCTTACTTCCCGATAATAACTTAACCTTGCTATATAGAGCACCAATTTTACCCTTCTTCTGTAAACTTTCCATATCCTCGCATTGTGTTTTCCACCAGTCTTCTTTTGCTTTATTTGTGGCCCTTCTCAATTTATTGTTTAACTCTTTGTACTTCATTTTGCCTAACTCTGTGTTTACATTTTTCCATCTTCTTCTCTCATCCATCTTTGCAATCATCTCATCCGTTACCATGGTTTCCTTATCCTTTTCCCATTAACGGTTCCTATGGTGTCTTTTGTGGCTTTCGAAATCACTGTCTTGATACATTCCCACTTCAATTCTATATAAATATGAATTTGGTTTCAAAATATTGTGGCATGAGCTAATGAAATGAGTGAACCCTACAATTCAGAGATGCCTAATTACAAAATTGAATTAGTACAAAAGTATAATAACACAAAAGTTGAATGAAGACTACCTCATTTTTTAATTTAATACTCCTACACAATGCAAAACCAATTCAACAATTTTACCATAAACTCAAAAGCATATTTGATTAGATTACCCATTAACCATAATAAGAGATTTCACTGTCGGCCAGATATCGAGGGATCCGGGTTCGAATCCCGGTCAAGGCGAATGATTTTTACTCTCTGAAATGGTTGCATTATAATATATAACCAATCACCCAAGTAATTAAAACTAACACTTAGCCACTCCCAAAAAATTATTTAATGTGTCATTAAACAGAATTTCATGCAACATCCATATTTTTCAGTATTATACCCAGACTGTATTAAATGAAATTTCTCCATTGACAAGGATTCTCCAAGTAATATAATGATACAGTTTTAATCAACTTACTTGGCGGGGAGTTGATATAAGTACCCTTTTCCCTCGTCACTCCAAACAAGTACCCTGTCAGCAGATAAAAAATCCCCTCCCATCCAACGTTCAGACTGTGGTGCAATAACAGAGCATAACACAGAAAAATCTCCAGCATCAAATATCTGTAAATTAAAAAAAATATTAACATAAGCAAATAGGCTAAAATGAATTAAACAGGGATATTTTAATAGTGTGTGGTGATAAAAAATTATTGTGTAAGAAGTAATCACATAAAAAACTCACCCAAGTGATTACTCCACGAACTACCATTAAGGACAAATTGAGTAGTTTCAGGCGTGATAAGATGACATTTGAACATAATAAAGGGCGGTTAGTAGCAATTTTCCACCAGATAAAAGATTATCTAAAGGAAAATTGCTACTATCCGTTCTTTATTTTACCTTTAAGGAATTCTAAGCTTTGCAGCTACAAGAATGTGTGAGGACGAAGTTAAAGTGGTACACACAATACATCTGTACCTTAGTAAACACCTCCACATAAAAACACAGAACACATATAAGATAAGATACAGTACATATACACACTGTGGCTTCCATATCTTTGACAAAATGTGATGCTCAAAATAACTTCAAATTGATTTCACTTTGAATAATATTGAAAATAACACAATTTTCAAACAACAGCATGGCACCACAAGGGGCACAAGCTAATTTTTGCTAGGCACTTACATGATTAACATTAATTTTTGGCAGCAAGCAATTTGTCAGAAACCATTACATCTGCATTTTACCTCCACACTCCCTAAGATTGATAACACCTGCCAATTTCAATACACATTGAATGTACCGACTACCCAAACTCAAGAACTGACTTCAGAATTGATAGCAGCACTTACCTCTATTATAGCAAATAAACTTTGAATAGTTGATGGAACAGCACATAGGATCATAGAATTCCAGCCTTTAAGGGGCTACTGATATTGGTTTCAAAACACATTTCGGACCTATTCCACAGTTCACTCCCTAATAACACACGCGATTATATCCTCTAACTCATCGTACATCCGATCGACTTCTTCCTCCTTGTGGTTGCTCGGTGGCATGTTCTGTTCCTGCAGGGAAACATTTGATAGTGATTGGAATGCGACGGTAGGCGAAGGAAGAGAGGGTGGTGAGGTGGGTGACTATGGGTTAGGCGCGAGAAATGAACGCGGGGAGAAAGCGATTGAATTCTGCAGGAGACAGGGGTTAGTCATCACTAACACATGGTTTAGACATCACAAAAGGCGTAGGTATACATGGAAAATGCCAGGTGACTCAGAAAGGCATCAGTTAGATTATATAATGGTTAGGCCCGAGCAACAATCGCATATAGTCCACTAATTATGTTATCATTAGTTGCCTTTATTTAACTTATTAAATGACTTAAAAACGCCTTAAGAAACGAAACTTGAGGTGTTACCATAAACGCGCTAATATCCGACTTTCGTGGGAATTGGAAACGCTGCGCAGAGGGCGAATCCTATCCATGAGAACTTCCTCCCGCAGTGCTTGTACTCCGCGTAAATGTTGTTCTGCAAGGGATTGTTGTATTCTTACGCTGAGATGAAATGCTATCAAGCTATGATGAACGGTCGCTGGAGAGCCGTAAACATGACCAAATCTTCATGGCGCGCAGTTTCCCCCCGGTTTTTAAGTGTTTATGACGAAAACCTGCAAGCAGACCTAAAACCTCTAACCTGTGTACGACGAATTATTTCGACGACAATTCTTATTATGTTAACTTAGAAAATGGGATCAAGGTAATTGTTTATGAGCTCAATTCAATTGTACATTAATTTTTTCCAGCAATGTAGACAGAATCTGGGTTAAGACGGGAGGGGGGGAGAGAGAGAGGAAGAGTGGGCGGCAAAGGGGCGTTGGGAAGGGAGAGAGTGGGGGCGGTGTGGGTTCGGGGAAGGACACGAGGCAGGCTGTGTCGCTGAGGATTTTAAGGGGACGAATAGGGAGAGGGAGGTGGTATGGCGAACTGTGGGGGTTGTAAAACGCCCAGTGGGGGGGGGGGTCACAGGAAGGCATGGTGGGGAGGACGGAATCTGCCCCTCGTCCCTCTCTGCTTGCTCTCCATTGCTTTTCTACTCGGGCGCGGCAACATCCTGATTTTCAGTAACTGATAGACGTAAGCACCGTTTAAAACGGTCTTAACCACCACGATTATCTCATTCGTGCGACACTAAGGCGGTCATGATGGCCATCCAAATAGTGAATGTCACTAACTCGAAGAACTGCGGGAGATGCCGCGACAGTAACTTGTAACGAAGTCATCCGCTATTGCGCATTATAATGCAACATTTCCGAAGTGTAAAAAACATTCGCCTTGACCAGGATCCGAACCCGGATCCAAACGAAGGGGAAACATTTTTACACTTTGAAAGTTCAAGTTGCGGAACATACACTAGAACAGACAAAGCAGTTAACTAATGTAGGAAATGTTTCGGAGGAAGGTGGGTAGAGTCGTAAGGGCATAAAAAGAAGAGCAGCCTTAGGTTTAAGAAACTTGCACAAAGATGTGGGAATACTTGACAGGAATCTCAAGTAAATTTACAAAGAAAATACTAGAGAACACTACAATGTGGAGCCTATTTTTTTTATTTACATTTATGGTATCCTGTAATCGGAGAAAGGGAATACCCCAATATATGATATGCAGATGTAGATGATGTAGTTTTGTACTTGTACTGCTCGGAAACTTGGTCCTTGAGGCAAGAGCATTCACGCAGATTTGAGGCTTTCGTTAGGTAGATGTGGCAAAGAATGGAAAAAGTAAGACGGACGTAAAGACAAACGATCGATGAAGTTCTAGGCAATTTAGAAAAAGGCGGCTGTTGGAAGTAATTCGGAGAAGGCAGGACAAGTTGTTTCAGTAGTGTGTATGGCCAAGGGCCATCAAAATACTACTCTAAGCTGGTAGACTTGTCTTGATAATAAGAATAAACAAACTTAGAAAAAGAGATTAATACTTATACATATTTTGGTGCGATGTTTTTATGTTCACGTTATCGTATATCCCTCATGGCATAATTATCACGAGGCGAACTCTATTTACTCCATTTTATTCTATTCCATTAAAATTAGAAGCCATAATATTAAGTAGATAGAACAGGTTACCTATCTTGTAAGTATTTTGGACCAAGGATGGTCAAAGTAGTGGGATTATAAGAAGAAATGCGTTAAAGAAAAGAAGCTTTCACAAAAATGAGGGCATTGATGACAGAGACGCTGAGTAAGGATGATAAGAAAAGGCACATTAAAACTTCGATTCAGAGTGTGGTTTTGTACGATCCGGAAACATGGCCATTGAAGCAAGACGCTATAAGAAAATTGGGGGCTTTTGAAATATGGATGCGGAGAAAAATGGAAAAAGTGAAATGGACAGAAGCATAAACAAATGAGGAGGAGAGGAGATTGTTGGAAGAAATCCATATGAGACAGGAAAGTTGGATGCAGCGCATTTTGATTGGGAATGGGATGCTGAAGACTGTGATAGAGGGGAGAATGTTAGGAAGTTTGGAAGAGGGAGTGGACTAGTGGATTGGACGGCATTAAGGGAGGAGGGATGTCTGCCCAAACGAAGAAGGGTTTATTTTATTGGGGGGTCAGATTAAGTCTTGGAAGAGGCTAAGAAATGTAGGGTGTCTTATTTTTTTGTCCAGCCAAAACGTACCTATCATTTAGTAGCATAAAAATTAATATTTTTAACCAACATCACACCCGTGATTTTTACGTAGTTGTTTGGTTGAAATAGATTTTAGGAAATGACAAAACTATTTATGAATAAACATTTGAGTTACTCGGGGTTTTCACAAGAATGATCGTTTTCCCCAATAGATTGCCTCTTTGTGTCTTAAGAGGAAGTCATCATGGGTGGGAACGATTCCTGGCTAAACCCGCCAAGTGACGACTGATCTTAATCCTATCGTAGCGTCTTAGTGGAGGGCTGTGATCTATTTGAAGAGAGGTGTTATCTACGACGTTCTGCTGATAAACTAAATCGATCACACGGCATACATTTAGGAAGAAAGTAAATCTCCGCACCCAGAAAATACTAGGAAGATAGATACACCTACAGGGCGGCCAACCAATTTAAGGGGGACACCAAGTTTTTTCTTTCACTAAGGCAGTGATTTTGGTTTTATTTTTTTTGGGGGGAGACGACCGACACCTGAGGTCATTTGCACCATTAGGGATGGATGGGAATGGAAGGGTGGAGAGAAACCCGGCGTCGGCGTTAGTCTACTCTTGTGAAAGGCGCCAAGGGGTCCGCAGTTTAACGTCCCATCCGGCGGACGTCGTACTCACTCAGTGCTCTCCACAAAGAACTTCAAGTAGGGATCGGGATACCACTGAAAAATATTTGTTGCTTAAGGATTTGAACCCGGGCCCTCTCGGTGGGAAGTCTGTACAAGCCGCCGCACCATCCCGATCACCCTAATGCAGTGATCGCCCCACGTTCATCTCGGGCACCTGACCCTACTCGACACCAAGACTTGAGTGGTTTCAGTACTCGTATATTGGTTCGGGAAACAAGCTCTTCAGCGATGTTACTCTGGGGGCTAAAGTAGCAAATTGAGATCAGATATTCTTTTTATACCACCCAGAATGAAAATCTCCCTCCCCAGACGAGAGGGGAGAAATGGAGATCCCAGTCCTAAGAATTCCCACTCCCTCCAAATTCTCTGAACGTGAACTTTTCGGCAGACAATAAATTACGCAGTTCACCAGCAAAGAATGGGTGGGAGGAAGAGAAAGGAGGCGAAGGGGAATACTGAGCCCAGAGTAACCACCAGAGGTTTTTAACCGGGACGACACGCATTAATTTAGAGAGGGCTTTGCCAAAACTGTCATTAATTTTCAGTAAAATTATGACAATAGATAGAAAAATCGATCAAGAAATTGGCAGCTCATTCTGTACATTTTCAAAGTATATCAACATTAATTTCCACCTTCAACTACATTAAAGACAATAGAAAACGATTGTAAAAACCGAACTAAATACACCAACAAAAATAAGCCTATATATTCTTTTCATATTGTGCGTAGATCCTTATTCTCAAATTCTCCTTAAATTCTGATGTTCACCTTATCAACGTTACGTAAACTTAATTTTCGGCCTAATCAAAAGGGATGGAGGAAAATGGAATCAGTTATAATGTTTGTGTTGGGGCTAAATTATACCCATATTCACATTCGGAGAGTTTTAAGGGCAAATTGGAAACAGCGCCGGAAGAGAGATACTTCTTAAATTAATCAAATATGCACAAAATATATTAAATATTAGAGACTATAATTAAGAGATAAGTTTAGATAGTTTTAATGTGATTATTTGTTAAAAACACTGAAATCGTGTATCATATTTTGCGTTTAGAAAATCCAATTTATCCAATCAATTTATCAATCGTTATCGTAATTAAGGTAATTGACATGACCGAATGATGTGTTTGGAAAATCGAATGGGCCCTTCTTTTAAAAAATTTCTACTCTCTATCTGATCGAGAACTAATTTTTAGAGGGGGAATATCGAAATAAATTCCGGCGACGTTTCTATGCTATTCAACGCAGGTTAGCGGTTTGAACGAGTTTGGAAAGGTGTAGTTAAAAATATTGAAATCGCTTTGAACCTTCAATGCATTGTGACAAGATTGCATAGGTTATCGCCATTTCAATAATGAATAAAATACTCTCGAAGTAAAGAAGAGTTGGATACTGAATGGATACTCAAACACTTAATAGATTAAATGGTCCGCTTTTAACTTCATTTTTCGTTTAAAATGACGTGAACGTGAAGTGAAAAATGTTTTCCGAGTATGTACTGAGATGAGAAAAAGTATTTGCAAAAAATTTTTACTCGTTTCACAAAATTTTATTTTTTCCTTGACAGCCATTTACGAGCCGGATTTGTCAATTCACCGGGGAATGAAACCCAGCCAAGACAGCGTTGACTTTCGTCGGGAAATAGCGGAACAGCTTGCCAGCATTTCAAAGGAACTTATAGGTACGTATGCTATGATTGAAGTAGTGTTTAATCTGAATTAATTCTGAATATATCAATGGCGAGGTTTATAAATATATTTAACACAGTAGTAGTATTTAGGGGAGGCGACCGACAACTAAGGTCACTTGCGGTATTTAACACAGTATAAACACTAAGGTTTATTGAATAAGAAACAGGGTACTTGTATTAAACACTATTCGGTGTGAAATGCATACATTAGCAAGGAATGGATTTACCGCCTGTGGTTTCCCAGGAAGCTCTGGTACCTGAAAATTCGCACGGCTATCCAGTACGTAAGAAGTTGGGGGTGCTCAAAGTCATCGGAAATGAAACTAGGGCTGTCCTGGTCAGTAGCCGAACACACTAACACGCCTTTAAGACTACATTTAGATTTAAACTATAAACACAGTAATCAACCCGAAGGTCGGTTTGGTAGGGTTCACCCAGTACTAAGCCCGACGGCGTGTGAAATTTACACTTTATTTTTACTTTTAGATTTACACATTTAGATTTATTAGGACAATTTCAAAGTATCCTTTAGTATTCATGCAAAAATGCGGTCTTGAATATGGAGTTAATTTTAATGCAAGGGAGCTCTTCTGGATATTCCTTGCGGTTTTCTCATATACTAATTTCTATTGCAATAAATGGTGTTATAATATTTATATTTTCTTGCATATACGCACATCTAATTTAGGAAGTTTTCCACTATACCAATGACTGTTGCAAACTGCCTATGTATTCTTAAGCACTCCGGGTAGCCATTTATTTCCAAGAAACTAATGCCCGACGGGCATTCTCCGATTTTTCTTAACTTCTACCTCCAAAGCTGCCACAGTCCGTGAGGACGATCAAAATGATGAATAAGGAATTTGATAGTTCGTAATGCATTTTGCTGCAAACGCGCTACAACATTTTTTTAAGCATGTCGGACACTTAAATTTCGTAATTTTAAATTTTAAAATAAACTGAACTCTACAGAAGACTGGTAATGTAGGTGATGGAGAAGAAGCCAAGACACCGGTGTACGTTTGTGCGGCCTTGGGACGCAAGCGTAACTGAGTACAATCTGTGTCGAGAACATCTTTTAAGTACTCATATAGTGCTTGACTTAATGCGAAAACCCAAAAACTCAGTCGGTCTACAAAATTGACTGTATTTATAGTTTACAGTTAAAGTGTACTTCTCAATAGTACTTTACCAGACATTTCGTCGGAAATTAGACATGACCACCGATGCACTTCCGTTGAATTTAGCACGAAATAATACGATCATCAGGCGCATAGAAGACTTGTCAATTAGTATAAAAGGGACACCAATACAGAATATTTATGATTTTAAGAAATTTTCCCTACAGTTTGATGAATCAACATAAGTTAGCAACTGTTTCAGATAATTGCACTTGTTCGAATTCTTGATGAGAAAGTGTTGAAAGATTATTATTTCCCTCTGCAAATAACTTAAGAAACAAATACCTAGGGAAGAAGCCTTGGAAGAGATAAATGAACTCTTTGAAACGAACAAAATTTCATGGATAAATTGTGTAAGAATATGCACTAATGGCATGGCTGCAATGGCAGGGAGGGCCAGAGACTTGTGTCCCAAGTTCAGTCTGAAAGCGCAGTTGTTCAAGTAATACACGGTTTTATTCTAAGAGAAGCTTAAGCACAAAATAGAAATGGTTATTGTGATCAAATGTAGACCAATTCAATGGCTTTTTTTCAATTTTATGTGATTAAATAGGTCCCGAGGGCTGATCTTCATTATTATTAGGTAATCTACCGGTTAAGGTGGGTTTTTGGATGGACACAACTATCAAATAAATATTTTGTAACTCCAAAAAAAAAACCAATCGAGCAACCTAATCTACATCAGGTCCCTCTTCATCTCTGCGTACTTCTTTCCTCCCTTCATCCCATCCAACATCCCTATCCTGTTCCTACCCTTTCCTCGCTTCCCCAACATTCTCCCCTCTATTACCTTCTTCAACATTCCACTACCGCTCAATACGTCTTTCATCCATTTTTCCTGCCTCCATAGGATTTCTCTCAACAAATCCCTCTCCTCACCCACCATCTCCAGTACTTTCTCATTTGTTTTCCTTTCAGTCCATTTCACCTTCTCCATTCTTCTCCACACCCAAATTTCAAAAGCCTCCGATCTACGTCTATCCTCCTGCTTCAGTGACCCACGTTTCCGCACCGTACATAGCTACGCTCCATATCAGAGTTTTTACGAGTCTTGTCTTAACATCTCTACTCAACGTCCCCGTCATCAACTCTCTCCTCCTTGAGAAAGCCTCCTTGCCTAGCGCAATTCTTCTCCTTACATCCCTACCACTTTGACCGTATTGCTGATCTTCATAGCTGACCTATTTTAACTCTTAATGAACTTGATCGAAAAATGCAAGGGCCGCTTGAGAATACATTGGCTTGTACATTTTTTTTACAAAATTGATGGATTCAAAAAATAAATTCAACTGTGGGAAGATGTGGTGGAAAATGGTTTCCTTGAAATTTTAAGCCGGTGCTGTATTTAGAATTCTTAAAAAAAAACAACAAGAACTTGTGAATAACGCAGTTTCAGGCGTAAAATGGTGGATATTCTTCATGATGAAAAAAGACATCTGGCTTTTCCACGCAAAATTTGTGCATATTTTGTGTGGAAAATCCAAGAGTGGAACTTATGAATCTCTTCATGATAGAGGGAAATCCTAATGATTTCTTTGAATTGTCGGAGGAAAAGAAATTCAATAGGGTTCGAAATGCATGATCTTCTTTATCAGGTCACATGCCGTTCCATTTATCAGTGAGAGAAAAAGATTGGACAGAAAAAGTGATAGTCCCTTTGGAGTTGAGCTTCAGGAATTTCGATTATCTAAATTTTGGGTAACTTCAAAAAGAGGAATTTCCATCAAACGGCGAAAAAGAAATACCCATTCATTTAATTTATCATTTGCTGCAACATTCATGTTTGTACAACGGATCTATGTTCATCAAGAATTTAAAGAGATTATATTTGAAAAGTCATCATCTTGAATTACGTGTAGCTCTTTCGACCATACACCCAGGAATAAAACAGTTTTGTTCACAGAAACACGCTCAAGTATCTCAGTGAATTGAGAAGGCCATCATAAATGTATTAACAGTGGCAAAGGAATATTATCGATAGTTATACTCGTATCAATACTGAAACCGTTTCTATTAAATTATTTTTGTTAGCATTTCTACTGAGGTTAATTCTTTTGTGTATGATTAATTTTAATATTTTATTTTTAAAGCATAATTTCATAAAATAAGTGTTTTAAAAAATAATTACAGGTTCGCTCAGTCATATCTGACAATTTAGTTCATAGATACGGAATAAAAACTATGTCAAATTCTCTAAAACTCACTGCGAGTGCATGGATTGAGGGAAAGGTGTGATTCCTCAAAGATGGCGCCTGTTGCTACACGTATTTGCTAAAGCCATTAAGGCATTCTTCGTGAAATGGCATGAGGAACTATTCCGCAAAAGTCGCCGATGGCGTATCTGGATGCTATCTGAATGTAGGGCTGACGATACCGTGACATAATATCATCGTAAGATTTGATTTCTGACGAAGAAAAAGCAATTGCAGCTGACCCAATATAAGAAAGTCGACAACGTAGCTTGTTAAAACTCTAGTTTATCATTCGGTGACTATGATATATGTAACATGAATGACGTAAACACTCATGTGTAAACACTCACCTAAGAAGAACGTTTTCTGAGTGTTGGTTAAAGAGCTCCTGGACCAATGCCGCTCATGTGGTGTATAGATAACCAGCACTGCTTCTGTGTTCGCAGCTCCAGAGAGGGAAGGATTGGGTGACATCGTCCTGCGACTGAGCCGCATTGTGTCTCGTCTCGACCCGAGATATGAGCTGAGCGACGAGGAGGCGATCCCCAAGGAGCCGAGGAATTTGTCATCGGCCCGAGATGCGCGAGGGGCGGCGGGGGCCCTGGGGCCCGGGTGGGGCGGTGACGGCAGGGAGCTGGTGTGTGGTGAGCACTACCTCGGCGAGCGGCACGGCTACCCTTTCTTCGAGACGGGGTTCGTGGCGAAGGGAGGCTGTGCCGGAGAGCGACCCTTGCACTTGGTGGTCACCATCCTCCTGGTGCTTGGGGAGGATGGGGAGAGGGACGAGAGGAGATTGGAGACCATCCTGAACGGCGTCAAAAGCTATAATCCGAAGATGAAAGTGCTGGTCGCAGCTCCGAAGTAAGTCATGTCCCCACGGGAACGTTTTTCGAGGTACAAAATTTGCAGGAGCACTGCCGAACATTCATTCATCACACGTTAAATAGTCCATATCCAATTATTGAACTCCAGGTATTCATCCCACTCGCAGCATGTGTTAATTCTCCCGCTGCATTTTTCTGTCCTGACAGTTTGACACAACATAAAAAAATCGCTTTATGTGACTAGAAAATCATGCGAATATTCATATAATGAAATGCCGCGATCCCGGTCCCCGTCAAGGCGAATGATTTTTTACACTTTAATATTGTTGCATTATAATGCGCATTTAGCAGATTTCTCCGTTAGAATTAAAGTTGCGGCATCTCCCACAGTTTCTAATACTATTCAAAATGTCATCGGGTTTGGCATAAATTACGTGACCATTATTCTTGGCGTTCACAAGAGGATTGGAGAATGGAAGTGAACTTTTCCTGCCAACACCTGGAAAATTGGCACAACTCAAAACCCAGTCAAGGGGACTGGTTTAGTGCCCAAATAGTGGGTTTTCATCCATTTATTTGCGCTTTTATACACACTCAATTGCGTTTTTCCAAGCTTTTGCGACATCTTCTGTTGCTATAATGTTCGTCTTTGTATATTTTTCAATCAAAAATTAAAAATGAAGCCTTAGGCAAAAATAATTCAGCAAATAATTTAATATTACAATATAAAAATGTTTATGAATGAGTTACATTAATGTTTCTGGTGTCTGAAAGGTGCAGCTCTTTTATCTTTCTGAGGCGAATACTTAAAAGGAAACCAACACGCATTATTATAATAAGGTCTGTTTTTCTTCAAAACTGTCAATTAAATCAGTGGAAAAGACTCCCTTTGGCCTGTAAACTCCAGTACACCAACAGGTTGTGAATGATTGATATTGCCGAGTGATTTCAGCAGAATGCTCCTCTTTTGTTTTAGTGAAAGCAACATTCAAAAGGATTAGGAATGGGTATCAAGAAAAGCTTAGTAAATGTCTAAATGTGGATAGTGGAATGACAACAGCTGGGTGTGCCTTAAAAATGGGATAGAAGGAGTATTAAAGGAAAAAATTATTTTAGGTACAATCTACTGGTTAAGGTAGGTTTTGGAAGGACACAACTACCAAATAAATATCTTGTCTTTCCTAACAAATCACAACCCAACATCCTGCTCTACAGCGAACCCCTCTTCATCTTTGTATATTTCCTTCTTCCCTTTATACCATCCAACATTACTCTCCTATTCATGTCCCTTCCATTGATTGTATGCACTTTACTGCAGTATGTACACATGAAGAAAGAATTTGGTTAGAGGTTACATGATTTGCATTACCTACATTTAAGATTTTTTACTGTTGTATCTTTGAAAATAGATTTTCTCAAAGATATTGTAACGTTACGTGGTTGGTACTTCTTACTTCTCAAGATGCAATGTGTTTTCTGCTGGGCTTATCTACTGAAATTGCTCATTTCTGGAGCCTTTTTGATAACTATCTTATAAGATGACACTTGTTTTAATTGTCTTTTGAAAAACCATTCAAGCTCAGCTATCATCATTCTGTGACCTTTTAATGTTGTTTCAACTTCAAATCAGGTAACATTGGGTTATGGAATGTGAAACTCAGTTCAAATGAGTAGATCAAAAAACAAGAAATGAAAATGACTAAAAATGAAAGTAAAACTTCTAAAAAGAAAGGAATAGGGAATGGGACGGAATGGGATCTTACACGAATATATCAATAGAAAGAAAACTTCTATGAACAGATTTGGTGAACAGAAACAAAAGTATCTCATATCATGTAGTCATGGCAATTGAAAATGTAGTGTCTTTTCATTGTGTCCTAAACTGCCTGATTGTCTTAAAATGTTTTTACGAGCATCATACAACCTGTTTCTAATCATGTTTTTAAAAATACGAGTAGATCGTATTTGTAATATAATTTTACTATTACTTAACATTTTCATTGCTACAGGGTGACGGAAAACATGAACACTTTGGTGAAGAATACTGGAAATGGAGTTCTCTACAAATATGGAAAAGCCTCACCTGGAGAAGCATGGAATATGCTGGCTAGTCATACCACCACCCCATTCGTACTGTTTGCTCGTGGCATGACACACTTTCATCCAACCCATTCTCGGTTGCGACGACAGATACGTGTTATGTCTGGAGCTGTAGTTGTGGCTGGTGGAGCTGCAAGAAATGAAGAAGGTACCTACAATCAATTTTATTTTAATTAAACTAATTTTTAAATAATAATTGTTTCACATAATTCTACATTTGCATGGCATGTGTAACTCAGTTAAAGTTGATAAATGACTTTCTGTTGACACTTGCTTTTGAATTCCTGTGAAGAAAATGTACTTCAAATTGGCATAGGTAAATACTTCAGTTTTTTGTGGTGGAAGTCATTTGCTTCTACATTATTTAGGTTAAATGCTGTATTTTTAATGTGCTGCACCTCCTAATAATTCCATTAAATGCTCTCATACATATATAGATACATACTCCATCCTTTATTAAAATTAATAATCATAAAGCTATCATAAACTAATCGAAAATATGCCTATTTAAGTATTTCCAAATTTGGAGGTGATGAGCAAGATGTGATATAATTGTTTTTATGATACAACCGAAAATTAACTGGAACTGTCATTGCTTCAGAATTCCATTGATTTTTAATTGTCTATCTTGAAAACATTACTCAGGAAATATGAGGATAGTGTAGAAGAAAAACAGCATTGTTTCCTCATGCTCTCAAACACTCACACTTATCCAGCAAAATCAGAACTTTGGAACATGTAGGAACATCCCTCAACACCACTCTGGGCAAGGTAAACATATACAGTCCATACATTCCCCCCAAACTAAAACAGTTACCTCAGTAATTAACCACTTTAACACAACATTCCCTATAATACTCTTTGGTGATTTCAACAGCAAACACATTATATGAAGCTGTAGAAACACTAAAGACCTAGGAAGAACTCTGCTAAAATTTGCACCAGAACAAGACATCAAAATACACATTCCCGTGGAATACATGCATATATCAGAATGCAATAATCCGCATACATCAGACATCCTTGACTCTCCCATGACTATCCCTACCACATTACCGCCAAAGTCATTCACTATTATTTCTCTGACTACCTTCCTGTCCTCTCCTCTGCTGAAACTGCTCCTCTTATATCCCTTCTTCTATCACCTAAATGCCATAACTGGGAGAAATTTAGGAAAAATCTAACATCTCTACTTTCTATCTTAATCTCTGATGTCTCCTCTACTTCCACATCAATTGAAGAAAATTTGTCTCTCCTAAATACCCTTTTATCCAATGCCCTTCAAGCTTCCCTTAAACCCACTCCAACCCTTCCTCTTTTATCTGCAGCCCTTCCTCCTCACATAAAAACGCTTATTAATGACAAAAATAAAATTCGAAAATTATTCCAAAGAACATGATCTCCACACCTTCAAACACAATTCAACACACAAAACAGTGCTGTCAAACATGAATTACATAAAAACAGAGTAAAAATATGGAACACTAAACTGGCCTCCTTATCAAGAATGGGAAAATGGCAAGGAATATAAGAAACATAACCAAAACTTCCCTCCCCACTAATTGTCAAGAACATAACACTTAACACTGACACGGAATGAAGTAAGGCCTTTCTACAAAAAATGAGACACATGTACACAACCCACCATAAAAATAGTTCTAATAAATCTGTGGATATCATTGCAATATTGCTCCAGTATTCTCCCACCCCCAAACATGTGACCTACACTGTCGAAGAAGTTTCCACAATCCTTTCCAAACTACCCAATCAATGCTCCTCTGGCCCAAATCATATCCCTACCTAAGCACTTAGATTCCTTCCCCCCCTTATTTTACCCTCATTACAGACATATTTAATATCTGTCATGCATTGTTTTACTTCCCTTCATCCTGGAAATCATTTGACGTCATAATGTTAACCAAACCCAGCAAAGCGCTCACTGAAATAAATTCATACCATCGAATTTCACTAACCTCTACTCTAGGCAAGATACTTGAAAGAGTAATTCTTGCCCATTTAAAATCTCTCCCATTTCCTCTCTTCTCAAATGAACAATTCGGCTTCACCGAAAGGACCTCAATGCATCAAATTAACAGATTTACTGAATCAGTTACTGCCGGTTTCAATAATAAAGTAGTCATGTCAACTGTCCTTCTGAACATTAGCCAGGCTTTTGACAAAGTCTGGAATGAGGGACAGCTATAAAATCTCTGGCTGAAAATATCCCTATATATCTTATCAAAATTATTCAATCCTTCCTTCAAATGTATCCTTTTCCAAATTCCTCAACACCTTTCACTCCTATCACCCCATCCATACCGGTGTTCCACAAGGCACTGTCCTCAGTCCCCTCCTATTTAACATATTTATTGATGACGTCGCCAGAGCCAACCCAACCCACCCCTCCTATATGCTGATGACCCAACCCACCCCTTCCTATATGCTGATGATACAGCCATTGCCACCCAAAGCTGGTGGCCTAGCAAAACCGATGATGCTCTGCAGGCCCATCTTTATCTTTCTGAAAGCTGGCTTATGGAGTGGAGGTTACAGGTCAATCCTGAAAAATGCACCAAAATTTGTTTTTCTAGCACCTGATTCAAGTATACCCACACCCACCTCACCCTAAACCAAAAATTGTTCCACAAAAAAATTCTGGTTACCTTTTTTGGAGTCATTCCGGATGAAAAACTCTCTTCAAAAGCACATTTTGATTTCAAACATGCTGAAATCTATAAATCAACATTTTCCCACCAACCACTGTTAACCCATTCCTCCTTGACCTCCCTAAACTCCAAACTGGACATCTTCGACTCCATTCAGCTTCCACAACTCCTGTATGCCTCATCCATTTGGTCTACTGTTCCTCAATCCTCCGTGAAATGCCTCCAAATCTGGCAGAACAAAACTGTCGGATGCATTGGAGGTGCCCCCTGATATATCCCAAACAGGAGTCTACGAAAAGAAGATATCATCAAATAGGGTCAATTATCATCAAATTCTCATTCAACTATGCTAACTCAATAAAAACCTCCAAAAACACTCTCATAGCCTCCCTCTGGTTCACCTCACTCTCAAAAGGCAAATGTAAATATCCCCACCAAAGTCTCTCTCAATCCGACTAACCCTGCAAGAATAAAAAGTGGATCAAATTTCTCTCTGCCAAAACCCTTCACCCGGCACTGAGTCTTCCTCCCACTCCATCCCCAAAAAATCCCAGCAAGAATATAGCACCAAAAAATACTCCAGCTGGCTCTGGAACAGAATCCCCTAACCTTCTTTACCTACTAACCCCGTTCCCTGATTAATGATATCACCAATCTTGGCAATATCCTATCCAATAACCAACTACTCTTGCCACCATTCTCCACACTATTTTTGCTATACCTTCCCCATTGTATAGCAGAAAAATCCATTAAATAATAACTAACAAAAGAAATGCTCCTTTACTTAAGCCCCCTCCCAAAAGTTCACCACCAAACTAACGAAAAAAACACATTCCTGCAGTTAATTACCACACCTCCACAACAATCTTGCTGCAAAAGGAACTATGTTCTGGGGGAAGATAACAGGATTACTCTTGAGGATTCGGACTCAAAGGGAGCTTGAAACGACATATGCAGCCAGGTTGATGACCAAGCGTTAGGGTTGCGATATGGTCAATGATATGAGTGCATTGAAAATTATGTCTGCTCCCTCCAGCAGGGAGAACTCACTTTGTTGCTCTCGAGGAAGAAGACATAGAAGCATCCAGATGCTCCAAAACGTACTCTAAAAGAAGCACATTAGGCTGGAGTGAAGGGGGGCAGAGGGGCAGTTTGTCATCCCCCTCGGCCACCTTTGGATGGGGTATTCTTGTTCATGATGTTAGTGGGCCATCTCCACGGCAGCCAGAATCGGAAGGGAAGTTGACGGGGTTAACATGGGGAGTCTTTTTGTGTCTGTGGACGTGCTGCTGAAATAGTGACTCAAACCTGAACATGAAGAACTCCAGTGTCAATAAATGAAAAAGAAAAACTTTGTTTCAATCCACCACTTTATTTCAGGTATGACTAGTTTCGATGCTATGGCGTCATCCTCAGGTACCTGAGGATGATGCCGTAGCGTTGAAACTAGTTGTACCTGAAATGAAGTGGTGGATTGAAACAAAGTTTTTCTTTTTCATTTATTAAAATGAACTTCCACAAAGTTGAGGCTGAAACTATGGAGTTAACTCCAGTGTCTATCACACCACACGGGACAAATTATATTGCCCCCCAGATGTACACTGAATAATATCCTTCATTAAAACAAAATGTAAGGTGGAAGTCTTTTGCCCAAAGTCTCTGATTACCTGCAAAACATATGGGTGCATCCATCTCACATCTCGACAGTGGTTTTTTGCAGTATAGCAATCTTCATTTCATGTGAAAACATGAAGGGCTGAATAAGTTTCATGTTACCAACATTCAAGCCAAAAGGGCTAATACTAATGCCGCTGGATTTGTCCACCAAGGGTTGAAGCGAGTACTATAAATGTCCTTCAAGTTATGACTATTGGTGTCAACATTTGAATATGAAGACATTTTTCCTTAAGTAAATGTTCACAAGTATTATCAGTTAAACATTACTGAGTGTATTTATAAAGATAAAATGTAAAGTGATAATAAAAAAATGTTTTCATGAGTTGTAACAAATTAATTTTAACTGGATGATAAATGGCTGTGAAAAGAGGTGGAGCTTCATTTAGACAGCAGCCTAAAATTAGACAACCTGTAGCACCTCAAGGAAAACAATTTGCACTTATATCCCATGCTTTGGTGTGTGTGTTTGACCTTGTGTATATCCACTTGATGTCTAGTGCTTTATAAATAGTTAAGAGTTTTAATCAATTGCTATCTTTTCTTTTAAGGAAAGTGGAACATGGGATGTTTGCAGTCACAAATGAAGGGATATTCACTGCGATACACCCGAGGTTATCATATATCAGCCCGAGACTGTATGATTTGTGATCATCTAGAAGGACCGTTTGTGGCAAGGACATCTTTGCTTCATACTCATCCATTCTCTCATGTGGACTCAAAAAGTGTTATTAATATTTCATTCTTGGAGGCAGTCACTTTTGCTGATTGGTTTCTAAGATTGAAACAAGCAGGTTTCCTCACATTGGGGTGTCCAGATGTCATGTACTACGTTTTAGGTGGTACTGGAATGAACAAGGGTGAGTAATTCATAATTAAGCTTGACACTCTTAAGCTCTTAGTAAAAGAACAAATTTCCCAAAGTTCACCAGCACAAAATTCAATTAACTAAAGTAAGCACCGCTGAAGTCTTTTCATATAGGTCACTATTTTAGGATGAGGTTTTGACAATGCTAATCCTGAGTTTTATTCCATCCTTCCTCTTCTTAATTCCTTCAATGCCATGACCTCAACTCCTATCTCAAATGGTGAAAAAAGTTTCAAAAGGTTAACAACTCATGCTTTTAATTTATAGTAACATCAAGGCATGGCTTATACTAACTTCAAACTCTATTATTGTGATATGAAATATTGGTGCAATTTCTTTCTTACCATAATTGGATTTCTCATAGCAAATCTCATTATGTTTGAAGGATTGACTTCATAACAATATATTAGAATATTAGTAACGTTGTTTTTTTAGTTCCATAAACTTCACATTTTCTAATCTATTTTTAGGTCCAATGAACTATCACACTTCTTGGCTGTGGCTAGCAGTTCAATGGCAGTTAACGGCCATAATTAATCCTCCTTTTCCAAATCCACTTGAAACAAATTCACCCAAGTCCATAAACTTCTCCTGTGGTGAAGTGGGACTGTCATGCAAAGTTTCTAAGCTAGCCAAAAAAGGTTACTTGGTGCCGCCCTGCTGTGCCAGACAAGTGGTGGCAGCCCTTCGTGCATTCGACCAATTTTCAAGCAGTGGGGGCAGCGGTGATCCAGTCATTCAAGGACCAGACTCTTACACAAATGGTAGGTGAGGGAGGCAACTCAAATGCTTAAAATAGATACTGTATGCTTCTTCATATATCATAATGCTCATGCTGAAAATTAGTAAACTTAAGGTGAGCTGTTGTTCACAAGGAATAAGTATGCTAAGTTAACTATTATAGTTACGATAGAAAGCATAAATTGAAGCAGGCAGAACACTGCATTCATAGGCCTACCATCTGATTGCTACAAATGTATGCAGGCAGCATGGCTTTTCATTACTAAAGGTGTATTGCATGGAATTCAAGGATTTCTACATCTTATATGCAATGATTATAAAGGATTCTAAAGTCTATTGCCTTGATATCAATACTCCTATTGCTATTTTGCATCAAAGTTTGTGTGTTAGGTGGTGCTCTTCATCTCAATCATCTTCTTATCTCTCTTTCCACTGAGTGAATACATTTTTAATTCCAGGGAAAATTAATTATTTCATTCTTATTCATTTTGTAATTAAGTGATAGATTTTCCAGCATTCATTAATCAAAATATTCATGTATATGTTTTCTCCACATGCACATACAGAATGGTAGAGCACTCATGAGTATGAATTTTATGACTCATGGATAAACTACTTTAAGCACAATCAAAAAAATAAATGTAACACTCACAGAAATTTCTAAATCCATGGTGGCTGCACAACCATCATCTTCAGAAGGAAGACTAGGTAGGAGTATAAGAAAGGGTAATGAAGGTGGGAGTGTGTGGCAAGAGCAGTAGAAATGAACTGTGGATAGAAAGGGGAGTAGGGTCATGAGGGGAAAGAGCATTACAGGTGCTGAGATAAGAAGAGGGTCAAGGGTTGTGAATGGGGGTGTAGTAGAGAAGTCAAGTAAATGTAAGAGAGATGGGCACATAGATAAGGCAGGTGTAATGATTGAAGCTGCACCTATTTCCCTATATGCCAGCAATAGGTGTATAATATTGCTGGACTGAGCTCAAAAGATTGAAAGGGAATCCTGCATAGCTTTAGTGAGCTACCAGAGGATGCATTTGAAGGTTAATGTATCAAAAAACAAAAGTAGTAGTCATGCTTCAGAAGGAAAATGAGAATAATAGCAGCCTTTGGTGTAAATGGGGGGTAATGGAACCATAGGTTGCTTTTTATGACTTGGGAGAATACTTGTATTTATGAAAGATATTGGCTGAAGAGATTAATGGGTGCAAATCCTGACAAAAAGATTATTGGGGATTAGAAGGAGTATATTCATCACCAAATTAATGATTTTCTCATGCAGCAAAAAAGGTAGTGTATTAAAGTGTACTCCTAACATTATTGTATGGAATCAGGGCTTGAGCATTAGAGAATAAGTGTGAATACAAGCAAATGCAATGGATGCATAGTACTTCAGGAGTGTTAAAATAGGAGAGTTAAGGGGAAGAATGACTGGGTCATGAAAGCATGTGGATTTTATGTGCTGATGATGGACAAGTATGAAAGAAGTGTGCTGTAGTTGTTTTGCTACATGTTGGAAGCATTTATGAAAGTGAAACAACCAGACAAAAGTTTTAGGGGAGAATAAACTGTTTGAGGAGAAGATCGATAAAATGTTGGGTGAATATGGTCAAAGAGACTCTCAAAGCAAGGTTATCAGACATCTCATGGAGTGTATGTATACAACAATGTACTGTATGATTGTGGTGAAGGTAAATGAAAAAATATAAGGCCAGGGCAGTACAAAAGAAATTAGTAAAATAGCAGAAAAGGGTGAATGTTACATAAAGTAATTGAAAAATCAGACTTTTTGTCTGCGCCTAGCTAGAAAGTGAATGACATGAGCATAAGGCATCAATTTTGCCATATTTAGAATTCAAATCCACTGCAACTGGCATACCAACATCATCTTATCCATCAGTCTAACTTGTATTTTGTAATCCTATTTATCTATATTATGCCACATTAGCATAGATATTTAAGTGCACATTGAGTTATTCATTTAGACTTGACAGAAAAATACTGTTTGTAAAAGCATAGATCCTCAGTAGTTTGGTTAAATGAAATTTTTTCAATGAAAACATTTGTTGATATTTTGCTATCCTTTCTTAGTGCTCAGGTATGAATTAGAGGCTGGATCCATTCTTGGTGCAGTGAAAATGGGTAGTTTCATACCATGGGATATTGATGGAGATGCAACTTTTGAATCAAAAGATTTTCCTTTGTATGTAAGGGGGAAATCCTGGTTCAAAGAACGAGGTTTTTATTTATCTTCATTTGAAGATCCAGTTCCAATGCATAAAGGTGAGTATTTTGCGATACATTCATCTTTTAAAATTTATTTTCTTATTATTTTTTTCCTTTAACTGCCATGAGACGTTTGTCATATAGTCAAATATTTTAAGAAAAAATAAACATGTTATCCTTCAGCTAGGCTTTAATTTCTTCAAATCGAAATCCTAAGTTAAGCTGCCTTATCTAAATTTTATGGCCAACCATTCACAATTATATTTACCCCAAATAATTTATCATATCTCATGGCTTTAACCTAAGAGGTTTCTGGAAGATTAAAACCCTTTGGCAATATTAGAACAAACAATGCATTTCTTTTTTGTATTAATATGACTTTTTATAAAGGATATCAGCCTCTCATCAAGTACAACAAGGTTAACGCTGTCTGCCGATAAGTCTGATGTAAATAATGCTCTTTGTCCTAAGTACACATGTGAAAAAAATTCAGTCTGAAGTTAATTACTATAATAATTTTTTAACGCCATTTTTGTCTGCTACAATGAAAATTATGTATTTTGGCATGAAACAGAAGTAGTTTGAATCAGTTAGTCACCCAACAATATACCATTTACTTAGTATTCCATGCGATTATAAGTCTATTCTTAATTTTTTCCACCTTTAATCTCTGGCAATATCTATGTACGTAGAAAAATTACTAATAGGTTTATTTACATATTATTAATATTAATTACAGAAATAGTGGAAAACCTAAAAAAATAGCAGTGAGATTTTTTAAT
The DNA here is from genome assembly GCA_037158775.1 of Hetaerina titia. Classification (NCBI taxonomy): domain Eukaryota; kingdom Metazoa; phylum Arthropoda; class Insecta; order Odonata; family Calopterygidae; genus Hetaerina; species Hetaerina titia. The sequence continues at coordinate 131,840,444 of CM073768.1, forward strand.
GTTAATTAATGATATCTTCTTAATGAAAGATGTTTCTAAAATCGTTACATTTATATTTTGATGATTATTTTGGTTTCAATTTTCATCAAGGTAATTTTATAGTACATAGTATTTAATTTAAACAGAAATAAAGGGTTTTATATTGAATTTCAGGGGATGGTTTGGCTTCAAATCAGGGCCTGGGAGGTTTCAGTAATTCTTCCAAAAATATTAAACCATGACAATGGCCAATGTATTCAACTCTTCTGCCAACTTATTTTGATTACAGAGGATTTACCTCTTCATCATTTTTTTTCTTATCATTATATCTCTTTCAGAATCACCTGAAACTTCAGTGAAAACACGGGGCTACTTTTGTCTCAACACACCTGACATATATATAGAGATGTGGGGGTACCACAATCTGAGCATGGACATGGACTCCACACCAGAAGCACTCTCGGAGAAGAATGACTCTGTGGCAACCAAACCTTGGCGAAGTTTGCCAGCACCAAACATGCCCCCAACGAGGATACATTTAAAAACCCTGGGGGATTCTGAGGGTGTGTGGGCTCGTGTAATCACTAACCCTGGTTTGTATGCACGCAATCGTTATGGACCTAGATTCCTAAGACATGCCCAAAGCTGGGTCAACCTTGGCTTGGGAGACAGTTGGCAGAGCTATGCCAGATCTGCTGGGGGGTGGTGGGGTGGGAGCCAGTGCTCACAGACGTACCATCATGCATGTCTTGTTCACTACCCAACGGATGGTAATCTGAATTTCTACGATGATGAAGGAATGTGATATTTTGCAATCCTGATTTCTTTGTGACAGGCTGTCGGTCGGGAGAATAATGCACCCATTGTGGAATCACAATGATGCTATTTCCTTCTGGAAATGCAATGAAGTGATGGTGCCATTTCCTTTGATGAATGAAAAATATATTTCCAAGGGAGTCAGATGAATTAAATCTAATATTTCAAGTTTAATGGATAAATGAAATTTTCTACCTAGTCTCTTTCTAAATTTTTTGTTCTCTGTCAATACGCTGAAGCTGTGAATTGGGTATAGGAGACTCAAACATCCAAGTGCATACAGTTGTACAATGTGGAATTATTGTTCACCATAAGCTCATGGGGATGGATTGCTGTGCAAACAAGATATTTTGATGAGTGAATTGGAATTTTAAAACATTGTAGAAAATGGTTTTAAGTTGGAGATGTTATATAATCAGGTCGAGTTATTTAAGTTGACCTAGTAAAAGTGTTACATCAGTAACTTGGATGTCGAAGAATAAAGACAAGTACATAACCATTTATTTTTTTAAGGAATCTCATGATGAAATCCAACAGAAGGAAGATTAATAAAAATGATTTCAGGTACTTAAATCATATGTTTCATAGCTTGATTGATGTCTATGTAATGAAAAATCAACTATTAATCAATTATTAGTGATCATCAGATTCAAATATGATTTTATGTTTGTGGAAAAGAAAACATGGAATTTTCTTTGGAATTCAATTATTTGGGCTTACTTTCTGTAGCAACTTGTTTAGTATAGCACAATCATGCTTAGCACTCAGTGTTTCTGAACAGGAAGAGCTAATGCTCTTTTTTGAAAGCTAATCATCTCCATGTCAATTGTTTTGCCAAAGACATTTTTTTGTATTACATGAAGAAAGAAGAAAAGTGAAATGATTGCTTTTATTTTCAGTTTTAGTTTTTTACACTTATATGATCATCCACTTTTATGAGTACTTCTCCAAACTGGGATACCTATATATGTGTATTTTTAAGAAATTATTCTGAATGAAACTTCATTGATTGCGTATTTGCAATTCTGTAAATGGTGCATGAGATTTTAACAATGGCAATGAAAATTCAGTTTAAAAATACAATGATATGTCAAACAGATGGAGGCTTCATGTCTTATGTGAATTGCCTAATTACTGGTACTCTGGCCACATTGTCTATTGATTTTACAATTTTTTCTTTGCTTAAAAAATGATCATTCATTTGTATTCACTTTAATCTACATAATTACGTGAATTCACTCTTATCATTCTCATTGATTTGCCTTATATAGAGTTAATTAAAGGGTCCTGGGAATATGATTAATGGATAAACTGTTAGTGGTGGCCAGTAATATTTGTATAAGATGCAGGAAATCAAATTGCTAGATGTGAGTAGGAAGGAGGAGCAGTAAAACGAAGTAAAAGTAGAAAGGTGGATGGATACTTGAGTACTTCTTGCCAATTATGTTCAATACAAGAGGATATGACAAGTGGATTCCTAAAAGAGAGAGCTTCCAGGTGTAGAAAGCTTCATCCCTTCAACCTTACCATCAGCAATTGCATTTTACACTCACATCTAACCCCTTGAGCTCCCTCATCTTTAGCTCTCTTTTAAAGGGCCAAAAAGGATTTACTATCACTGATGTTTTTATCAGCAATCATCAATCAGTAAAACAAATTTATCAATGATAGTGACATTAAAATTTACAATTCTTAGTATATCTTCATTATTATTTAAAGAACAAATATATTTTCATTGATTTCTAACTTATCCTCAGAGCAGCTAATTAGTTTTCCAAAGTAGGGTGTTAAACAAACAAATGGTATGAAATAAGTGAATGCATATGTTAAAATGAAGGGCGCCCACATTCAAATTTGTTCTAACTGTCCTAATACTAGTTATTCAACCTTCAATATGGAGAATAAATTAAGTTTACAAACCACAGCTTCTAACATAATATTACTGCTACAGAGTAAATGAGTAAACCACTAATACTTTTCGTGGCTAGTAGACAAAATTATGGCTGAAAGTGTACTTGTACTTTTTTGAAAAAATGTGCAAGTTAGTTGAAGTTACCAATGCCAGTCGGAAATGTAGCATTCAATTAAACAGAAATTAATGTTATCCTTATGCAACTGAAGTTTTAGTTGCCTGGCCAAAATTTGCGAGTCTACATAGAATTTGTGAGGAGAAGTTCATCACTTGGAAGGTTGAAGCATCTGCCAAGAAAATTATGGTCTATATAATATTACTAATTAGATGTACATAGTATGACTTTTCTGCTAATTCCATTTAAGTAAAATTTTGTAAAACAATAAGTATATAGATTTTCAGATAAACACCCCATGTAGAAAAGAAATGATTTCCTCCCATCCTTTTATCATAGATTACAATAATAAGTATCAATTGCGATGAAACTAGTATTCTATGCCCTTCACAGCTTCTCCTTTTCTCGAGAAATTAAAAGAATTTGTGATGTCCATTAAAAAGATATTGCAATCATAGATGTTTCTATACTTTTGTTAGGAAGATTCAGAATGTTTTATTGCCAGTAAGAGAATTATTGCTTTCATATTACGAGTTTATTATATTAAAATTTACTATCATAGAAGTTTCTGATAAGGGTAATCGGGGTTGCCTTTATGAAACCATGAAGCATGCCACTAAGGAAACTATTGAGTATGGATAGACACCTCTGTATTTTATTAAAAACTTGAAAATTTTCTATGAAAACATTCAGAATTTTTAAGCTTTGTGAGAAAATTTGAAATAAAACCTAATTATAACAAATTCAAGCAACTTTTTAAAATGCACAGCAAAATGCTGGTTCATGTGCATTAGGAGTTGAATTTTTCCATGAATTGGACCTAAAAACATGAAACAAAAATCGCCACTTGCATTCCTTGAATCAAATATGCACCCATGGGTTGTAGGTTAGATATCTTCTTTTTCAAATAAAGTTCAAAGTTGTAGTGCTTATTGAAAATGGGTAGCATGCCAAGTTATTGGCACTGATAAACAGGATAACCCTTGTGATCATCAAAAGCCAGGATGCATTTTAAAATTTTACAATTGCTATAGGGGACAGCTGTTGTTAGTTGCTGTTCCTTTCCAGAAGATATGTTCTATGATTTAGTAAACTATGCATAAAAAAGCTAGGGCAAGCTTAAATCCATATTAAGAGATATTTTAGGAATACTGTTTTCATGACTGTTCCCCTTCATTTGGACCTTGATCCAGAGTAAAACTGCGGTTGAACAACATGTAATTCTTATGCCCAGAGAAGACAGAAAGGTGACACAAATGATTGAACAGCTGTGTTAAACCCCCCTTTTCCATTTATTAACCTATAAAAAGTTAAGAGGATACTCGGAGGTTAAAACTATGGTCTGTGAAGACAAAGTGGCCGTAAGAATGAAGGAAATAATGCAGCCAATGCCATCTGCATATGGTAATGAAACAGGCCCATCAAAATTCTCTTCATGACTCTGCTAGATTTGTCAATCTCTTCTTTTTTGATAGTAGTACAGTAAATTATGAGAATTTCATACTCTGTGATAATTTCGGTGCTGCTAAATATGTGTAGACTGCCTTAAAATGGCTTTGAGCATATTAATATCATAGTACCATTTAGTGCTTTATTTTATCTGCCATATTCACTCATTTTTATAGATGGTGTATTAAATGGAAGTTTACTAAAAATTGCTTCGACAAGGAGATTTGCTTCCATTTTAAGAACTTGTAGATGCATATAGTGTTTTTTCAAGAGAGGTATACATTTACTCTTTTGTTTTTTGATGCAAAGGTTCCTATGCATGTTAAGAACAGAAGGAGAATATTATCTTCATCAGTTAAAATATTTTTTTTATTAATACCAAAGTATCATTGTAAGAACCTGCTGCCTCAAGGGAATTTTGACATTATTGAGTCAGACTTGTAGTCAGGTAATATTTGAATAACTAAACTGTAAGTTGTGATTGTGTGCCTTCTTAGACCTATTGTAATGCTATTATAGACAGAATGATGATGAGGTAGTTGCACATGTGTGAAAGCCTTGCTGTCCATCTATTTAAAGGGCTTCCGTTATTACTTAGGCAAGATTTAAATGACAATCACTAATATGTTGACTATTGCAAAATCCTCCATAAAAAATACTTTAAATGCACAGTAAATAGACAACTGCAAAGTCAATCATTGTATTGAACAGATAATGATTTAAGCATTAGCCGTCCATCCTAATTGAAGTAGTTCCTCAATAATGGCTAAATATAATTAAATGGAAACAAATATACTTTTGAACATTAAAAATCCCAATTAAAAATTACCAAAATGGATTGAAAATACAGAACTTTATGCAATCACTTTCTCTGCCTCTACCAACAAATTTTGAATATTCTATTGACTTTCTTCTTCTATTTCACATATGCTGGCCTTGTTTACAACTTTAATTGCATGGCATTTTATACACATGTATTTACAAAATTGTATCGAAATTTTCCCTCAGTTGAATTTTCATCATTAAAATTCTTTTGCTATAACATAATAAACCTGGTTTTTCATCACTGTGGGAAAAGTCATCCAAAAGTATTTTTTATTGGCTATGTATTTGTGAAAATTTTCTTCACTTTATTTGCAAGTTCAATGTCCCAAATTATGTCAAATATATGAGTATGAAATCAAGGACCATCACAACATATGGATTACTTTCTATAATTCATACTTAGTTAATATCAGTCATAATTCATCTACAAGAGTGTAGTATACTTCATCTCAACTGAACAAACAAACATGTAATTTTGGCTAATGGAATTAAAGTTCAGCATACAGCTAAGGTAATGAAATGGAAAACAATAGTTAGTGTTATTTAGGTGGCTACTTTATGTATCTACTCATATTGAGGTACTAATGCAAATAATGACATTCATTCAATTTTTAGGAAATTATCAATGAGAATGATGCAGTAATATAATGATGGATGCAATTATGTTGCTTCAGATTTATATTTTAGTGTGGCTTGATCATTTAGGCGAGCTGGGAATGATGAATTATGGACAAGTCGTTCGGAAAACTTCCAATTTCAAAAGGATTTAATTTTTGATGGTTGGAAAATGTGTGCAATAATGAAATACACATCATTATACCCACAAGTCCCTTGATTATTTTGATGTGGATCAGCTTAATAATGAGAGTAGTGTTAGGTGAGGTATCACAACATTGAATATAAGGATCATTTGTCTTCTCTTGTCTGGTTTTGAACTTGTTCCTAAAACCAGGGTCCCTCTTTCATGAGAATAAAATTATCTTAGGATTAAGCAATTATGGTTAGGAGAGATAGTTAAACTATGAAAACCTCTATTATATAGCAATAAGATACCAATGAAGATGTGAATTCAGGATTGACTTATAATTCTAAGTCATTAGAAGTGTTTACCTAGCTGAAGATCGCTCTAAGAGATGTTTTAATGGCCAATAAATGGTGAAAAATTATATTATGCCAAGACAATAGTCTTGTATATCCCTTATGTTGTAACTGCAGATGAACACTCTCCACCCTAGTATGTGAGAACTTTATATTATTTTACTAGTATTTCTGAGAAAACCCTCAAAAGTTACATGCTGCTATCTCTGTTGCCAGTCAATATGTTTTCATTTCATTCTCCGGATTGCAAAAATGCAGTTATACGTAAAGTAAAAAAAATGGCAGACTTACTATGAAAGGCAAAACAAAGGAAAAAAATTGAATACATTGCAACATATGTAACTGCATCCGGCTCTTTAAAGTCATACTCATAATTATGTTGGATTATTATTCCAGAACTTACGGTTAAACGAACATTTAAAGATGGAGAAGGAGAAAATTGTAAGACTCACTCTAAGAGATATTCTAGGACTTCACAAGGAGATATCATTTTTTTTTCACTAGAATCACTTGACCCCTGATGACTCACAATACTGTGAGTATCAAAATTGAAAATATAACATGTATGTGGCTGGCATATACATTGCTGCAAAAACTCACAGGCCGGTAGAAATGCTATACTAAGTAACAGAATAAAAAAACATGTTATTATGTTGAGAAGCAGAGGATTAATTAAAAATTAAGAAAAGTGGGCATCATAAAGTGAACTAAAGTAGTGCGAACAGGATATTATTTAATGTAACCAAAAACTCTAGAACTAGTGTTTATGTTGGCACTAGTACTAGTGCAGTACTAATGCAGAGGAGATTTAAGCAGGGTTAACTCTCCAAATACTGCCTTGACATACCTACGTATATCAAAATCTTAATTTTTTCTCAACTGAAGTTTTACTGGATAAGTGGATTTCAATTAATGAATATAAACATACTAAAGTGAACAAACATTAAAAAAAAAACTATCTGATATTCAAGTTATCAGACTCATTCGCATGATTAGTTTTGCTAAAATGGCCTATGCAATATTTTGTATTAGTTTTGGTTCAAATGGTATATGTAGTATTTTTCTTTAGTCAGTAAATGGCAACATGCCACATTAGATTAGTGGAACTAAATAACAAGATTGAAATCCTTAAATTACATTGGGATTCATTCATTACATTGGAATAAGTGCTTAGGTGTAACCTTAGTACAAAAGTGAATACTAAAAACAAAATTGTTGTAAATAATTTTACACATTAATTCAGGTTTACATTACTTAACACTGTGCATCAGATAAGGTTTTCCATTTTTATTTTAAAAATTATTAAAGGAAAATCATGGGTATGATCTAATGGTAACCCCATAGCACAGGTGTCCCGCATTGCCGTCAATCAAGTTAGAAGTGGATGGACAAAAATGAATGTAGACTTTTATTTGCATGTGCCTTGAAATTTTTTTAATCCATTTACATACATGAAGAATTTCCCATGCGTGTCCAACTGTCTGAGGAAATATTAAAATATATGTGAATTTAAATGCAGTAATGTGGGAAACTAATAAGCCACTTCATTCTTGGTCCTTCCTTCTTTGAGGCCACTCTCCAAAGGATATTCATCGAGTATAAACAAGCACAGCACAAGACCCTCCAAAGTCAGGGTCATAGATTCTGCTTACCAGTGCCCATAATTTTATACTTTCTTATGAGAATTTGTCACCCCCCACAAGTGCTTTTCAACAAAGCAAAACTCATAAATTCTGTCAACTTGTTACTAAATGGGGTAGGTACACTGATAGTGGTATTTCATACTCCAATAATGGGTGACCTTAGAGAAAATACACATGCTTCCGTAATAGTTTGGAGAATTATTGGATGCATGCGGAAATGTCTAATAGAACCTATGCACATTAATGGACTAATTAATGAATACTTTGAAACTGATTTACTGCCACACACTTTGGCACAGTCCAGGCTCCTGGGGGATCCAGGGACCAATCTTAATTGCGCAGCCCCCCAAAAGCTTGCTAATTTGACAATGTTGCAGCCTATGAACTCAGCGCATGCTAGCAAATGTCTGTCCCATCATTCACCATACCCATGGACACATGTGTCTTTGAGCAACACCTTTGATCCCTGGGAAAGGAGGACTTGAATTCTTTCAAGGAGCTGTGTCCTCAGGGTCCAGTCCCTCCATCATTTCTCTCCCCTTTCCCCTGCCTCACTCACTGAGACTCACTTGGGCAGACATGTTATTATTTCTTTTCCTTTCTCCTGTCTTTTTCTCCCTTCCTCTGACAAGATGTGACAAGGCTGCATCCCAATCCCACAAGGGTGTGCATGCTGCTACCTACCTCAAATGGTTAAATAACAGATTTTTATTGTTTGGTCGGCTGACATTCTTTTATTTAAAATTGACCTGAAGGATAACTGTGCCTTAAGAATACCAATTAATTTTTATCAATTGCCTTCTGGCTTCAGCCATCTTGGTTGGGAGCATGCAATTTCATCACAAATGTTTTCGATGAAACTTGAACAGATAACATTTACTGAAAGTATAAATGAGATGTGATGTCAGATGGGTACATTTCATTGCAAAATGGCTTTGTTTTTAGGCCAGGACCCATCTGATGATATCCATAGTTCATTTTAATGAAATAGTTTTGTCAAAGGTTGCAAGCACTTTGTTCAAGATCATTCTGGTATGAATTCAATTCTTAGTCTGTAACATCACAAACAATGTCCTGCAATCATTTTTAGACAAATAATTGTTAATTTTCCGGTAGTAATGCTGACAGTCAAAAAATAAATCTTCCCTCTCCACTTGCCATGATTTTCTATGGTTTGATAAATTTTATTATTGTTAAAGTTTGTTGCAACAAATGAACTATACCAAAAGATGCCCATAAAATATTACTCACAGACCAAACGAAGTAAGAAATTTGATACAATTTATGGTGCATGAAAAGTTTGAAATTATTTGTTGGACAGAAGGGTATTAAAGGTAAATAGTTCACGACCCGATTAACATATTTCCACAGTTTGGTTATGTTTACAGGAACTAATACATAAAATGTGCACATTTTAAATACATTATTGATTCATAAAGTTTGAATGGGATGAGGAGAATTTCCGTTAGTTTTTCTAATTGTAAATGTTCATTAAAAGTTAAACAAATATTAAAATTAAATAACACAAATACAGTTTATAGAGTACCGACATGATTCATGAGGAACTGCTAAGGCATTGGAAATGGAGTCTAAATTTGGCAAGTTTTGGATTAGGTACCAAATGCTGAGGGAGGGTACAGTGGAACAAGGGACTGTTTATCAGTATGGTGGCAGAGTGGCATCGCACACCAAAGGAAAACAGGAATAGATTTTTGAGTGGCTCATTAAGAAAAATGCTATGAATGGTTTTCATTAAACTGGGCTGTTGATTCAATAAAATGAGAGGAATTCATAATGAGTTCTCTTTCCTGAGTATTGACTTCAGATTTCACTCCCTCAAAAATATTTAGGTATGTATTTAAAGTCAATTTTGAAAAATTCGGAATTCTAAGTACCTAATCATTTTTCTGTCAAAATGGCATCATAGCTTTTAAAATGTTTATGTAAGCAGTGAAATCAGTTGGTAAAATCTCAGGATACCTTATGATAGCGAACAATAGAGGTTACTCTTTGTTAAATCATAGCCTATTTTTCTGCCTGAATATCCATAGTTTTAATCTTATACAGCATATAAACTATGCAAATAAGCATTCCAAAATATTTTTCTGCTTATATTATTGGTCTGTTATTTTTATATGCCAGTAATGTATTGGTCTATCCATTTGATGTTAAATTACTTTAGCGCAATGCAGAAACAAAGCTTAAATTAGGAAAGAGTGAATTAGTTTTTTTAATTAAAAATTTTTGAACATGTTAGCAATTGTGTTTAAGTAGGTTTAAGAAATGATTTAGAAAAGAACAATACTTCACACCTACAAAACTAGACAAATATGCATGTAGTCACAAGCTGTTATGGACTGCTGTTAAGAAATTTTATAATTTTAGCAGGCAGGGACCTTTTTATTAAAAGGTAGATGGACATAAGTTACACATCCCTTGATTTATTATGTCCATCACAAAATGGTTATTTAGACAGATGACAACATATGATGCTCCATAATTTAGAGGCTTGTGAAATGCTTGGCTGAGGAACCTTAAAATTAATCATGTGCGTATAGTAATGGATATATAGTGAAGCTGGAGGATTAGAAGAGACTTAATCTTGTAGAGCTGTGCTTTTGTGATATGGTAGGAAATATTAGCAGTTGAGTTGGGCATAAAGTATGGTGATCTCTGGAATTATATGGATCATTATTGATGATATAGGTATGTATCCTAGTGAAATGAACCAAGTTTTGAGACAAGCATGGTTTGTTTAGCTGCCAATAATGTAGTAAGTACCTACATGAAAATATTTGATGAAGAGTACATAGTTATATGTCTATCAGAATTTTTGTAACTTGTAACATATGTATGTTATTTTATATTCCATTTGATATTGTATTATAAATTCAATTCATCAGAATTTGTTCAAAAGGTTCATGTAGGTAACTATTGAAATATTGTATTTCCAATCTCTGTTATTATTTCAGTACTCATGTGCATTTTTATTTTGAATATGTTCATTCAAATAATTATAAAATTATTGTAAATGATTTAAAACAAAGATATCACCAAACCAAAGTTGATAATTTAAAAAAGTGTTAATGTAATAAATAAATACATGATTTTTAGATTTTTCCAAAATTAAGTTTTTTCTATTCTGAGCTTCAAAACATTTACAGTTAAACTTGAAATACACAGACAGACAGAATTGGGCTGCGGTATAGCATGAGTTAATAACCTCTTTTGCAATGGGATATTGTACTATCCGGGGCTAAAATCTAATTGTAAAAAGTTGTTAGTCATTGATAGGATCCCTATAAAAACTAGGTAGTATTCATAATATTCTTGTTTACGTATAGTGACAATTACTGTTCATATGTTGGCTTAACACCTTGATTGTATTGAGCAATATCAAATACCAAAGCACCATAATATTTTAACAAGAAGGGTGGCGTATTCATACTTAAAAAGTTTTCTATAAGCTCATCATGAACTCTCATTACAGGTCTTAGTCAGGACATAGCATGAGGCATTGTTTAGGAGGGAGTGTACTGTATTATTTTTAAACTCACTTTTATGTGGTTTTATTCCATAGAAGAGATCCTAACAGCCTACGTGGGGGTTAGTGAATATGTTCAACAATACAGTTTTGAAAGTGACCTCAAAGCATGCATGCAAAAATTTAACCAAAATATTCCTAGAAGTGAAAATTACGAGACTAATACAGGGTTAGCATTGTTTAAAACTAAAACAAAGCAGCACTCATATTTTAGGGTAAAAAATTGTGACAATCATCTTCTAAAATGTACTTAAATGATGTTTTAGTGAGCACTTGCTCTTTAGCCATTCTTGGTCCATTTCAAATCTCATTACACATCTGGACTTAGAAAACTTAAGCACAAAATTGTATCTAATTGTCAAATTAAGTTTTCAGAAAGTAAAAAAAAAGTACTAACTTTATTAACTATGAAACATTTCAAACATATAAGTTGAGAAAATATTAAAAAAGTAGGTTAAACAATTAGAGAGCACCATCAGTTGGTCTCTGGAAGCCATCACCTATTATTACATAAAGTAATCAAACTTAGGTTTCCTTTGCCTTTCAGTATTTCCATTCATTTCTCATACTTCCTGCTCCCAATTTGTCATCCATGATGCCCTATTCTCTTCCTTCCTCATCCATGCTATCTCAATGCTCTCCCTTCTATCACAGTCTTCAGCATCCCATTACCTCTCAATATCGCTCCAATTCACCTCTTCTATCTTCTTCAAATTTCACCCAACATATCCCTTGCCACTAACACTATTTCTAAACTCTTCAACAATCATCAACCTCTCCATCTAAGGCACATCTAAGGTTTCTTCTCTCCTGCACGATACACCCATCTTAAACTTCTCCAATCTACACTCATTTTCTTTCTTCAGATACAGAAGTTTCAGGGCTATAAAGTGCTGAGCTCTAGAAATATGACTACTAGAAATAGAGACTACTGACTCCAGATCTTCCTGGGAAACCATAACCAACACAGGGAAAGGAACTGGCCCCCCTACCCTGATGTGTGAATATTCACACTTCGTCGGGCTTAGTACATGGGTGAGCTCTACCATCACCTACTAAACTGACCTTCGGGTTGATTACTGTGCTTATGGTTTTTTAAATTAGTTCAGTGAAAAATCAAATCCTTCCTTAAAATCAATTGTGTCAAGAACGCCTTCATAGAATTGTTTAATCCAGGAATGTATGGTGTCTGCATCATCATACTCAAGTATATCAATTAAAGATAGGTCGTGGACAGACTATCATGACTATAGTGTATTAAATAAACTTTCTCTTGCTTAAACTTGAAGCTTTTCTCACATTTTTTCTACTCTTCATATTCTCTATTTGCTTCCATAATATCCTAGAAGCTTATTTTCACCCTTCCTCTCCAATGTCTACCCAAAATTCTCTCTTCTATTATGATCCTCCTCCCCTTACTTTTGAATATTTTATAATAAAATAATTTAATAATAGCAAGAACAATCACATAGAATTCTTTGGTGAAAAAAGCCCATGAATGTGGGAATAAAATCATCATACAGCTGTTTCCAATTTTCACCTAGCATCTTCCCCTCTCTTCCCCCACCTCCTTAGTTAAAATTTCACTGTTAGTGTTCCCCTCTGTCCAACTTATTGATTCCATGCTTCTCCGTAAACAAAGTTTCCAAATCAAGGCTCATCCTCTTCTCTTGAAGATTAACTTTATTAGCAACTTAGCACTATGCTCCATTAAAGACTTCATAATGTTTTCTTCACTTCTTTATTCAGTATGCCCATCATTAATGGCAGTCTCTTTGTAAATTCAACTTTCACTAATGCAATTCTTCTCCTAATGCTTGACCTATAATAATCATTTTACTTCAATATACATACTGCCCAAATATGCCCACTTTCATCTGCTCAAGTATGTTCCCTTCCACTTTTATGCTTAACTTAGCCTTGACACTTCTTAAGAACCTTGTGGCTTTGATTTTCTTGTGATTACTTCCATCCCATACTTATGATATTGGTTCTTCAATTCACTCAATAATAAGCATAATTCCTAACTAACTAGTACTTAATCATCTGCTCAGCCAAATTACTTGATTAACTCTATAGTCACCTTTATGTCCAACTGAAATTTTCCATTCATTTCTTTAGCATTTCCTCATACACGTTACAAAGCACTTGTGATAATGAGAAATCTTGGTCCCCTGACTAACAACCTTGTCATCATCCCCCTATCATTTCTTACTACACTATTCTTGAAACTATGTATCCCTCTAAAACATAGACAAGTTTTCAATAAGCTGCATATCCTTCCTATATACTCCTTTATTCGGCAAAAGTTTCATAAACTTTGCCCACTCTTCCCCATCAAATGTCTATATAAAATCCAAAGCTGTTCTGTGGTGCCTGAATGGTTCTCTTGTAAGTTGATTCAATCCCTAAGCAGTATGTATATTATGTAAGAGTCCAAACAACTATTGGAGTCTGTCACAATGTGGATGGGATTATAAAATGCAGCACATATATTGTAGCATTGTGTGAGCTAACAAAGGCAAATCATAGTTTTTATTACCTCTCTATGAATGTCATGAGTCAGATGCTGCACTGGGATGTGGTGGGGAGCAGGAAGTTTTAAAAGAAAATGATGTTTTGGAGGTTAAATCGGGGAAAAATTGTATTTACATCAGCAATTCCAATAGATAACATTTGTTTATCTGCTATCAATTAAGTTCACCACACGCATGAGTGGAATGTGGCTTGTGACTCAATAGTAAGAACCAATCACTGACTGCCAATCTTTTTACCATCTGCCACTGGTCCTGTTATCAGTGTGTGAAGGCTGGTATGTGAACACAAAACAACAACAATCCTATGGCCCCTACATCACTCTCCTTGACAGAGTATAGTGTATTCTGAATAAGAAAATAGCTCTGTACATACCAACTAAATATTCAAGTGCACTGATGTATGAGCAAGAATAAAGTTGGCATACAACAAGACTATACAAAAATGCAACACAACTCTTTTCTGAAATATCATAGTATCTTGTAAAATTGTAAACTAAATTTAAACAAATGATGTGTTGAAAAATAAACAATCAACCATTAGGTACTTGCAAGAGAGTTTGTGGCAAGAAGGAAAAAAATTCTAGGAAATACTTAAAACAGAGGCCCTAAAGTAACATGTATTGTACTCATAAATCACAGTATTTACACAGAAATAAGCAAAAGAAAATAAATATTATGCCAACCAATGTTACAAAATATTTAGAAAAGTGAACTCTCCCATCAGATTTCCAAGGAGCAGGCATTGGCAGTGAGTTAAGGCTGAAAATTAACATTAGGCTGAACCCCAGGTTTTGAGTCACCAGTACATTGTGGTACCATCAGAACTGCCTCCTCAATGGGCTCATAAGTCACATTAAAATTACTGACAAATTCTGGTTTGAAGTGATCAATAGAGACTGGCATCATGCCCACAAACATTTCAAATGCTTTGGAGTAAAGATGGATGACTAGGGATGGCCCATCATAAGGGAATTCAAAAGAGCTTTGGATCTTATCATTCCAACAAATGCATATGATACACTTGGCAGGATTTTTGAAGTAAAAATGTTATTGGAGCCATGGCGATTGGATGACTAGGCTATTTTGAAGCATAGGGGTATAATCTGTCAAATATTCATAAATGCAGACTGCTGGTCATTTTACCATATGCCATTGGTCTCATCATGGCTCTGCCATCAGAAACATATAATGACTGGTCTATGGCCGCTACAGTGTACCTATTCCATTCATGCCGTGAGCCTTGACTTTATTTTAATAAATAACTAACAGTTATTTATACAAGCAGTGGATATTTTCTTTATTGAACGAATACGTCAGCATTTTCACACATTTAAGTAAGTAAATGGAACATGCATTCAGTATGTTTGAAGTAATTAAATATTCTTTTGGCATTTATCTATTTTCTTCCGTGAAAAATGTCCCAAGATGAATATCATCCAGCCCTCCAGCCTTCTCTGCACAGTACATATCTTTTCATCTGCTCATAACTTCTTAATCCCATTATGTTTTTAATGCCCCTTCTCCAAATGTGAGCATGATTTTTTTCTTATGCTACTTTCCAACAGCATAGCACCCTCCTCCTCTGCATAGCTATTCATTTGGTATTTATTTTTAATATATATATATGCCAAATGTAAATCAAAGGTATATTTAGGTAATCACACTTTCCACTTAACATACTTAAAAAATTCCACCTCCTCCAATTTCTTTCCTTCTTAACAAGTATTCACTGTATAATCTTCTTTGCCATTCTCATACCTCTTGTTTTTTTATATTTATTTTATTCCAGATCCAGGTCACAATAATACAACTCTTTCCATCATCTCATGTTCTTACCTGAATCCTATCACAGTCTGGTCATAGGCACATTTATTTTTCATAATTTTTTCTCCTCCAATTATTGCATCTTTTGTGTTTCCATTGATTTCCCTAAAGGTTTGTTCCAGGAAAATATATCGAAAAGTACTGGTGACTTGGAGGATCCATGTCTTACACCTCTGCCAATATTCACTTCTGTTCTCTCATCATCAACTCTTATTACCACTTTATCAACTTATTGCCACCACAACTATTACCACTACACTCTATTAAATATTTGATATACCCAGTCAAATCTATCCCTTTCACCACCTTCAACAGTATGCTCCAATTAAATCTCCTAACTTCCACCATCCTTTTCAGAATAATTCTTAAACAAGCCATTGCATGCCTAGTTCCTCTTAGCCTTAGTCAAAAACATGTGACTTTTTTCATTAATCCTAGCTCTGTTTGGTATCAGTTTTAATACAATTTCAACAACACCATCTAGCTAAATGCACTTAGTATATAATTTGCGCAAAAGACTAGTCAATCTATTCATTTCACTATTCATAAAAGCCATGAGTACCTCCAATGGTAAATTGCTGTACCTCAATGTTTTCCTTTCTCTAAGGTCTTTAATGACTACTTCTACCTCTCACTTCCCTATCTCCAGTCCCTTATTATTTTCTCAATATTCCCAGTTGTTTTATAGAAGTAAACCATCTCCATGATCCAATTCAGAATCACGGTGATCTTAGATGCTTTCTGTCCAAATATTTTTATTTTCCTCTATAACATCAAACCAAAAATAATATCCACAAAAAGGAAAAAAAAACAAAATGTGCAAAATACATACAATGTTTAAAATGAACTTCAAAATAAAAAATATAATTATGAACTTCAAAATTTCATTGAAATGGAATAGCGAAGGAACTTAAGTTGCAAAACAATATTTCTAACATAGCAAATTGTGCTAGTAATTCCAGCTAGTAATTTGGCTTTTACTGTTCTTCAAATAAGTAACATTTATCAATTAAATATAAAATTTAAAAATAAACATATTCCTTCTTTTGACACCTTCAGTTATAGGTCGCCAATAACCTCATTGCTGGCGCTCGACGCACCAACCGCCCGTGAAATTCGACCGGCATGAGATCGACGGCTAAGTGCCGATCCCGTGACGACGTCGTTCTGCGGCGTGTACGAACAACACTTTTTTAATTTCGACAATTTTGATTGACCGCCGTTCTTGATCCTACACCGGTGGTCAATTTTGGCCAAGAGCCGGTGTCGGATGTAGTATGTCGGGGGATATCATATCCTGTCATTCAACGATAATGATTATTAATTTCAACTCTTTTAGGGTTCCATCCTACGCTGTTCACGATCTACCGGCTCAACACCGCGTCGGCCCTTTTATACTTTCATTCTTCTATCCTGTCGATCCTACACATGTAACCCAACGGTTGAATGCCTAAGTGAAACGAGATGAGAATATCATGCCTGTTATTTAGAAAATAAAATAAGTACTTGAAATTAGAATTAAAAATTGTTTGAAAATGTATGAACCAAAATATCATTGACAAAAAGACAAATTTGAAATTACATCATGTCAAAATCAATAGTATTAACCAATTAACGTCTCCTTCTCCTCCTAGGCACCAATGTTAACGATATAGTTTAGCATTACATTTTTGAAAAATAAATTAAGCAATTTTAAAACTCATGATCACTCTTAGCCCAACGTTATGCCATCCTGGACTATCATTCCATTCTCTTCCGCAATTGCGGAATTTCTAAGTAATTCTGTAATGCATTCAATAATAACTGCAATCTTTTAGCTGTCCGAATCTTTATCATCATTAAACACAGCAGACTCTGACTCTGATCCCAGCAGACTCTTCATCTCCCCACCTACTTTCTTTTCTTAACCAAGCCCGCTCTCCGAAATTCTCCCAGTAAAAGTACCGATAATTTTTCAGAACATTGTCTTAATTCCATGTCTATGACTTCCGATTCCGTTTCCCCCTTTGCTACATTTACCTGTGCAGTCCGGGACATGTATAGGTTTCGAGTAAAATGCCTGTTCCACTAGTCTACCTCAATAGCGTGAAATACTTTTATTTTTAACTTCGTCAGCTTACGTGTTCTATGTCGAATGTCTTCTCTAAATCTACGAAATACACAAGGCTTCCACGTTATACTCTTAATCCCTACGTTTTAATGTTCTCATTAGTACTACATTCGCGTTAGAGGTTACAGATCTTCTAAGGGATTGAATAAAAGCTAAGTATCGCATCATGGACTGACATGCAAACTAGAAATACATATATGTAATACAGTATGGACGTTCTGGATGGGAGTGAACATTTTTTCAAAAGTACTATTTTTTATTTCATTGCTGTATATAAGTGATAATTAATGAGACATTAATTCCACATTTTACTGGTGAGAGTACTAGGTAAAAGGTATACTTATACTTGCATACTAGTAAAATGAGTGAATATTCCGCGAACTGGAATTATTCTGCGAGTTTAATGTCAATTAGCAATCCAGGCTCTTTATGTTTGATTTGACCAACAAACACGATAATGCATTAAACTTGTACAACTTTTTAATTAATTAATGTTCTGATTTTCATTAATTATCTCAATTATTTCACGGTGGTAAAAGATTAGTTTACATTTCACGTACTACTCAATTGGGTAAGAACCAAATTTTCGTCATAAGGTGTCACATGTGGAGGATTAGGTCGCGCAAGTATAAATGCAACTGCAGTGTCAGGTGATTTATGAAATGCTCCATTATCGGAGGAAAAATATCATGTAGATATCAGTTTAGCGAGGACTCCGAAATAGGGATTCAATCTTGTGTTATAGGGAAGCAGATTCTTGAGGCACTCCTCCATCATTAATATCAAATGCTCAAACATCGCAAGTCCGAGAATTACAGTAACTTTATGTACCTGTGATATTATGCAAATGTTTTTACATTGTAGATTTACTGGGTGAGAAGGTGCTAATGCCTCATTGGCCGTGTTCCTTGGAGCCCAAACTCATGCGTTTGCATCTCCAAACTACACATTAATTTACAAGTCGTTGGTGATTCCTTACACAAAGCCTCCTGCGGACCATGAAGACCACCACAAAATTTATTACACGTCTATGTTACAGAAAAATTGATTAAATGTTTTTTTTTAGATTATGGTCACGGTTGATTTTAAATGACTTGCTAATTGATTTGCGTATTTAAAATGCGGGTCCTTGACCGGGAGGCAATTTCAGAACCTTCAACAGAGAAATGGAATATCATGAAAAGGAAATATGGACGGACATATCTATACGCACAAGAAGTGAATTTAATCACAGGTCTCTGACAGGCACACCCTTTAAGCCATCCGACTGTGCATGCGAGTGATGTGTTCTGGTATTTTACAGGAGAGGGACGTTGATGAGACAGGCTTTTGATTACTATGGTCTAGTTATTTATTTTAAAGATGAAGTAAACCTTTTCAAACGTCTTCTAATCTCAGGGTAGTACACCTTCTGGAATCGGATTTTCATAAATTAATTCAAGAACAGTGCGACGCTGGATGCTAACATTTATAGAACTGACGCTGGATTGCTCTTTCATTTTGTTCGACGGAGAAAAACTTGTTCGAATAAAAACAGAGGAAAACTAAACAAACCTCAACAAATGTTGAGCAAATTTCAGCAAATTTGAAAATCTCACTTAAATAATTGTAGGTTGGCAACAAGCCATACTACCTGCCCGTTCCCCCGTTACTTTTGTGTCAATAAACCCATAGCCGTGGCAACGAGCCATCATTATTTAATTCAGCCCAGCATGCATGGTTGTAGCGTAATTTTACCTCATGGCCAAGACATCAACAGGAAATTTACAACGTACCCCAGGGCTAAAAAAATCGGAATACATTTTTGATGAGATAAATATAATTCATCGAATCAGGTGGACCTACAAATGCAAGCTTTAAATCAAGTGTCAACAACCTGCGGTCAACCGAGTGTCAACCGATACTCGTCACTTGGAATGCAAAAAGTACAAAGACGTTTTTGAAACTTCCATAAGATTAAAGGGGTGTATGTGGCCACCAGCACATCAGAACTTGATAGTTCAGTGAAAAAAGAAAGAATGCAAAAGCTTACTGTAATTTTTTTCTTTGGTCTTCCTTTGAACATTCTTTTGACCACAATTTCTTTGTCTTTTATTCTAATTAGCAAGTTACCTGAAACAAATATTTACAGAATCTTTCACATTCACACATTACGCTTGAGATTTCACATGGAAAAATCTTTAAATCACTTATAAGATTACAACGGAATAGAATAAAGGTTTCGTAGTCCCAACTCTCGCCATTATAACATAACTTACGTAATTTCACTAGCTCGTTGGATATAAATAAGTTCTCATTTCAACGTTATTGATTGATAATTTAAAATATTTTATTTAAAACGCAAAATTGGACGTGATCAACTATGTCGGTGTCATTTTGATTCGCGAAATGAGGTATAGAATTAGCAGAGGGATATACCGTCTGAATGAATCATGAAGTTGAATTTTTGCAAGTAAATTCCACGATAGCAAAACCTTCCATTTCCCGTATCTGTGCAACGATACGCTGCCATTCCAGAGTTCTGTGGCTCACTGCCTTCTCTTGTACAATAAGGAAACATAAAAAAATGTTGCTCATCAACGGAAGGCATATTGGCAGGTACATCCAAATAAATGTACCAATATATTTAGCATCTTATTGCAAAATTGCTGTTTATGCATACCAACTGTAATCTTGTGCTATATATCTACCTTCTTCAAACCTCTATCCTCTTCACGAGTTGGGTTTGAAGAAGGTCACATCCTCTTCACGTTGACTAAATAATTACAGGAATTAATTTACAAGACTCCTTAGTTGATATCAGCAAACATATGGCAACGGAAGAAAGGAAAATTTCCAATCGGCCCTGAAAATAGAATTCTAAGTAAGTGCGACTATTAATAATTTTACGAAATTAGCATTTTTCTGTTAGGAAAGGAGAGGAATCATTCGTTAATGTGAATCGTGAAACTCTTCAGGAGAAGGAAGCATTTGATCTCCAAAATACACGTACAGGGAAGAGTGGAATACGTTTTGAAAGCCTGAGGTTTAATCTAATCGAAGCGGACAAACCACAGCACGACATGCTCGAAACGAATTCTAAATTCAGGGGACATGGGCAGAGGTGTCTCCGAGACTCTGAAATCGTAAGGTGGATAGAGAAATGAATCAACCAAGGTGTCTACCGCTACAGCGAAGAGGCTGATCCCATGTCCGATAAGCGGAATAAAAACTCCTTCCCTTTCGAATGGTATTCCGATCCCACAGCTGGACCGTAAAAATCGCGTTTTACTGCTGGACTATGGCAAGATACGCCACTTTTACGAGACACGTGGGGATCCCTGCAAATCAAGCGATCCTCACTTATCGGGCCAAAAAAAAGGAATGGCCATTTTGGCGAAAATTTGATCGCACCATTACAAACGACGGATTTCAGAAAATGTTGCGCAGACAACATGGATGTGAACTCAACGTGATGCATCAATTGGCGAGAGGGATTTAGACGAAGATCCGTTCATGCTGAATGAGATCAGCCCATCGGAAGAGGCCACGTCTTCTCTCGCCTCCCACGCTCACCTAGCCTCGTGATGGCGCTTGTGCTCTGGTGGGGGCAATTTCCAACATGTCTCAGCACAGATACCTCTGGATTTACGCAGAGAAAAGCTCCTGTGTGCGTGTTCCTATTCAAAGTCATGGAGGAAAGGCTGCTCCGCGCCCAAGATTACAGTGAGGGATGAACCTGACGGCAGATAGACATCCAACCTGTGATCAAGGTTCCCGATTCACTCAGCGAGAAATGATGAATGGAGCACGGAATATTATCTTCACTCGGAGACTTCATTGTGCATGTGTCTATACGAAATTTCACACTAGCATATAAAATTCAACAAACTCATCTCGTTCAAAGGAGATAGGTAGGGCTGGTGAGAAATTGTGAGGAGATGAATATTAATGTTGAGAAATCCCAAGAAACTGCGGGAGATGCCGCGACAGTAACTTTTGAAGAAGTCATCCGCTAAATGTGCATTACAATGCAACAACTTCAGAGTATAAAGAAGCAGTGGCCTTGACCGGGATTCGAACCTGGTTCTCTCAATAACCAGCTGAGTGCTTTAGCTAACGAGGTATCACAAAAGTCAATTCACTCAAAACACAAAATTCGAAAAAGTAGAAAGTGTGGAGCAGTCAGTCTTTTTTGAATCAAACACAAAAGGCTATACCTATAAAAGAATAAATATCAAGAAAGGAAAATAATTTCTTTAGAAGAATCTCTAAATTATTGACTCGACACTTTTCCTCTACTCTTTAGCCACCCTTACACTCCAAGATTTTGGGGGCTTTGAAGGAACAAGATGTGATGAAATACCGTATATACAAATGCGACTATACATGTATAAATACCTATAGAAACATGTATGTACGGTATTTCGTATTGCTTCGTATACATATATGTATGGTGGCATTTCAAGACGAATAATTTTTACATTCAGAAATTGTTGAATTGTTAATGTTGGGGTTGGAGAAACAGTGATGGGAGCCGGTTAACCGCACCAGGGGAGATCGGCGCTTCTGGAATTCGAGCGTTACCGCACAGGTTTTTGCTCCTATTAGTTCATTCCGTAGGACATATCGTATGGAAACATATTTCTTTCCAAACGACGCAGCATCCCTTGCAGATTGACTTGAAATATTCCCAAGAGCATGATTGTACCATTTAAAAGCCACGTGTGGTCTCTCCTGCAAAGGTGCCTGCTACAAAGGTGCCTGTAAATAACAAATTCGCTCTCGTGAAAAATCATATATACAATACACTGAGCGCTCTGGAAAATCGTTCCCAGCCTGCTATTTCTAGCCTAGGTGATAAGTGTACCGAAGATTCTCCACTTGGAACATAAGCGTGGGGATGGGGGATGATGATGCAGGTATTATTTTATTTAACATTGTTGTTCCTGGAACTCTATCTTGGCAAGAGTGATTTTTTTATGCTTTATGTGGTGATTTTTAGATTTTTAAACGATTAATTCTAATTCTAATGGTGACTCTCGAGATAGAAGTTCCCTCGCCACTGCTGGCACTCTTGATCAGGTAGATTAATTCAGGGAAAACCACAAAACTCCTTGGAAAAATAAAAGAATTCCCGTGAAAAAAACTCAGGGAGTTCTTGATAACTGGATAGATTGAGCTCAGTAAGAAAGGAAAACACTCCTCTTTGAAAAATAAACAAGTAAATGTTCTCAAAGTTTCACGAAATTGTAGATTATAAATTCCACGAACAGGTTTAGTTTTTTTATCACACTTTTGACTCAGTTATGAATAAAATTAAAGCAAAAAATGAACGCAGAACACAATAGGGCGAGGAAAAAGAGAAAAAATAGCCAACAGGCCATAAGAGCGTCAGGACAGTAAGAGTAACCACGCATGAATATTCATATTTTTTCTCACAAACTTGTGAGTGTTGTGGTTTGGACCATTTTCCGTTTATAGCCGTCGGATGTATGCGTACTCTCGTTCTGTGATTGGAGGATATTTGGTCTCGGCGTTGAATGAGTTCGTTTTTTCTTCGCCAAGCGATTGGAGAGTGTCGGAAATTTTCCGCATGACAACCGAAAAATCTCGCCAGTCGTCCAAAACGAGGACCTAGAGATGCCTAGTGGTATAAGCGAAGTGCGAATCATTTTGCAGGAGATATTTCTAATTGGCTCGCTTGTCGTTTACCCTTCCGCTATTGGCTACTTCATACTTTCTACCTGCTTTCACGCTGCTCAAATATCCCATTCTCTTCCTTCCTCCCCCCTGCTTACTCGGCCTTCTCCCCTCTATAAGGGCCTTCAACATTCCACAGCCTCTCAAGAGCTACTCCACCCATTCAATATCCTCCTACGAATTTGATTGCCATATTAGATCACGTTCAGCGTAGATGAGCTAGATTTGTGATAATCTGAGTAGCGTATCAAAATTACTAGAGGAGCTATGATGGGAATCACTCCCGGAGCGAAGGTCAAATTACAGATTGTCTCTTGCATTAATTGGAAGGATGTGTATTTGGCGATGATGCTGAGAATATATTATTGACCACATTTTACTCCGGCAGGAAAGATAATGTAAATAAAATTATAGAGATTAAGTGTAGAACAGGCAGATTAAAGATATAATTTTTCTCACGAAAAATAAGGAATCAGAATAACGTGGTTAGACCGCACAAGGGGGGGGGTGGAAGTATTTTGGGTCAGAAGAACTCTGACGTGTATCACTCCCCTATCACCCCCTGCCACACTCCCTAACGGTGCTTGCATAGCGGTACTTAATAAAAATAAGAATTTAAATCAGAATATTCCTCTCTCCTCGCCACATTTAATACTTCGTCCCGAGTCCGACATTTTTGTTGAACTTATTTCCTCCATTCTCGTCCAGATCTCCTTCTCGATGTCCTCCAATTATCGCTCATTTTCTTGTCTCAAAGACCAGATTTAGGATCCCCGGGGCTCTTGGACTCCTTGTCTAATCTTTTATTTGCGCACTCATGCATTAACGTATCCGCCATCAATACTCTTAACGTCCAATCAATTTCCTCCACTCTAGCGCTCAAATATGCAAAATTTTTCACTGTTCTTTTTTGTTTTTCCTACTTTAATAAAAAACTTTGCCTAAACATATCTCGTGAATCTCATTACGTTGGTCTTCTGTGACAAGTACCTCATACTTCTCGAGTTGATCACTCACTTAACAAAGTCAGGCTGGAATCTTATTTAATCATCTTTAAACTTGAATTAATCACCTCTATAATATAAATTAAATATAGCAATTTTCCACAAAATAAAATCTAATGCGACCGGTTTCAATGTAACTGCATCATCCTCGGGTCACCTGAGGATGATGTAATAACATGGAAACCGATCGTATTAAATTTTATTTTGTGAAAAATTGGTATTTTAAATGTATTATGATATTCCACCATATCATGCACGAAACGTCTCTTTTGACCTCTATAATACTTAGAGGTCAAACCCGGCTCCGGAAAACATATGTATGTATTCTGAAATATATGTTCTTCAGATACCAGTCAGTCTAACTTGCCGTCGTCATTAGTGGGTAGCCTCTCTTAAAATAATTCTATTTTTCCTGGATTGATGAATGGGGATTGATGCAAATATCACATTCGAAACTAGCTATAACTCGCATAACTTTTGATAACACCACTTCTTCCTTCAAACAAAAACACAAACACTTAAATGCCTCATTGCTCCCGCTAGCACAGCACTTGGGGTCATTAGAACCCACAACCTCTTCCACCCCGTCCGCAGTAAGGGTTAGTGGGTTAATTAAGAAAGAAATTCAGAGATCTTCAGCAGAATTTCTGGGGGAATTAAGAATATTCATATTCGGAATTACGATATGTTGTAAAGATTTTATGAATATGACATTTATACAGACGTTTACGTGACGAAGGATCGAGAATTTCACTGCAGTTCTGATCTCTATTAAATTGTTTTCAAGAGATGTGGTCCAAGGGGAACAGGTGCGGTTCCCTAATGGAAGCCTATTTTCTGGTGAAGCCGGTTTTATCCTCACCATTCCTCCTCTCAAACAGAACTTCGAAACGCCGACGTCGGAGTTCCAACTCCCATATCCCAAATGTAGTAACTACGGTTGGGTTTTATGGCCACGCTCAACCATAGTGCCCACTACTATAAATGAACACCATTTTGAGATATCAATTTGGTGAATTGGACAGATTATCGACATATAAATAAAGTCTTGAAGTTAACAAACATCTGAAAATTCAGCGTTTGCCTATTGTACGTAAAAACACTATCTGTAAAAAAAGGAAGAATAAAAACCGTAATAAAGAAAATGAAGAAAAATAACACTGTGATGACACATTCCAATGTCATGATTTCTTGGCTAAAAATATCTTTTAAAGCTTACGAGAATTTTAGTATAAGGCTATAATCTTAATTAAATGGAAGTAGTGGGTAAGAAATGTTCAAATTGTGTGGAAGTTACAAAGTATATTCATTTAAAACGAACATGAACCTCCACAAAGTTGAGCCTGAGGCCATAGAATTCAAGAAATGTTCAATTTCATTAAGAGCAATCATTTAGTGAAAATAACTGTTTCATTGTTGCTAGTAATGGGTCTAAAATGATCTGTCACAAACAGATTTTATGATGAGGACAAAACATAATTTGGAGTTTAAATAATTAATGTCTTGTGCCCTCTGGTACAAAATATATATATATATATATATATATATATATATATATATATATATATATATATATATATATATATACGATATAGATTTTATCGGATGGACTATGAAGTGAACGGGTGAGGACGATGCAGGAGGCGAAAAACAGCTCCAGAAAGTGAGAAGTAGAAGTTAGAGAGGCTTTTGGAACGAAGAATTAAGTTTGAAAATCTATTAAATAATGTAAATTTCAACAAATGAAAAGGTTGTCAACGAGAAATATCACATAAAAACTAACAAAGTAGCTAAGAGACTCCGAATACTTTCTTTCCCATAGTATGAAACGGAAGCTGCACTTTCAAGATTAAGAGGTGAATAAGATAGTATTTTTTTTATGCCATAATTTTTCCAAAACTTGTTTTTCCTATTACTTATGCTTCTGGAGTGTCTCCTGAGGTCAAAGAGATACAAGAAAGTTGTTTCAAAAATATTTATGGAGCATGCATTACTCAAAATCGTGGACATATGAGGGGAATTGTGTATAGAAAGTTTGGATATGTGTTTAAAGAGAATAATAGAGAGAAATACTATATATCTAATGAGAAAATGAATTATGGTTTTCAAGATAATGGAGAAGAGCGTAGTGAGAAAATGGTAGGAAAGAGATGGGATAACTTGTTAGGTCATATTTCTTAATGAGATATCCCTGAAAAAGGCACAGTGAAAGGAATGATATGCGAAAAAAAAGAGTCGAGGAAGGACAAGAATTGGATTGGGGTTACGAATAATATGTGATGCAAAAATTCGGACAGAAATCTGAAATAAATAAACGCCAAAGCCAGAGAATCTTCCGGTTAACACTTGAATCTAAATCCTTTCAAGAGCAGGTACAATGATGAAGATGATTTTTTCGACCCTGAGAAGATCACGCGATCCCAATTCCTCATGCTATGAGCTTCCTTCCATGTAGGCCCCAGTGAAATTTCACCCAACACGAGATAGATATATTCTTAGGTGCCTTAAGTACATTTATTGCCATTTCGATGAAATGTTAAACTATGCTTACCACTGCTCAGGGAAATCAAGTACCCATAAGCCACTAAGTTTAACTCTTGTTTTTGCCCTTCTCTCCTCCTCTAGTCATCCTAATTAGACAATTGTTAGGCCAATGGCCTCGGGTTTCCTAGTTGACAAATCATCATCTCGAATTGAAGTATTTCGGACTTTCCCGAAAACGCAAACGCACAAAGGGTGACACTGGGTCGCTCAGTAGATCACTTGTTTAGTCTTTCTATACTAGACACATTAATATCAACGAAGTAATGGAATTTGGAGATGAATTTTGAGAACATTTCTGACATTATTATTATTAAGTAATCTACCGGTTAAGGTGGATTTTGGATGGACACAACTACCAAATAAATATTTTGTGACAAAACAAAACACAATCGAGCAACCTAATCTACATAGGTCCCTCTTCATCTCTGTGTACTTTCTTCCTCCCTTCATCCCGTCCAACATCCCTATCCTGTTCCTGCCCTCTCCTCCCCTACCATTTTCCCCTCTATTACCTTCTTCAACATTCCACTACCGCTCAATACGCCTTTCATCCATTTTTCCTGCCTCCATAGGATTTCTCTCAACAAACCCCTCTCCCCACCATCTACAGTACTTCCTCATTTGTTTTCCTTTTGGTCCATTTCACCTCCATTCTTCTCCACACCCACATTTCAAAAGCCTCCTATCTACATCTATCCTCCTGCTTTAATGGCCACGTTGCCGCGCCGTACATTACACGCGCTACACTCCATATCAAAGTTTGTACGAGTCTTTTCTTAACCTTCCTACTCAACGCCCCCGTTATCAACTCCCTCCTCCTTGAGAAATCCTCCATGCCTAGCGCAATTCTTCTCCTTACGTCCCTACTCCTACTCCTTACTTTGACCGCGTTGGTCCAAAACACTTTCGATATACGTAAACTGTTCTACCTGCTCTATTTTTTCCCCTCCTATTTGAATGTTTAGCTTAGCCTTTTTCTTCTGGAAAATCGCAAAACCTTTGTTTTATTAATATTGATTCTCATCTTATATCCATCTCACTGAACCTCCAATTGACTCAGAAATGCTTGAAACCCCTTGGCTGACTGAGCAACTAATGCTTGATCATCAGCAAACCTAACCGATTTTACGAATTCCCCTCCGACTTTCATTCCAGTTCTTCACATGCCTCTAACCATATCCTCCACATAGTATTCGTTGAACAGCCTCGATAATAGTGGACAACCCTGCCTTACACACTGCCCATCCGGACTCTCCGCTCCCCACTCGCACCTGAGCAGTCTGAGACATGCACAGGTTGCGGATTAACCTCCTGTCCAATCTATTTCTATTTTCTGCTATATACTCATTAGTTGTTCCCAATTCCCTCTATCAAACGCCTTTTCGAAATCTAAGAAATAGGAAAATAAGTCCTGAGTGTATTCTATATTCTTCTCGATTAGTGATCTCATTACTACAATGGTGTATCATGTGCACCTCTCCCCTTCCTAAACCCAAACTGATCATCCCCTAAGCCCATTTGCCCTACTCTCTATCCTTTTGTTGATGATCCTGAGAAAAACTCTTGCTGCGTGGGATATCAAACTTATTGTTCTGTAGTTCTCCTTTAATGCAGTCTTTACCTTTTTCGGAATAGGAACTAACACTGATCTTACAAAGTCTTTCGGCCACATTCCTTCCTCATTGATACTACGAATCAGTTCATATAGAGTCTTCCGTCCGCATTTTCCTAAACCTTTTAGTAGTTCCGCAGGAAGGGGGCAGACAACATTTCTGACATATAGAGAGTGAAATCATGAATCGATATCATCCACAAAGAATAGAATGAATGGATGTTCATCAAATCCACACATGTAAGCATTAGATATCACCACTTTTTTAACAATATGACCGTGCAGCACAAATGTAAAGTGAATGTCATATGCGATGCGAATGTGTAATGGTGCATGCTTTACGCGGGATATTAAATGCAACAAATACCAATTAAATTGAAAGTTCGATGCTTCAAAACGTTTGAAAGCTTATTAAATTTTCATCCCTCTGATATTTTCATATTTAAACATGTCGCAGCCCGATATGTCTCCAAGTCTAAATTGGCGCGGTGAAGTAATCAGTTAATGGAATGATTTCGGTCTCTAGCCCCTCGTGAAATGCGTAGTTTCGGTGCCATCATGGGGGAGAGGAAACGAGTTTTGGGCACGTACCCACCAAAGTGAGGACCGACTCACATTTATTATATGAGAATTCCTCAAACAAGAGATTCAGGTTCGGAATATAAATGAATAATATGAGCGCGTGGCAGTTTGGAAACTAGTTTGCGGAGAGGCAAAAGTTGTTGTAGCACCGTCAAAGAAGAGATCGTAAAATGTCTGTCTAGATGTGTTAATGTCGGGACATCGAGTTCGTGGGCCCACTTAAGAAGACGAGGAACGATAACAAACATGGGTGTCGGGCATTTAGTTTACGGAAGAAATGCGGAAGTCATTAGCGCTCTTGAAGCTGCCTTTAAACAGCAATGCAAGATTTAGGGAGGGATAATATGTCACTGGTTTATTGATAAAAGGATCACCGATCGCAGAATGATACGTGAGGCAATTACAGGTGTTTACTCTGAGTGAACATAAAAATGTATCCATCCACTAAAAACTCGAAAATAAATGTAACATCAAATTCACTTGCTCAGTATCATCATTTTCAATCGACTGAGATCCAAACTTCTTTCTTTAGTTTTCATAATTCCAATAACAATAAATACGTTCCACCAGCTACCAATAATCTATACTTTTACTGTGTTTGCGGTTTAGAATGTTTAATTTTAAATATACCTTTCGTGTGGATTTAAATATGTTTTATGCCGGAAAATAGAACAACAAGGATCATCGCCATACCGGGATCATTTTCAATTTGCTAGCGTCGACCACGGAGGATGAAAAATTATAAAGTACGGCGCAAATATTTTTCAAAAATATTTTTTCTACACAACATAACAAAATAAATTCTGGCTCTCTACAAAATAGCCTTTGGACCAGCTTAAAACGAAAAAAATACAACGCTGTGCCGTTACATTGGTACCTTATCAGATTAGAGAAACTATCCGAGGCTAGTGTCATACCTACGAACTTATTACTAATGTAACGCGGCAAGGCTCTTCGGACCAGAGCGCGGAGAGAGAAAGAAGCCTTCGGAGGAGTGCTGTGTCCGCTCGGACCGTCAAGGACCAGTCTGGGTCGGCGAATGGGAAAAACCCTCTCCTGTAGACGCAGGCTGCGGAAATGTAAAGCTTCGAGACAAAAGGAACAGAGAGCGAAATGTTTCAAATTCCAAACGCGTGAGCATCGCAATGCGTCGTCATCCGAGGGACATCGTCGTCGCCCAGCAACGGCTGAAAGTGGTACGAGGAGGGTGGGTGGAAGAAGGGAGGGGAGGGGAAGATGCTGCCAACTTTGGGGATAAGCCACCAAGCATCTTCCAATTCACAGAATGAAATCCACCCGGTTCGATCCTCATCACGGGAACTACACTCATACATTAACAATGAGACCTCAACGAGCGTAGAGGATCCAGATTTATAAAACGTTGTTTTGACAATCTGAGTGGTGTATCAAAATTGCGGGTCGCGGTGGTCTAGTGGGTAGAGCGTTGGACTACTGACAGGAGGGTCCCGGGTTCGATTCTCGGGCAAGGCACTCTGGGCACCTGCAGCTCCACCCAAGCTAGTTGATTTTCCGGGTACCAGATCTTCCTGGGAAACCATAACCGGCACAGGGAAAGGAACTGGCCCCCCTACCCTGATGTGTGAATATTCACACGCCGTCGGGCTTGGTACATGGGTGAGCTCTACCATCACCTACTAAACCGACCTTCGGGTTGATTACTGTGTTTATGGTTTTTATGGTATCAAAATTATTAGAGGATCTAGGTTGGGAATCACTCAAGGAGTGAAGGTTAAATTATAGATTAAATCTCTTGCATCTATCGGAAGGGTTTTTCTATAAATCATGTTGAAAATGTATCATTAGGCCCATTTTACTACGGTAAGATATCATGTCAATAAAATTCGAGAGATTAAGTGCAGAACAGATAGATTTAAGATGCCATTTTTCCTATGCACGATGAGGGATCAGAATAAGGTTAAACGATCGCTTTAGTGGGGAAAAGAATTTTGGGTCAAATGTAGTCTGGTGTGTAATCACCCCCTGCCACACATCCTAGCGGGAGCTTGCAGGATACTATGTAATGTAAAGAGATGCGGTCGTGCAATCGCAGTGCGGGAGTTTCGAAGACGAACTCAATGGTTCTCATTAATTGAGAACTGTCTCTCATTGGTAACTTGAAGACCAAGACAATGCTACAAAATGAAATCAATGATTCATGAGAGGGTCAAGCAAAAGACAATATCTAATGTGGCTCAGTCAGGAATGCTGTGGAGGGACATAAGGCAGTATTTCCCAAAATTTTAGGCGCAATTAACTTTGTATCAGTTTCCACTGCTCAGCAATTAATGTCATAACCCGTTCGTCATAACTAAATTGTCATCTTTACAACTGAGGATGATGATGTAATGCTGAGACCGGATTGGGAAATATATAGCTTAATGTGGAAACGAAAACAAAATCAATTTTTAGCTACTTTCATAATGTCCACCAAATGACGGCTAAGTCTCGATCTAATTTCCCAGAATTTTTCGAAGACGGCAACAAACTAAATCTCTACCTGTCCTGGCCATACATGAACTTCCTCTCCTCCAAATTTCAGCACCACCTCTTTCATTAATTCATTCCTCCTGACATTGGACATTACTGGGTGCTCACCTATACAGCCATTTCGGAATCCTTCAGAAATTTCCTGAATGTATTCATATAATTGCACAGTAAAGTAATTTTTGTTTAAAGTATTTTTTCCCCGAGATCATCTCGTGACCCACGAGAGTGGCACCTCTTGGCCATCTTGTTTGAGTTAAAATCCGGGTCCTGTGAACAAATTGAATTAGCTACTCTCAATCAAAAGGGCATCGTTACGGACCACCTACCATCGTGCTTTTGAAAGTCATTGGTAGCGAAAGTGGAGGCGGGAGAAGACCATTATCATCCGTTGTTCCGATTAAATCTGGTTGAACCAGGGATTTGATTTCTTATTTAACGAGTGCCACAATAGAGGAGGGGAAGGAAGGGGAGCGTGAAAGGGATAGAATAGTTCATCTAACAGTCGAATGCACCATCAAACATCAACGATGCTAAGACCTAGTCGAACTCATCTTCGACAGCGTGAAAATTCACGCAATCCATCTTCCGTAATTATTTTTCTATTCGTCGACGCCATTATTTTAGTTTTAAGCAAATAAGCGTGTTCAGAATGAGCAACTGATGCTAATAACTTAACTACTGTCCCATCTTTTAAACCAAACGGCAACCGATCAGAAAGTGTCTCTGTTTTGCCTTTTATCCAAATTACTTGCGCAGGCTTCTAATTCCATTTCGAATGGCTTCGTGATTCCCTCGGTCGATTTTCGCCTTTCCACTTTGAGATCACATTTCCACCCGGATTAATCATTTCTACCTTCTTGCGGCTCTCGTCCGCACCTCGCTGCCTTTGAAAGTGAACCCTAGATGAGGGGTTCGTGCGAAATGTCAAATCGAAATGGTTAGAATATCAGTTGAAGAGATAAGTAGCAGCTTCCGGAGAACGAGAGGTTTATGGGGGAGGCGGGGAAGATAATGAATGACCGGCCTACTAGAACCGAAGCGAATCACTCGATCAATCGATTCAGTATTTCATCATCTCTCATCGGAGTCTTGGGTGACGCATTCACGACTACTATAATTCCAAAAAGAGTGTTCCATGGGACCAATGGGCTTTGACCTCACTCATTTAACGAGGAATGTTCGAAATATGGAAGGAACGCTATCATTTTTTTTACGAATTTACGCTTCAATTTCACATTCCAACGTCTCTTTAAAAAGGTCTATTGATACAGTGGATGGAATTAAACTACTAGCAGCGTAAAATGACGAAGTTATATAAGAGAAGACCGTGCTTACTGAATGAAACCCTATTAAAGGAAACATTATTACGTGTGCGGCGGAGATATGCTAACGAGCTAACAAGGTGTTCGTGATGACCGAGTGGGCGATGCCGAGGAATCATTTCGTATTTCCATAGAATCTCACAGCTATATACTGTCGCCGATTCAAAATATCACTCTCAGCCTCCGTGAAATGACATCATCTTCTTCCCACGGAAAAGAAAAAAATGGCATGTGTGAATTTAATTCTACATTTACACAGCGCTCGAAAACCCTTGCTGCGAAAAATATCCAGTTGAGCCATGCTATTCATTCCATTTAATGCACTTTCTTTCTTATTAGGTACGTGGATCTCATAACAGTCACCTTCACCACACCAGTCTATTCTGGGAAGGGAGTGGCCCCAAACGGCGGTTAGCAGGTGCACATGGCGGTGTGGGGTGGGGAGAAGGAAGGCGGCTGGGCGGAAGGAGATGTGAGTACATGGAGGGTATGGGGGGATAGAGAGAGAGAGAGAGAAGGGGATTTGGCGGCGGGGAGAGACGTGGGGGGAGGGGGATGCGGAGGTCCCTGGGAACTGTTGCCTCCAACACCGCGAGCGCCGCCGTCGCACTTGCGGTCACGACGCCAACGACACCCTTCTAACGCTTAAACGACCAATGAACTTTTCGGGATGAAAACAGAGGAGGGTCAAGGAACTCTTTGCGTTGGCGTGCAATAAGAAAGACTTAAGGAGATAAATGAGGGGAAGGCGGAGGAAGTGGTCAACTTCGATGGTATTAAGGGCATAATTCAAGGAGACTCTCTGGAAAACAAGTAGGGTCAACCTTCTTTCCTAAATCTCCAGAATCTTTCTCTCAAAAATCCCGTCTCATAGATAAGAGTTCCGAATGTCGTTTGAGAGGTTTCTTTATTAGCATATCGTCTCGTACCGTAAAAAAAACATGACCGGGACCGAGAATCTGTGGCTCGGAATGGTCACAGAAATCTCATTATCGTTTTTCATTCGCACCGTTGCTCCACGGTGACTCCCGTGAATCGATTCGGCGATTACCATCCTCCCTCCACCAACCCCGTTCCTACATCCCCCAAATAGCCAGACGACTACTGCGTCAACGCGCTCAACTTCCTCATTGTTTTGAATGTAAATGAAGCTAAAGAAGCTCGCATTCAAAATAAGAAGGAATTTCGGACATTTAAATTAATCAGAAAAACTCGAGTTAAATAATATTAATTCCAATTTTGTACGTGGATATCTTCCCCAGGTTAATGGGGACCACCCACATCGCAAATTAACTGAGTCGAGATTTCCGACTGCTCGAGGAGCGGATCCAATGAGAACTCAATTGAACATAACAGAGATTTCCTTTGCATTCCAACATGTATGAAAACACACATGAAATATACATAAACATAAATGAGGTGTTATTAAAATCTTAATTAGAGATCAGTAAAGAAATTTCACAAGTTATGAGAATTTTAGGATAGCTAACCGGATAAAATGGCGGTGAATGCTAACAATGGATTGCAATTTTGTGGGCAGTATTAAGGACAGTCTTTTGAGAAGAAAACAGCCAGCAACACAAGACAGATTTAAGTAACGTCAAGGAACTATTGAAAAAATAAACGCGACTGCAATTTCAACTCAACATTAAATCCGAATCTGAGTATTCCAAAGTTGGACTTCTGCTATGGATCTCGGGTCATTTAAATTGGGTCTTCTTTGATGATATGACAATCATCCTTGTCAAATTGCCAAATGAACACACTGCAGCTAATAAAAAAATAATTCCCCACAACGGTTCATTATTCTACGCACAACCTTCTGGATACACATGATAAAATGTAACAATTAAACATTTTTAAAGGAGGAAATTAATTTTTCAATATGTGGCAGCCCCAACAGGAAACTTGCAGTTGGCATTAGAGGGCGATGACTTCAAATTTTCTCCTACAGCGGGCAGAGTGAAAACCCAAATGAAAAAAATGAAATCTCCAAGGACAAAGAGCCAATTTCAATTGCTAGTTAATCTTCCAAGCCCTTTTCGGCGACTCAAAAGCTGCACTTAATACACACAGCTGATCATTAATTCAGGAAGGTCCAAGGTGGTTGGAAGAGCCATTCTAGGGATCTGGCATGCCCCTTGCATGCCCCTGAGGCGGCCCATCCTCCGGCCGGACCTTCTTTCGGCGCCTCGCTTATCGCTTGCATCATGGGGTAGTAAATCTTCAGCTGAGTCCACCCCACGTCACTGCACATAACTATACTTAACTGGCTCACAACTCCATCCTCGTCCCCCGCACTATAACTTACCGAATGATTAGGAATCCCTACGGTGGGCCGAAATCACAACAGTTTAGAATTCGGTTAATTGCCGCACTCTTCTCTGTCCCCCTTGAGAGAATTTTTTCTACGCGGAACACACCTTCACCTTTTTTCTTCACTCCCTCGATGTCTTGCCCAAGATGATTAATATTTTTTACCAGTAAACAAATATTATTGTTACAATTACTTTGTTACGAGTACGATACGGTTACCGGAAAACTTATGATGACCTACCATATTAATATATTTATTACGAACCCAATAGATATTTACATCTTATTTGCTTACGTTTCCTTCACAATCGTTAGCATGGAAGTGATGCCATCCGATCCTATTAGGAAATTTTAAGATACAAGTGCTCATAACGTGTGAAAAATTTCATAATGATTGGCAAATCAAATATATTCTTAATATCTTCGGGAGAAAGAATGAAATCACGAAATAATCTATCGCGTTTTAGCGATAGATTATTTCCCCATTAATACTCGACGCAGGCCATTTAAAAAATGTGAAGGGTGCAATAATGTTAACGAAGGAAACGATTGAGGAGGGGCGGAGGAGAGAAGAGGAGGAAATAGGGCGAATGCTGTGCTTGTGACTCCCACAGTTGGCTGTGTGCATTCCGGCGATCGAGCGAAAGGATCTGCCGGACGGAGGGCGCGGTCGCTCCTGAAGACGTCCGCTGCGATGCGATGGAAATGTCAGCTTAGTACGAAATGCAGGGCCTCTTGAGGCAAAAGGATGAACGAAGACTGTGATCTTTTCAGGTGTGGGCATTAAGAAGAATTTAGAGAGTTAGTAGCACAGAGAAGAGCCACGAGGGTTCGAAGTGAAGTTG
The DNA here is from genome assembly GCA_037158775.1 of Hetaerina titia. NCBI lineage: Eukaryota > Metazoa > Arthropoda > Insecta > Odonata > Calopterygidae > Hetaerina > Hetaerina titia. Next base: position 131,876,711 of record CM073768.1, read on the forward strand.
ATAGGCGAAATCCAAGGGGAGGGAAGGTGGGTGAAGGCAAAATTAAGACTCATGAGAGTTTTTAAAAGCAGTGATAGACGGGAGAATAGGAGGCAAAGTGGTAGGGGAATGAAAAGAAAATGCTTTTCAGACGGAATGAAGCGAAGTACGACTTTTATGAACTTAATACGAACAATGTAATGATATACATAGCAGATAATTAGGAAAGTTTGCATCAGATTGTTTCCGTTATATACTATACATGATTTACCATTATAATTAGTTTCATCATACATTCACGATATTAATCTACTCATAAGAAAACGGTCTTCAATGATCAATATACACTTGATCCTAAGATATTTTAACGCAAAATAAATGAACCCAATATAATAATTTTCCTTTCCAGAAAATCATCCTGGTAAAACTAGTATTTAGGGAAATGGTGGTCAGCATTGTTGAATTATTTGATTCATTTAGAATGCAGATAATTGGGATGATTATATTCAAACTGAAACAATTACGCTGATGAACTTACACTTCTGAAGCGCTATACATAATTGGGGTTTCCATTATAATTTGTACATACTCGTAAGTACGAATAACTGAAGAGGGAAATAAAACAAGGCAAACACGAGGAAGTTTCGCGGGATTGGTTGAAGATAATAGTTGTTAGAGAAATTCAAAACCTATCTTTAATAGATAAAAAAAACTTGATTCATTGTCAAAAAATGTGTGGTAGAGTCTGCACATCACAGTCCGAGCACCTGCGACGACTTTCTAGCATCACCAAATTCCTGTCCTCTCGAAGAGTATTGTTACTTGAATTTCTACATGAGCTATTCCTCTTTTTTATATCATTGTAGCATTAGTTATCTGGGGAGGTTTCTGAGGTTATTTGCGCCATTGAGAATAGGTGGGTAATTTGGTGGGGTAGAATTCTCAACAAATGGGAAAGGAAGAAGGGTGGTGAGAAATCCAGCATTCACATTAGCCTGCTCTTAACAAAAGGTGCCAAGGGGTCCACCGTTTAACGTCCCATCCGATGGGTCGGTGTACTCCACCCGGAGTGCTCCTTGCATAGAATTCCAAGAAGGAATCATGATGCCTCCGAAGAATTACGTCATCATCAGGATGCGACAGGGAGCCACCAGTACACACCAGCCACCACACCAACCCGGTCCTTCCCCTTTTGTTGTTTTTTTGAACCTAAGTCAAAATGTAACTTACTAAGGATGACATCAAAAATACTTTTACGCTTCCTTCAAGTGGCTAAATGTGAAGTGTCTAGTTTCATGTTCGCCTTAGAGAAAGAAAATAAAAATAATTAAAATTAAATCAAAAGAAGTTTTTTGCTTCCTACGGGAATATAATAAAATTTCAAGCTTTCCATCTACGTTAGAGAAATTCTAATATGCTCACACTAGCAGAATCGTCTTGTAACTCATCCGAAAATTGTAGACCGGAAATGGGGTTGAATGTTCCAATGTTGACCGTAATAGCCCTGGCTCTAATACACGTGACCCCTTGAACACCATCGGAAATATCAAAATTTTGAGACATTATCAATTAAAATATATTTTAAATTTTTATTTCTATTTTGATTTCGAATGAATTTTTAAGACCAATTGAAGACGCATATAAAAATACACATGAGAATGCAATTGACGTCGGATAGTATCCACTTACTCAGGTCATTAAAAGGTGAAGGAAAAGAAGAGTGCAAAGAAAAGGCGTTGGAAAGAACAAGTTTAGGTGGCTTGCACTGAAAAAAGTAGCTCGAGCTCTTGAAGCGAGAATAAATGGGGAAGCGAATGGTAAGTTATTTGAGCCTGCCACCAGTAAAGTTCAACAGTTTAAATTGGTTGTCATCACGAAAAAATGTCTGCAGTAAATTAGTTTCATTCAGGGGCAAAGTTTATCGCTATTATTTTGGATCTGCCTACAGGTGATACCTCGTGAAACGGTAACTGAAGGGAAATAAGAAGGTATTAAGAATTTTCTTAGGCGAGGATATTTTCCCCGACCATTCTCTTGAACAGAAATACTCATCCTTGTGTACCAAAACAAACCATATTTAGAACTTTAAAATAATCAAGTTTTATGGCATAAGCATAAGAAGATTCGAGAAAGAGCACTCACAGTGCAGTGATCTTATTAAACGGATGGGTGACATGTTTGCTCCGGAATATATTATATATATTTTTAAAGTGTATCTTCTGTTGTCGAGTCGTTTTAACTTCTGGCGTACAAGATAGTCTCCGCTAATATTTCACATACTTTTTATGAAATCAACCATCGCTATTTACGAAATCAACAATCTCATTACATAGTCGCGCAGCAGATGGGTGTCCACTGGTCGTCCCGTAGGCCTTGCAGACCGGCGGCTCCGGTGGACGGTGAGACACGATGACTAATGAAGTTTTCCGAGGGGTGGGCGGAAAGTTGAGGGCAGGAAAACTCGACATACCGTGAGACGTGAAAGGGCAACCCATGCCAACTATTGGCGCCGGGGAATTATGGCACGTATGTTGCCGATCCTTCTTCTTAAAATGACCACTCAATCTTTCCACTCGCTCCCCTAAATATACAAATAGAAATAAATATAAAGCGTGATTTCGGTAGATATTTTTGAAAACCTTAAGCAGCGTTTGGTCGAATCAACTTTATAGTCTTAAAACTTGCGATTATTTATCATTTAAAAGTCTTTGAAACATGCCTTTCATATGCATACCCTTCACGCCGTTTCGATCCATTTCGCGGAAGGAAAAGTCAAAGGCAAATGCCTGCTTGTAGGCTACGAAGGAAAACTTAACGATCGTTTACTAATTCCCTCCATACTGCTCTGTCCACGTCTTTAAACACTTACTATTTCGACTTTCCAACACTCCTTTGGTTTTCTTTATTGATCATCTCGTCTTTTTAATGCGAGTCTCGTAAATGACATAATCTTGAGAGTCTCTTCGACTACATTCACTCATGACACCATCCGTCTATCCCTTCCTCTCAAACCATTCACTATTTTCTCGCGTAATCTGTATTTGCTTATTTATTACATAGTGCCCTCCAAGTCACCAATAGGATGTGTGGCAGGGGGTGATTACACACCCCACTAATTTTGACCCAACATACCCCTCCCCCCTGGCACGGCCGACAATGCCACTCCGATCCCCCACCTTTCGAAGGAAAAATGGCATCTTAAATCTATCTGTTCTACACTTCATCCCCCTAATTTTATTTACTTGATCTCTTATACCTGAGTACGATAGGGCTAATAATACATTTTCAACATAATAGCTATCTAATCCAATTTATGCAAGGAATTTAATCTGTAATTTAACCTTCGCTCCGTGATTGATTCCCAATCTAGCTCCTCTAATATTTTGGATACGCTACTAAGTTTATCATAACAACGTTGTAAAAATATAGCTCTCCTACGCTGCACGCAATCCAATTCGGCAATCAATTCAACTTCATGTGGATCCCATCTTTAAGCAGCATATTCTAAATGAGGCCTAACCAGCAAAAGACAACACTGCTTTTTAAACCTTTCATCACATTTCACCAATACTCTTCTAATAAATCCTAATTTGTGCTAGCTTGTTCACATATTCCCCATATATGTTTCACCCAGGAGAGGTCGTGAGTGAGGGTAACGCCTAAGTATTCAATTGAGTCGACACTTCCAACTTCGGTATTTCTCATGTAGTAGGCGTTCAGGAAGGGATTGCATCTGTTTGGTGATTCGAATTTCATGCATTCTCTAAATACAAATACTACAATATCACGCTTTTACATGGTTGTCTATAATCAGTGCTTCCAATCCATATTCTTCCCTTATCTAGTGATTCCTCCTCATCATAGCTCCCACCTATTTTTAACACTCCTCAATACCACCGCAGTTGATCGACATTTATACTTATTGTGGAATTCCCACGTTCCATGCAATAATGTGGGGAGGAATACACTTTTACCCACTCCCATTTTCCCTGCATTGGACAAACGTTCATTCTTTGATATAATCCAAAGGCTATCAGCAATGTCTACGCCGGAATTCACAAACATTTAATCTCCTAATCTATCCTAATGTTTTTCTTAACATTCTACCAAGACATAAAAATCATTCACTAGTTCGATTATTTGACCGTTAACACTCAATATACATACAATCATTTTTCCCATTCGCCTAATCAAACAGTCTCAGTTTCATTCCCTATAATACCTCTCTATTATCCAGGATATCCTATAAATCTGTCGGACTCTCAATCAGCAAAAGGAGAATAGGTGCATTCACATCTCCAATTTTTATACCTATCTTATACATCTCTCATACATTTAATCGTGACCATATAGAACGCCCATGGTATCGTATCCTTGTTTTACACATTTGTCCTTTTTGAGAATACTCACTCGAGGCCCCATTCATTCTTACATTAACTACATTGTTTTTATATGTCGTTTGTGCAGTAGTCTACAACTATTCATGACTTCTCCCCTTCTATAATACCATGCCTTCCCTATTTTAACAGCCACACAATAAACTTCCTTTAAACATGAGGTTCTCGCGTACTTGTTGACGATTTCTTTAATGTATCCATTTTCGAAGTATAACATATTGGTATTTTGAAAGCCATCTCCTAAGTGCCAACTCACTCTTTGGGAGAGGCGGGATGGCGAATCCAGTCCACCGGCATTAACGTGCTGTCTGGCCCCCCGATATCTCTCCGGCGCCACTCCGCTGGACCTGTCTTGCCACCATCCTAATCTCACGGAATACGATGTGAGTGGGTTGTTTTACATACTTGATGTAACATGCGAAAGACCATTGGCTTGGCAGGAGGTATTGAGGTGTAAGAAAGGTTCAGTTTGGAAACAAAATTTTAATATTTATTTTTTTTAAGTAAGTTGAAATATTTCCGTTGAAAATTGTACATGCCCCAAAATACTACCGGGAGCACCTGTGGTAATATGGCGAAGCGAATCGTCCAAGCGCGCCTGTCCCCGACCAAAAGCTTTCAACTTGCCCGGCTCCCGCGAGGCTGGTAGCGGCCAGTGTTCCATGCGCACGCGACGCAGGGAACAAGCTGGAGCAATCCCGCGTGGCTTGACAAACAAGGCACGGTTTTGCGTTGAGAGTCCAGTTTATGCAGCAATCGTAGCCACCTCAAACAAAAGCAGTCTCACAATCAAACGTGCATTTTTGGCAAAAAACGTCTTCCATCTCCATGTCCACAGGGCCGCGTTATCAACTTCTGTTAACGATACTCCGCGCCTATTTCGACTATAGCAGTTAACGACGCAACACCTGGAAGGATAAGAATATGCGTAATCGATCAAATATTTAAAAAATCTGAACTTTAAGAGTGGCGGTCAAGTTGAAATCGCTTATCATTTTCATACTCTCACCATGAAGAACATATCATACTTCGTAAAACACTCAACGCACGGTGACGAAAAAAAGGTCATTACAATTCTTAATATCACACGAGTCTCAATACTATAATAGCACGCAAAAATAAAATTTGCAGCCAAATAAAAAACATGAAATATGAAAACCATTAAAAATAAAAAATATTTTTTTCATAAAAGTTTACCTCACAGTTTCACGATTCCGACACTTTGGGTGGCAAGGAAATTACCAAAAACTGAACGTTTGGGCAGAGAAGGGTTTCTATAGTCCGGTAAAAATATCGGAAAACCGCCGCGGATCGGCTCCGCTGATGCTCCGCGGCAGCGGAGCCGAACATTCAACTTGTTGTGTTGCTGGTGTTATGCGTAACGCTTGCAAATCAGTCGTAGGTTGGACCCCTTTGCATAATTTTTCATTCTGGGAGAGCTAAAATTTGAAGAACTTATAGTACCTGCACCCATAAATAATGCCATATTTCTTTGAATTAAGGCAGCGACTAAACATGTTCAAAACTGAGACTCATGAATAAATGAAACCGTCAAACTCGAATGCCAATAGGCTTATTCTGGCTGGATAGCAAACGTTCGGCGTTTGCCGTCAATGAAGTCCATCTTTGGGCAGATGGGTGGTGATTTTCTTTGGTAACATGTACAATTGGTAAATGGAGCAGCGCCATCAATGGACCGCACTTGATTTTGCGCCTTCTAGAGTAAATACTTCGCCAGTAATACAAATGCGTCTCCGCTTCAACTTCGGGCGTAGTCCTTCCCCTTCATGGGGTGGGGCGGGGGTCCACGCCCACCCTCCCGCCTCCTCCTCCCCCGAAGTCCCTCCCCTACACCCCCCGCTCCTTCCAGCCCACCCTTCTGTTCCCTTCCTTCCCTAAACTCCCATTACGACGTCAACTTTGACGCTTGCTCCATCTTCAGCGCAATTTCGAAGGGTCGGCCTAATCGACTCGATTCCCGCCCTCTTCTTCTTCTCGATTATCTGTGCTGAGATCTGCGACAGCCAAATCGAAGTCCAGCACTTGCTCCCTGTCGATCCGATCCTCTCCCCCCACGGCAAATCACAGGGATCGACAATGAATTCTCACGAGCGCTATGATTTCCATCCTGAATTTCCGTCCGAATGAACAAGGCCATCGACTACCTCTTGTTGTGTTGGTTACTGCCCTTGCCACGAAAACTAAGGAAACCATCAGATCTCTGGTGCTTCCTAATGTTGTGCTCCAACGCAGTGGATTTAACTGAATGTCCGAAACGAACTCATCCGCGCGGGATCTAAAATTCAGCGTACATTACCGCCATTGACTTCGTGCCCATCTGTCCCATTCTAGTAGGGAGTCGTTTCTTCATTCGGAATGAGAATTTTCCTCAAAAAGTGACGGTTCTTCAAACGTTTAACTCAGCAGAAGGTAAGGTAATTTTCTTTATGTAGAATTTTGTTTAAGTGAAAAAGTCGCAAATTTCAGTGTGTAAAAAGTTGAGCCTTATATGATACGACCTACGACGTGATGTCAATGATAATCATTGTGGAAATGCCTTCAAGTCATCTTCAAAACTCCAGACTCGTCATTTCCTCGTTTACGTTCCCTCATGGATTTGGTGAGAACGCGGGAATTTATTGTGCACCTTCAAACGGCTCTCACTACATCTATCGTACTAGGAAATTTATTTATTTCACAATCCGAAAACAACCCTTTGGACTTTTTTTTAACAATAGACCATTACAAAAAGCCAAACCCTAGATGGAGAAAAACCCACCTAAGCAAGAATCGAATCCACTGGGTTGGCAGGCGAGGACGTTACCCTGCCGCCACCTGGGCTGGCGCGCATTTCAACAGTTCGCAGTGAGCAAAGTAGGAGAACCACAGTCCGAACACTACCACAGCAGAAGATGTACTGAGTCAAGGGACATTTAGACACCAAGATGGTGACTCTTGTCCTACCCACCGTCACGCTAGGCCGAAACGTAAGATACTTTCTTGACAGCCCTTGCAGTTGGCCAGGTCTTCTTAAAACGTATGGAATTTAATTTAGCCCACATAACAACTCAGTTCCGGAAAATGAAGTTTTAAAATATTGTGTGTAACCGCCCCCTGCCACACATATTGGCGGTGGCTTGCAGGGTACTATGTAATAATAATTATATATATTATAATTTATCCTATTCCTATTAGAAAGTTGTGGATTCCGGATTTAAAGGGTTGAGACTAATTCTTCATAATCTTTTTTCACAATAATTTCCTCATACGCAACGAGAATTTCCAAACTGTCAGCATTTTATTCTACGTATTTTGGGCAGTAAATTAATGTCCTGATATTCTCACATAATTATCCTTCTCGATCAAAAACGTCTTAATGCATAAAAAAAGCGAAAATGACCAGTAGCGCAATTTATCATCATCAAATTTAAAAGAAAATTCTATTTAAAATTGAAATTGCAGACATGTAGTACTTTTTTAACAAAATAACTAAAGTTACCGCAGCATCTTCGTTGTTTTTCTGAGGTTTCATAACCGTAATATGGCAAGAAAGGACATTACGGCCGAGCCATCTTCTATATTAAAATAATTGCATTGGAAATGCCACTTCTTTTGTATGGAGGAGATAAGAACAATGACCACTTTGCTTTTTTATGGTTGGAATCAGGGAATTTAGAGATAGGAGGGCACACTTGGATGGATTGCGCCACGGTTTGTTTTTGGTGTCTCTGGGGGCGTTTAGGCTTCCCGGGAGGTAGCCTTGAGGTAGAATGCGACGCGTACCGGCAATAGTTGAGCTACCGTTGTCTGAGTTGCCATTTGAGAGCTTTGACAAATAAAATAGGTATTGAAGCATGATAATAGAATGTGTAATACTAAAAGAATGCCATTTGTATCTGTATGCTGTATGGGTTGCAAAAAGACCATGAGGGAAGATGAGGCTTTGGGTCAAACATAAGACCTCGTTCAAGCCGAAGGTTTGTGCACATCAAACGACTAGTTTGCGACTGAAAGTTCTCCATGACGTTGCAATATATTATAAAGGTTGGACGAAGGCTATTGCTAACTGAAGGGTAGTGCTAATGTTATTCGTGATTCCTAAGCCAATAAATAGGTAATGCAACTTCATAATGGAAATTATGTGCATAGAAGGAAGCTAGGAAATTAACGATTTACGAAGCGGCAGGTTAGATCACAAATACTGGTCAATTTTGCACGAAACATGGTGAAATTTTACTAATACTGTGCACACAAGTACAGAGAGGGAGTAAAATAGGTAACAGATAAAAATATATGGGAAGATATGTAATAGATAGATAAATAGATGATTTTATTCCCATAGAAGGGAACAAAAATTCCAGAGAGACTGGGAAAGGATGGGTCAATGAGCATCACTCCAATACTTATCGGTATAAATATCACTCCTTCTTAGGAATAATAACGTTTCATCGAGCGTAACCCGTTGTATTCTCACAATAGTCATTCCAAGAATCGTGAATCGGGAAGAATCGTGGTGAATACGTGCTCTTTTCTTATTAACATTTGGATAGACTGGTAACTATAGATAAACCACAGCAAGAATTAGAACTTGGAAATGTAATTTCGATTGCATACCCACTTTTTCCACAAAATCAAACTTTTGCGATGATAGTCACTTTTATTTTAACGTTGAAAATGTATTCTTAGCCCCACTGTACTACGGTGGGAGAGATTATATTAATTACATTAGAGAGATTAGGTGCAGAATAATAGATTTAAGATAACATTTCTCCCACGAATGATGAGGGATAAAAGTAACGTTGCCCGACCGCGTTAGGGGGAAAAAGAATTTTGGGTCAAAGGTAATGTAATCACTCCCTGCCACATATCCTAGTGGTGGCTTGCAGGGTACTATGCAATAAAATAATTAAAATAATAAAACGTGAAAATCTATTTTGCCTAAACTTTGAATATTCATTCAGTTTTAATGACGGCAGTCACCTATATTATACATGTAGATAGTTAATTTTCAAAATTAATACGTAATAAGTACATATATTCATTCTAAAATTTTTGTTGACGTTACAATAATGTGGTAGGTCCCCGGCAAGAATTTTAATGCAATAGCCCATGCAAAATCTTATGAACTCGCTATGGGCTTCCCGGCTGTCAAAAAAACTTCATTGATTCCTTTGTATCAGAACTGTTTGGGGAAATATTCGCACCCTCCAGAATATAGTATTATTTAATGGTGCCGTTTTGTTGATGATGCATTCTGCATATGTATTGGCTCAAAAATACTGATCAACTCTTTCACTTTTATTTTTAATTCTATTTTCCCTGCTACAAATTTCTATTGGGAATCGGAAAAAATTGCTGCAAAATTTCTTAAATGTAACCTTAAAGTGACGAAACTCCACCTTTGCATTTCGTACCTCTCCGGAGACTCTCTCTCACACATACAACAAAATACACGCATTTATAAACGTTACCCTTCCCGGAAGGAAGCAAACTTCGACTTATTGATTCACCGCCTTTTACGACTCCCTCGTATTCCTTCAGTCGAAAACTCATTAAACGAATCGCTACCGTCAACGGTTACAACCGTTACGACGCTGCCATCATCGGCCATGTTTAGAAGAAAAAACAATTATAAATTTCCTCAACATTTATTACTTTTTCAACAACTAGAAACCTTAAGGACACTACCCACTGGCGAAAGATAATCTCTTTATATGCCGTTAGCCCGAAAGCTCCGTAACTCTTATCTAAGTCAAATTACAAATTAGTATTTTACAGATTCTCAAAAATTCCTCTTTTCCTACAAAACTGCTTTTTGAAGCCTTTGTCATGCTTGGTAGTGCACAAGCTCTGTTTGGGAGATTGTAATGTAGAGCATTGCGGTAGGATTTGGCTAAGTTTCATATCAGGGTTGAAGATAACCAACTCACTTTCGTCCACAAAGATCCTTCTCCCCATCTCATTGGCAGGAATCGCGTAGGAGATAATTAGAATTGGTAGTGTATATATTTTGTCGATATCCTCCATATTATTTCCCATGTGTTCTTTTTTGATTTAATAGAGCCATCATTTTAACAATTCTACAGCACGATTTGAATATACATACTTATACTGTTAGAAAATATTACTTGCACGTAAGTACCTTCTTTCGTGGGATTAACTTTTATCGAATGCATGATCAAACTAATATTTGTGTAGAGGTGGCATAATTGGGATTGTGCATGCATGGCTGGTGACCTAAAACCCCCCGCCACATGCCCTTCCGGTGTCTTGCGGGGTATTGTGTAGCTGTACCTGTATATCTCAATCGAACCACATCTTCAATTTCACCAACAATATTATACTTCCCGAAAACGAGGAAAAAATTGGACATTCAAGAAATGAAGACAGTGTACATACCTATGTATATTTTCCAACAACATTCACCCTTAATATGTACTATATGTCTCTCTCCTACCTGTACATGTCTCAGACTGCTCAGGTGCGAGTGGGGAACGGAGAGTCTGGATGGGCAGTGTTAGGAAGAGGTGTAAGGCAGGGTTGCCCATTGTCACCGGTACTGTTCAACGTATATGTAGAGGAAATGATTAAAGAGGCATGGGAAGAACTGGAGGTAGGAATGAAAGTCGGAGGGGAACTCGTAAAATCGGTTAGGTTTGCTGATGACCAAGCATTAGTTGCTCAGTCAGCCAAGGGGTTGCAAGCATTGTTGAGTGAATTGGAGGTTCAGTGCGATAAATATGGGATGAGAATCAATATTAGTAAAACAAAGGTTATGCGATTTTCCAGAAAGAAAAAGGCTAAGCTAAATATTAAAATAGGCGGGGAAAGAATAGAGCAGGTAGAGCAGTTTACATATCTCGGAAGTGTTTTGGACCAATACGGTCAAAGTGGTAGGGACGTAAGGAGAAGAATTGCGCTAGGCAAGGAGGCTTTCTCAAGGAGGAGGGAGTTGATGACGGGGACGTTGAGTAGGGATGTTAAGACAAGACTCGTAAAAACTCTGATATGGAGCGTAGCTATGTACGGCGCGGAAACGTGGTCGCTGAAGCAGGAGGATAGACGTAGATTGGAGGCTTTTGAAATGTGGGTGTGGAGAAGAATGGAGAAGGTGAAATGGACCGAAAGGAAAACAAATGAGGAAGTACTGGAAATGGTGGGTGAGGAGAGGGGTTTGTTGAGAGAAATCCTATGGAGGCAGGAAAAATGGATGAAAGGCGTATTGAGCGGTAGTGGAATGTTGAAGAGGGTAATAGAGGGGAGAATGTTGGGCAAGCGAGGTAAGGGTAGGAACAGGATAGGGATGTTGGACGGGATGAAGGGAGGAAAGAAGTACACCGAGATGAAGAGGGACCTGATATAGATTAGTTTGCTAGGTGGGGAGTCACAAAATGTTTATTTGATAGTTGTGTCCATCCAAAAACCTACCTTAACCGGTAGATTACCTAATAAATAAACTGGATTACTAAAGGATCTCAACCGCTCAGAGCTATGTTAGGAAAAAGAAACGCTTCAAAACAGAATGAGAGCCAACTCCAAGAAACTGTAGGAGATGCCGCAGTAGTAACTTTTAACGGAGTCATCCACTAACATGAATTTCAGTGCAACAATTTCTGCTCATTTGAAAACTGTAATAGAGGGGAGAATTTTAGGCAGACAAAGAAACGGCAGGAACAGGATAGGGATGTTGGAAGGGATGAAGGGAGGAAGAAAATACACAGAGATGAAGAGGGACCTGATGTAGAGTAGTTTCCTGGATTGTGTTTTGTTAGGAGTCACAAAATATTTATTTGGTAGTTGTGTCCATCCATAAACCTACCTTAACCGGTAGATTACCTTACAATAAGTCTCTCTCCTCTCCTCATCATCCCCAGTCAATCTACCGCCCGTCATTGACTTCTATTTAACATCTCTCTCCTACATTCCCACTTGACGCCTACTTTGTATCCTTCACCTTCCGTCTCCAAATAAATTTTTGTTCTCAAATGGCTGTTTTCAGTGACTTAAACATGATACTCAAAAGTTGAAAAGCGGTAAAAGATGTGAACTGTTAAAATTTTATCATCCGGCCCCGGTGGCGGCGGGGTAACGTCCTCACCTGCCAAATAAGATGGTCGCTGGTTCGATTCCCGCCTCGGTGTAGTTCCCTTCACCTAGGGCTCGGTTTTATGCAATTGTATGTATATTAGGCCTAAATTGTTACATCATTGTTCGAAGTCCGATATGGAAGCCGAAGTGTTGTTTTCGGACTAATGCAAAATAAATAAATAAATTTCTTTCTACGCGTTCGCCGTCTAACCTACTACTAGGTCGTGGGTTCGAGACGCGTCTCAGAAATTGGTAATTCATGGCGTATTACATGTTACATACGTGCGAGTTTGTGCTGAAAACTGATCTGAACCGTCGGACTACCCACAAAGCCCAATAACCTCTAAATCGATTTTGGAAAATGATCCCTACATAGTTATCACGTCTGTCAACCTTCCAGTCTCATGATGAATACGGTCGATACCACTTGGAATCATTGAAAACTTATTATTAATATATTATTGCTTATTTATAAGAGATTCGGCATGTCCCAGGGTAAAGGGAAAACAGGGAAAAAGGGCCTGTGACATAGTATGTACGGTATTTCGTTATAACATCTTGTTCCTTTAAAGCCCCCAAAATTTCCGAGTGTAAGAGGACGTCTCGGTAGCTTAAGTGGTTAAAGCACTCGGCCGGATATCGAGGGATCCGGGTTCGAATCCCGGTCAAGGCGAATGATTTTTACTCTCTGAAATGGTTGCATTCTTTCAGCTCGTAAAATTATCATGAAGATTTCAATGGTACAACAGGCATAAGAGTTAACAAAAAGAAATGAAATAGAAGAGATTTTAAAAGGGGTCTTTCTTCGAAACCAGTTGGTTGCCATGAACGGTATTTTACTTTCTTCGGTGGAATGGTGACCATCAAAACAGCGCCTTCGATGCTCTCATAACTTAATCGTGAATAGGACCATCAGCTTCCACGCGATGGCGCCATTACGACAGCAGGAGTCGATGAGTATTTCGCCGCGGTGGAATTTGGGCCAAGAAATTTTAGACTTCAAAGCGCAGAAAAATAAGATTCATCTTAATTCTTACTCAGATGTTCTTAAGGACAAAATGTACCAGCAATATTTTTGTACATCGACACTATACAGAGAAGAAAGAAGCAACAGGTGTGGAACATACTGAATTACTTGCAATATGAATTCTTAGAAATTAAGTTTCTAGGCTATCAGCTATGGATAAATTAATAAAATGATAAAATGCGCTTTCTTTAGTGCTCTTTATTTTAAGTTAAAATTACTTGGTGAATAAGCGAAATGACATCACTGATATGATTTCATTATTTGAGGGGGTAAATTATTTTTTGTTTCATTACTTTGCATTAGGTTTTATAGGGTTTGGAATATATCAAGATTTCGCCTTACTGTGAAAACAAGTTTTGATACGAATGAGATGAAAAGAGCTTTGATATGATAAGTCATATCGGAAAAGAAAATAATTTGTTCTTCCACATATATTTTATTATGCACGACCTAGGTTTCGACTTACAAAGTCATCATCAGGTTGATGACTCTCTAAGTCGAAACCTAGGTCGTGCATAATAAAATATATGTGGAAGAACAAAGTATTTTCCGATAGGAATCGCTTCCACAAAGTGACGCCTCAAACCATTCTACTAATGATAAGTCATATTATGCAACATTTAAGACGTAGGTATTGGATGGACAAGCCTCCTACTTTCTACACCCCTTTATTCCGTCCAACATGTCTGATCTTCCCGACCTCTCTTACTTTATATTCTCCCCTCTATCACAGTCTTCAAATTTCCATCGTCATTTAATACCCCGTGAATCCTTTTTTCCCTCCTCCTTTGGATTTATCCCAACAGCCCTCTCTCCATGTCCAGTATTTCTTCGTCTGTTTTCCATCCCGTCCATTTCACTTCCTCCATCCTTCTCCTCGCCCACATCTCAAGTGTCTCTAATCTACGCCTATCATCTTTCCTCGGTGACAAAGTGGGTACAAAAATACATCCCATAGTTTTCACTAATCTTTTCTTAAAATCCTTACTCAACGTCCCTGTCATCAACTCTTTTCTCTTTTGCTACGAAGCGTGTTCTTCTTCTCATGTCCTCATTAATTTTACCATCTTGGTCCGAAATACTTTCGAGACATGTTATGTGCCACCAGCTCTACCTACTCTAGTTAATACCGTAATTTGGACGCCGAACTTAAGCCTTGCTCCTTCTCCAAAACATCATAATTTTAATTCGTTTACATTCATTGTCATCCCATACCTATTACACTGAAGTTCAATTTTTATTGATATAATAATTAAAACGAATATGCCACATGATGATTAAAGCACATCCCCAAATTTAAGTGGTTTTACGAAATTCCTATCCCCTGTTATTCCTATTTCCTGCTCTATCTCCATATCTTTTATCATTTCTTCTTCATCTTAAAAGCTAGGGTGATAATGGACATCCCAGGCTCACTCGTCTTCCTAACAATGCTCATCTCCATTCGCACCTGACCGATGCGGTGGCCAATCACAATACAGCATTACTTTTTGTTATTACGTCTAATTTATAAAACATTTCTCTGCAATTTGGGAAAATTGAAGATTAAATTGGACTATTCTAGGCAAATCGAAAATTGCAAGCAAGGTATGCAATATTAGTTCATGCATTATATAACATGCAGTTGATGTAACCTGTAATTTATTCTTCTCTCCGTGAGTCACTCCCAATATAGCTCCTCTAATATTTCTCATACTCAGTTTATCATAACAAGGATTTACAAATCTAGCTCCTCCAGGCTTCTCGCGATCTAATTCAGCAATGAATCCAATTTTCATTGGTGTGATTAATATGTATTGAATCATTATTATAAAATGTTCCGCGTCACCGCATCATATTCGGAGCTGAGAAATGATGCTTTGCTATGCTTTAGTTCTCTTCCCGTTCGTGCGACCACTCCGTCGACGACGCATAATCAATCGTGAGGCTGGAGCGGCGCGGTCTTGCGCTCACGGAGCCTTGAAAGCGATTCATCCTCGAGGGACGCAATCGGCGAGCGTAACATGACTGGCTGCGTCGACGCGAATAGGCAAGGGCCATCTGCGGAAGGGGCAAGGAGCAAGAAAAGAAAGTCAGGAAGGATCACAGTGCTCACAGCACCGGCTGAAAACACAACTCGGCTCTCAATGGAATAGTAGTGAAGGCTACACGCGCGCAGAATTTTATATGCATGCCTTTCTGGGCTACAAAACGCAATTCGATGTTCCCTCCCGATACATAAAGTTGGTCGTGCCTTACAAGTTGCCCCTTTCATTTGGATGCCAAAGATAAATTTCTCTCCCTCTCCTCTCTCTGCCACATTCCTTGAGGCGATCACAAAGCCATCGGTGCGTGAAAATATCAAATGATTAATGCCTGCATCTGTCCCCCCGCCCAGATTTGCCTCCGCTGGGGCTGAGGAATACCTGCTGATCCATCCATGGCATAGCTTCTTAATTTTTTATGGAAAATAAATTTGAAAATTTGTTCAGCTAGTCGATGGCTCTGTATTTGTGCATTTTAATAGGAACCATTGAAATTCGGGACGTGCTCGTCATCACACTCATCATCAAAATATTATTTGCCGAAGCAGGGAGTCGCCCAAATACGCTGAACTTGGCCTTTGTTCCAAACTGGCACAATCCATTCATATTATTCATTGACACGGCGTCGTTTTTCGCTACGCAGGGCGCAAAGAGAAGCAGGAAAAGCGCTATAAGATTTATTTTGCGAACAGACACACATAAATGTCTTTCGTTTAATATGTTTCTTGAGATTTTTGAATAAAAAATGTTCGTGAAACCTTTTCGCCTTGCAATTATGGTAGATACAACAGATGCATCTCACCTGGGTATTTGGTTGGTGAAACGAATACCATCGAAAAGAGAGCACAACGCTCTCTAATATATAGTTATATAGTATAGTTATACTTCGCTCCCTCCCTCAAGCTTTTGATGACAGCGCCGAATAAGAGTATACCGAGAGAATCTTTGCTAGAGCTACCAGAAATACGTGTAGTTTCATATTTTGATCATTCATTCTCACATTCTCTCTCATTCGAAGTCACTATTTCCGTCGTCCACTTTCCAATTTCATGGAAGGCTCTCCCCTGACGAAATACAAGAGTAAATAATGACTTTTGTATTCGTGTTGCACCCTTTACTGAATGACACGACCGTTATATGCCATTAGATTTTTCTTTTAATATTCGGGGCAGGGTAAACACACATGGTACTTCCCAATCATGTTAACTCGTTCGCTGACATTACATTCTCTAATTTATGATCCTTATGGTCCAATCATACTGCACTCCACTCATGGCATCGATTGACAAATATGTGCTTTAATAGATCGTAAAAATAATAATTTGAGGTCTTTGAATATCATGACTCAGAACAGAAGAAAAATAGATCGTGCTATCCGATTTTCTTCTATTCAAACTGAGTGGTGAAAAGGCATACCAGAAGGACGCAGAATAGAGATTTAACAAATGTCTAAAGCAGTGATTGAGCAGTTTAAAAATATATATATATATATATATATATATATATATATATATATATATATATATATTAATTTTCTATGGTTCATATAGCAGTTTTTTATGCATCTACTTTTCCTTGGTTTCTTTGAGATCTTATCTCCCCAATCTTCATGGAACGAATTTTCACAACAAACACGGACATGTAACAAGGCTGACTTTCATTGATCATTGATGCGTCACGTGTTAACACGATCCAGCATTAAAGGATAGAATTGCATTTAAAAAGTGAAGGATGTTGTTTCTAGTTTCCAACTTCGGAGAATATTATTTTAAGTTCATTTTCTCCAAATGATTTACATAAAACTGAAAACGTTTCTAAATAGTTTATTGAATGGAGCCTTGGCGCAGACCCTTAATACCAAAGCCAGCTCACATAACTTTCGATCAGATAAGGTAATGTTTGTCTTTTTCCACCTAACTACAGTCTAGGCACGTACTAAGCTGTTCGGGGAAAACACGAGTATTGAAAGACGTAGCATAAGCATTCTACTTTCCTTATTTCATGAGTTACCAAATGAATCACAGCATTTGGCCTAAAACTCATCCTTGATTGCTGGAGTGACGCCCTCATCTAGGCTGAAGATGGCAAAATTGTATATGTTACCCTCGGGGGAAATTTCGGAAGGTGCCTCGGTTACTCTCGCAACCGTCGTAAACTCAAGATTGAGGAAAGAGGCGTTTGTCTTTATCTCAAGGGGTAAAGACGAACGACCTCGCACACGACCCTGAGCTGACTCCTTGAATCCGCAACAAAATATTTCTCGAGAAATCGGCGAAACACATAATTACGAATCTTAACACTCCGTTGCGCAATGGGCATCAAGCAGGAAATAAAAGGCGGCTCGCCAAGGTCAGAGGTTCCCACGCATTACGCGAGGAACCGTCGGGCGTCGCAGCGTGCGTCGAATTTTCGGGAGTTTCCCTTCGGAGAGGGAATGAATGTACGTAGCGACGCCTTTCCTTAGGGCAGGGCGGCGCGCGGGTGAGGGCCCACGGGTCGTTTACCCGCCTCCCCCAGCCCCCTCGCTCACTTAATTCGGTTCCGGGAAGCCATGGACCAACCCGCCTCAAACCGCATGCTTCCGCTCAGCCTCCTACACGGTGGTGACGAATATATACACTTGTATCGAGAGGTGCTATCCCATTGGACGAGCTGTCATCATGCGGGAATTGTTTACCGAAACGAAAATGAGTATCTTTGACCTTTCAAGGACGATGTAAATCAAAGGGAATGGCCGTGGATCACCTCTTTCCCGAACATCATTCCCTCGGGGTATTTTCGAGAGATTGAAAATATTTTTCCATCCCGACAAGCATGCTTATCAAATCCCGAAAGGGCTAATAACACTCCTCCCTCACAGTCCGATGGGAGGAGAACTGCCGTTTGTTGACGTTTCACGGCAAAATTTGCGTTATATTTGTTCTCTCAATGACACGGAATTTTTTTACTACATAAAGAAAACACATTAAATGGTAATTAAAGGGTATGAAATGTGCTCCAACGGCAGAATATATTTAATCTCGTACCGAACCCTGTTTACACGGAATGTTACAGGAAATATGGACTAATGCGAAAT
Organism: Hetaerina titia; assembly: GCA_037158775.1. Taxonomy (NCBI): domain Eukaryota; kingdom Metazoa; phylum Arthropoda; class Insecta; order Odonata; family Calopterygidae; genus Hetaerina; species Hetaerina titia. The sequence goes on from CM073768.1 coordinate 131,895,302, forward strand.
GCCCGTAATGTACGTAATCACCCTAATAAAAAGTACGCTGTTTCAAGGGTTATATTATTTTTTTATGCGATTATGCGATAAATGACTTAGAAGGGGTTCCCATGATGGGCTTTACAACCGGAATGCGGTTAAGTGACTTGGGATTGGCGAAGACACAAGAGAGAAATTTACCTCGGGATATCAGCGCATGGAATATAAAAAACATCTTTCGAATGTAACTACAACTTAAGCAACGAATAGGTTGAGTATATTTTTAAAATACCGATTTTCAAAGGCACAATAAAACTAGTAATCACTTTTGATTATGAGGTTCAAGTTAAAACTCTTCGTGGGTAATGTATTGAAAAACTTAAACGCTCATTAATTAATTATTATTGCCAATTAAAGTTTACTGTAAACTGAGAAATTTAGCCCTTATTTATCCAGGAATGTTCCGTACATTCAATTCATAATTCCAAAAAATAGATCTTTGCTACGCTCGAACTAACGGAAAAGAGCTCTCCATAATCGAATATTTTTGGGACCCAAAAGGAGGAAATTCACTGCGACATCATTGTATTTCGGATTGAATTCTACCCGTTGATTCTTTTCGCAAACAAAATACACGTATGCATAAGGAGTCTCAAAATAGATCTATCGTTATCTTAGAAATGGAAGATGATGTCAGACATTTATTTCGGCATCTTCAGTTTAAGAATTCGAACGGTTTTGGAACTAGATTCAGCAATTTTGGTACATCAATTTACAATTGAAACAACTGTAAAAAAATCAGCACGAAATGATTTGAAAATTCTAGTCTGAGATGGGTAAAATTTTGATATTCACATGTTGTTAAATGCCATTCAACAATGCACAGCAAAGTTGCAATTGAAATTTAAAAAATGACTATATCTACATATATATTATATATATATATATATATATATATATATATATATATATATATAAACACAGTAATCAACCCGAAGATCGGTTTAGTAGGTGATGGTAGAGCTCACCCATGTACCAAGCCCGACGGCGTGTGAATATTCACACATCAGGGTAGGGGGGCCAGTTCCTTTCCCTGTGCCGGTTATGGTTTCCCAGGAAGATCTGGTACCCGAAAAATCAACTAGCTGGGGTGGAGCTGTAGGTGTCCAGAGTGCCTTACCCGGGAATCGAACCCGGGACGCTCCGGTCAGTGGTCCAACGCTCTACCCACTGGACCACCGCGACCCACATATATATATATATATATATATATATGTATATTTCTATATATTTTTATGGGTGTGTGTTTGATCTGTTTTAGAAGAAAACCCAGACAATTTAAGTTAAAAATGCCCCATTCTCAATCGCTACGAAATAATTAAGCTAAATAAAAATTACCCGTGAAATATTAACCAAGTCATTTGGCCACCTGGCACGCGGAGAAGAATGCCCATTTGCATGAACAATGAGACGGAGACAAATGCTAGCGATTTATATTTTCATTGGAAAACTTTCCGTCAGATTGAGGAGGTCGAAGCTAGTTGGTTTTTACTAGCCAAAGAGTGAATCATAAATCCAGGAGGCAATGTTTAAACATTTCCAGACTCTGCGTTTAATCGTATCTTATGGATTAATAAACAGTGAAACAAATGAAGTAATGCAGACAATCAACCAGTTAATGTTGATAAGACCAATAATATATGCCTACGAATTGAACAGTTATTTACCACTAGTGACTGCAGTGCTTTTGCAGAGCAAACAGGAGAAGCGACTACCATAAAAAATAAAATATACCATATCATCTTAATAATATATTATAATAGTTTTTACCAATGAAATATTTGACATAGCCAAACAGCTCTATCCCATTTTGCAGAGGATATTAAACTCTTTAAGATATCTATAAATATTATAACTCACGAATTGATGATTGAGATGCCTTCGCTTAGCATGGATTTACTCATTAAATGTTTTGGACTATTTTCACCGACCCTGCAGGAGGAAATTTATGAGCTGGAGGGGGGTTCAGCGAAAGAAATTGCCGGAGCTACGAATGGCCGAGGGTTGCCGGGTATCTTTCGAGGGGAGGGCGTAGTGTGATAAATGTGAGGCGAATGGAAGAAGGATCGCACATGCGACAGGCCACGAAGTCTTGCCGAAGAAACAGGGAGTCGGCGAGGGACGGGGGAAAAAGGGAGGCGGACTTTGGGTCTCAATGGGACGTCCTGATTCTCGAGGAGAGGCGGCGGGGGGAGGAGGAGAGCACCCACGCTGCCTCGGACCGGAAAGAGCAAATGGAAAAATTTGTCAGCGGACGTCTGAATGGTAAAGGGCGAGCGAGGTCACCTGAAACCGTGACATCGAGTGCCACGGAGTGAATAATTAAAACGTCTCTGGGATCGGTTGCACACCATTCGAGGTGCACCCACCCAGCGGAGCGCACTAATCAGGTGTAAGGGAACACGGACTGTACAGGAGAGCGTAAATTTTGATTCCTAAGCGCTCCTAGGGACAATAGCTGACTATTTATCGACTACAAATTCAAGAGTTTAGTTACTTTTGGAGATATAACGACAGAAAACAGTAGTTAAGACCGGACAGACTAACGCACCATGTTTCAAAAGAGCATCCGGTGTTACGCCCTGCATTTGCACCACAAACCCAGACAACACTTGAACTGCTGCACACACCTTTGCGCTATTAATCAACCAAAAAATGAAAAATCATCAACCAAACTATAACCCTACCATTATTGTATATTACGCTGCAAATTAGAAAGAACTATTTGGCAATTCGTTAAACACTCTATTGATTTACCTAGATCGATATTCTAACGGAATCTGAACGAAAGTTTTGCAGGATCCATCTCTGCTTCTTCTTAATTATGCTGTATATTATGAGAACCAAATATTTATCATTATTCAATCACAGTTCTACTTCCCCATTTGAAAATTGTAGCCATATTTTTAATTTGTATTATGAGAACCAAAGCAAAATGTAAACTTAGATATTCTTCGCACGAGTGTTTCCTGTAAAGGAGACATTAATATAACATTACGATATGAAAGCAACTAAAGCATGACATATATGCGAGTAGAATCACCAAAGAGTAAAAAGCTGACGGTCATTTTTGATCCCATGTAGACGATTACACGATCGTTTCACTTGGATTATGTAATGAGTAGGAGTTTTATAAGTAGGAAACACGCAAAAGATGGCCGAGTGATTACTTGCCACGAAGTACCTCTACTTGACTCTAAATAATTGAAATCATCTAAAATTCGTTCAACCCAACTGCAGTAAAGTATTTCTCTAGATAACTAGAAATATCAAGATAAGTTTACTTATCTACATCTACATAAGTACCCTGCGAGCCACCAAAAAGGCGTGTGGCAGGGGGGGAGAGCGCCATCTGAACCCTCACAGCTGCTGCTTTACTAATTATTCTTGGACATTAATTCGGTTAATTAGCATATCAAAGTTCACCCGAATGAAATATTACGGTTCTTTGTTTCTGTATGGAATAAGTACATATTATTTATGCGTGCTCGTATATTTGATGTTCTGACTCAAGATACCACACCCATTGATGACAGGTTCCATATAATTGCGATTTTCCGAGAGCGAATTGCTGGGTGTCGCAGGTTACGCTTAAGCGCGTACGTAGGAATCGATTGTGGGCGTGCTTGTAAATATAGTACATATATCACTCCTAAACGCCATTTCTTAGGTAAGACAGAATCCGTTATTAAATCGCATATTCTGGAGGATCGGTCGAACTGATGGATAATATTTCTAAGGAAAGCTTCCGTTACAGAAGGACGGAGTACTTCATCATGATCCCAGGCCCTCTTAGTTGGATTGATGCTCCGCAGCTCTGCACACAATCCTCCGATTGGCTACGCAGCTTCTTCAAGTCTCCGTATTTTTCCTCTTTGATGCCGGCCATTCGGAAAGTGAATTCCTGTGGAGCAGGCAACATCCGGGGTCTTCCTGTTTAGCACTTCCATTCACTTTCTATGAATCTCATAATTGCACTTAATTCTACTACTCTCTTAATAGCACTCTCCATGACTCTCATAATTGGCATCTCACGACACCCATTGCTCTCGCCTGCCAACTCAGAGGTCGCGGATTCGATTCCCGCCTTGGTAGGTTTTCCTCCGCCAAAGGCTCGGGTGTTTGTAATTATATTTAATGTATATCTAACGAATTGGGGTTAGGTGAAAGAAGGGACTATTAAGTCTCAATATTGCCCCAATAAAGTCATTTAATAAATAAATCATCGTGCCTCAAAAACTGTCCGATAAGGTGTAAACAAGACAGATGCATATCGAAAACACTAGACATTTCATGAATAGTATTTTTTTATTTTTCTGGACTATGGTCAACGAAAATGAGTTCGACAAAAAGTAGGTGTTATAATTGTTGATACATCCTTTACTTCATCGGGCAAGAAGAATGGGTGTAAGTCTCTATTTGCTGCGTATCACTTGACCATTTAAATTATATGAACGAAATCATTTTTTATTATTAACATTAACATAATTATAAATTAATATTTCATGAATCGATTATATGAACTTGGAACTTGCCGAAAAATTAATTTTATTCGGGCATTAGAATATATTTCGAGTTCACGATGGATCACTTGTCATTTCCTCTGGGAAGCCCAAAGATAATGTTAGAACCTTTCCAAATCTTATGCGAGAGCGTATGGCCACGTAAATCTAAGTGGGACACTTTCAGATTCGATATCGTTACTCATTTTCGTTATTCCAATTCCTACTTCTAATGCTCTGGCTGTAGTATTATTGAGCAACTACTCATACTTAGGGTCTCATAAAACAGGAGGAAAAATGCCCAATCGAAGTCTTGATAGAAAGCGAAAGAATCCAGCCCGCATTCGGACGTTACATCTCAACTCATTCATGCGTGAGAAATTCCCGGGACGCTGATTGTCGTTTAACCTCGTCCACGAGTGACACATTCGCTCTGGAAATACGTACTATTGGCATTCTTGCCGTGGACTGCGGAGAGAGTGAGGGACGCCTTGCGGCGATGGCAGCCATCCGAGCTGCGAGCCGATGCGTGCGAGGGGGAGGAATGGGGTGGGGGACCGTGTGGGGAGGTGGGGGGAGGAAGGAAGGAAGGAGAGAAGGGAATGAATATGGGGACGAGAGGGGATCACACGCGCATAATTTGCTCGCCCTACCTAGGAGGAGCGGCGTCGACCATGTGGGAGACTTTGGGATTTCGCCAAGTACTCTCCACTCACTACCGAGCGCGGTATTTTTATAAGGACGGAGAGACCGAGTGAAGAGTGTCTTGAACTTGTAGTGATATCAACGCCCGCTGTGGAACCTTGGGAAATTATTTAATCCCTTCCCCTTTCGCCGATGACACTCCAATTGAGAGACAGCTCCTCAAACTACCGCTTATAAAAATATAAGGACCACCTGCTTCGCAATCCAATTAAAAATCAATGTTCCTATTTTTGTGGAATATCATTATTAAGGTAGAATTATTACTTCGGCCGTATTTATCGGCATGTATTCTTTTTCTCTTCCTATCCCTCCGTGCGGTACCCTAGGCTCAAGGGTATGTTGGAAATTCACTTGTTCTCTCAATTACGGTTACGTACGTTATCTCATACTTTTACTCAGAAAGTCTGGATAAGATGCGGCGCACATTCTTTGAGTCAACGACCGTGAAACTCTTGCTCGCAGCAACGCCATTTGTCTAAATCTTCCGTCAATAGAGGTTTATCCTGAGGCACAAACTTCACACTGATTATTTACTGGAACAAGCACTGTAAAATTTGAGAATTCCATACCAAATATTTCTTATTTATCACACGAGCTGACTTTTGCTCCGGATATATTTCTATTGATGCGCTGTTAATAGGGATCTCAATAATTTGATCGTGGTAAAGCAATTCTACGTGTAACACCTTATGACGAACATTTGGTTCTTACCCAATTGAGTAATACGTGAAATGTATACTAATCTTTTAGCATCGTGAAATAATGGAAAGTGATGAAATGAAAATAAGGACATTAATTAATTAAAGAGTTGTAAAAGTTTAATCATTAGCGTGCTTGTTGATCAAATCAAACATACGTATATGAACACCACTCCAATCGCTGATGGCTACGAAACTAATTCTTTGGTGTGCAGGGACAGTATACAGGTGTGTACCTGTATACGAGGTGTGTTCAAAAATTAACGAGAATTTTTTCATTTCGCGGGCTTGGAGAGTCCGATTGTCAAACTCTTTTTTATTATGTTGGTATACATGCCCCTGAAGTATGACAAAACTTTCAGCTGTTTTCATTGTGGACTTTGCCTGTGACAGCCACTAAGGTTAGACGTGTTTTATGAGCTCGGCGATTTTCGTTTGTTTAAAGAAATGGATCAAAGAATTTGTATAAAATTTTGGGTAAAAAATGAAATAAAGTGTAACAAAGTGTGTGAAATGTTAACAAAGACCTATGGTGAGTCTGCTATGAGTAAATCAAGAGTTAAAGAGTGGTATAAGCGTTTCCAAGAAGGCCGTGAACACCTTGAAGATGACAAACGCCCTGGACGCCCCAGCACATCAACAATCGATGAAAACGTGAAAAAAGTGAAAAAAATGGTCATGAAAAATCGCCGAATCACAATTAGAGAGGTCGCTGATGATGATGGCATATCGATTGGATCATGTCATGACATTTTTTCCAGTTTTTTGGGTATGAAACGTGTGGCAGCAAAATTCGTTCCAAAATGGCTTTTGCACCGCGATAATGCACCAGCTCACACTTCATTGCTTTTTCGAGATTTTTTGGCCAAAAACAATACTGTAACGATGCCCCAGCCTCCATATTCGCCAGATATGGCTCCGTGGGACTTTTTCCTATTTCCAAAAATTAAGAGAACCTTGAAGGGCCGTCGTTTTACAGCCGTTGATGACATTAAAAGCGCATCGCTGAAAGGACTAAAGGCTATCTCAAAGATCAATTTTGAGAAGTGTTTCGGGGATTGAAAGAAGCGCTGGCACAAGTGCATAATCTCCAATGGGGACTACTTTGAAGGTGACAACATCAATGTATAAGAATAAATAAATATTATTGTCCGAAAAATTAAAATTCCCGTTAATTTTTCAACACACCTCGTATACTATTAAACTATGTGCATATTTCTGCTGACTCATTGAATAAGGTGAGAAAAAATATTCCCTTAAAATTGGACTAAATCAAGGTATCTAAGGTTGGACATTTAGGCCAATATATTAAGACTAAAATGTCGCCAAAAAGCGTATAGATTCGGGGACCAAATGGAATAATTTTAATTCGAAAGTAAGAGTCCCTAGATATTCCATTTAAAAATACCGATGTTTACGCATATGCATACCATTAAATGACGCGACCACAACTCCGATCATCGCAAGAAATACTCATTCCTTCCATACCCTAAACAGAACACATTTCAGTACTCATGTTTAATTTCCCATTAACGCATTCATAAGACTTGAAACGCCATTTTGATACTATTTCTACAAATGATGCCATACCACATGATCATGACATTGTATATGAGCTTCTATTTTCATATCTGGTCATCGACGTGGGTTAGGTTTAGTAAGTTTCTGGACTGATAATGGAACTAATAAACCCTAAAAACCATAAAGGGTTTTCTTTCATTGATCAGTCAGTGAAAATCTCAAAAAAAATAAAGAAAAAGGACGGACCGCTCTCCGTATTCTCAAAATGCCCAGCATCCCTTCTGAAGGCGCTATCTTGATAGCCAGGATACTCCTGCCACCACTAAGGCAGTAGGCTGAAACACTAGGAAACTGGTGTAAATTATATTTCAAATATAAGCTTCCTGCCTTTGATTATCACTATCTGTTTCTACCGGTGCAATTATGCATCATCGGTCATACTTAAAGATAAAATCTAGCGCAACTAAATGTGCAATGCTGTTTAATAATTAAATACATGATGATGTAAGTCAGCTCAATCCGAAAGCTATGAATTGTTCAATTGAGTATACGCAAGCGGAGATGACTACCATTATTTACGAATTGAGGAATGAATGAAGAAAAATGGTTCACCAGGAAAAGGTAATTGTAGTTAGAGGTTTAATCCGCGAGCCTAATGATGATATTAGTCCTAGTAGGCTACCTTCACCTCTATATGTCTCCTGATTCTGAGCTCTGGAGTGGAAGCTGGGGGACATGAAGATTCAATGGATCTATAGTGGATGGGTTCTCTAAAAGGAATTTCCAGATTTCGTTCAGAGGTTGCCGCGGGGTTAAGTTCCAACAGTTGATCCACACGGGGTTGAGCCCGCCATGAACAGTTCGCGACGGCACTGCGAGGCAAACTGACTTTTCAGACGAAGCTGCGAATCGGGAGTCGTTTACCTCGCACTTCGCAATTCTCAGGGCATCGATTTGCTATTCCACCACCAGTTTCTTTTCGTTAATGTTCAACTGTTGACTTTTCATCAATACAAAAAATTATATGGCTCCTTAGAAGGAGTGCATTATATTTTTGTGTGCAACCCTTCTATAATTATGCCACAAATATTATAATATAACTTGCATAACCTATAATAATTGCCAGAAAGCAAATAATTCAGACTAAGCCTCAGCAAAGATTGCTTGCAATATCGATTTCAACTGTACAAAAAGAGTATTAAATAGCCTCTTAAGGTATCAAAGATGTCTCTGGGATAAAAGTAAAAGAATAATGGAATAGCAGATTTACTAGCCATTCTATATTCCCAGCCAATATTTAATTTGACAGCTACGATTAACCTTAGTTTTATGGTAAGTTACGAATAAGTTAAAGTTATGGCCAGAGAAGCCTTCGCGGTTTCCGGAGATGAGCGATCCAACTATGCATAAACATTTTTCTATCAAATCTCACGCCACTTGCATAAATTTAATACTAGTTTTCTACATTTTCTATTTTTTCATAATATATTTTATTATTATAACGGCTTTCTTCATGCATATGCTGAATTAAGAGTAAGATGATAGGCATAAAATTAAAAATTTAATAAACACTCAAAGTCATTCGCCGAGGAAACCGCCGAAAGTTCGATCTACTCCCCTCGCTAAATGCATTCTATATTGAGGGAACGATTGCGGTCATTAGCGCTGCTATAAATGCAACGATCGCACTGATCACGGACACATTTCACACAATACATTGACTTCGTTCGATGAAGAGGAAATAATCATTTACGTAAGTTGGTAGACAATTTCACTTTCACACACATCACTTTTAGATCAAATTATCACCAAATGTAAATTAGAGTTACAAGATTTAGGCTGTTTCGGTATCCGTAGTTGAATTTTAATCTTCAAGTTCATTCTTCTCAATAATTTTTAAAGAAGACGGCGTCATAACCTGGTAGCCACTGGCCAAGGATCAAATCCGAGTGACGCCTGTGTCCACCCTCAACTTCACGTAAGAATGGTGATCCTCTATGCACCAGATCTTCCTGGGAAAGCGCATGCGGTGCAGGGAAAGAATGAAATTCAAACGCCGTACTGTTTAATGCAATATGAGCTGATAAAAACCGAAATTCGTGTTGACTGCCGTGATATGCTTGAATGGCCTAACATGATTCTCCAATTAGTCAGTTATTATCAGTTGCAGTTCGGCGAATCACTCATCAGATACAGAATTTTCATGGTTTAACCTTTATAAATGGAAACGTCTTTTGAATCATAGATTCTGGGGAAATATTACTCTCGACCAAGTCGCTTGTCTCCACAAACTACCACTCTGAAGCCAAAGAAAATATCTACCAAAAATTATCCTAAAACATTTTCTCCAGGCCTTCACATTTTAACCTTACTTGATATATAAATGGCTGTGGATCGATTATTGTCAATCATTCCATTTGTTTTGTAAATAAATCGATGTCATAAAATTAATAAATTACTCGTTGCTATTTCATAGCGTATTATAGAAATATTGTGTCCATAAAATCTCAATCACAAATTCCAATTGCAAACTAATTGCCCATTGTGTGAAAAGATACAATCCGGAAAAGAGTTCAAACGTACTTGGAAGACTCGAGGCATCTATTGTATTTCCGTTGAAATCCCTTAGCCAAATATTATCATGAACACACAGCAAATGATTCTCTTACACTCCATATCGAGGTAGTAAAAATAACGAAAACGATGTTTGCATGGACTCGCTAAAATCTCTTGGCAGCCTTTATGACAGTAATCAACTGATGCCGGAACTAAGGTACGAAGTAAAATTTCCGTGACTTTGCTCGGAGAATGAGTACGCCCATGGTGAAGTGCGCTTTCGTGTAAGGAACAATGACTCCGAACTTCTCCTGCGTCACTAAGTTTCGAAGGACGTCGTGTGCTGAAGTGGTCGATCCAGGCAACAGAACGCGGTGTGGCCGAATAGGAGGCGAAGTGAGGCTTGTAGAACTAAAGCTCCGTTCCGTAAATTCAAGATGAACCAAAAGTACAAAAGACTCCATGCCAAAATTTCAAAGATAATCCACTTTAACCTCATTGATTAAAACAACGAACTATTAGCCCAAAAAATATATTTCCTAAGCATAAAATAAAGAATCATTAATTATTTATTAATTAATACTGTCGAGAATCATTACTTAATATCCTGTTTAAGATAAATAAAACAACTATTGAATATTTAACACTCCGGTTAACATAATTCGTTCGGCTTAATAATTGCTTAAGCATAAAAATCATCTTCCATGCTCATTTAAAGAAAAGAACGAGTGTATTCATTATGGAAATCACACTCTCAATACAATAAAAAATCACGAAATATGCAAGTTCAATGAAAATTAGGCAAATGCCACGGCAATTTGTTTGTTGTTGTTCGGCCAACCTGCGTGCGCTTGCAAAAGGTAGAAATGTCTCCGTGAAAAGATAGACCGGGAGTCAGGTCAGGGCGGATTGTTTACGCACTGTGAAATTTGAAATGACGGCTTCTCGAATTTCAAATCACGGAATATTTTTTGCGTTCTGTAAACACACAATTCTTATCTTTAAGTCAAATAATATAATGAATCAATCTTTCGCCTAAGTTTTTGTGGCACTTGGAAAGAAAAAGACATGCCACTAAAATTACAAGTCATGTTCAGCTTGAATCTCGTAGATCTTGCTACAGGTAGATCACTTATCCTGAACCTGCTCATGTATCAGACTTTACAAGCCCGGATAGAAAATAGAGAGTCGAAATGTCAGGTGTTAGGCAGGGATGTCCTTTATCACCTGTTCTTTTTTAAATAAAAGCAGATGAAATTTTGAGGAAGGTATGGTTATGGCTGGGGTTAAATAAGTGGGGAACTCTTCAAACCAGATTTTACGATGATCAAGCGCTATTTAGCCAGTCAACCAAAGACTTGCAAATCATTACTTAGTGTACACAGAATGTGCGATAGGTAAAGAATGAGGATTAATCATAATAAAACGAAGTTATTGAGATTCTCCAGAAACCGGAAGGAATAGGTACACATTGAAATCGTGGGAAATAAACTAAAGCAGGTTGAACATTTCACCAATTTCTTTTTATTTAGACAAAGTGGGAAAAGTAGTAGGGAAATTAGACGAAGAGTTGTATTACGTAAAGGAGGTTTTATAAAGGCGGGAATTAATGACAGGCGCCTTAAGGAAATATGTAACGAAATGATTTAGAGTATGCTCTAATATGGAGCGTACTTTTACATGACTCGGAAACTTGGCCATTGAGGCAAACTGAAAAGCGTAGATTTGAGGCTTTTAAGATGCGAGTGTGGAGAAAACTGTAGAATGTGGACGGAAAAGAAAACACACGATCAAGTTCTAGGCACAGTGTGAGAAAAGATAGTACAAGCGAATGTTTGGAGAAATTCGTAGAAGATAGGACATGTGGATACAGAAGACACTGAGAGGCAATGAAAGCGACGTATAAGGTAGAAAGGATTGACATATACGGTGACATTAATCTACATTAATAAGCTGAGCAAAAAAATTAATGATTGCAGCATCACATAAAGGGACTGATGATACTATGCATCATATTGGTCAGGGCTTAAAGAGTATATAGTAGTGTAGAGCCATGGCCAATCTAAAACCTACCCTAATGATGCTAATACTAATAATGATGTTTTTTTAAACAGCGGTTTCGCTGGCGATAATAATTGACTTGTACAGTACCTCTCTTCAGTGAGTTTTTCCAAAGCCGTGAGCCAACCAATGCGTTTTCTCGCGCTCAATAACTCAATAAAATTCACCCCATTCCATCTAAATCCCGTTTTTTCATCAAAATTTCCCAAAAATTTTCAAGGTAAAATTTAACAGGAATATTGGCTCAATAAAATTAACAAAGCATGCAAGAAAATATCTGAAGTCTCTGAAGAGGAAATTACTCGGACCAGCATCCGGCCCGAGGTCCGTCTGAGTCGCCGGGTGCATTGCTTTCGACAAGCGGGTGAGAGGGGCGCGGCCCAAGGGATCGCCTCTCCAGATCGCCGCGCCCTCTTCGAGTACTGAGCGCGCCCTCCCCATCTCAAGGCCACCGGGATTCGAATGAAGCCGTCGTAAATTTGGCGGTTTCCCTACGCAGACGCCCTATGGTAATGACAGACTCGGGAGAATGACCTTTGCTCTCGAACTATCCATTCGTACTATGCATATCATTGAAGCTTCGGGTTATGGCAATCCGATAACAGACCTAGGATCTACTTTGCATCCTCTTCAGCTTAGGGTAAACAATGAATACAATTTTTTCATAGTGACCCTGAAAGATTTGTACGCGAATCACTGGGGCTTCTACTTAATGTAAATACCACATTGGCATGATCTCTTGATAGTTCCATGACCAGAGTTTACAACTACTCTTGAAATAAAAGTTGTCAGCTTCGAGAGACGATAACAGTTCAAAGAACTTTGGTTTTGGACATAATAATCTGGAAACAGAAGGGCACTTTGTAAACATAGATATATTTTAATGCTAACGAATTATATGACTTAAACCGATATGATACACTTTCAAATATTAATATCAAGTCACTAATGCAATTTAGTATTTACACATCTATTGATTTTCATTTGGCAACTGAGTGAATTAATCTTGTTGAATTATTTTATCATTTACACAAAACTATTCATTAATATCGTTTTAAAAGTAGGAAGGGTCATTGGTATGAAATTAATAATTAATACTTATATTTAATAAAGAATTTTCCAAGCAAGAAAACAATATATCTGTCTAGCCTGACGTTATCTGTCAGCCAAATATCGTTGGCTATGAATACAAAAATTAACATATTATAATGGCTAGTACTTTAATGTTAGCGTCAGTGCAATAAGTCCTTCGACCTGCAACTACTGAAGATATTGGTATCGGAATCCAGGGAAGAATGTAGCCACCTCATCTCATGCATGATATCATTTAACATCTTATGTATTCAACTTTTGAGCATTATTGAACCAACGGACCCAAAAGTATGACTCGAGTTTTATACACAATCCTAGTAACATCGAATAGAGACGTCTCATTAGGGAGAGTTTGGAAGAACACTTTTCGGCGCTGCGAGGAGAACAACTGGCCTTTGTTATCCAAAAATGAATATTTAATGACAAACATATCCCTATATTATAAGAATTTCGACTTATGCAAAAGAGATATACAACATGGCGTGAATCCAAGATACGCCCCTGGGGGGCTGTGAGGTTACCGCAACCCCAGCCAATAGGAGGAGGCCGTGGCCATAGAAAGGGTAAGGAAACCGATTCCGCGAAAGGAATGGAAAAATCGATTAAGGAGAATGGAATGAAACATTAAATCCGGAAAAAGTGTTTCTTGTTGTTCTTACACATGGAAACCATACAAAATGGCGACCTCCATCACAAACGGGAGCTTCTGCATTTCCCATGCGTGGTTTATGGTAGAGGGTAGAAAGATGGTATATTATTAGATGCTTGAGAGCGATTACCAAATAGCGAAAGCGATTACCAAATAAGCATGAGAAATATTCGCATTAAAATCAAATATTTGAGGTTTCTTTGAACAAAACTTAATAAAAATTATAAGATAACAATTTTGAAGTATATTTAGTGAATGGATGTATTGTGATTCATAATAGACAGGCAATGGTTTCGAACCTGAAATGAAACGATCGAGGGTGATAATGCATTGTTCATGAATGACGATTCATGTCGCATTTGCAGAATGCAGTGAAATGAAATGGCGGAAAGCAAAGAGGCGTCCGATAGGATCTGCGAACGGGAAAGCCAGAGGCTCCGAAAGAGTACGGAATGTGTATGAAGTGCTTCCTGCAGGAGAACGGAGGTATCGTCAAGGTTAGGAGTGACAGAGGTTACGAAAGCATGCAGGAGGAAAGCTGATCATTCTAAAAGATTGGCCTGCAGTTATCTTACAACTCCAAGAAGAATTAAAAATGATGGATTGTGAAAACGTTACGTTGAGAAGATTTGCCCCAATTCTAGCTCTATACAACGAACTGTAAACTGCCGCAAACACGTGTGGCGGGGGGTGTTTGGGCACTAGGCATATACGCGCTAATATGAGTTAATTAATGCATTTGAATATATACTTGCTCTTTTCGCAAACGCTCGAATACTTTCAACTGTATTCGATGTTTTCTGGTTTAACTTTGTGAAAATCCATTATCAATGAAGTAAAAAATACCAATGTATCTTTTCATTAAAATTTTATTCGATACAACTAGTTCGACGCATCGGCGTCAACCTCAGGTACCTTAGGATGACGCCGATGCGTCGAAACTAGTCGTATTGAATATAAATTTAGTTGAAAGATACATTGGTATTTTTTACTCCAGTAACTTACACCTGCGTCTGACTACAGCCATTTCTACAAAAACTTGAACCTACACTCCTGATAATAAGAGGTCAGCAGAACGGCTGGAGAAATTGTCATCAAACACAGTGGCACCCCAAGGGTGAGGAAACAAACACCGAGCACCATTATGGCTCAAAGCGCTGCAGAAACCTGAGAACCAGCAAAACAAAGAAGTCATAATAGAAATTTGCTCACGTTTCATTAATATTGCCAAAAAATTACTCGCAAAACACCACTGAAAAATACATGAAAAATGACTACAATATCAACTATACGTTATTTTTGTGAAGCAAATTTAACGTAAAGGAGAGTACCAAATGAGTGCAGCTATTGATAGTAATTTGATCATTGCAATGATGACGCCTTAAAATTTATCAATAAGTTAAGCAAGGCAGAAAAATCTGAAAAAAAACTCAACTGAACTAACTAACGGGACTTGGAACAATATTATGATGAGAAATTGAGTAAATATGCCGAAATGTAACAAGTTTACTATTTATAGTTGCCTGCGATAGAAGCCGTAGTTATAAAAGAAATCTACAAGAGTAAGATACTGTTAACTGACAACGCGACTTAAAAATTGAAGAGAAAGAGGGAATCATTAAAAACTTAATAACCTGAATGACTGCTTCAGGATACGTAGAGAAGAAATGAAATCATTCGAGAGGTAAGGAAAGGCATGAAGTAATGAACTCAAAGATGAACTACTAGAAATGCCCCAAATGTCACTTAAGATGAGCCGCTGTGCACACAAATACGAAAAATTTCAGGCTGGAAAAATGAATCATCGGACGAAATGATTTTTTCGCTACGAAACGTGTGCTAGTTCCAAGGAAGGAAGATCGAAGAAGGATAAGGGACATTACGACCACTCTGAAGAGGAAATCGTACGCGGTAATGCGACCCGGAATGAGAACGGCGGAAACCTAATCGAATGTGAGATGAAACTGAAGGTTTGAAATTAAACTTCTAACAGCTTAGCCATGGAAAATAATGAAAGTGAAATATATCGTTGACTGAGTTGACACACAGTTAATATTAAACATCGATACTTCCCTCCTCACTAACGCTGATACTTCGATGTGCGTAGATAAGGTCCAAGGGCTCGATATTGTCACTGGGGAAGAAATTATCAGCGTAGGAGAGAAGACTCCAAACAACCAGTAATAACTCAGTGTGGCACGTTATCAAAGGGTTAACAATTGGAAGAACCTCTGAAAAACGAAATAACGCTTATTTAAAAAAAATAAGATATCAGACGAATGTGAAATGGACCAGAATTATTAGAGATAAACGAAACAAAAAGCAGAGGCATAACTTGATGAAAAGTATGAATTTAGGAGAATCAGGATTAAGAGTTAAGCTACCTGCCATATGCCCCTTATGCTCTTTAAAGGGAAGAGAAGGGGACACTCCTAACAGGCTCTCAATGAAATGAAAGGTTAATATTCAGGAAATCAAGAAAAAAATGTGATCTTTTGCAAATGACATTGAATAAATGAGAATGATGAACATCAAATGGACAACCAAATACCCAAAATCCAAATGGACACCCGAATAATTCATGAAAGTGGTTATGCAGAGTGCAGGGAGAAGCAAGTTAGACGAAAGGCAAAAATTAATGATAAGGATCAAATTTTGAAGATATTTTTTGATAAAAATGTCTTTGAAAGAAAAAGTAAACACGGGAAGAACTGAAGAGGACAAATCGGAAGAAATGCACGACATAAATCATTGTAGACATGAAATATGAAGGCATGAAGAGATTAGTTAGCAGAAGAACTGAGTGAACATCCGAGAAAAGCCACGCTTAGGACCGAGACAAGCCACACCTTTAGTGATAATAATAATAAAAAATGGAGTTTTCGCCTGCTCTGGGCGTTTGCGTTTCTTTCGGAATTTCACCGCATTATCGAATCCAGTTCTCAATCCACGTGAACTGCGATCCTCTTTGTCAGGTTCGCTCTTATCTTTCATGAGACCATCTTCCAAATGTTACGGTCCTTCATCAGTTTTCTGCGTCGCCCATTTGCTACGTTTCTATTAATTTATTTATTTAGCATTAATCAGAAGACACCACTTTTGGGCATTTAAATCGGACTTGTCACCCTTATATATTTATAAACACTATTTGCCGGATTTAGCCCCCTAGGATTATTTTCTGTTCGCAAACTTGAAAAAATGGCTCGGTAGTCAAAGCTTTTCCGACCGTGAAGAATTGATGTCGACAGTTAATGGTTATTTTGAGAAGCAAGACAGTTATTATTATAAAAAGGGTATGGAAGTTATTGAAAATCACTGGAAAAAGTGTATAGGGCTGAAACGAGATTATGGTGAAAATAAATACGTTTTTCCAAAATTTTTATGTTTTCTTTTTTGGGTTGGGTACTTCTGGGACCACCCTCGTATATCGTAGAGCGTTTACTATCTATTCGGGTGTTCCCCAAGATTCAGATTTGGTACCTAAATTACTATAATTCCTTATTAATGGTACTAACAAATTTATAATTCATACGCCAAGTTATTTATAAAGATGATGATTTTGTGTTATATTCTGAGATCAAATCGTTATATGAATCTATTATACCGGTCCTGAATTTGACTGGTTTCGTAAGCGCGAGAATGCTTCTACGATAATAATTATGCGTAAATTAAATACATTAACCATTTCACAAGAAATCGGTCTTGTATGGATAATTAATCTCTGATTAAGCTATAAGTGGTGCAAATATAATTCTAACTAGATCATTCATTTTGTCATTATGGTGCATAAAATACGTATTTGACTTCATATTAAAAATATTTCAAAATTTATGGTAGGGCCCAAAACAA
Source organism: Hetaerina titia (assembly GCA_037158775.1). Taxonomy (NCBI): domain Eukaryota; kingdom Metazoa; phylum Arthropoda; class Insecta; order Odonata; family Calopterygidae; genus Hetaerina; species Hetaerina titia. Next base: position 131,912,965 of record CM073768.1, read on the forward strand.
TACTTTAGATCCGTTTACTTTAAAAATGTGATTGATTATATGGACTTTCACCCTAGGTCACATGTGTGCTGATTTTCTTACAATCAGTTGAACATCGCAGTAAATTAGCTAAATTACTGTGCAGCTATTAAATTGATTGCTGTGACTCACTTGAAAAATTAACATAACATTTTCCGACTGCTGAAACTAATCAGCCTATATCAGCCTACGTAGACACACTTAATGGTGTTTCCAAAAACGTTGCAGTGCTAATACGTTTTAAAATGATATATCATGAAAAAAACATATTTATTTCAATCATTCAATTTCAAATAAACATAACATTTTAACTTTTGTTATCATAGCTGAGATGAAGCTAATCTAATTTTTTTCTATTTCTTTTAATGATTTTTTATTTCATGGGCATAATAATTTATATTTTGTTGTTCCTAATTAGTTAAAGTTATAATAATATGCTATTGGCATATTTTAAAGAAGGTTTATTCTTAATGAATTCACGTAAAATATCCATGCATATATTATGTGCACAAATAATCACACTCGTACAGTGTATCAAAATATTCAGTCTTTCATGCAAATATGGATTTATTAGAAATATAAATTATTAAATGGCTGCACTGGATGCTTTATTGTGCTATTTAGGTGTTCATTTACGAAGAAACCAATTAATTGGGAAACCTGTACCTGTACGAAGAAACCAATCAAATGTGATAGATAGAGAGGAGCTATCAGAAATTGCCTTATATCGCACTTCGAGCTCCACGATCGATGAGCATTGATTCATGAGTATCTTAGGCGAACGTGCAGAATTACTTTCCTCAGCGACTGTCCCCGCCTTCGGACGTTACGAGTACGCACTCCCTTTTCAGTGGCTGCTTGCCCCACGGACACCAATGCCCCCAGTCACCAAGAATCCCTTCCCGCCCCCGACAGTGCCTAGTCGATTGACTCCGTCGTACTTCTCCCGCCCTCTCGCGAAATTAATGAAGAACATGCCGAAGACACGGGAAACATGGAAGGCAAACGAGATTATCTCACCTAACCACAAAGCAATGCCGCTGTTCACGTCCAAAGAGAAGATACATGAACGATGCCTAAGAGACTCTCGAGAACGCCACTTTTCAGCTTTGTACTCCAACCCTTCTTTCCGGTTCATTAGGCCTTACAATGACTTACCTGATCACAATGCAATACGCATCCCAACGTTGTTATTATGAAATTGCGCGAAGGATTTCTTCCTGACAATGAATACGCAAGCCATGTATTGACGTTTCAGATCAATCAGATTTTGGTGATCTACATTTGGTGCACTGAATCACTGCACTGATGCACATTTGGTGCACTGCACTAGTCCTGAGGATGTTACAGTGTAAACGAAACTGGTCGACGAATAAAGTTTTATTTCTGTAGAAAGCAAAGATAATATTAATTTCCTAAGTTATCTACATTTGGTATGATTACATTCAGATCAATCACATTCTGATGAATACATACTGTGAGTGCCCTTCCTTAATGTTTCTGTGTGTTAAATATTTTGTATCCGTGTGTTTGTGCGTCGCCGGTGAGCGTCAATTTCAAAGATATATAAATATATATATATATATATTTCTATATATATATACATACATACATACACACACACACCCACACACACATATATATCCTTTCAAAATAGTTCTAAAAAGAAAACTGGAGTACATTGGCTGAAACTGCAGAAAATGACAAAAATAAAACTAAAATTATTTCTTTTTAACGAATAATTGGATCATGCTTTTTCGCGGCGTGTGGACCATGATTGAGCAGAAGAAGGGAAGCGATTGAAAGATTAAATGGATGGCTCAAATATCTATGAAGAGGCTCAACGAAGAGTGGTAAACGATAAGGGATATGGTGACAAATTGGAGAAGAATGATAAATAACTCGATACATTCTAAGGCGTCATGCCTAGTTAAACCCAGTTGTGTAAAAGTAAATGGGAAGTTCTAAATATGACATACATAACACTTTTGACGAGAAACGTGAAAGGAAATACAAAAGAGAAAATAAATTACTATTCCTTGTACAAAGATATTAAGAGCTAAGCCGATTAAATTCTGCTGAGGGCTGCACAAGCCAATCTTTATCAATCAATTACTCTTTGGTCAATTATGATGAATTTAAAGCAAATTTAGCCCTGGGGGTGAGAAGGAATCGGAAGCTTTACTCGCCATCTAATTTTTTACCCTATAGTTCATACCGTTCCAGTATTTACTTCTGAGTTCGACTAATATATTAGAACACAACAATTTTTATAAAACATGCTGGGTGGAAAGAGTATCCAGATTGTGATTTAATGAGTTAGATCAAATATGGAAGCAGGAACGGAGAACGACAGACGACGACTGAAACAGTTTTGCACGCGGACTAAATGCCGCCAATTTCGATGCGTAGGCTGCAGGTTGAGTACTACGCTGAATTTATGTACCGAGCCTCTTTTTCCTCAACCTCCTCCTGGGCTACAGTTAGCAGCCGTGTCCGCTGTAATAGGTGATAACAGAGTCTCACTCCCCACGCAAACGCTTTCGAGCCCCCGGCGACCCATTTGCCCAGCCGCCCACCAGTGGCAGGGTAACGTCGCCGCCGAAGACAAGGTCCACCCACGCTGCAAGGCAATTAAATAGTAACGACGCCGGAAATAGTACGAGTTCAAAAAATTGTGCATTTAAGCCACTCTATTGATCTCGAGAAATTCTATCGCTTGCACCTGACTAATTATCAGAGCTTGAAAGTTCAAAATGTTTGCTTTTTCCTACGTACCTATTTGTGTAGATTTCACAAATGCTGTCTTTTTTATATTTATTACTCTTGCCCATTTTGTCTACTTAGCTCCAGCTAATCAAGGTTCTCGAGATTCGAACTTGTAAGTTAGATTGGTATTCCAAATAAATAACTTTGCCATAAGGAGTTAGAAAAAGTCTGCAATGTCTCAGATTTCACGTGAGATCAATCTAGCAGTGGAAAATATAGGTGTGATCTTATTGCCAATATCCTGAGAAGCATCAAAACTATATAAAAAATGTACATTACTGACATTTAAGTTCCTTGAAGATGACAATGTAGATATGACTCTTGTAGTTCTATGGAAATCAGTTCCCATTTTGAAACATGCTAGATGAGAAGAGGCATTTTAATCAAAACATTATAAAAACATCTAAATGTGTTTTTCAACTGAATGACAGTCCCAAAAAATTTTAATTTTCAAGTAGAAAACATAACGCTCGGATAAAATTTTATCATTTAATACTTTCTGCTGATTATATGAGAAAGCAAATAAACAAGTTTCTTTGGTTCCTATTCACCTGTTCCGTTGCGCCTGTTTGCCTGCGTATTTTGAACTTTACAATGTCCGAATATCCGGACTCTACGTATTCAAGATGGAAGAAAAGAAAAATTCTGAATACAATTTGCTGCTATAATGATGACACCAGCCGGCTGGCATATTGGCTTAAGAAAAGGCCGCATACACATTGTTTTTGCACGTAATTAAGTGAATTGGTACTCATTCTTTAGAATTTCTCTACCCGGCTCTCTCTAACTTCTTCGCATGGCCCTTCTCAAACAATAAAAAATCCATTTGAACAGAAGAAATTCTATATTTTGACAAAAGAGAAATTAAATTGAACATTCTAGAAAAATGTAAGAGTCTCCGACTTAACCTTAATCCTGAGCATGCAGTCAATTATAAAATCTTACACAACCTTTCCCTCTCTCCTCCCCACATTATCTCACTATTCATCATATAATCATTCATTGACACTTTCAAATTCCTCATTCCATCCTTAAACTTCGACAAATTAACGGCGTCCACTCTCCCCCACATCGCTTTCATAGTGGCCTCTTATGTTTTCCCGAACAACAACAGCAGTTGATGAGAATATACGTCGAAACCGGTCGGGTTCCTTGTATTTTAAAATTATTTTAATTGCAGAAAATTTTACTATTCTCAAAAAAATTAATACTTTTTATTCAAACGGCCTAAAGTCGCGGTCTTCTAAGCAGGTTTTATCAAAAAGGGAGTACGTGACCTCCAGTTACACCGTGACACACCCTTACGCCTCAACACTCAGATGGGCAGAATAAGAGTAGCGGACCAAATGAAATTCATCGTAGGACTCTCACTATCATCAGATCCAACATGGGAAAGCACCTCAGGCACATCCGCGGAAGAGCATTAAGGGAACCAGTTTTCATCAAACGAGTAGTAAGGAAAGATGCGAATGACAAAGTTATAAGGAAAGGAGTTATTTCGCGTAGGTTAGATATTTCCTCGAATAAGCACCGAGGTGTGGGATCCTTCGCAAAAAGGACTAAATTATGGAACTAAACAGGATCCAAAGATAAGCAACCCGTTTCTCTAAGTATGGCTATGAGCGAACAGAATGCGTCACATTATTATTGGAAGGCCTCGGTCGGCGACACTGGGAACACGCAGATTACATGCGCAGCATATGCATTTCTAAAAGCAGAAATCATTCCAGTTTAGCACCGACACAGAGGATGGAGAATAACCCCAGCGTCGCATTACATTATGAGACGATATCACAGACATTTTAGAACATTAGCCGAATAACAGATAGACATAAGAATCATTTTTCCATCGCATAATTGGAAACAGCACGGTAGGAAATATAATTTATGATACGTAAATTGCACTCTCCACACTAGATTAACCAACAATCACGAATTAGTTAAATGTTTGGTGGCCTTACCTACACACCATGCCATACGCTTGCCGGGCGGCTTGCAGGGTAGCAGGTAGATGTAATGGCTCGCCAGTTTGAAGCGAGAGACTCCTCTAACCTTGAAGATATGATAAAACAAAGAACTATAATAGTTACGGTACTATTCAACCGTTGTCAATTTCATAATTGCTTTTTCTTACATTTGAGTGGGGGCGGTTGGGGAAATTTCGTGAATAAAACTCCAGTTCATTCATTCACCTATTCGAAATTGACGCTACGCAGAGTGTGAAATGCAACAACAAACCGTTGGCAAGTGTCTCCCGTGAGCAAACAGCTACCATACACCACCACAGTTATATGCATAACTTTTCTTCAAATATTTCACAAAATTTATAATATAATTTCCAAGTTTCTTTCATAGATTGTATTTTATATTTTGCCGCCTCTTAATTTATGATATTTACATGTAGATATGTAATCGCCATAAAATTTTTGGCCGCAACTTTTATTTTTGGTTTCTTGGATCTCACGTAAAGGGATTAGATGATTTGATGTGCTTGAAAAATTTTCCAATTCCTTAATTAATGTTATCTATCAGGGATCCCAAACAGTTGCCACGCATTCATAATGTCGACTAACTAAACCAAATTAATACATTTCTCTTATTTTTTCATTACATTACTCGCCGAATAAAGCCTGCCTCTTTCAAGGCTGGACCTCATATTTTCTGACGTGTACCCCCCACGAAAGGTTAGATTTCAGTGTAACATCCAAGTATTTATCCTACAATGAATTGCTTGATTCGAATTTACATGTTGTTCCACTCTTTCCGCACTCCAAAACTTCAATTCCTCTAATCTGCGCAACCCATTAACCACATATTTGTACATGGTTAGATAAGAAATCCCTAATCCAGTTCATAATTTTCTCACTACTGCCATAACATCATATTTTTTGTAGCAATTCATCCCGAGAAACCTTGCCGAAGTTAGCAATATTCCATCCGCAAGGACAGTATATTGCTAATAACGATATATTTAAATACTTTCCAGGATATTGATTCTAAGGAAATCGGTCCGTACTTGAGACTGGTATCGCGTCTGTAGCCAGCCGCATCTTTAAGGGGTAGGTAACTATCCACCCCTTAACTAAAAGCTAGCTGTGAGCTAGGTTGTAGGTACTGAACCTAATTACATCGACTTGCAAAAAACTTTTTTCCAGTGGCAATGTCTTCTGTAACATCCTTCAGTATCAAATGAGGAGATAATGAAATTTAAAACGAATAATTGAGCATTTAATACATGAGATATTCTAGGCTCCGTGCTCTTAGGGTGATGGGTGGATTGTTATCTATCGAGTGGCAAGGCAGTGAAATACCGCGGTACTGTGTATTACAATATTTAAGGAATTTCCTTTTCCCCTTCATTCCGGGAGGGAGGGTAGATAGTTGGTGGCGGAAATCCGAAAAGCACAAATATTGCTTTGATGAGGAGACGTCCAGAGAAACTCGCGCTCGCACACAAATACACTCATGTAATTATACAATTGCAACAACTTGTAATAAGCCAACTTTACGTTGCTTTTATTCTCGGGTAATATTCACGATAGGGTACTAGCATAATTTTATAATGATACCTCATGTCCCCGAAGTGTTTTTCATAACTCTGTCAAAATATTTTGATAGATCAATGAGATTGGTTTAGCCAATGGAAATATTAAAAAATAAGCATGCTCAATAGCCAAGAGATTAGAATAATATCTAGGGAGCAGGTACGGAACAAGGGAATTTTCACGAAATGGTCCGGTAATAAAACAAAATATGATTACGCCTTGGGTTATGGAGATACGACAACCGTTGACGAAGTTAAATATGGAGCAATTTAACAAGTGTTGAGTGTCCATGGGGACGGGGGACGAAGAGGACCATCTTTCCGTTTCGTTTCATCGAATTAAGATAAGAGTGGAGCGAGTTAAAACAGAAAGGTAGACACTAGCTACTCTTACGCGGGCGGTGCATCGAAAGCAAAAGATGGACTGCCAAGCGAATTGATGAGCGCGCACGAAAGATTATCCTCTGCTCCCGCTTCACGGATTGATAGAAACAAACGAGCGACGCCACCCGAGGAATAGGCACCTACTAAATAAGTGTTCACCGCTGGTGGTGGAGTACATCCCTTATCTGCAGCCCTCTCGCATTGACGGCATTTTGCAGAACTCGTGCGTTTATCCCTTCATCTGCCCACCCTCCTCCCCCACGGCCACTCGTGAACGGCCGCGGGCACGCAGCCACCCTCGGCACGCTTCAAAACGAGATCGAAGTGAGGCGATAAGCAGAGTGAGCGTCGATGGGCATCACGCTCATCATGCCCATCGAGGGAACTGAATTTCATCCTCCGAATAGGCCAGCAATGCTATTTTCAAAACCATGACCAAGGACATAAATGGCGAATCCGCCCGGAATTCTGCATGTTTCGGTCCGAAATCGTTTCGAGTATGAATCGCGGAATTTGATATTGAACATAAAAGGATGAAGGCGTCGTCTTTATTTATGAAGACAAGAATATTATTAAAAGGAATTTTCTTTTCTTTTCTTAACCATAACTATGATTAGGGGTAATCTAAAGGTTAAGGTAGGTTTTAGATGGACACAACTACCAAGTAACTACGTTGTCCCTCCTGACAAAACACTACTCTTTAACATGGGCCTCTTCATCTCCCTTGAATCTATCTTTCTCTCCTTCTTTCACCTTTCATTCTATCCAACATCCCTATCCTATTTTTGTTCCTTCCTTGTTTTCTTAATATTCCCCCTCTATCACATTCTTCAACTTCCCATTGCCAGTCAACATGCTCTGCATTCATTTCTTCTGTCTACTTAGCATTTCTCCCATCCTAAGGGAGAAATCCTAAGGAGACAGAAGAAATCCTTCCACCAAAAGGTGTGGGTCATTTGGGGAAGGAATTTAAGCGGAAGAAACCCTCCCTCTTGAGAGCAATCAGTCGACGAAAAGTGGAATATCAAGGGTGAGGGGTTCATGAGAAAATTGTTGAAGATTGTGAGATTAACACGGAGCCCTTAAATAATTCTTATGGCTCCAAAGCGTCCTGTATTTGAACCTTATTTCTATAATTTACAAACTCAGGGTTGAAATTCAACTAGAAACCGTTTTATAAGCCATTAAATGTTACTGTTGTAACATTTTCCGCAGTTTCTTTGAATTTGTCAAAGGTAAAATGCCGTAGAGTTTTAAGTTTGGATTTAACCTCGTTGACAGTGGCGCAAACCGCACCACTACAAATACGTATGACATTTTAGTTACGGTATTTCATTTTAACATCTTCTTCCTAAAAAGCCCCCAATATTTCAGAGAGTAAGAGGTTGCTTAACTGGTTAGAGCACTCAGTTGGACATCGAGGGATCGGGGTTCTAATCCCGGATTTTTACATTTTGAAAATGTATTGAATTGTAATGCGCATTGGCGGATTACTCCGCTAAAAGTTACGGTTGCAGCATCTCCCGCAGTTTCTTTGAGTTTATAAACCGTGTTTCATAAACCTTGTGTGCCATAATCAAGGGCTCGTTTCAATTCATTCGAATGAATGGAATTAAAACACGAGAAACCATACCCTATCCTTTTGTACACTAAATACGTGAAGCGCATTTGCTGCTTAAAATAAAATAATCTATAGGATACCTCGATTTCTGCAGGAGACGCCATGTTGAGCCCTCTCCCATCTCACCAACCTATGCGGAGGGAAACCGCATCAAGCAGGGCGTCAATGCGGCAATCCAACGCGACCTATCAAACTCCTTCCCGCATGAGTACCTAATTACGAAATTTATCCATGTGGTTCACCTATTCCCATTCAACATCATTTGCCCGAATCTTTCTAGTTATTCACCAAAGATAAAGTGAAGGAAGTTCTGATTTGTTAGAGGGGACAGTAATATCTCACAAAATCTTCCGGCCAGATTCCTTCCTCATAGATACTACGAATTAGTCCATATATGGCCTTCTTCCCACCTTTCCCTAACCATTTCAACATTTCTACAGGAATATTGTCCACCCCCACAGCCTTATTTGCTTTCATCTCCTTTAATGCCCGATGAAATAGAAAGGGCATTAAAGGAGATGAAAGCAAATAAGGCTGTGGGGGTGGACAATATTCCTGTAGAAATGTTGAAATGGTTAGGGAAAGGTGGGAAGAAGGCCATATATGGACTGATTCGTAGTATCTATGAGGAAGGAATCTGGCCGGAAGATTTTGTGAGATCGGTGTTAGTTCCTATTCCAAAAAAGGCAAAGGCTTCGTCATGTCAGGATTACAGAACAATAAGTTTGATATCCCACGCAGCTAAAGTTATTCTCAGGATCATCAACAAAAGGATAGAGAGTAAGGCAAATGATTACTTGGGGGATGATCAGTTTGGGTTCAGGAAAGGAAGAGGTACGCGTGATGCCATTGCAGTAATGAGATCACTAGTCGAGAGGAATATAGAATACAATCAGGACGTTTTTGTTTGTTTTGTAGATTTCGAAAAAGCGTTTGATAGAGTGAATTGGGAAAAATTAATGCGTGTATTGCAGAAAATAGGAATGGATTGGAGGGACAGGAGACTGATCCGCAACCTGTACATGTCTCAGACTGCTCAGGTGCGAGTGGGGAACGAAGAGTCCGGATGGGCAGTGTTAGGAAGAGGTGTAAGGCAGGGTTGCCCATTGTCACCGGTACTGTTCAACATATATGTAGAGGAAATGATTAAAGAGGCATGGGAAGAACTGGAGGTAGGAATGAAAGTCGGAGGGGAATTCGTAAAATCGGTTAGGTTTGCTGATGATCAAGCATTAGTTGCTCAGTCAGCCAAGGGGTTGCAAGCATTGTTGAGTAAATTGGAGGTTCAGTGCGATAAATATGGGATGAGAATCAATATTAATAAAACAAAGGTCATGCGATTTTCCAGAAAGAAAAAGGCTAAGCTAAATAGTAAAATAGGCGGGGAAAGAATAGAGCAGGTAGAGCAGTTTACATATCTCGGAAGTGTTTTGGACCAATACGGTCAAAGTGGTAGGGACGTAAGGAAAAGAATTGCGCTAGGCAAGGAGGCTTTCTCAAGGAGGAGGGAGTTGATGACGGGGACGTTGAGTAGGGATGTTAAGACAAGACTCGTAAAAACTCTGATATGGAGCGTAGCTATGTACGGCGCGGAAACGTGGTCGCTGAAGCAGGAGGATAGACGTAGATTGGAGGCTTTTGAAATGTGGGTGTGGAGAAGAATGGAGAAGGTGAAATGGACCGAAAGGAAAACAAATGAGGAAGTACTAGAAATGGTGGGGGAGGAGAGGGGTTTGTTGAGAGAAATCCTATGGAGGCAGGAACAATGGATGAAAGGCGTATTGAGCGGTAGTGGAATGTTGAAGAGGGTAATAGAGGGGAGAATGTTGGGCAAGCGTGGTAAGGGTAGGAACAGGATAGGGATGTTGGACGGGATGAAGGGAGGAAAGAAGTACACCGAGATGAAGAGGGACCTGATATAGATTAGTTTGCTAGGTGGGGAGTCACAAAATGTTTATTTGATAGTTGTGTCCATCCAAAAACCTACCTTGACCGGTAGATTACCTGATAATAATATCTCCACACGAATCAATTACCACAGCCCGACACTGATGCAAGCGCAAACTAAAATCAATTGAAAATTATAACGAAAGCAGTAAGTGAATATTGCAACAAAGCATTCCGATCTTTTCAACCAAATTTGAATAACATCCACCAAAGACCATTTTTTTCACAAATGGCGCAAGGGAATGTTGCAGTTAAAGCAGAGTGATCTCGACTCACCGGTACGCTTGGAATCGCCAAAAATGCCCCCTTCGAAAACATAAGAACATACCTGACGTGCCATTTCGTCTCATCGTCTCATTAGCCATTCAGGAAAAGCAATTTCCAACGAGTCTCGTTTATAATCACTTTCCGTCGACATAATCTGCTACAGTGGGGATGGATGGCTATATTTCTTGTCGGAGACTGCCAAAAAAATTATCGCCTAATTTGGAATTCCTCTGGCGAATTTTCAAAAACGCGCGTGGCTGTGGCAAGCTATGAAGCATGAATTTATTTCCATACGCCGAACAAAGAGGTCCCGTTCCACTCCAAGAACCTCGATGGGATCGATGAGTATAAATCACACGCCCCTTCTCTCTCAATCACTCAATGGCCATTAGCGCCCGGGCGTAAAGGAGGCGAGGCGTGGGCGAGGCAATCAACTGGTCAGAGCTGGGGCGGTGCGGGGGGAGGGGGCACGCAAGAGATTTCGAGAGAGTGACACTGGAGAGGCGAGACCGAGCGGGGATGAGAGGGGCTGTTGGGTTGAGGGATGCGAGGGGTTGATGGAGAGGGGTCGAACCCCATGGGGTCAGCCGCAGCCCTGGGCGATAGGGGGAGCGACGAAGCCATTGCCGGCGCATGCATCATGGCCCTCTAAGGAGGCACTCCGCGGCACTTTTCATCGGCGACCCTTCCCCTGGCCCGGAAGGGGGGGGGGCAGTCGAGGAGTGGAGAAAGGGAGCCTCTCATCCCACACCTCCTCCCCGAGGACGAGGAAGGAATGACACCCGGCCAGCCGCCTCCGGTTGAAAACCTGCTGGGTTAGTGGCGCTGAACTGTGACCTTCAGGAAGGGGAAACGGATTTGGTGGCGAAGGGCTATTTTGTCGCGTTGGCAAATACTGCTGATGCTCGAATTAATAGTGTAACTCTTCAAAACTTTAGGGCTGTAGGCTGTTTATCTCGTTGAAATTTCAAAGTCAGCAAAAGGGTCGTAAGGAAATTTTACTACACGTCCGGCGCATTCGAGAGAATTTATTTTTTTTAGATAAGTAGCGGGTAATTCCCTACCTAAGTAGGGAGCCTGTTGGAGAAGGAACACAATGACACTGTTGAAAAGGGTGGGTGTTTGAAGTTGTGATGGCTCTCTTCGTAACTTTGCGGTTAATAACAGCGACTTACGTCTAAATTTGATCCTACGCCCCTAACAGTTCATTCGGTCGTAAATGATCATCACCTACCTTCAACATAAGTAAGTTACACCCCTTCCGATCAAACCACCCTACAAGGAAGATCTGTCTGGAGGACTTTTTCCACTACAATTTCTTCCCTACGGTTTTTTCCCGGCGACACTCTTAAATAGCGTCTGTGAAATGTTTCTCTTTATTTATTTATCAGTAAAGGTATATTTACACTTTGAAAAAAGTATTACTGAAAGCATTTATTAACAAAAGATAGTCACTTTGTAAATGTACACCATTGCAATAATTTGACTGCATATTCGGATTAAGATATCGTTCTAAAACTTTTCGCGTAAAATTAAAACAACAAAAAATAGTCAATTTGTAAATGTTTTTCTATTCGAGAGAGAGGGCTCAAAACTACAATGAAACTTCCAAACAAACGGGGAGTGCACATATTTCTACTGAAACGAATGTTGACGCTTAATTTGTTTCATAAACAAATCATTATCCAGCATTTGTCAATTGTTATAAAATATTTCTGCTAATGAAAACATTCGTTCATTACAACAACTGGTACTGGGTTAGGCAAAAATGTGTCGTACTAAGGAGACCATTTTAACAATTGAGCAACAAATTATCTAGGTTATGCGTTGGGTATGAGCCATCCAGTTCATTAAATAAATCTTTTGGATTAATTAATTATTTGTATTCCACCAGACACAACAATTACTGGGCAGACTTGTTTTAACATCATTGTGACCCAGGTTCTAGATGGAGAAAATTAAAAACATAAATAAGCAAATACTGAATAGATTATTAAACGATTTGATATTGCAAAATTTGTTGAGTTATGCAAAAATTCCAAACTTCTAGAACCAAGAGATCCAACATCCATGAAAAAATATATATAAGTAATCATTCATGTAATAAGCACCAAATTCAATTGAAATTATGGTCAATTTACTTAATAAAATCTTTTCAGTATCATTAATAACTCACGAACAGTGCAGAAATGATACAATTACAATGCATGTGATCAGATTAAGAGTAATAACGGTGTGTACGTAAAAAGATAACTTTATTGACTACTGATAACTATGTTCATAAATTCAAACTTTAAAGCAAATACTACTTCGGAGACTTTTGTTTAATTTAATAAAGATTTCTTAAATAAGGAAATGTATAAATTACATCATAAAACAAGAAAATTTAATGATATTTCTTTTTTTCCCCATGGATGTATTTACCCAGGTACTTTATTATTTTGGACTCAAGTAGACAAGATATATTTCGCAAAGTTTTGACGCGCTGAGGTGAAGAACCTAATAAACATGCAAACTGAAATCCGAGGAGGTATGAAGGTGAGCAAAGGAAAGGCAAAGGACATAAATCTCAAGCTGCGTGATTTGCAATCGAATCCTAACCCATTCAGTTAAGAAAGTCGTATCTCTCACAAACGAAAGAAAGAATTATTCAAGCTTGTTAAGATGTTACGAGGATGACGGCACATATCCAACTGGACCGAAATATTTCGTTGTTTTCAGATCACGCAGCGAGAGTTTTGTAGGATGAAGGGCAAAGAACTTCGTTTCCCAAACGGTGGGCACCATGGTGGGCACGGAGGTGTCAGGGGCGGGTGCGGGAGTCTTCTTCGCCGAGGAACGCCCTTTGTCCCGAGGCTACAGCGATCATCTTTGAAGCGTTATCTTCTATTTTTCATTCCCTTCCATGGGAAGACGTATGCGGCGAAGAGTGATATATGCAAGTGAGGAATTTGCCGCCGCCGGGAGAACACTCTAATCTCACTCTCATGCTCGTTTTGATATATCGCCCACGGAATATAATATTTAAAAAATATGAAAAATCACTGGATTTAAGGTTCCATACCATTTGGGATTTACTCAAGCAACCAATAAGTCAATCACATTCCCCTTTCCAATGACATTCCAACTTACCTACCATTTTTACGTTTTGAATGCCCTAACACCTATATCAATTGCGGTCAATCGAGACTCTGTATCAGAGACCATAGAAATCATAACCCGCGGACAGAAATGAAAACAAATGTGAACAATCAGACCCAGTGAAAGTGCATTAGAGTGATTGCGTCAGATGATAACGTACAATGAGAAAGTTTTACAAACAATAAGTAAACGACAAAAGGTCGGTTTCAAGCAAATTATCGTTGGAAAAAACATTTCTAACTGCTAATGTACCAAGGGGTATTTAAATCGTGTCGTAATTTCGCTAGTTCAGTACAATCGGTTCTGCCTGCCACGGCGATTAGTCAGGGGTTAGTGGCTGGCCTGGCCCGGAATTTCGAAACTACCTATACACAGACTTGTGACTTTTGGCTCCGGCATTTCATGCAAATAGAGAGAGTAAACTTTTGAGTTTTGAACACGGGGCACCTCCCAAAGTCAGGGGTCCGTACTCTCAGGGACTGTCAACCGCAATCTTACGGACAATCCCGCTTTGTCATCGCATGGTGCTTGGATTGAAAATACTTTTTTATATTCTGCGGCAGATCAATAGAACGGCACCTGGCAGAATAGCGTCGCGTCGCTGCATATTCAGCCTTCCCAGCTTCCACTTGTGGAATACTCAAATGTCAACAGTTTGAAAATCTACAAGTATAAGGATGTGCGAGAAGATTCAACGCCTGTGGGTTACATAGGGAATATAACGTGACCGTCAGCACTCATTAATAACAACCTATTCTTCCATGGAAGGGTTGATTAACCTCTCATTCACGTCAAAATGTATACATAGACGGTGGCGAGAAAGGAGGGGAGGATGCAAGCAGTTTCTCTGTGGTGGATGTCGACTTGGAACCACCAACGGAGAGTTATCACCGCGAGGTTCCTTAGCTGAGATGCCATTTATCATAAAGTTTTGACACTCAACTGCCTCATGGAAAATGGGTTATAATCTCCGAATAAAATGGAAATAGGATTGATTACTAGATATAAATAAAGCTGATTTGAGAAAAGAAGATACGTACAAGAAGTACATACTGAACATTCCAGCTCAGAAGATGCCTTCAATTCAGAAATGAAAATTTTAATGCACAATTTATCAAGAGTTTTTTTGATTTTTAAAAAACATTTCCTGAAATGGACATGACAGAGAGAGATCTATTTATTTCATGTCACATGCCCGTAAGTAGAAAGATATCACGAACGCCGGAGATAAAAGTATCTGAGAAAATTAAACAATTTTCGGAAAATAAACCTTCAAGAGTATTTACCTTTCATGTGCATATAAGCTGAGTAAAAATAGCTAAGAAAATGGAGAAAAAACTTGAAAAGAGAACGTAAGAAGAAAAGATGCGATTAGAGTCTCTACCACCAATACCAATCGGGAATTCAAAAGAACACGAAAGTAAGGAGCGAGGTGAGAGGGGAGGGTTGAAAATTATCTGAACTAATTACCTCCATGCAGCTGCCTCCGAAAAACCAAACATTTAAGATGAGAGGTATCAGTTTTCTTTCCCATGAAACAAGGAAAGCAACATAGCCCAGACCTATTGAACATTCTGAGACTACGTTAATGCAGGAATAAAAAAAACATCCGTATGAGAAAATGGCGATCTATAAAATAGCGCCTAGGAGTTAAAGGTTACATTTTCGTCATCTCACGGTGTTACTTGTTTCGCAGAAGGTTTAATTCCCCGAGAGGTTCCTGAATGCATTGAGAGACCGATAGGAACACAAGATACAGTTCCACGCATAGAAATTATTCATGGATACCTTAAAAAAGAAATCCGAAAACTTATATTTAAATAAAAATAAACAAAATATTTGGATTGGACATATTATTTTCGAAAAACAAAAAAGCTTATCGCGATTATAATCGACCCGAAAAAGTGAAGAAAGAATCATCTGCGATTATATTGAATTGTCTCCGATATAAATACATATATATTAGGTCGCGGTAGTCCAGAGGTAGAGCGTTGGACTACTGACCTGAGGGCCCGGGTTCGATTCCCGGGCGGTCACTTTGGGCACCTGCAGCTCCAACCAAGCTATGTGATTTTTCGGATACCAGATCTTCCTGGGAAACTGTAACCGGCACAGGGAAAGGCACTGGCCCCCTACCGTGATATCTGAATTTCACTCGCTGTCAAGCTTAGTACTGGGTGAACCATCACCTACCAAACGGACCTTCGGGTTGATTACTGTGTTTATGGTTTCTATATATATATAATATTATAATATGTAATACAATAATATATATTACATATATAATATATAAAGCAAATGAGGAAGTACTGGAGATGGTGGGTGAGGAGAGGGGTTTGTTGAGAGAAATCCTATGGAGGCAGGAAAAATGGATGAAAGGCGTATTGAGCGGTAGTGGAATGTTGAAGAAGGTAATAGAGGGGAGAATGTTGGGCAAGCGAGGAAAGGGCAGGAACAGGATAGGAATGTTGGACGGGATGAAGGGAGGAAAGAAGTACACAGAGATGAAGAGGGACCTGATGTAGATAAGGTTGCTGGATTGGGTTTGCTTGGATTTACAAAATGTTTATTTGATAGTTGAGTCCATCCAAAAAAAACCTACCTTAACCGGTAAATTACCAAAAAAATAATATATACGTAGAATAAAAAATATATTTACAATGTATGTGAAAGTTATTGGATGAGAATAATAATATATATCAAGTTAGCACTAGCGAACAAAAACAAAAACACAGAAACACAAAAAAAAGAAAAGAAACACACGCTTTCGAATTTTCGGTGGTCAGGTCACCTTTCTCAAGGAAGAGAAGGAAAGAACTGTGTTTTTGTTCGCTAGTGCTAACTTGATATACATATTATGTACATATATAAACAATTATATAGGTTTTTAAAGCATAGAAACACAAAGAAAGGACACTCACATATGTAGTTTTGACGTTTCGAAGGCACAGCCGTCATCATTAGATGCTTCTGACCGGGATTTCGGTCAACGGGAATGAGTTTCGCACTCTGAAATTGTTGCATTGATTGCTGAGAGTATTGAAAAGTCAGTGTGATAGGCATGGTATGGAAATGACTGGGAATAAAACAAAGGTTAAGCGATTTTCGAAAAGGAGGAAGGCTAAGTTATACATTAAAATAGGAGTTCATAAACTAGAGCAGATGGGAACAGTTTACTTATCTCTGTAGTGTTTCAAGTGGACCGTAATGGTCAAAGTAGCAAGAACATTAGAAGCATTACGTTAATCCAGGAAACATTCACGAGGGGGGAATTGACAGAGACGTTGAGTAAGGACGTTAAGAAACGGCTCGTCAAAACTTTGGCATGGATCGTGGTTCTGTAGGGTGCAGAAAAATGGTCATCGAAGCAGGATGATAGAAGTAGATAGGGGGCTTTTGAAATGAGGGCGTTTAGAAGAATAAAATGTGATCTGGACAGAAAGTAAAACAAACGAGGAAACGCTAGGCATGGTGGGAGAGGAGAGAGGATTGTTGGGAGAAATCCAAAGGTGGCTGGAAAGATTAATTCAGAGCATGTTGTTTAGCAATGGACTGTTGAAGACTTGGTTAAAGAGGAAAAAGAGGCAAGGGCAGGAATTGGATATGAGGAAAGATGGGGCTGGGATGGGAAAGATGAATTGA
This sequence comes from Hetaerina titia, assembly GCA_037158775.1. Lineage (NCBI taxonomy): Eukaryota > Metazoa > Arthropoda > Insecta > Odonata > Calopterygidae > Hetaerina > Hetaerina titia. Next base: position 131,930,298 of record CM073768.1, read on the forward strand.
AGGGGTGCTTAATTTAGTGGTGCATTTCAGGTTGTCTTTTGGGGAAGAGGCGAGGGAATTATCACTGTACACCATTCTGTAGCCAGTATCCATCCAAAATCTACACTAATCGGTAGATTTTCAATGGTAATAATTGACTTCTTCATACCAAATGAAAGCTTCCTAGACTAATTGACTTCTTCAAACCAACAATGCATAAGGAAAATTAAATAATGACTTATGTACACTTCTATAGGAGATAAATAAACGACTTGTTAAAGTTGGGGAACTTAATATTAAGTGAGCACTGGAAATAGTACCTACAATTTGAATTTGCACTGCCATCTTCATCTTAATTGAAGCAGCGTTAAGAGCCCAGCCAAAGTACGGCCATGACCTTGTCGGAAATTCAGCCGGTTTCTCACTAACTTTCCCGATTCTTCCAGGGATTCCAATGCCAATTCTCTCCGCATCTTCACCGCAGAAATGACTCCTCCCTCGAAATTAAATCCTCGCCACGACCCTTATGCGAGGGGTTGGGAATCCGAGCAAAAGAGGGAGTGGAGAGAGGATTCCTGGAAATCTCGCGCGCGGACGTGGCGGGTGGAGCTGTTCGTGAAAAAGTGGATTCACTTCGGGGAGGAGGGCTTTTCGAGAGGCCACCGCGGTCGAGCGAGACTCAGTCGATTTTTAGTTGGCGGATGGATGCGCTCTCTCTCTGTCAATTACGCACGCCGCCGGGAGGAGTCAGGCATACGAGCGGCCGAAGTTGGATTTCTCGGAAATGCGTCCAACTACTTTGCATAAAAAACACGAAAACCTGTCCATACACTGCTCTATGGCCAATATGTTTTTTCATTCACACCAATCGCACGCAAATTCTTATACGTATGCAAATAGAGTAGGTACTTGAATACTTAATGGGAACTCCATGTACGTAGAGGACTGTTAATGCTGGCATTTTGATCGTCTTATACATTTTTATCGGATGCCATAAATTATGAGGGCATTTATTATTTACCGGACAAAGGAAGCATTGAAAGAGCAAAAGAGCCAAGGCACGGGGAGTGCTAAAACTTTTACTACTCCGGGACGCTGCCTGAAAAATCTAGCTTCTGTTTCAAGAAGCGATGAAAAGTGTATTTCCTTCACGTTTTTTAGGAATAATTAACACTCTGAATATGGTGCTGCCGAAATTACACCTAAATTGTCATTTACAGATTTCTTCCTGTCCGATCTTTCTTTGGTGGCATAATTGATCGGCATTATTTCGTCAATGGATTTCTTTAGAGTGATTAAAAACTGAGCGTGACCAATCACTGAAAAATTCTCCTTCAACTACGAAGAAAATAATATATTATATTCGACTACGCATAGATATTTTCCCCGTGGACGTAATATAATATCACCTTTCGGCCATATTACTGGCAGAGTAACTGAAAACTCGGATCGAAGAAAAGTGGCAGCGCAGACCTATATGTTAAATGAGTTAAAAGCTCAACCATGTAATTAGGCTCTACGTATTTTATCTGTAAAAAAATCTCTTTCATTTTTAGAACCATGTCCTTCCGAACAATATTTCACGAGTCAAGGAAAAATGATACCACTACCTCTTCGCATCTCGGGATCACTATTCTGTTAAAATCTTAGGAAGTAATCAGAACCTGAACTTAGGAGAAAAAGATGTGACAGGCAGTGACTATTGGCTTAACGGCTAGCTCTGCCCGCCGAAATTATCAAGCTGTCGCCTGGAGTAAAAAGATGAATCGGTTCCACGCCCTCACAGCCGCAAAATATCTCCCTGTTCATCCGGGCCACACTGACGCCCCCCCCCTCCACCCAACGGATTTTAATCCACGGGGTCCAGCGTCCGGAGGGCAGAGTGAAGGGGTTGCCGGGACGGATGTTCGGGTGAGAGGGGGAGAGGAGGGCCGGGTTCGAAGGAGATGGAAGGGAGCATGGGGGACTGCGCGGGTGGATGGCCGGGAGGTACGCGCGGGCGATGGCCGCGTAATTGGCCGTCGACCGAAGCGTCTCTCCGAGGTTCCTCCGAGGGCAGCAAGGACCTTCCTCTCTCTACCCCCACACAACAACGGCCTTGCATTCGGCTGTCCCGACTGGGAAGTGGAATCAACTCCGCCATTCTCCTCACGACTCGAAGCCTTAAGCACCGCCCGATACAGGTTCACGCCCAACACATCTCTGGTTGCCACAAAATTCGAAGATTGAGGAGGAATTCCCGTGGACCGCTGAAATGTCTCGCTATTCCCGACCCCAGGTGTGGTATCCCAGAATTACCATGGAAGCGCAAGTAGGGAATGGATTAGCAAATGCCAATTGCCTATGCCCCGATGCTTGCAAGGAATATTTTATCATTTTTTTATTTTCAATTTTAATAGAATAAAACGATTTTTTGACTAGCTCCCAAAATTGCAGACTGACTTTGAAAATACAATATAGGTATAAAAAACTTGAATCATTAACTCAATTACTTAAAACCACTATTAAATACGAGTACTGTTAACTCGAATTTTTTTGGCAAAATTTTAGATTGGCGATCGGTGGATATCGAAGTATTCATTGGCATATTTTTGTATTACTACTTGATTTTCCGTCTTAAAGCAAGACTTTTCGTCTAGCTTTTTTTCCACAGCTGGAGTTCGTGCCAAGAAAAAATTTTTTAACTGCCTGTACTTCACAACTACCTACAGGCCGCCAACGGCCTGGATTTTCATATTTGCATTAACTTCAGATCTTTTTCCGTGAACCATCTTTCATTTTCGTTTAACCCGAGTTGCACTTTTCCATGATCTTCAACACGTTACCACGCGTTCTCGACACATCTCCTTTTTATAAAGGCTGCTAACGTTAAAAGGTTGGTGAAATGTAATACATTACTTTTTTCCCCATAGACACAAACTCCTGCACCGTTTTTTATTCAATATATATGCAGTGTCCTGCAACAACGTTGCAAAATGGGAGAATACTGCACCCCTTCCACGATAGAAGGAGAAACATACACGCGCAAACACACATAATGTAAAAGAAGAAGCGAGGTAGCGCTAGCAAACAAAAACAGAGAAACACAGGCAAATGAAACCCACACGTACTCCAGTGACCACACCACCTTTCATGAGGGAGAGAAGGAACTCGAGTATCACACGCAGTGTGGTTTTTTGCAGAATCTTTGATGCCAGGCAGAGGTGTCACGTGGGATTTTTTATGAGGGAATTGTTACTATTTAAAAGTTTGGTTGACGTTGGTAACACAAACGCGCGCCTGTGCGTGTGAATGAATGTAACGACCTCAAAGCTGCGCATGCGTGTTGAGGGGGGATGTTACTTCCACATGCCATCAGGAGGGCTTCTGAAGGTCATTTTGTTTGTGGTCTACAAGCATGTGTGAATTTTTTCAGTCTAACCTCGTAGAAGTAAAGAGATTTTCTTAGAGTTGTATACAATATTTTTGCTTATTTATCATTCTTCCAAACTATCTTCGTGCATTAAATGGTCTTAACATGTCAAGTGGTATTTTTCACATCGTCTAACTATTAACGTGAAGTATGATTAGTTGGGCAGTACAGGATGGATATTGAAGTAACTATCGAGCCAACGAGGGGTTGCCGTAATTTTAAATAAAGGGGTAGGAAGAAGCGTAGTCAACATAGAGCAAGCGACAGATAGAATTTTACTCGTAGAGATTAAAGCAGAGCCGACGAACTTGGTCATTGTTCAGGTATACATGCCACCGAGCAACCACAAGGAGGAAGAAGTCGATAGGATGTATGATGAGTTAGAGGATATCATCGCGAGTGTTCCTGCAGGGAAGCATTTGATAGTGATGGGGGATTGGAATGCGACGGTAGGCGAAGGAAGAGATGGTGGTGAGGTGGGGGACTATGGTTTAGGCAGGAGGAATGAACGCGGGGAGAAAGCAATTGAATTCTGCAGGAGACAGGGGTTAGTCATCACTAACACATGGTTTAGACACCACAAAAGGCGTAGGTATACATGGAAAATGCCAGGTGACTCAGAAAGGTATCAGTTAGATTATATTATGGTTAGACACAGGTTTAGGAACAGTGTGATAAATTCGCACAGTTTCCCAGGAGCGGATGCGGACTCTGACCACAATTTAGTTGTTATGAAATGTAATGTTCGTTTCAAGAAGATAAGGCAAGGGCGGCGGGTTAAGAAATTGAATTTAGAAGCAGTAAATGGATTAACGAGGAAGGAGTATCAGCAGGCTATAGAGAAAATGATGGATGACGGTAAAGAACTGAGTACTATCGAAGAAAAATGGGAATGTTTAAGAAAGGGATATTGGAAGCCGCTAAAGACACTATAGGAACCGTTAACGGGAAAAGGATAAGGAAACCATGGGTAACGGATGAGATGATCGCAAAGATGGATGAGAGAAGAAGATGGAAAAATGTAAACACAGAGTTAGGCAAAATGAAGTACAAAGAGTTAAACAATAAATTGAGAAGGGCCACAAATAAAGCAAAAGAAGAATGGTGGAAAACGCAATGCAAGGATAAGGAAAGTTTACAGAAGAAGGGTGAAATTGGTGCTCTATACATCAAGGTGAAGTTATTATCGGGAAGTAAATAGGCAAGATCTGTGCTAACAGTTAAAGATAAATGGGGTAAGATAATAGCTGAACCAGGAAAAATCCAAGAGAGATGGAAGGAATATATAGAAACACTGTATGGTAAAGAACTTAGGCCGACAAGGTTAGACATAGAAAAGGAACATGACGTAGAAGAAGATAGCTTAGGTCCAGGCATACTCGACGATGAAATAGAAAGGGCATTAAAGGAGATGAAAGCAAATAAGGCTGTGGGGGTGGATAATATTCCTGTAGAAATGTTGAAATGGTTAGGGAAAGGTGGGAAGAAGGCCATATATGGACTGATTCGTAGTATCTATGAGGAAGGAATCTGGCCGGAAGATTTTGTGAGATCGGTGTCAGTTCCTATTCCAAAAAAGGCAAAGGCTTCGTCATGTGAGGATTACAGAACAATAAGTTTGATATCCCACGCAGCTAAAGTTATTCTCAGGATCATCAACAAAAGGATAGAGAGTAAGGCAAATGATTACTTAGGGGATGATCAGTTTGGGTTCAGGGAAGGAAGAGGTACGCGTGATGCCATTGCAGTAATGAGATCACTAGTCGAGAGGAATATAGAATACAATCAGGACGTTTTTGCCTGTTTTGTAGATTTCGAAAAAGCGTTTGATAGAGTGAATTGGGAAAAATTAATTCGTGTATTGCAGAAAATAGGAATGGATTGGAGGGACAGGAGACTGATCCGCAACTTGTACATGTCTCAGACTGCTCAGGTGCGAATGGGGAACGGAGAGTCCGGATGGGCAGTGTTAGGAAGAGGTGTAAGGCAATTGTTACCGGTACTGTTCAACGTATATGTAGAGGAAATGATTAAAGAGGCATGGGAAGAACTGGAGGTAGGAATGAAAGTCGGAGGGGAATTCGTAAAATCGGTTAGGTTTGCTGATGACCAAGCATTAGTTGCTCAGTCAGCCAAGGGGTTGCAAGCATTGTTGAGTGAATTGGAGGTTCAGTGCGATAAATATGGGATGAGAAACAATATTAATAAAACAAAGGTTATGCGATTTTCCAGCACATCTTCCCACAGTTGAATTTATTTTTTGAATCCATCAATTTTGTAAAAAAAATGTACAAGCCAATGTATTCTCAAGCGGCCCTTGCATTTTTCGATCAAGTTCATTAAGAGTTAAAATAGGTCAGCTATGAAGATCAGCAATACGGTCAAAGTGGTAGGGATGTAAGGAGAAGAATTGCGCTAGGCAAGGAGGCTTTCTCAAAGAGGAGGGAGTTGATGACGGGGACGTTGAGTAGGGATGTTAAGACAAGACTCGTAAAAACTCTGATATGGAGCGTAGCTATGTATGGTGCGGAAACGTGGTCGCTGAAGCAGGAGGATAGACGTAGATTGGAGGCTTTTGAAATGTGGGTGTGGAGAAGAATGGAGAAGGTGAAATGGACCGAAAGGAAAACAAATGAGGAAGTACTAGAAATGGTGGGGGAGGAGAGGGGTTTGTTGAGAGAAATCCTATGGAGGCAGGAAAAATGGATGAAAGGCGTATTGAGCGGTAGTGGAATGTTGAAGAAGGTAATAGAGGGGAGAATGTTGGGCAAGCGAGGTAAGGGTAGGAACAGGATAGGGATGTTGGACGGGATGAAGGGAGGAAAGAAGTACACCGAGATGAAGAGGGACCTGATATAGATTAGTTTGCTAGGTGGGGAGTCACAAAATGTTTATTTGATAGTTGTGTCCATCCAAAAACTTACCTTAACCGGTAGATTACCTAATATATATATATATATATATTTATATCCATAGGAAATGTGGTACTTAGGTAAGCATATTCTAATAACGAAAAATTAATGCGATTTGTTTATTCCATCACTTTAATCGCCAAAGTGTGTTAGCGATTTCTGCTGGATATAGATGTGGCATTTAGAGGATAATATATCAATTGCGTAAAATTTAAATTATATGCTCATGAGTACAATAATTCATTTGATCAGAGGGTTATTTTTTAATAATTCGCTGCAAATGCAAGTTACACCGGTACAAAATTGTAAATCGTATTCCTGTTTTTTTTCCGAAGAAAAATCGAATTTCCTGACAGATCCATGATAATTTTTTCCGGGATATTATTAAATCAAAATGCAGGATATATTGCATTGTGGAAGACAATGGGAGGCTTCAAATTCCGAGGGCCCTGTTTTGCGGCATACCTGCGTGGTAAATTTCGATATTATGTTGCATATAAATCCGCCCCCTGGTTGTGACAATGATGACAGTGGGGAAGCTAATAATCGTCCAAAAAGGAAGAATAAAGTATAGCTTTTTTATCCATGTATGAGTTGAGATGAAAGTACAGAGAGGACAACAATCACGATATTTAGAATAATTTATGGCGGAGGGGAAGTAACGTGGAGTGGTCAAAGTAATAAAGAGAAAACTGTGTAAGCTCACAGTAAATAAACATCAAATGACAGAATATTATTACTAAACATAAAAGTAGATTCTACACATGTAGTTGTAATCCAGGTGTATTTGCCGTAATATAGGCGAAGGAAGAAAAATTATATTCACGATATACGTATATGGCCACCTTAAGGCAAGGATGGCAACCTAAGGCTAGTTGGCAACGCTCCTGGACGCGAAGATTTAATAATGACGGGGATTGGGAGCCGTGGCTGGGGAGAGTGAGATGGTGAGGCAAGGGAGAGGGAGGAATCTATAAAATCCGGAACTACCAAACTACAGAGGAGTAGAAAAATCGAGTTTTGCAAAAGAAAGAGTAAAACTAACATGAGGTTCAAGCAAAACTACGGCTACACATGGAAAATGGCGAGAGATAAATAAAAATACCGATTGAATTTTATAATGGTCGGCCATGAATTTTGGGGTGTGGCAGTAGCTTAGTGGGTGGAGCGTTTGGTTAGCGACCGGAGGGAAAACAGTGTTGGCACAGGGTGGTCCGCTCTCCGCCTTGCCTTGAGTACGTAAATATTCGAGAGATGGAGGAGGAAAATATATTGAAGGACATAATGACGGATTAATTGAAGAGAAGACAAAGGGAACTCAATCGAAAAACCAGTGAGGCGAACCTAAGAGCAGAGCGTTGATATGGATAAATCAAAGTGCATTGTATCCGAAGGGGAAAATTTTCGAGGAGATTTAGAGAAAAAATCGAAAGTTGCTACACAAAATAAAGACAGAAAAGTTACAAATGGGATCGCAGGAGATAATCAGGATAGATGGAAAGAATGTACTGAAAATAACAAGGCTACTTTCCTACCTATGAATACCTATGAATATGTATGTGTATATTTAATTTAAAGGTATATATATATATATATATATACACCTTTATTTACACACACACACACATACATATATGTGTGTGGGCCGCGGTAGTCCAGGGGGTAGAGCATTGGACTACTGACCTGAGGGCCCGGGTTCGATTCCCGGACAACCCACTCTGGGCACCTGCAGCTCCACCCAAGCTATGCGATTTTTCGGGTACCAGGTCTTCCTGGAAAACCACAACCGGGACACGGAAAGGAACTGGCCCCCTACCATGTATTTCACACGCTGTCGGGCTTAGCACTGGGTGAACTCTACCATCACCTACCAAACCGACCTTACTGTGAGTTAATTACTGTGTTTATGGTTATATATATGTATATATGATGTAGCAGCACTCACGAGAGCAATGGATGGATAACATTTGGACGGCACAATAGAATACAAAATAAATACATAACACGTAAAAGGACACATTTTAGATTGTTTGAGCTTTTGACCTTCTTCAGGACACACATCAGGTTGGGGGGCCAGTTCCTTTCCCTGTGCCGTTTATGGTTTCCCAGGAAGATCTCGTACCCGAAAAATTAAATAGTTTGGGTCAGGTACCCAGAGAGGGTTGCCCGGGAATCGATCCCGAGCCCACGGTCAGTCGTCCAACGCTCCACCCCCTGGACTATTGCGACCCACGTTATATATATACAGAGAGAGAGAGGGAGAGAATGTTATGCAGATGATTAACACTTAGGCCCAAGAATAATGTTTAAGCCTTTTTTTCTCTGCGGGGAATTAGGTCGAACAAGACAATATGAATTCATTTAAACTCCAAAGGCTTTCTCAAGAAGGGAGAACGAAAAGAGAAAAGTGAAAGGAAGATTTTTAGGACTTGCTTACAAAATTCACGAGGAAGACTTTTATTGGATTTTTTTGTAGCCGCTAACCTGGAAAAAGAGTAAACTTTATTTACTGGAGGATAATAGTTATTTTGTATGGATAATTTGGAGGATAATAGTTAGTTTGATTTCACATGAGGAATGAATAATGTTAAGGGTAATCGACTTATATAGCATTCGCGTTAAAAGGGCAAAATAATACCTCGTTGAAGATTAATCGACGTACACGGCATAGTATGCACCAATAAGAATAGAAAATAGTGTTGACAGCAGAAAATTTTAGTACACTTCCAGGAGTAATTCTAATAAATAAGAAGCGAATGAAGAATTTGAACATATAATGGTAGATAGAGTTGCCTGCCATTTTACATTTATTTTTACGCGATAAGGACATGGAAACGTAGACATGGACAGAATCTACCGTAATAAATGAAAAGGGGTGGGATGGTGATTTAATGATGAAGATTTGCGTATGATAAAGCTCTAACTAGCAAAGGTGCCTCAGCCAAGAAATGCAGCCAATGGATGGCATTATTCAGGCACGGAATTATAGCTATTCATCAGCTATTCATTATGAAAACTTTGTTGCAATTTTCCACAGTTAAAATTTTAACTGTGGAAAATTGCAACAAAGTTTTCATTATGTCTCGATTCCACAATATCACGCCTGATTCTTCACTTTTCGTAGCTATTCATTATTTTATAGTTATTACAGCATCTTTGGAATTATGATAAATCATAGGAGAATGTGATAAATCATAGGAGAATGATATGAAATAATTTTTTTTCAATGTAGTAGGGTATAAATGACACCCGATCGGACTAGTTCATGTATTGATTTGATGATTTTGGGGTGAATATGCAATGCAGTAGGGCATTAGGGGAAGATAGAGTTGGAAAAAGAACCACTGGCATAGAAGAGGGGATTGATGACAGGGACGCCGTGTGAAGACGTAAAGAAAATATGAGCGAAAGCTTTAATTTATAGCCAGTCATTGTGTGATTACGAATCGTGCTCTTTGAGGAGAAGATAAGATTTCAAATTAGGAGCCTTTAAGACAAGGTTATAGAGAAGAATGTATATGAGAAGGTACAGAAAGAGGATGAATTAGAAGCGTATGCGAACTAGGAAGGATAATATCGACGAAATAGTTGAAGAAGCGGAGTAGAACAGTCGCGGGAGGCAATATGGGTAAATGGAAGAGATGCTGGTAGTCATTGGGGTACGGGGGGTCATGATAGAGGGGGCGGAACTTCGGATGACGGAAGAAAATAGAGATAAAGATGAGTAATTTTTGTTAATGTATTTTTGACAGAAATGGGGTATTTCGTAAGGGGGCAGAGAGTATTAAGGAAGAGAGGAAATAATGGATGAGGAATGGCGATGAGTCTGGGAGGAGGTGTTTGAAAAGTTCTCGACGCTGTAATTCATGGACCCGTCCTCTGATCGGTAGATTTTGTCAACTGAATACGGATCCTCGTCAAATACATTTATTGTCACAGTACCATCAAGGAACATTGCACTTAATATCGATCGGTTCAGCCCTGTTCCGTTATTGCCCAGATCCAACAAAGAAAATGAAGAGGAAACGAATAAATCACGGCGTATGCTTATGTTTCCTCATCTTTGGAATCTCCAGCCACATCGGCAAATCTCATGTTTTAAAAATGGAGTATTGCACGTGGGTAAGTTCAAATTCAGGACGCGCTCAACTACACTCGCTCAGAGGGAGATTGGAAGGAAAGGTGGCGGAAGGAGAGAGAGGGTGGAGGGATGGAGGGGTCGGTGGGTGGGGATGGGAGACGGTATCCCTCGTCCGGACAACCCGATCCCCCACACGCGCCCTCGCGCGCCCCGCTGCGGGAGTCCGCGAAGACGAGGACGAGCGAAAGACTACATGCAAAAGAGCGAGCGGATAATTGGAACGGAGGAAAAGGGCGACGGGACGTCAGGTCGTTGAACACACCACGCCGGAAATTCCACTGAATAAAATCACGATAAATAACAAGAGCAAAGGAAGGAGAGATAACCGCTCCTCAACTTCTTTGACAGAGTAAAATTGCTCTATCCTGTGGTTTGCATTCGTATGTTAATGCATCTAAATTCCCTTAACGTGTCATCTTTCCGAAATGCATTGAAACATTTCAGTGCTAAGAGAGGCTGGTCAAAATAAAAGATTTAGAAGTGATAAAGGCTTTGTCGACAAGAAAAGGAAAGCCGTGGAAGGAGCCAGTCACATCTCTTAAATGATGAGAGCAAAAAAAGCTAGACTATAAACAGAATAATTTAGAAGTTTGGTCCGTTGCTGAGGCCATTTAAGTATTGGGTAAGGTGATTTATTAAATATTTTGAACCAGCCCCCACCCCAATACAATATTTAACCAACCCCCGTATCATAAGTATGTACTCCCACCATCTTAATTTCCCTCATAACAAAAAAATAGCAAGATCGGGCGAAAGGTACATTAAAGTACAATTCTTAAGTTTCCAAATCATGTATTTATTTTTCAACATAGTCAACGGTAAGGCTAACACAATTCTCCCAACGTGTAACAAGTTTTTTCATTCCGTCACTGACTAACTCTTCCGACTTTTCTCGAATCCAGGATTCGACAGCTTCCTTCACCTCATCGTCCGAGGTGTAATGATTACCCTTGAGGTGTCCCTTGAGTTGAGGAAAAAATAAAAATCGCAAGCTGCAAGATCAGGGGAATAAGGAGGGTGCGGATTCGGTTCAAATTTCAGGTTTCGCAGAGCCTCTCCAGTTACGTGCGAGGTGTGTGGACGAGCGTTGTCATGTTGCAAGATTATTGACGCCAGGCTGCCTTAAACACGACAAACTCGACGTCGGAGGTGTTTCATAGTCTTTCGAGAAAAATTTACCACTACCTCTCGTTCCAGAAAATTGGTCACATAAACTCGGTGAGCATCCCAAATCACGTTCAATAAAGTCCGAAGTGTGTTTCATCAGCAAATATGGCTTTTCCAAGCTCGCATCCACGAAATTTTACTACCCATCGGTTTACAGTAAACCTATCTATCAATAGCATCGGCACCATAAACAGCCTTTGAACGACGATGAATCTCAGTAGGAGTCACTATTTCAGCATTTACAAATTCGATAACTGCACGCTGTTTAACTCGCGTTGAACTCAAGCACTAGACCACTGGATGAATGTAACGACCTGAAATCTGCGCAAGCGTGTTGAGGGGGAGTGTTACTTCCACGTGCCTCCAGGAGTGCTTCTGAAGGTCATTTTGTTTGTGGTCTACAAGCATGTGTGCATTAGTTTTCAGCATACCCTCGTATATTGGATAGCATAACAAATGATGTTTGTTCATGGTGCCCTTACTTTCTCGATTTAAGGTATCCTAAGACTTTTTGTACGACAGTCGAAACGGATTTTTTTTAAGCTGGACCACCGAACGTTGATGGAAAGATATTACTTAAACTCAGATGCAATTTTTTAATGGTTTAACAAAGTTCGAAAATGCAAGGCTGGAAAAAAATTCGGCGGTCCAATACATTGCGAGAGGGCTTCAGTGCAATAGGTCTGTCATTTCTAAAAAAAATAAAGGTCTCAACTCAACAAATTATGCCACAACCCGCGTGGAGAACTATCAATAGAACCTGAGCGCATTGGTTCCTTTGCGTGTTGAGCTTGGACTTGGAAGAGAGTCGTTAAGGAGTGCGCAGGTTGCCAACGGGAGGAGGAACCAGTCGACATTTAAAGTGATTCAGATGATGGAATGTTCATTACGTGGAAGTGTTCAACAACTGATGGACCGGTATCATTTATTTTATTTGTGAACCTCATACTTGTTACCTTTCCTGGAGTAGTTTCCGTGAAATTTTCAGGAGAGGATATTTTGCATAAAATATAATAATTTGAAACTACGATCATTAATCTTTCTTGAATTTGAATAAGATTGATTTTTGAATATGCACCCAATTGACTTTTACTTCACATTTTTAAAGTCATTCCACTTTGAATATAAAATACGCCCTTATAGCGCAAGGATCGTTGCTTTGTAAAATCTCAGAAGACCACTCGCACGGGGCTCGAAATCCATCCTACACATAAAAATGAAATGAAAATCATACTTTCGATACCACCGAAGCAAACTCACAACTTCCTTTTGCTGTTACTGTATTTTTGAAACAGTCATAGGATAGTTGCCAAAATCAAAAGGAAGTAAATGAGAAAATTAAAGGATAAACAAAATATTTTCAGGAAGGAAGTGGTTCTTCCTCGTCACATCTTAGCGACGTATTTCTCGGCAGCAGATCATTTCCGATCATCCTTGACCGCAGAGCAAGAGGCCTTGAGAAACGTGGGTTAGCGGCATATTTTCCCCCGCGCAGTTTTTATTTTTCTGAATCCCTACAAAACTGGACTCCTTTCTTGTGGGACATAACAGTGAAGGGAGGGGACATGCGAATCGCCCACGTGATTATTCAAGGAACGGGATCGGATAAAAGATCACCACGTAGGAGAGGAAACACAAGGGACTCTGAAAGAATGGTGCTTTCCTTCTTTCGGCACCGTTAGGATGTTCTTGGATACGCTCGTTCCGCCTCTCCTGGACCCTTTTAAAATTGTCACATAAATTCGATAGGACCCTTCCGGCTGAATCACTTTGAAAAATTTCCAACGGTGGAGTGTAGAGGAATGCCCTCTCACGCCCTGGGTCCAGGAAGATCAAGCGACAGGACTCGCTCGTTCGTCAACCAGCCGGAGATTTATTTTATTCCATTGAAAATTCTTCGGTGAGAGAGAGTACAAATCGACTCATCAGATGTGATTATCTATTTCTAACAAAGAATATGCCATCAAAGCGAGTGCTTCTAATGGTTTTTACGGTGTATATCAAGAAGATACCTGACTTTTCCATATTGAATATTTTTACTACGACCTAGTTTTCGTTGCAGCGTAACATCTTCAGGTAAATTGAAAATTTTGGAAAACACCTAAGGACAGTAATTCTGGGAAAGAGAGGGGGTTAGGAGGAGAGAACAACCAAAGGATAATGAGGGGGGAGTGTGTAAAAGGCTGGATCGGGAGAAGGAAAAAAAAAGGTTAAGGAGCGAAAGGGTTAAGGGCTGGAGGAATGTCATAGGATGGTCTACCAGTTAATGGCATCGTGGTTAGGTGGAGGACCACGAGGGAATACTAATGGTCTGATGGAGGGTGTGCTGGTCAACCAGTGGGTGGGGAGCGTTAAAGGGTTGGTCAATGGAAAATGCATAGTAGTGTAGTATATCAAGGCAGGATTTTCTGTATCTACTTTCGCAATTTATATGAATTATCAATTAAATGGATAAATTGCATCTTGTGAACCAATAGGTACAGTATTGAATCAATTATTTCTTAAGTTCCCTCGAAAATTCATAGAATCTCATTCTCATGGCAGGAAAAACTAAAATATTAAGTCGTCAAAGCACTTCAAAAGCCCAATTACAATCCAATCCAAACTTATCCGAATAGATCGACATTATTTTTTTTTAGAATGTCTCCCGAACTGATATATCGTACGATTAGCAGTTCAGAGTGAACTCGCTGGGTAAGCATACTTGTACCTTTGGAAAATTTTCAAATAAATATTTGCAAAAAGACTTCATAAAAACAAGATAACTGCTCAACTCCTTACCCACAAAAGGTAAACATATTATTATCACCTAGTCTGACCATATAAATGCTACAATAATACTTTACGTCGGTAGACGAGCTGAGAAGGCTGAAGTGGATTCAAGATTTAACGAATTATTATCATGTAGTAATAGAGCATCATTTTCCCTAACACTATTTACACTCACTTCGAAAAAGACAACACATAGCTGACTACTCTGAAGCGAGTAGAACAACAATTTTAGGGACTAGATAGATTATTAGCAGAAAGACAAAAGAAAATAAATTAAATAATACCCCCAGACGACGGAGGGGTTTAGATAGATCTGACGAGGAAGTAGTAGATTTTATGGGAGGCGACCGACAGCTAAGGTCATTTGAGCCATTAGGGATGGATGGGAAAGGAAGGGTGAGGAGAAACCCGACGTCGGTAATATTCTAAATACAATAGCCATAAGGGCGAAAGATACACAGAAAAATACACAGGGGAAAATGGAGGGGTGCATGCATTCGACTGGCTACAAGATTAATAAATGCATAAAATATTCCGGTAGTATAAGTTATTCAAACCAAATGAAAGCTACCCTAAGAAAGACGCGAAATCTTTGCGAGTCGATAGAGAAAATTAGAGATCTTAAAGAAAGAAGTAACCGATGCAGAATTTGCCAAAATTCCAGTGATCAATGGTGAAGGCCACTGAATTCATACCAGCGGAAATTAAAACAAATATTAGCAACGTACACTCTGCCAATGAAGCCGCGATTGGAGCAAAAAATAAGAAATCAAGTTATTAGATCAATTAAATGTACACAAGGAAAAATAATAAGAGATGCTATTATGCAAATACAGTATTAGAATGGTAACCACCGCGTTTTCCGCGTGAAAAATAACGAATAGATTCCAGGATAAGATTTAGGTTTAAGACCGATAATAACACATATAAAACCACCAATATAATGTAACCAAGATAATGACATGGAATGTCAAAGGAAATTACGCTTTGGTCTGTGAGTGTTAGCTACAGTGTGCGCGCATAACGCGCGTTCTCAAATTGTAATAAATTGGCTTTCACGAGGCACTCATTCCAGTATAATTTGAGGAAGAGCTACATAAATATATACATATATTCATTCACATGAATACCGACATAAGGGAAGGGGGTAGGAACACATAAAAGACAGACACAGGAATGGTGAGAAAATGTAAATTACACGATAGCTCAATGGTTAGAGCAAGATGGCTCGCTAAGTCGAAAATCCGTGGTTCGATTCCCGATTAAGGAAACTTTTTACGTTTGAGATCTGCTCTATTCCACCTTCCCCATCATTCCTGTTTGTCTTTTATATATTCCTCATATCTGTATCCATGTGAATGAGTATGTATTCGCCATGTGGCGGGGTTTTCGTGTTTGGATGTGTGTATATATGTATAACCTAGTCCCTAGTGATGGTATAATAAACCTTTTGGCGTTACATTTTCGCGCAAATAATTCTGATGATAGTAAAACGTCTTTATTTGGGGCGAGATTGAGACTAATGAGACTCTTCTTTCAACTAACCCCTTAAATGAGGATACTGGAAACTAACGGAATGGTTCGAATCCGTGTGGCACCCACTCATTGATGCGATGGCTCGTTCCCTCCGCTGAGCACTGCTGGCTGCACGATGAATCAGCCGATTTATCAGCAGTCTTTCCCTCTCCAGCACCCTCTTGTCCTCGCGCATTCGTGTGGCACTTCGCCTGGCAGGTTCAAGTACAGCTACGGGATCCGACCTTCGGAGGCAGAAGGTCACGTAGGAGTAAACAGTACCTTGTCTAAGCCGTATTTTTGCTGCACGCGGAAGCTCAATGAAGGGGTCGTGTGTTGTCGACACATGGACGTGAAAGAAATGCTCTAAAATAAATTTTAAAGCAGTCGCCGTCAAAGGACATTAACCCGTAGTAGAAACACCAAAGATTTCCGCAATGGAAGGGATAAACCTGCTTCATCGCCTGCATTAGGGAGTTCACGAATACTTGAGTGATAAATTGCGGTACAAGAGCCGGACCATCCCAGAATTTATTTGGTTACTATTATGGAGTGAAGACTTTATATATGTTATAAATCAAAAAGATGACTTTTGCCTTTAATTTAATTTCAAAGTTCCTTTTATCAGGAACTAAAATAATACCTATGTACAAATGATAAATGATAAAAAAGAGAAAATAGTAACCATAACTGGTCGCCTGCTGATCACCTTAAAATACTTATCATTCTACATAAATGTTTCCATAGTAAAATTTTCTCTTTTATTGTATTTAGTGAGTTGAAAATTAACTAGAGGAAAAGTGATTCGTATTTTTCCAGATCGAGGTGAACTCTATCCTTACCCACCGATACCAATCTTCGAAGCAAGCTCGTATTAGGCGTGATCGGACCTAACCTATCAAATCAACCTTCGTGTGGGATACTATGGCCACGCATTAAGTAAATCGTGGAGATTTCTTAATTCCTTACCGAAATTTTTACTTGATTAATTTGTAATCTACATAGATTTGCTCTCACACATACACCCGTGTGGCAAACGCATATAAGTTGCTTTGAGTCGTGAATTTGAGATAAAACATGAACGTTCAATACTTAGGTTTGTGTTATGGTCCCACACTACTTAGGTGGATCAGATCAGAAAGATAAAATAAGGGAAATAGATTCCAGTAAAGATAGATACAAATACTCATTCTTTCCCAGGACAATCAGGAATCACAATAGTAAGAAACCGAAGTCACTTTAGAAATATTAAAAACATTTAATTAAGTCGCAATTAATAAGTCGGAACAAAATTAAGCATTGGAAAGACATCAGGTATATTTCTAGGTGCATGTGCATGTTAGTTGGTAGTTTGTGTGTTTGCATGCGTGTGGGGCGTAAGGGTTTTTGCATGAATGCATACAATAATTTGTTTGTGGCTTGTATACATTTTTGTCTTTTGAATGCGGTTTTTTCTAAATTTCGGTTGGTGTCCGAACACCTCCCGCCCCACGCTCTTGTGCTAGCTTGCGGGGTATTAAATAGAGGTAGATGTATTCTGGTGGCACAAAAATGTCACTACTTACAGATTATCATATCAAACGAAGTAACAACTCTATCGCCCTCTCTCGTATGTTCCATATTTTGGAGTTAATTCGAACAAGACAATGAACAGAGGTTGTGCAATCTGCTTCTGATAAAACTATAAACTATACCCTAATAACATTTTTAAAAATCTGTATAATAAAATTTAAAAAATAAACAAATAATAATAATAAGCACCCACTTCCCCACACCCACATATGTAGGATAAATGTTAGGGAAAAAAGAAAACTCTGAACCAGTGCCCGCATGACGGAGATCACCTAACTAGTCGAGGAAATGCTGCATACAAAACCCATTCAATCCGCGGCCCTCTCTCGTTGGACGCCACGGCCCATATAAATGAAAAAGGAAACAAAATAACGGTCACGCCCTCATGTAGATTTATTAGAACGCACTTTAGGTAAATGCCCGGCGAAAAAATATCCACCATGTATATATTATGCTTCAATTTAATTCTTTTCAATCCAATGGGATCGTATGGAGATACGGGTGATTAAATAATTATTACGTAACATCTCATTCCATTTACATGCTTCAAAACTCATTAGGAGCAGCAAAAATTAATTTCCGAAGTCACTTGACGGTCGAGTGACTTACACACCGCATCCCCATTTGCAAATTATCGAAGAATAAAATAAGCTCTGATAATGTTCCACTTCCTTAATTTCCACCTTGTAAGCTGTTAAATTCCACTCACGGGCCAGGTTTCGACACTCTACGTCATTTTCAGTTGTGTCAAAGGGTTTGGAGAAGTGAGTGAGGAGGGTTTGGGGTGGGTGCGAGTGTGACCATTTGGATATAGCCATTAGAGCAAGGGGATAAGGAGGGCAGGGGGGAGGGAAGAAATTCGCGGCTGGGACTCGCACGACTTAGGTATCACCGGGGTGATAGGGAGGCGGCGGGAAAGAAGCACCTGCTCCCCACTAAATTGTCATCGAGATGTCCTTGGTGGACGCGCTGTCCTTCGTTTATTCCGCCGACAGCGGTGTGCGGCAGGCGTCAAAGAGCATTGGTGTTGCACGAATCGATGGAGATAGGAAACTATATAGTATACAAAACATCCTTATCACCTGACGATGGCATGACGTCGGAACGAAGTACATGTAAATACATTTTTATTGCTCGAACAAACCAATTATTTTCATTTCTCCTTCGATAATGAAATTATTTATTGAATCGAACCCCAACTTAAGACCCAGGACCTGTTGACTAAATTTTTCGCGTGACTCAAACCTAAATAACTGGAGCCTACGGCCACTAAAGGAGTTGAGAGGAACTATTGCGAAAGGCTCAACCAGAATAACTCAGACAACCTCTCATGAACATTGCAAGAGGAGCGCGTGCGTGCTGAGTTTTTTTCCAATAAAGGGTATTTGGAAAATGGCAGTTAGCGATGGAATAAATAGGAAAAATTGGCGAATAAGGCGGAGAAAAGAATGATTGCGCCATTTAGTCTCATGTTGCCGAATGACCACGCGATGCCGACGATTAGACACATCAAACGAATGAAGTATGGCCTTTTCTTTAACGTTAGGGCTGAAAAAATCGAAATCAGGTCTACGGCACAGGCTTCCAGTTCATTACCACCTGATGCATCTGAATCACATCAACATATTTGTGAGTACTGAACACGAAGCAATAAATGAAATTTTTCATCCATACCCTTATGTATGAATGGTTGAACTCAATGCATAAATATATAACCACATATGTACGATCACCTGTGGACTAGTATGTTGATTGAGTCACAATTTTCTATGTTAATGATGAATCAGGGATTATTTTAATGTGCGCGTCAGAAAATGTACGGTATACTAAATATTTCACTATGGATTTTTTTTACTTGGCTGCACTTTTATTCTGTGAGAGGCCTTTCATAGAAGAAGCACCACTCTTCGGAAGAGAACAGATATGTTGCGTTTTGTGCTCGCCCCGAAGATCTGGTTAACTCCGGCGCAGTTCCACCTTCCTCCACGTGACGTGTTGACCGTCAATCCCAGCTTGCCGTCACTCGTAAATTTCCAGTTACTAAGTGCAACTCTACGGAAAGAAATTACGTTTGAAGCGATGAACAACGCTTCTTCCCGCTAGTAAGTCATGACATCGAGATGCCCCTGACTTCAGGACGTCACTCTTTTCTCTTAAGTTGACAGAAACGTCATGAACTTTTATGATGATCTCATGTCCTTCCTCCAGTAAAAGAGATGTTGAGAAGAGCCTAGCCGGAAATATTTCTTAGATTCTAGAGAGTCATGAGGTTGTGTGGGCGAAAAGAAAATAGAGATCTCAAAAACGTGTACAACTAAGAGAAAAGGTTCACTCTCATTTTGTGCATCGCGCGACTAGGTTATTAGGGGATTAGTGTTAAGGAAAAAATTGTGAAGATTGAAAACACTAGTTTTCGCTGAGTTGAGCATATTGCAATGCACGATGCAGTTTCCAGCGTTACGTCGTGAAAGTGATCCATGACTCAAATAATACAATTAGTATTTTCACACAAAATTTTTATTCAGACGACTCAGGTTTCAACGTTTAGCGTCATCTTCAGGTCAGTTGTGAAGATAACGCTACGCACTGACCTAGCTAGGTCGTCTGAATAAATATTTTATGTGGAAATACAGAGTGTCGTAGTATTTGAGCCACACTGCAGTGTGTTTGCATTCGCGCACCTTTCTGTTGTACCTTTTCTGCAATTGATTTATGCGAGCGAGCTCTCGACTTCAAGCTGCCTTTGAGGCGTGAGTGATTAAGCGCTGCCATTATACGAGTATGCGTCAATCACTCACGATCATCTCCGAAGCCACACCCGAATCTCTTTCTCCTTCCGTTACCTTCTCTGCTAAATGCAAGCTGCAAATGACGCTGGAAGTAATAGGTGTGCCGTGCTGAATGAGGAAGGGCGTTAAGTATTTGTAATGATATCCAACGCAAGGAGCAATAGGGTGGTGGCTATAATCATGAGACCACGAAAAATCACGATCGGAACAATATTTTCGAAAAATAAAATTGGAAAAATTTATTTGTTATGTGACACATCCGATTACGTCACGAGCAGCTGTCATCTGTGATTCATGAATGATCGGTGCCTATTCCACGACACATGAGAAGTTCTGGTTCTGGTGATCATTGATATGCATAGTTAATGTTAAAATTTCCAGAAATGATATATTTTTAATCACCCGAAACTTTGATATTTTCTGCAGAAATTGTGTATTACTGCACACACTGCCTTCTTCTGACCGTTGTTAATAATGATATATACGAGTGAGAATTGTGTGGAGTAATAGGTATTTTTTCTGTTAGATTTTGGTGCTTCTTGTAAAGCTAAAAATCTTCAAGCCACTATTGGATCTTAAAAATAAACAACATTTGAACTAGAAAATAAAGGCAAATTCATAATATCATAATTCATATTATTTATAATAATAATTTATTATTATTACTATTCGATGGTTTCTGGTTCAACTCTGAGGAAGTTCATGTCCATTCAATAAGGAACACGATATATTCGTTCACTGGATGTATTGAGGTACTCGGTTTTGAAACATGAAATCTAATGCAAGCTGATGAAAAAGATGCAACAAAAGATGGATAGACGCAATAACATACGCATGGACGTGTTAAAAGCAGAGGTCGAGTACATTGTATTCCTCATTTCATTAAGATAAACTTAATCTAAAGCCAAATAATTGAAGAGGACTCTAATATAAGAATTATAAAGGATATTGAGAATCGCAATCCCGAAATATTTTTAGAAATTCGAAAGTAATTGAATGGAATCGGAACTTGAAGCGAAGAAAACTTTTTATTGTCAGTTGACTAATTACCTCGTCTAAAAGAACAGATATGGGGGAAAATACGGACTTTCAAAGAAAACGCATTTTTTTCGTGTTAAATGTACTTGCCTAAGCGTAATTCGCTATTTGCAAACAATTAATCACACAAAAGCATCAAAAATTCATAAAAATCGTGTTACTGACGGAATTTGTCTACACAATTTTTTCATAACACAGAATTACGATTCAGATCCCTTGTACAGATGTCGGCGGAGATTTTTCTTCATTTTCTATCTCGACTTTTGAGAGAAATTTACGCGCAGTAATTCTAAACAATTTCGTTTAGCATTCGATTTTTCGTCTTGTTTACGGTCATTTATAAACGAAAGTGAGATCGATACGAAATATCACCATCTTCGTGCAGATGGGCTGGGCTGTAAATCTCTTCTCCTCGCACTCACGTTTGACTCCTAAACGTAACAACTAGTATGCCGCACTTTCCGCCATTTACTCCCCGGGATTTATACCGACGGCCGGAGAGGATGTTTGCCCCGACGGGCGTATCGGGGGCCCATCTCTCATCAGAGATCGCGTCCTAGACAGGACGAGCGAGCGAGGGCGTTACCAACGTTTCATTGACGAATTTGTCCTTCGAGTCCGCACGTCAGTGACGGAAGGTCGGCAAACACGCGTCGTCGCTGCGAAGGGGACACACGGCGAGGGAGCTCTGCGGGGGCGGGAAGGACGTGATGGGAGTGAGGGCGAGCGAGTGGGTGGGTGGGCGGGTGGGATGCTGGAAGAATGGTCCGTCCACCCAAATTGGACGATAACAACTGGTGGGACCGCCGGAGGTGCTGCCCGAGACGGGCGGCGGACCGAGTCCTTCCTTCCTTTCTTGGCTCGGTAATTGCAGGTTCATAGCAAGGGGTTGAGGGTGAATAAACGAACAGTGGGGGGAAGCGCTGTTGCTCGGGGGGACGGAGTGTGGAGGGAGGGTGTGGGGGCGGGAGGGAGGTTGTGCACAGGGAAGGGGCGGCTCCAGCGACGCGGCTTGTCGCGGAGAGAGAAAGAGAAACGCACGCAGAGTCGCGTAGCAGAGCGCGTTCCAAGGGGAGTAGGGGGTGCTGGTGGGGAGGGAAAGGAAGCAGGGTGGGTGGGGGGGGGAAGAGGGAGCTAGACAGTCCGGTTATTCCACGCCGAGAGTGGGTAATGGATGGGTGTCCCTGCCGCTGCCGCGATCGTGGGGCGCTATAAAAAGAGGCGTCTGTGTACGATAGAAAATAGACTCCTCTGTGACCGCATGCTGATCTTGTGGCTTGCTCGCATTCCCTGGAGGGGGGCGCCTCCTTTGGAGGGAGGGGTGGCGGTTCTAGAGGGTGGGGGGGGTCAGATGCTACGGCGAGGAGGGCGCGAAAGGTTTCGGGTTCCCCTGCGACAGTGCGGAAGAGGACAGTGACCCGGCGCGGAGACCTCCCTCGACTATTCTTCCGCCCCAAACCGTAGCTGACGAGTGCGAGGAGGGAGGGACCGACGACGGTGTGGGCAATTGGGCGAAGGAGATGGGCGTGCGGGATCCGTACCCGCGGATTACCCTCCACCTCCAAGACATTTTAACGCCAAATTTTAGAGGGAATCCAGGGGAAGACTACTGTTGCTCCTTCTGTTTATGTCCGTAGGATTTATTTTTGCCGGATGAGTTCCAGAAATTGATTTCACCGAGTAAATGATGAATATTGACACTTTGAATATTAAGTAATTAATTCCAACATCAAAGAGCTAATTCAAAGGATAGATTTCCCGCATTATGTGTTTCTAAGAAAAGTTTCAAGAAACTGCGGGAAATACCTAGAAAAATCAATTCTTTTCTATGGATTCCGACACAAACGGTGTAAATCTATTAAGCAAACGAATATTTCCTCCTAATAATTATTTTTCCTCGAATGAGTGGTTTTTGCTTCAATCCTGATGAAATGCCAGTACTTTCACAGGCAACTTGATTTTGGCAAACCATAAGGTATTTACCATTATAGGGATGCAATGAAAAAAATTGTATTGCACTCAATTTTGGCGAAATAGCTTCGTTTGGTATTAATTTACGTTTAGAATGCAAAACATAAGTCATATTTAAAGTGCGGCTTAAATGTATTTGATACACAGGGTTTTGTAATCTATAAATCTCAAAAAGTGAAATTTATGTATCGGAGAGTATAATAAACGGCGAGTGGGAATCTCAGTATAAAATTATATCAGTGCCAGGCATTACGATAGCGCAATTCTATATTATTTGTATTGCGAAGTTAACCCTCTCACGTCGGACCCAGAGGGTTTCATTTCATAAAATATAATCACGAAGGAAAACAACTTCTTGCAACGAGTTTAAATACGGAGGGATTTCCGGTTTCAGTCGGCCTTAGCTTTCGAGTGAAACCGAAAATCTTGCCCCAAGCCCAGCGATGATGCTGAACATAGTCATTACGTACCGACCACTCATGAAGTTGCAATTGCTACAATAAAAGAAATGTACCTCATTTTCGTAATAACTTAATTGTTTCAACTATGGTGATTTTTCAGTAAGAAATATTATTACTTCTTCATGGTGATGCTGATAATACTACTGCTTTCGTTCATGGATCTTCTTCACCCTGACGTGACGGACGGGTGTAATTTAAAATAAAACACCGACGGCTTCTGTTCTCTAATTCTCTCCTCAACACAACGCCAATGTCGTAATGCGAAATCCCTGTGCTCTGCCGTTATCTCTCCCTCCGCCCCTTTGTCCTTTTAAGGTCCAACTCGATTGCGCCACCAACGGGTCTGCGCCAAATGCTCCAGATGAAACCATTCGTCTCTCTCCAGCCACTTCGCCTCTTCCTAACACATGATTTTCCACTTTGGTATACTAGTGAACTGATAAGCAGCTTGAAAGGAACACGAATGCTCGTCATTAATAAGGCAATATTAATAACCTATTCCGACGAAAGGTAATTTCTTCGGCGGTATATTCTTGTTCTCCATGACGTAAATGTTATCGGAAAGTCAAAGTTAGTAAGCGATAGGGGAAATTGGATTTGATTAATATTTCGGGACTAATCTTGAAATTATAAGGGTTACCACAAATTGAAAGAAACAACCTTCCTTAATCTTTAGTATTGGCAGTAAGATACTCATGAATGCAAATTCGCCAAGCACTCGAAGCTTTAACCGAGTTCTTTGGATTCTCTTTTGTTTTAACTTCCGAGAAAATCTGATATTTAGCTATCAAAAAATGATTTCTTCATCGCGAAACTATAAGTACGTTTTTTTACTAGTGGATAAAAGCATAAATCACTCAGATGGCTCATAGGAGCCGCGTAAGCGATCCTTAAACAATAAAATAGAACAATTGGGATAATATTGCTTGAAAATAGGTGACATTTTTGCCAAAATTAACACACAAATAATGTACTCTGATACTCGATTAACTAATGCACACATGATGGACGCAGGAATCAGGTAAGAGAACATTTAAAAATCAGCATATGCGTTCAATTGATATTTTAACATTCAGAAACCCCCAAAAAATGAACGAAAGACCGAATTCTCTTTCGGTGTTCGCCAAAAATACTCTCACGATACACAAAAATGTTCCCGTGAAATGCTAATGACCGCTAGCATGCCAACGTCGGATCCTGTTGTGTAGGCAGCAGTGCATGCGATACCTTGTGAAAATCTGGCCGATTCAACCTAAATTCTAAATATATACTTTCAAAAGTGATAGGTATAATTCAAATTCATAATCAGACAACGTAAAATTATTTGGAAAACATCACTTTTCAAAGTTTGTTAGTTTGTAAATGAATTTCAATGTTAAAATATTCAATAGGTGGTAACCCATTCGCTCGATAATCATATTCGATGCCATTACTTGCATATTAATTATTAATCTCACTGAATTTTATTAAATGAGAAATCCAAATGACATGCTGATTATCTTAACCTTCTCTTTTTGTGCTGGAATAAGATTTTTTGCCAAAGTCAAGCGGGACCTTCTTTGATGATCCAATTCCGACTAATATGGGCATTGCTTCTCGTCTCACAAGCTATTAATAGGACCATTATGCTGTTGAACAAGCTTGGCTTCACGCTCTACCACCTCATCAGCATATTTATTATTGGTATCATTACAGGAAAGAGCATTCTCGAACATTATCCAGAATGGATACCAGATAAGGGATGCGTAATAAGGACAGGGATACGTAGAACGACCACCACAAGGGAACAGTGGAGGGGTAAAAGGTAAGGGGAAGGAGACTAGAATTGAAAGATGACGCAAAGAGTGCGAGTGGACCGAGGAACAGACCTCGGGTGGCACACGCCTGGATGGAAACAACAAGCGGTAATGTATGGGACGCTCGTCAGGACGCTATTTTTATAATCATCCCTGCAGGTACTTGAGATAGTCCTCTCCTTGCGTCGAGCTTTACGTCGCTGCGTATCTGAGGCTGAAGATATGAATGCTACAGGACATTCCACAACGGAACCCTAAGCCTCGGGCTTTTATGAGCGCTTCTAGTGATTATGAAGATATAGCTTCATCTTACCTTTAGTCCTGGGCGATCAGATGCACTAGTGCATGAACTGCTCCACGGATCGTCGAGAGAAGTACGTAGTTCAACATTCGCAAAGAGACCCTTTGCTAGTCCAGGAAGCCATAAATACCCCCTCCAGGCCCTCCAGAGAAAATCGTCGTCATGTGACAGAATTAGACAATTGAGGCATCAATTGTTTGAGCACGCCCGAGAAGAGGTTATCAATGAGTTTTTCGAAATGTTTTTCCTGTCAGCGGATATTCCTGAATTACGCGATGCTTAGTCAAACCAAATCAGTGGACCATCAGAAGTTTGATGCAAACTTTTATCCTGGCACAATGATCTCCAATTTATTTTCACTCCCTCGGCGGTGATTTACGAAAGTTTACGGAAATTGGCTTCCGCTACATTCAGGAATGTGAATTTCGAGTGTGAAATTACTACTGAAGCTTCCGCAAAACGCTCTCTCTCATTTTGTCTAATTAATTAAGAGCTAAGGGAATTAGCGTTAGAAATATTATTTTTCTACGTTGGACGGCTCCATAACGCCAGTACAGTGGCGTTATGGAGCCATCCTACGTAATAACGACGTGTAATGTTGGGAGGCAATAAAATCATCCCTGCGACTAAATTTTGTTACAAAAACTGTGGGACGAATTTTTATAAATATTTTCCTAAATTTTATTCTATTTTTTAATATTTGAAAGAATTAATCGCGGAAAAATATTTTCCAAGTAACATAGCTAAGTATCGTGGACAAATATGTCACGAATACTAGCTATCGCATTAAATGCCCATGACAAATTATTTCTAGCAAATACTACTTAAAATTACATAACTTTAAATTTAGGCTTACTACTACCCACTGCTGAAACTTATTAAAATTTTAATTAGGGAAGCTAAATGAGAGAAGATAACGCATAGCTGAGGACAAAATTACAAACTGAAAAATAGGGAGGCATATCTATGAGTGCTAAGAACAAAAGCTTAGAGAGGGAAAATGGACGTGGTATCTACACAGGAGTGATTTCATGGACCAGGAGTTTGGTTAAAAGATTTTCTGTACCTTTCACTAAATTTTACGTGTTGTACGAATGATTATCGTCAAGATTGTATACGTAATATCAACACTTTATTTTATGATGATGCAAGATATAAATCTCATGCAGATCGTAAGATATAAAATGTGAGTTCCAGCAGATTAAGGAAAAGTTATTCGGAAATAAAACCAGAACATTTTAATCAAAATACGAAAACCAAAGACAAAAATAATTTTGGGCTGAATGGCATATATTTTATTTTTATGTTTTAATGTCTGCGATCCGTAATGGAAACGATTTTATAGCTCCAATAACGAATTTCTTAAAAGCAATTACTACTGTTGCAAGCACAACTATTGTTACGCCGCAGTAAGAACTGCATTTTACTGACGAGCATTATAACGCAGAAACGATTCGGTCACACGAATTCGGGATCTTATCCTCAAACCGGTTCGTGAGACGCATTCTTGTTACCCTTCACAACATGTAGTGGTACTGTGCATAGGTGCAGGACAACATTTAGACGCGGTCTTCTTTAGGTGGATTCATTGCATTCACGTTTACTCCACAGTTAAGAATGATACATCAGCACAAAGTACCAATGCCCGCAGCGACTACAACCCGAGTCGCTTGGATTAACTGGTACACCCGTTGTCCACTGTTCTAACCACGATCGTGAAAGGGGTCAACATACTCATAAATACCTCGCGATCCACCATAAAGGTGTGTGGCAGGTGGTGAAAGCACCAGGTGAATAGGGTAAGTGATAGGGGAGAATATAGATGAGGAAAGGAAAAATATTCAGTAAAAAACTATCAAATAACGTGCAAATTTGTGCATATTCTGGAGAATTCAAAACAAGGGTTAATTAATAAATTAATTAATTAGAGTGGCTAATGCACTAGTTTCCCACCCAGAGGGCCTGGGTTCGAATTCAGGCGCCGGCGGCAGATATTTTTCAGTGGTATCCCGATCCCTGCTTGAGGTGCTTTTTGGATGGCACTTTGAGAAAGTACGTCTTCCGTCGTATGGAAAGTTAAGCTGCGGACCCCTTGGCGCCTTTCGTTAAGAGTAGGCTAATGCCGACGCCAGGTTTCCCTCCATCCTGACCAGATACAAAATGACCTCAGCTGTCGGTCGCCTCCCTTAAATACTACTACTTGATAAATTACATATTTGCCATGCGAAAAAAGGCAATAAAAATGAACTACAACCATTTATATGCCTCCACCATGACAAGAATGATAAGTAAGAAGGAGGAATCCTATTACATGGACATGTAACTCATAGTCTCCGCCCCTAAAGTCACAGGTAGGGAATGTGAGACACCGCTGTATGCAGCGGACGGCGTGGCACACAAACTCCACCAATGCTACCTCTCAGTTGCTAATCCACAAACTACCACAAAATCTCTGTTCTAAATTTATCTTTGACAGAATCTTGGCATTTTTTCAGAATGTCTAGTTTTTTTAATGCTTATGACTTTTTTATGATGAGAAAGTCCTCTGTCCCTCATTTTTTTATAGTCTGACTGAGTTCACGGCAATAAAAGACTGAATTTAAGTTTTATTTTCATCTCATGCGCTGTTATGCATGACCGCAATTTTTATTTGAAGCATTACGAGACCGGTTGCGTTCGCCCTCCGATTTTCCTCGGTGGATTTTTTTGTGATCCATTTCAGTACAATGAGCCGGGTTTTTATCGTACCGTTAGACGGATTTGACATGTTTTGTCATTTGGAAGTACATGTATAAGCGCATAAATTTCCAGTGGTCACCAAGGTTTTTAATTAAGTCGATTTATGCGTTCATCTTCTTGAATATCCCCCAATTCTGAAGCCATACGGTTAATTTAACATGAAGAATGTAAATTGATTCCATTACGAATATATATAGGTAATAATATTAGACGATGGGTAACATTTTATGCATATTTGATTCGCGGTTTTCGGTAAGTTTAACACGCTTTTTAATACACCCATAAAAATAATATGCTTTTTCATAATTTATTTTAAATCATGATAGTATTTATTTGTCTCGCAAAATTTAGAATGGACGGAATTCGAGTTAATCTTAAGTCGAAATTTTTCTGTTGCGCTCTGCTGGGATAGACTATTTCTGTTTCTTTCAGAATAAATTTACTCAATATTCGTTAACTAGCTACTATTTAAGTAGCTCAAGTAAATAGAGAATGTAGCAATAGGCGCACTTTTTAAACAATGGTATGAACATCAGACTCCTCGCATGCACGACTGAGTAAGAGAAGAGAGGTGAAGAGCACAGCGCTGGAGACAGCGCTGTGCTGCCTTGCGAGGCATGAGAGGACGTCATCTCAAGGAGCGGTTGGATCAAGCGATAAGTGCGAGGAGGAGTGTGTAGATGTTCGGTTATGATACGGAGAAAGAAATGCGCGGGAGAGTCACGGACTGAGTGAGGTGTGAAAAGCAAGCGAGGATATGATGGGAAGGCGTTGATTCAAGTAAAGGAAGAGGACTATTGAAAGAATACAGCTCATAAAAAAACCGTTCCCAACCAATGTTAACTACAAAAGCATCATAACAGTTAGATATGGGACCAGAATACACCCTAAAAAATAAGTATTAGAATTAATTTGGGAAAGCGAAAATGGAGGCATAAAACATGTCCGTCAAGTCACATCACAACGCTTAATTCTAAATAGCAAAACGAGCTTAAAAATAGCACTTTATGCAGAGGCACCTCCCTCGCGAATAATAGCTTGCAGCATTTAACTTGCTTAAATATTTTCTACTCCGTCTTTATTCTTCATCTGCATTGGAGGTTTTTGTCATGAATGATCTATTGATAGAAAACACGAAAGAAGGGTCTTACTTACTCTTAGGGAAACTTACTCGAAGGTCGCGTAGCAGGGAACTTAGATTTCAGCGCAAATGTATGGGGCCACTGTCCCACATAATTTCTTTCAGAACGTCAACATCAACAATATTAGCGCACGGAACGAAATCCCTCGCACAATTGAAGGGCTCACGAGCGACATATTCCATTTGTCCCAGGAAGGAAGAGAAAAACACCTCCGAAAAATAAAAACAAGCTGTTCCCACCAAAATACTGAAGAAACTTACAGAAGACATTTCCATTGGAAAAATATATTTTTTTCAAGTCGATAGAAAAGGTCCAGTACCTTACGACTGGAAATTAGCTCATACCATCCCCCTCTACATATGCGGCGATAGGGACGAGGGAAACCAGATCATCCCAAACAAAATTGAGTCTTCATGTTCATGATATCCTGAAACCGGGGGATGGAAATAAAATAGACTAGTGGATGTTGTATATTCAGATTGCAAGAAAGCCTTCGACAACTCGTAACGCCCCCTCGCCACACGCCCCAGTGGCGGCTGGCGTGGTATTGTGTAGACGGAGGAGAAGTAGAAAAACATTAATTCCGAACACAACTACAGTGGAAGGGGGAGAATTAGGCCCTCGAGATACTTAGAAGAATGCGCAGGAAGAATGAACCCGCGTCAGCAATGGGCTGAAAGCTGTGAGGGCTAAAGGCGTGAGGCGGAGTGATCAACACACATGCAAAAATATTTTTCGCAGTCCTCCTTTGATAAGCTTGTGCATCGTGTTGATCTTGACATTCTCCTTTATTATATGTTTATTTATTGAATGCAGAATTTGGAGAGGAATTGAACTGTTAAACATTTTCATTAATTCGAGTGCTAATTCTGACATGAAGTCATCCTCACCGACGGTCGTCATCCTCACATGACCGGACAATGATAGGAAGAGGATTCGAAAATCAGCATACGCATGTGAATGAAGATGAATCCTTAAAACACAAACAATTTGGAAAATAGTAATATAATGATAACAACCGCCCGATAGTAAATACGGCGATTTGCTTAAAAAGTGCATGTTAATGTATGCCGGAATGTGGACATAACAAAAAAATCCAGAGCCCGTTCGCTGTGTGACGGCAATGAGCATACACATCAGTGAACCTGCTGCCAAATACTGTGATAGGTAAAGGATTTTTCACACTCTTTACCAATTATCCTTGATATGGAAGCACAGCATATGCATGACTGCCATCCTCGCAACGTAAAGAACGCAAAATCAAGTTACATCTCTTCACCCACGCCATGCAGATCGCTCGAAAAATCCCCAGATCCACACTACCATTTTCAATATCAGTTATCATATGCTGTTTTAAAAAAAGATAAGGGAACAGATGGTCATTGTTTATAAAATTCATAACCAAATTTAGGTTAAAATTTGGATTTTTATAGCTATTAAAATTAGGGAATTAAATAATATGTTAATACTAGACAGGAGTATATTTCCTGGAAATACCCCGATGATACCTAAAGATAATATTAATAATTCCCATATTACTAAACGCTAGCCTAATAACATAATGACTGCAACCCCTATTAATATATCTCCAAATATTAGTGTGAGCAAGTAAATATAATAATATGTTTGTCGATTTCAGAAATTTCCAAGAAATGAAACTGGCTCCCCTTTTACTGGGAGATTCCGTCTATGAATTAATCACGCCATGATCTCCGGGCGAACGGCAAAATAAGGAGAGAATCTAGAGAGACAAATAATGGAATCGTGATGCAACACGGGAGAGATAACTCGCATCTAATATTCATGTTGGAGGGGAACTAACGAATTCAACAAGCTTCCAATACCCCATTTAGTGCGTGTACACCAAACGACGTGATAAATCTAATCGGTAGTTACGTCGGAAGCAACCTGCCATTACAACACGAATCTCCCTCGCATTGGCCTCATCTCTGACCTGTAATCAAGCGAAACTCGCAGCTTCGGGATATCTTGAAAAAAACTCAGGCTAAAACATGAAAGGTAGAAAGAGGTTCGTTTGAGGAGTGTTTAGTGCCACTTCATATTTTCCTATCCCTTTTTCTAAGGTATGCTGAGAGAAATAAAATATGAGATCGGCCTGCATAAAGTGAGCAAATGAAATCAGAGAGAAACATACACGAACCGTATCAAATTGCAAATAAATAGCTATGCAAATAACACGAATCATATTAAGTATTGGAAATTGCAAATTGGTGGCGAGCATTCTTCAAGATTAGAGGTTATATGGCACAGCGCCTATCTGCAAAACGTGTACACATGGCAGTGAAGAAACGCAGTCATGATTGGAGTTGAGGTCGAGCAAGGCACCAACGAGATAACGCTGAAAGCAGCCACTTCGACCACGACTGCTACATTCTCCACGATGGATGACTTCTAATTTACGCGACTACATGCGAGGGTTACCGGCACATTCCTCTCCCGAGAATGGCAGCGGTACGACTGCTTTGCTCGTCATTTTACCCCTTAAACAATATTAAAGGAACATTTTCATTGACGAGTGACGAGAAATAGGATGTGTAAATTATGGAAAATGCTCGAATAGAATCATATAACGTTTCGAAGGGTTTAAGGACCAATGGTATCTTTCATATTTTGATAAGTTTGATGAAACAACATTTCAATTTCTACAAGTAATAATAAATATGAGAATTATTGGTGGAAACTGCAGTGTATTTATTGTATAAATATTTCTACGACCAAATGATTTTAAGAGAATGATAAAGATAAAACATACAACTGTTCAAAAAAAGCTAAATGCAGTGATAGCTGTACATTAATGTAATTATACATCAATGACAGATTTGATATGCCTTCTGGCTGCAATCCATTTCGCTTGGCACAACCCACGGGAGTTTGTGACTGGATAACCGTAACATTAGTCCGCATTTTTTCCACAATGTACAGATTGGAGCGCATACAAAACGGAATTAAATAGAGGTTACATCATACTATACATGCAAGCGACAAATGTGATAAATATGCAATTAATAGATTAAAATGAGGAGTGAACAAAAAATATATACGTTATGTGGGAAAGCAATAGAAGGCAAACTTAAAAATCACTTAAGCGGTGAATGGGAATATAAAAGATGCAAAAAGTGAGATCAAAGGAGACAGCGGGGGATGACGGCCGGGGAATGACAGGGATAAGCGAGGAAGGACGGAATGAAGGTGATGCCAACGAGAAGAAAGGCGTTGGAAAGGTGGGGAGAGGAGGGAGGGAGGGGGGGTATGTATGGAAATAACGTTCTTGCGGCGCTGAGACGGCGAAGGATTCGAAAGAGGAAATTCTGCATCTACTGAAAAAAGGCATCCGGTGTTTTACTTATTTTGTTGCAAATGAACCGCCGTCAGAAGGTATTATTCCTCATCGCGCGCGTCGAAACGAGTTCCAGTGTTGAGCAGAAGATCATGGAAAAAGAAAAAGGCCGAGAAATTAGAAGGGCGTCAAATATAGCATTATAGGAGCGCTCAGCAGAGTTCCCGATGACGCTCTTCTGTTCAATAGGACATCGATCAATACTCTCGCGATCCTTGCTCCCTTAAACTCGTATCAATCCCCGCTGAGTCGACAGATCGTGTTAATCACAACAATATACGTATCCAATCCGTGGGCCCCGTCGAAAACAGTGATTTTCCGAATTTTCAACATGCAGAACCCTCCAGCAACAAACAACAGCCAAGCATCATGATCCGTCTTGGAAGACCTTAGAACAAACGCGTATCATAATACGTGTATTTGTGCACACATTTAAGAATCAAAAACTTTTTTACGATGAAGTTTCTATCAAAAGATAATTTCCGTAATCGAGAGAAAATAATCTACGTCTATATACGTAGTGTTTTCTTCAGTGGGATGGCAGTGACTGGGTGAGCATCACAAAGAATCAAAGAAGTCATGGTTGAGTTAGTCGTTCATCTCATAAAAGAGTACCGCCCACTCAGGTAAGAATATTATGCAGACAGGAGGATTTATGAACGTCTTATTTCTGAGCTCTAGTTTTAAAATGTCTGCCTGAAGAAATACTACAGCGAAAATCACCCGTTTAAACTCTGAAAACTTTAAGCAATGGTGATTTTTGAAGACAAGAACACAATAAAATTGATAACCTCTCGCTACATTTAGCGAAAGCGTTGAGCATCATGCTATTATAATTATTACTTTCCTTATGTAGTCGTGGTAAAGTGAAAGGCATCGTACTAAGCATATTTTATTTTGTGGACAAGTACCAATCGTGAGTACCACAAGTTTCTCACCCACAGAGTTTAATTTGGAAGGAAGAACGTTAGCGAGGAGCCTACACTCGAAGGGCGAATATATATGCCTAATCACCCCAACATTTGGGCTGAGTTGTACATTTTAATGTATAGCTCAGGCCAAATATTACTTTAACACTCTAATCTTATGAGATATAGGAAAGTTTAAAAGTATTTTTGCAAATTTTACAAATACTTTTATTTACTCATACTTTCCTGATATTGAAATAAATACGAAAAAGCGAAAAGCATCTGGGAACACAGGTAGAAGCAGTATTGTCCCATTGTGTTAACTGGATAAGAGAATCCCTATCGAATCGAAAACAAAAGGTAGCAGTAGATGTTATAAGACCCCTTTCTACACCAACGATATACGTTACTTCCAGTGCTAATAGTATCAGCAGGTTTTTGCGGACCATAAAGTCGCTAGTCGATCACTCTCCCAAGTTAAAAATATATTTCGGATTTCTTCAAGGCAGAGGGGACTTTAATTAACACTTTAAAAATGTACAATAATTAAATTTTATGGAAAAAGACATCGGAAAATTAACGCCATGCACAAACCTACTAGGTCGAATTACAATATTTGGAATTAGTAAATTACTTCTGGGAGTCTCCCAAATCATAACGGGAGTAGGCGAGATTAAGGCCATTAGAAGGGTGCGAGGCACTCGAATTAACTGACGACGCCTAAGAAATCCTTAAAGTCCCTCATAATATACACTTAGGTAGAGTGGACCATTAGGAAACGATAAGGGAGGAAATTAGGCTGCAGCACTAATAAATTCAAGGATTTCTCCTTTCCTCGTACGACTCACAATCACAACAAAAATCGACCTAAACAACGGAAAAACTACGGCCGAGGAACCTAGATGCGAACCACTAATCTCGAACACTTATCCATTTAGTTACTGAAACCTGGTGATTTATGCCCCCTGCCACACGGCATCCGAGTGGCTGGCAGGGTATAGCGTAGGTGCAGACTGTTCAACCTTGACTACGTGCATCGCGCGACAACAGTGGAATATAATTACAGTAGAGAAGAAAAGGTCTGAAACAATTGGTTGCCATTCAGTGATGAGAACCACGTGAGATAAAACCCCTATTGAGCACATATCCGTGAAAGGGTCGCGAGGGGTGAAATCTGTGGAAGAGGAACGAAATAAAACGGATAAACAAATTGACTCGGGCGGCAAGTATAGAGTGAAAATGTGCCAAAGCAAAA
This sequence comes from Hetaerina titia, assembly GCA_037158775.1. Taxonomy (NCBI): domain Eukaryota; kingdom Metazoa; phylum Arthropoda; class Insecta; order Odonata; family Calopterygidae; genus Hetaerina; species Hetaerina titia. The sequence goes on from CM073768.1 coordinate 131,965,526, forward strand.
TTCTAAGGTTGAAGCAATACAAGGAGCTGAAATTTCCTGAGGTTCCTGACGAGCGTGGAAATGCCCTCCCCTCTGGAGCTGGAGGGCAATCCTATGTTGGACGGAATCCTAAAGGAATTGGTCGTTCCCTCGAGGAATTGCTCCGCCTATCTCCGAAGCAGGACAGTTTAGCTGCGGTTCCAATCGCGGATCGTTTCCGCGAACGTCTCCCTTTTCTCCGCTTCACTTGAAAGCAGTAGCCATTGGAACCGAGGCGCGACTGGTGTTTTTCCAATGAAATATAAACGCATTACACCCAGATGGGGAAACTCTTCATTACCAAGTTCACGGTGTGAGAGCATGCAAGACTCGAGCTGCACTGTCGAAGATAAATTTCGTCGACGCAAATGATTCTCTTAAATTAGTACCAAGAAGAAGAAACAAGCAGCAGCATTTAAAACTTAAAAAAATGCAAAGAAAATAAAATGTATGAGCTATAATGTAATTATATACAGCCATGATCATTTTATATTTCAATATGAGATTTCTCAATAAAATTTCCAATATAAATTACAGATTTAGGTGTAATGTGGTGGAACTGTTCTATAATAACAGAGACGAAAACTATTACAATTTTCCACTTCATAAAGATTTATTTCCGACTAGTTTCGATTTCAGAAATAACTTTTTATTAAGGGAAAAATTAAAACAGTTTTCGCCTCTGTTATTACAATTTCTCGCCATTTTTCAGGTCTTCACTGCTTGCGTTGAAATCATTGGCAACAGTTTCGCTGGTGTTCCAATCAGCGCAACTGTTGTCAACAATGTCAATGCACGCAGTGAAGACCTGGAAAGCGTAAAGTAATTCTACTGACAAACGCAGCGGATTATTAAGAAGAAATGGTAATTATATTTTACAATTATATGAAAAATAATACAATCGTAATTAATACAAGGCACATTCGTTCCTAAGTGGCCAAACTGGTGCCGGAGTGTGAAATAAAAACCAATCAGTGGATTATTGAGAAAATTATCAAATATATCGATGACATTGAAAAAAAAGAGAAAACTTTTCGGTTTTCTGATGGTAAAGGGTTTCATGTCGTTTAGAGAAACGGTTCCCTCTCTCCCAGAGACACTCCCGAGTGAGCGGCACTAATGCATTGTAAAAACGGCACACGGCGATAAAAACTAAAATATTAAAAACCTGAATAGAAGCTTGGGCAATGTCCTACCGATGTGGCGTCGACTACGACAAATTGTCCGCTAGTTAATGGCGTGGGCGGCGCCGGAGAGGAAGGGGGGAAGGGGAGGGAGAGGAGGAGAAATGGGGTTGCCCGTGCATGCTTGCGTGCGTGGCCATGCACCCACCAGGGGCGGAGGGGAGGGCGGGTACCGCACGAGGAGGACAAAAAGGGGCGAAGAAGGCGGAGGAGGCGACCGCGTGCCTCGGCTGCTGCGTGGGTGCACTATTTCGCGGGAACCTCATCGAAAGGGGAGCGGGGGAGGAGAGGGCGGTTCGTGGGGCGGGAGGGACGGAGGCAGCCGCCGCCGCCGCCGAGAGGGTCGGCTGGAGGAGTGCGGGGGGCAGCAGGGTAGGGGAAGGGAGGCGATTGCGAGGCAGAGATACGCCGGGGATACGAATGACCTTCACCAAGGCCACGGAGGTCAAACAACCTATGCCATAAGGAGAAAAGGGTTATCTAGCGAGTGGAGCGCAGCTGTTGACGTGCAAGGGGAAAGTGGCGACGGGAGGGACCGTGGATGGAGAGGGAAGATGCTGGTTGGTAAGGGCGTCTTTTCATGGGTTGAGCGCATCAACAAGAACCTGGAGAGATTCCAGGAAAAAATTGGGTGGGATTTATTAAATGCATAGCTAGGAAATATAGTGTGTCTAAAAGAAAGGCTGCAGTTTTCTCCTGGAATGCCAAAGTTTTGCACTTTAAGATAAATATTAATGGTTCAACAAGTCAAAAAAGTATTCTCTAAATACATACGTACTCTAAGTATGTACTTATACACACACTGGCTCTATATAAATATGTGTGCACTTATGTAAAAAAATATTTTTATATATGTGTGTATGTATCAATGTATAATACGTATATAATTTACGCACATATACATACAGGTCCGAGGGTTTGTAACCTGGATATTTTTTCCGTGGAAATTCACTTCTCTTTCGTGTTCGTCCATTTATTTCATAAACTGCTTTTCTTTACTTCTATCCCAAATGTGTGTGAACGTATGTATATACATGCATACACATATATTAAAGAGTTGGTAACCAAAAAATAAGGCTATTATCCTAAAGATGATAAGAGCGTCTTTGACATGCAACTGAAATCCAAAGGGAAAACCTAAAGCCCACACCGTAGTGCGCTGATGTAAGATGATTGCGCAGGAGATGTTAGGGATGATCATGAGAACATAATGTGGAGGTGACGGGAGAACCCTGCGCTTTCCATGAGCATGAATCAAAATAAACTTTCTGGTCGGAGCACTCGAAGGAGACTAAAGGCAGGAAGACGATTTTTATCACGAGAGGATGACTTGTTTACCACCCAAGGGCTGGAGTCGGGCCGGAGAATCTTCATCCTCCGGCTGAATATATTCTCCACCCGGGCGTAAATTACACCGAGCGTCAAGGCTTATGAAAAGGGTTATTTCTTGAGATTAAAAGGATGCGTCGAAGTTCATACACTAACTGATTTCAATACTAGATTCCAAGCGCCAGACCTGTGAAAATAAAATGTATTCGATAAGGAGCTAACAAGAATTTACACTTAACGTACCACTACACGTTTAGGGTCCTTCTAGCTCTTAAATATGAAGATACGAGTATTGTAGATAATGGCAATGAAATTCAGGTTGATTTTGAATTATTTGTTTTTAATAAACTTTTCACTTTCAATCACCTTTGGATTTTGTACGATCTAATTATCAATTAGGATTTAATAATAGTTTGCTCAATGGCCGTTTCAATTGGATGAATATTTTCCGCTATTGGCTCAAATAGTAGAACAACTGAAGTGTTCACCAATTGAAATGCTCTCAACATTACGTTTTAAATATAATTTCAAGTTATCGCAGGGTAATTTAAGATATATATAATATATATATATATATATATATATATATATATCTTATACAAATAAAACTTATCTCAATGAACCTTAACATATATCTTATAACAAAATATAATTTTACATGTTCTCTATTTATAATTTTTGTTCTCTATTGTGTCGTCCAAATGTTATATTGCTCTCGTGAGCGCTTCTTCGCCATCGGTATATAAAAATATATATCGATGGCGTACATTGTACATAATATATATACATATATATATATATATATATATATATATATATAAATTCACTGATAGTCACAACAAACACAGAAACCAAAACACACAAAAGAGGGACTCACTGGTTCTCGAATTTTCGGTGGTCCAGCCACCTTTCTCAAGAGGAATTAGGAACAGGACTGAGTTCTGTTCCTAATTCCTCTTGAGAAAGGTGGCTGGACCACCGAAAATACGAGAACCAGTGAGTCCCTCTTTTGTGTGTTTTGGTTTCTGTGTTTGTTGTGACTATCAGTGAATTTACATTACACGTTTGTGGGTTTTCCAAAAAAGTGTATATATATATATATATATATATATATATATATATATGCGGGTCGCGGTGGTCTAATGGGTAGAGCGTTGGACTACTGACCGAAGGGCCCCGGGTTCGATTCCCAGGCAAGGCACTTGCACCTGCAGCTCCACCCAAGCTAGTTGATTTTTCGGGTACCAGATCTTCCTGGGAAACCATAACGGCACAGGGAAAGGGACTGGCCCCCCTACCCTGATGTGTGAATATTCACACGCCGTCGGGCTTGGTACATGGGTGAGCTATATATATATATATATATATATATATATATATATATATATATATATATATATATATATATATATATATATATATATATATATATATGCCATGCGGTTTATATATATTAATTATATATATTAATATAATTAATATATATATTAAACCGCATATACATTTGCATGTAAGTAAGGAAATATATTAACGACAAAATAATCTTTTAAACACATCATAACCGATGCATTACGTCATTTTCTACAAAACTTGGCCCATTTAGAAAAATAATATAAGTTATTGAGGCCATTTAACACCTGAAAACTCTAAGGCATGTACGTAGCATAAATAGATTTGCTGGACTATAGTTACTACTCAAATTATTCGAATGCGTGACGAAACTATTTGAATGAATGTCTTTGCCCGGGATTAATAAACATTGATCTCTGTTCTAACCTGTGGGCCCTTTAGCTGCAATGATGAAATAAGGAATGTTTCGTCGACGCCAAAAAAAAGCAGCTCATGAAAAATGTGACGCGAAAATGGAACGAGGACCAGAAACGAGCCTGAGAAAGCATAATTTGAGAGACATGGTAGACGATTTTTCCTTTTTTGGATAAGTTGAGTGCTTGAAGGTATTCCGATATTGCAAGTAATTTTAACGAAAATGCCTGGTTACACAGGCTTGGCATTTGGCCAGGGGGTTAGCTGAACCCAATTCGCGAGATTTCCTGGGCATCCAAGCTTATGGAAAACGGCAACCGGTATTTCAGAGGCCCTTCGGTCTCTGAAATACCGCTTACCCCGTTACAAACAACAGAATCTCAATTTTAGGATTTTATGTGATGAAAGGTTTGTGAACCTTGAATTAGAATATTATTAAATACGAATGCCTAGTTTAGTACCATTGGGAATAATCAAGCAAAAATAGGCAATGGAACATATACGAGAATAACCATAAGCATGGTATTGACCGATAAATTATATATCTATTGAAGGTACTGCTGTTAATACTGAGCGACGAATGCATTTAATATGTTGTCTGTTTCATCTCAGAGCATTATGTCTGTAGGTTGGCAGGAACTACATTTTAATATTCTTCTCCATTGCATGCATGGATAAAGAGAAATGCTATTTAAGAGTAAAAAGCAAACAGGCCGCTTGTCCAAAGGTAAACGTACACCCTCCTCTTTCAAAACAAACCTTCGGGTTGTTAATGGAGGTTTTAGAGGTACAGTAAATTTTTCAATGAAATTTAAGAGACAAGAGCAATAAGAAAGAAAGCAATTTCCTTTTAAGAAAAATAAAACTAAGAAGGGACACCGCTCTAAATCTATTTTAGGCTGTCGACGGAAATCCACGGTAGTCTATCGCAGTTTGTATGGACAACATGCATTTCCATGGAAATTACAACAGCTGTAAATATTTCCATGAGACATCTATGATAGATGTCGATATGACGAGAGAGGAAAAGAAAAACTACAATTGGAATTTACGAAACTTGAAAGGGTATTTGAACAAAGGTCATGCAGTGATTACGAGGCTAAATCTCAATTATTGATTACTTTTGGTGTATTTGTACTGCTACCGTAGAGTAAGTATTTTTGTCATCGCATAAGATCACCCTGCTTGCTGAAATATTGGAATATACCAAAACTTCATGTTAGCATGGTTCGTGTGAATATGTACACGTTTTATTTACAGCTTGTGTTCTAATAGCGATATTGATGGAAGGGAAGGGTTGCACGGATTCTCTACGCACCACACGCATCGTATGATGCGTGTGGGAAGGAAGCCGCTGCCTCCAGCATTCGCCAAGTGCTCGGAACCAGCCGTCATAACATATCACATTAAACGCCTGAATATATTTCATACCCACGTGATTACGGAGTCAAATTCAAGCAGTGTAGGCGTAACATTTTACCGTTATGATGAGGGCGTTAGCTTAAAGGATATGAGTAAATCTTTTATCTGAATGTCGGAGTCGACGCAAGTAAAACATACCACAGATCGATAGTAACGTGTTAAAAAGTAAAATGCAAATGAGTATCACAATTGCAGGATTTTTACTCGCGTCACCACATGAGTTTCCGAGAGCCATGCATTTCATTTGGCCAAAAAAACGAAGTTTCTGTCAGGATTCGATTAATTAGACCCACTAAAATAACCTTGCTGCAATTCAGCGCTAGCACTTGTTGGTGCTGTTGTTTTGTTACCCAACGAATTCTAACTAGACAATATAGAATGTGGACCATAAGCCAAGCACAATTGAAATTTGTCCCTATTGAAGCAACATTGAGATTAAAATTTCTCCAATTCTTCTAAATGGTAGGATAGCAAAAAAATGCAGCGACACTGAATCAGTAGTACTCTTTAAGCCAATATACTTCGAGTGGAGTCCGAATGACGTTTATTGGCCGAGGAAAGGTCGCTCAGATTACATTAGCGCTGAACAACTGAGTCAAGTCATAAAATGCCCGCTGTAGGCCGTAGCTCGTCGATTCGGCCGTAAGCGCATAAGCAGTCGTATGTATTATGGACAGCCACACGACAGTGGGTTCCCCATGGTGGTCAACGACATGACTGCAAATACAGTGCTACCACGAAATATCAAAGAATAAATCACGAAGAAAAACTAAATATATCACTCCACGAGGTGTAGGTGTAGTGGTGTAGGAAATGAAAAACACTGATCGAATCTCATTCCGAAACGGTTTCTTGGCATCACATTGTGTTTTTCAGTCGTTTTGGGTTTAGAAATATCTGCCACACTCTGTATTAAAATATATCAACTCGATAGAAATAAGTTGGAAAGGGTTTTGAATTTACGAGTAAAAGTATGGTTTCAATGAAATCGAACAACAATTTTTCGCGCAACCAAAAATCAGAATTCAATAGCCTACTAATGTTTTAGGTGCATGATTATTCGAAACTATATTCTTCTAATATCTATTTCATATGTATAATAAATTCTTAAAACTAATGTGGCCGACGGGTATATGTAGACTTTTCCTTTGATGAAAAAAGAAATACGGGTAATATTCTATCCTTATCGAAATTCAAGGTGATAACGGAAAGAAACAATACATTTTTTGGTGCATTCGAGTGCAATTATAACTTTTAAAAATGCAATGATACAAAATATAAGTAAGTATTCGAATGGATGGTGACCTAACACTCCCTGATACGCTCACTCATGGCTACTCATGGTTTGTCATGATACGTATGACGAAATGGCGAAGATATGATAAATATCTTTCATGAGGAAAGACTAAATAAAATTCACTCACATTCACCCACCCACACTTCCGATCAACCCATTTCATCAGGTTTTCAACGATGAGGCACAGAGAATTCTTTAAACTATCGCCCAGCAGCTGATCCACCTCGCGCCACCACTCCGTCGACGGAGACATTACGATGAAGTCATCCCCGCACTCATTTGCCGTCTCTCACGCCATCGCCCCGGTTACGTTGACATGTTTTCTTATCGTTCTTCAACAAAGGCGGGCGCGAGCGTTCTCCTGCCCCTCCGCTTCCCCACCCAGCCCCACCCGCCCCCGCGGCTATCGAGCAGCGCCGCCGGGGCCGGGGGAGTGGGGGCGGGTGAATCGGTGGAATGGAACTCGACGGTGGGAATGCAAATGAACTGCGAGGGATATTTCCTCTGCGGCATGTTGGGAGGGATGGGAAGGCGCTGTGGGGGGGCGCGGTCGCATCCCCCCAATCCCCGTGGGCCGCCTCCTCCCCGGCACATACGGAAACGCACGGCGTGGGTCGTCGTGGTGGACAGGGTGGGAATGTGCGGGAGGGGGAAGAGGATCGAACGGGGGGGATGGAGGGGGATTCATTGTCGGGGCACGCGATATTACCCCCCTGAGCAGGAAGGAATGGCGAGGGGGGGAGGGTTGAAGAGGAGGTGAAAGTGATTCGCCGCGGCCCCCCCTCGCCCCAGAGAGGCCGCGAATGGGCGGGAGCGAGAGGCGTAATTGCCGGACAGTTTCCCATCCTTGGAATTCGCGTTCCCGGCTCTGACTCACCCCCTCACTCATTGGGCTGCCGAAAAACTCACCCCATTCATCTCGCCTCGAGTGCAGAGGCGCCCGAGATTCCCTGATGCGAAATTGACCATTACGTGACTAACATGAATTTTTCTCGTCTGGGAGACTCGCGCCATAATCATACGCATATGATCGTGTCCTTAACCGATATAATATATCTGACGACACATTTTTAAGGCATTAATTTTTTGCAATTACTTTCGAAATCAATTTATTTAATGCAATTTCTTCAAGATAATTTGTGCTGAGCGTGTAAGGCATTATAGTGTTCCATCGTATTAACATTTCGCACATTAATAAGACCATTCATCTAACTGCTGAATCTGAAAAATGTCGAATTATCATGTAAGATATTTCAGCTGAGAAAATGTTTTAGTTTCATGGATTCAACATTTGTGCGGTCATCTTCTCTTGATCATGCATTTCATCTTTCTAATTGAAAAGAAAACACTACCAATTTCCAAGACCGGCGGGAAGGATTTGAACGAATGGTTGGGAATAGATCGCACATACCCACTGTCCGAAACTGGAAACCATACATTTGTATCATGTACATGTACAGGTATATCAACAATACTATCAATATTCGCAATATAGACATTACGTTTATGAGTAGATATTTTTCCAAAAGCATTTTATGAGTGGTGGACCTGAAAGTTTGAAAAAATATTTATTTATCAGAGATAGGTCATTCATTTAAATCGAGAGATAAATTTACATCAACTACCGCTCATTGAAACACCACTCATTATTCAGATAAAACAAGCCGTGACGAAAAACCATGGATAAGAAGGGGATGAGAAATTAACAACTGCAAAATGAAAGCTTACGAGCGTAACGAACGGTGATAAGCTCAAGCAAATGGAAAATAATTTTCAAAGCAATCTAGGGACGCTTGAGTAAGTGGAAGACTTTTTCCACTCAGAGAGCAGTATCGCAAGCGAAGGAAGACGATGGGGAGGGAATGTGGTAGAAGAAGATGGCGCAAGGGAAGACGGCCAAACATCAGGAGCAACAATAGCAAGAGATTGGATGTCAGGACAACCGTCCGCAACAACATTAGTATGGCGGCTATTTTCTAAGGTTTTTTGAAGTGGCAGCAAGCAGGAGAAGAGGAAAGATACGCGATGGAAATGCGGTGCGACAAAAGAATAATTAGAATAAAACGGGCAGACAGAGTGAGCGATAAAGAGCTCTTTTGAAGATTGGGCGTAGAGGGAATTGCATGAAAGACACTGACAAGGGAAGGAAAACTAATTGGACACAGCCTGAGGCGCAATAGTTTACTGAAGACCTTAATGGAAGCCACCATGGATGGGAAGAACTAGAAAGGAAGACTAAGGACGAATCAAAGTGAAGAAAGCAGTGGAGGACGTCAGAGCAGGAAAGGTATGAAGAGATTGACAAGGAGCAGGAAAGCTTGGAGGTCTTCTACAAACTAATCACTGATAGATAAATTCTGATGATGAATAAACATTTCTGTGCCGTGAATAAGTAATTGCAATCCATATATATATTATAAGTCATATTTAAATAGTGTCCCACTTGTGGATTGACTTAAACGTTAGAGGTACGAATGTGAAATATTACGTGCATTGCATACAAGCATATTTGAACGATTCCTGGCCTATATATGCACTCCAATTGAAATTTCACCGATGATTTATCTTCCAATTAATCGTAAAAGGAACGCCAATTCAAATATGCTTCAGAATAACCAATCTCCTATGAAATCATCTGACATGGAGACGCCGTACTAAATTTGCATGGGAAAGAGTAAGGCTTGTAAAAAGAATGAAGCATGTTCATGTTGGCGCAAATCCTCTGCTTCGTCTTCTTCACTTAATCCAGCAATTAAATCTCAAAAATTCCACCCCTTCTCATTGCTCCCGCTATCCATCACAGCTTTTTGTTTCCTCCCTCCCAGCCACAGAAGCTTTCTCATTCATTTTTTAATTTAAGGCCACCTTGGCATGCTACTTGCTCTTTTCCCTGCACTGCACATCCCGTTGGATTCTCCAGACATGCATCTATCTCATCAACGGGGAGACGGGTGCAGTGGCAACAGTCAGAAATGCGAGCAAAGAGAGTTAACAGGTCGGATTTAAGATGGTCTAAGATTTTCGTCGACGTCACATTGCACTGCGCAGTGGCTTCAGCGCTGGAATTAATCTCACGTCACACTCATCCTGGAGTTTTCACTTATTCTGCAAAAACGGATTTTACACCAGTACCAACGACATAATTCATTACCCGTGAGCACCAAGTTGTAATGAATGTGACTGGTCTCGCGGTAAATAAATACGCAGCATCAACAACCCCTACACTTGAGTGAAATGCACACCGCTCGTTCATATTGCATTGTGTATCAGAAATTTAAAAAAAATGCATAGTTATATATGGCCTGCATACCTACAGATAGAACTGTCAGTTTTGGAAAAGATAAACTATAAATCAAATTATTTTAACTTCTTCGTTGTAGATTAATAGCGCAAATGACATCCACAGTCACACGGCAATAAAATCCTTAGAGAGAAAAATGATTCTTCTACAGGCAGCAATCTATCAAAGAGGGTAATCTTAAAAACAAGACTGAGGTCCTACCTAAGCTATCGATTTTAGACGCATCGCACAAAAACTATGTATTATTGACAATAAATATTACCCCAGAAAGTACCCTTCATTTCTTTGGTAGAGCAAACGTGGCTGAAGATTTTTTGTCATGGACTTCAGTTAAATGATTTCACAAAAAATGTAATATCAGAATGATTACACCTTGGTATAATATCTATAACCATTCATTGGGACATTAAATGTTCTGATGGCTTATTAATTAGTCATTAGAAGTCTGCCAACCAGAAACAGGCATCTCAAAAGACGGTTTAGGATCAAGTGATTTCATATTCACTGAAACATTATATGTGTGCTGATGACAGTGATCAACAGAAAAGAAACATCGGATTTAAATACTTTTAGGCTTCTGCATAAGTGAGAGTCCACAAATATTTGCTACTGTTTCATCAAAAGTACTTACTAAAATGAACGGAATAGTCTGTCAATTGGCTTCATTTCCACATATTTCATTTGGAAATATCAAAAGGAAAAATACCGCCTAAATCAATTTTAATGCTAAAAACATTAAATTTTTTTGTAAAAATTAATGCCTAAAATATGTAATTACCATGAAGGGCAAATAATAACTGCCGGCATCAGTCTCATGCGTGTAACTGGCTTGTGCGTGCACTTAGTTCCACGAGACACGAGCAAGACGTAAACAAGATTCCATGTAATGTTCTAATTTCATGTTGGTCGCGATCGCACAGCTATGAGAAAATGGCAGTCGTGGAAGATGTCGGCCGACGGAAAACCAATTACCTCGAGGGGGATTCTCTCGCATGACGGACGGCTGGCGGTTACGATTTCTGGTTTTCTATGGCGAATCCATTTTCATCCACTCCGTCTCCTGACTCGCACACCTCTACGCGATGGGCAACAAACGTGCTCCCGCCAAACGGAATGGCAAGCACGCGATTACCTGTCGCCTCCCCGCGAGAGCGGACGCCGCCCGCCGCGGGGGGGGGGGACGGTGAGGGGAAGGGGAGATCGGACAAGAACCACTCCGCTCGTTCCCAGTCTCAGCCCTAGAGATAAGTCCCTTTAATCTTACGACTCCGGAGACGGCATCTCTCGCTCATCCTGCGATGAAGTTTGCTCGGGCCTTCCAAAGGGTCAAGAGTTATCCCCTGATGACGTTTCGACGTACAACACCGAAGCGTCGGCAATGGGAAAGGTGATCTGGTGGGTACCTCAGGGTCAGTCATCCTCAATCCGTGCTCTGATTCGCTCAACAATTACTTCACTCCGAGAGGACAAGAGCGAGAAGCACTCGTAGAGTCGACGAAGAAATATTTCACTCAAGGTCAAGATTTCTATACGGTTGCACCTTACCACAACCACACCGCCTTCATCTTTAATTTCAGCAAAACTGAATTTCACGAATATTACGCCGGATTTGGTTAAAATCGAAAAGGAAAATGCAATAGAAATTAAACACGGACTATAAAATAAATTGAACACAAAGTGTGCTCCAGTACAGAATATTCCTTCTTCATTTCTAGTATTGTTGAAGAAACCTCTCGTTGAAGAATGCAACAACTCATATGCACATGTATGGTTTCGAAAAAGGACCACCATGTAGAAGTTATTTTAACAGTACAATCCAGTAAAAAGAGACGTTTCAGGCGTGAAATGGTGGAATATCATGATTAATTAAAATTGGCAATTTTCCACAAAAATAAAATTTTGATTAATACGACCAGTTTCAATGTAACTACATCATCTTCTGGTAACAGTCATTTCTCGTAGTCTACTATATACGCTAATATAGTATACTAATCAACGCCAATGTGGACCAACACCTCGTTCAAGAATTATGTTCACTTCTCAAAATTTGCGTAGACCAAATTATTTTTTGTTCTGCGGCAACTACTATAGAGAAAAGGACGGGCTGGCGATGGGGTCACCTCTTTCCCCACTCCTCGCCGAAATTTTCATGGACAGTTTGGAGGACAAGGTCCTAAGTGAAAACAAATTCAACAACAACATTTTATATTGGTATAGATATCTTATGCTGTTGGACAGGCAGTGATAGACAGCTAGACATTTTCTTAAAATTCATCAACTCCTTTCATCCATCTATAATTTTTACCATGGAATCGGGAGTGGGCAATAAAATCAATTTCCTGGATCTAACTATCGAAATTATAGAAAACGCACATACTTTTGCAATATACAAAAAACTCACACCGATCAAGTGATACCATCAGACTCCAGCCACCCCATCACCCACAAACTAGCCAGCTTTAATCCCATGATCCATAGACTAATCAGTATCCCCTAGACCAAATTCAACTTTGAACGAGATATCAAAACCATAAAACACATAGCTTTTAAAAACGGTTACCAGGTCAACTTAACAGACAATTTATTAAAGAAAAAACTTAAAAAACAGGCCCTGAAGTTAAACGTTTCCCTCGCAGTCACCACTGCTTCAGAGTGTAAGTGGTGCAAACTCCCATTCCATAACTCCATGTCATATAAAATCGCCAACAGGTTTCCCAAAGATCAATTCCGCATTTCATTTTATACCCCCAATAATCTGTTCAAAGCCTTATGCTCAAATAAAGACCCCATATATTGCAATAACCAAAGTGGTGTATACGAAATTCAGGCGAGTGTGGAGCTACGTACATTGGCCAGACAGGCAGGAGTTTTTCGACTCGCATCAGTGAACATAGGAAAGCTTTCATCACAGGTCTTACCAATTCTATTTTTGCCAAGTATCTTCTTGATTTCAACCATTTTTGTAATTTCAATTTTAAAGTGCTTCACAACCTGCCCAAAGGAAAGAAATTAGACGCCATGGAACAGCTGAAAATCATACATCGGAAGGACTTGGATCTCATCAACGAAGTCCAATTTTCATCTTCACCCTCCCCCCTCCTCTCCATCACCTTCCCTCGACGCACGTGTGACCAGTGATCCCCTGTCCTTAACTCTTGGACTTTCCCCCCCCCATCCCCCTGTGCACCCTCTGACTATGTTATCCCGAAGAAGGCGGGAAGCTTTGTGTCCCCACTCCTTTCTTCCCCCTTCCTTCCTCCCACCCCAACCTCCCCACTCTCTCGCCGACATTTACAAGTGAATTCCCTACTTCACCCATTCCTAATCCCTCGCTAGGGCTCTCCTTTCCACCGCCTGCCCCCCCTTGGAACCATATGGACAGTGATCCCAATCTTTACCCCTTTTCGCACACTTCTTTGTGCATGGATATCTGCGCGGTCGGGGAAAAACCCCGGTCCCCTTTCTCCATGGCCCTAGGAGCTTGGCGCCGCACAGAGAGTCCACCCTCAACGAGACAACCCTTCCAGCCAGCTACGAGGTTTTTCCGGACTGTGTTAATTTTTCACCCCTTCTCCTCACCCGCACCCTTTCTCCCCTCTCATTGTCACCCACGTTGCCCACGCTCCTTCTCCCCTCCCTCTTTCCCCCATTTTCCACTACCCTCCCCTTAGTTGCTTTTTAGCATATCTAGTAGACAACGAGAAATGACTGTTACCAGAAGATGATGTAGTTCCATTGAAACCGGTCGTATTAATAAAAATTTTATTTTTGTGGAAAATTGCCAATTTTAATTAATTAAGTACAATCCAGGCTAGAAATTATAGCTCTCTTAGACTAGATGCCTACTTGTAATCTGGGATGTTACCTAGATCAGATGCAAAAAGAAAGTTCGAACTAAACTTCCTCGGTAAATTATTTTAAAATAAAAAATGGCCGTTCCAAAACATGACAGATGAATTGATAAATTTAAATAGCCTTGCCACTACTTATCCGTGGCTTAAATGGGATATGCCGTGGGGCATCTACAAGCGACATAGACCAAATACCGGAGCAGTGAGTGGGTTAGAATTAATACTGGTATTCTATAGTTTAAGGTAGATTTTGGATAAACTAAGACTGAACAACGATACATTTCTTGGTATTTACAACAAAACACAACCCAACATCCTATTCTACCACAAGCCCTTCTTCATATCCGTATACTTCCTTCCTCCCTCCATTCCGTCCAACATACCTATCCTATCCCTGCCCCTTCCTCGCTTGACTAACATTCTCCACACGATCACGGTCGTCAACGTATCATTGCCAGTCAACATGCTCTGAATCCATATTTTCTGCCTCCTTTGGATTTCTCCCAGTAGTCCCCACTCCTTCCCCAGCATAGCTTGCACTTTCTCGTTTGTTTTCCATTCCCCCCACTTCACCTCCTCCATTCATATCCTCACCCACATTTCAAAACCCTCCAATCTATGCGTATAATTTTGCCTCAATGATAATGTTGCCACACCATAAAAATCAACGCTCTACATCGCAATGCTGACGATCCTTTCCTTAACATTCATATTCTATGTCCCTGACGGTACCCGAAAAATCACGCAGCTCGGGTGAATCTGAGGGTGCACTAAGGCGTACGCGGGAATCGAACCCGGACCTTCCGGTCGATAGTCCAACGCTCTACCCTTGGACTACCACGTCTCTCGTACCTTAGTTTTTATAAAATTCAATAAAAAAATTTAAGCACTGATATAGGGGTATAAAAGAAAATAGGTACGAGGGGTAAATTAAAAAGTAGATGGGACCGAATTAAGCTACTTGGAACAGGTCAAATATATGGGTGTCACACTTGTATCA
The DNA here is from genome assembly GCA_037158775.1 of Hetaerina titia. Lineage (NCBI taxonomy): Eukaryota > Metazoa > Arthropoda > Insecta > Odonata > Calopterygidae > Hetaerina > Hetaerina titia. The sequence goes on from CM073768.1 coordinate 131,980,692, forward strand.
AATCTTCCATTCTAAATAAGAATATGCGGGCCAACCATAAAGAATCTAGTATTCATTCTACGGGTTATGGGAAAATGTAATGAATAAATGAGGGAGGGTGTTACTTTGGTTTAGTTAGTTCAATTTGGAACACGCGGAAAGTAGTTGGGAACCAAAGGAGGAAACGTTTACATTGAGGAATTGGAAAAAACGATTAGAAATAATCAACCAGATTTATCAAAATTTGCTAAGAGAAGAGAGACAGCGAGGCGAGTGTATCGTAGTAGCAAGGTTGGGAGTTCCTCGATCAACAAAGAGACAGGCTTTAAAATGGTACAGGACACACGAGTTTTCTTGCAACACCGAGGGAATTATAATGCTCAATGCATTGTAAGAAGAGCATCGTATTGCCACGCTGCCACTTATCCACTAGGTTAAATACATTCCATTGTAGACCGCAGAATGGCAATTAAGAATAAATCATATTATTTCATTCTATTTGATACTCTTGCGATGAAGTTCGTGATGTATCAGAGTTATTAAAAAACGCTCAGTGAACGCCAAACAATTCTTTTATTTCTCATTTGCGGTTTAATTCACAGAGTCATTGTCAGCTTCAAAATTTTAAAAGGTGTTTGCATCTCCATAAAGGTCACTTATTTCTCGAAACATTGATATCTGTTTTCAGCCGAACAGCTAACGATAGCGAATGTATCACATGGATAACAAATGAAGCTCCAGCAAAGAGAAGAGAGAAGTTTAATGACCTATTTTGTGGATGTTTTAAAATATCGAATTTTCGCGTCGTTTATCTCCCTGAATCATCAACGAAATGCCATGGTACTTGCACTGAGAAAGGACGGGCGACGGCATCACATCACCATTTTCCTTTGCAATTTGCTTAATCGTCTCGAACAAAATTCAATGAAATTCCCTTTCGTTAAGCCTCGTTCGCACCGGTCACTAAGAGTGAGTGACTCACGGCCTATCAGCACCGCTGCCCCCGATCGGTGCGCAAAGGCGCCTTATAAGCAGCGAAGGCGACGGCCGAAAAGCAAGAGCGCGAAGAGAGGGCAGAGGCGGTGGGGATGTGGAGGGGATGGAGCTGCAGATGGACAGGGGGGGAGGGGGATGCTTCCCACTCGAGGGAGGAGAGGGCGTGGCGCGAGGCGACTCGAGGGGAATCCCGAGGTCCAGGGGTAAAAACACGAGATCGGGAGGAGGCAAAGTAACAACTGTGACCAGAATCTGGAAAACCCCGGGAGTCTGGGGTGGTTACTGTGACAGCGTGATGACATCTTGAGTTGGGCGAAGTCAAGTGAAACGAGAGAGAGTTGCGATCGCGGCGGCACTGAGCGTCGCGTCGCCCAGCCAAACAGCAATTCCTTCGCTCACTCTTGCCCCCTCCCTCCACCCCGACCCTCTCCTCCACGTTGCAACTAAAACCCATTCCCCACTTCGCCAGTTTGAAAATTAATTCCTTTAAAAATACAGTTTAATGCCGCTGCGTTGTCTCAGAATGAGACGCACCTTTGAAGTTCTGACGTGCATGGGAACGGAGTCATGAGTATATTGGATACATAGCACACATGGAAACAAGGAGAATCGTAAATCACTCAATTGAAGACAAGGAAATAGACATAAAGGAAGTTGGTTCGTCTTGGCGATGGCACAGAATCTTTGAATGAATCAAATGCCTTTGAAACATAAAATTTCACACTGCGACATATCCACACAACACCTAGTAAGCCGTCGAAATGTCGTGTGGAGGGGGGAGTTACGGCACCAGCCATACATGAAAAAATATGAGTAAATACGTGCATATGAATATGCATTTGCACATATGCAAAAACGCAGGTACATATACACACATATTCAGCAATTAATAATATGCAGTCATTGGTATGTTTGATTAAATCAATCATTTTTAATTAATATGGAGGAATACTGGCGGGAAATAAAGGGATATCAATGGGAAAACATCCTGAGGCACGATGCAGTAAACAGGATATGCGTAGATTAAAGAATTTACCTACCAACCCCCAAAGTAGCCACTCAAGACAATTCAGTAAGCATCCAGAACACAACAACCGTAGGTACTGGGAGTGTTAACATGAGATTCCAATTAACATAAAGAAAGACGGTTTAATTAGGACATAAGCGAGCTACAACAAAAATAAGGGAAATTCAAGCAGAGAGCTAACTGCTCCTTGGAGCATATCTGACGAATTTTGCCGAATCACTCACATCTACCGCCCCAAATTCAAATTAGCTCCTAGTATTTGCCTCAGCTATGGAGGGCGTACTTGAAATATAGGCGCTCATTACGACAGAGCCCACACATAACGCACTTCAGACACCAATACATCGTAAGCATAACATATTCATATGTATATTCAAAGAGGAATTAGGACTCGCGAACTACCCTCAGCTGGCGAGAGAGTAAGGAAAGGGTTGAATTACGAGCTCGGGTCTCTAACCATTAGACGGCCAGCCGAAGTAGTCAATTGAGTTACGCACTCGTCAGGTTACCAAAGATCGCGAGTTTGAGTCTCACCTTGGGCTGGCATGCTGGCCCCTGCGATACTACTGAGAGTGACTCATCAGAATCCTATGGGTAAACGGACCACCACCAGAGGCCTCCATATAGCAGAAAAAAGATGAACATTGGTCATCAATTCTGAGTTCGGTTTGACGAAGATCTTCACTAATTATTCAATCAAAAAACTCCCTCGTGCCTTCAACGTTTCTTCCTTCGACCCCAATCATATCTTGTTTAGCATGTCGCATATCATTTCCCCGGAATATCACTGTAGTTCTTTCCGTTCGTTTTTTACTACATGACTGTTTTCATCAGGGCATTGTGTCTCAAAATGTGCCCTACATGGTTATCCCTTCTTCCTCCCAGAGATCTCTTGTTTTTCCTCGACGATTCTTAGGTCTCCGGCAGAGAGAAAAGAAATAAGGGTAGGCAGATGATATACCATTTATGCGTATTTCCACGCCTATGGGCTGGGTTGATAAACCAGTACTTATTCCAGCAATATGTGGAAATCACTTGAATTTACGGCACTATACCCATTTTATTTGCTCGTAAAATTTTGACCCAGGGCACCTATTATTGAAAAGTAGGCCAAGACCCCGGGTTTCTCTCCTCCCCCTAAACTCCGTGGTCGTCATCTCACGAAATCCTTGCTGAGTGAAACCTACAGCAGAAGTATCGATGATACAGAAGAGGGCCTGAACTAGTAAAAATAAGTACTTGGAATGTTAAGACGATGTAGAGGGCTGCATAAGTAGAAAATATGCAGCGAGAAATGGAGAGAGGAAAAGACATTTTAGGAATGAGCGAGATGAGATGGAAGAATAGCGGAGATTACTGTTGTGATAGATAAAAGACCTTTTGAAAGGTGGCAGTATTATTGAACAAAAATATAGGAAGAAGCGTAGTAAACATAGAGGAAGTGACTGATAGATTATGATTAGTATTAGTAAAAGCTGAACCAGCGAACTAGGTCATTATTCAGGATTATACAATCCTTGTGTGCCATCACGCAGTCACAACGAGGTAGAAGTCCATAGGGTTTACGATAAGTTAGAAGTTGCTATAAATGTGGGTGCTCCTGGAGGGGAACATTAGATGGAACTAGGGACGAACGCGGGTAGGAAGCAATAGAGTTCCCAAAGAGAAATGATTGAATAATATTTATCAAGTGGTTTAATCACTACAATAGACGTTGTTATACTTAAGGAATATCCTAGAATTCAGAAAGATAACATTTAGATTATAATATGGTTAGGCACAGAATTAGGAACAGCGTGATTAATTGGCACAGATTCCCGAGAGCGGATGCTGACTCTGACCATAATTTAGTAACAATGAAGTACAAAATATAATTAAAATAATAACACAGGGAAGACTGATAATGAAATGGGAAGTAGAAGTAGTAGCCACGATCAAAAGAAAATAGTACCAAGGGGCAGTGGAAAAATGTATTACTAATGACAGTGAGACGGATAGAAACGAAGAAAATTGGGGATACGTATATTAAAAAAGGCACTTAGAAAGCCACTAACGAAACTATAGGAAAAGTAAACAGGGAAAGGAAAAGAAAGCTATGGAATAAAGATGGCATGATTAACAAAATAGAGGAGTTAAGTGCATAAACGGAAGAATGTAAACCAAGGATTGCGGAGAATAAATTACAAAGAGATAAACAGTAAATTGAGGTGGAAACCCAATAGCGCGGAAAAAGAGTGCCAAAGATGCAGTGCAAGAATAGGGAGAGTTAACAGAGGAAGGGTAAACTTGATGCGCTGTGCAAGAAAGTGCAAGTCATATCGTAAAGCAAGAAGTCAAAATCCGTGCATAATATCCATGATAACTCAGGAAAATGACACATGGAATAAAAAAAAGATTCAAGCGAGATGGACTATATACGTACATAGAGGAACTGGTTGAATGAAGTGGTTCATTAAATACGTGTTTAGCAATTTTAGACATTGAAAAAGTATATGGCGTAGATGGGAATACCTTAGGCCAAAGCATATTTCATTGTGTAACAACAATGGGCTTAAGGGAATCGAAATCAGAAAAGGCTACACGCGTAGATAACATCCCTCCAGAACTACCTGAGGATCTAGGAAAACATGAAAGGAAGAGTTTTAATGGGTTACTTTGTAGAATTGATTAGAGAGGAATTTGGCCGGAAGATTTCGTCAGATTAGTGTTAGCACTCATCCCGAAATAGATAAGGCAGCCAGATGTGAGGACTATTATTATTAGGTAATCTACCAGTTAAGGTAGGTTTTTGGATGGACACAACTATCAAATAAATATTTTGCCACTCCAAACAAAACCCAATCCAGCAACCTACTCTACATCAACTCCCTCTTCATCTCTGTGTACTTCTTTCCTCCCTTCATCCCGTCCAACATCCTTATCCTGTTCCTGCCCTTGTCTCCCCTACCATTCTCCCCTCTGTTACAGTCTTCAACATCCCACTACCGCTCAATACGCCTTTCATCCATTTTCCTGCCTATATAGGATTTCTCTCAACAAACCCCTCTCCTCACCCACCATCTCCAGTACTTCCTCATTTGTTTTCATTTTGGTCCATTTCATGTGAGGACTACAGAATAATAGGTTTGATTTCGCACGCAGCTAAAGTGGTCCTAATGATCATCAGGAAGATGATTGTGAGCAGGGAAAATTATTACTTAGGATGTGATCAATTTGAGCTCAGAAATGGTAGAAGCACGCGTGATGCCATAGCAGCAATGTCACTAATATAAAGGAACATTTGATAGCGTGATTTGTATACGAGCGTATATTTAATGTCTTACAGAAAATAGAAGTGAACTGAATAGATAGGTAACTTATCGGCAACCATATATATCTCAAACTGCTCAGGTGCGAGTGACGGATGGAGAGTCGGGATGGAGAGTGTCAGGGAGAGGTATGTCCATCATCAATCGTGAATTTCAACGTAACCTTGGAGGAAATGGTAACAGAAGTACAGGAAGAACTGGAGAGAGGAATTAAAGTTGATTTGGAATCCATAAAATAAGAGGTTTGCGGATGGCCATGCTTTACATTGCCATTCAGCCAAGAGGTTTTAATCGTTGCTGAGAGCTTTAGAAAATCAATGAGATAGATATGGGATGATAATCAATGCAAACAAAACAAGGCGGTTTTCGAGAAAGAGGTAGGGTAAGTCAAATACTAAAATAGGAGTTCATAAACTAGTTTACACTATTCTAGTGGAGCAGTTTACCTAGCTTGGACATGTTCTGAACCAAAATGGTCAAAGTAGTAGAGCCGTCTGTTGTCCGTCGTTAGGAGAATAATTTACATTGGACAAAGAAGCTTTCACAATAAGGAGGAAATTGATGACAGAGGTGTTGAGTAAGGATTTTAATCTTACACTCGCTCAAAGATTGATATAGAGCATGGTTTTGTACAGTGCGGAAACATGGTTGTTGAAGCAGGATGATCGGCGTTTATTGGAGGTATTTGAGAGGTGGGAAAGGGGAAGGATGGTGAAGGTGAAACGGACAGAATGGAAAACAAACGAGGAACTGCTACACATGGATGGAGGTGGAAGACGCTTGGCAAGCAAGAAAGGGGTAGGAATAGGACAGGCATTGTGGACAGAATGAAGGGCGATAGAAGGCATGCGAAATTGAAGAGTAGTTTAATGTGGTTTGGGGTGCCAGGTTGTGTATTTTTAGACGGATCTAAGAAATGCAGCGACGTCCAATCTGTGCTCATCTAAAAGCTAAATTAAACTGTAGCATTAAATAACAAAATCAATTGAATGAATAACTTCTGCACTGATAGCACATATTGAAACCGCTACGCAAGCGGTATAACTACGCAAGTATAAACACGCTCTTCAACCAGCTAGTATATAGCCTAGAGAAAAGAGAAACCAGTAGCAAAAACCTTCTCAATCTCCGATGGTTTCAGGCGTTATTTTATGGAATTGGTTCATTCTTAAGCGGATAAAATAATAATTTGTAATTCCACAGATTTATTTCACAAACACACGACCCGGGTTAACCTGAAGATGACGTTGTACGTCGAAACCCGGGTCGTGTGTTTGTGAAATAAATCTGTGGAGTTACAAAGTATTATTTTATCCGCTTAAGAACTTCTCAATCTCTTTGGAAATAACCGTTCTGACACGATCACACACTTAGACTGTAACATTATTGACCACCATATATCCCTTAGCTACGAAATTCCGAATTTACGATTGTAACAACGAAATGAACTGACTACTTAAAGACCATTCGGTAGAGGGAGCTTGAATTAAGGATTTGAGGAATAACGTAAGAGCAGTCTGATATCCATCAAACCGAATCCATGTGACTTTATAACTGAAATTACGTGTAAGGTGTACCCAGTAGAAATGATAAGAGAAATTGTCAGCTACCATTCTAGCAATAGACAGAAATAAACACTAAGGTGTGAACAAGGAAGAATTAATTATCTTTCCACAGAATAGATTGTTCTCTAGGATTCTATTCTGTTGAATTGCCAAGTTTTTTGATTTTCTTGTGCATTGTAACGTACTTCCACAAAGTATCGGCCTCAACTATCTCTGAACACCGCATCAATTTTGATTCCCATTATTTGGATTGTTCACCCTGCTAAGTAAAATTTGCAGGCCTTAAAGAGTATCCCACTAGACTCACCGTGTCGTCAACGTATCTTAACATATTAGTGGTTTCAATACTTACCTTTGTTGCTTCTGATTGATTTTTGATAAGCTATTTCGAATACATAATCTGATAATAGGCTGAAGAACGGTGGGGACATAATGCAGCCGTGCCTTACTCCTCGTTATATGAATATTTCCTTAGATAAGCTATCATCAATTGACGATAAATTGTAGCAATGGCTTAATAGTAGCAAATATTTTGTTATTCAGGAAAAATGTGGATTTTCCAGAGATACCAAAACACACTGATCACAAATAAGAAGGCCGTTTGTTCATTCATACAGTGAATTCGAATCAATCAAGAATCTTCCTGTTTAACGCTGATGCTGAAAAAAGCTTTAAGAAACACTATTTTTCTTTCAAATATCATTTCGAAAACGACACTCATTGAATATTTTGTTGGACATTAAATGTGGTGGTCCAAATAAATCTATCATTCCCCTTTAAGAATGAAAATTTCGCTTTATTTTCTCGGAAAATTTGAGATTTTTTGACCTAAAAGAATATTTTCTCAATAATAAAACATATTTTGAACTATACTATCACAAAAAAATCCATCTCTAGTAAAGTCATCCAGAAATACGAAAAGCGAGAGAATGATTGGATCTGACTCCCTACCTATTATACCTACTGACAATCCTGAGGTCAGGATGACGGAATCACAAGTTCCTCTCGCTTCTTTCAATATTATTCCTTCCTCAACTACGTGCGATAGCTCTAGACTTTCCTGATTGAGTTGAGTAGAGTAGGGAATTAGTCTATGGTAAAAACCTCATTTTCCAACACCTCGCACACTATAACACATCGAAAATCAAAATTTCACTAGATGGAATCATTTCTACTTGCTACGGAATTAAGTTATTCCCAAGGGTCAACAGCCGAAAAACTGGGATAACTAAGCCAGACATCCGACTCGACCGGATTCCTTACACCTTGCACTTGAAGAGACTGGGAAAAACCAGCCAAGATATAACCGCAAGCGAGTGACATGTACCAGGAAAAGCAGCTCTCAAATTGTATGAGTCAACAGAAGCAGGCGAGTTGGGGGTTGGGGCTCTATATTAAACACAACGATGCAGTGTAGAATTAATGCGACCTGAGAACGAATCAATTATCTCGGATCTACTTAGCCCGACGAATCACGAGTCCCAATTTTCATTCTTCCGATCAGTATCAAGCACCTCTAACCGATAAGTTATATTTGTTACAAAAGAGAAGCTATGGGGCAAAACGATCAGGGAAGAAAATAAACTTTTCTCTGGGCTGCACTTCATTATGGTTTCTGTATAGAAGAACTGGGTCTGCATTTAACAGAAATTACACGAAAATAACGAAGGAAGGAAATTAATGTAACAGAAACAACAATTTTCACAGAAACACGGTCACTGTCATAAAAGTGGGAGGGGAAATTATTCATTCATCCATCTTCCATTTATTTTGAGTGCACACGATATAGTCACACAATATATCGTGTGCACTCACGATATAGTATAAACCATTGTATTATGAATACTACTAAATGTATTCCAATTATCACTTAATTCTATTATGTGATATCCCTTGAAGTCAAAAGAGAATCGATAAATATTAGGTTCAAATAATGTTTATGAAGTATTTTAGATAAGAATGGCTAAATTGGTAAGGGCATCAAGAAAAAAATGACCCTTACGCAAAAAAGAGGAGGCCGATGAAATGGTCGAAATGTAAAGAATAGGTTAGTGAAAATTTTAATATTGAACGTATTTTGAATACATTCAAGAAATGCTAAACGGATGGGAAATTTAAAGCAAATACCTAGGTCAGAAACTCAGGTACATGTCAATTGCCGACTGATCCAGAATATACAACTCGCAAAGGAAGATATGAGATAGGAAAGGGAAGTTTGAAGGGGTAGAATATAAGGAAGAGGAGGTTGTGTATTGATTTCCGAATTTAGTTGCTGGAATTAAAATGGCCGCAACCCTAAACAATATATTTTCACAGTAAATCGTGGTAATTCAGTTTTCGAGATGTAGCAAATGTCAAGGTCATAACTCACCGTGTACTCCACACGAAAAAATTTGTTGCAAAGTAACACTTTACCCATACCTGAGTTGGTGACCGTGACCTTCGGACTATCCAGCGAGCGCGCTGTCCTCCAGGCCAACAGGATTGGCATTTTTTTTTGCTTTCTGAGATCTAAACGATTGTAATATTGCAATTATCTTTAATGCATTTCTTTTGTCAAATTTAATGGATTACTTTGAGTCTAGAATAATATTTATTGGATCTCACTCATCACCGTCGGAACTGGACGATGAGCAGCCTCATTGCATTCAAGACGATGCAAAACATCTCCTCCACATTGAAAATTAGCATTTTTTTTCCTTTGAGGATATCGGTAAATAACTCTGAAAGGTCGGAGTTAAAAAAATTAAATTCTAAAAACGATTATTTGTCGCAGTCGGGATGGATTTGAATACCGCCGATGCCATCCAATGTCGGTTTGAATCGACCCGATGATGATGACTCAATCCTAAGGAGGGGCAATCCATGTGGTGCTCAAATACTTCTCTTCTTTGTCTACGCTCATTTCAATGAAGTTGAAGTTCCTTCTACAACTTATAACGGAGTATCAGGGGAAGTTACGCTCGTTTCAGTATTATTTATTAGGGGAGGCAACCGCAAGCTGAAGTAATTGTCACATTAGGCATAGAGAAAGGGGGATTCGGTAGGGATAGTACATTCAGGGAATTGAGGAAGGGTGGAGAGAAACCCGGCGTCGGAATTAGCCAACTCTTAACGAAAGGAACCGAGGGGTCCGCAGACGGATGGGACATCCGACTGGTGGCGTATTCACTCGGAGGTCTCTCCAAATAGCATCCCAAGTAGGGATCGGGATACTTTGGAAAAATCCTGCCACCACCGAGATTCGAAGTTACATTCGTTCTATACAGTCGTCTGTAAACCCGTCACAACCTTCTCACAAACAAGGCGCTGCAAAAACGAGTTCGCTTTTCCAAGGGAACGCTTTCTACGAATTAAGTGCACATCTAAATTTGGATCTTATGCCAGTCACGAACACTGGCGCTAATTATCCCATTCTTCCATTTCCCCGAAGCAATGTGTGGTTCCGAGTGAACAGAATACGGTAAAGCTCAAGCTCTTCAACTTTTTCATGTGATCCAAGGACTTGACCAACTCTTATATATAGCTCCCGCAGTGCAGTAGGGCACGTATCCCACGGTATGATTTGAGCCCTAATAACACACACTGGATATTGATGCTGCTTATCGATCGATACCTTTAGCTCGTGCTCTCTCAACGAACATATCAGTGCTTTGACAAAATGCCAATGTTTGTAACATGCTAATAAATGGCTGTAAAGGGGCTCTCGAAAAATAATTATTCATATCCATGTATACCAATATACTCATGGTTCGTACATAGAATATTTATTACAGCTGAAGAAACACGATAATTACACAAAGCATTCAACGTTATTTTAACATTAACGTACTGGAATGGCTACGGACTACAACAATTCCAAACAAACAGGGAAAAATTCTTCATTCAGTCGATTGAATAAAAGAAATGACTTGGCCACAAAGTACCTACAGATTACTGAAGGTACGCTGAAGTTACGCTGAAGAGGGCTACTTTGTGACCGAAAGACGCGTATTAGCATTCACCTTCCTCATCCCTTTCCTTTTTTACCCTTATCTCATCCTTTGACTTGTAGTGTTAGCCAACTAACTTCATTTGTGCTTTCTTTTGAAAGTTAAACTGTTTACAGCTATTGGAGTAATTTCTTTTATTCAATAATGTTACCGGATAATAGCTCAATTCAATCAGTATAATAATTCAGTCGATCTTAGGCAATACGTAGTCCTGGGACAGGAGGAGATATTTGCCATGGCTGACCTTCGCATGAAGCGAGGGGGATTGTGGTGGTACCCAAATATAACTTCAATCAACTCTGATCAATGCTCAATCATTCATTTTTAAACGCGTCGGTCATGCATGTACATATTTAGGCTAGACGTGGGTTTTTCATTTCCTCTTTTGCGTTAGTGCTAGGCTTACGAAATCCATCCCTTCCGAAGCATCATTAATTGCGATGTGAGCTCGAGTCTAATAAGGTTGAGGTTCCGCAGAAAGACGTTTTGGCAGATTTCATGATACCATTGAGCACACCGCAAAAAAGGAATGGGTTGAGGTCGAGAGACACATAGACAGTCACATTTATGCTGGAGTCACACAAAACAGAAGATAATGTTCACATTTTATGTAATTTGAAGTACTATCAACTACTCATAAAACTGCCAGTAGAATGACGGGAAAAAGGTCGCTTATCTTGCCAATTAAAAAACCATTGCCTGCTATCGCCTCTTAATTAAATTCACGTGAGAGTGACGTGGACCGTTACATATCTTGGTGACAAATATTTTACGCTGCACGTATGCCACATCATGAGCCTCAACATTCTGGTCAGACGTCAATGATTACCACATAATAAGGACGAATCGTGTATTTCATTTCACTCCAGCCATTAAACCTTCCTTATGAAACATGAATAGCTACTGATTCCAATAAAGGTCACACGAATGTTATTTGATAGTCATGTGGCCAAGCTCCATGGTTAACACGGAACAAATCTAGTGCTTAAGCTTTGCAATTTCAGTGAAAAACACGTATCTCTGCAAGTCACGGGAATCATTGGCAGCAATTAAACGGTTTGAGTGAGAATACGAGTTCAAAATAAATATGCATAACATGCATTAAGTTGTATCCGATAATGATCATATGCTCGAGGGGTTCAGAGAATACTAGCAGATATCTAAAAATATTTGTGTAACATCTCACACACTTATCAACGGAAATTTAACGATTATATGTAGTCAGCGTAAGAAAATTTTTATCCCAAAACATTGAAATCCTTCTTCCATTTGCGGCACATCATGCAACTTCATTACTTTACACACCAACCCGTAATACGGCGAGAGAGGATTCCAGTCAACTGGAAATGCACGAAGGAAAAATTGCTACTACTGTGCTATTATCCATAATACATTTCAGCAATATCTTAACGACGATTCGTTCTTATTTCTTCTTACCCTCATGATAACAGTGATACGGAATTGTGAAAGGCTATTATATGATTAGAATGCGTATAAAATGAAATTCCAGCAACATTTTTGACCATTGTATGGCTTAGATGACGACTAACTATATAACTTCAAAATAGTGTGCGTACGTCTTTCTGAACATCACCACTCGAAATGATATTTTGCTCTCGAAAATTATTCCTGTTCTTAAAGGATAGAATTATGTCTTGATGCTGATTATTCGACATTAACTTTTATTGTTTTATCTCGTAGAAAATTTTCACTAAATAAAAAATTGAAATCTTTTTATTTTAACTGGCAGATGCCAGTTTCTATCCTCAATCCAGACAGCTAATCCTAACTCGGGGACTAGACGTGAATGGAATATCGATATGCAGCGGTGTTTACGCTGAAAATTTAATGACATACATAAAAACGAAAATAACCGAGGCCATTGTTTATTTACACAATGATTTCACTCGATCTCGACAAGAGAAGAACGCCCCCTCCGGCTAACCCGAGGTTGAAGGATTAGTTTCCCTCCTCACCGTTTACCCTGAATAATTGTGTTTACTATTTTATTTATCAATGCGCAAGGTCAGTCCGAAAAGTAGTATGACTTATTTTTTCCCGGATAGACGGGCGGAAGTTTCTCCGGCTGGGTTCGAGGGAGGGTAGTTTCAACAAAGGCTGGAGGCTGGTGACAATGACTTCCAGCCTTTGCGGAGAGTGAATTGGACGTTTGTGAAACCCGTATAACGTGAACTCTTTACGCTCCATCATGAACCGGTTGGTTATTGGAATACCGCTACGCCATTAAATTTTGCGTGAAACTGGGCAAATCCGGTAAAAAGACTCATGACATATTCAAGGCAACTATGGTGATAACACCATGGGTAGATCGTATGTTTTTGAGTGGCCCAAGTTGTTTCGGAAGGGTAGAGAAGATGTTTAAGACACCAAACGTTTAGGGCGCCCTTCAACCTCAACAGTGACGAAAATCTTGCAAGATGGCTTTGTTGGACAAGGATAGCAGATTAAATGTTCGTATGGTTTCTGATGAACTTTGCATCCCTTAAAGCGATGTGCATTGACTTGTGACCGAACACATGGGCATGAAAAAGGTCCGTGCGAAGTTGGTGTCGCGAGTGCTCTCGGACGAACAAAAGGAAACTCGCACGCGGATCTGCCAAGAGCTTCTCGACGCAATTGAGAATCCAAATTTTTTAGATAAAGTCCGAAAAGACTTTTTCCTATTTCCCCGCTTCAAATCCGTGCTGAAAGGACGTCACCACGGTTCGGCGGAAGCGTTACAACAGGCCGTGACGAGGGAGCTAAGCAGCATTTCGGGCGCCGCCTTCCAGAAGGCGCACGAGGTGTGGAAAACCATGGCAGCGGTGCGTGGCCGCACAAGAGTGCTACTTCGAAGACTTCTAAGTGTATGTATCAATATTCCGGCAATACATTTTTTTAATCAACTCAGTCCGACTACTTTTGGGGCAGATTTTGTATTAAAATCCGAGGCCTTCTTCAGGTCAGAGTCTGACCTGAAGAAGGCCTCGGAGTAGGCCGAAAGCTCAAATCATCTACAGTGTGAGTGTCCTTTTACGTGTTATCTGTTTTATTCTGTGTTCTATTATGCCGTTCAAAAGTTATATTGCTCTCGTGAGTACTTCTGCATCATCTATATATATATATATATATATATATATATATATATATATATATATATATATATATATATATATATATATATAATTTATTATTGCACCCGTACTGATACTGAATGATGTCCATGTTCTATCCCCACAATCAGGCTCTATGGCTCGTAACTGCTAGTTACTAAATTATAATGTGTGTCAAAGGTTAATACCTTTGGCACAAACTAACAGTAATGAATCTTCCCGTAGGAGCACCTAAAATAGTATTTCATCACGCCTCACAGGGCAATGACTGAAATTTAACGAAGAGAATTAATCAAGCACGTCGGTGTTTTTTCCCCAGGGGAGAGAGCATGTTTCAACCCGTGTGGACGGATAATCCCATAGGAGAGCTTCGAGCGGAGTACTCTCCACACCAACCCTGTGTCCTTGAGTCGGAGGGAGCAATTCTCTTGGATTGCATGGCGAACTCCCGCGATTCGCATCCTTCTTATAAAAAACCTATTCTTTCGGACGCTCCGCGCAGTGAAGCGGTTTGCTCGCTTCTTGTGTTGTGAATCAGATGCGAAAGAATGCTCCAGGGGCTTGGTATTAAAAACGAAAGCAAGGGGATCGACAAAAATAACCTCTGGCCATAATCGCATTCAGACGTTGCGGCGTCGAAAACAATCGCTTAAAGGAAGATTAAGAAACTTCTCTCACTTTCAGTTTCAATAGAACCCGCTTCGATAGAGGGTTCTATCCGAACAGGAAAGGAAAATGATTTTGAAGACGAATTAATGTGATTTAGCGAAGTGTACTTACCTAGAAAGGCTTAACTGCATTTCTGAGAGCAATAAAAACCGATCCACGCATACACATGCCCTGTAACGGACTCCCTTTTCGTGCTTTTTTCTCGTAGCGTAGCAAACTCTGAAATAAGATGGAAAATGAAGTGTTACGCATTGAAAAGGTTGGGATAAAACGGAGAAAATATGAAGAATACCCCAATTAAAAAAGAGGTGCATTTATTTTGATTTGACAAATTAAAATCCAAAAAATACCAAGATATTTTGTTATTAACAATATAGTGTTCAGTAAAAATATCATGTAGTGTACAATTTATCTATTATGGACTCAGAGAGGTGTTATTCGATAACTATATTTCATAATATTTTCATACAATATAAATATCTCACCCATCATCCAAATATTACCATTAAGAAAAAGAACAGATCAATTTTATTCATATTTCGTGAACTCGCAAGGTTTCGGGCATGGCCAACACGCTCTTTCGACTTTAGCCTCCCAAAACTAAAAGAAAATGAAATTGCCGACGCAAGCTTGTCAGAATGCATGACTTTTGCTCAGTGTTACATTATTCGTGAGCAGCTTCAGCATGTTTCCCCGACGTTTAGGATATTTTATTCACAATGTTGCATGCATGAACGTTTCGAGGAGAAAATTTCATGAGAGAAGGCCGAAAAGTCGGTGCGGCGAGGAATGGGCGAGGGAAGTGGCCCCAAAGGGTCCGCCGAGGACAATGAACGATATGCCCGCGACGTGGGATGTGCAGAATCTAGCGGGAGGAGTGGGGGATGGGAGGGAGGGGAATGAGGGAAGGAAGAATGGTTCGACAAGTAGTCACGTGTGGCCGAAGGGGCCCAATGGGAGCGCGGTGTTTGGGGGGATGTGGGGTGGGGGCGGAGAGGGGAGTGCCGTCGGGGGGCGCGGGAGCGAAGGGCGAGGGAATGCGGTTTGGAGGAAGAGCCGGATGGCGGTGCGAAGGAACGATTAAAATTCGACGGTAATAACAATAACGTCAAAATGTATGAAAAAACTAAGTACTCGAGACAAGGATGCATAATAGAAGAAAGGAAGTACTTAAATTTACATCAAGAAATAAATGGTCCGGGAGCAACAAATCTGTTAGTACATCAGAGGTTCGGTCAGTGACCACATAGGGACGTGAGCTGCGTATGAATAAATTGCATACCTGTATAGTGAACACGACCTGCGTCGGATATTCATGTTTTATTAGATAAATGAATTTTTCAACCCTTCAGAGCATTGCATGAAAAGAATACTCTTTAAGTGTGTATGTAATACCTCTAATGAACTTGGCTTCGTGAGACCGACTTTGACGATACGTTAGTTAATGAGCTGTTGTTTAGTAGTAGTGTGGTCACATTTGGAATATTCAACATCAATATTTACGATCCCTTGGAGAAAGTGTCCGGATATTCCTTCGAAAGTAAGCGAACGAGACGGGGTAGACAGGAAAGAGGAGGAAGGGAGTCCCTGTGAACTCGAGTAAGAGCAAGGGAGACTAAGACTACTCATAGAACGACGTAGGGTACTCGAGCTTACAGTTGACAGCGGGGTATCCAATTATCGGGGACCCCAATCACTAAGCATATCGGCAGACCGGATCACCCAGATGATCAAATGAAAGAGACTCCGACACTCAAATTTACACAATGAAAACAGGCGTCCTGGGGACTCACCCGCACTGCCCAGCAGGGGAACTCTTGGCAAGAAAAGGTAACGAAGGTATTTCTTGCTATCATTGGCCATGAGGGATTGAGGGGTTGTTGGCGGCAAGGCGTACTGCATGTGCTCAGAACTCATAGTTATTCTCATTTAATTTATTTGCCGAGCGGGCTTCGATCTCATTCAGAATTTTCTGTCTATCTCCTTCTAAATTTTGAGCCTGGCGTTTTTCTCAATGTACGAAAGAAAAAAAATTGTTACTAACGATAGAGTGCTCACAATCCAATGATTAATTTATTCTGGTATTCTTTTTTTGGGCTAGAAACACAATTTGTATTTCATGAAGTAAATTTCGTCACATTTATAACTCACAAGAATAAAAAATATTTCTATACAAAACAGTAAATTTAAAATTTACACCTTCAAAACACTACAACAGAACTATGGAACGTGTTTCCTCGAATATAGTAATTAAATTAGAGCAATTCCATGAGCATTCGTATACAGAAACTCGAAACAAGGCGCACCGACATAGTAATATCCCCAACCAAACCCATGCGTCAATTTAATCTTCATAGCAATACAAAGAAGATCGTTGGGACCCGACCATCATTACACTAGTCACGTGGACCCTGAGATAATTTTCATTTAAAATGTAATCTGAACAGAGACGTTTATAATACCAACCGTGATTGTTTAATTCAATACTGAGGCTACAAAAAGAAAGCAAATTTAATAATTGAAACTCTATCAAGGTGTAAGAGATTCATTTATAATGTAAATGAAAAAGGATAAATGTCACATAAATTTCTTCACGCGGGTGGTATGTAGACTTATTGAGAGGAGAGGAAAAAACGCCAGATATGTCTGGCGTTCATTTGTAGCTCCTTGATTTCTCGATATACTCAACTTCAAACTAAAATATTATCAAGGAAAAAATTTCATTCTGAAAAAACCTACGCCAGTATTGCGATAACTTTTGAGAAAAACAAAAATTTCGAGCAAATTACTTTTCAGAATTCACCACGGCGAACAGGATGCAAGACTCAAATCTTACGTTTTCTATCACCTTGAATGTGCATGACTGCTTCACACGTCGAATCTCACCCAAAACGGCACAAGGATTATTAGGTACCCATATTGCGAAATCTCCATGCATTGAATACACAACGTTCTACTCCCGCTCTCATCTTCCTCCATATAGTACAGTTAAGGCCAATTCTAAAAATATAATTTATGTATGTGACTAATGGTAAATACTTAATGAATGTCGTTACTTTTTACCAACTTGCAGTAAATGGAAATATTTGGTTGAAATGGTTTTTTGAGGCCTATTCTTTCGATTAAATTTTTCATTTATTCCCATCCAATCTCTAAAAATGTTTTTTTCAGAAATGCAACCATTGTGAATCACACTTCTTGACGATAAGCGGTGAGGCAAAAAGAAATAACGAGATCCTGCAGATTGATTAAAGTGGCGCGTTTCCACTTATACGCCAAAAATATTAACGGGTGAGAAAAAATATGGAAAAATAAATTTTGCATCCTGTTTTAAAGTTTTTTATTTTATATAAGTCAAAAACATGGTGATCGCAATAAATGTGAAAAATGAGGGAAATTGTCGTAAAATTTCTCCTGTTCGAATCTTCTTGATATTCCACCATTTTTCGACGTTAGGAAAAAAACAGAAAAACCCAATGCTTTTACTGAATAGCTACGAAAATAACTATTAACGCGTTATTTGAAGTGCTCACTCTGGGGAGAAGATGAAATGTAATTTAAATCAGCATCGAAAAAATTTTGCTCGATAATACTTTGAGATTTGCGTCACAGAAAGCCTAATGCACGGCTGATTAGCTCCGACGAGTGGCTAGTATTTTAAGATGACCCAAAGTCCATGGCCACTTCGTACCGTGTATTCATTAGCAAGTAACCGAGGCGGGATTCGTACTTACCACCTTCGGCTACCCGTTCTACAGAATAAAGGTGATCAACATTTCACCAATCCTGTATTCAATCCAAGCATGGAGCTAAAAAGGAAAACGCAGGCAAGCAAGTCTTATAGAATGAAGTGAAGAGCATAAAGAAAATAGGGGTTCGTTCTTAGGTTTACATATAATCCTCAAACATTTCATCCTATCTTGAAGTTTCGACCCAAGTCTTTTTATTGATTCCGACTATCTTAAAGATTTTTCATCTGAAATCAACTACACATTGATAGAGAAAAGGAATTCAGTGTCCGTCTTGGAGAAAAAAATCCTTAAGAGGTATAATTGTTAAGATAACATCTTATTCAAAATATTTACCTTCCTCTCATGTTCCTTTCAAAGAATCTTTGCTTGGACGACATTTCTTTAGAAAGTTTTACATACCTCTCTACCCACGGTTACTTTTTCCACTTTTAACTATTCTTGCAATGATTATAATACTAGTTATTTCTAATCATGGTGACAATGGAATTATTTTTTAAGTGAAAAATATAATTACTGTTACATATTAATTGTATTAAATAATTAGACATCGATATCACTATCTAAGCGAAGGCATCATTTAAGATATTTTTCCTTTTTTTAAGTTTTGAAAAATAAGTGTAATCTTCCCCGCTTCTGAAATGCTTCTATTGTTTACTACATGTTTATATTTAGACTATGCCACCAAGGATTCAGAGATACAATAATTGTAAATTTGTGAAACTAAAATTGCGGATACGACAGTCTATTGCACAGCACTTTTATCACGACAAGGAAAAAAGGCCTTTTAAAATAAACATATGTGACTTTTCCATTAACTCAATCTTAATCAATCAGAGAACCTCAATTTACTCCCTACATACCACTCTCTTCGTTCATAAAACAACCGTAAAAGTTACGAATGCCTGATCGGATTGATTATCAACGACTTGATTCACTTTTATAGCGCACCAACTCACTGAATTCACATCACTATTCCTTTGATATTGCTATGATAGTGTTTACAACACTTTAAAATCACTACGCCACACATTAAGATTGAGAGAAAAAACTAAGTAGGGTCAAATAAACTTCAATTCACCACAACTAGCATAAATATTCTTCTGCTGGGACGCGCAATTTCTGGATTTACTTGGTGAAACTTCCCCACTATTAAAGAATAAAATATAAGATACTTTTAATTACATTCAATCAACATTTATTATTATAACTGACGATTTGAGACTTCATGCCACCTACAGGTGACAAATTCTCGAAATTTGGCTGTTGATATCCCTAAAAATATCCTTCAGTTATGGCTTATCAATTTCTTACCCGTTCACTTCTCACATTTCGTAGCATATTGAATCGATCCACGTGGGAAAGCGGATGGCACTTTCCGATGTAAAATTTAAGTGTCTTAAAGTAAGTTTTTCGTAATTTGTTAGGTGAAAAACTGTTACGAAAAATGAAGTGTGAAAATCAATGACTATTTCAACCGTATGAAGTTATCGTTGGCGTTGCTTTAGTGTAAACATATAAAAGGAAAGAAATATGAGATTGCATAGTGAGACTCATCAAAGATTGATGTTATTCAAGTTCCAAATGGTGTTGTTTCAGCTACAATTTTCATTATTTACTATTCAACTGTAATCACTTCAAATAAGTTCACTTTTACTGAGCATGAATGCTATGAAAAATTGAACCAAAAAATTATATTACCCAAACAATCAAAAACATAATGTTAGTGGCTATAAGTATAAAAATACTAAATTTCAATAAGAGTTGATTTACCACTCAATTCTGTCACAATATTATTACAGGCATAGAGTGTATTTCAGAATCCATGTTATTTTTCCAAGGCAAGTTTATTGTAAAACTTGGGACTTGTGTGCCACCTGACATTTGTCTATTTGCACATGTACATTTTAATAATAATACTCCACAAGGAAAAAAAGACAGCATTTGTCAAATTAACACACGAGTTCTTTTCAATTGGGTTGAAAAATATTCCCCAGAAGTGCCCTACTAAGAATATATTTCATTAGAAGTTGCATTAGTTAAAACATGGGATATACCCAGCTGGTGGGTAACTTTTACTAAAAGTGAGAGATGTGTAATGAGAGGAATCGTATTTGCATTCGACTGCACTTCATAGGTTTAAGGAGGCAATACATTGTAGAGGCGTCATGTTAAGACAAATCACATTTATTCAGCTCATTACAGGAATATACGTATGTAACATTACACCGCAATGCTTGAGATGAAGCTAGCGTTTGCCGTGTAATTGGCATATTACTGCAAAGACGTTTTTTGGCTGGCTTTTATTTTAAAATTAAGTACACAAAATTAACAAAGGGGTGTAGAAAAATCTGGCATTGGTATACCTCCCAAAGTAGGTTTCATATTTGAGGTATCAACCGACGGACAGAATATTAGACCCAATATTCTCTCCCCTCGGCACTCATCAGCAGGCACGGGAATAAAACGGAAAGTCCGCTGTCGCAGATATATTGCCATTTAATTCACCCTCCCAAAGTATAGAGAAGTACAAAAAGTCTCGTAAGACAGAGATTCTAAGCGCATTTTCAACAGTCACACTCGCATTAAACCCTAAACTCAAATTTATTCTTCGGGCTTGATGGTACAAATGGAGAGACAATTTTTGCCTAGGCACTTTTAAAACACAGGAGACCTAACTGAATGAAATCGAAGGAGGAGCGAAGCTTCAGTGTTTGGATATTCGGTGAGCGGCGACCCGCAGGTGATTTAATGGTCTCCGCCTCCATCCTGCCCGCATACAATAGTCCTCTAATTGGCTAATACGTTCGGAGACATTAGGTTTGGTGAAAGGTTAGGAGTCAACACACCCCTTCCTGCCTGAGAAAGCCTGGTTCATATGAACCACAAGAAATTCGGTTTCTCAGCAGGACAGGGAACGACCTTTACTGGTTCCTATAATTCAAATCACATTTATTCAGCTCATTAATGAGCTCTTGAGAATAAAGCCTCTCAACCGCTCGGCGAAAAAATACAGGAACCAGAGACAAGAAGAAACGAAGGCGACCGAAAAGAACAGAGAGACGAGAAAGCACCGGGGCCACAAGGGCGTACCATGAACATGCGCGATGAAGGAGACCTACCAGAAAGATGCGAACGCGAGAGCTAAAGAAAAACGGCAGGGTAGTCACCAAGAGGAGAAGGGGGGCGGCGGGCAGGGCGTGGAGGGGGGGACGTGGTCGGTGAGTAGTGTGTGTGTGTGTGTTGGCTATGCTGAGGGGGCGGATGGTCTGCTTAGAGCCCGAGGGGGAGGCAGAGGACGGTGCGGGAGGGCAAAAAGTGGGAAGGGAAAAGGGCGGGGTGATCAGTTGGAGGAAGGAAGAAGAGAAGATTCGCGCGCAGAAATACGAGGAGGAGGAAAGATGGGAAGAATGGGAATGGGCAATGGACGATGAGTAAAGGGGTGGGGAGTGTGTAGGTGAGTGGGGAGGGAGGAAGGGGGTTGGGCTCGGTAGGGTAGGGTCGCCCCTGAGGAGGACCGAGGGGGGAGGGGACGGGATGGAGGGGGTTGGGGGAGAGGGGGAAGGGGCAGAATATTCGCGATATATAAGACGGAGACCGCAACCCTTTGGCTTTGCTAACGGCTTCCCCTCCTCGCGCACAATCGCATCGCATATACCCCTTTGGATCGTCGCCATTGCCTCTCCGGTCCCCGGAGACGAGTCGCAGAAAGACAAGGGGAAAAGGCACGCATTACGCACTCGATCGCTCCGCAGGAAGAAGGCACGCACCCCGCCCGCCGTTTTCCGGCCGCGAACATGAAGTGGTGGATCGTCTTATTCCTAGTCTCCTTCGCGGCGGCCCTCCCTCACGACAAGGGCCGACCCCAGCAAGTGAGAAGGGTGGTTGCGCAGAGAAGAACCCGTAAGTATTTTTTTACTGCTCTTTTGTTCCACATTTGTTGAAATCGGAATTTGTCTAAAGTTGCAAACCGAATACGTGAGAAGTTAAAAACGACGAACACGATTGATGTCCTAGACAAAATGGGTTAAAATTATAATTAAAAAGACATTGTAATTGATTTTGCCGGAAACCAGGCTTTGGGTTAAACATGTTAAAAAGATTTGGGTTAGAGATAAGACAAGAATGGATATGGCAAACGAGTTAAATTTAAAGGTAGTATTCCAGCCATTTATCATCTACTTCTAAATATATAGTATATTAGTCATCACGCTGAAGCAAAATCGTATTACGGCAGAAATAAAACGCCCCAAATTCACCAATTAGTGACCTCATTAAACGCATTTCGTAGTTGCAGGCGTTCAAGTCACCCGTGTTTAAATGTTTCCCCATTTCCAATGACATCTAGCTGCAAAACGATTGAACAATTTCTCATTTTTTATATTAGATAATGTATATCCTGATAGGATATAAAATAGTGCAGAAACTTTTTCCAATGCCCATTTATTAGATTATTCATTACTGAATAAGAATCGCAGGTATTTTTCAGATAATGGCATTGAATCGTTTGGTAACGAAATTAGAAAATTTACGTATTTGACTGCCCATTCCTACTTCTTCCTGCTGCTGCCAAGTCTTTTTCTTTTTATTTATGATTCCATCGGAAAGA
This sequence comes from Hetaerina titia, assembly GCA_037158775.1. Lineage (NCBI taxonomy): Eukaryota > Metazoa > Arthropoda > Insecta > Odonata > Calopterygidae > Hetaerina > Hetaerina titia. The sequence continues at coordinate 132,003,699 of CM073768.1, forward strand.
GTGAGTTCCTTGGCATCCGCGCTCCCGGTTGCGAAATATGTTCCTGTTCGGGGCAGCCACGCGCGATGGAGGAAGGTTAAGGTTGATGCCCGTGGTGTTTGATAATAGAGAGGGAGAAAAGAACCGCGATGGCATCGTGAAAACAATCTTAAGAGCGATATTTCGCAGTTACGTGAGCTGGTTAAAAGTATTAACAGGTCAAGCTATCTGTCAAAATCGGTAGGACAGTCACGATTTCAGGAAGGGTGGACTTACCACGCTCCTTTTCTTGATTTGTAGACAAAAATTAAAAATAATAATAGATCTTTAAAATAATGAATATGGAATTTTAATGAAGAGTAATAAGCAAAAACTTCTGATTCACTACCATTTATTTAAACGGTATCTCGTTATTAAATTAGGACTTAAGTAGGCGTCTCCCGCACGGAATTCGGGACGAAATGGTTGCACGTAAAAAAAGTTACATTAAATTCATTTTTCCCCAGTTTTCTATCGGGAAGAATTTTACAAATTACAAAATTGAAATTAATAATGCGTATCGTAGGTCTTACTTTCGATGTAAGAGCAACAGTTATAACTAGAACTATTCTACAAACATTTGCGATATCTCTCTGTGGAGTAAAAACAATTTAAGCAAATTTTATTACCTTTTTCTCTTGAAATAAATTCAACTTTATTATAAAGATATAGGATTTACCAATCTGTAATAAAATATGCACTATTAAAGCTACAAATTAATGATCACATGAAAATATGCCATCGTACTTCGCGGGATGTTACATAATTAAGCTATTTCCGGCATTTGATTTGTAAAATGGTTCCTATACTAGCAGAAATTTAAACTCTTTCCGGCTCTCATCAGTTTGATGCTTGAGGAAGCTTAAATCAGTAAGGATATCAAGTACAGTACCGTACTCTTTAATTAAAATCGATCTAGTAGCTGCAGTTTTTACGGGAGGCGATTGACAGCTACGGTCATTTGCACCATTAGGGATGGGTGGGAAAGGAAGGGTGGAGAGAAACCCGGCGTAGGCATTAGCCTACTCTTGTCGAAAGGCACCAAGGGGTCTGCAATTTAACGTCCCATCCGACGAACGTCATACTCACTCAAAGTGCTCTCCACTAAGCACCTCAAGTAGGGATCGGGATACCACTGAATAATATTTGTTGTTTCCAGAAGTTGAATTCGGGCCCTCTCGTTGGGAAGCCTGTACGTTAGCAACCGCACCATTCCGATCCCCTAAGATTGATCTTCGAAAAAAATAGTGGATCGATAGTAAAGCTTCATCAATGTTCTGATTTTTTAAGAGGACCACAAAAAGACGCATGCCCCTCACCAGCATTTTATCTTCCATTCTATAAATGGCTGGAAAACTTGATCTAGTGGACGGTCAACAAGTTTTATACAGTTGAAAATATGTATTATATGCTGCTTTTTCCATAACGGAGTTCAAATTACGTTATATGCCAGGAGGGTATTCAAGCCTGAACTGTATTCCTGATTTGATGTATCTGGGTGGAAAGGACATAACTTCAAGTATTGTTCAATTTATGCTTAAAAGAAATTAATTGGCTCTTTGCTAAATACATATTCCAGCGACTGAAATATAAATTCTTTAAAACAGAAAAATTATCATAAAGTCGAACGATACAGACTTTGGAATTTATGTAGACCGCACATACGGCCTAAATAGATTCTAAGTTTCCTAAATACATTCACTAAGGGTGCACTATGCTTATGGAGGATCAAACAGAAAGTGTAAGAATTTAATTTTTCCAAAGGAATCTTTACACAAAAATTGGGCAGTTTTGAAAGCGCAGGAGAAACGTTTTTTAGACGGAAAAAATGCGATATGGGGGAAAAAATGAATCAGAAAATTCTTGCTCCCATGAGTGAAATGTAAGGGTCTCCACCACTATTCTTAAGATAAATAGGAAAGCGCAGTGGTTATAGCAACATTAAAATGAACATTTAAAACACTTTTTATTATATGGATTCACAACCCAATTATTACTTTACTAGATCCTCTATAATTTACGTGTTTCAGTTTTGATTGACGAAAATGATGATTTTTCACACCAATACTTCTTAAGTTTCACTTTAGCTTCTCGTTGGGAGAGAAAAAGACTCCAGCAAGTGTTCAAAAAGGAAATACTCGCACATAAAAATTACCAGTTGCGTTTCCTGATCCAATATGACCCCCACAAGTACCTAAAAACTGTTATATTTGGGCGTGACCATTTTGCATTGTACAAAACCAGCGGATCAAGGATGAATGAAAAGAAATAAATACAGAGGAATCCGTCATCGGTATTCCTCCTGGACGCAAAACCAAAGAATGCAACCACTACATTACTCCGCCAAGTAATTGAACAATAAAATTAATAAATTCTTAACTTTGTCGGAGAAACTGTATGGAAGTCCCCACTTAATAAAGCGCTACTGCTGCCCCGGATAATTAAAAATTGATTCCCTCCTTAAGCACAACACAATATTTGTTTCTTATCTTGCTGCCTTGTGAGGTTGCCGATGCTCTTAATTATTTGTAAACCTACTTCGTAAAATTATATTAAATATTTTCTAACTCGTACAAACTTCGCATAAAGAAAATAAATAGAGGAAAATTAGAACAATTTCCGAACCACTTAAAGATGATCAGAATCCTCAACTGTCTAGCATCTACACATTTCCCACACATACACGTATATGCTAGTAACTGGAGCACAAAACCCCTTGAAATAAATAAAACTTTTTATTCGAACATGGAAACTCATGGTAATTATTTACATCGAATTTAACCTGTAAAATTAACGATGGCATTGATTAAGTTTAACTCGCAGTCTATTCGGTTCAATAGCCTGGGGGTCTCCAGTAAATAGATGACATGCTCATTTTCAAGATCAAAGGAGTTCCAGCTCTCATCAGGTCGAAGAGGCTCACGGGGAGCTCAGGGAGGCTGGGGGAAGAGAGGGAGGGAAAGAATTTCCATGTCGTTGACTCCGACTTGAACTTGTCCCGCGTCTCGGTATTTCCCCTCCGATCAGATTTCTCCGAGAAATTTCTAGCTTGGCGTGGCCCACACTGACGCTTCCGTTTGCTCGAAAATTCAGGCATTGCCACAAACCTCTTCATTTTCTCTCTGGGTCCTCACCGCCATCGCTGGATGAATCTAACAGCAGCGCAGCTTCCATCCGAAGGCTTTTCGATGCGAAGGCGCTAGATACATTTACATACCTATAAATCGCAAGCGAAACGCGTGTTAGATACAATCAACGATTAAAGTGAGAAACCTTGGAGAAAATGAAGAGACACATGCCTAATTTTAGACTTTCCACGTTTTAATTCTCCCCCCTTCTGAAAGAAAGAAAGAGTGAATTTATGACGATTCAATTTCTATAAATTATCCCAATACACTTACGAAGGTGAACTATAACGGCAGAAAGGTCAATTCAGGAGTGGAAAATAGAGCTCATACTGTTGGTCTCATCAAACTTTGAAAAATCCATGGAGCCGCTTGAAATCGTGGCGAATTTCATTTTTCTCTAAATACCCTTTAATACTTTAAAGTATATTTAACATCTTCGAATTAAGATTGACCATGTAAGTATATGTGTTTCGGCTAAACGTATTTTAGGAAAACATTAAAGCACTTTGTTATAAAATAATAATACAATGTTTGTTCGGAATATCTACAGCCTGCACAAAACTTTTCCAGGTCCATTCTAAGAGCGTAGGCATCGAACATGTTTTGACAATGCAGTCCCTTTACATGGGATTCCGGTTTGTTAACCTTTCGAGAATGCCCTACCGATATTTATTCAAGCGCTTAGACCCCTCCGAATCTTAACACAACCGTCTGATCGATATCCCCAATGTCTCCTAGTGGTAATTGTCGAAGATGGAGAACCGTTCTTTGGAGATTAATGAACTTGAACTTCGCCCATGTGAGCAGTCTCGTGTCCATTGCATTTAAATGAGATGGTTGCTCGATGAAGGGTGAGCATAGCATTTTTCACTCGCATTATTTATTATGCAAAAATTTAATTTTACGTAACATGATCAGTTTGACGTATAATTTACGTGGCACCATTTTCATTGATTTAATTCCAAAATGCGACAGGGACAGACGTTGACAGTTGAATTTCCAAGAATCAATTTCTAATGGGGAAATCCAGCGTTTCGGCATTGGCAAGATTACGTAGTATAGATAAAGTTTAAATCGTGAATAAGAGAAAAACAAAACGGCAGAATAAATTGTCGTTCTTTCTGAATTATTCCGAGCAGCTACAAATAACAACTGACCTAAAACTAACTGTTTCACTTTGACTGTGGCCCCAGGATGACCCTCAAATAGGTTCATTGATATGGGAGATCTACTCCTACTAAACTTAAAATGTCGATGAACTCTGCATGTTCCTCGGGTTTTCACCTCGTTTCTTGACTAGTGCTGACAACAGTTTCGGCAGCATTCCAGCTGGCTCACTCAGGTCGAAGGTGGTCACCTCCGACCTGAGTGAGCCAATTGGAATGCTGCCGAAACTGTTGTCAGCACTAGACAAAAAACGCGGGGATAACTCAAGAAACAAGCAGAGTTCATCGAATCCACGCCGCAGAGACCTACAAATGTACCGTAAACTGTCACAAAATTAATTTTTTCATATATTGTCCTTGATTTTTTTTCCATTTCTCTGAAAAAAATTTTTCCTTGCAGAAAATGTTGTTTCCATGTAATATTTGTAGCACAGCATCTCGTCCTAAAGTTTGCTTTGATCGGTGAGGGTAGAGCTCGCCCATAGATAGCTGCAGAAAGCATTTTATCTTCTGGGAATGTTCAATCAATTATACGTACTCTCTTTACACCAATTACTAGTCAAATATGCGTCAGATGATAGTCTATGGAGCGGTGGAAAAATTTAGATTCACGTTTACATTGCTCACTCTCCACACGGAAGTCGAGCAGATCTTAAACTTCATTTTAATAATTATTAGTACATTTGTTTCAGATTGCCTCAGATTTCAACAACCCATTATTAAATATTCACATTGTATAGTTCTCACAATTTTTGCTCCCCTCTTACGGTTAAGATTCAATATTAAATGAAATATTTAAATGGATAACATTTGTTAGCTGTCAGGCCTTTGATTCTGCAGTAATTATTGTAAATATATGAATAAATAACTACAGCAAGACTATCCACTTGAGGGTCCATTTTCCTCACCGGCTGATTTCTTTCTTGCTTTACTATTAAATAACACAGTTGCGGGCGTAACAAGGTGAGAATCCTTCATGATGTAAGAAGACACTTGGCTTTTTCTCATAAAATAGTTTAGTACGACATTATCAGTTTTACTACCTGAAGATGTTACGCTGTAACGAAACCTAGGCCGTAATAAAACTATTTTATGTGGAAAGGCCAAGTGTCTTATTTCCACATGCTTTACTATTATTTAGTTAGTTACGTACATATGCTGATCGAAGAACTACCTTCACTCTCTCCTTTATTGCTTGAGAGGATTTTGTCTTCTAGTTCTTGCTTTACAAATGAAGTATAAGCTCCAGTTTTATTTATGTTCCTCCTAAACCATAGCCTGGGCAAGGGCCATGCCAAATTGGCACACCGGTTCCCGTTCGATCGCCGAAATTAAGCAATGTTGGTCCCGCACGGAGGTCGAATGGGTGACTTCCATACCTTTACCATGGTTCTCTAGTCCATGGTGTGCATGTGCCACCCAGATTAAATGTTGTTTAGTACAATGAACGAAGAAGCCTAATCCCTCGAGGCTACTGTCGAAGGCCCCCTCCCACACCAGCAATCAAGTTATTGTCTGGTTTTTCATTCATGAATACTTCGATGATCTATGCACCATGTGTGACAGCCGTCCGCAATACTTCTACGACGCCACATGCTGGCCAAACTCTTGAGATTTCCCCTTTCGATTTGGTACTTAGGACTAAGCAAAATTCTGCGATTAAGACGTTCAGACCCTGATTTGCATTACACCTATCTTCATCTACATCTAAATCTACACAATAACCCGCAAGCCGCCGCAATGGCTTGTGGCGTGGGGTGTTAGGTCACCACCCGTAAACTAGAATGAAACCGCATGCAAAACCAAATTATGCTACCTCTTCACAAATATTAGTTTGTTCATGCACTCTACAAACCCTAATCACACGAGAGAAAGTACTTACATGCAACAATATTTAATAACAGGAAACGTACATTCAAATCATTCTGCAGAACTATTTAAAAGATGGGACTATGAAATAATGCAGGAAGAAACATGCAAGATATCGACAAATATGCTTGTACACATTGTCAATTCTAATTATCTCCTATGCGATTGCTGTCACATCTACTCTGAACTCCAATGGTTCGAGTAAACAAAGATACTTTCAATCTATCTGTTCTGCAATAAATCCCCCTGATTTTACGTTGGTGATCAGATCTACCATAGTAAGTGGAGGCCAGTAATATGTCCTTAATATCCTAAAATAAGTAACCTGCCTCACATTTACGCAGTAAATTTAACCTGTATTCAAGCCTGCGGTCAACTAGTGGCTCCCTTCCTAATTCAACAGTATCGTGATACTGCTGCCTTGTTCATTACAACTTTTCACAATCCTGACTGCTCTTCGTTGCACTCGATCCAGTTCCAAAATTAAGCCTACTTTATAAGGATCTCATACACTTGCAGCATAATCAAGGTGAGGCCTAACTAGCATGAAATAACGAAGCCCCTGCATTCTCCTTCAATGCCTGGGAGTAGATAATAGGTGTGTCCACAAGTGTCCAAGTCGCACGTTCGCTTGCAAGTTTGGTATATAGGGATTCCACAAATTTCATTCAATATCAATGTAAATGACGTATCGTATAATCTGAATACTAATTCCTATCGATTAAAGAGGCAAACCCAGCTATTTCGTAATTGTTGAAAACAATTTACAGAATGATGTCGCAATTAGAGTGTTTGCTGTTACTCGAAACTCCTCCAGGTCTCTGTTAAACCTAGAGTGCAAACTATGCCATTAAAATCGCTCAAATTTAGGGACTCAGATATTCCTACTAGTCACAAAATTAAGCAATCGGTCCCCGCTCAGATCACGTACGTATGTCTCGGTAAAACGATGCCAAAAAACACAGGGGCATGCGAGGACGCCAATCCATTCGTGTTCCAGTCACGAAAAAGTGTTAGCTATTCTCACACACAAACTTATAAGGAATTCCAACGCGCACGCAATGACAACAAGGGCCTACTTTACATGAGCGTCGAAGGGGGGACGGGAAGCAAAAAAGAGAGGGAATTTCTCGCGATGCTTCCCTTTCTCTCCCCCCCATCCGCTCCTTCAGTTTCACGGCCGCCTTCACCTTGAGGCGCTGTACCCATTCGACGCCCGGTCTCCTGCATCGGCAGTATCGGTAGATCTTTACTCGAGGAATTCATACATTGTACGGTGCACAGCCCCGCCACGTGCACCCACACGTACGTGCATCCAATGCAGCATATCAAGGATCACCAAGGGCAATATCGCCCTTTCGAACAAAGCCATCTAAAACTGACTGTGGCGGAGGGAACCGAGGACTAACTTCAAACCAGCCGGAACAATACGCCGATGCCTTGGAGAAATATTTGGACGACTACCATAAACGAAATGAACCTAAAGATTTAACAGGGACTAAAGTACGACTTGTTTGAGCCCAACCGATATAAATCATCTACAGCCCAGAAAGAGCGGACTTTTTTGCTCCTCGTTATCGGCACTTGTCATACGTAACTTCACCCTGCCTACGCACGGCAGAAAGTCTTCAATGACTGCCATTTTATGATTTTTAAATGGACGAAAGTTTTAGGCAGGAGCTGCATTCTGAAACGAGGTCTCGTGAAGAATAAAGACACCTTCGTGCTTAAAACGTTGGTTTTGGCCCCATGAACTATGGCACAGTGTGCAGACTTACAGTGTACGAACACTTGTGACATTGGATGTATGGTAACTCGTCGTAATATCCTTTACAAATTCAAGAAATTCAGAGTTCAAGAAGACGCTTTGGTAGTTTAATTGTTTAAGGTATTCAACTGCCAAAATGATAGATCCTCGTTCGAATCCCGGTCAAGGCAAAAATTTTTACACTGTGGAATGTCTGCACGGATCTTTTGATCACGAATGAACGGTTGGTGGAGATTGGCGCCATTTCGGCAAAAAGGAGGAATTTCCTCCGGCCCAAAGGTTTGGCATATCATCTACATCAATCTTCTGTCAGTCGAAAAAAATAGCCTCTCACCGGGTGAGAGACTGACATTACGATTTTCAACGCTTTAGCAAAAGGCTAAGAACGAAAAGAAAGGAGACAAAAGAAAATTGAAGGTGAAATTCTCTCTTAAAAAGCTAATAATCTTCCAACTTCACCTGAAAGAACACTTTTTCATAAACTATTGATGAGGCGAGAAGTACATTTTATTGAAGATCAGCATTCTGTTTAATTCCAAGACAATCCGGGAGATGCCGCAACAGTAACTTTTAACGGAGTCATCCGCTAATATGCATTTCAATGCAACAATTTCAGCGGGTAAAAATTATTCGCCTTGACCGGGATCCGATCCAGGATCCCTCGATGTCCGGCCAAATGCTTTAGTCAGTTAAGCTATCGAGGCGTCCTCTTAAACTTAAACATTTTGGTCAAGGCGAGTGATTTTTACACTGAAAGTGTTGCATGATTCTGTTTAATGCTCAGTTGGTATAAAGAATACAGTGGATATAACAGAACGAACATTAGTGACGACGGTAATTAAAAACAGCCAAAAATTACTTTTTGTTTCAAACGTGAAGTTCAATTTTAAAAATTTTGTATCGAAAAACAACGAAAATTTGTCTCTCGCCCCACAATATTACGTTCCTTTATGACTGGTTCACTGAAAAACGTGGGAAGTGCTTAATGTCGGCTGGGATACGATTGACCTTATAGGTAAAAGGTTACCTTATATGTACCTACGATTACCTTATAGGTAAAATGGGCATCTATTAGTATAAAAGCTAATAACGGTCTTCAAATTCGAAAAGGGATTCGGAAGTAGCACTTGAAATTTCGGCAAAATGCTTACTGACTCATTTTGAAGCAACCAAATGTCACCTTCTCATGTTTATTAATGAGAAATATCGGATCCCTTGGGCAGTGGAGCCATAAAGGTCAGACTAGCCTATGAAATAAATTGGACCGCTGACTCATCATGCCAAATATATTGGCCTAATGGGTTATATCTGAGGTCAGAGACCTCGACAAAGGCGATAAAGTTAGCATGTTAGAGGTCTGGAAGACCAAGGAAAGATGGCAGGATCGCGGAATGGTCAAATCGATTCGAATGGAAATTGAAACACAACATTTTCGGGCACCCTTGAATACCGTTATGTGTCAGCCTATTGGAAGCGAATTTATTAAGTTCAATCGTTCAGAGTAGATCGAAGCCGGTGTCGAGCTCTTCCCTTTTTTCGTCGGGTGAACTCTTTTCGAAAGAAGCACCTACGGTAATGCACCTACGACAAAACTGGAGGATTTACTCATCAACTGCTCTTATGATTAGTAATTTAAGCGTTCCATTTTCTTGTGGAAAATCATTTCAAAGACAATAATTATGAGAACTCCAAATGACTCGATAAAAAGTTTCCCTGTCTAAGTTCATAAAATTATAACGTTCATTAATAGGCGAGCATTAAATTCCTGTAATCTGAAGAATGGAAGCAAACGGAGGCAGATTACCTAAGTAAGCAACAACATTCTATCATCGGAGGAAAATACCATCGAAATGGGAAAGGGTGCGTCTGCGCCAGGTTAGCTTATGAAAGCCATTAACTTTGTGTTCAATACGTCCGATGTCTGAGTTCATTTCTCACCACCACCACCAAATTCAAGAAAAAGGACGTTATTCTGCGTCAGGCTTGAGAGCTTGAAATACATCCTTATTCGCCGTCCTGTGGACTCGATAAAATGACTCCGTGGATGGTATTGATGTCAACAGAAGTAACTAAGCCAATATCCTAAAGAACAGTATATGAAACTACAAAACGATTGACTGATTCGTTGAAAGACATTCCTCGACACCTTTACTCCCACTAGAGAATTCATAGGCTCAAATTTCAGGGTGCATTTTCATCAGATTTCAGTGGAATAAATCAAAAACTCCAGAGAGTGGTTCGGGTCTGAACCCGGAAACGATAGCATTTTTTAATGAAAAGCAATGAAGAGAATGAAAACTTTTCAAGTAATACCATTTTTATTATATATATACATATATATATATATATATGCTATTATAAGAAATGCCAACATTTTCCAGCATATTTATTTCGTTTTATTTAATCTTGGTGGAAAACTGCATCTACCCTTTTCAGTATAACAGTTTTATTCTGATTCTAAGATACTACTTCTGAGTTAACAGCCAAGAGTCGTCATCAAGCTATCTCCCGTAATTTACACGGAAAGAAATAAACACTCTAAATAAGTGTCAGTGATATCTCTCTAAACAGTCTACGTTCAATTCAAACGGCAGCCTTAATTCTCAGTCTTTAATTATTAGACTTGGAGTCCAAAAAACAGGTCTATTTTAGACAAACTAAAATGCAATGATTTCAAAGTGTAAAAATCAATTATCTTGACCGGAATTCGAACCCAGATTCCTCCATATCCGGCCGAGTACTTTGGCTTTGTCACACATTTGTGTTCAGACGTTGGATTTAACCTCGTGGACAATGGAGCAGTGCACACGACTACGAATACTTGTGACATGTACGTACGATATTTCGTCACTGCATCTGGCTCCTTTAAAGCCCCCATAATTTCGGTGAGTCAGAGGACACCTCGGTATCGGAACTGGCTAAAGCACTAGGCCGGACATCGAGGGATCCGGATTCGAATCCCGGTCAAGGCGAATGATTTCTAGACTTTGAAAATTTCTACATTTCAATGCACATTAACAGATGACCCCGTTAAAGTTACTGTCGCGGCGTGTCCCGCAGTTCTTTGAATTGAAAAGAACACACTTTAACGAAAAATTGAAACCTTCAGCTTATGACTTTCTATTATTCTGACCACGCCAATTCTTATTGTACCTAGACATATCTCAGTCTTGATTCTCAATAGGTGGCTTGAGGCATGAGTCATGAATACTTAAGATGCCTCTTAGCGTATCGATCTCACCTATCGAATCCTCTACAAGAAAGCACGGGGAAAAATGGACATTTTCGTGGATGCCAAATATTATTTTAACTTTGAAATACCATAGAATTGAATTCAATCATGGAACTTTGACTAAAATTCACATTTATAATGGCAATTCACATCATCTATCGGATTTATGCTGACAATTCATTGGATGTGATTTCAAGGGCAATGTTTTATCGATTCCCTTATATATTCGAGCTTGGTAACCATGGCTGCAGCATTTGTCTCCCTTTTATTTCCCCAAATGGTTTTGCTTGCTAGTAGAATACAAGCATTGTTCAGCTAGTAGAGTACCCAATGGCTAAGGAGTACGTATTATTACCATCAAGTGGATTCATTTAATAACTCATTCGCCTTTTCACCACGTTATTACGGTCCAACTACATTCCAACCGCGCGAACGAGACAGTGAACTACCTGTGTAGTTCATCGTCCCCTACCTGCCATAGGATATGGAGCTTGGTACCGAGTGAGCCCTGCCATCAAGCTAATTACGGCGGTTGTGTGGTTCAATTAGACTTTACCTTAAGTGTTAGCTTAATTAAGTTTTCCATACAGGGACGACGATTAAAAATTAAGTGTAGCTGTAAGGTGTGGATTAAAAGCTTGCGTTAAAAAACCTCTCCTCTGAAATAATGTATTACCAGCCGGAAGTTGAAGTCATTAAGTGGGACGATGACGATGAACGTAGGCACGCCCGAGGCAAGTTCTTGACGCGGCACTTGGTGTCGAAACTTGGAACATGTCGATGAATCCATAAGCGGCAACGGACGGCATAATCAAAAGCTGGCGGCAAAAATCAAAAAATATTTCAATAACCTTAACCTGCCCTGAAAAACTCGAGGAGTGTGTGCGTGTGTGAATACTGGGAAGAGACAACCTGAATTCAAAGAAGACATGTAGTCACACTCTGCACGTGCCGACAGCCAAAAGGACGTGCTCTTTCCAAGTTAGATTTTCTCGAAGGCTTTTGCAACTGCATAGTGCTCATTACTAATACCTCCATCTCGCGCGCAGTGCAAAATAGAACACACTCTTTACCTCGTAAGAAAATATTGGCTGCCGACAAATACTGAAGCAAGTAAGAAGAAATGAACATTGCTGTATTTTCTAAAATTGTGTACATAAAGCAAGAGTAAATCCGAGAGGAAATAAATAATGAACCCATCTCACAAAATGTCTATAAATTACTACGCTGTGAAGCATCATAGAACCGCGTTATGTCATAATTGAAAACACGAAGAAGTAACGCATGACAATTGATAGATACAAAAGAAACTCCCCTAAAGCCTCATTTTTTGCAGTCTCGAGCCGCGAAGATGCAAAACTGCGAGGGGGCATGGTTAACTAATAATTAAAAACTAACAGTAATCGAGATATCAACTTAATTTTTATTAGCTATTCTCAAGACTTTTCTTCATAGCCACCATTCTGAGTTACACATTTCTCCCATCGTTTCATGGCCTTTCGAAGGTCATTAGTTGAACTCTGCAAATTATGTCGAAAACTATTGTTCCACCTTTTGAATGAGGTCATTTTTATTGTCAAATTTCCAACCAAGAAATGTTTTTTTTTAATATGGCGATACGAAAGAGTCGCTTGGGGCGTTATCGGAAGAATAGGATGGATATGGCAAACTTTCAAAGCCACATCGCCTTGATTGCAGGTCGCGCCGTGTTTGCTTCTGAAAAGGAGTCAGTAGTCATGGAAGCATGCTGGCACTTTTGACATGTGCAGTTCTTCGTGAATAAGTTTCCATTCACTGCCGTAACTAAGATCAGTCTCATTCATGATTATTTGGATGGTTGGGCTTACATCTAAGGATTAATTCCTCCACTTTCTTCATTGTTGCAACATCGTCCGTGAATGACGGCCTGAAATCACGGCTCTGATTCTTGCCAAGGAATTTTCACTTTCTCTCGCTGCGGCACACCACAAATTCGTTGGTTAGCGATTCGATAACGCCCTGCAACATCTCTGGTTGTGGAACGAGGAGGCGAAGGCGCGATGGTCTAACAGTCGACGGCAGCCGGCCGCTCTCAGTAGGCGGCCATCTCTTCCCTCCCCCCACTCCCGTGCATGCCAAGCACCAGGGTCCGAAGCTCCTACATGGTGACAAAACTACACTACAAATGAAATAGTACGGAGTCTACGAGTAGTCCACAATGCTATTTCTTCATTACAATTATATTAATTGGTTGCAAAAAGGATTGTTTGAAACAGTTACCACACAACATTCATCCGTTTTTAAGGGAAAAGAGTCAACCAATATCAGTGAGGACTGGTACTCCTCTGAATGAATCAGGGAATTAAATATTTTATTTCATACACGTCCTCCCGTAACTTATTTCTGCAGATGGGAGTAGCAGAGAGCGAACGCGATATTAATGACCCCAGGAAAACCTACCGGCATGAAATTAGCCTCAAAATCAAACTGAAGTACCACATAATCAGTGAATATACTTATGTAATAAAATGGACATCTCCATTTGATGTTATTCTGTACTACATGAGGGTCTTCTGACGAGTCTTGTCTTATAATAATGGTACAGTAAACCACTTTTGTGAAAATGTTTTCTCAACAGTCAAAATATCGATGGAAAAGGTTTGACTTTTTCATGAAAAATGTACGCAATGAATTTTTGGACATGACTATAAAATCGTGGGTAAGTTGCAAAAACACCAACGAAATACATCAGCTGTAGGTTGATGCTCCAATCCTTTGAAAGTTGAGACAAGTTTTAATGAGAAAAATTTTTGTAAGGCACGAAAATCTTTAAACTTGTCAATCCAGCCTTGCCAGGAGCATTTTCGCTCAAGTACATTCGAGACGAAAGAAAAGCACGTCTTTTCCAAAGGCGTTTCCTATACTCTAGGTAGTATTCGAATCGTCTATCCCTCTTGAGCAATGAAGGAGTCTGGAAATATAATTCTGTTTCGAAAATAAGAATGTCATAGAATCTTAATGAACAATAAGATATTTTACACTGAAACGAATGGTGAAAATTATTATTAGTGACAAACGAATATAGTTCCATGAAAATTTATTCAGTTATGCAAATGGATCGTTTAAATAGATGGAATCTCATTCCATATTGACCACGAGAAGACGTCCTCCAATAAAAAAAACCTCTCAACAAGCATATGAAATCGTGTTTCCACTAACGTCACGTGTCCACACGATCGATTGACGAGTCAAATAACTGGGATTAGACGAGGACATTAGATGCGATGAATCACCCAAGCAACGAGAACGAAATTCGAAATTTAAAAAAATGGCACTTCGCGGAGAGTTGGCAGCCCTGCCCGTCGTGCACCCCATGGCCACCCATCCGCCCATTTGAAACATGTTCCCCCCCCCCTTTCCCCTCCCGCCCCGCCCCTCGCCGCGCGCGCTCATTTTTTTTAGAGCGATGGCGGTCAAAACCTTTTCGCGGATGTCCGACATGTTTCCTCGCGGCCGTTTGCACGCCCCACGTCAGCCGCGATTCCAAAGTCACGCCTTGCACAAAGGGAGTCCCTGGGGGAGGGGGCGGCGGTGGTTGACCTCTCGGCGCCCTCTCCCACGCCCACACTGGCACGCAAATGGGATTTACTAACTGTACACCGAATAACACTATCCAACGCCAAAAATTCCCAGGGAATAGATTCCGCCACTTCTATGCGCAGAGAGGGAACCCGGCCGGCGACGGGCAAAGGGCGGGCACGGTGGGATCAGTCGTTCCGATTGCCGTGTTCGCCGAGGCATCCCAACCCGGTGATGACTTTCCGATTCCCGCTGCTTCGAGAGACCTATTGTATTCAAGAGGACGAGGCAAGGTTTCCGAATACAAGTACAAGACCTGGGCTGCCTACAAGGAATTGGTACATACGGAAATAAATGGCACGTCGTGTTCACTTGGGGACAAAAGATTAGCCGGAACAGGTTACGCGACAACGGATTTATAATGACGAACAGTCAAACAAGATACAAATGGCTGAATATGCAATGACAAACCAGAGAGGTTGCAAATTCAAATTTCCATCCTCATTGGTAAGCACTCTTGCTCCGAAATTCTTGACGGAAACTCAAAAACCGGTGGAACTATTTTCAGTGATCTCATGTAATTCATTGAAGAAAGATGTTCGTGATATGTGCTATTAATCTCCATATCTTGATTCTTATTAGAAAAGCAGTTGTAAATTTTCTTAATGGTTTATTCTCCAGATTATTCATGATAGAAGGAAATTCATGACTAGAAGGAAAAATAGTGGGAAAAGTCCCAAGAGGAAGACCAAGGGATAAAATACATGGAAGAAAAAAAGAAGAAAGTACATTGCAATAAATACCAGGAAGTAAGCCAATTAGCATCAGATAGGGTAGGATGGATGGCTGAAGTCCATCTTATCTTATCCAAGTCCATCAGACCAATCTTAGGATTGAGCGATCAATGATTCAATCAATCTTTAGCCAGCCAGTCGGTAGAGGGGTTACAATTATTGCTGAGTGCATTAGAAAATCAGTATAAGAGACATGGATTGCGAATACATAGATATCGGTCTTTATTTGGGCGAAATGGAGACCAAACGGTCTCTTCTTCAAGAGTATTAATGTAAACAAAACTAAGGTTATGCTGTTTTCCAGAAGGAGAAAGGCCAAGTTAAACGTTAAAATAGGAGTTCATGAACGAGAACAGGTGGAACAGTTTACCTATCTGAGAAGTGTTTTTATCCAATATGATCAAGTAATTTTTAGAAAGAAATAAGCACTTTGTGACTTCCACACAAAAGTGTAGAAGTCACAAAGTGCTTATTTCTTTCTAAATATGACGTCCTTCCACAAAATAAAAGCTTCTACCTTCGATTTAATGATCAAGTAAGTTGGTACATAAGAAGAAGTATTCCATTAGGCAAAAAAGCATTCACATATGGAGGGATTAGGCGACAGGGACGTTGAGTAAGGTTGTGTAAGTAATAAAAGACTTACGAAAAGTGAAGAATCAGGCGTGATATTGTGGAATCGAGACATAATGAAAACTTTGTTGCAATTTTCCACAGTTAAAACTTTATTGCCGACCATGGTTTCGATACACTGTATCATCTTCAGGTGAGGTGTATCATCTTCTCACCTGAAGATGATACAGTGTATCGAAACCATGGTCGGCAATAAAGTTTTAACTGTGGAAAATTGCAACAAAGTTTTCATTATTAATAAAAGACTTGTTCAAACTTTGATATGGGGCGTGGTTTTTCTATGGAGCGGATAAAATGGCAGTTGAATCAAGGTGACAGACGTAGACTGGAGGCTTTTGAGGTTGTGGATTAGGAGAAAGATAGAAAGGGTGAAATGGATAGAAATGAAATCAAACGAGGAAGTGCTAGGCATGGTGTGGGAGGAGAGGGATTGTTGGGAGAAGTCCAAAGGAGGCAGGAAATCCAGGTGGATGAATAGTATTTTGATTTGCATGCTGGAGACTGTGATAGAGGGGAGGATGTTCAGCAGGTGAAAAAGGGGTAATAACACCAGATACATGTTGGACAGGAGAAGGGGAGATTCAAAACAATCGGGATTTAAGAACAGTGTAATGTAGTGTGAGATATCAGGTTGTGTTATACTAGAAGAGGCGAAGAAATGTGTCGTTGCACGGTCTATGCTCATCCAAAATCTACCTTAAATGGTAATATACCCCATAATTATATATATATATATATATATATATATATATATATATATATATATAACATATAGACATCTCAAAGCGGATTTTATTTTCGTCTTACTGAAGAATAGGTGCATGGTCTCATGGGTGACAAACATACTCCAGAAGTAACTTCTAAGTTTCTTTTATGCTACTTTCACCGCTCTTCATGTATAAATCTGTCCACACCGTAACTTCGGAACCCATTCTTTCAAGTGTTTATGGCGATGCCTTCAGATGCTATGGACCCGAGCGGGGATTCGTGTCACGGATTCGTATCATGCCGAGCCGAGCCGATAGGTGCGTGCGTTCTTGTGTGTGTGTGTGCAAAATGAAAATGCGGCCTTCGCACCATACAGGACGACCGTGGTACTTAAACTACTCGAGTGGCAGGAGCCAACGACAAAGAACGGATACGGAAAGGATTCGAATAAAGATGGAGAAAGTGGGAGAAGTCGGAGGAAGAAGATAGTCGGGTGGGAGTAACTTTGGGGTGCCAAGGGATGAGGCGAGGCTTGACCGTGGGAAAGCACTCAAGTCGGTTCGACGTAAGGCTTCGCGATGCACCTTTACCGTCTGCTGCAATGCCTAGGCCGAGGGAAGAGAAGAGGAACGCTTATGAAGGCGGAGCATTACGTCGGCAGAGAACTACGAGGAGAGGGAATTATGTAATTTTTCCATGAACAGCATCAACCCGTGATTATTTTCACAAAAGAGTCTGAACGCCTAAAATGAGAGTTCTCAAGTTATACTCGTAACGTTTGTATAACTCATTGTAGATTTTATTTTCACACAACAGAATTGGAAAAAATAAAACAAGCCGATAACCACGGTGAAAATTCCTTTCACTGCAAACGGAAAATAAAAGGAAAACTTTAAATACATATTTGATAAAATGAATATGAATAAAAAGTCAGCATTTTCTTCCTCTCCACTGTTATTCTAAATGACTAGTTGAGAAGTCGCTACAAGGCTTTACGCCTAATACGGTCAGCACGATCCTCACAAAATCATCTGTCACCGCCTCTTTAAGTTTGCACCGATTCCCCTCTTCCTTCAGCCAAAAACTCTTCAAGTTTTTTTTCAGGTTCATATACAGTTCATTTCAATCTGCGGATTTAATTTTCATCATAGACAGGAATTTTCTCGGGTCATTCACTTTTCTGTAGGAATAGACGGCGTGGATACAACGTGGGTGGTGAATTGTTGGTTCACTCGGCTAAATAAGCGATATGATGAATTTGGAAGACAAAACCACGGTCGAAATATATCAACTAACTTCTCCATTTGTTTGTATTCGCACGGGAAATAACAATATTCAGCAGGAAAATGAATAATTACACGATCGTATCCAGCTGACGCTCCGCCACAAATGTTTAAAATTGCTTCAATATGGCCAAACTTTCTCGTCTCGCGTCTCTGGTTGTCTCCAATCGTCTAAAAAAAAACAAGGCTCCGGTCTCTCCTCACTCCCGACTCATCTCAATAACTTGATTTCTCGCGTAAGACGAGCGCCGTTTCGCGCGCCCTCCTCACACCACACTCCCTCTCAGCCCTGCCGTAACACTTCGCCCCCTTGCCAAACACCCCATGATGCCACCGCTTCCCTCCAAGTGGGAACATCGGAAATGGTTAATAAACTTTAAAAACAATGTGGTGATGTGCGACTCCTTCCCCTGACAGCTGAGTCCATTATAAGTTTGTAACTTAGTAAATGGTTTTAAAAAACACTTTGAAACGGACGCTTCTACTAAAATAAGTCATAATTACAGCCAGCAGCGATGATGATACGCAAGGATTAAGTGAAAATAAAGGCCTTCAAGCGTACGATTCCCGCCCCAAGCTATTTGCTCTCAAAATTACAATTGTTATTATGGATAGTAATTCTTCATACTGCACAAAAATTATCGCTTTTTTATTCACTTCACATGATTAGCAATGCGGTTTTGAAACAAGACCTTAAACAGTGTAGCATATTATAGAAAACAGTAGGTAGAAAACACGTTGACAAGCGAAGAAAAGGGAAAAATATGCCCAGTTAAATTTTTTACGATTAGAGATAAATGTCAAAGATAAGTTATTAAATAAAAAGTCACGATTATCATGGTGAACATGCAATCCAGTGAAACACGCTCAATTTCGTTGGAGACAAACGCAAACTGCGGCACGACGGCGATTATTCCTGATCGTGATATTTAGTATTTAAGATCTCTCATTCAGGTGGTAAATCATCGCCGCTCCAGAAACCGGTTATGAATTTATTCAAAGGCATTCAGGAGAAAACAATGTCACCGGTTGTCCAGCATGTGCGTTCAGACTCGATGTTTTACATCGTCAATAACTTCATGGCTCCTTCGAAAGCCCGGAAGTGTATTTGTAGCAATGAAACAGAATGGACAATCATCAATAAGTCATTGAAATATTTTAATTGCAGTAAATAAATATTATGCTGATTAATTTTACGTCTTTTTTACAGTCCATAAGAAATAAATACCATCCAGGGTCATCAACAAACACAAATATCGATATTCCGTTGCTTTTAATCTTTGAATGTTAAGCATCGGTATTAAAATGTCCATGACTTTAGTTTAAAATACTAGGACAGAGTTTAGAATTCGAACAAAATTGATATGGCCAGTAAATCATATCATATATTTTTCCGCGGCTTTTCAACTACTGAATGTTTTTTACGTGAAAACGAGTATTCGTTCACTTAGTTGGTAGTCAAATAAATTAACCAGTTTCGGTAAAATTCAGATGAAATAAATTGTTTCAATAAATTCTTTGTTCTTTAACATCTACCTCTCGTACATTCTCTAATAGACGGAGTAACAAAGAAGGAAACGTCTCCGTATAGCACATAGTCCTCTATTCTTTTTCAATGACGAAACATAGAGGAACGCCCCAAAACTGTATGCCTCAACACTGTGCAAGTGAAATAAGTAATCCAAACGAAACATTCAGGAAGCTAGAAAGTTGTTATTTAAAAATATGGTGATACGGTAAAAACAAAACATTCTTCAACGGCGGTATTTTCACTCAGCTAGCCAACAACACTGCCTTTGCTTCCGTGGAAAAATTCAGGGGAAAAGGAGAAAGAGAATCGAGGAATAAGTAGGAAAGACTGGGAAGAAGACTGTGTAAATAGAAGTACCAAAGATGGAAGGAGATCCAACGAAGGAGGTCGTAAAACATGATGGAGGAGGAACGGAGGTTAGAGGTGAATGAATGTGAATGTCGTCCAGTCCGTGCTCAGGGCTACCGTCTCCTAAATCAATGTACGCTCTCAAAATTTATATCCCTCTGCAAGAGGAGGATACACATCTGCAGGGTATAAATCCTCAACGGAAACCTTAGAACACACCACAGTAGTGAGTGGCTCGAGTTCTTTTATAAAAGAATGGGCGCTAAATCGTACGTGACAATGGAATGCAGTATTTAATATTTTTGCAGTTAAAACGAATATTGGGACTCCGTGTGTCTTTCTGCTGCTTTAGCATTATTCCGTTTTACACGCATCCAATTTCTAACAAAAATCGACTGCTGTTTTTTCATCATTGGTTTATAATGCGTCGGTAAGAGTACATCCACCTATTTTCGGTCAGAGTGCAAACATGCAACAAAATTAGGCCCATATTATTTGCGACTAGACACTCAAATTCGCTAATGTGGTGCTCAACAAGAAAGTGCATGGCGTCATTAAATATCACCCCGTCACTACCGGCGTACTCTTACCGAGCTAATCCAGCCCTTCTGGACCAAGAATGCAAATTATAGCATTACTTTCTACTTAAAAGCCCGCAACTGATCATAAAGATAGAATATAACTAGAGGATGAGGCAAATGGTAGTTCTGGCAACATGTCCTCCAGGGTAAATCGTGTAAATTGCTTACTTCAGAGAAAAAAATGCAAGTCTAACTCGCGCTTCAAAAACGACTAGGTCGTGAAATAACGGTGAAATCATACCAGAAGTAAATTCCTCCCTGATTTTCTATTAAACATCAAACTCTATAATATATACAGTTTTAAAATGTATGCTCTTAAATGAGCTGGTTGTGATGCACGTAGTACTAGTACTTTATGGCTCACTTGCCTTGATTTAGCCTTAAATGCGTTCCTTAGATGGGGAACCAGTTGATGAGAAAGTTAAATGACAAAGCTCGCTAGCACAGAATCTTTAAAGTACACTAATAAGGATATCCCAACTTCAAATGCACATCGACGAATGAAAGGGAAGTAAACGCGAAAATTCCACAGTGCAAAACTACTTCGTCAGGGTTGGTATTCGTACCTGGATCCCTCGATTTCCAGCAGAAGGCAACATCCAATTTTGCAAAGTTCACAGTTTAATGTTACGTAGAAATGAGAACCATCTCACACCCGTGAAAAATAATAATTCTTGTATAGTTTTCGACTGAAAATTTCACGACGATTATTTTTTAGGAAACTCCGACGTCCCTTTCAAATTCTGAATTCAAGTCAAAGGTCTCCCATCACCTGCTTCCGTGGGCTTTCGCATGCTATCACACGTAATGAATCACAGTCCCGATTCTCTGTGAAGAAAGACGATAAATGAACTCAGCCCTAATATTTTCCTCTACGGTCGAAGGAAACAATGAAAGCGAACGTAGTGAACCATCCTCGGTATGAATAAATAAACTTAAGACCTATTACGATGCATATTCCTTCCCTCACTCGAAAAATCTTTGTTTGCATGAAGTCAATATCAAAACAGAATCAAACATAGAACCCATGATTGTAAAAGAAAGTTGTTAGCCCCCACCATGATCCTGCGTTATTATTTGAAGGGTCACTGAAGAATGCTTTCCGCAGCTAACTTTGGTCGCAATCTCTCTCTACCTCTCCACCTTCCGTACGGTAGGACTGACTCTTTCAAACCGTGAGTCCACAGACTGACTGGTCAACGATCCTGAGAGAGGCGGCGACCTGAGGCCAATTCTTGAAGCGTCGCGCAAACATCCCACCGGAATGAAAAAATAAAGGAGTCGAGCACTAAATTAAGGTCAACGGTCCCAAAAAGCATTCTGAGACATCTTTGCGTGTGTACGTCCGCTACATGGAGATCAGCCATCGCCTCATGCAAATTTAAAAGTTCCTCTCGAGAGGCCGGCCGTTCCTCTTACCCCTTTTCCTCCTTTTTCCCGCTCGCCTCCTCCCCTCGAGAGCCGGCCTCCTCCTCACCTTGTTTATTATTGCACTCACACTCACTCATGGAGGGCGATCGCCGTGATCTTCCTTTCCCGTGGGCACGCTCCCTCCCCCCCCGCCCACCTGACGCCGCGCCCGGACTGACCGCGGCCATTTGGCCCGTCCGAGAGGCACCCACCCCGATCGAGAGAGAATAACAACCCTCGGAGCCACCACCCTCTCCATTAACTCGGTGCATTAACCCTCCACCACCCTCCCCTCCCCGCCCTACACTCCATCCCTACGCTCACAAATCACAAAAAAACAGCAACCCGAGTGGGCGGAAATGTGGCGGAATGTCAATCCCACTCCAGCAACTTGGTGGAGATGCATCTCTATAAATAGTGCGTAATAGTGGCCCAAGTTGAAGTGTACGTGTGCATTTTTCATTGCGTATTATCTCTCAGAAGAACAAGAATTTTCGCTCGAGACTGTAATCGCATCAGTGCAAAACATTGTCCATAAATAGCGTGGATGAACACTTTCCAGCAACCAGCCAGCAACTCATTAACTAAATAAAAATGAATGCACACTAGTATATTTTAGTAATAGTTAACTAAATCACCCGTTAACTGAAATTTCAAAACAACGGCATCGTTTTGTATCCTCTCTTAGATAATCCCGTGGGAAAAGCAACGAAAAAAATCATTTTTATCCGTTTATATAAAAATATATATATACACACACACACACACATTGATACACGAAATCCCGCCATTCGGCGAACAATGTTACCGGTAATATAGGTTTCCTTGAAGTTCATCGGTCACTTATTCAAATTTTTACTTAATTTGATAAATTTGTCATCACTCGTCGCTCTACCTCCCTAAATGCCCCTCCACTCCGGGCGACTTGAGAATGAGGGGTGAAGGTTGTCCTTTCCTCGGCCTCACCCCATCGCATCGGTCCCACATGCACATTATCCTTTTGATATGAAGTCCCTCGCCAAGGCGCGCGCGAATTCCAGACCCCGCTTCCCTCCCTCTACCCCTTCATCCCCATTGCCCGCCGAACCCCTCTCCGATATTTTCCTCATGCCCCCCTCCTTCATCATATTCTCCCCATCCTATACCTCCGCCAATTTCACTCCACCCCACCGCGCCAACATTATCTTTAATCAATATCATTATCAACACTTCTTTTGCAGTTAGATGTGAGAGATTCATTCTCTCTTTACGATAGACACGAAGTGCCACAAAATGGATTAGAATTTCGGGATAGAAGGATTACCAGTCTGGTATACACACATCAAATCTTCACTTTGATACCCCAATGCATTTTTCCGAATAAAAACGTGAAGACATGTTGTGATTACTCCTTGGAGCTAAGCCTAGGTGACATTTATGGCATTATTAAAATTTTGAACCCCAACGAACAGAGTATAAGAATTTCTTGTATTTTCCAGAGAAATTCGGAATTGTGAATCAAACATATTATTGCGATAAAGTTAAATTAACAGGTTTGATAATGCCATGCACCGTCTTTAAATACTTATAAACGAGTCAGTTTACTAAAAACCGCGGGGTCAGTCAAGCCCAACGCGTGAATCTAATGTGTCTATGAATTTCTTCGCAAAGCGGACGGGGAGTACCCTATAGTTGAGCGCGGCCAGAGACTTCCATTTTGTGACAAGTGAAATGTTTGAAGGACAGCAAGATCAAGTTGTGAATTTCCTAATTCGAGTGAGTGCCAAGAAACTAGCATTTAAAAAAAATTAGATCAGGAAGGTAGCTGCGGCTGCTCGTGTCTTCGTGATGGGAGGCGTGCTCCGATTTGTCCAGTCACGTCTGCCGTCTTTCAAGTTTCTTAGTCCTGCAGTCAATGATTAAATCCTAAGCAATCATACACAATTTATGTACCAAGATCAATACATTTTTTTGCAAATGGCATAGATTTTAAAACATATCTCCACATGGTTTTCTATTACAATTAATAATTGAAATTGTTTTCCGCAAAGCCTTTTTCATTGCCTATTTTAGCTATTGCTTTCTATAGAGTATATCAGCCATTTATAACACTAAATTCTAAACGGTCTGGTGAAAATGATAGCATTGAAATACGAAAGGAACGTTTCGAAGTTCTAGGACCCTCCATCGCATTAAATTGCGAAGGATTAAAATCCAAGAGAGGTGAGGAGACAAGGCGTGGGAAAAGGTTTTCAGGAGGGAAAATACAATTTACTTCCTATTATTTGCTTGGCACTTCGCCCGCCCACGAATGAGTTCACTTCACCCGTTTTGAAGAAGGCTCCAAGCTCTCCCGTTATTTTTATGCGCAGGTAAGTACCCGCCCCCCTAACACCCTCCCGTAACTTCCCGCTCCTCCCACGCCATTTCCACTCACGAAACTCGCACAAGCTCTTGCCTTCTCCCAATCTCGGTTCCTTCTCCCTTGCTACGCGCTCCGATGCTAATCCGCCTGTTTGTCTTCCGTCCTCCAACAGCCCAACCTCGCTCCGCACTCGGGTGTGCAGACTTCTCCCAATGCCGCCGCCCCCCACACACACTCTCGTGTCGGGGCCCACGCGAGAAACTTAAGGAGAGTTGTGTATCTTGTGATGATGAATGTGATGAGCCAGATACTCCTCTGGATTTTTATTATTCGCAGTGATTCTCGAAAAGCCTTTATCATACACAGTGAATCATGGAGGGACTCTCAGGAAAATGAAGGCGTCACTAAATAAAACCTTTGCATACAATAGCGCTGTTTAATTAATATACATCCAGTGAATTATTTTAAGAATTAAAATGGTAACGTCCCACAAGTTTCAATGTAAACAACTGTAAATTGTGGTATTTGAAATAAATATATATAATTTGCCTAAGACAGATTTATTTACATCTTGGATTAACTTTCCCAGTGGAAATAATGCAATTAGTAAAAACATGATCCCGATTTCTTTCAAAAAATTTCTGTATTCTCCTCTTGTTTCACAATTTTCACGAAAACTGCTGTACAAAAACCTCAGTCACAGTGATCAGCCGAAAGTAGGTTTGATATTTGATTATAGAGCCCACCCCGAACCAAGTCCTTCACAGTGTGTGAAATTTACAGACCCGTGTTTCTTTTCATGAACAGCTTGTCCAGGAATATGTGCTATCTGAAAAATTATACAACTGGTGTGATGCTGAGGGTGCCCATAATTAACGGAACTGAAACCCTCTGTCTCCCTGTCCTGTCCTCTGTTCAGTAACCGAACAATCTACACCCCACTAGGCTACCACGACCTTATTTCTTGCATATTATTGTTATTTGGTGACGTGGTAGGGTAGTGGGATATGGCATCTTTCAGGTATGGACTGAGGGGATCCAGGGTTCCCCATCTGGATGATGCCCCTGAAAGACGATTTTCCAGGCTCAAACCGTGTAAGTCTCTAGACACCAGATCCAAAAACTCCATAGGAAACATAATGCGACGCAGGGAGAGGAACTGGCCCTTATATCCTAAAGTGGGAGTTTCTCTCGCCATAATATCCCTTCATTATTTCCGTTTGCATCTTCCCTACGACATACTTGTATTACCGCACGAAAAAATAATTTGGATTTGTATTCCAAATGAGGCCTAATAATAATCGAGTAAACGTTTCCTAATATTCATAATTCCTGGTCGATTTTCGTTCATTTCAATTTCATAAATTATTCAAGACAAAACCTTACCGACCAGTAATAATCATAGCATCCTGTACGAGCAATAAAGTTCCAGAATCAATAACAACCTCCCACTCATCGTCTTCGAATGGAATGACTAATCACAATATACTCAGCAGACTTCCCAGGTGACGATCTTCAATATACAGAGGCTAGTTTTATAGACCTCTACTTGACACTGAAGATTTCCACATTTCGTATTTTAGTACTTCCCTCTTTCATCTTTCTATAAATATTATTTTAATCTTTTCCATGTTAAAATGGGTGTGACGATTACTCGCTCGAAGGTTTGGTGTTCGAAAATACGCCTGAAGTGTGATGTCCACGCTTCCAATTTCTTGCGGGAAAAGTGCATGCAAAATTGGAGGTTCATTACAAACTATTAAAGAACACTCGACTGGAAGCTAATTTCAAGAATCTGCGGTGGAAGATAATGACTATTTTCATTTCCCTGAACAGGCTACACGAGGCATCTAATCATCATTCAAGTGGAGAGGTTCAGTCAAAAAGTCAACGATGACACTCACAATTTGGGCAGAGCCCATTAATTCAAGCCGCCAGTGCCGAATACTGTATAATTACATGAATTGAGCAATTCCATAACAGACATAGACATGGTGGGAAGCAGTAATCATAACAGAAACAGTAGATTTTAATGATCTGCGCTAAATAAATTTATGCAATATGCAAAAGTTTTCCCCTGGTCGCAGCAAGACACAAACGAATCGCGAAGTTGAGTAATGTCTCATTTAGTACGCCTAGCAGCTCTGAAATCGAATATTTTCTGCGCAAAAAGCATGTTTTACAAAGCTACACGTACTTTGACGCAATTACATAATTGTGAAACAACACTCTCCTTATAACTTTTTAAAAGGTACTACGTTACATAATCAAGGTATAACAAGCGTTTGACGACCTCCTCAACTATGATAACGGAAAATAGCAATAGACAAAAAGTCTAACGATAATGAGATATACTGCAATATATCGATTTTTAATTTGCAAAAAATCAAGAATAGGCCGACATAGAAAATTTTAACTTTTAAAATTATTAAAATTTCAAATGAAATTTGTAGCGTCCAATTTAATTAGTAAATTTTACAAAATGAGAAGATATAAAGTGACAAGTTTTTCATTTTTTTTAACGATTTAAGTTAAAATTTTCCATATAGTGTCTATTTTATATTAGTATATTTTATTTCTTTTATTAAACGGAATATTTAATGCTAAAGATTAATTCAATTCATAGAGCGTACTTAGAGGGAGAGATTATTCATTCCCAAACAAACCTACCAGCAAAAACATTCCACATAGTAAGCCATAATTTTTAGAGCTTTTTCACAATCTACGGAGATTATGAATCCAATAATAAAATAACTCTATAAAATAATAATAAAGTTGAACGCTATTGTGTACTTTATTGAGAACTATTTTAAATATTTCCATCCCTACAGTACTGCTTCGTTGATAATAGTCGTACGTTTGACAGTGAAGAATTCTCGCACAGTGGGTGGCATCATTCATGAAAACGTTTCTGAATTCATTTCAATCACATCACTGCTGTCCTCACAATAGTTACATATAAACTAGAAGGTTGGTTTGATTGTTGAGGTAGGTAGGACTAACCTAGTACTAAGCCCAACGGCGTGTGAAATTCACACATCAGGGTAAGGGGGCCAGTTTCTTTCCCTGTGCCTTCTATGGATTTCCAGGATATTCTACTACGTGAAAAATCAGAGTTTGGGTGAAGATGAGGGTGCCTAGAGAAATTCCCGGAGATTTAATCCGAGTCCTCTGGTCAGTAGTCCAGCGTTCTGCCCACTGGACTAATATATGCCCCTGCTGCCTTCAAGAAAACGCAAAAAGTGTAAATATTTGTAATATATTCCAAAGGATTATATTACGATATTATTGTATATATACTATTATATAAGCAAAATATTCAAATGTTGTAGTAAAAATCACAAAAGCAGAGGTTACTCTTCTGCCCTAATCACAGAGTGAGCATCCTAATGATTGATAATTTTTGTTCGATTCCGTAGTATTGAACGCACAAACACACGTTTTCATGTTTGGTTGGAAAGAATATTACATTTCTCTTCATTAAACTGGTCTTAAATTGAATGAAACTTATATTTTAAAATACATGTTTTTGTTGGTTGATTATTTTGTTTACAGGCTAAAGACACACTCTCTGAAACGGCTGTCTTATTCGGGAGTGTATCTATCTATCTCTCTTATTCATCTCACGCTCTCATCTCATCTCTCGCCGCCAATGCTGCCGAGCATACCGTTAAACCTCAACTCTTTCGCGGACATTCTTGATGGAATTATTGCATGTGGAGATAGAAAACAAAAGGAAAGGAGACATGATACCTTGCGGTTCATTCCAGAATCTGTGCTGTCATTTTTCTGAGGTTTCCTGGGCATTTTAGCTGCTACGAACTTGTGTTTCCATTGCGGTGATTTTAACGCTCGATACAGTTAATCCACTTATTCTCGAGACAAAAAATGTATGACGTAATAGGTTAAAAAAATACTTATATTCTTTACATATCTACGAATGTTACGACCCTGGAGGTAGCGAAAGCATCTTTATCAAAGGCAGCATTTGATCGAAGAAAAACCTCCTACTAGGACGGCAAATTTCAATTGTGAATGAATTCTAGAAATTAAATATTTCCTCTCGGGTTTAGACTACAATGCGAGAAAGCTCTCTGAAAAGTGTAGGTCTCCAATGTAATTGATATAATGTATAACGCCTACATTGAATTTGAAATACCACGGAAGAATTGAACCCGCGGAATCTGGAGGAATGTATTAGGGAAAAGCCTTGAGAAAATTTTTATGATCCTTCTACTTTGTCTTTCTTACTTTTCGTATGATTGCCAAGGCTGAGAAAAGTCACAAGAGGTAATGGCTTTCGTTAAACTGTATATGGCAAGAAGCAACGAAGCCTTAAGTCAGTAGTCAATGTCAGAATGCTTTTGCTACGAATCAAAATAAAAGCAGAATTAGTGTCATCCGCGCGCGGGCGGTAGGAATCTCCATTAATGCTTTCCGGCATCAGGAAGAAAGGAGGC
Source organism: Hetaerina titia (assembly GCA_037158775.1). Lineage (NCBI taxonomy): Eukaryota > Metazoa > Arthropoda > Insecta > Odonata > Calopterygidae > Hetaerina > Hetaerina titia. Next base: position 132,032,530 of record CM073768.1, read on the forward strand.
GGGCAAAGGGCAGGAAATAGCATCTCATTCATATTATTTCGATCTTTTTATGCTTCGACGCGTATCTTCCTTACATCGAAGTGGAAACCGAAAACCAAACTCGGTGGCACGAGACAGATACCGCAACGGAGAACCTCCAAGGTGATGGCGATGGAAGAAGGCCTTCGGATTGTTGACCAAGGGCAGTGTGGGAAGCGGGCGCAGGGGGGCGAAGGAGAGGGGGGGCGAAGCGAAGAAGTTCCGAGGGGGTGGGGCGGAGGCGGGCGGGCGTGTGTCCCGCACGCATGCGGGGGGAGGAGGTGAGAGAAAGAGAGTAACGGAATCCACGCCACGCTCGCTGACGCGCTCGAGATGCACTCGGGATAGGTGGCGCACGGATGAGGAACGCGAGTGCCCACTCGATAGCGATTTTGAAACCTATTTCAAAATGCCAACGAATGAAAGTTTTACGTAATCGCACTCAACTGGAAAGTTAAATAATTTAAGGTCATAGCATACATTCAGCCAACCCTTGTCATTCGCATCAAATTAAGTCTTCGAGGGCATTTTCCGACGGAAACCAAACCATACGTTTGAGCAGATTGACTTGAGGCAGTGCACCAAACGCGTCACCTCTTGTATTGATTTTTACTACCATAGAAAGAAATAATAAAATATTTACTGCCTGAATATGCAATTAAATTATTAATCTCATGTGGAATACCATTCGCAAACTGACTTTTTAAGGTGTATCAAATTTTCAGGGTCTCATATTTTAAGAACGAATTCACCAACGACTGCTTTAAGATGTACTAGAAAATCTCTAGCGTGCTGTTTGACCATCAGTCATCCAACAGAAGGAAAAGTGATTGCCAATGCCTTCGGTAAAGGGAAATAATCCTGGGATCTTTACGTCCACGGCAAAACATGAAGATACAAGTACGGAACGTCAAGGAAATAAATCTTTGTTCGGAATCGGGGATTCTTTATGAAGCTACTGGCATAAGCAGTTATGTTTATTATTCGAAATTCCGAAGGTGTATCGTAAATACGGCAAATCCAAGTCCTATCAACAAAACTGCATAATATCAATTCCCGTTTCGGGATTTGAGCACATGTCTGGATTACCCGTATCGGCCTTTGTAGTCTTATAATATAGTGAGAATATAGTCTTTGCATGGAATCAGCCAGTAGTAAACAAATGCTGTTTTCATTATACTCGCAATTCCTTCATGAACTCATTTTAGTGTATCACCAAAAACACGCCAGGATTTGTATGTATTAACGACATATATTTATGTAGAAATCTATTCTGGCAACAAGATAAATTTGTATTAGCATTAATGCCATCGTACAATTATTAATGAATACTGCCACCCTATATATTATTTTTAACTTCACCATAAACAATAGAGTTCAATGAGATAAAACATTAACGCTGAAGTTGAACTTCTCGCATTACTAATACGTCACAACAAATGCTAGTGATGTTAAAATTGATTTTGCATTTCTTCTTTAGAAGACCATTTTGATTAATTCGTATTGTACAGATCTTTGAACTGCTAGGATATAACTCGATTCTCAATTACTTTTTTACAATTTTTAGCAGCAGCACCAATCCACGTCCAAGCAGGCGCCAGGATTCCGCCACCAGTCAAAGCACCCGTTAGGAGGGTACAAGCCGTCCGGGTGGTCCCAGCGAAATCGATCGCTCACGTCAGAAACCCTGTCCGGACGGTCGCCGTTCCCGCACCCTTCAAACCCGCCTTCCCCAAGCCCGCGATAGCCCAGCGAGTCAAGAACTTCCCTGGGCACAGGACGCTGACCAAGGAGGAGAGCGAGGCTCTGCAGCGGCAGATACAGCAATGGCAAATCGCGGTCGTCGGAGGGCAGGTACAGCCACCATACCCGGGGGCCCCTCAACCGCCTCCATCCGGTCCACCTTATCCAGGGGGACCAGGCTTCCCCGCGGGACCTGGAACGATCTGGATCCAAGTCCCGGCGGGCGGCTACCCCTACCCGCCCACCTACCCGCAACCCGGACCGCCCGCGCCACCCTCGCAACCCCAACCGGCACCACCCTCGCAACCAGAGCCAGAGACACCCACCATCCCCGAAGCGTCGCAGGGAAGCGAGCAGCCGGTGCCCGTGGGCCCGGAGGAAGCGTCGGAAGGTGTGGAACCCGTTGAGGAGGTGCCGGCCGGTGGGGAGACTTTGCCACCGCTGCAGCCGCTGCCGTCGGAGGAGGGATACGAACCTCCCGACTCAGAGTCCCAGACCCAACCCACTGCCGAGCAGGGTGGCCAGCCGGAGGCGCCAACTGAGGAGGGTGTGGCGCCGCATGAGGAGGCGCCTCCGGCCGAGCCGGTGGCCCCGGAGGGAGGAGCCGAGGGATCGGTACCGCAGGAGGAAACCCCGTCCGAGGAGATCCCGGCAACGGGAGGAGAGGGGTCGACCGGGGAGGGTGCGGGTCCGCCAGTGGTACCCCCAACGTCGGGGGCGGGAGGTGGAGACGAGCAAGACAAACTGGTGCACTGCAAGGAGGCGAGGGGACAGTTCCCGCACGAGTCGTCGTGCTCCAAGTTCTATAACTGCTGGGACGACGTGGTGGTTGAGGGCTCTTGCCCGTTCGGCTTGGTCTTCTCGGAAGAGCACAGCTACTGTGACTTCCCAGAGAACGTCGACTGCGGAGAGAGGACATTGGACGGTAAATTGCGCTGGGAATAAATGCCATTACGAAACCTATTGAAAACATTAAAAGCCAGAACCGAGCTTTCTGAATATAACTACAGTGTTGAATTTTGATCTTTAATAGATATTTATAGAGGATCCCTTATCACACCAACGCTTTCTTTACCCCCACTCATGCATACAAACTCTTCTAAATATTTATCTACAGCCTGAAACCTTAACCGAAAGTGCCCTTTTCAGGTTAATTTGATGATATGTAACTAAAAGCTTGTTCAAACAGTTGCTCATATTATGAAACCTTTTCCCTTTTTCCACCCAGCTCTACAAGATAGTTTTAATGCTGACACATTTCACTAAATCCAAAAAAATGAATATTATGATGCATCATTTAATGTTTCTGTGAATTTTCTGCTTTTCAGATATTTCCAATCCTATCGAGGAAAATGGTGGGTGCACTTCACCTTATGGATCCTACAGAAGCAACACTAATTGCAGCGAATTTTTCATCTGTGATAATGGAACGCCTATCATGTTTGCCTGCCCAGCTGAACTCTTCTACAATGATGTAAATTTATTTTATATTCACTCTATTATCCCGAAGTAGGGATTTGTTACCGTACTTATTACCATAATATTATCGATGATGATCCAAAGTAAATGATGACAGGTAACCCTGACATCAACTGACTTGGAGAAACAATTGCGGTCAATGATATTTTAATCATTAAATTCATAAAATCAAAAATAGTAATTGGGAACTACATATCGTATTTGCTGAAAAAATCAATCACCCGTATATCTGTAGTTATTCCACTAGAAGGTAAGACCAATTTTTGCATTTAATTTCCATTTCATCACGATTATGGTGTGCATGATATGCAGTATGCTTATGCGCCAGAGAGTAAATACATTCAATGCTTAGCAGGTACACTAAATTTAAACAATTAAGATTAATTATTTGAAACATAATGAAAAAAGCAAAAACCGGCCATTTGCAAAAGAGTTAATTCCCCAATATTCACCGAGATGATAAAACTTAGTCACAAATAGTATTCTTTAATGAAAATGTTATCTCTAAATTGGTTTAGCCGAACACCTTTATTTTAGAGATAAAATAAACCTGATATATGGGAAGAAACACCACAGAGGCTGGTGTTTCTTCCCGTAAAACAATACCATACAATCCGTAAATCAAGTCCATCATGAGTACCAATTATTTTCATTTCCATAAGTTCATAAGAGTTTGATAGAGGAGAGAACGTTAAGTAAGTGACGAAGGGGATGTAATAATATATGCATATTGGACAGAATTAAGGGAGGAAGGAAGTATCCGGAGTTGAAGAACGGTTTATTGTAGTGCGGGGTGTCATGTTGTGTCTTGTTGGGTGAGGTGAAAAAACGTAAGGGGTGTTATTTTTGTGTCCATCCAAAACCTATCTTTAAACGAAGACTAACAATTATATTGAAGTCAAAAGTTAGCGTTTGTACATTTTTTCCTGTCCGAAGCTAGGTTACAAATACTAGGAAGGTAATATTACGAATCCCGTCGAAAGCTATGCTGTCTAAGCCTTGAAAAAAATAAATGGTTGCAAACTCTTAAGTCTTAAAAAACAACTCGCCATAAAATGCGTGGAAGCTTAGAAAGCTTGGCATTAAGCCAATATAAAGAAGCGCTACTCACCTCAATGATTGTGGAGCTAGTCAATGTACGCAAAGTCATGATGATATCAGCGTCTTCATTTTTATGTAATCCAGAATTTCAACTCGCTGCAATCTCAAATAATTCACTGATTGAGAGATATATGTCTGATATGACACATGCGCATTTGGATTCAACAGAAAATTTTGAAGAGACTGAGGACGCACAAATGAAATCACAATTTAGACGACCTTATCAGTTACCCATTATGTACGACGGATCATCGAAATTCCTTGTGTAGGCGAATGAGGCATGATTCTTAATATACGCCTTCCGTTACTGCACCTTCAGTTCCTGCGGACGGACACGGCGGTTCCCAGGGTTCCTTCTCTCGTTCACCTTTCTCAAAAAGAGCACAACGCCGCGAGATTAATCCCGCCCCCACTCCTCCCTCTCCTCCCCCCTGCGCGTCTCCCACCCTCTCCGCCCGACGAGATGCGCCCCTGCCGCTCCTCCGCTGCCGGGGACCGGTCACGGGCACTCGAAGACGTCGGAGCAGACGGAGGGTCCGCCAAGAACCCAAACTGAGGGATCTAACGCGAATGGAAACAATTTATTTCAATTTAACCGCGACCCCAAGATCACAGGCACGCGAAAAGAGCCAGCCCCTTGGTTAATCAAAGCACATACTCCAAATGTTGGAAATTGTGACACCTTGCGATTAAAACTAGAGCTCCGGAATAAAATTCTAAATTTCGCTGTAGGAATTGCAATGTAAAATACGTTTTCTTGAATTCTCATAGTACGCGTTGCTCGGAGAGGATACTTCGCGGCTACGCGAAGAGGGCTACTAACTCATCACCCAACGTCATCAATGCGTCATCGACTATCAATTATCTTTTATCAACAACGGTTAATGAAGCTTTTTCATTCTCCTTAGTTCGAAGATATTTTTTAAATCCTTTGAATTTAACATCAGCTCCATATTTCTATTTCATATTTTCTGGAGAGCAGAAGGATGGCGAATGGGCGTTTCGTTCAACTTGTCATATTCTTGACCTTGACTGCAGTGATATATGATGCCCCATCTAGATGGATGGCCTCATTATGTTCTAAAAATAAACTTGGGCGCAAATTTCATCAAATGGAATTATGGCAAAATCCTTATATCAGCGTAGTTGCTCCATTAATTGTATTTCAATTGAAGAGAGACCCGCGAGAGGTAATTATTCTGCCTCTGCATCTAACACGCCAGTGAAAGAACTTGCCGCCGGATCTAAATACGTAATTAGAAAACAATTTACAGGGCACACTTAAAACTCTGAAATCACATCTATTCCTCCTCATTTCCAAATCAACCGCAATTTGGGTCTTCCGGCTATCATAACAATAATATTTCAAAGTCAACTTGAGAATGTTAATTGGAAGGCAAACAATCTAAATTTTATTATTATTACGGTATGAAATTAGTAAATATGGAAAATATTATTCAAATGAATGGAAACCAAAAATTAAACAAAAACGAATAATTATGACTTTCATTTAAACACGGGATATTGATATGTTTTGGACTTGACTCACATAAATAAAATGGCAATGATGGTCGCTACTTCAATCAAAGAGCAACCTCCACCGGGCAAGTGAATATGATTAATTCATTGTGGAAATGAGGAAAAATCCGAGAAAAGTTTTCATTTAATTGCGCTCACAGCCTGGTTAACTTAAAATATATTTTCCTATTAAAACGCATAATGTAAAATTTCATAATTGCAGTTTTGATCGATATACATCTCCTATAAATCCACTCGTTAGTTAAGCCCTTAACGCCCTCCTTCCTTTTTTCGAACACTCATTGGTAGTGACTATTTGGACGCTCCATTCCCACCTCATCACTAAATTATATGATCCATTGGAAATGATATTCCGCATAGGAGAATGCCACGTTTGATTATTGTATGGCAATGAGTTGAAAAAATTGTATATTACAATCTAATATAACTGAATTTACATAATTTTTTTTCTAAGTAGTATACTTTTTCAGAACATGACATGCTATTGAGTTTATCAATAATAACATAACATATACTTTCTTCAAACCTTAGTTATTGTTTTCCTTTTTCTTAGAAAAGGGTGCCTACTTGATTTAAAAATAACGTCGATAATTACGTATGAGAGTGAGTTGATCATGTCGTAGGGATGATCCTTAAAAAGAATAGAGGGAGGGGTTGGAAAAAGCAGAAATATTATTATTAGGTAATCTACCGGTTGAGGTAGGTTTGGATGGACACAACTACCAAATAAATAGCTCGTCTCTCCTAACAAAACACAACCCAACATCCTACTCTGCATCAAGTCCCCCTTCATCTCCGTATATTTCCTTCCTACTTTCATTCCGTTCAACATCACTATCCTATTACTGCCCATTATCCACTATCCACTATCCCATTCCTCGTTTGCCTAATATTATCCACTCTGTCACAGTCTTCAACATCCCAATGCCAATCAATATGCTTTGCATCCATTTTTTCTGCCTCCTTATGATTTCACCCAAAAAGCCTCTCTCCTCCCCCACCATACTTCCTCTTTTGTTTTCCTTTCTGTCCACTTCTACTTCTCCATCCTTTTCCACACCCACATTCCAAAAGCCTCCAATCCACACCAATCACTCTGCTTTAATGGCCATGTTTTTGCGCCGTACATAACTATGCTCCATATCATAGTTTTAACGAACCTTTTCTTAACATCCTTTCTCAAAGTTCCTGTCATCATTTCCCTCCTTGAGAAAGCTTCTTTACGTTACGCAATTTTTCTCCATATGTCCTATTATCTCCTTATTCTTCCCCTTACATTGACCATTTTGGTCTACAACACTTCCGAGTTACTGTCCCACCTGCTCTATTTTTTGCCCTCCTATTTCAACGTTTAAATTTGCCTTTCTCTTTCTCTAAAACAGCACAAACTTTGTTTAATTTATATTGATTCTCATACCATATATATCGCACTGAATTTCTAATTCACTCAGCACTGCTTGCAACCCCTTGGCTGACTGAAAAACAAGAGCTTGATCATCAGCAAACCTAACTTATTTTAAGAATTCCCCGCCGACTTTCATTCCTATCTCTAGTTCTTCCTAAGCCTCTTTAATCATTTCCTCCACATATACGTCGAACAGCATAGATGATAATGGACAGCTCTGCCTTACTCCTTCCTAACACTGCCCATCCGGACCTCCCGTCCCCCACTCGCACCTGAGCAGTCTGAGACATGTACAGATTGCAGATTAGTCTCCCATCCCTCCAGTCTATTCCTATTTTCTGCAATATACACAGCTTGTATTCAGCCGAAATATAACTTACGTGATAGAAGAGCTGCCCCTTCCAATGTACTCCGCTATCTTCTAACATTCACGAACCTTTCACTTCTAATCGCCCTCCCCTATTACCCTGTCACGGCGACCAATCGTTGTCTCCTGATGGCATCCCTCTCTCTTTTCTTTTGAGTAGGAATTGGGAGTGTGCGATTACCCATACAGAGTGAATTGCCAAAATCCTCCGGCGCCCGAGACTCCACCTGCCGAGTTGGAAGTTGGGGGCACAGAGGGGCCTGCAGCTGAAACCCCAGGGGACGTGGCCCCGGAGGCACCGCTACCTGCTGAACCGACGGCGCCCGTCGAAGAGCTACCAGCCAGCATTCCGGACGCCCTCCGGAATTTGCCCCCTTGTGAGTAGAGTAGCAGTAAGGGCTGGATATTGTCTGCCCGTGAATACCCTGAACACATCTGAGATACTTTTGGGGAAATAGCGACCGAAATCACCTCAGTCCGCACTGTGCACACACAATTTCATTTAAAAAAACGTGCTTACACATTTATTATCCATGAAACTATTTCAGTGAGCTCTTTCACTGGATGTCATATCTGGCAAGAAACTCTTCGATTAACATTGAAATATGCGCGTTTAGTCTGGAATTTGTTGGTACAACAATAGATACATTAATGGCAAGTTCAAAATTGGCCGCTGTTAACCCGTCAAAAGACCCTTCGCATCAAGGTTCCCCTATCCCACGGAAGAGGGACCTCGCAACGCATGAGCATTAGTCACTGCCATCTTCCGACCATGCATCGGAATTGAAATCAACGCGGGAGGCGCGTCGGATTTGTAAAAACCAAAGAACATCGCCTGTCTCCCACAGAAGACAATGGCCCATTTTTTTTACAAAACTGCACCATGTTCGCTTTTAATCCACCATGCTCCAGTGATGACCAACAAAAATGTGTTAAAATTTTATCTTAACTCGATAAGTGTGAACAAAGTTTTCTGACTGTTAACTAATACACACCGTTTTGGAGAAATATAATTTATAACATTTTCATATTCGAACGCATATATTCGGATTACTAGTTATATAATAATAGTTTGCCATTCTATTAATTTTAAACAGAGAAGTTTCTGAAAAAAAAACGATGAATAGCGATTTAACAAAAATATTCCGGTGGCGGAAATCTCTGCTTAATTTATATCAAGATTGGATTAAGTTATTCCAGTTGCTTAAAAATTATATAATTTCCTCCGAAGATACACGGAAAAAGTAGGCCACTTTCAACAATCTTAAATTGTACGTGTTCCAACATAGAGATGAAATCAAATGTTTAGAGCGCATTAAACATACATATGTGATACTGCACCACTCAAGATGATTTGGTAAGAGCGGGACCACAATAAAGGAATTGTTATAATTTTGCAGCCGTAAAACATCACTTTCATCCCGTATGTTGCGAATGGCAATTACAAAACTCTATCATATTATCCAAAGTCAAAATCCATTTCATCCATTTTAAGGCACCAATGAATGGATGATTTCACTGCGATCTAACGTCAATTACTGAACGTAAGTAATCGAATCATGTTGCCAAAAATCTCATGTGTTGCTATTTTGCTCTATTCGAAGCATTCCTAAAAGCTGGGTCTCCGTGCTGGCACAGAAACGTCTACCCCCTGAACAATGTCTGCTCCAGGGTAGCCGTCTGCAGGTCCGGAACCACCTCCATCCTGGCGTGCCCCAAGGGAATGGCCTATGATGTTCACAAGCGCCGATGCTTGCCTTATTACCGCGCCAGGTGGTAAGTACTCGGTCGAATATCGATAAGTAAACACGTACATTTTATTATTCAGCTTTCTTTAATTCTAAGCATTTTTCGAATCAGACACATACATATATATATGTTAAACAAGTTCATTGAATTGAATGGCAAAAGAATGAATATTGATTTTTTTTAAATATGTTCATTCTCCTAATTTTGGGTTTTTGGGCCTCAAAATAATGAATATTAACTATTTTTATGCACAGTGGAACGCAATCAGATCATAATTTCACTGGATGTCCATTAACGAATTCGATGGACTACAATTCTAAAGGAATACAAACTGGCATAATCTTCGTCGGGAAAGTATGACGTGCAATGCAGCTAACAAATTCCTTTTCTAGATACAATCACCCATTCCAACAAACTGGCATTCGCCATTTTGACCAATGTTACTCGGGAGTCTTTTAAAATGAATTCCACATTAATGAAAATTTTTTCGAGGATTAAAAAATACGAGAATTGTTACATCCCGTATTATTTGTGAAAAATGATAATCATAATACGTACACTAATACTCGTATGTATATATTCTATATATGTGTGTGTGTATGTGGGTGGAGGTAGTCAAGGGGTAGAGCCTTGGCTACCCCTTGACCACCGCGACCAAACCACATACCACTACTGATCGGAGGGTCCGGGTTCGATTCCCGGGGAAGCCTCTCTGGGCACCTGCAGCTCCACCCAATCTATGTGATTTTTCGAGTACCAGATCATGCTGGGAAACCATAACCGGCACAGGGAAAGGAACTGGCCCCTCTACCCTGATGTGTGAATTTTACCCATCGTATAGGGCTTAGTACTGGGTGAACTCTACCATCACCTACCAAACCGACCTTCGGGTTTTAGGTAATCTACCGGTTAAGGTAGGTCCAAAAAAACCTACCTTAACCGGTAGATTGCCTAAAAAATGATTAACCCGACGAGTAAAATTTCAATTACAGAAATAATACGAATTGTTGCTCAGTCTAAACTGGTTCTCTTTTATTTCAGCTGAGGGACTCTACTGAAAGAGGATGTCAAGAGCGAATTTCATTGAAGGCAGCAGGTAAACAATTGCAGCTGCTTGGAGAGGAGAGTCAAGATGGTGCAAAGAGAGGACGCATGAAAAAAACTCAGCCCTGTACATCGAACATTTAAACGTTCCGTTGTTATTGAACAGCAGTTATGCCTGCATCCCTTAATGAGCACTCTAGAAGTGTTCCAATAACGAGAAGCAGGTGCAAGCAGGAAGTTTTGAGTTTTGATCATTCCTTATGAGTCCCCGGAGAGGTCATCAATCCTTTTTAAGCGCATTCAAAACAAATACCTGAACGAAAATATCCAAAAACCGGAACTTGTGGAAACCTTGAATGAATACTAATCTTACCCTTCAACGAGGCCTTTCATGGATATTAAAATCACACTGGATACTTGAGAATCATACAAAAATATATTAAATCAAACAATCGTCTTTGCAATGGAATGACGCGCTGCTGAATTTGCGGGCTCACCATTTCTAATACTAAATGGTAATATACTGTCAGTTAAAGTTACTAATAGTTTCCCATTTTCTGATCCATTACTTACCACGTTTCTATCGTCATTCATTCAGTTCTTATATGATAGAGAATATATAATTAAAATGAATGGATAAACCGGTGGAGTTATATGAATATTTTGGTGCATGGTCTATTTTCTCGAAATTTTTCTTGAGAGCTGATGGATCGACGTCGGTCTTTGACCATTCGATTCGCCTTAAGAAACCTCCGGAATTAAGCCATGTGTGAACTGAAGCCCAAAACAAGAGTGATACATCTCCGTTGCTCACGTCCTCTGCTTGACAATCACAAATGTTGCCCTCTTCTCTCTAACCAGTTGACTAAACCGTACATTTCCACACGCACGACCTATTTAATGTGTCGATCGCTCGATTTCATTCACTGACTAATGCGATATATGTACTTTTTGTAAAATAACATGTAAATCTACTCATTAGAGTGAAAAATAAAAAAAACAATCATTTTTAGAAAATATTATATGCTCTTTTTCTCTAAACCCACAAAAGCACAACTTACAGAAGTTCATCCCAACTGAAGGGTCATGCGGAAATGAGGTAAGTTTAAACTACGATGTTCCTGTAAGTGTACCGATAAAATACTGCATAGTTGAATTACTTTTAATTCAAATAAAATCGAGATCGCCAATGTTGCTCAGCCAGACTACACTGAATTACTGGATAAAGAAAGGTATAAGTCGAGAAGAACATATAGCTACCTCAAACAGAGAAGTGTACCTCGCCAGGAAGTGTGAAATCCAATGCCAAAGTCAGACAATCAAATCCAAAGCTGAAGAATGCCACCTATAAAGCTCTCGCCAATATGTTTCTGCGTGTATCGAACAATTCAAACAGCACAAATGTTGATGCATTTGATTGATATAGTTTCTTAACTAATTATTTGGGCTTGGGACATTACGCAACTAATGTAAGGAGCAGGAAATCGTCTCGCCTTTTGTGTCCATTGGCTAATCCGAGGACGTTCTCTGGTGAGGGACAATGAGCAGAAATGAAGATATAGTTATAATAGCCAAATTTCATGCAGCCTCGGAGGATCCCGCGAGTGGGGTGATGATGATCCATTGCTCCATTTCCCTTATTCGCATGCGCGAAACAGTATCTATATCCAATTTTTGCCAATTATGCAAAACACAAATATATTGCTCACAAAAAAATATATGATAATAATTTCCAGTTATATCACATGGGATTTAAGTCATATGGAATAATTAAAACGCTTGATCTACGTATACATCACAATGAAATAAAAATCTGATCCATTTCTACGATTGCGAAACATACTCCGCTTTACATTGAAAAATCACAGGACGCATCAAATAATCGCCAATTAGTCGCATATACTTTCAAGAGCTTATGGATTGCAGTAGTGCATGACTATGTTGTAGTGTTACAGCCTATATACACATATACCACATAAAGCATATATATAATATACCACATACAGCAAATACAAATTGCCATCAGCCACAAAATGTAAGGTTATTACAGCCTAAAAAAACGAATAGACAACGAGAACTTGAAAACTGATATCATGGTAAGTGTCCACATCTTAAAAATTTATGCAAAACATTAACTAGGATACTATTTATATTTTTAATAATAAATGGATATACAGGCCAAGTAATATTTAAACCTTCAAATATTTAGGACTGAAGATACACATATGGGATACATGTCCCTTACATGTGTGATACAGTACCTTAAATTTGATGAGCGAATGTAAATGCTGCGAAGAAAAGTTACGAATTCTCCAAAGAAGACAGTAAGGATTAAAAAGAAAGAAAGCAGATATGTTCGCACGTATCTACTTATTCAAGCAAACATTGAAGGAAAAGAGAAATTTAACTTGTATCAAATGAAGAAGAATAACGCCGCCACGGGCTTTATCCGAAGATATGAACGGGCAGAGGGGGCGGGACGCGACCCTTTCGCCTCCTTCCCCGAGCTAGACTTCGGTGCTCCCATAAATTCAAAGTGGGCTATGATTTATTTTGTTGGGCCAGTCATTATGTTAGAGCCAAGGACGTAAGCTATGGCACTCCTGTAAAAGGAAGTGAGGAGGGAAGGGAAAGGAGTTTTTAATGTGGAAGCGTCGCTTGTCTTACGTCTCCCCTTCTCCCTAGATTTCAACCTGCCAGCCCTATAATGCCAGGGAAGGGAATCGTATTTGCTTCTCATTTTTTATTTCAGCGATAAATAAGCTTGAGGAGTCCAATCCAATAGGCTATGGTAAAATATAAAACTATTCAAAGTTCTACGAGATACACGAAATTGGGGGACTCTAACCGCGAGAAGTAGTCAGTCGCTTGGCTGGAAAGCTCTTCGGCCTAAGGCAGCGAATATGCACTATGCGAATAGAAAAATGCATATTGTACAAGCAAATACACAATCTTCCTGATACTCGGTGCCATCAGGCAAGAGGAGATTATTTTATTTAATTCAGCCACAAGTTCTCCTGAAGTACATTTTGTGACACTAAACGAAACTTTAAGTGCACACAGATTTTATTATTTTAAAATAAATGATATATGTATTTTCTACTCTATGAATTCTACATTTTCTCCTATTTCGGTTAGTTCGCAACTATGGCGGGTCAATCGCCCACCCTAGATCCGCCACCCGTCGTAGATACGTGTTCGAGTAGGTGATACATCGGTCTGATTCCATTTCGAACATTTAGTTTGAGTTTGACCGAGGAGCTTATTGGTGAGTCATATTTTATTTTCCTATCTACATGAAAGTATTCGGGGAAAGATCATATGAATTGAATGAGTGGCCATGAATGATGGTCAGGAATGAATGATCAAATGAAAGGTAATTGAATCTCAATCTATAAGTGGGGATCACAAAAACGCTAGCCAAATCTTAGTAATATCAATCGATGTTTACTCATCAGGTATGAGGACAAGAGGTAAAATAGTAATGAATAATCGTGTCACAAATAACCAAATGGAACCCTAATAATTCCTGTAGTTATTAACCGATTGGCAGAAAAATACGTGTCGTAGAGTTCTACTTACCATCTGTAAGTAATATTCCGAAGGAAAGATGGATATGGGGTTATAAAATCCCAACCGGCGTTCACATAAAACCGCTAAAGGCCCAAAACTTTTGAAGTGGAGTAGCAAAAGACGTGAGGGGCGAATTTTTTCATGGGATGCGGAATTGATAACGAATTCGAACACCGCAGAGCAAATGGTTTACCCAGTTACTACGATTGGGCGACGTTTTTTACATTGTTTTCAGTTCAAAATGTTTGATATTCTTTCCAAGCCGAAGACCAGTATGGGAACTTAAACGAACAGAAATACATGAAGTGAACATTTTTTTATGTACGATTTGAATGTTCTCAGTTTTGAGTGGAAAAAATAAAACGCAAAATTGGTGAAACTAACAGTTAAACGATCTACTGATTATTTAATTAATTACATATATGAAATAGAAAGAAATGAAATAAGCTACAAAGCAAAATAATCCATTATCTTACATGTTTATCGTAAACTAACTACACAAACACACATTCAGAAAAAATACAAGTTTTGCCAAGCTCGACGTCCCTCACTCCCTCTGTCTCTCACATTTACACGAGATTACTTGCGGTGCGAGTGAATGGCAAAGATTAATGGCGATCATTCATTTGTAGTCGTTTCTCTATGTAAGGCATTGTCTCCAACAGTGCAACGCATTCGTAAAGTTAAGAGTTCATTCGGCCAAATAATTGCGTAACTGAAGCTGACAACTTAGTATTTAAATAGATATCCATTAACCACAAGTGGTACTTTCCAAGTCCATTTCAGTGGTCACGGAATGGGGGCAATTTACGACGAATAAGTAAAAATGAAAGAAATCGGGAAGGGCTAGGGAAATTGTGAGATGAGGGGCGGTAAACTAACTATGCCACTGTTTGTTATTATACTTCTTAGCACGATATTCTGAAAGAAGGCAAAAATGAGCTGTGATACCCAATGAACTCAATTCTCACCATAGTATTGTAATGTATGTTATTTCAATCCAAATTTCATAATAATATTTCTCAAGGAAATGCTTTGAAGATGCGCAATAGTCTTGATCTCCCTCAAACTGAATTCTGGGGAATATATCTTCATTCGTTCATTTCCAATGAATTTTCAAAAAAGCAAACGGATACTAATTCTATATAAAAAAGCAAACGGATACTATTTCAACAGAGGTAATGAAAGCCTAAGAAATGAAGTCAATGGTCACAATATATTTCACTAAAACGGTAAGTGGATTTTGAAGTACTTTACTTACCAATCAGGATGTTGATTGGATTCCGAAGGATCTGGTCGCTCTGGTAATGCAAAACCATCCACGGTATTTCAGTTTTTGCTTGATTGCTACTTGCCCCCGTGACTTCCAAATCTTACACCAATCAGCTAGTCTACCGTAATGAAATGAATATAGCAAAAATACTCCTCAGATCATGCGTTAAATAATCGCCACCGGTAAAATTTATCAGCTCTGAGCATTGTCAACATTTGAAACTTCTGTAGTCATTGGGCAATTAATACTTCATTCGCCTTGAAACAAATGAGCGATGAGATATGAGACAGGTGCGACAGAGGGAGAAAGAACTGTTCATTGGAGGAAACGGTTGAATGATATCTTTTAAGTTTGCAAAAAAATGTCATTTCTAATCACATAGATGATATTATTTTGTCATAAAACTTTCATAAACTATTAAAGCATGGAATTGTTATTTCTCTGTTGTTTGTGTCATTAGTAGTGTTGAAAACCATTTCGACTATTTTTCTTATATTGCTGTATCCGTTCAATGAAGTTCATAAAACTACCGAGGAGAATTTATAACGTGTTTACATCATACACTTACCTTCTTTCTAATCATTGAAATATTTGGCTGTGATGTATCAATAAAATGTCAGGATCATAATATTAAGAGGTTTTCGATTTAGAAAAAAGTATTTTTTGTAACTTTTAGTAAAATGTTGGAGAGTAAAACTGCAATATTCAACAATCCTATGTAACTCAATCCATTTTGAGTATAGACTACATAAAATTAAAGATGAATACTTCATCATGCAGCTCAATAATTACGAATTTTACAAATATGATTATGTAATTTCAGGTGCACAATGAGTTGAATGAACACACGCCTATATTGAAGCTACAATGAAATTAGTTGTCATTAGTAAGAGGAACCAAACTATTCACCTTAAATCTGTTGCATGTATACACCTGTACGTACATCTACTTCAGTAAATCAGGTTGGCGAACAGTGAGGTTTGGGTGTATTATAGAATAAGTATATGCATATAACGAAGCATTACCGTAGGTTGAATTGAGAGGAAATTCATTCTTTTTCTAATAAGTCACCGGTCTAAAATCAAATCTTGAGCTCTGTGCCAAATGAAGCAGTGCGTTATTAATCTGAAAAGAAAAGTGAAGAGCCATTTATTGGGACATCTGGGGTGCTGAGGTATTGCCGAGCACCAAGAAACAAAAGTGAAGGGGATTCTTGTACAAAGGCAGAAGTTTTGCTACAACTGGCTCTTACAGAAAACAGTTTAGAAGAGAGGTTATCCAATACTCATTCAGAAAAAATGCATTACCAACAGAAATCTACTTCCACAAAGGCAAGACAATAAGAAGAAAAGGACAAAAAGAGAATTCCTGATGTAAAAAATTTCTTTTGCGGGGGGTGAATTTTTTAAGAGAGAAAACTGCAGGTACATTTCCCATGAAAAAGTATAAACAGACAACCTGCTTTTTTCCACAAGTGAATTGCATGACAGCAGGATCTGAGTATGATGTAATACCGATTCATCTGCATTCAAGTGTTTGTAAAAAAATTAACAGTTATAAATTAAATCCGTGTTTTATCCCCTGGATCTGGTGTGCCCCTTTCGATAGTTATATGTTGTCTCACAGTGCATCACACAGGAAGGAACACTTTTAAGAATGATGGAAAACCAATAAATCATGACCCAAATTTCAAAAATTTACCATGCCCATAATTATTAACTGTTATGATCTGTAAAAGTGTACTCTCCAGCTCCCCTACCAGCAAGGGCATGTCTATTTTCCTACTGTCCACTCACACCCAAGGCCAAGGGCAGACCCCAGAATAGAGGACAATACCACAACCTCTGATGAGAGACAAAACAAAAGGAACTACATGTGAAAACAAAAGAACTATACAACACAATTCTTTCAGTTTGAGTTTTAAGTTCCAGGTTTGATGGTATGTTCAAAGTAGTGTTTAAAAGAATTGTCTCACTCTACAACAACCAATTGTTGACATCAAGACATTGTTGGTTTCATATTTTCCAATGCAGTCCATTCCCACATACAAACTTTTCATATGTGAAACAATGAGGTTTTGCATTTGATAAAAAAAATTTTTTCCATAGGAGGATACTGTGCACCCCTTATAAATAACATTTTACATTGGCATGTCATTCTGATACATATCACTCCAATTTAATACCAAACCAATTCAGCTGAACTCTAGTAGCTCTAATCTCAGATTTTTTAAGATGGTACCTTCCTGGCTGTCTTCTTGGTGTACCTATAAAATATCCATTTTCACATGAAAGTGTTCAATGAGAGCTAAAAACAAGGAAGCCATTTTTCCAAGTATCCTTCAATGAAACAATCATTCAATTTCTCACTAAATTTTTTCTCTGATCCATTTTTCACTCATATTCGAGCCTACAAGTATGCCTCTACTTTACCCACATCCAAAATTTTCTCGATATTCTCTTTCATGGACCTAAAATCAATAAGTTATTAAAAATAACTCATGGTACTGGGAATAAGCCCATCACCAGCAGGTAATGAATGAAGTTGCATGATGAATTCAGAAAGCAGTCAGAACTGCTCTGAGTTCTGCTCCCAGTATTGTACATCACAAAGAAGTTTACAAATTTACAGTAATGAATCCTCAAGCACCCTGTTTTTTCAGCCTACCCAAAATGCACAAAGAAGACATTCCCATAAGGCTGGTTGTTTCAAGTGTTTCCGCTCCTTCCAGAAAACTGGGGACCAATTTAGATGCTTTGTTCAAGAGCATCACCAGCTTCACTGCCAAGTACAATGTTAAGAACTCTCGATATCTATGCAATATCCTCTCTAAAAAATCAACACCACCAGGCAAACAGCTGTTAGTGTCTTTTGATGTAACCAACCTCTTTATCAGCATCCCTGTGAAATGAGAGTGGCTAAGAAGTTATTAGACAAAGCAGGCGTGGAACCATCCTATGTTAATAAGTTCCAAAAACTCCTTTAGGTATGTGTGCAACAGAACTATTTCCTCCTCAATGGAGAATTTAATATGCAAACAGAAGGGCTAGCTATGAGTTCCCCATCATCTCCACTTCTTGCAGAAATAGTGGTGGATGAATTAGAAGAGAAACTTTTCAATTCAGGAATTGCTAACACCAAGGACATCAGTGTTTGGCATCGCCATGTTGACCACATCTTTGAGGTGTGGACCAGAACTGATTGGCAACTTGACATTTTTCTAAACTCCCTGAACTCATAATGTTAAGGCATTCATTTTACTTGTGAGAAAGGGGTCAATGGTTGCATCAATTTCCTGGGTGTCAAAATAACCACTTGTGGAAATGCTTATGGCTTTGCTATTTTCCGAAAATTAACCTCTGAAGACCATGCAATCCACTACAGTACCCACCATCACATCTCTGTAAAGCTAACTGCCTTTCACTCAATGATAAATAGACTGATTAACATCCCCCTCTCAGTGAACAATTTCAATCAGGAACTTAAAACCATCAAATTCATTGCTTTCAAAAATGGCTACAAACCTGAACTCATAGACAAGATTTTACACAAAAAGCGCACTTTATATGCACATTCACTTATTTATAATGGGGATGTAGATGTAGAAAAAGAGAAAGCAAAATGGTGTAAACTAATATTTTTAGGGGAGATTTCTCATTGAGTGGCCAGTGTTTTTCCAAAGGATAAGTGTAAAGTGGCTTTTCACAACAAAAGAAATTAGAAGTTTACTAAACAAAACAATAGGCCCAGTTAAACAAAATGAAAAAAATGGTGTTTATAAATTAATATGTAAAGACTGCAACATGATTTATATAGGGAAGATGGGAAGATTATTTATGGATAGAAGCGAAGAACACAAATGTTGTTTCCATACACCAAATATTTTGCAATTCTTCTTTGCCAAACACTCGTAGGAAGGACACCTGAGCAATTTTCCCCTGGAGTCCTCCATAGTGAAACCAAGGGCCAAAGAATGGATGTCTTAGAACAACAGGAGATAAGGAAAAATGTTGGAAATAGATTCCTGGTTAATGATAATATGTTTCCCTTACATTCCCCTCTCCTTGATATCCCATACACCCAGTAATCCCTCATCTCCTGTCTACTTCTCCCCTAACTAGCACCACCATCAACTCCCTGCAGAGAGTCAACTCAACCATTTGTGTCTACCACTCTGCACTTTACCTATATACCCTCTCCCCCTTCGCCTTCCTTGGTTGGTCCCTTTCTCCCAAGTTCTCACACCCCCCCTCAAAACCTTGCCTCCCATCCACCAAAAATCCCTCCCACCACATCCGTGCATATATAAATGTCAAAAAGTCTTGTGTATTGTATCTGATGATGTTGACTATTGGATGAAATCAATTGTTTTTAAAACAAAAATCAGTGGAACTTATGAAGTTATTATTATTCACTTTTCAATTAAGCTGCACATTTAAAAACTTCATTGAGTGTACAGTTGTTTGTTTAGTTTCATTTCTGTTGTTCAGTTCATGCCAGTGGACTGAAAAGTAGCTGTTGAAAGCATAAGAATCAAACACAAAAATGCATTCTGCCGGAAGAGCAAGATTCAAAAACTCCAGCATAAAGCATGTTAGTCCACAAAATCATACGATAAGAAAGATATCTACCTATTATATTGTGCCCATCATATAGGTTACATAACTACCTCTATGCAAATGATAATGAGAGTGAAAGGCTCTTAAGGATACTCACCAACAAAATGCATAGCTTGCAATCTCTTTCTACTAGTTGGCTAGCATTTCAACTTTTCTCATTTAGTCACCTGAATATATCAGAATAGTATGTATAATTTGCAATGGTATACAGAGTGAACATTGGATAAACCAATAACCTCTATCATTTGACAGCCAGAAATACTAATTTCATTCATATAAGATGGTGAAACAAAATTAAGTAGCCAAAATTACATGAAGCATGAGATAGCCAAAATAACTCATTTTGAAGTCGATAATGAATATTACCCATGAACTAACCTGAAATGTTGTGGTTCAGCTGAAGTAATAAACCCACAGCTGCTGTTCATGTAATGCACACACAAATAAGTATGAAGAACAAGTTGACTAAAAAAATGAATCTCCTATTTTCTTTGAATATCATATCACATCTAGATACTTCAGGAGGATGATGTTCTCTAAGAGTTAAATCATCTGCAATATCTGTTCCCCTTCTCAGAGAACTCATTTCATATAGTACCAATGGAAGAGGCAAGCAAGTGTATGACATAGGGTGGACCACTACTGTATGGGTAACCTCTCCAATGGACTTATTGAAGGAAACCATGGCCATATTAATTTTTTCTCTCTTAGAAAATGTTTCAATCAGAAAAACCTGATCTTGTAGTAAAAATATAAAAGCATAATCAAAAGAGAAAAAAGATGCAAAGTCAATCTGGCACAACTGATAGAAAATAGAGATGCACATTAACACTTATTTGGAGGTACCCTCCTTCAGTCCATTTGGTAAAATATAAACCGTATTATTCTTGCATTTGATCATCTGTTTGTGGACCATTCAAATGAAATAAAATCCAATAAAAATTTGGGTCATAAGGTTCCTATCCAAAGATAAGACCCTTATTATTAATGCAATTCTGGAGGGTCAATGGAATTATATAAACTTACTGCTTTTGTTGAAATGATGATTTTTGGGGCAATAGTATGACATATGAAGGTGACTCTAGTTGCTATGAGATCAAAACCATTTGAAGAGGTTAGAAATTTAATCTTCAAAGAAATAGAAATCTAATGCGTGTATGTGTGTGTATGTATATACACATATGTGTGTATGTCTATGGACGCACGTGTGTGTGTGTATATACATACAGACACACACACACACTCAGAGAAAAATGTTCATGAAAGTAAAGATAAGGATAGCCACAGATGTGATGATGGCACAGAACACAAAAAAAATCTACTGGATAGTTTTTTCCATAAATATTAGTGCCACAGCCATCTCTGTCACCACAAGGAAGCAGATGGAGAGCACAAGTGATGGGCTTAGAGGGTAGGGTATGAGAAGCAAAGGGGAGGGGGCAGAGGGGGTTTCTATGGTGAGAGTACTCTCTCAGAGAGTCAATTGGAAGTAGGGGGGTGCACCCCCCAGTGGGCAAGATTCAAGCTCAGGTCCAGCATGCTCCAGAAGACAAATGCTCACTGCTTCAAGAATTTTGAACTATAATGGTATCTTTGAGGGGGGAAGTGCAGTAATAATTGAGACGTTAAAACAGTTATTGAAGGAAAGACTGTGAAGGGAGGTTTATTTGGGAACTGGCAGACAGGCTAATAAGAAAGAGGAGTGGTAGAAGGTGCAGTGATTGTTTATGGGGATATAAATTGGTGAAATGTATTACTGTAAAAGGGGGGGGGGACAGAGTTAGCTATTCATTTGGTAAATTTCACTGTGGGATGTGCATGAAGTAATAGAGTTCATGACAAAATAGGATGAGAGAGAATTACTGAACTTTGGAGGGAGGAAAATAGTGATGAAGATTGGAAAGGTTTTCATTTGGATCTCTTGCCAGGTTAGGTGTGGATTTTTGGGTAGCAAGGATTTAGGTAGGGCTTTAGTAGGTTTCTTTATATCTGATTGATTGGTGGATTTAAAAGTGATGGAGGAACATTAGGTAATAATAGGTTAGCCAATGTTTTGTGGTTGGTCAGGATGGGGAAAAGGTCTTTGAGAAAATATTTAAAGGATGAGAAATGAGTGGTGCAAATGGAGAGGTTGGAGATTCGGAGATCACAGATGGCAAGTGGGCACAGAAGTGAGTGTTCAGTGTGAAATGGGTGGTTGCTGGTATATTTGCATTATTATTGTTTTTGTGTACATTATGTGTGGAATTTTTGAGGGATATATTGAAGTCAAGGAAACTGATTTCTAAGTTAGAGATAGTGGGGATGAAAAAAAGAGAAGAGAAAGTATTGAGGGAGGATATAGATGTTCTAAGCAAATACATGCTGTGGCCAGAGAAGGAATGTATCATCTATATATCTTGCCCAGAGGAGGAGTTACGGGAGTAACGGGATAGAAAAATTTTCTATGGAAGCAAAAGTGGAGGTTTGCATATGTAGGGCTGAAGCTACTTACCACTGTACAGGCTTTGATATGGAGATAATTTTTTTATGAAGGAGAGGGAATTCAAGAAAGGAATTGTAGTAATATTGCACCTGTAAAACATCACTTTCATTCCGTATGTTGCGAGTGGCAATTACAAAACTTTATCATATTATCCAAAGTCAAAATCTATTTCATCCATTTTAAGACATCAATGAATGAATGAAAATTACTATCTAATATCGATCTAATATTGATAACTGAACGTAAGTAATCATACCATGTTGTAAAAGCTGAGTCTCCGTGTTGGTACAGAAACGTCTACCACCTGAACCATGTCTGCTCCAGAGTAGCTGCCTGCAGGTCCAAGACCATCTCCATCCTGTTGTGCCCGAAAGGAATGGTCTATGATGTTCACAAGCACTGATCCTTGCCATATTACCGTGCCAGGTAGTAAGTACCCGATTGGATATCGATAAGTAATCACATGCTTTTAATCATTCAACATTCTTCTTTTTCCTTAAAACACTCTCTCTTCCACTACCATACCTTGTACTACCATATTTGTTTTCCTTCTGTTGATTTTATTTTTTTTATTCTCCTCCACACTTACATCCTGAAGCTTCCAATTTAAGCTTGTCTATAACTCTTGCCTCAATGACTAACTGGGTTTCCATACTTTACAAAATTATGCTCCATAATAAAGTTTATCTAATTTTTCCATTAGTCCTTACTCAATTTCCCTGCCATTGACTCTCTCCATTATGAAAAAAGATTCATTGTGTAACGCAGTTCTCTTTTTGTTGCAATTGTATTACCCATGTTCCTTCAAATCACTTAATAGACAGTCAAAATACTTTACCAACTCCAGTTTAGGCCCTGAAATTTTACTGTTTGCCTCAGCCTTGTTATCTCTCCAGAATCTCATTACCTTTCTTTAATTACAGTGGTGCCATACCATACCTATCACGCAGATGTTGTGATGTGCTTGGCAAATGATTGAAATCCATTGGATGATTGGCTAACCAAATTATACTATAATTATTCACATATCTGATTTTATGAATTTCCCACCAGCTTTCATTCCTATCTCCAGATCTTTCCATGCCTATTTTGCCTTTTCCTCCATGTCTACGTTGAAAGTCATCATTGTTTTATCCCTCAGACCTATGACTGACCATCCTGACTCTCAATCTGCTACCCACAGTTGTGTGGACATACTATATATAGGCTTCACATAATTTTTTATTTATTCATCTTGGTCTGAAAACAGCACTTTTTGGCCTTTACATTGGAAAACAATGACAACACAACAGTAACAACAATACAAACACCCAAGCCCTAGGTGGAAAAATTCCCACCCTGGCGGGAATCGAACCCGCGACCCTTGGATTGGCAGACGTTACCCCGCCGCCACCGGGGCCGGCAGAAATAGTAATTTGCATATCCTTCCAATCTATGCCTATTTTCTGCAATGCATTCATTAATTTGATCCAGTTTACTTTGTTGAATGCCTTCCCAAAATCCATGAAGCAAACAGACATATCCTCGTTTTGTTCTACATTTATTTCTATCAGTCATCTGATAACTGCTATGGCATTCTGAACCCTAAATGATCATCCCCTGAGTAATCATTTTCCTTCTTCTTCATACATATATTGATGATACTAGGTACCGCCACAGTTGTGTGCAAAATCAAACTTGACCTCCCATATGACTTTATATTTTTTTTGGGATGGGAATTAGTATTTAACATAGGAGTCTCCTGGCCAAATTTTCCCTTCATAATTGCCAAAATGATCTCATAAATTCTTTTATATTTGCCTAAAGCCTTAAGTTGTTTTATATAGATGTTAAATCCCAGTCCCTATTTCATTTCATTTCCTTAAATGCCTTGACTATCTTAGAGTTAATTATCCCTGGACCCAAGCTATCCTAATCAACATAAAGTTCTCTTTTTATATAAATACTTACTGGACTGATAAATTTACTGAAGTCTCTCTATATATTCATTGCATCTTTACCTGACCAATTAATAGTTTCACCATTGTTTCATTGAAAGTGTGCACACATTTTATCTTTTTACTTCCTGGCAGTTGAAATTAATATTCCTGGACAGTGTTGCCATTTCACGCCTCCTATGCTATAACTCTCCATATCCTCACTGTTACTTGCACCATGCTTATTTTATTCTGCTGGTTTCCTGCTTCAGTACATCATTTTTCTCTTTGTACTCCCATATACCTAATTTGATGCCACATTTTTTCATTACCTTCTCCTATTCATCTCCCTAATTATCTATGCTGTAATCCATGACTTACTTAACCTGTCACCATTTACCAATTTTATTGTTTTATTTACTGCTTCATATATCCTTCTTAAATAATCTTTCCACCTTTTTTAGACTGCACCCATGTCTTGATCTTCACTCAGAATTTCTGAGATCATCTCAAGTTCCTTTTTGTCTCAGTTAAATCTTTTAGATTCCATATTTTTGATTGACTTCACTTTTTTATCCCTAATGCAATATACATATTAGCATACATTACTATATATTTAACACTTCTGATATTTTCATGAAAACAATATGTTTCCTTTGAATATTTGAAATTTTTCTTGAAAAAATGAGATTTAACTTTGCAATTTGGCTTAAATAATTCAGATAATCTATAACCATAAACACAGTAATCAACCCGAAGGTAGTTGATGATTAGTAGGTGATGGTAGAGCTCACCCATGTACCAAGCCCGACGGCGTGTGAATATTCACACATCAGGGTAGGGGGGCCAGTTCCTTTCCCTGTGCCGGTTATGGTTTCCCAGGAAGATCTGGTACCCGAAAAATCAACTAGCTTGGGTGGAGCTGCAGGTGCCCAAAGTGCCTTGCCCGGGAATCGAACCAGGGACCCTCTGGTCAGTAGTCCAACGCTCTACCCACTAGACCACCGCGACCTGCATAATCTATAATGATTATCTAATAGTACTCAATAAATAATAATCTACATTTCTCTTTAGATGTAAACTTAACATAATGTAGACCTCCAATTTGCTAAGTGAATCCACAGATTAGTGTCCTAGTGCTGGAAAACAAATTTTTAAAATCCAGCACATTGTCTCATCCAAGTATAGAACTCGTCATGCACTGTTAATGCAGTAAGACTAAAGCTCAAGAAATATAAGCTAACTTTTAATAATCAAACCACTTTACTTTTCCACATAAACTTATTTGGTTTAAGGTTTATATGGAAAAGTAAAGTGATTTGATTATTAAAAGTCAGTATGAAGATTTTCCACCAAGTTACGCCAGAAACTGTTTTATTTAAACATAAGCTATTTGAAATCATTTTCAGAAAAAGATCATTAATCCAGTAATCCTGATATTATTCTCTAGCATATATGCTTTTGTTTGTGATGTAGTCAAATTTTAGTTTTCCTTAATGGGGAATGAAAAATCCAAACATCTATCATTATATTCCAAGTCCTAAAACACATTGAAGAAATAATTGATAGTGTGTGAATAATTGGATTCAAATGAATAAATTCAACTCCTGCCATTCTATTTTTAACTGTTACATAAACAAATATTTAATCACTTGAATATTTGATTCATTGTTAATTACTTTAATTTGTAATGACAAAACATAAGATTTTGAAATTTTTCCATAGATTTATTGTTTAACATTTGTTGGTTATGCAGAATTAATTAAGACAGTGTGTCCAAGAGGCACCAAAATATATGTTTTGGGTCTGAATGAGTCATCAATCAAAAATGTTTGAGAACTCTGGATATACTATTTTTCTGAAATTAATAATTTACATTAGTGCTGTTCTTAGTTCTATTTATCTCTGAGCAAGGCAGGCGTATGTAAAAGTGCTCCATCATTTATTGGGATAACACAAGTGTAACCAATTACTTGCATAAAAATTAACTTGCCTCAAAACTTACAGATTTCAATATTTGATGTTTTGGTATTGAGACAAAAATAGTAATTATTCCAATGTCAAAAGATGTATGAATGAATGAATTATATGAATGATGTTTGAAGGAATTGAATGCACACATTAATTTGCTATAAGCAATCTTTAATCGACCACAGCCTTCAACTTGAAGATTTGTTTGAGAGATTATTGTTGAGTTAACCTTGTATTAAGCTATCCACTATGTGAAAAGCACACATTATTTTGTGAAGATGTGAATCCCATTCATCAGTTGATGATCCCAATTGTAAACCTCAAACTGTAACTGAATCAGTTCCTCTCTCTCTATTGCATCCAAATTCCAAGGAACTTCTGGTACTCAGATCAAACACTGTTTGACTATGCTGGGGGTAAAGAGATATGGTACCTGGTTTAGATAAGGGACACTTATTGACAAATGGCTGCAATTTCCAGCCAAAAGCTACTGGATTTCCACTAGCATAAATTCCACTATAGCACCCGTATGAGTAGCATTCTATTGTGAACATAGGTATTGAATTAGCATTATGTAATCAATTTATTTGTTTAAAAAACTTTTTCTTTCCTCTGATTTTTTAAAATTTCCTGAATTTCACTCTCATTCATATCCCAAACATACATGTAACTAAGGCAAATGTGAATACATGAATTTTCAAATTGTACCACCCATCTTGGCAGCATAAATTAAATACAGCTTGCATAACCATCTATGTTTTGCAACATAATTTAAGAAACTTTAATTGATATAAAATACCCCTGCTTTCAGTCATCAATCACTTCAGCAGACCTTGGCAGATTTTCTAACTGCATACTACCTATAAATGGGTCTCATAATTTTTGAAGATTGAATAGTTTACTCTCCTATCGCCAAAAGTGAATTAAACCCTCACATATTTAGTAGAAATTTTATTTACAAAACATAAACATAATCAATCTCATCATTAACTCAATATCTGCACAAAAATGGATATGTCAGCACAGCAGTTGGAAACACAATTATTTAGCTGAAACATGTGACATACTCCTGAGTTATGCAGCCATAATGAAATCTGCATTTTGATTAGTCACTTCTGTTCTCATTTTTTCATGTATTCATTTTTGGTCCACAACTGACATGTTAAATTAACATTTCTTCACAAATTGATACTTAAAACAGTTACCCAGCTTACCATTTTATAAATATGAAATTATGGTTGTGAGTTGGCTCCAAGTTCAAACAGCCGTGCATTTTCTTGCTGTGGAATATTATCTGGCACAGAGGCCAATCTCAAACCTTGCGGGCATGGCTTAATGGATCCTTCAAGGTACTTGCTCAGTTATGGAAGAATCAAAGAATTATTTCCTTAGTCCCAACTTTTGTAGCTTTTTCACATCAAGGTCTCCATAATAGTCCTCACTGTAGATCAAAGAATGGGCAAGCAGCGAAAAGCCAAATTGTAATATGAATGCATTACTGAATGATGGCATGCAAAACCATTAATAAATTTACAGAAGGGGGCCGATTTATACACATTGACAGGCACGAATGATAGTCAAACAGAAACGAGCAAGAGTGTGTTGGATGTTAATCACAATAGAAAAGTTTGTTTTTACATAAAAGAATGGAAGAAGTTTTGGAACTGCCCTTAATTAAAACTTATGTAATTAACTACAAACCAAATTAAATGTTAGCTACAAGAAAATTAGAAACATGAAAAGAAACAGAATTACACATACCTTCCAGGCTGTTAGAATAGAAGGAGATAATAAGTGAAGTGTAGTTTATCCTAACTTGTCAATGCACATGTGCATAAAATTCTCCAATGCTCTGGGTTTTGTGGTGTGAAAACATTAATGTGTACCATTTGAAGGATGGGCAGGAAAAAACTCAATATTTTGGAATAATTAGCATTAAAATAACACCGAATATAATTTTTATTATATATTTTTTGAATGATACTGATGACTGATGGTGTATGTTTACATTTTTTTCAACTCCAAAAAGAGTGAGCATGGTATATTTTTAAATTATGGGATCTGCATTATACATTTGCAATACAAATCCTTCCTTTATACAATGTTGTAAATTAACAATACCTTAGTTGGTAATTTTTGTTTTCCTTATTAAAACAATTTTCATATTAAAGCTCTCTGCCATAAAATGAAAATTAACAGTGTCAGAGAAACAATAAAAAATAAGAGAAACAACAGACTATAAGGAAACATTCTGACAGGTAACATAAAAACTAGAAGTATAATTTATGCTAGAATTAATAATTTCATTGTAACACATCTATTTTTTAAAGCTTCCCTGATGGTAATAAAACATTTTCAATCTGTGGCACAAGAGTGTCAAAAGGAGATAAAAACGTATCTCTCATTTAGGCTATAATTTAATTACAAAAACTTTTTCCAGAAATTTTAACCACATGTATTGTACATTACTTGAAACATGGCAATGACATCCAGAGCCTTTGCTTTTATGGTTGTTTCCTTGGGCAATGTGCCACTCACATTACTCCTTACTAAAGGGTCCATAATAAAACGTGTTGCCCCAGTAACTTCAAACCAGATGAGGGGAACTGCACTGCACTTCCAGAAATGCCCACATTCATTAAAAAAAAGCAGGGGCACAAATGGAATTTAATATTATTTAGAAGATATTGATGAGCAATTGGGTTTGTCTCCATGATGATAGAAATCACCATTATTAGAGGCACTGGAGGCATATTTTAAACAGACACTGGATTTGAGTCATTGAGAGTAAGTTAAGATGTCAACTGCGTGGCTTTTGAGCCACTGATATTTCTACTGAATCAAATAATTAAGCGGCATCATCATAATCAGCCTTGGAGGGTGTAGGGCGGGAAGCTAAGGCAGGAGGGGGTGCAGGGCCTGAAGAACGAGATTGGGAAGATGATGGGCGAGGCTTGGCATTCTTGGGGGCAGGAACATTCCTTGGTGGGCTGTTGTTTCCTTGGAGTCCGGCGAGGAGCTCACTCTTGCGGATGCTCTTCAGATCCAGGTCTCCATAATAGTCCTCACTGTTATCGGTCAGCAGCGAGGGTATAGATGTTTTAGCATTTGTTATGATATTTATTGAGGAATCATATTAATATAAAATAACGAGAATGTCAAGTGTAATAGCTGAGGTGTATACTAATGAAAGTTCTGAGCATTTTATGAATGAATTATTGCTTGATGATGTGTCAGAAGGTCCATGACTTACAGACTCGCTGTTTCATTTTAATTGTTGGCTTGTGTTGAGAAAAAATTGCACTGTGGAAATTTTGAAAATGAAGAATAGATACCTACCATATTAATGTTAGATAGTATACAGTGAAGTAAAAGTTTAAAAAGAGAAGTTGAAATAATAGTCAACAGAAGAAGTTCATCTTATCAAACATGAATACTTCAAACAATCCACATTCGGTTACAGAAAATCACCAATTGATATTATACAAAGAGAACAGTTAAAAAAAGAATTATGAATATGGGTGAATGAAAGTTTTTCACATAGTAAAAGAAATTAATGCCAAAGGGTGTACATTGATTGGTTAGCCAATTGATATAACAAAAGACAAAAATGTAATTGATGACTGTTAATTGTAAACATGTGTCTATGTTACTACTGTTAAAATAAGTGCACTGGAGAAAAAATTAAATCTAAAAATGCATGATTAGATCATGCATTGCTATATTCATTACTGTTAGAAAGTTATTAGTTTTCTATTAAAATAGTTTTTGTGAATGTTCCAATTGAATTAAAGAGAAAATATTTCTGAGAAAGTAGAAATTAACCATTTATTATGAATTATCATGCACAGACTCATTTTACTAAATGATAATAGAATTCACTTTATATAGAAATTTGTATTTAAAGATAAGAGGTGCAGGGGGCATGTACCCTCACCCCAAAGATAGAAAGAGAGAAACATTTGATTTAAAAATTGAGTACACAAATTTTTCTTATAAATCTCTTCAGATAAACTTAAATTGATAGACATGTTTATTTTTAATTAGGTACCACATTATAATGGTACCTTAGCCCTTCTTTCCTTTCCTATCACTTCCCAGCATAACACATTTTTTAATCTAGGAGTATTTAACTACAGATGAGAACTAATTGAATAAAAAGAAACAATCTAGCAAAATTGAAGAAATCAAAATTTTCATTGAGCACATCTATAGGGTGTAACACTTCAGGATCACAGCCCCCTTTGCAAAAATCTTGTAACAGTTCCAGTATAAAGATACTTTGAATATCGTTTGCCTGAACTGCATAGTTATGTAACTGAAAATTTCATTTAAAAGAGTGAATTTATGAAGTTGAATTTTTGCATCATTTTGATAAGATAAGAAACATTATCCATATTTCGTTTCAAAAAGTAAAAAGATATCTGGTCATTTGAATGGATGGTGGAAGGTCTCTAGTTATTAGAGGACTGGTTCCTGTCTAGTTATTAAAGCATCAAATGAGTTATTAAAAAACAAACAAAAATATCCTGTTCACAATAAAAAATTAATAACAAAAAGAGAGATGTTATATTGAAAAACTAATATATTACATCTTATTTAGACAAGTTGTGCGTTAAATATTTCACACTCTGTAGCATGCAACTGTAAAGGCCCACAGAGTAGTAGAAGGTGCCTATCTTCAATAATAATCAGCCCCAACTGATTAAATAATAAATGTCATATGTTAGTGCTATGGTTAAAATAATTATAATTATTGGGATTATTTCATATAAGCAGCAATTGAATGCACAGATGTACTAAAACAATTACTATGACAGCAGTGAACTTAAAATGTTGATTTTAAAAACGTAATCAAAGCCAAATTTTCATTTAAAATTTACATTGTGAAACTTGACATAAAAATATTTAGATGATTTACAATGCAATAACAATAGTGGCATGAACAGAATTCAAAATCCATACAATTTTAAAACAAGCTATAATAGGTGATGGCCCAAAAGAAAAAAACTCACCATCCTGGGACATCTTCAGGGTCTTCGCAGTTTCCTGTGCCTTCAGCATCTCCAATCTTGAAGACAGTGCCAATGGGGCAGCCATACTCACGAGCAACTCCTTCCAAGCAAATGTAGTACTTGCGGCAATCATCAGGGTGAGCATGACGAGAGAAAGTTCCACTGTTGGCAATTTCACCGGGAGCAGGGCAGGAGAAACCTCCAGCAACCTCTGAGAGTGAAAAGAGAGGAACAGATGGGTGAATGACTGAGTGAGTAAACGTGAGTTAATATTCACCATATGAAATTTCAGGCTGTTATGACTCCCCATATGTATTACATGAGTATGCAGGAGAAACAGAAGAAGCATGAGGCAGAGTGAGATTAATATATTTATTCTTATTTTGTATTTATGAAACACCAAATGTGTTTTTTCTGTATAATTGGTTCTCTACTGAAATAATCCTACTTTGTGAATCTGATCAACCTTCCAGGTTCCTAATAGTGTTATCATCTGCAAATGAAGTAAATAATTTGCCATACATTACTTGCATTAAAAGTAAGAAAAGCTGGAATAAAGTTTGTCACATTTGTGTTTTTAAATGTCCACAAAGTGAGTTAACTATTTAAAATGATACTAAAACTGTTTGTGCAAAACAGTATGAACTCATTTTGGGAAATTCTGTGTTCTTATGATATAAGTTGCAAGAATTTTATGTTATATTATAGAGTTCATAATTACAGTGTACACGCATATTATTTTAAGCAATTGGTAAATAAAATAATATCTTTCCAGAACTGACCCCCATGAGAAATGATCTGGTGGAGCTAAATAATAGCCTTTTCAACTTCCATTTTACTAACCTTCATTTCGGCACTCTGGGACCTGGTCGGCCCACATGCAAACGCGTGATTCTCTGTCATAAGCGAGTCCAGGGGAGCACTGATAGCGGCTGGCCTCACCATCCCAGCAGTTCCAGAAGGTGTCACATTTCTTTTCATCAGGGAAGATACCATATAGACGAGGACAATGGGCGGTACCAACTGCAGGTTCTGAAACGCAGGGAATAAATCGGTAATTTTGGTAACTGGATTTTAAGGTTATTTAACCGGCAAAATTACATTACTCTCTTAAAAAGGCTCCAAGTAAACTAAATATAAAATCACAAATCTCTCACTCAAGATGGAATTGAACTCACAATCTTCAAAATAACCATTGGGCATGCTAAACACTGGACCAGCACGAGTTACTACAATATTTAGTATGCGAGGGATGATTTCAGTTCAAGAATGCCAGAAAATTTCTAAAAGACACTGAGCATCATTAATTTTAATATGAATTAGGTATTGTATGGACTGTACTATATTTTATTTCTATGAAAAAAAATTAAAATTGCAGTAAGGACCTATCAAACTACAGTCTTCAACATACTGTATAGGTCTTAGGTGAGGGCTATCTTATCTGGCACCAGACCGAAATGAGAGCTGAAGTTAAGCATAGGGGTTACAGCTAATTTCTCTACATCGCCCGTAGTTTCACAGAAACTGGTATTCAAATTACCATACAGCTGGGTTTAAGTTGAAGTGTACTGAGGAAACCCACGGGGACCCTTCGATCAGAAGTCGATATCCTCTAAACACAAGACTACTATGGCATATTTTAAAATATTCCAGGAAAAAATCAGATGCATGAGACGCTTGATTGGATGATGTCCCAGGGCGACGGGGTGATTTCAGGCGAATGCATATGGCAAAGTAACCTAAATGCTCTTAAAGACCGCGAGACTTCATTTAGTCCCTGTCAGGATCCTTAATTGCCAAAAATCACCCCATGCCTCGTCTCGTAAATGCTAGATGGAGAATGCTCTCTGGAACATATCTTTTTCTGCTTAAAAATATGAAGGATTTGATCCCTTACCGATATTTTTACGGTCTCCGCAGTCAACGTTGTGCAGATAATCGCAGTTCTCCGTCAGGTATTTTGGGTCAGAGGCATCGAAGGCGAGGCCATTTCCGCACGTCTTCAGTTCGGCCACATTTCCATCGCACTTCCAGTATTTGTCACATGATGAAGAATGCGGGTAGAATCCATAATCGTCCGGGCATTTGAAATTTTCTTGTGCTCGGCCTGGAAGGAGTAAAAAAATGAGATTATTATAACTAAGTTATGGGAACATTAAATTTCTATTTTCGAAAATTAAAATCTCACATAAATTCCCAAGCGTTAATTTTAAATCACACCGCAATATATTCATCAATCATTGTTGTGTGGTAGGGACGTCATGAGATGAAGAAGAGAAGAGTTTTGAGTCTATCTACAGCAATTCGTTCTCTTCTATGAAGGGCGGCATAATTCTTCTTCTTCTTCATTATTCTTCTACAATTACTAAATGTAGAGAAAACGTACTCCACAGGGCACATGTTTATACCTATCGAAATATCTGGTTAGCATTCGGTAGCGTGAGAATTTCATAAGCATTTTTAATATTTCAAGAATGCACTATTTGGAAATTCAATAGCACTGCGGAATCACCCAAAAGTTCGGATATGACAGATGTAGTTTGAAATTCGCCCAGCAACGACTACAACCTCATCCTCACCTACTCTAACTAAAGGCATCGGTCCATATAAAATGCATTGGAAACTTTTTTTTAAGATTCGTTTCCGTAATATGCACACAAAGACCACGAAGGATCTGCAGGCGATAAATATGACAGATGCGGAGAACATAATCTTCCGTGTTGGACGTGGCATGGGTGCCACAGGTGTCCCTACAGTACACTCCGTCCGCCACGGAGCTTTCACCACGCGCAGGCTCATTTCATTTCGGGTTGCGAACGCTAAATTTCAATTTAAAAACTGATCCAATTGTAGTAGCGGCCATTAATGGATCGCATTAAAGTTTCATTCTAAATTCTTCGGTTAATTATGGAAATCGAAAGAGTTCTAAAGGTTCTTTAATGTCGACTTTTGACATGACACAGATCTGCATGAATTACTTGTTACAACATTGAGAGATGTGCGGCGAGAGGTGTTCACCTGGTTGGTTATCTTCTCCAACCATTCGTTTCCTTCATTTCCTTCTCCATCAACAATCATTTTTTGCGGATAAAAAAACAAAATACCATCGTGGTCAGCTCGATGCGCGTGGATGACCTTTGCGAATGGAAGAGCGCCAGTGAGGTTTGGTGGATTTTCGTTTCCACCGGCGCAGAATATCAATGGGGCTATCATCACCACCTCCTGGGCGATGTCTCCCGAGCACCGCCGGTTCACCACTCATCCCGGGTCTCCTGCCTTTCGCTCACCTCGCGTCCTCCGAACGAACGAATACAAGCCCGCGCGGATTTCTTGCGCAATCAATTCGTCGTGTGGGTCGATGAACTCCGCGCTCTAAACTCAAAGAGGGATATGGAGGAATGGAAAATATTGAAATGTGATGTGAGCGGAGCTATGGATTCACTTTTACGTGGGGGCCCCCTTGGACACTGAAATGTCTATCAAGTGAAACTTTGTCGTCCCGAATCGACCCAGATTCAAAGAAATGCGCAACTGTTCACGCGCTCTGATTTCCTGAAAAAAGGCAATAATGACATATCTTTACGGTTTGTCGACCTTTCGAAAAAATTTCGCTATCACCAGAGATTAATTGGTAAAATACATACGAGAGACGGTATCAAAACCAACATGGAATAATACGGCCTTTTTATTTCGCCTGTTCTTACCAGTGACTAGAAGCAATCGTGGCCAATTGAGAAATTTTGGGAAAAGCCATATCTTCGACACAAGTAATATATGATATTACGTTCATTCATTCAATTTAGGAATAATACCGCCAAAAAAGGACCTCGTCCTGTTTCCCTTTTTGCATGGACGCAATTGATCTTGTTCCCAGGAAATCGGATCGATTGCGCCCGTTAGAAACGCGAACTCGAAAATAGGAGAGCGGTTTTGCAATGAAGGTGAAAGTAAAGGAAAGCCCACTGCGACTCGTGTGAACGACGGAGAGAAAGAGAAAAAACAACACTTTTTATGAAAATTAAATTACGCCTCTACCAACTACTCCCAGCTATCGACTTATAGAAACTTAGCCAGCAATATGAATAGTATTAATGCAAACGGGATTTTAAAATGCTTACATTTCCCGAATTCGAAAAACGTGAAAATTGATTGTACCTGCAAATATCGGGAAAATGTTGTCCTTAAAAGTCGCAGATAAATTCCTTCCAAAAAGGTTCATCTTATCATTTGCATCTTGAGAGAAAAATTATACGATAATTTAAACAAAATCGCGCAGTTATTAGAACCAGGAGAGAAACTAAAACGCGTAACTGTGAAAGCAGCCGTGCATATGATACATAAAGAGAAATTCTCAATCTTTACGATTTTATGCCTTGGTCCGTTGATTTTTGATATTAAAAGTTCCAAATTCTTAATAAAATGAGCACTTTTATCCTCGCATTCTTCATGTGAAGGAAATATTTCGTTTCGGTTGATCAGTTAGAAATCAGCTCACTACACTATTTCGGAGGGAAACTGCGTTTTGAAACGTCTTTTCGCTTCGAAAAACTTTCCACTTGAGCTATGTCACGTGGAGTTGTTGTCGGAAATGCTCGATGAATTTTCGCTTTTCCGTTTTGAGACACTCGACCCACGCTTCCGTATTTCCCTTCTGCAGCGTCTCAGTCGGTGGAGGGCCCTCTTGCTTGACGAGGGAGAAAATCGCTTCCGGTAGTCAAAATATGTGTTCGAAAGAAAGCGTTTTGATTTTCCCTTTGCTTAAGAATATTATGGTTGTAATGCGTAATGTCGAAGAGTAGAAGGAGGTACGTGCGATCGGCTCATTCACTAGTCACCGTCAAAAATGCTAATACATAGGCCTCCATAAATAAAGTTCTTTCCCTTGCTTGTATATCATTTTTATAGTATGAACTGCTAAATCTCCTTGCCTTTTGCTCACTGGAAATTATGAGCCACTTTAAATGTGAAGTATCTGTCAGTTAGGCATAGTCTAAAATATTTCATTTAATATACAACAAGTTTGTTGTTCCCTAAGTTTATTCCACGGGCAGGAATTGAGATATCGAAGAGAGAAAAACATTGAAACTTTGATCAGCCACTTTCATCCGTTGACAATTGTGATCAGTCACTCTGAAAAAACTAACAATGAGTGAACTTAGAAAAAGATACAGTGTACTTCTAAACTTTGTAAGTCCTAAGATAATTTAGCGAATGATATAAAACCAGCATTGATTTTAAATGCTTAGAAGGAATCTAAAATCACGTCAATGACTCATTAATTGATGACATTACATCAGCATAGTTGAAAACTATGCTAAGTATTATGGTATGAACCGAACCTACGTTTAAAGAATATCATCAATACCAAAGTGATTGATCTAAAGTGACTTATCCTCTTCTTCAAGATTCCCTTGCACTTGAGTGAGAGGCTGTTCGCCTCTCTTCATCGCGTACTGGACGGGGGAGAATGCCACACCTCCAATCCAAGACCAGGCGGGCGATCCAAACGTTTCGACTGAGAAAAAATTCGTTCCGTCGCGCACTGGCGATTTTTGTGTCGCGTGCTTGGAAAGGTGGGAAAAAAAGATGGCGAAAGATGAGTGGTTTTAAGGTCACTGCTCAGCAACTTGCATCCATCATCCTCCCCTAGGCCCTTGCCCGCCTCTGCCGCTCACCCTTCACCATCAACCCCTCCCTCTCCAACCCCCAACACCTCCACAATTGACTCGTTTTTTCTGGGGTTCGTACCTTGGTACCGAGAAATACCTAAGATTATTGCCCCAGGCCCTTGAACTAGTTTCTGAGATACCTGTTTTCTTTCCTGGGGGCCAGATTCGATCTTTAATTTCTAATGGCTTGCGATTCATGGCCGCAAGATTAATGTCGTCAATTTGCATTTGGTCCACAGTTTCCATATCTCTTTCGGTGACCCTCGGTTAAGACTCATCCCATCCTTGCTAAGCATTATTGCCTCACGTACTGGTGCTGGACTGGGTTTTCTCGCCTTGGGTCCTCCACCCCGAGTTATTATTTTCCCTGGGAGAGGGGGGTGAGGCAAGAGGTTGGGAGGTGGTGCGGGGACTTTCGATCGGGAGCAGATCCGAAATGTCACGCGTCTCCACAATCTGGCTGTCCCCCCCGCCACCACCAACCAAACTCCCTACCTCCTCCCCCCTACTCCCGGGCTGGGGGGCCGCGACGACCGTGGGAAGGCGGCGGGGCTCGACGGGGGCCTTTATTGGGGGCAGCGGGGACGAAACAAACCGAGAAACAAGTTAGCGCTCCGGAATCGCTTTTACTTTCTTTTTTCCGTGCGTGCGTGCGTGTGTGTGTGTACGTGTGGGATGAAGTGAAGGAGAGAGGCAAGAGGAGAAAACTCCGCCTGGGCAAGTTTTCGGAGACTTGCGAAAAGCACGCCTCCCCTTCCTCCCCCCCCCCCAGGACCATTTGATACATCGTGCTGACTTCACGTTTCTCAACACTTTCTTCGAAACACGAATGAGCACCGTCTCGGATATCTTGTGGACCAAAATTTTAGACATCACTGATCCGAATAGAAGTTTTAGGGAAAACCTGCTTCCTGATTAACTATTTATTTTTCGTAGAGAAGGTTTTAGAGATAAAACCATATGCATAATATTCCGGCCTACTTTTATGCGATGCCCACTATCAAATGAGTTTCAGATTCGATGTTTCCTATTGATTGGAAAAAATTCAAACAACAATTAATAACTACTAATTACAGAACGGATATCAATTCATTTCATTTTACATGATGAACGCGCATGTAGTCCAAAGGTGTTCTGATCGACCGTGTTTAGTAGGGTGTGTTCTTAGATACAGGTATGGGAAACTACGAGGAATGATTAGAAAGTTAGAGACATTTTAAAAATTAAATTTTAACGACAGGGGAGAATGACCTGGTGACACGTATGATTAAATAACCACGCTCACGAGACTATTTCCGAGGCAAGACGCAAATATACAAAAAAATTGAACTTTATAATCCGTTTTAACTCCTCCCAAGGTGAATGATTTTTACACCCCGAAATTTTTTCTTTAAGTTAACGCTGTTTCGTGCTCTTCAACATGTGTTTAAGGTTAGACAAAATTTCACTGGCTTGTTAAATATGAATATTTTCCCAAATAAAAGCTTTGCTCAATGGATACGCTGAAATCTTATCATGCCTTACTATGTCTTAAACTGAATTAACGGGATATTTTAAGCGTTGAAATTTTCATTTTGATTGCAGGATGTAGTCAGGACATCTATGTAGTTCTCATAATTCAAACTTTAAGACGATCGAGGATAGAAATATTAAAACTTGCGAGATAACCGAGGAGTACGAAAGTGCCATCCGATCTGCTGAATGTCACCAATTGCTGTAATTAACAAATAGCTTCCCAGATGAGACCAAAGAAAAAGTTCCGTAAAAAAATCGCAATTGGCTTGCGATAAATACAAACAACCGAAGTACGTCTTTGGAAATTTTGAAAGATGAGAAACCATTCGGTTGGAGAAATTTAGAGCGCAGAAAAACGACGGTCCAAACTTTCGTGTGAAATGTGTAACGACCTATCTATAAAAACTGATGGAGTGAGAATGAAGCGTTAGGGGAAACGAAAGAGAAAGGCAAGGTGCGCAAGGGCCTTACTTTCCCTCATAGCACACACACACGCGCTCGATCGCAAGCGCGCCACGCCATCTCGCCTCGGACGTACGCGATGTGGTGTGGCTGAGAGGCGAGGAATTAACGGTAAAGCATTTCATTCCCCCCTCCCTCACCCACCAAACCTCCCCCACCCACGGAATCTCGTGGTACTGGTTGATGAGGGAGGCGGGGGATAGAGGGAAGGATGTGATTGCGTGCGTGTGTAGACGATGACGAAATGGAGGACTCGAATCCAGGTGAGATATGGGAAAGGAATACGATCACTTTCCGATGGATAGTCATACGGCAAATTACTCGATAAGCGGTGATGGTTGGACCACCAGCCCGAGTTTTCCCTTTGGGGTGGGAGTGGGTGGCTCTTAGAATCCGTCACCCCGTGAGCGAAAGCAATGCCATTTTTTGGGCATTAAGCAATGGAGGTCAGTATTAAATGGAATACTAATGATACTAAGAATGTTTGAGCGAGTAATGCTACATCATGACATCGAAAACAATTTCGAAAATGATTACAGCAATTCACACCACGGTTCCTTGTGCACAATTTGTACTTGAAATTGATGTATTTCTCTGCGAGGGCCTCAAATTTCTTCAATTAATTATATCGAACTGAACATTCGCTGGGCGATTCTTACCGTGTCGGGCCATGAGTCAGGCACTGAGGACATTAGTGGGGGCTGCGAGAGGATGCAGTGTGGCAGGCAGAAAGAGGCGGGGCGGGAAGAGGTTGGCGTCAATGAGGGCAGAGGTGCACTAGCGGAAGGCGTGCGGGAGTGGGAGGAGGGAGGGCGAGGAAATCACGCGGCAGTCGATGGAAGGAAGAGGCGAACCTCGCTGCTTACGCTTCCAAGGACGCAAGAACATTCCCTCCAGAGTATGTCACTGTTTCCGCAAACCATCTCGCCCGGAAACGATAGAACCTTATCCCACTTAAGCCCACAGTGTTTTACATCTCATCAGATTTGAAGATGAGATTCAGGATTATATGAGGTCGGCAAAACAAATTGAACACGTTCGCGTTAATTAAACAACACAAGGATATTTCCTTCTCCGATAAATAACACCCCTCACCCCTCAGTTCGGCCACTCTAAGGATAAGGAGGGTAGGTGTGTGCGAACGAAAAATAATTGCATTTGCCACACGTTGAATTCGATTTACTCCAATGGAAAGTTTGACCTTTGCGGCAAATCACTCATGACTGACCGACATGAAATCTTTCAAGACCCTTCAATTCTCTCCGAGAACCGTTAAGACAGTGTTGGAGCATTAAACGTCTTCGTCTCCCTTCTCACGAGGTCGCCGTAATATTTTATGGCATTCCAAAGGTGGAGGGAGGGAGGGATCGGGTGGTTGGGGGATGACACCCCGTGGTTGGGGTGGGAGAGAGAAACGTGACGAAACAACAATTGAATGAGGAAGAGCGTGATCGTGAATGGGGAGGTTGAGTTGAAGGCGGCTTCCGATAGAAGCGACGTGGCGGCAGCAGAGGGAGGGGCGGGGTGAGAGATTTGCCGCCGCCGCCGTTTCAGCTCCGGGCCGGAGAAAAATGAGTGGGGTAGAGGGAGTGGGGGGGGGGCGACAGGGAGAAACGGCAATAACAAGTGAAAGTTCGCTGCGCGTGGCCTTTAAAAAAACTCACCTTTCCCTCACTCCACTCGATCAGGAATGGCTTTCGAAGATGGAAGGTACGAGGGTCGGCTGGGTGCGTAATGGGGACGAATGTGAACGCAATGTATGTGTGTAAGTACATATATATATATATATATATATATATATACACACACGCACACACATAAATATATATTCACAAAATGTCGCAAAAAGGCTGTTGTAGTCCGAGAGAATCGATACTTCTTTCTGCAAGGACTCTGGGTAAGGTGTTCAAGGGATCTCCAGAGGCTTTGAGGTAGTTTTACGGCCCGAAAGGCGCGGCACTGGATTTTGCGCAACCAATGAGAGACCAGAGAGCGAGCGATTAAAATTTAAGTCTCGAGTCTCGAGGGAGAGAGGCCGGAGGTGAGCGAGAAGGAGTGGCGTAGAACGAGAATTCAAAATCGGTAACGGCAGCCATAATTTGAAAATCAGGATCATCTAATTCAGAATCAGAATTCAAAATTAGAATCATAATAAACTGAACGGCATCTACAATGATAGTGCACCCAAAATATTATAACAAGATTAAACACGCCAACCAGCATTAGATAGCCTTCTCAAAGTAATAATTTTCGTCTCTACCTGTTAGGTAATCTTTTGGACAGGGATTCAAAAACGAATATATTGTGTATATACAAGTATATATTTACAACTTTTATACATCAAATATCCGGTAATCATCCTAAATCATTAAAAGAAACTGGTACAAACTTTTAGGAAACATGAGAAGAAGATTTAGAAAACGCCATGATAACATACGGGTAATTTTGTGGCCTCACGACAGTGTGACACATTTGAGAGAGAGTGCAAGTGACTAACGCAACGCAAACGCCTTCTGAAACTTGATGAAGTCATGAAAATCGAATCACTGTACTTTCACTGCATAATAAATAATTGTATGAAGGCTGAAAACGCTGGACGAGGGAAACCTATTTACAGGAATTGTGACATATTTTTGTTTGATCTAGGAAATTGAGTTCTTAAATTAATTTAATTTACCCCAGCAAATTGAGTATTCCCCGATTTTTGATTCGTAAAAGCGAAAACGAATTTTAAGCGAGGGAAATAATCACTGAAGTGTGATCCAATGAAAATATTTTATATATGGTGTACAAATTGTTTCCATAATGGTGTACAGAATCCACGCACCAGGTTCTTTAAATGAGGATCAATAAAAAAAATTGAATGTATTTTATTCAAAGAACTCGCTCGGGAATTGGGAAAAGCTGAAGACCTTATATCAAAAGAAACCATTGACGGATTTCCACCGCTACCCTCGTTGCAGGCTTAACTTTATCCCTTCTCCACTCATTGGATACCACCCTAGACCCCTCGAAATTACGCAACCTTCGTGCTCTCTCCTCAACCAGCGAGGTTTCCAATAACCACATCACCAGACAAACAGAAATCTATTCATGGGGAAATGCTTTTAAGATGCGTAAAGCGGAGGGACACTTTGAGAGCGAGTTCCACTCAAGAGGGCGACGGAGAGCCACCATTACCTGCCTCGCTCCTCCGTTAACACGGAGAGTGCCCTCGCAGAATGGGCGTGGTGAGCCCTGCGCCGATCTCCCGCGAGCCGGCGAGTGCAGTGAGCGGGAGATGGCGAGGAATGCAGTTCCCACCCACGCCCCTCCCTCCAGCCCTCCCGACCGTTTCCTGGAGAGAGGAGGCGGGTCTCCCCTGCCCCACTTCTGGGTTGGAGTGCGGGGCTCCGGGCTGCGGCAGCGGAAGGTGAGCTCGAGGAGCGATTGGGGAACTATATATATATACACACACACACAATCTCCTTGCGCTAACGAATCCATGGGGCGTTGCCTGTAACTGTAATTTGCTCCGTACCGCAGAGATGAAAGGATGGGGAAGAGGGGGTTGCAGTCGAAGAGGCACTCCGCTCACGAACCTAAAGCAAGGAAAAGGGAAGTTTCTCCTCTTACGGAGGCGGAGAGGGGGAGGGAGAGTGCAGGAATAGAGGATGGGGAGTGGCGGAATGGGGGAGGGGGGGGGGAGAGAGAGAATTCTCCTCCGGCGGCAATTATGGTGTTAATATCCGGAGAAATTATGCAATTATGAATTTATTTAATATAACTTCCGGGGATGGCGAATGGCTTTACATTCTCGTATTTCGCAATACATATTCCCCCCTTCCCATCAATATCAATATTTACGCAATGTAGAGTACACGTTATATGATCGCTATCTGAATATTTATCTAGTTTTATCAATAAAACCGGTAATCATTTTACTGCGTGCTTCTAATCGGCATTCTTACAGTAAAAATTCTCATTAAAGATACTCGTGTAGAGTTTTTTACTGGAAAAACATGCATGATTTATTAATTACTTCCAATGATGAAATCACTTATTTCAAATGTACGATGAATTAATACTAAAGTTTATATTCCATTAAAATTGTAATCGATGATTTTTTCAAAGTATTGAAAACGTTTAGTCTCCCAATCGTAAATTTAATATCGTCGTTCATAAGTTGAACAAATACATGCTTAGTAAAAATACGTCTTTAGAAAGGATTCCTGACTTACTTGCTTGTGGTGAGAAAAGGCAGAGGTATAGTTAGTATATTCTAGCATATTAATGGTATATGCACATCACATTTAAAACGGAAAATGAAATCAAACGAATTGTTATAAATTACTCGCGCGAGCCTACTTCTCCGGTCCATTGACATAGTCTTTCTTTAAAAAAAAACCAAAAATGTAGAATTCATGTAGATGAGAAATATTGAAATATCGCTGGAATACCTTTTCATCGCGTAGAATCCATTGCATATCGAGTACTTTCGCAAGTAATTGGTGTTATGCGATTACTGTTCGGTAACATGACCAAGGCTAACTTAATGCAAAACCCGTAAGATGTGGAGTCATGAGATTTCATCCATCGCTCTCGCTGGATTATCTCCTCGGGGCCGGCTGTCGACGGAAAGCGGAAGGGTGGTGGGGCACAGATGGGGGGAGGAGGGAGTTAGGTGAGGGACGAGGGGGAGGGAGAAAGAGGTTGTGGGCGTTGGCACGCGGCGACGGCGGAGAGCAGAGCTTTCATCCCGCGTGCTCTGGCCGCCGCCCCAACCCCTTTCACTGCCACCCCCCGGGGCCACTTTCACTCCGCGGCGGCGGGAGAGAGGAGGGCGTGGGCGAAGGATCGGCCGCACATGAGCTCCCGCCCAAGCCGACGCCAATGACGCCGCGGAATTCAATGAATTTCGTC
This sequence comes from Hetaerina titia, assembly GCA_037158775.1. Lineage (NCBI taxonomy): Eukaryota > Metazoa > Arthropoda > Insecta > Odonata > Calopterygidae > Hetaerina > Hetaerina titia. The sequence continues at coordinate 132,076,375 of CM073768.1, forward strand.
GCTCCCACTCTGGGGAACGTGGGCAGGTTTACTTAAAATTTATTCATGAATGAAGTGAAGGACCTACAGATTTTTAAGTGTTTTATGGCGAGATGCATACTTGCGATAACAATAAAATGTAGCTTTTTGCCGTAAACGTTCGAAATTTGAGCAAAGTGAAATATTATTATTTGCTGTAAGAAATTTCCATGGTTGGCTAGTATCTTTAAAATTCCACTGCGAATTCGATGGAAAATAGGGAAATGAAATTTTATTGCCTTAAGAAAAGAAGCCAGTCAAAACAAGATTCAAAGTGATTAGGTTCCAACTATGTAACAGTGCTCAATTCATAATGTGTGCAGTAAAATACAGCAATGCCGTTAGCCTAGTCATCTGATAGATCTGATAGATATTAAGGTGCACGGAAGGAAATATACTACTTCCATTGAAATAATTCAGGCTTGGGTGGGCATATGTTGTAAATCATTTTATAGGAGGAATTATCCCTTAAGGTCATGAGGCAATAAAGAATAAAAACGTAACTAAAAAAAGCTCCTGGGTAATTGAGAATGAATTATGTTAAAATACACATTCATTGTGAGTACCTTTCAATGAAAATTACGGTCAAATATATCGCTAAGGAATTTAGTTATATTTTATATTGAAGGTTATATTTATGCCTTCTTGGGGCATAATTTATTCCTTGCGATAACGTAACCGTGAGTTGGATATGAATTAACCGCGGGTACTCGCCGGCATCATTACGATCGAATTGGAACATAATATGCAATTCTCAATATTGCCGTCAACCGCACTAAGAGGTGTCCTCACCCCAAGTGTAAGGTGTCAGTGTCCTATTCTTAAGGTCACCTTGAGCGAAGAATATTCCAAGGATGGATGAAGGGAGAAAGTATGAGGAAGGTACGCAGCACCAGGTTACCTGAAGATGTGGTTCAGAGGAATGACGATGAACACGACACCAACACTGCGGCGGAAGATGAGATAGCGTTTTACACGAAAAAAACATATTTATAAATAAATATATACATAAGGTATAATATATATATGTTTATTTATTTATATATTTTGAAATCCACACAAGAGTTGAAATTTTTGCTGGCGCGGCCACCTTCTTAAGCGGAAGGAAGAAAGGATAGAACTGTCCTTCCACAATTATAATGACACGCAAATATACTCGTACAGCTAGAATGCATGTAAAAGTGCGGCGTTCGTTTGAGTATTTCGCTGCTTCTATTTCCCTGTCACTATCAGATTCGCTTCCCCTCTGCCACCGCGGCTCTGGGATAGGAATTGGAGGGCGTAAATCTGAAGAAATCCTTCCGGAAATCTACTCATCTAACCGTCACTGAAGTTCAATTAATCGATTTAGCAAATGCTGTCGCCTCTGGTCCGTGGTTTTTGTGCCTTAAATACAAGATCACCGTATCTTCGAAAGATACGAGGAAGAATCACGAAAATTAAGACTAAACAAACTTAGCGCAAAATATTTTCGACAGTTAACTCTTGCGCGATTATACTTTGGGGTGTTTATTATTTGTGTACATCTGTCCGAAACTACGTATACATGATAACTTAGTAGGTGGATTAAGACACTGCATCTTCGCCAGAACACAATCACTATTCGCAATTAGTCTTCTCTTACAGAGTGAATTATAATGGCAAGAAAATGTATCGATGTGGATTTTTGTACAATTGTCCGCTACCTTTGATTGATGGACGCCGGCTGCAAGCGAGGGTGCACTGGGTCGGAGGGATCGTGGGGACAGGGGAGGGGGTGTCGGAGAATGCTTGCTTGTCCGACGGTGGGTTTAATTTTCACCCTTGTCGACCTACTCTCGGCCCTTCATAAATATATCTTGTCCTCGTCCCTTGCGGCCAGTTTCAAACAGGTCACGTGTTACTAATAAAATATGAATTTCGAATATTTTTTCGGATATGAATTATTGACGCTCTTGACGACTATTTAATAAATAAATCAAGCTAAAAAAGAGCATAATAAATAAATCAAGTTAAAACCGAAGAATAAATAGAGGAAGAGTAGATTAATTTACTTTGATTCTCTGAGTAAGTGACGCAATATTTCTTTTCTCAGGATGCTGTAATTTGTTCATGCTAAAGATTTATGTTAAATTAATGCTAAAGATAGCAATATTTTGCGATAAACCTATTATTGATTGTTTCAGTTGTGGGAAGATTGTTTGAAAGACGTGTGATTTGCGAACAATAATCAGTCATAAACCTTTTAATTGAGCTAGATCAATAGGAGTCTACTGAAAATAACACTGATCCGACAGAGGCATTTGTAGTTAATACACCAGATGATAAAACTGAAGGCCGTACGTTCGCGGGTTACGGTTTCTATTCAGACGAATATTTCCAAAGAGAAAAGCAAAAATGTTGGGTTGGTTCATCCAGGACACAATTAAGTTTTAAAATTACGTCGCGTAACATTCATATATTAGCCATTCATATAAATCCTCAATTAACAAACTTGAACTAAATATGACGAAGGATGCATTTTTAAAGTATAAAATGCCAATTGAGCAGCGTGTATGACTGCTGAATATCTGTTTCCTTCTGCGGTCTCGAGCTATTTGATGCCTCAAGACCGAGAATACCTCAAAGGTAGTATTGCAAGTGAATAGCTAACTCCCTAACAATTCTCCAATCACGAAGGGTAACTCAAACCACTCTTGGCCTTGAAAGTGGAATTTTAAGAGCGTATTTTTCCTCGTATGCCCTTCGTCTCTAACGCGCCCATCTTTCCATAGGAATCTAATTTTGGCGGGACAGAAGGAGAACGGAGAAAATGAAGCTTAAATGTGTGTTTGAGATTTATCAACACATAAGAGGTATTTACCACCCATATGTTGGAACAGATGGTGTCAAGATGGACACCATTATTTCACCGCGCATTAACCGCATTAACCCCCTCAAGGCTTGTGGAAATTATTTTCCTTGAACTAGAAGGTAAGGCATCCCGATGTCCTGTATTTCATACGCGTGAGCATCACTTGTCCCGTGAAATGAGATTAATGATGGAATATTTATATGTCATATTTTATCATTTTTCAGTTGATGTGTGCCTTATAAAAAAATAGGAAGTTTCTCACCATGCATAAAATACGTAATTGAAAATTTTTATAATCTGATTAAGTCATCTAGAAGAGAGGGAAAATCTTCAATGTTTTAAATATTGAATTTAAAACAAAACTTTTGATGGAAAATGCTAAAATATCAATTATTATAATTTTTCTGCTCGCTGTCGCCATTAGAGTGCATAATTCAAGGGTTACATTTTAGAATGATTATCTGATGATTGCCTACGGATGGTGCGAATTGAAATATTATTATGTTCTTTTCACTTGCAACAAATTGAGAGTATGGACCTAAAGAAACCATCAAATACGTGCTCAGAACGTTTAGTCGTTTAAAATCAGCAACGTGAGCTAAAAAATGTACCAGCCCACCACTAGGGGGAGAGGAGGGGGCGAGCGCCTCCGAAAATCTCGCCGAGCCCATTTTTCCGACAAACGGAACACGGAGGAGGAAAAAAAGGGGCATACGAGTTTCAAATCCCCGGTGCCCCACTCTGGTCGGCGGACTCCATCTGCCGCCCGCCTGACACTGTTAACCTGCTTGGCGCAACCCTTCAATCTGAGCATCACAAGGAGGATGGTGGTCACGTGGGAAGGCGCATTGCGTGGGGAAGTTGATCACCTTGACGTGGGGTCGCCTGCACCTTCTGGTCCCCTCTCGGCCGCCCCCGTGCCCCACCGCCGCCCCCCCTTTTGCCGCCGATACACGCACACACCCTCAACCCCCATCCCCTCGGCGTCAGCAAACTTCCCCGGCCGCAACCGCCGCAGGATCGGAAGCTGGGGGGCCCCAACGAGGTGACCACAAGGTACCCCAGACGAGATACAACCCAGTGTCAGCCTTGCAGCCTTAGACATGGCCTTAGGAGGCTCCTAAGAGAACTGAGACGAAGGGATCGGTAGGAAGCGTCTCCTCAAGGCGGTCGGGTCGCAATTTCGGAGGGGATTGAGTTCATAGATGGATTGCCTTTCATAGGAGTGCTGGTGATAAGTTTATAGAATATCACTGATTCATAATTCATTCCATCTACCACTAAGCAAGCAAACTAAACTAATTCTCGCTATTTATACTCGTAGTATTCATCAATTCACGCGTTTCAAAAATATATTCCCGCGAAATCGAGTATGCATCGTTTTAAAGTTTCCTGAAAGTTCGATGTTGTATTCATAATCATACGTCGGCCACATTACCTAACGCAACGTTAGACAGAATGAGTAAATCAATTTTAGGCAAATTATGAGAAAAGCGCTAGGAAATGTTTCTAAGATGGATGTAGATCCCACCAATAGGTGGGTGGGGTCTTTGGGGACATTGCTTAATTCGCAATGAAATCACACCCGAAGTAATTATAACGATCATTTTCCTCATACAGAGTTTCGCGTTTCCTTTTCTCGTTTTCCCTGCGGCTTCTCGGTCAAAACCTTAGGGCGGTAAAAGTGGCCTCCCGTCCGCACTCAGTTTAAGATCCCCCCCCAGGGTCGACCATTGCGGCTGTCTGGAGTCGAGGAATTAGGTCGCATTTAATCGACGCACCCAAAGGGAAACTGGTTTCCGACGAATCTAACTAATGTCTTTTTAAAACAACTTGAGCCATTGTGTTAGCTTGCGGAGAGGGGTAAAGATCCGGCAAAAGGGCGTCGTTATCTTATGCGAGGAACCCACCTCACTCCCACGGCATTCGTGCACTAGCTGCTCGCATGGAAGCGCTCTTGCATAAGAGGAGGAAATGGCGTCCTAACCTTGCGGAAAATCTTCTGTGCGATTCCCAGAATTAAAACCTGCCACTTTGATTCTTCACTCGGAAGGCATGGGATTCTTCATCACTTCTGACAGCTATGAAGTTTTTAGCGACACAAGGCTTGCTAAATTATCAAAAATTACTGGAGTTAATTCAGACATCTGAGTGCATCATTTTTTTCTCCCACTTGATCTCTAGACTAATGGGAAATTAGGAAATTTCATTGAAAAAAAGACGCTATAGCCCCGTGGCATGGGGTCGAATGGGACGAATAGCAGTCAAAACCCTAAGGTCAAGGCAAAGAGGGATTTTCATAAGGTATCCGAAAAGGTGAAAGTGGATATGAAATAAGAGGATAGGTGGGAAACAAGAGTGAGAGTGAAGAGAAGGGAGTGGAGAACAGAAAATCAAAACCATTTAAGGTGGAGTTTGTCTCATCGCGTGTTTGTCTAGACAACGCGGCCGACCGGCCGGCTGGACGGACGGGATTCCTTTCTTGGACAACACTGGTTTTATAACGCATTTGCAGTCGACAGTCCTTGCGACAGAGCGTGAGAGTGAAATAGATTTATGGGGACGAAAAACACTAAGTGGAAATTCATAAAAAAAGTTCGCTCATAAGCACCAATTATGGCAACTACCGAAAAGACCGACTGGAGTTATTTCCAAATAGACGCGAAATATCCGCTCACCAGAAACTGACTTGAATTTGGTAGATTTAGGCAAGTCAGAGAGCGCCGAGGAACCGCATAGGTGAAGCAAATTAGAAAAGGATTGGTCTTGATATGAAAAACGTCCGACCGAATATTTACATATACCTGAATATTTGAGTATAACACACGATGTTCTATCAGCCCCCGCCTCACGCTCTAGCGGCATCTCTCCCTAAAACACTAGTTTTCATATAAAGATTAATATTCTTTCAGAGGTTTCCGCGGCGTACATTAGATGAGCTCTTTATTCTCAGGGCAAGTCGGCATGCGCGGTGAAAAACCGAGAAGTACTATATGTAGAGCTTATCTGATATATAATGTCGTTTGACTGATTATCAGAAATGAGTTTTCTGAGCTTTAACAAACATTTAACATAGGACAGTAATTTTTACCGTTGCAGATGGAAATATTTGCTGATGAAACAAGCGCTATTTTGTGTTTTATATTTTCACGAATTCCCTATTAAATTTTATCATCTCAACTTTAATTCTACTCTATGCTATTTGCGCCTAAAGATACTAATTTATGAGGTGCCTGAAAATATTAATGGAATATTCACAAATGAGATACGATTTCGATCACATCCAACACGTTCCATTTTGCAGTTACCATTTGCATGTAAAAACTCAACCCTTCCCAAAAATGCTGTCCTTTATCCTGTCCTGTCCGTTGGCTTATTGCACTCGTAAGCTGTCGGTGTTGCATTAGTATGTACGGCAAAATATCCTCGGCAAATTCCTAATAGCACGACCAATCGTCGTGGACTCCGCGTCAATCGGTGGTACCTGAAGGAAAAGGTAAGATCCGTTTCAAATGGTTCGAGGAGTTGTTTTCGCGACGACACTAAGAGTGCCACTGAAGGACTCGAGGGCTGCTCCCATCCATTGTCCACAGAGCAAGGAGAGGAAGGCATTAGGGACGGTGATGCGGAGGTGGGGGCGGGGAAGGAGGGGATCGCTTGGCGAAGTGCCTCGGATGGGGAGCAAGGGGGGTGGGACGAGGGGAGGAGGCGGCTGGGGGTGGCGAACCGGAGAGGGGGGCGTATGAAGGGAGAGAAGGGAACGGACCGGAGATGGGTACTTTTCTTGAGACTTTTCCGAGGACTGACCTTCTTCAGCATTATTCCAGTCTCTTCTCTCGCAAAGCATGTCGTGCACACTGCTGGGTTGAAGGGTCGGGTGCAGCCGGCCGACTGAGATCATATTGAGTCCCAGTTTGAAATACTCAAAATAAGGTGTATCATTTTGTGTAGACTGTTGGAAGTTCTGACAACCAAAGGCAGGCGATATTTTGTTAACATTTTGTTGTAACTCCGCTAAAAATCGATGCCAAATGCATAAGTCATCGACAACATTTCATTAAGCATCGATATAACTTTGCAACATGCCCAGAGAATATTTGGAATGCAATAGTTGGAGATCAAATTATTATGCACACGAGCGTTTTAATGGCAAAGAAAGCCCGACTGGCAACGGTTATTGAATCTATTTTTAAATGTCCTCACCTTATGCATTTTGCGCGATGGTAATCACAGCACAGAAAATAATGCTTATTTTCGAAACACTTCATAACATTGATACACCTCACAAAATCGACTTCGAATAGCTCAAGTTTTCATGAAAAGGGCAAACATATGGTCACCTGCATTGCATCATAAGAAAATTTAAATAATATGAATGATTAATTGGAGCTGTTTCATAAGTATTAATCTAAGCATTTGCAACCTACATCCAGATTTTACGCTATTTCGTTTCCGTTATTAATGCATAATTTCGGTTAGTTTATACAAATAGTAAAGAAAACGGGTGGCAATTACATTCATAAAAGCCATGCACTACAGGCGAAAGTAATGGAACACCAGAAATAAAGAGCATCTCCTAACTGGCAAGGTAGAGAATATAAGAGTGAATTTAAATTCCGGGAGATGAGAGAGTGGATCGAATAGAGTCAAGGTTTCCAGGGAAGAAATTTTATTGCATCTAAATTCATTCAGCAGACCCAATTTAACGCCCGCCTGGGCGATAGGGGTGGGGAGTGAGTTTTTAAACGGGAGATGATACGAAGAGAAAAAATGATAAGATTGAATGGATCAGAATGGAGTTACTGGAGCGAAGAGAGATATAATTGATTTTCCTCGAACTGGGGACACGGGCGCAAAAATCGTTGAATCGAATAAGTGGCTCGTAAAACAACTATCTGAAGAAGATAGCGGGAAGAAGAAAATAAAAACTGTAGAAATCCGAATGGGTTGGCTGGCATCTGCATCCATACTTTCACCGTGTGCCTGGCACTGGGGCTTCATTCGGATGGCGCTGCGAGTGCTCGGTCTACTTCTTTGACCTTTTTAGCATCTGCAGGGGTGTTGGTTGAAATCGATGAAATGTCCAAGGTCAAAGAAAGTGTTCGCTCGAAATATGCATTCTTGCAAATACAAGAATAGCTTTAAATGTTGAGCAGTTTCAAAATGTAGACGAATATCTACGAATACCAACTACTTCAGTCGTTGAAATCACCAATGATGAGAGCATTCTTTCGACGTGAAAATAACTGCCCAGAGTATGAAAGCGTTTCAAATGCTTAGGGCAAATGCGTTTCAGCTAAAATATTTAATTTAATTCCCTTTGAATTCATAGCTTTGTTCTTATCCGGTAAATACTCATTTCAGGATTTTTACGTTTGAGAGACGCCAGGACGATATTATTCCGACAAGTTCGTTCACATAAAAAATCAACAAGTTTTTATAATGGCACGGTTGATATTAACTGTAAGATTTATTCGAAATCGTATCAGATTTGAAAGTAATTGTTCACGTCAATAGTCCACGAAAGACGGTACCGCCCAATTCTTCATCAATTGGAGAAGAAAGTTGTAGAGTGTTCCTCGCCGCTTTCTTTTGGTCTCCTTAGTTAGTCAGCCGTTAAGGGAAAATATGAATACAATGGCCTGATAAAACCTATCTAAGGTCAACAATTAAAATGAAAAATTTGATGAATTGAAATTAATGTTTCTATCCATAATTAAATAATAATGTTATATACATATGAGGTAAATTTGACCCAAGTAAACTGATTTACATTAACCATCATTGAAAGCATTTTACACGTATATTTCAAATGAAAAATTGTCGAATAAACACTAAAGAATAGTAAATTGAACCCACTGAAAAAACTAATTCATCTTCGGGTGAAGTAAGATCCCAACAGTCCCTCAACGAAAAATATCATAATGATCAAAAATGGCGCCATTAAGGCAAGCGGTCGAAGAGAACTCGACCACAAATCTGGAGAGAGTGAGAGAGAGGGGCTGAAGGTGTTGGGGGGGGGGGGAGAGGGGCTTGCCTCCAACCATCCACATTGATATCGTAGGCTATACGTCACCATATAATGGAATGAAGAGAAAGGAAAAGGTACTTTTACCACATCCTATTCTAATCTGTTTCTTTATCCTTCCGAGTCGAAACGTCTCCGAAAGGCGGAAAAAGTACCTCTCGACGCAATCCAGAGAGAAACTATCACATCCGGCAATAAAAGAAAATCACGGTTCTCGAGAGAGGTTTTATGCTACAAACGGATGGCCGTGACCGTTTGCGCCAAGGCTGTGACTGCGGATGAAGATAGCAAAAAGTAATGACAAGAGAACCGCCACGTTTTTGCAGAAATACTTTTGCAGAAATTTGTAGTGTCGTCATTACAAAAACTGGCCTTAAAAACCATGAAAAAATACTCAATTATAAATATAATACTTGATGATGGACAGTATTATTAAAGTGAAATATTCAGAATGAGACGGCAACAGCCTATGGTATTCCTATACGTAACACCTTTTTGAAAATAGTATAACACTGGCAGTTGGGTCACTCATGTCACTTGTAAATATCCATTTCGTGGTTATTATACTCATAAATGTTACGAAATAAGAATTATAAAAATATCCATTTATCCTCGTAATGTAGTCAGATACATAAAAGGAACGTCGCACTGCATCATTCTTTATAAATTAGTTACATAAGCGCTACAATTTAAGAATTAAAAAAATATTCTTCACGACAGCAAAAATGTTTACTTTCATCCATCCATGACATTTATTTATCTTGTTTCTCCAATTGTCTCATATTACAATCAATGATAAACTACTGGCCTTGAAGGGATCTGCCTTCGCTAAAGGGAATGCACATTTCTGTAAGGCTCTGATGGTCCTTGCTAGAAACCGATTCCACGGAAATAAGGGACGCCTCACCGATGATTCGATTGATCTGGCATATATCTTAACCATTCAAAGGAAAGTAAGCAAACTAACATGGAAAACTGTCAAATTCATTCATGGTTACTTATTGTCTCTACAAAAGCGGCGAATATTTGGTAGAGGGATTTTTACCCGACGAGAAATCTAGGTCAGTGGAGTTCCTAGGGCCACCTCTCGTCACGGACCGGAGCAACGGGGTCGCAGCGCACGTCTCTAAAGAACCGCTTCAGAACCACACCTCGTCCCCGAGCTGCCAAGCCGCCACCCATTGGGGAGGAAGAAGGGAGGCGGGAACTCCGTAATGTATGCAGCAGCAAGAAAGTCACGGCGTTGAGGGAAAGCAGGGGGAGCGGGTGGGAGGCGGGAGGCGTTTGAGGGCGGGAGTGCAACAGAGAAGCGAAAGGAAATGCCATTCAAATGCCTTTTGTTGCTTGTAATCTGCTGGCAATATGGTTTGTCTATAAAATCTGTGGAGTTCAAAATACTTTCCACGACAAAAAAACTTTCTCTTGGTATGTATACGCATTGTTTCTGAGATGTCCTAAAGTCATGCACCACTACATTACAACACGAATTTAAAAGTCAGTAAGATGGAATACTTTGAAGTAAAATTGAAAATATGGAATAAAAAAGCTAACAGAACATATGCAGGAAAGATTTTGAAAAAAACGCATTTTGATGAAATACCTCAACTTTTACTGACTTAAACACGCAATCATGAAACCACTCAAATTGGGACTTAAAAACTACGTAAAACTCAACATATTCTTTGTTCAATCAGAGGAAATTAAGTTTCCGTGCTTGACACGTGATCAAAAGAGTACACTTACATATTCATATTAATATTAAATAGAGGTAATTTTGCAGTAGGAGATTACAATAGATTTTTATAATTTGAAACGGTAACATTGAAATCGTACTGAACTGTGATAAAACGTTGAACTTTCATTTTTGTTCCCATTTTTTTTAATAATTGCTATGCCTCATGAATTTCTCACATAATTCAATAATACGCAAAATATAAATTACAGATTTAGGTGTGATGTGGTGAAACTGTTCCATAATAACATACACGAAGACTTGTAATTTTCCCTTTAATAACGATTTTCAGAAATATATCTTCATTAAGTGGAAAATGGCAAGAGTTTTCGTCTTTTATTACTCAAAATATTGCTCAGGAAATGTGAAACCAGACATTTTTACAGTTAAAAGTTCAATAAGATTTTTCAAATAAGAGGTTTGGGAAAAGCCCAAATTTGGTTTGACTATTGACTAGGCATCTAAATTCCGTTATGTCGGGCACTGCTGAATATAAAGACAAAAATAATAGTTGGATTTAGGCCTTAAAAATGGAGCTCTATTATTTTGCAAAATTCAAAGCTTGTTCACTTCCCACATAGGTTATAAGGGGACATCAAATGATATATAAATCGAAGAATTATCACCAAAAAATGATACTCCTGAATGCACCGTGGTGATCCTAAATCACTCCTGCACCAAATGTTCGAATTTATCCGAATTCAGTCATTCCACTTAATTGACCTGACATAGAACAGATATGGTCCAAAGGCTTTACACACAACTCGTACGATTTCAGGAAGATTTCAATGCATTTCCTTTCTAAGCAGGAAATCAGAGTGTATCTAAATAACAACAGTTGAGTTTCCGCAGACGTTTTTTTTCAGGAAAGGGACTATTGGGCATTGAGAAAGATCTTCCCAGACGTACGTACCGACTGTCGCCAAAGCACCAACTACCACCAGGAGACTGAAGCACTTCATGACGAAGGCGGAGCAGGGGTAGGTTCAAGAGTATAAAAAACTAAAAAAAACAATCTGCCAAACACTTGTTTCGTCCCACGATTCCTCGAGCGAAAGACCTCGTGAGGGAGCCGCGCCGTTGGGTTATATAGTCGACAAGGGGGAGCGGCGACGGGAGGATGGGGAGGGGCGGGGTGTGTGGGGAGAAGAGGTTGGAGGACGGCGCGAAGGCATAGGGGAGGGAAAAGGAGGGGGGAGACTGAGAGAGAGTGTGTGTTGGTGAGTGGCGGGGAAGGGAAGGGGGTTGGCGGGGGACCTTGCTGCGGGAAGGGGTTGAGTTGAAAGTGGGATATGGAGATTTGTTTGTGGAAGAAGGGAAAAGGGGGAAGGGTGGTGGGTTTGGACTCGCTTTTTGTTCTCTTGGCTCCAAAAATTTCAAAGCGTTCCTTCAATGCGCATGATATCAAAGGCGACAGCTCATCGGGAAGATCGCACGGGGTAAGAAAATCGTCCGACTGACGTTTTTCTTCTTATTCTGGTGTTTAGATGAACGAGGAGCTTAGGAATTTTCATTTTATTATATTATCTATAAACCAATCACAATTAATTCAACATTTAACAGAAACAGGGAATGAAGCCGCAGAATTTGCGCCATCATGCTATCTCGAATAGGACTCCACTCAATCAGGTTTTTGTTTAAATCTTATGCGATGAGCATGCCATATTTTTACAATCCTTTGAACACCGTCGTCATTGCTATTCGTAACTGGCTCGGCCATGAATGCAGGCGGAACTTCAAATCACTTTTTCGGCAAAACTTCTTTCGGAGGATATATTTTTATGGATGATTTTAATGGTGAAAATTAATCTAATTCTTAAAATAACACTTCGAAATGTTACGAGTAAATTACATCTGGGGGGCAATTTTATAGGCGCTTCATTTGTATTTTTGGACAATGAAACTCAATATTATATTAAGTAAAAATAAATTAAGTTGCCATTTCAATCGAAGAGCATAATATAATTTTTAATCTTACCTTAGATGATATTCATTAAAGTTTAACGCGTACTGAAAGGCTATGAATCATTATTATGTGGTTTTTAATAAAATTCAGACACAAGAAATCTGCTCTTTATCGAGTGAACACACATTTTTAATTAAGAAAATATTGAACACTTTATTGGATGACACTCCTACGTTGGTAACAGAAACATTGCATATGAGACTTCTTTTGTCCTCGCTGGGTCCCCAGACGGCTTACGTATACCAGCAAGGCAGGAAGTTCACGTGCAGGTTTGTTCGTGCAGTTGATGTTGCGGGAAGATGGGGAGTTTACTTCGAAGGTTATCGCTGCAGATGAAACTTGGTTGCATCAGTGTTGCTACTGAATATCATTTGAAAATAAATTTCTAGTGTGTTCCTCAACCTCTCATTCCTCAACCTCAACCTATAATTCAGCTACCAAGTCCCATGTGACTTTTTCCTGTTCCTAAATATGAAGAACCACGTTTGTGAAAAGCATATTTCATCATCAATTGCAGCCGCAGACGAACTGAAGATGTTTCAAATTGTAACAGCTGTCGCGGATGCAATACTCACACCCAATGAGTCAAATGAATGAAAATTGTACTATATATACGTACATTAATCATTGGCTAAAAATAATAAATTAATGCTAATAATTAAATAAAATTTTTGACAAATAAATTATGCGAATAATAAGGTCACGAGTGACAAACTGCTCTTGCATTAGTATTTCAACCAGTTGGAATTAATTATCACTGAGAATGTAAGCGCAATTTCTATAACCGACGTCTAATTCCTAGAGCCTTTGCAGCCAAGGGAACAATACGGAAGATGGTTGGTATTTGCGAAGTTGAGAGTAGTGAGTGATACATCTCCAGATTAGACTGACCAAGGTGAGTGATTGCTTCACGGTCCCTTTCACCGCGCACATTGATCCGAGATGGGAGGCTAAATAATGGAATCAAAATGAATTCCCACGGCAATGGCAATGCGCCAAACTATAAAACCATTCACGTTTGACCCTATAGTTTTCTGAAAAGAAGGAATATTGATAGCACTAAGTACGTGTCAGTCACATAATTTGAAGTGAAAAGATCAAATAAATTGAACTTCAGCGAACTTCAGCGTTGATACATTGCTCAACTAAAAATGAGACATCGACAGAACGTTCCATTATTTAAAATTGGAAGTCATATATATTATATTAAAAAATTCATAACTTAAAACAAGTATTTTAATACTCTTATAAGAGCATAGATTATATAATAACTGATAGGCCCTAGTGCCGATACAAATTTCGTGAACACTGCAATTCCTTGGCTACTGCTTACTTGGCTCAATAACTGAATGGCATAAGCCGTTTGTACGCGATGTTCGATATTAATTCAAGCATTCAACGAAAGTAACCTGATGACTAAAATGAGTAAAATACTTGCTGTCACTCCAAAATTTGACGGATAGCCATCTTCATCTGAGAGTAGCAACAGTCCCGACATTCGGGGCACACGAGGAATTGAGGATTAGAACGTAGCCGTCCATTGATCTCCAACACGGAGAGACCCCGGAGAGAAAGAATTATTCGGAGGTATTTCAATCTGTATTCGGACACCTTAAGGGCAACACTTGACGTGATTCTGAACGAGGCCTTGGGTATACCGTTTATTTGAATAAGATAAATAACGCATGTTATGAATGGCGGTACAAAGTGGTTTCAATCGTCTCAGAATGGGACGCTAACATGTCGACCCTCTGAAAAGGTTAATAGTGTAGACTTTCCCACCGGTTTTGTCGCCTCCCCTCACCCTAATCCCTGGTTGGACCCAGTAGCATATCTATCCTAAGCAATAAGAATAAGCTCAATAATAGCCGTGCACCCTGGCCCACTACCTCCAAATAATACCTCACATGGATACCTATTTGGCGAGCGAAAACAATGATGAGCGATATTTTATGCGATATTGAAATTGCGAAATTAATGAAATACGGAAATATATTGCCCCTCTCCTTGCACTTTCACTTGTCCTGCTCTAGCAAGGCTTCATGAATTGATTCTTACGTAAAATATTTAATTTATTCTCATACCTATACATTACGGATCAAAATGTCTGCAAGGCTTGCATTAAACCAATAATCATATTTCGATAACTGTAGTCCGAAATTCTGATGGAATTAATCTTTGAGAACCAAACTTAAGAAGGGAATTGGTTTACATAGGAATGATTTGAATTCTGAAATCAACGAAGTACGGCATAATGTATTATTTTCAAAGTTGTCATCTAAGATATTTTTTTGCTCATTTAATCATCTCTGAGATGACAAACAACTTATTGTGTGCAAACAGTTTACAATATTTTAATGCTGCGATGGATACATCTTACCTTACTACTAATAGTTGTTGTTTGCAACTAAAAGAAAATAAACACAGTCCAGTCTCAGACACCACACTATTAGAGTATATTTTCAGAAAAAAAGTGATTGAAGTTATAATGATATTTAATGAATTTGATCTTCTGGGAGCAATTAAGTTCAAACCTTTTTAAGATAGTAAAAACAACCTTTGCATTATTTCCCTGATTACAGTCAGCTTCATTTTATTTTGGTAGGTATATTATAAATAAATATAAATCAGGTTAGATACTCTTCAGAGGAGTCAAATACAACAGCATCTGCATTGCTTTCCAATGTGCAGGTATATAAAAAAGTAGCAGCAAATAATTTACTTTCTAACAGGAATATTTTACTTTCAGCGTCGTATTGTTGTTCTATATTGCTCGTATTTGAAAAGTTTGTATCCGTGGGTCAAATATCATGACTGAAAATGTCAACATACAGCACTTGAATTACATTATAGAGGACAAATTACATAGTATTTTAATTATCCGACCTGAAAAAAAATTTGCTTCAATAAAAGTTTTTTTAAGATGTAGACGACATATCTAGGGTAGGACTTTTGTATTCCCGAATAAAATTTTCGTTAGTTTAAATATTTGGTGAGTCATAACATTTTCTATCACATTATCATGCTAGACTATAATGTTCTTGATAGATCGCTACATTATAAGTTAGTATTAAACTTATTCTATAAGCTAATTACAGAAAAAATTAAAACTGTCATATCTAAGCTTACTTATCAGTAATTCCTAACGGTTTCGAAAAGAGAGTTCAACGTTCGTCATCTGTCTGTTGTATCCATTCCGCGGAACTGATTCGGGCTGTGAATTCAGAAAATGTGGAAATGAAAGAGAATGTTATAAAATCGATATACTCTTTGGTCAGTGTAAACTAACAGCAGCTATAAGAAAATGTAAATTAAATACCAGAACACAGTAATCAACCGGAAGGCTACTTTTGATAGCCGAGGGCAGAGTGAGCCCCAATCGAAGCCTTGAGAAACTCACACGTTCATATAGGTGCGTCATTTTCTTTCCCTATGCTATTTTTCTCTTTCTCATAGTTTGATATCCAGAAAAGCGCCCCACAAGAGTTTTGGATGGGGTTTTCCGAAGGCGTTGCAGGATTTTTGAGTATATTTAATAGTAACCAGAAATACTACTTATAATAGTGTCCTTTTAAGGTCCTCCTCCACCACTACATCGTCCACAAATCGTAGCATACTCGTACATATGCTCCCTCCGTGTATTCATGCGGCACCTCTTATGTTTTCTTTGCTCTAGTTAATTGCCTTTTTAGTTTACGCATCAAATAGCAGTTGAATTAATAAGCAGCCCTGTCTTACTTCTTTCTTTATCTAAGTTTCTTCCCAGCTTTCCCCGTGTTTAATCACTACTATTCAATCTCTATGGAGTGTGTCTATCCATCTCCTGTCGTTGTAGTTCATTCCAGTTTCCTTTAGGGTCGTAGCATCATATTTCAGTTCACGTTTCCAAAGTTTTATCCCGATCAAGGAATGCGACATTGATCGCTTGATATTTGCTCTGCGTTCATTAAAATAGAGTCTCATAGTTCTCTAAGTTGGTCCAACTTTTCCCTGGATAAGATCACGCTGTACTTCACGTAGAATCTTCGTGCATTCTCCTCTGATTCTTCTAGCTATTCTGCTGATTTTATTTCTCAACCTTCTTAAACATATGTCCTTCCTCAATCCTTGAGTTTTTGCATTTTCCTCTCTCTTCTTTAAGGTCCAGTATTTCGTCAGTGATCCCTTTTTTTACTCTTTTGGCAGGTTTCCTTCCGTCTATGATTTTCTTTCCGGCTTCTAAATGGCCAGTCTTGATTTCCTGTCATATTTATTTAATCGATCCTATGTTCTAGGATTTTTCCTTCTGCTTTAAATTTAACCATGGCTTGGTTTTCTTTAATCTATCTCTCTTCGAGTTTACATTCTCTTCTCGATCATCTTGAATTTCAGATGGCACTCCATTAGAGCTAAATTGTGGGGGTAACTGTATAAATCTTTATTTGATTCCTAAATATTAGTTTCCCGAGTCTGTAGTCAATTTGACACTTTTTCATATCTCCTGGCATCATCCACGTGCTTGAGCTGCTTGGGTGGTTCTGAAAGAGTGTCTTGCCACAACTAATTGGTATTGTTCGAAAAATTCCAAAATCTTTTCTCCTAATTTTTTCACATCCTTAGATGATATATTTCTAATTATTTTCCTCCCTGGTTCTCTCCGACGACCGCATTCAATAATATAATTAATATTCAATTAATATAATTAATTTTGCTTCTTCCTTTAACTTTTTTATTGCATTGCAATGTCGACATACTACACCTCCGCTACTTCGCCATCATAATAGTCAGTTGTTGACATGTAAACTTGGACCAAAACGGTATCTGTGGGTTTCGTTGCTATCATCACAATAAGCATCACAACCTATTGTTTAGTAACAGAAACTCGCCGTGTCCCGGCACCTTCTTTAGCTTTCGTAAAACTCGTACACCATTAATTCACAGCTAACCTCGACATATAGCTAGAGCCGGACACACCCACCTCCACCCGGTGGACGCACTCGATGGCTTAAAGTTGAACCACAAGTATTTAGTGGTGTAATGCGATATATCTATATATATCGACTTCATTTTCTTTACATTTGGCCGGTCGAATGAGTTGGGTGGGTTACACGCTTTCCTAATAATTTGAAGGTCACAGATCCAAGGTGTTATCGGATTTCTCTCTAGAAAACAAGATGATCAACAAAGAATCATCAGCGTAACATGGGAACAAGAAACATCACCGGTGCCATCCGGAACAAAACTTGTTCATTCACATCCGGCCGGGAGATTAGAAGAGGAGACCACAGCTTTTGCGCGCGCGGCAGACCGTTCATTCTTGCGAGGCGAAGGACATACCATTGGATTCAAAATAATGTACGCTCAAAATAAAATTCCTCAAAATGAAATTTCGATAACTTTGCTTTTGCGAGTTTTTCGGAAAGTGAGTTTAATCATTATTCCTTACTCCGTCGATCTTAGTCCTTAAGAGATGAAGTCCGGGACGTGGTTACGGTGGAAATTTTGTTAAAGAACACTTCTCTAACGCTCGCTTACTTCTTGTATGGAAGCGTCTTCTTGAAGTAGACTAAATAATTTGACGTTAATAGTAAACTTTTAAAAACATTTCGTGCTTCAATGGATGTTAATAAAGGAGTTGCGAATTCAAGTCACATCCACCAATCAATTATATTCCCAACAGCAACGACCCGATGTCAGCGAAAAATTACCACGATGACAATTGGCCCATTGGCAGACGGGGAAATGCGTTACATTTTGTCTTCGATACGTTCCGATCTGAAAAATTTGTATAACATCCGTTAGCTTACGCAGGACCGATTAAAATGGCGTGAAAATATGGGCAGCGCCGGGTTGTATAAGCTGCCCGCTATTACAAAATGCGGAGATGGTGTAAATCTCAACACTATTAACTGCTCTGCCAAGCGTCTTCCCAGTCCTAAGTTGTGATCTCGAAAATTTGAAACTGGTTAGAAAACGACCCATATTCGTCCACTAAATGATTATTTCACACTTTCATTTTTCCAACCTAAGGCGTCAGGCATCCAGTATTCTCATAAAAGTTATATCACTAATTCACATGAAACAAGGCTGTTTTGTTGTCGAATGTATCGCCGTAAACAACAATACCGGCAATTAGGTAAAAATATTTTTTAAAAGACGAAACATGCTGTATCACTAATCAATTTCAATTGCACCATCATTCCATAATATATTCATTTTTCAATTAATAACGAATTAAGAATTAGTATCATTCTTGTGTGTGAGAGCATATTTAATATCAATAAGTATTTAAGTTTACAAACAAACATGTACTTTTAGGAAATATATATCCTTTTAGTCTCCACCAAAATCTGACAATTTTTTTATTTTGTTCTAGTTTGCGTTAGGAAGCAACTTAAATCGTTATTACTTGATTACACTTACACTTTTCATTCTTTTTTCAAATCAAGCCCCTCAATTTATTGAAAAACAACGTTCATTGGCGAACGAGTATCCTGGCCATGGGCGACGATGGACTTGATGATCCGTTCGGTAAGTCTAGAGCCATGCAACTATGAACAAGGAGAATCATAGAATACGAAAGGCATCATCTTTTTTATGCTTTCTATTGTTTTAAGCTCAACTTTGTGGAAGTTCATGTTCATTAAATTAAGAAACAAAATGTATACATCCACTGTTCTCTATTATCGTACAACTAGTTTCAACAGTGGATGTATACATTGTGTTCTTAATAAAATAAATATTGGGCATCATCTTTAGCCTATTTTTATATCTAATATTGACACTTCTAAAAAATCAGTCCATAAATTTAGGGCCCTGGACGGTTTTAGACCTTTTACTCTCCTCATGGAAGTGCGCGCATATTTGCAGTGTCCGGAAGCATATAATATCTCACCATTTTAATGGGCACTATGTTAGCTCACGGAAAATACTCGCAACAAACAAAATTATAATGCTTAAATTTTCAAAACTGCCAATAAATATGCATTAATATACAATGTAATATTGTTAAAAGTTACAGTAGAGTTTAATCGGCACAGCTACCTAGTCATTCCAATGTGTTATGGAAATAAAATCACGATTCCAGTTAACTTTACATTGATACTCGTATTTGCGAAAAAATGCAAATTTTAACTATTTTGGAAACACATGAAAATATGTTTTAGTGGAATAGAGAAATTTTTGGATATAATCCTTTCGTAAAATAACCACATATATCTCTTGAAAATGTGGGTCGCGGTGGTCTAGTGGGTAGAGCGTTGGACTACTGACCGAAGGGTCCCGGGTTCGATTCCCGGGCAAGGGAATTTCCTCCCAAGCTAGTTGATTTTTCGGGTATCAGGTCTTCCTGGGAAACCATAACCGGCACAGGGAAAGGAACTGGCCCCCCTACCCTGATGTGTGATTATTCACACGCCGTCGGGCTTGGTACACGGGTGAGCTCTACCATCACCTACTAAACCGACCTTCGGGTTGATTACTGTGTTTTTATCTCTTGAAACTATAATTAAAAAGAGTTTTTCGACATTTTTAAAATACTGAAAATAAAAGGAACCTTTATATATAATTTCTGTTAAAGTGGATCAAATGCTATTGCCTGAATCACCCAATTTCCATCTTGGGCTGACTTTCAGATGAAATGAATAAATGCTGCCTAAATAATTCAATGTGCACTTCATGAATATCATGTTACAATGTGTTACTTTTTTGAGAGAATGAAGTGAAGAGCTCTACACTAAAACCGCAATAATCAACTCCGGCGTGTTCCTAAAATATACATTTATAGATATTCAGTTAATCTGAGAGCATGGCGTATAAAAATATGAAAGCACGTATTCAAATAAATATTTACAATGTTAATATTTTGTGATTAGTTTCTATCTCTGGCGAAGCGATTATTTTCTACAATTGAAATCTTTACTTTGGGCGATTTGTAAATTGTGGAAGAGCAACGTGAAAATCTCTTTCTGGAAAAGGTCGAACTGCGGAGTTGATAATAGGGTAAAATTTAAATAGAACCCATTA
Organism: Hetaerina titia; assembly: GCA_037158775.1. NCBI lineage: Eukaryota > Metazoa > Arthropoda > Insecta > Odonata > Calopterygidae > Hetaerina > Hetaerina titia. The sequence goes on from CM073768.1 coordinate 132,096,956, forward strand.
ATTTGTATGGTGTATCGTAATACGTTAATAAAAAATATATTACCTCATATTTAGTCCTAAAATTCAATTCTTCGATTTTTCTACCGAATATTTTCTATCTCGTCATTAAAGAATAACGGTTCCTTGCGTATTTTGGCCAGCAAAAGCTCTTTTGATATTAAGAAAAGTTAATGATGATATTTTCTCCTGACCTTGCCGGAACTTCTTGATTATAATAATATCTTGTGTTCATCATTGAAAAGACCTTTCAGCGGGTGATATGGATCTACAGGAGTATGATGATTATAATCCGAGATACTTCTTCCGGACACATTTCCACAATAACTTCGTAACCAAGAAGCGTTGAAAATTGGCAATACTGCCGCAGTGTATTCTTTTTAAGTTTTTAAAAATATGGATTATGTCATTTAAACTTGAAAAATAATAGTGGTGCCTATATTGTCAATTGAGGTATGAAGATTGATCTCAAACTTAAAAATTTCTTATTCAGAATTTATTTGTGGATATTTGTTAAATTGATAAGAGTCTTAAGAATCAAAGGATCTCCATTCTTTTATTCTAATTAATCGGTGTGAAGTGTTGGTTTCCAAGACATAAATACATTAAAAAATAATTATTAATGGTATCATCATATTATCATCCTTCGTAATAGTATCAATCCTCATTCATTTGGCTGCTATTTAAATCACAAGCAATTTATAATTCTCTAAATTTGGCCGTAATAATCGTAACAAGAGTTAGATATCACCCTGGGTTGGAAGGTTCGGCCAGTGAGCACACAATATTTCCCAGGGCACCGAGGGCGTTGCCTCCTATTTTTGTGTATTTTTGCAAAGGCGCTCGCCAGGCGCCACTACTGCACCACGGCGCTCGCACAACTAGCTTATTTTCACATTTAAATCTCCGAATGGCATTGAAAACATGTTGACTCAGAGAACCGATGCTCGATCGGTCTCGTTCTTACCTCCGAAATACAAGTAAGTGTTGATTCGGTTAGCGTTTGCCATCGTCCTACAAGCCACACGATTGATTTGTAAAAGCTCCACAAGCTATCGAGTTCCCGGCGAACTTCTTCAGCTCTTAAACATCGTGGCAGTGCCGAGGGAGAATTCTGAGAATACTGTGACTATTAGCTCACAGATAGATGCGTCTCTCTTAGGATTTCTACTGTTCCGAAAAAATTATGCAATACCTTCCGTGAATCGGTCACCGTTCTTCATATCTTCAATTAGATGTCTACTCTTTATCTGAATTTAATTAGTCCCCACTGTGCCGTTTGTTGCCTCTGGTTTACACCGCATAAGTATTATGGAGAAAAATCTGTAATAATTACATTCAAACTATAGGTAATCTTTTAGGTCATAGTTTAACAAATCAAATTTGGACACCTTCGTGTTCTAAAACAGCGTGTCCACTTAAAATATCGCTTTGATCATCAGAACAACTCTCTAATACAATAACCAAAAGACCGGAATTAGCATATAACCTAATGGCGAATTGCAAATACCATTTCAAATTCAACAAACTCATAAAGGGAAAGGTGAAACGGAAGTTGAATATGCAAAAAAATCTTAAAAGTGGGATTAAAATACCGCAAAAGGATTAAGAAGCAATGAATTACAGAAGAAATTGTTGGAAAGATAGATAATGCAATCATAATGATGAAATAAGGCAGAAATTATTACGATAAAATTATGAAGGAGAGAGCGCAAATAGCAAAATAATAAACTATACGATGAATAAATAGACCTAAAGAAACCTGATAGAAAAAGCAGGGCAAAGTCAAGGAGAGTTTACAGAGACAGGATGAAAAGTGTACGTTTACAGAATCTGTCAGGAAGTAAAAAAGGAAAATTTATGCGCATATTAAAAGATGCGACAGGAAAAGAATCAATCGATACAAAACACATTCAGGCAAGAATGGAAATGATGCATAAATATACGATAAAGAATGCATAGAAAACATGATAAAAATAACTAGGCCAGTGAGTTAAGAAGGAGGAAGAAAATATGAGGTCGATGATAATAGCATAGGTCCAGACGTCCTTGATAGTAAGATATGGATAGCATTGAGGAAAATTAAAAGGAATAAGGCGGTGAGAATATATAGCCTTCTCGCAAAATCACTCAAGGGTTTAGGAAAAAATTGTTAGGAGACGTTTTCACGGGCCTATTCATACCGCAGGTATAGACGGAGGAAGTGGGCCAAAGACTTCGTTAGATCAGTATTAATTCCCATCCCAAAAAGTGAAAGGCAGAATTATGAGAGGCCCAAAAGTTTAAGGAAGATACCCATAAGTTTGATTTGGCAAGCAGCCAACGATATACTTCTCACCTCAGACTTCATAGCCGATGGAGGGTCGAGATGGGCAGTGTTGGGTAAGCGATTTAGACAGGAGTGCCCAATATTACCTGTTCTTGTCAACACAGATGAGCGTCGGAGGAAATGGCAAAAGAGACATTGCAAGAAGAGGATTAAGTTAGTGGGATGCTCTATCAAGAAGATTTTCAGATGAAAAGTTAGCCAGTCAGCCAAAGGATTGTAACCCTTGCTGAACATATATCTGTTTAGGTTTAGGTCCTCATCGAAGGACCTGCCATATCCTGCTTCATTGCCTCCAGGTGTGACAACTATGAGATGAGAAAAAATTAGAAAAGAGAAGGGAATGGAAAAGGTAAATTCCCATAAGCAGGAGCGTCAAAACAAACATTAGCAATGGGGACAAAAACTAGATCAGGAGACGGGTTCACTTCATATTTGTTGTAGGAAGCGCTCCAGAAGAAGGTAGGCAACGTAGCAACGATATTAAAAACTGTACAAGGTAAAGATGCTTTTGCGAAGACGAAAAACGGCAGAAACCATAAAGTAGGATGTAATGAAAAGACTAGTGACAAATTTAATACGGAGCGTAGTACTCCAAGGCTCGGATACTTGGTCGTTGGGTCAAGAGGATAGGGAGTAGTGGTGACTTTGGAGATATGGGTATGCAGAAGAATGAAAAAAGTTATGTGAACGGAAATAAACACAAACGAAGAAGTTATAGGTATGGTGGAAGAGGAGAAGATTGTTGGCAAAACTAGAAGGTAGGGTAAGTGGATGCAGGAGAAGCTTTGAAGCAATGCATTGCTGAAGACTGATATAAACGTTGGGGGAGAATGTTAGTTATCCGAGGTAGAGGGAAGGAAAGAAGGACGGAGAGAAGGGACACAGGAAGTATTTGAAGCTGAAAAATAGTTTTATTTTATACCAGGTTTTAGAGTAGGTGCTCATTTTTTGTCATGTTAGGTGAGCCTTGGGAACGCAGCAGTGCAGGTCTACCAGAAACCCTGCCTTAGCCATAGACTTCTATATCAAGTATTAGTGCATAAAAAGTTGGTATCCAAACAAAACCGCCGCCACACGCCCTTCCGGCGGATAGCGGTTTAGTGTGTAGATGTAGTGGTACTCTTTTTAATAATAATTAGTCTCAGCTGGTTACCCCGCTTCCCCCACCACATGTCCTCGTGGCGCGTAGCAGGGTAAGAAGCAGATGTAGACTGTATGTGCCTATTGGCATCTATTGAACCTGCTTATTCTTCGTGATTGATTTATTCAGATAAATGTCGCATTTTTCAACTTGCCTCCGACAAACTACATAAAATAGTGTTCTCTACATTTGCTTTCATTCGCTATCAGTAAACTTCTCCATTCCATTTATGTATCCCTGCCGCTTTCCGAGACCACCATCCTCTGGCATTTCCCTCGCGTCCATCTCGGCAACGAGTACACTGGCTGGTCGTGCCAGTGGCCCGAATGCCTCTCCGCGGAATGGAGGAGAAATATCCGCCGTCGTCCGATATCACCCCCGCTCTTCTACACTTCTCCTTTCGTAATTTCCTGTTTGGTCAAAGAATTATTCAGAAGCCAAGATAAATAAGCCATTCTGATTTGTCTTTATAATTTGCATTCAACAAGCATGGGAGTTTTCGCACAGGTGCATCGCATTTGCGGACAGGCTCCCGGATTGGCGGAAAGCATTGGAACCTCCTCGGAGACGGCCCTGACTGGGGGGGGAAAAATGGGCGGCGCCTACTTAAAACGACTGCCGTCCGCATCAAACGGAATCGGTTCTGACCCCTCCTCGGAGCCTATTCAATCGAGGTGTGTTCCCCCAAAATCGGGAAATGACAACAATGAAGTCTGCATCAGCAAGAGAGAGGTTGTTCTGCTCCCCTGAACTTCGAACGCCAAGGCTAACTTACTCCTTTGATCGATTCACCGAAATTGAGTGAGTTCACAAGAGAACATCGTGCCTGTACATCCAACAGTACACTCGATTTCAACCTGCGATTTCGAATACTCTCGCATTTTAACAAATCTGATCTACGGTCAAGTACTTGCACTAAACTCAACAAAATAAGAAGGAGAACTAACGATCAACTGTGTTAATAACGATCATCGTTTCATCGTTTTGTGGTTATTTCTTGTAATTTATCTCCAGCCATTTCCAGAAAATCATTTCCGAAAGCCTCCGTTTTAACATACATTTCAAGTATTTTTGCCTCCAACCAATGTCAGGAAATCATTTTCGAACTCATCGTTTTCTGCTGGCTATTACTGCAAATAAATGAATATTTAAACACATATTTGAATAAAGGAACGAAAAGAAAAATCTGTTTTTTTGTAAATATACAAGTACACCTCAAAGTGCATTTATAGCAGCTGTTAAAATACCCAGTTAGGAGCAAATGTCTCGTGCGTGAATTTGTCCCACTCTATTTCTTCATTCATGTTCCGGTAGCTTTTGTTGAGAAAATTAAATTCATCCAAACAATAGGCAAAAAGGGGAAAGGGAAAATTTCCCAAGGACAGCGAACAATGAAGAAGCCTACGCCTCGCTCATTTCAAAAGAAAAAGGTTCAACGTGAGCTCTGCACGGCATAGCGCACCGAAAGGGTCATAAATAGATTTTTCCGACGACTTCGGGCAGCGAAGCGCTGCCACGACGAACGCCGCAGAAAGTTCTCCGCTGTTCTCTTTTCACACGGGCAGCGTTTCCTGAGAAACTGAGGCGGACGGGGATGATCTCCATGACATTTCATCAAGAGAGCGTCGCAGCCACCCCCACACCCGCGCCGGCCGGCCGGCAGGCGGAAGGGGAGGGGCGGGTGGCAGGCAGTGCGCATGGTGGGATGCAAAATATCCCCAAGTGCCAAGTGCACCTATTACGACTCCTCAACTTTCAGCGGCGAGAGTATGCAAAGCTTGGTACGCTCCATTCCGGAAATAATAAATCAACCTCCGCGAGTCTTCTTCACTCTCTCTTCGGATTCTATGTATAGACGGGCCACATTTGAGCGTTAGCTGCGATCATCGGCCACGTCATATATGCCTATTCATTCATACAGGACATATCTTGCCACGGATTTTTTAATATTGGCGACGTATGCAAAGGTGACCTTACGCATGCATGCAAAAACGCATTCAACACCAACCGGTACATGATGATAGGGATGCAGTGACTATCTGTGCTGTGAATGTGATTTTTCACCGCAAAATCTGGTGAAGTGCAGAGAAAACATTGGAGTAACCCCCTGAGTCAAATATTGATCGTACAATATTTAGACTAAATGGATAAAAAGGTTCAGCCAGCCTGCCGTTAGGCCAGATATCGATTGACTGTACTTTGCGGTCCGAAACGAAGTCACTGTACCAGTGAGCAGTTGCCCATCTCGTCATTAACGATGGGCATGTCAATGTTGACACGAATTGGACATTGGCAAACCAGCTTTGTAAGGAGGCCTCTATATCTTTCCAGTGTAAGTGAAAGAGAAATTGAAGGTAGGCTGCAAGCGAGCATTAAGAGAGCGATTTTGTCGGGGGACGCTCACTAATACTAGAAGAAATGTATACCGAAGGATGAACATGGCGTCAAAGCACGTCTACATGAATGATTTTCCTGAATTGTGTGAAATTAACTGATCACAGACATTGGAGTCATTGTTCTCATTTCTAATTACTACCTAATTACTATAACTAAGGTACGAAATAAGATCGCATTGTTCTATTTTCCTTGAGGAAAAACCTCCATGATTCCTTCCCGCCGGTCACCACAATGCTTTAATGTTCGACGGGTGAAGGCTTATTGCTTGTTCTTGTTTGAGATTCATTCATAAATATCAATGTTTAAGTTATACCCACGTCTCTAAAGTCTGATGGCCGTTATTTACGTATCAAAGTGAGTTTCAGGGGTGTTTACAGATGCCCCAATTAGAGAAATCTAGTATTATTATTGATAATCACTTGTAAGAGGCGTGGCATGAAACATCGCTGGGTAGCACCCTGTTTTCTCTCTTAACTTCATACCTCACGAGGTCAATTTATCGGTTCCAGACTGCAATGGGTGCGGATTCTTGCTAAGATTCTGGACATGATAATGAATTGTTACAACATTTTAATGAATTCATTGAACACGCATCTCCTCCCACATGAATTTGCCTTCAAAGTAGGAAATAGGATGTGATTTCGATGCTTTCCTTTGCTTTAGGCTCAACTTTGTGGAAGTTCATGTTCAATATTTATTTTATTAAGGCGTCATCATCAGGTACCTGATGGTGACGCCTAAGCGTTGAAACTAGTTGTACGATAATAAAGAACAGTGGATGCATACATTGTGTTCTTAATAAAATAAATATTGTGATTTCGATTATTATGGGCTGATGTACTCTAATCTTAAGGGTACGCTCACGACCCGTCAACATTATAACTCGAACATGCACTCACTTGGATAGTGCCAGGAAAAATAAATATCGAGGTGGCGACGCTAGAATCGGTGGCATTCTCTCACATGATTCTGAGAGTGGAGAGTTTTGAATTCCACCCCGAAAGGATTCGTAAATCGCACCGTTGCTAAGATTAAGTATGACCTCCACCTATCGGAATCATTAACGTGATCGAACCAACGGCTATCATAACCAAGTGTCCTTAAATTTCGTTGGCCTTTGGGAGAGGAGGAGGTAGTGCTCCATTTCATTACGTTTCCTAGCAAGTGGTGATGGCGGAGAGGTGAACCGGGAGGAATTTTAGGTAAGTGTAATTATTGCATTATTTCAGCCGCTTCTTAAATTTGTTTCGGAATGTTTGCTTCAGTTCACTCAGCATTCTAACGTCGCGAAAATAAAAAAAGTCTTTCAAGGTAGCGTACTTTTTTGACATTCAATCTCGTAATTGCCCCAATCAGTAATCGCAGTGAATGACGCAATCGACAAACCTAAATGCAATTTTTCTCTTAAAATTTTTTTTTTGTTATTGACGTTGGCAACGCTAGATATGTACGTTAATGACCTACGTATATTCACATCTTAAGGACCCTGAAAATGGGGTCGAGGGTCATCAAATATCGAAAATTACCCAACTATTTTAAGGGCTGTCCCGCAACGCATTCGTCCATTCGAAAAGACCTCGGGTTCCAAACACAGGGAATGAACATTTATGTGATTCTATGATATCCATGGAAGGAGAGTTAGGCTTTGCCTTACGTAAACCGTCAGAGTATCCTAAACTCGTAACGCCCCCAGACAGACCACTACCAAACAGTGCTGTGTTGATACTATAAGACAGCGACAGGGCTCAATACGCAAAACAATGGCCTGGTGTAAGACTGACGTTATTGGTGCCCCAATCATCGTGATTGGATCATTTGTAGGTGACTTTAATTATCCGAAAGATCTGCGATGTCTAGAGAATATTTCAGCCATAGGCGATCCGATTCCAATAATCTAACAGACGAATCAATTCCCAGATGCAAATCCGGAATCTCTGGGCTTCCAAGAGAGAGAGGCACCTTCCTGTCATCGACCACCGCCATCGAGTTTCGTGCAGGTCACGTGCAAGTATCAATAATCAGCGATGTGGCGTAACCACGGTGACGGACGGATGAAAATAAACTAAATTACTAAAAAAACCCAAATTAAAAGAGGAACCCGTTAACTAAATTTCCCAAGATTCACGCCTCCAATCGTGAGACGTGAAGGATAGAGTTGGAGCAGTACGTAAAATCGCGGGTGCACAGCTTCGTTCGCGCATGTCTGCGAGTCCGGGAGAGTTCGTTGGCAGGGTCAGAGAAGGACGTTTCGGGAGGGGGGGAGGATCGAGGGAATCCACCACCGTGCCATGCGGCACACGTCTCGCTGGCGAGCCCTCCCCCCCCCTGGTTCCCCCTCCCTCGCGCCGCTCTCCAAATTCCCTCCCGGCGGAGCTCCGCTCTGGCAAGCGAAGACAGGGACCCCATCCCCCTTCCGCCTCTCCATTGTTTCCTCATTTTGATGCACCAGCGTCCATCAATTGTAGCAAGTGCCATCGGGAGATCGGAAATCCAAAAAGACCACCAATAGCATCAAATTGAAAATTTACTAGCTTCCAGTTAGTTCACATTGCCTGGAATCATTGGAAAACTGGAAATTCTGTTTGCTAGCTTTACTTTTCGAGTGGTTAGTAATAAAAATCTCATCCTTTTCAAAATGTTACTGTTTAAAGAAACATTGTGAAATAGTAGGAGCGTTTCTTTACTGAATTTCTAACCCCACCTAAAATAAGTACAAAAAAATTGGCCAGAAAGCTTGTTTCTCAGGTATTTTTTTTATAGTCAAGTAATTAGGTAATAATAAAGGACATACAAAAAAAAATTTTCTCAAATGGTTGTCTCCAAAACTATTGTAATTAAGCTAGTTAAAACGTACCACGACGGATTTTCCATTTCCGTTATCCCATGCGCAATAGTCGTTTGCTATGATGAGAGTAAATAAAACTAGGCACCATGGAAGTAGTGCAGATGGAAATGGCCTTAATCTTTGGTGCCCTCAACTGTAGCAACTACTACGTATAATTAGTCTTCAGAAGGCCTGAAATCTCTAGACCAAGGACTGGCATGGTGCGGATATATCCTAGAACTTTCAGTAGCATGCTTGAAATTATTCATGTGGAATAATAATTTCTTATGCATAACAATTTCATAATTGGCCATTTAATGTTCTACAACGAAAGATACAATAAGTTTAAAGTTTATACACTTCTAATAATTATACATTTATTTTCCGCAAATATAGGGTATTTAACGTTTGATCTTTGTGTTCTTTGTGGTCTTTGTGAGCGTGGGAAAGGGTAAAGATCCTTACACGAAATCCGAAAAGAAGTGATGGAAGCACAGCATGTGAGTTTGCATTTTTCTGTCATGTGCGGATTAGAAGTTGCTATTCCCAAACGTTCAATGTCTGCCATAAGGAAGGAAATTGATTTGGTCGGTAACGAACTGACCAATCAATACCAATGGTTGGAGTTATGTGAGGACGACTTCGAAAGATATTACGGCGCTCTTGCTTCTCCGAGCTACAGAACTAGCGCGTGAAAAATGGAAGTGCATACTTTTCCATCACGTCTAAAACAGCGTGTGTTCAGTGAAAGCCAGTCAACGATGCATGGCAGGAGATGCAAGCATCAACGGAAAGGTGTGAGGAATAGGAAAGGAATTAATGGGATTTAATCAGGAGCTAAGGGGAGTTTTAAGTTGTTCCCACCACGTATCCATCTTTCAAAAAATCAAGGGCTTAAATTTATCAGTTCTCCAATTCGTGTATACAAGTTTATGTGCATGATTTGATCATAAACTTTTTTGGGTCAATAAATAATTTATTGAATCTCCCTCGATGATTTATCAGTTCTAAATGTTTCATTAATATCAATATAAAGTTAAATCCAATAATACAACCAAATGCAGTGGCAGTTCCATTTCATCATGATGTTTTTTTGTCAAATCAGAATCTGCTCTACTGCTGAATCCTCTCGAAATCAAAAATTCCGCACAAAATCAAGAATGGGCGGCCGCCTACCAGAGCCGACACACACCACGTTCCAGAATTCTCAAATCTTCTTTCAAAAATGCTTCTAATAAAACCTATATTTTCCTAGCATGTCTAAAATTTCATGATAAACCATTTTATGTTTGCAGTAGTGTGGCCCCGAGATGTTTCACCGAGTTGACCACTTTTGAATCAGTCCAAGTAATTGCTATGCACAGAATGCCAACCTCGATTATTTCTCCAAAACTGCTGATCGCAGAGTGTTTACATGATATTGCACTCTAAATTCCACTCCCCACACATTCCAAGTCATTAATCAAATCCCTCAACAATGAGGCATGACCTATCCCTAAAATCATCTGTAAATAGTGCATTAAACTAAATAATTCGTTTTTTTCACTCGTTTCAGAAATTTTCAGCGTCCAATTATAGTATCAGCTACTATGAGGGGCTCCCGGAGTCAAATTCAGAACACATTTCAGCGTTTCGCGAGAAAATTATTTATCCAATTTATTGCATCTGTATTGGATTTTTTAGCGGAAAATTATAACTTTTTTTGGTAAAAAATTTATAAAAATAATTTTATAATTTACTAATATTACATCATTATGCTGGCTGTTGTCGCCGAATTTAATGGGTGGTTGAAAAAGACAGATTTTGTTATAAACCTCTACGTGCCTGTTTACCATTACGAAACGCGCCCTCTACACATTCCATGGCAGAAGTGATGGCAAATTAAGAACTATCCTTTAAGATAGTGACATCAAAGAAGTGAGTCAACAGTCAGTTGGATCCTTCTAAAAACCCTTTTAAAAATGGACATAGCATTGGCTACTTTCAAATTAATATTAACCCCAACATTTACTAATGATTTCTAAAATATCACTCCAAGGTATAGGGAACTGCTAACTGCTGATCATTTGAATTCCTTGGCTGACTTAATAAATGACATTAATTTATTCCGTATTCAGCGACACTTAATCAATTCGCGTCAATAACAATTATCACAGTTTAATAAGTGAGAGTAAACCGAAAATATTTCACGTAAGTCATATTGCATCCTTTTTCCTCAAAACTTACTACCTTGAGAAAAAATATTTTGCATTTTCCAATGCCCTCCTTGATTGATGCACCAAAACTTCCGCTTCATGCTAACTTTTCAACAAATTTTCGACTGTTAATATCGACAATATTTTCTTTCAATACATGAATATTTTCAACCAACCACCATTTCTTGGTGATTTATTCAAATATTTGGTATAATCGATTCGGCCTTGCCGTATTTATTTTGATTGCGCCAACGTAATTAACACCACAAAAGAGGGCCAACTGTTGCTTTTTTCGAAAGGCCACGACAGATTACGAAGGGACCGGTCTCATTCAATTAAGTAAAACTCATCCCACGTTTAGTGACGGCATCTGTTGAAAGATGGTGGGTGTTTTCCCGAGGTCCAATCATTCTCAAAAGCCTGTGGCCAGTCACCGGTGGCCTGCGGATCGGGGAAATGAGGAAAAGAGTTTGTTGTGTTGGTATTTACTGGCTAGTGGGCACTCGAAGAGACCTCTCTCTATCTATCTCATGGCGATGTAAAACTACCCTAGCCTGATCGCTTCTCACCCAGTCTATGCCAACAAAACGAATTTATTTGCATGGGACCGCCTTCAGACTTATGGAAATGATAGTACAAAGGTACCCTTAAAGATTCTAATAGATCCAAGTACAAACGAACATGCAGGACGAATTGCCGTCGTCTACGGGGAATAAGGCCACGGGACTGGCTTGCCCGGTAGGCTTCCTGGCTGGGTGGGAGTCGAACACTAGGGGGAACGAGGGCGGGTGCGGAAGAGGAGTCCCAACATCCATCCCGGAGGAAAGACAATTCCGGAAACCCCTTCTTGAGCGGAGATGTCAGAGATGGGGTTCCATTTCGTAGGCAAACCGAAGCAAGTCTCCGAGAGAGACTTGACTTTTCTATTCCGTTCCACGCGGACGAGCTTTCCAAAGCCAACCGGCTCTCGGTTCGAAGGGCAGCTCTTGGCACGCGTCTAGCACGCCGGTAGATCACGGGATCGCGCTCTCTCTTTTCGCCTCCCTTCCCTGATTCCGCCCCATCCCGCCCCTTCTCCCATACTACCCCCGCCCCCAGCACCCATCCCTCGCCGCCGCATCCCTCTGGGAAACTCCCATCGACCCACGCGTGCACTGCGTCCTGCCCCTCCCTGCCCCCGAGCGCCCCCCGCGGCCCCTCGCCAGCAGCGACGGGGGCAACGACAGGAGAGAATCAACCGACTGACGGGTTCCAGGGCGAAAATTCCATTTCGATCATTCAGTCACTCCGTGCGTATGGGATGATTATGTACTTTCCAAATCAGAACTGGTGAGGAGTTTTTTTTCTGATATTTGATATCGTTGAATTCTCTATGATGCACTCTAGTGGTTACTTAAATAAATAAAAGCTTCATATTCGTCTCACTGATGTGAGTGAAATGTGACACATTTAAGGAAAATGTATATTTAGCATAAACCACGCTAAAATACAGGCACTGTACATGCAACGTTCATGAATAAAAATTCATTTCGAGTTTACTATGGCCACTCGATGATGATTTGCTCCCGTTTGTTTTTCGGGTGCTATTTATAGTGTTAATATTAATAGCGTTTATTCTACCCAGACTCCAAACCATGTATTTTATTGCTATGCAATTGCTCAGCTTGGTTGATGAGTTGAAGTTGACTGAGTTGAAGACTAATTCCTATTCACAAATGAAAAATTCCTTCAGCTCTAGATGAAAGAAAAAGGAGAAGTTATGAGCATTCATTGACAATATATGGCACTTTTAACAGCAAATACCTCAAAAATTCCCTTTCGCAAGGGAGGACGTTGGTTATAGTCTCATTGACGATACATAACGTATGATTCGAAACACTAAGTCCACGCCCTACGAGGAATTCGAAGGCCGCGGCCTCCGAGTCGGCGGTGAAACATATTACCCACTAGAACGGCACGGATTCCAATCTAGACTCACGGACAATGAGAATATCTAAAGGATATATTTGAGATTTTGAAATGGTGAGTTAAAAAGTAAGAGGACAATTTTTCATTTCCTTGCTCAAATATCTTTGTTAAAAGTAGGCGTGAACAATGTTGGGGTGTTTCTAGACGTAGAGAAAAACTCAAGCAAAGATGAAATATCATAATAAGTTTAACCAATAAATAGTATGACGAATCACAACTTTGGAAGAATGCAAGTCAGCCTGTGAAGAATGCAAGTCAGTCAGCTATCATGTTCCACTTATTCTACATTGAGCTCAGACGTACCCCAACGATAATTCTGGCATTAATTATGCATTGATCAATTTTTACTATTCATATTGTTTATTTATTTTTCACGGATGATGTACTCACAGGGTTTTATGCTCCGTAAGAAGAAAGTTTTAATTCTTCTCATTCACATCTTTCTACAAAAGTGTACTCCTTACAGTCTTATTCTAGAGCTCTTCCCATTCCTCCTCATTTATTGACTTCGAATTCATTCGAGTATGTAGGGCGCCATAGCAGCACAAAATATGCACATTCTGAAAATAATATTGCACGTATTATAAAAGAAGGTGAAGGTGAAGTGAGAAGTGAAATCACTGATGAAAAGCTGTGCAGTTCCGAAAATTGAAAGTTGGAAAATTAAACTCAGATTGGAGGCGTTTAAGATACAGTGAATAATGGGGGAAATAAAATGAACGGAAAGGAAAATGAGCAAGAAAATATTAGGCTTGTTTGGAGAAGAGAGGAAAGTAATTGGTAGAAGTCCGAAAAGGGCAATGAAAGTGGGCGGAGGAAATATGAAAATGTAAAGGGGAATTTCGGTTAAACCAAGTACAGGAAGAGAAAGAACGGCAGTTTTAAACGGCATTAGGGGAGACAGAAAGAATGTGGAGCTGATTAAATGTTAAATCCAATTGGGGCGGTTTGGATAGTAATATAATAGGGCATCTCGTTCAATAGTATTTACATATTATATGTTTCTGAGAAAACCATTGCATCGAATAATATTCTCGTTACAGTAAATGATAATGAGATGCTTGGTACGTTTCTATGGACAAGATAAGATTCGAGACTACGGTGGATATGCCCCACCTCACGCTCTTTTTACATTCTTTACGAGGTGTTATTGTTGAAATCCAAAGGAAATTACCATTCAAATTAAAATTATCTCTTCTGCTAAGAAAATGATATACGTAGCTGACGTGTGTATTTGGGAAAATACATTGTTTGATGGCAAATTGTTCGTAACAGGTAGCTAGATGCAGGAGTGAAATTAGGTGGGTAAATCATCGAAACAGTTATGTCAAGTTTTAGCTACACATTAAGTCAAAGGATTACTACTACCATTGAGTAACGCATCAGATGGAGAAGCATGAGATGAGAATAAATCATAAGACAAAGAAGGTAATGAGTTTTTCAAGAAAAAAGATTTTGATAAACATTTTGGTTAGGGGTTAACACTAAACTAGAACATACAATATAGAACAGTCAATATAATCACGAAGTGTTTTAAAAGATGGTCAGTCAAGTAATAAGGGCAATAAAAAATGAGTTGCGTTAGGTAGTTCTTGGAGGCATCGAAAAGATAGACTATTGCTAACAGACTATTGTCTTTCTCAACCGAAAAATTTCCTATCAGCGAGCTTGGGAAGTGTACTACTTTTTTAGCACATGTAGCTTAGTTGTGTTAATATTCTGATCGATTATAAGAACCTTTAAGTCCTTTTTATGTGTTATGACCACAAGATGAAAGATCGTCCGCCAAACCAATTTTCTTAGCACTTGATCTTCTCGAGAAAATGAGGAAAAGAAGCCCCTACCTTCATGTGCGAATTTCAAACGACGTTGGGCGTGCGAGGTGGACCTCTCTGGGTAAACGTGGTGGCATAGTTTTAAAGTAATTATTACTAAGCAATAACCGGGATATCTGGATAAAATTCAGTCTGTGCATTAATCGACTAAAATTTACATAATGTTGTAAATTACAGCTATTGATGATGCTTTGTTTTATTCCAGGAAGCCGTAGATTGAAGTAACTCGCAGTATGGAGAAGATAGAGGTTCCCAGTGTAAGTTCCTTCATTTGAAAGGTTACAGTGCCTGGTTTATCCATGATGAAATTATGGCTGTTTATGGAAACGATAGCCCGTCATATGATGCGGTGGTGAGGTGGGAAAAATTTTCAAATTGGCCACATGTCCCTCACAGACGATCCAAGAAGTGGAAGATCGTCGTTCACGGATGATGCTGTCACGGTGAAAGAAGTGGACTTTATCCTACTTGACCGAAGGGCAAGCATCCAAATGATCATGAATGAGACTGATGATCTTAGTTACGGCAGTGTGCGGAAAGTTATTCACGAAGAACTGAATTTGTCAAAGGTGTCCGCACGCTGGGTTCCACGACTACCGACTCTTTTTCAGAAGCAAACATGGCGCGACCTGCAACCTGCAATCGCACCCAGCAACCAAAGCGATGTGGCTTTGAAATTTTGCTATTCTCCCGATCTCGCCCCAAGTGACTTTTTCTTATTCCCAGAACTCTAAACATCGTTGCAATTCGGAGATTTGAGAACCCATATGACATCACTCAACTGGTGGAACAATGGTTTCGCAATATGCTGAGTTCTACAACAATGGCCTTCAAAGGTCAAGAAACGCTGAGAGAAGTGTATAACTCTGAATGGTGACTAAGTGGAGAATAAAAAATGAAAAACAAGGTTCTAACTCGATTATTTTTTAGCAATAATTAAAATTTTACGATACCCCCTCGAACGAGATGGACTCTACCCCCATCAAACCGAACATCGGGTTGGTTGTTCTGGGTTTTCTTAATTTTAGGGGTTAAGAGCCTAAAGTCCACCTTCCCGTCATCGCTAACGAGCTCTTTTTTAGTTTGTACTAAGAGCCTACTAAAAGAGTAACATACATAACAAAGGTATGATTCGACGAGTCACTAAGAAAGTGTTATACATCAAATTTAAAATAATCAAGAATATTTCATTATATTTGTGGGATAACAGCTAAAAGCGAAGAAATAAATGGCAACAAAATAAAATTAATATTCCGAATTTCTCTAGCATTTTAAGATGAACATATTTACTGTTCTACGTGCCCGTCTTTTCTGAAAAATATGATGATCTATGTTTACTGAATGGGACTCTTCGATAGTTTTTGTTGATCCACCTCTCAAAAGGATATGTAGCAATAATCTCGTTTGAATTTGTCAACTTTCCGACGTATACAAGTATAAAGGATATTACGTTTTAATAATTAACTTAAAATATGCAGAAAAAAACATTCCACTAAATTATACAAATATGATACATTGATACGGATCCTATCGTAACTTTACGAAGACGAATTCAAAATAATTTTCCTTGGCTGTTATCTAAATGATTATAATTTTCTCGACTGCTTTCTCCAATCATTGCTAAAGAGAGTTCTTTCCTCGATTTACTGCCGATGACTAACACCCGACTAAAAGGCACACACAACAATCATTCTCGTGGTGTACACATCACATTAAAAGTACTCACGCTAGAATCATTTTGACGCGTCCTCCTAGCGCATCACCAGATGTCGAAGTCAAAGACGGTCACCAAAACAACTCAAAGTCTTCTCACAAGCCAGCTCACGTGACCGTCCCATAATCCGAAATCTTCGTGATGCACTGAAAGTAGGGATGTAGGCAACTTTCCAAAATCTATCCATTCCCCTCTTGAGAAAATTTGAAGAATTGGGCCAAAAGAATGCTCTGGTTCCTCTCACATTATTGCAGTGATGGCAGAGAGAACCCTACAATGTCGAATCGAGAACAAAACGGCCCTATTAATATTTACCCGTCTCTCTCTCTATCAAATATTTTTACCTGCCACCGAACCGTTTGCTACAACACAAAACTCTTTAAAAGTACTTTCACCGCATTCAAGTTAAATAAACATCAACACATCTGCTGCCTACTCGTGGAACCGTGGATCTCTTGTGATATAGGACACAACAGTCGTTCACCGGCCTTCCGAGAGCAATTCAAGAATCTCTCCGCGCCTCCACCGAAAATAACGAACAAAAATATTGAAAAAGACGTCGACAACCCGGAGCGGTGTCGTGGTAGCCCCGCGACTCATGAGCGCTTGCCTGTTGTGACCGAAGGGGGCAAAATTCTTTGCAAACTTTATCAAACTCAACTTAGTGATCAAACTATACCCTCTCTCTAGAAGATAACCGCTAACAGTCTTTTATCATATGAGAAGGCCCTGAAAGCTTTCCCACACTAGGCGTCTCAACTCAATCTTTCAATAAAATTTGGGATATAATGATAAAATTCACCCTGGACATAATCACGGATAGTATGATTGACAATTGCAGTTTTCTTATTAGGAAGAAGATAAATATTTCGATAAAATTCAATTGCTTATTCCAAATCCGAAAGTGTGTTCTTTTCACCCTCATTTCTCTCTTCTGCCGATATTGCCTTTTCCTTTGGAACCACCACGAATTTCCGTTTCCCAAAACGTGAGACACATACAGGGTTCGCCCGGAAAATAAGTGTACTGAACTCAGGAAAAAAATTTATTACACTTTTACATATCTTAAGCTAATATTCCTCAAAATAGGGCCCTTGTGAGTCGATACACTTGTTCCAGCGGCGTTCCCATTCCTGGAACGCTCCCGCGAAGGCATCATCGGGAACCTCTCGAAGACACGTCGTCACGGCCTCTTTGACGGCGTCCAAAGTCCCGTATCGCGTTCCTTTCAAACTCCTCTTTATCTTCAAACAGAAACAACGTTCTCTAAAAAATGTGGATCATTTTTGCAGTGATCCGCAAGTTGTGTCGCGATTTCCAAACGATTGAGTCTTTGATCATCACTGAGCACTTTCGGCACCAACTTTGCACAAATTTTTCGCATCTGTAATTGGTCCCTAATAATCTCGTGCACTATTGTTTTTGGCACATTACACTGCTCTGCTATCATCCGAACACTAAGACGACGATCAGAGTTCAGTACATCGCGAACTTTTCGCACATTTTCGTCGGTGAGTGTCGTTGATGGGCATCCAGGCCGTGGTTCGTCGTCGACCTCTTCTCTGCCCTCCACGAACATCTTGTGCCACCGAAAGATCTTGTTTCTGGACATGGCTGACTCCCCGTAAGCCTGGTTAATCATACCGACAGTTTCGGTAGACGATTTCCCAAGCTTTACCGCAGATTTGATGGAATAACGCTGCTCCAAAAACTTCGGCATCGCGTTCCGTGACGTGGGTCGAGCGTGGAGGTTCGCGTTAACAGAGCCTATATACAACCTACAAATATTACAAACAAATGTAAGTAATCATTTAAACTTTATCAACCCACCATATTCACACTCCACCGGAATCCAAAATTTATTCCCCTCCGACAATCTTTTTAACGTCGATTGTACACGGATTTGAGGAATTTGGTGTAAACGCCATTTTTCACGAACAAAATGATTTTGTGACATCCAGCCTGACGCCCTAAGGCTTAGTTCTGCGTGAGTTCTACCCTGAACTTTCAAAACAAACGTTCAAGCTGACTCTAAAAACGTCAGTGACCATTTAATTATGAAAACGCTTCCAATGTAAGAGGCGAGCATATATATTTTATTGCGTTTTGCGAAAGTTTTCAATTCGATACTATATTTCCTATTGTGCTCAAAACAAACTTCATCAAAACTTTTTATTCTAAAGCCTGTTTATATCTTAAAAAAATATAACGTAACTGATTCATTACTTGCATTGTATAATATTTATTAATAGAGAAATTATCATTAGTTAGTCCTAAACACGAGAAAAAATGTTCTTCGTACGTGAAAAATGGCTGAAAAAGTGAAGCAATTATAACTTAATGAAATAAGTAGCAATGCTCCATTTCAAAGAAATCTGTACTACTTCTTACTGTGGACATTTTAGTTATGATTGCTACCCTTTTGACATTATGTCGAGTGTTTAACCGTACGATAATCGGCAATCGGCTACTGAAGTGCCTGGGGGCTTTTTCACTTCCCAAGGCCACGTCTATTTACGAGTTCTCGTAGCTCCCTCTGATAACCTTACCATGCCGATAGATTTAACGAGTTCAACTCCCATCACGACCACTTTAACGCAATTACATTTATAATAAATTTACAATTTTAAAGCAGCATTTAAAATACATTACAGCTTTGGAAAAAATAT
Organism: Hetaerina titia; assembly: GCA_037158775.1. NCBI lineage: Eukaryota > Metazoa > Arthropoda > Insecta > Odonata > Calopterygidae > Hetaerina > Hetaerina titia. The sequence goes on from CM073768.1 coordinate 132,116,025, forward strand.
CCCAGCAGTAGGTGAAGTGAAAGAAAGCCATTCGGTATCCCTTCTGTAAGGCTTGCCAGTATTAGGGTTCGTGCAGAGAGGGACATAGAGAGAGAGGTCAATGAAAAAGGAGAATGGGAGATCATCGCCAGAATATTTCTCCATCCGAGCCCACAGAATAATGAAAAAGAAATTCGGAGGTTCATGTTCTATTCCGAGCTGAAGGGTTTGTTTTTTTAATGCAAGCCGTCCTGCACCTTGACGTCGGCATTCGGAGGGCATTTTGCAATCCTTCGGAGGGGATGTCCGTTTGCGGACACTTCCCCCCCTGTTCCGCACACCGGCCCCCCCCCCGACCCCCGACACGACCCCCCCCGGTCGCGGTGTCGAGTCGAGGAAAATCATCGGCTCCTGGTGCCGATGAATTTCCTCGACTCCGTCCTCTCCCCTCTTCTCCTAACCCCCTTAGTGTGAGTAAATTCCTCAGAACGGGGGAATGGGTGCTTTTCACTGCAGTCAAAACACTGTTTGAGTCAACTCTTCTATTCACTCGGTATTTTCTCGCAAAACATGTTCATAATATATCACATTATGCAAGGTAAAGGCTTGTAATTTCCTTGACGTTCTGGGGTCCATCGTCAAGTTTGACAATTAGGAATCCAGGTTTCCCTGTGAAAACTCGTATTCAAGAAAGAAACGATATTTGAAAGGTTACGGAGATTCTTAAATGGCATAAGGGATTGGACTAATATACTATATTACAGTCAATTATGAAACGTACAGCTGCTATGAACTAAATATAATGCTTCGATTACGTGGTTTCATAAAGACTGAGATCGAGTCAGATTAACCGTCTATAATTTGATATTCCCTGACGGAGACTAGGAGTTATCTAGTTTTTAGATTATATTTCCATTAGAATAACCGCAAAAGCATTGGTTATATAGTGGAAATTCACAACACTACTTACCGAATACGGCATATCCCAAGGAAAACAAGTGATTGCGACACAGGTTTTACAATTATTTCATGATAATTGGCTCACTGAAACATTTGAATCTCACGACAGACGTTCTTCAGCCACACAATATTCGGTAGCTAACCAAAGGCCTGGAGCGATTAATGAACGAGGCCGCGATTTCAATCAGAGTTTCCCGCGTTCGAATGGTTCTCATTATAGTTTTCTGACCATTCGTCATCCCTCATTATTTGAACGAGACGTACACTAACGTGACGAATCACTCGTCTTCGACCGAGAGACTTTTTCATTCTTTTTCTGCTCCATATCCACCTTCGAGGCGAGGTCTCGCTTCAGGGGCATCGGCTATAATGATTAAGGCTAAGGTGGGAAGTGGCCCAGTTTGCCAATGTTGCGCTGTGAGAGAAGTACCGCGCATCCTCCTTGACCTTAGCGGAGGCTAATGTGAATGTGTGGCTGGCGAGGCGTGGACAGCCACTCTCCTAGGTGAGGGGGGGGGTAGAGGGAATAGGAGGGCTCAGGAGGAGGAAGGGAATCCACAACACACCGAGGGTCCACCCCTCGATCGGCGGCGACGACGCACCACGCCTGGGAGAGGGCACCAAAGCGAGACACCCCGCCACTGCTCGCGAATCGACCGACCAATAAGGAAACGATGAAAAACTACCAAACAAGCTTCACAAACGCACATCCTCCCGGTGCGTATTGAAATTCACATCGATTCGTAATCGAATTATTGAGTCAACGACGTCTTCACCTTGACAATAACTGACAGAACAGAATTCGAAGAGCGTGAAGCAGCACCACGCGCGCGGTCTGTAGCGACGATGGTCCCGGCCAGAAGCGGAGGCCTGTTCCTCAGGAGTCGTTGTGCCTGATAGACCCCCCTGTGTTGCCCCCCTTACGAGACACATGCCAGGGCGTCGCTCCTTGTGCGGTTGGGGAGGGAAGGTGGACGGTCGGGCCACCACGTGCCGCCCCTATATGCTCCAACGAGGCGAGGCATTGAACGGATTCCATTCCTCCCGCCAGGGCCGCACGTCGTGTGGGCGCAAACGAAAGCGGGCCCTCGCAGAATTTTCTTCATCACTGGACCGTCATTGTTTGTAGGGGAACGCCCAATCGCGGACGCCTTCGCATCTCTAACATTAGTAGGCCAATGCCACCGCAGCCCTTTCAAACAAGATATGTCGCGATCAAAAGTGATGGGCATATGGTTTCCTGGAGAGAGAACTCGGATCTCTTGGAATGATGGTCGTTTAGTAAACGTGCGGAAACACGAATACCACTCTCAATGCATTCTTCCCTCCTTGGTTCGAGTGGAGGCATATTAAAAGTTAGCCGCTTCTACAAAGGTGTATTGATATTTGCGGTGTGTTTCATCCTGGCCTAAATCTGTCGTACCTAATAATAGCTCAAGCGTGGCTTCTTCGAGAGTGTGTTCTACTCTGCGCGTATTAGTGAAGCAAATTAAGGTGTGAACAGAATAAAACGAGTGTGTAGGCATTTTGGTGATTTCGACACTCGGATATTAATTCAATTTGCAGAATATTAAGGTGCTAGCCGTAATGAATCTAAAATCAAATAAATTTAAATAGGTGATTTTTCAATAAGGGCGTTGGGTAATCACTTTACAGAATATTAGGTATTGGATTAGTGTAAAAAAATCAAAAAGCAAGCCTTTTTTTGCAACAGACTAGGCTCATAAATTCGTCATCTCCCGGTAGCTAAAATGTTGAGAACTTGAACGAAGAAAATCAAGAGCTTCGTCACGATATGGATGGGAATGGGTTCCTTTCCTGGTAGGGGCTTTATACTCGTATTTTAGATCATTTGCTGCGTCTTAAAACCATGGATTCCTAACCGTGATATCACACCTTTTCGGTGGAATTATTCGAGCGCCTCGTGGATTGGCAACACCGCGTCTGGACCACGGCCGTGACTCAAGCAGGGAGACCCGATCGCGGAGTCACCCCTCGATAGCCGTCGACGCCACCACGCCCCTTCGAGGGCACGCAGTGGGTGCGGTGGTCGCACCACCACTCTCTCCCTCTCTCGCCCTCCCTCCTTCCAACGGCCACCGTTGATATCATCGGATGCCGTCACTGGGATAATGGTGACCGCTTTGGATAGCATAACCGTCGAGCTTGCTCTGACTGCGTGAGCCGGTGACGTGCTAAACCTTGACTGAGGTATTCTCATATCGCAACTCACATGGAATTGTTATGAGGCATAATTCGCAGAACTTCAGTACAGAGAATCCTGAACTAAAACTGCAACATTTTCAAGATCAATGGCTGTGAAATGGTGATTAGCATCAACGTTACACAAATGGTATACATATTCAATCATCAGCAAGTTGACTTGCTTGGTAGCTTGAGTGTTGGGGAATTTTTAGGCTAAATTAACAAGATTTCCGATGAATCAAATTTAGCATATTCAAACGAAAGGTATCTCATCATTCGAGCTTAGTGGAAGGTGACATTATATTGCGGAAATTCGATACAATTATCTAACCCAAATGAAGTTAAGGGAGATTTCGGATGGATTATCACTGACCACACAAACAGTTTAACAATCTATAACCACCATTCTTATATGTTGGACTCTATTCTCGCCATCTATTTCAAATCCAATTCCATGGCCCCATAAAAAATAGCGGCAAGGAGTTCCTCTAAGACTAGATGGAAAGGTGGGAAGGGTGCAAGGCGTCCAAGGGGGATTATGTTGAGAAGGATCATCAAATTTAGAGGATGAGCAAAGGTATGCTGTTAAAAAATATGCTTATTCTGTAATTGAATAGGCTTCGTGTTTTGGGGGATCTCCTCTCCTTGGCCACCAGATAAATAAAAAAAGAGAGAGAAAGAAGCTCCAACAGAGAAATATCCAGTATCTTACTTAATTCACGGTTTAACCGGAATAATTTTAAGCACTCCTATGATTCAGCTTTAATAACCTACTTTTGAACTCGCATTCCTTTGACAAACACATCAGAATTCACCAAATTGACAACAACAATGTCTGGAGCCCTAAGACTCCCTTCCACACGCCAGAAGGGCTTTATTAGGGGATATTGCACATGTAGAATAGCTTTATGGAAAACATTAGGCTGGCCAGTTTTTTAATACATAGATAAGGAACGCGACGTAGACGAGTATAGCCTAGGCCCAGGCATACAAGCCAGCGAGATAGAAAAAAAGCTGAAGGAGATGAAGTCGAACAAGGCACTGGGGATATGTAGCATCCCCGCAGAATTACTAATGAGTTTAAAAAAAATAAAAAGAAAAGGTTCTTTGACTTTGAATCTACGCAGCCATATAGGTTCTTTGACTTTTTACTCGGTATTTATGAGAAAGAAATGAGGCAAGAAGAATTTCTTAGGTTGTTATTTGTTATCCCCATCCGAAAAAAGTGTAAAACTGCTGTTTGTGAGGACTATAGGACGATTAGCCCGTCAGCAGCAAATGCAGTACTGAAAACCATCAATAGAGTAAGGTAAGGAATAGTACCGACAATTACCTAGGTACGTAAAGATAAATTTGGATTTAGAAAGGGGTGAGGAACGCGTGAGCCCATGCAGTGACGAGAACATTAATAGGAAAGAATATTGAATATATAGTAATGAGGATGTATTTTTATTGCGTCTTATTTCGAGAGGGTGTTCGGCCGTGTTGAATGTAGGAATTTAAAAGAGACTGGAAGCAAAAGTTAATGGACATATTGTGAAATGTTGGAGTTGACTGGAGGGATAGTCGACTTATTTGAAACTTGAATGTGACTCAGACGGCACAGTTGAAGGGTAGCAAAGGGGAGAATCGGGATGGGCAATAAATGGCACAGGAGTGAGCAGTGTCGTATCCCTGCGTCTTCGCGTGGGACATGGACGACAATTCGAAGTTACCCAGCGAGTCGAGCGGCTGTGTCGCGGGTACCTGGGGGCTTGCTTTAGGTGGGTATTGGGAAAAATGGACAAATAAGAAGCAATCCAACGGCGCTCTGATTTTAACCTCAGACTTTAATGAGGAAAGAAACAAATTTGACAATTGCAGAAACTTTACAATTGCGCCACAACCAGAGGGATCCAGCCCAACTGTGTCGCCCGATTGTGAGTTCCCGACTGCCTTCTCTAAGCCTGGGAGTTTGTCATTCGTTAATCATTATCATGGTATGAGATAATAGGGTAGGTGACTCTGGCTTTGGTCAATGGTCCAGAAGTCACGAGCCTCAATTGCCACCATCATGGGCAACCACTATTCCAACTTGCACCATCATACATAACAGTAGGGTAGGCGATATCGTCGGTATTTTTCAACAAAAATGCTGAATATATGTTAAGGGTGGCATGGAGCGGGCTTGAGCTGGAAATAAAAGCGCGAGGCGAAATAATTAAGACATTTGTGCAGATGATCAAAACACTAATTAGTCAGACATCCAAGAAGGATTGCAGCTATTGTTGAGTGTTTCACAGGAATAATTTCAAGAATTATGGGATGTAGATTAACCACAAAAAAACAAATTTAATGAGATACTCGAAAATAGGAAAACTAAACAGTAAACTAAGAGGGAATAAACTAGAGTAGCTGGAGCAATTAATGTACTTGTCAGGATATTAGAGGAAGTCGCACATTGTTGTGGGAGCATTCGGAGGATTTATTTAGCGAAAGAGGCATTTGCAAGAAGAAAAGACTTGATGACGGATACACTGAGTAAAAATTTTCAAAAAATGATGAGCAAACACTAATATGGAGTGTAGCGCTTCATGAATGTGAGACCTTGTTATTGAGGCAAGAGGACGGGAGTAGATTTGAGGCTTCTGAAATGTGGGTTGTGGTGGATTATAGAAAAAAGTAGTTGAACAGAGAGGAACGCCGAGGTTTTAAAGTGAGGAAGTTTGTGGAGGAAATCCGAAAAAGGCAGAGAAAGTGGATGAAGGCAATATGAAAGACGGTGGAATGTTGGAGGCTGTGATTGAAGGGGGAACGTTGGGAAAAGGAGGCTAGAAGAATGAAGACAGAAGGATTTTTAGACAGCATGAAGGCACGCAGATGCTACGAAAAAATGAAGAAAGGAATTATGTAAGTCAAAGACAGATTAAATTCTCACAATATTTAGAAGTATATAGTGGCTAGGGGCTGTCGGAAACCTACCTTAACTACCTTAGAATATTTTAATGAACCTCTGAAGGTGGAATCTGACTACGAGTGTGTTAAGACGCGGATGGAAAAAAAAGACTAGAGCGGCAAAAGGAAAATGAAGCCTTCTAAAGGAGTTCTAAATAAATATGATCGGCAGCAGACGCAGTGAATGTTTTCGAAATTCGAGAGGATTAAGACTTGTCGGTGGCGCCCAGGTCGACGTGGAGACATGGGAGAGACTATTGCGACGTTTGCGAAGAAATATGAAATCGGTGCTGAGCGACAAGGTAGGATCGAGAAACGGAAGGGAAACGAGTAAATATCAAAATCTCTCGCGATAAACTGGGTTTTACAGAAAGTGATGTTTCGAGCCCCGGCCCATGTGGCAGTGTTCCTGACTCGCCTGGCGTACTCGTGAGTCACGAGTGGCGGTGGTGATTATTATTACTAAAAATTATTTTATTTTCGGGTAATTCGAAATTTCTAACATGTACCTATTTCCTACTTAAATAATCACTAACTGAGCGAAGGAAAAATATCCATTGTGTTGGTCTCTTCCGCAGTCAATGCTCCTTAAAACCCTCTTTGTAGTCCCACTCGTAATGCTACATTATTCCCCGCGCCATCGCTATTCTACTAAAATTTGTTTCTTTAGAAATACTATATTTATAACTATTTCATACAATTTTTGTGCTTACTTATGCTTCGACTCCATTATTTCCCGCAACTGTACGACGCTGTCTGATCGTTCATAACGATTTTTCACGAAACGGGCAGCTTCTCAAGATTAATTCAGATATTTAGACCTTCTGCGCAGTGCCCCAAATTCTCAAGGTGCATCCAAGGCGAGGTCTAACCAGCACGAAATAACACCTCTCCTCAACTAATTTATTCTAATTTTCCTCACAATTGGTTTGATGAAGCCAAGTTGCTTTAGTGCAGCTCCACACGTTCCTCAAGTGTTTTCCCCGCATCGGTTCTATTCCAGTGTATCGCCGAAGCATTTTCATTGGTCTGCTAAATAAGTATTTATGTCAACCCCACCGAGTGTGAGCTTCTTTTCCCAGACACGCACCACTTAAAATTTTTCAGGAGGATCCACGCCTGGCACAAGCATTAATACTTTTACGATTGGTATTCAGAGACATAGGGCATTTTATTTCTTAGATATCATCGGCGAATAATCTCATGTTGATTAACTGATGTCCCTGATGTACGTAATTAAGGAAAAGAAGAGGATGGAGTATGCTTCTCTTCGGAATCCGAGGGTGTATTTTCACAAAATAGGACATGATTGGCAATACTTTTTTCCATCTTTTGTTTCATTAAAAAGGAAAATAGCGAATCCAAATGGCTACCTACTGTTGCTTCCACACAGAAAATTATTAAGCACACAAGGACTGGCCGATGAGGACTTATTGAATAGATTTTCTAAGAATGATGCAATTTCTGGCCCTAACTCTTTCTCTACTCGAGCTAGTATCCCTTCCGGGCCTGGGAATGTTTGAAGCTTAGATCGTCTGGAATTCTCAAAGAGATTCCTAATGATTTATGATTGCGTCACTCATCGTTTCATTAGTGTTATGTGGATTTTTTAATTGGTTTTGCGTCATCGTTATTGCACTTGCCCATAATTGTTCATACCGACCTATCCAGTACGTTAGCTTTGGCTACACTGCTTGTCACTATAATTGATTTAAAAGATTAATTACGAGAAGGAGATAATGGAAGGCGTCAGCGCAAGTAGGAACTACGTATGAGGGAATTAAGAGAATGACAGGTAACAGGATGTAGAATCTAGAGCTGCCGCTAACCAATCCCCGGATTGATAGCCCATAATGATAATGATTATTAGTTGACAAATTTAAATTCACGATTTTTTCATAATATGATTTCTGCTCAGTAGTAAATTCGTTCGCCGCGTGTCCTCATTCGTGCCGCCCGGCGAGGGGTAGAGTTGGGCGCCGCGGCGCTCCAATCTTGATCCGATCGCCGTGCTCAGCCCTCCTCCCACCTTCGCCTCGTGAATATTGTTCGAGGAAATTGGCGATTCTCAGCACATCATAAAAATAATAACGGGGTTCCGAGAAACCTCGGGAAATGCCGCTACAGTAACTTTTAACGAAGTCATCCGCCTAATGTGTATTATGATGCAACAATTTTAGAGAGTTAAAATCATTCGCCTTGACCAAGAGTCGAACCCGGATCCCTCGGGGTTTAAGAGGACGCCTCGGTAGCTTAAACTGGCTGAAGCACTCGGCCGGAAATCGCGGGATCCGGGTTTGTATCCCGGTCAATGCGAATTATTTGTACTCTCTGAAATTGTTGCATTATAATAACAGGACATATAATAGAAAATGCAATGACAGAGTGGTTTGCTAGTTAATATAAAGAATAACATGTCTTACGAGTCAGATTCGACTGCTACTTCAGTATACTATATGCTTTCGCCACTCATTCGGTTGGAATAAACGCATGGCGAATTGAATTATAAACCGAAAAACACCAGAACGAGTCTAGAAGATTCACAGACCAAATTACTAGCAGAAACAAACTCAATCTTGGTAATTGATTTAATTTTTCCTTGTTTTTGTCTATACAATCTGTCTAAAAAGGATTCATTTTTTTAAACTCACAGCAACAACTCTTTTAGCGATATTTTTCTCTGCATCAAAATTTGGAACATTTTCCCAATTTACAGCAGAACTCCCGACTTTTTCCAGATTTCTCCAGTTTGTGGCCGATGGCCACACCGTAGTAATTTAATGTGTACTACGTCGGCGCGCAAAACATCAGTGCAGATATAGCACATGCCCCGAGCACCGTCGGCTCAGTTGGCGCAGGAAGAAGGGAAAGTGGCGGGTGCGCCGGGCCTCTTCCCTCGCGAAGCAACCCACCCACGCGCACCACGCACCAGGCGGCATCACTCAGCAATGGAAGCGCCCCCTCCAGTGAACAGCGAACGCGGACCGTTTGGCGAGAGAGTTTTTTTCGGAGGGCAAACATCAAGATCACGTATCGGATTAATGTTCGTCGTCCCGTTATAAAACCGTGTCACACACCTCTATCTCGTGCCTACCATGAAAAGAGAGAGAAAAACCAATTCTTCCCTGCAGTCGTGATACACGCTCGCAGCCGTGCGGATGAACGCGACACACGCGCGAATTTCAGAAACAGAATCACGTTTCCTCGGCCAGCCGAGTTGATTAATCATCACAGCATCATTTCATTTACGTGTGAGTTACATCACTCTACATCTGCACCACTCCCACCATGTCGGCAAAAGGGCGTGTGTCGGGGGTTGGGTCATCAACCATACTTGATATATATATACACACACACACATATATATATGTATATATTTTTTTTAATATTCATTTTAATATATTTTGTATGTTAGCTCATGCACAAAATAGTTCGTGCACATACGTGAATGCCTATACTATACGTCAAGCAATACTTATTGCGTTTGACTAATTCATTAAATTTTAGTCTTAAGGTTAACACGTTAATGTATATTCGGACGCTTGGGTTCGATTTTGTTCTGGTTGAGTATAGTTTGAGGGAAGAACGAGTACTTGAATCTGGCTGTGACGATCTCTGTCCCTTTTATCTTAAGCCAGAGGTCACATCTCCCAATATAATTTGGCGCCATAATAATGTCCTCAGTGTTGCAAGAAAACTCAGGTACCCTGTACCTTTCTAAAAGTCTTAAGTCCTGACTGTTCTCTCCGTGAATCTGGCGACTTCCCACCTAATTCCTCCAACATATCCGTCACGCTTACGCTCTTCTCGTATTAATATTTAGAAAATCTAGCGGATTTTCTCTCAACCTGTTCCGAGCCCTGAATAAACGTTTCTTTTCCCGTGGATCCCAAATCCTTGCTGCGTTTTCGAAATATGACCCATCAAAAGCTTAGCAACGCCTTTTCCTTACTTTTCCATAACGTTTTCCGACAACACGTCTAGTGTAACCTGGCTTCTCTAAAGCTTGTGCTCATATTCCTCTAATGTGGGTACCCCACGAAAGATCACGCAGAAAAAGAGAAAGGAATTAAGTCCAGAAATTCAAAAATCCATATCCTGAGGCCGATGCGTACCTAATATTTAGGGCGCCTGAGGGATGAGAAGTGATTCCAATCCTCTTAATGAATGTAAAATACCCAGATTTATATGAAGGGCTTCTTTGGAGACTTTCACCTTCAATGAGGAAGAAAGACATAAATAGGAAGGTTAACAGAAAAACGAGCAAATTATACGTTAGAGCAAGTTTCAGTCTCAAATTACGGATATTAAGGGAAGACGGGAAGCGAGACCCTGCGCTCAAAATTTTCTATATTTAATCCTTTATATAAAGTTTTAATAATCCAATTTAGCAATATAAAGAGCGAATATTAAAGATTAGCAGTATAAATTTAATCTGTCTCAGTTAAGCATGTACACAGCCAATTTAAATGTTCATACCCTCACCTGTATTTTCATAATTTCTAATCGATGGGTTAAGGCATTTCAATAAGAGTAGAAACGAATCCCTGTATTCTAAAAATGTCATAATAAATAATTAACTATTGACAGTATGTGTTAAATTCGTAGAGTTTCGCACAGTTTCTGAAGCATGGTTAAATTAATTACGAGGTTACATTTGGCATATTTCCTCTCCATCATTGGTTACAAGTATAACGCAAAAATTGGTCAACTGTGTTTTTTTAATCCCCATTTCAACCTTTTTATTTCCTTTTTCTCAACCTTTCCGACTAATATTAGAAAATGTTTCCACCTTTCCTTCATCTTTATTTTCTGGAAGGCTTCTTTTAATTCGTTTCAAGACCAAATAGAGTTAAATAGTTTGTGAGAGGTTCTCCTTCATTACAGCATCATTCAACTTTCCATAATTCCTATTACCAAACGGCTCCATCAAATAAGGTTGAATATACGTATTTAAACTGATTGAGGTTTAGTTCAGAGTCTTACTGAGTCTCGAGTCAAAAGTAAATTATTTAAAATGAATTAAAAAGTTTCCAATTATTCAAATTTTCTCCCACTGAAATAAACTATTTTTTTTCGAATTCATTTTCTTATGTGTAGGTCCGTTTACGTTCGCAAGTTCAAAACCCAAGAGTTACAAATTTCCGGAAGGGTTTTGTGCTATGGCGTAGTTTTAGCTGTGAATACATAGAATCAAGCAGTATGATAAAATTAAGTTAAGTAGAATGTTGAATGCTTCGCAAAATTTAAAAGCATATGAAAAAGTTTCACAGGTGTTCATTATTTAAAAAGGCAATATTTTTTCTTTTAAAGACATTGTCAGATAAGATTTAATGATTTCTCCTTTTCCGTAAGGTTTCATCCTTTGCACAGCTTATCCATTTTGGATTTTATGAAAGAGAGTAATTGTGTACTCATCGGATATATTTCTTAGCCTATCATTCAGCGCAAAACTCCGCATTGCATCGGAAGGTGAGACCAAAACGACATGAAAAAAGAAATTACGCACCCATAGAGAATCATTGCTTCCTCGCAAAAATCTTGTCCATAACAGTAGAGATTATTTTTGGGCACAGGACAACCCATGCGAGACAAAACTAAAATTATACGAAATGGTAATTTTCACTGATTACCCAAACGGCTTACCACCCACAACGAAACGTGACACCCACTGTCACGCGTCCTCTGGCGATTTGCAGGGTCAAATTTAGAACTCCACCGATGTAATTAAACCCTCTAGATAGTTGCACAGGTAGCTAAGCATAAAAAGTTCTACTTCTTTCGAAAATCTCCAGAGGCTTGTCTTACTGCAAGTTATGATTCTTAACGTCACAACAGGGACTCAGACAACTGAGCGATGATTTCCGCAAACAGCATTTTTGAAGTGGCTCCTTTCGGTGAGACACGTCGTTATATACCTTCTTCTAGTATTGAATAAAGCCAAAACTTCCGTGGGAAACTTAAGAGCGCTCAATCATTGAAGTTTAGCCCAGAATAAGTTTTTGATTTACAAACCAGGCAAGTAAAATGCCGCTTTTGATTATTATCGCTTTCCTTTCAGTGAATAATTTAAATTACAAGAAGAAAACAGGGCATGATGTCTTACTGACACATAATTTCAAGAAAAAACATTGACGTTTGCATTTCAATTCATTTTGCTATGTCTATGTCGCATGTATTGCAGCTTCGTTGTGGGAATATACTATCGTTGAAAATGCGCCCCTGGCAAGTCATGTCATGATGGATTTTGGCGTCAGTAACTCGAAAGGACCGGGCCAAGAGGCCGCTGGTCGCGTCCCATGGCGCGTTGTACGACAAACACTCCCTAGTATGAAACTACAAACGGAGAGAAATACTCTGTGAAAAATTACCAAATATATCGTTTCAATCTAATGGATTGAATGAAAATGTTTCCTAAATGGGAACTCTCCCCCTTCCCAATCCCAGGACCCGACCACATCTACACAATATTCCACCAACCAACACAAGGGCATTGAGTTAGGAAGCCAGTGTTTTATACACGCTATTATAAATATTCGCTTACTCAACACACGCACACTAACGAAAGGTTAATTGAAATGCCAGGGTTATTTAAATTGTGTAAAACGACCGGTTAAGGTGGGTTTCGCCCCCCGGAGCGGTGTATTTGCGCCGGCAAGGGCCTATATTGACTCGTACGAATCAAAATTATATTTTACATCCACAAACAAAGGAACATACATAAATAAATACCCCGCAATCCACCAAAAAGGTGTGTGTCGAGAGGACATACATGCCTATCTAAAACATGAAATTTTGGTTATGTTTAGGGATAGTTTTAAATTTTGAATTTAGAAATATGGAGTAATTACGTTTCATTTTGTAATGTTTATGAATCGTGCGAGGGAAGAGCGAGTACTTGAAAGTTTATGGTATGTATGTATCTCTCTGATTTTATCCGGATGCCCAATGTGCAATGTGGGGTCACAGTAATTCCCTTTTTGGTGTCGCTAGTAAACTCGGTCACTCTATACTTCCCCAATAGTCTTAGTCTTGCCCCTTCACTTGGTGCTGCTACGGGAACACTCGCCAAGAGAGAATTCGACAGTTACCGAAGCCCTATCCGACATCTTCCTCGTCAGTCAACCATGAAGAAAAAGAGCGTGAACTCAAAAACAGCCAAGGGGCTACAGGGGACTCACCCGGGCTGTTTCTCAATTAGCCCTCTTTCTCCTTCTCATTTTACAAATAACAGCCGAATACTTTCCACAGCCCTTGCGGGCTCCAAAATCTAAAGCCTTCCGAAAAATACCGCTGTGAAGTAGGTACTACTAAGAAGACCTCTGTGAATTCATTTCAATCCAAACAGATAGACGATGAATGTGATTAATTTAGATGCTTGCGACTCGGGTAACATTACTGTTGGAACAATTTATTAATTGTTGTAACATTATTTTTACAGTTTTTGAGCGAACAAAAAATGCCTCGGGAATCTTTCAAGTCTTGGAGGGATGAGGAATGATTCGGGAAGGGACGCATGAAGGTCACAACACACGGGGCTTTAAAATTCCACGGGCCGGCCCTGATTCTTAAAGCCCGCGCGTATAATTAAGACCGGGGGGGGGGACAATCGGCCGCTTGCTCTCCGGGAGAGCTCTTTTCCGTGTCCTTGGGAACCAAGGGCACCCCAAGGAACCCCTTGCATGCGTCACGCTCTGAAACATTCCTTCATTTAACAGCTTTCTTCTTCTAGTTCTTCCCCCCTCTCGCCCCTCTTCGCCCCTCCCCCCGCCGCGCACCGTTGGCTCGACACACGTGAGCATCTCCTCCTGGGCTCGAGCGGGGGGAACATCCGTGGACATAGGGCCGGCTGGACCACCAGGACACATGTGTCCTGCCGCCTAGGCGCCAACGAAGCCTGTAAAGAGGTCGCCTCGACACACGAAGAGCACTAAAATCCTGTCGCATAGCGACTGCCCCCAACCTGACACGCCTGCTGAACGGTTTAGAAATGCAATTGTAGATCATTTTTCCGCCTTGAATATGTTTGATTTCGTAAAATGGTACTCGGGATCACTAACAAGAGGATGGAAATGAGGGCAATGATTACTTTGGGAATTACCTGTTAGTGTCCAGAAAAGGGAGAAGCATCGTAATCCATGGCAGTAATGAGGTCACCAATGCGTAGAGAGGAACATGGAATACAACTAGGATGTATTTGTCTGTTCCGTAGTTTTCGAGAACAAAGTTGATAGAGCACATTGGGTAATATAAATTCATGTATTACAGATGATAGGACTAGATTGGAGGGAAAAGAGACTTAGCCGGAACCTGTACATGTCTCGGACTCCTCAGGTGCGAGTGTTGGAGAGAGAGTCGGGATGGGCAGTGGTAGGAAGACGGGTAAGATAGGGGTGTCAATTCTCAGTCGTGCTTTTCAACATGTATTTGAAGGAAATGGTCAAGGAGACATGGGATAAACTCGAGATAAGAATGAAAGTCGGAGAGCAATTAATAAATTCGATGATGCTGATGATGAAGTTTTAGTATGCCAGTCATCCAATGTGATGCAAATATTAGCAAACGCAGTCAAAAATCAGTGCAATAAGTATGGGATGAGAATAAATGTAAGTAAAACCAAGGTTATGCGGTTATCGAGGAAGGGGCAAGACAAGTTAAACATTAAAATTGGAGCTCATAAACTATAGCAGGTGGAAGAGTTCACATATCTCAGAAGTGTTTGGACAACAAAGGTGAATGTAGATGGGTCATAGCACGAAGAATTGCGTTAGGCAAAGAATATAGACTAATAGACTTTAGACCCCATTCTGCATATTAATTTACTCATTCTTCAGATCCGCATGTTTTCTTCCTTCAACTTCATCCAACATGCTCAGTCTTTTCCTCCCTCAACCTCGCTTTCCCTGCGTTCCCCTCCATTACCGTATTCAGCATCCCGTTGTCTCTCTATATCTTCTAAATCAACTGGTCTAAATTGCTTCAAATTTCTTCGAACAGCCATCTCTCTTCCCCTGCGATGCCTATAAGTCATCATTTGTTTTCCTTTCTCTCCATTTTATTTTTTCCATTTTTCTTCATACCCAAAACTAGAGCAGGTGGAACAGTTTACGTATCTCGGAAGTGTTTTTTAGACCAAAAAGGTCAAGCTAGTAGGGATATAAGGAGAAGAATTGCCTTAGGCAAAGAAGTTCTCACAAGGAGGAGAGAATTGATTACATGGACGGTGAGGATGTTAAGAAAAGACGTGTTAAAACTCTGATATGGAGGGCAATTATGCACCACGCGGAAACATGGCAATTGAAGCAGGAGGAAAGACGTAGATTGGAGGCTTTTGAAATGTGGGTGTGGAGAAGTATGGAGAAGGTAAAGTGGACAGCAAGGAAAATAAATGAGGATGTGCTACTTAAGGTGGGGGAGGATAGGGGATTATTGGCAGAAATCATAACAAGACTAGAAAAATGAATGAAAAGAATTTTGATCGGCAGTGGGATGTTGAAGACTGTAATAGATGGGAGAATGTTAGACAAACGAGGAAAGGGCAGAAACAGGATAGGGATGTTGGTCGAAATGAAGGGAGGAAGGAAGTACACAGAGAGGAAGAAGGGCTTGTTGTAGAGTAGGATGTTGGGTTATGCTCTGGTAGAATAGACAGGGTATTTATTCGGTAGTTATATCCATCCAAAACCTACCTTAACTGATATATTGCCAATAATAATTTCCATACCCACATCTAAGGCCTTCAATCTACGAGGAAATTGCATCTCCTCACACTTTCGCCTTCACCACGACTAAAATTCAAGAATTGCAATTCGAATTGCTTGACCACTCACCGTATTCGCTATATCTGCCCCCCAGTGATTTTTTCCTCCTTCCTAA
Organism: Hetaerina titia; assembly: GCA_037158775.1. Taxonomy (NCBI): domain Eukaryota; kingdom Metazoa; phylum Arthropoda; class Insecta; order Odonata; family Calopterygidae; genus Hetaerina; species Hetaerina titia. The sequence goes on from CM073768.1 coordinate 132,131,979, forward strand.
ACTTAAAGTTTCGCTTGAAAACATCGTTTCACAAACGTTAACGTTTGACAAATCCTCGCCTATTATTTTGCGAAGAAAGGGTCAACTACTACTACTATTTGGAAGGCTCAAAAAAGTTGGAACATCGTCAGAAAAGGTGTATCAAATTAATAGAAGACTGTCGAAAAATGAAAATAAATTAAAAGAAAAAAACGTCTCGTTTATTTGTAAAGTTGGAAACTTTTCAACTGCCCTCGTACGTCGTCTCGCCTTAACAACCAGCGTCGCTTTGTAAACGCTTCTTTTTGTAGCGCTATTCTTCCGTTAATTTCTGCATCATTCTGCCTACAATTATCAAATACCCAAAGAGTTCTGCCTATTCTCGTTTATGTTCCAAACTCTAATGTTTATCTTAACATTAGAATGCAAATAAAATAATCATGCCCATCATGGTAGCATGGTATCAGTAATTTAGGTGGTTTCCCGTTGCCTTCGTCATAGTGTTTTTAACGTGACACCATCACTCAACGACCGTCCCACTGGGGTCAGACGCCTTTGCAACGGCCTCACTGAAGAACAGACGCTGGGTGGACTACCTTTCGTCAGGTTCCTAACCTTCGACCTATTGGAAATACTCGACCCATGGGTGACCCTACCAGGGTCAAATATCATTGCTCTCGCCAGCACAGCGTTAGGCATCAGATTGCACTAGCCCTTCCACCACGTCAAGGTTTTACTCCATGGGGCGGGGGCTTGTTTATAATTTTCTAAAATCTATACACACTCCGCAAACGATAGTGTGTTCCATCTAATCTATTATTTTGTTATATTTTTTCCAAATTTTGTCTCTACTCATGTTGAACGCAAGAGATAATACTTATAGTGTCGTTGTATCATTAAAAGTGTCGCTCGACAGAACATGCATCAGTTTCAATCTTGCCATACTACTATATAATCATAGATTTTTAAAACTACATAGCAATGTATAAGTGACCGAAAGGGCGGCGGCAGGCTCTGGCGCCCAAGAACGACAGCATTAGAGAATCGCTAAGATTACTCGAACAGCTGCCAAGGACCCATCATAGAAACCAGAAATCAAGCAAGAATAAAAGAGCAAATCTCCTTTTAAGTGGGTAAAATATGGATAAAAGCAAAACTGATTTTTCTGTCAGCGATATCTATGGAATGACACAACTTTCAATTTCTGCATCGCTTTTGAATCGGCTTAGGTAATTGCACCAATTTAAAATTTATCATGAGAAAATTGAAATTAGATTTAAACCAGAATTGATAAGCCTGACAATTTCTTTAGTCATTTGCCGTCAATGCCCTCTGTTTATCTTCAAGCGCGTCTCGAAGTTCCAAAGACAGGCGATGTTAATAATTTTTATAGAAACATATACAATTATTCCGGAAACTACTCATTAGTTTAGTTACAAAATGGACAAGCTTCATATTTTCATATGAAAATTTACTTTTTAAATTCATGCGTCAGAAGACATTTTAAAATTGAGAGAAAAAAATGTTAAAGGCCCTCAACTGTCATTTGCATATTTGCTTTGCAAATAAAAAGTATTCCCTGAAGTACCTTATAATCAACTTAACTTATAACATCTTATAATTTGATTATTTCGTTACATAATAAGATAAAGTCTTGTTTCCAACCTGTTTTTATACCTGATATAAATATAATACAGAAAAATAAAATACTTCTAGGAATATCTTGAAATAAACCATAATAATTGAAAATATTCTCATCCGTGTCACAGTGAATTACAGCTGCGAAATGGTTTAATTACCTCCAAAGTCCAAATTATGTAATTTTTCGTTCACACGGCAGTAATACCCAGTATATGTGAAACTAAATAGTTGCAGTTCAAAAAAGAATGTAAACTTATTTGCCGTGGCCCAGCGAAAACTAATAGCATACATGTGCATCCATAATTCCCGAGAATGATAATTAATATTAATTATCATCTAAATACGTCATGTCTTTTCTTTTTACTGAGAGTAATTTAGTTTTGACAAAAGTAATTAAACAAGTTTTATCGCACACATTTTGGTAAAATATAATTGATCATATTAATCGATAAATCTACGTCAACGATCGATAAGTTTTCGATAATGGTCGGGAATGGAGTGAAACTGAATATTTTTCCAAGTTTTAGATTAGAGTTGCGCTGACAATTTGAGATCTGACGAACACGAAATATCAACTGTGACCGAATCTTCCAGTCCACTTAATTCTCTCCTTCCCATCTATATTTTCTTCTGCCGCTGTCCTCACCGCCAAACCGTCGCTCCCTTCTTTGGCAAATCAGACTTAATTTCTCAATACTAGTTCTGACCTCATTCCCGGGGTGATTCACGAGCTAAACCGAAATAACGGGAAAATATTCCCGCGCGTCCTAAAGCGCGTGGTGTCCCCAGTGAAAGTGTTTCCAGTGGAGCAGGCAGCCGCAAGGAAGGAATTTTTTGAGAATAGGAAGAGGAAATGCTTTCGGAAATATGCCTAAGACGACCACCAATGCGGAATTACGAAAGTTTCCTCAGAAGTGATTTGCATTTAATTTGACCAAACGTCAAGTCACAAATTATCCAGAGAAATTTGTTTAATTAGATATATTTTGTCATCCGTTACGATGAACGCCGTATAACGTCCAACAATAAGACTATAGGAGAAATCCGATTGGCCATCTTCACGATTCCATTCAGTGGTAAAGATTTTTACTTGAAATTGCCACGGTTAATGGGGAGAATATGCTCGATCGCACATCAGTCATCCAATCATCCTTTTTTGGCGATTTCAAAGAATGCCTTTTAGTTTTGAATTGGGGCGGAATAAATGCAAACCGGAAACAGAGGAGAACGAGGAAATTTGCGTCTTAGCCAGGGTGCTTGGAAACGCCCTTCCGAGCATCATGCGGTCCAATTAATTTTGCCTAGCACGCTAACATGACTTCGCGACGAGCACCTGGATCACCAGAGAAACTCTACACAGGAGAACGGGCTAGTCTTCTTCCGAAGGGTCTTCTTCGGATATCAATATGTAAAAACTTCTCAGGTTGACAGTTGACTACCGCCAATTACGTTGTCTCGCATTGACAGTGGTGACATTTTCCAAAATATATATACTTCATGCATGTAGGCATTGTTATTGCTTCCAATTTAAAGATGACAAGGATAATAGAATGCTGATATCTATTCAAATAGGATGCCCCAATCGAGGGCTGAAATCAACACACAAAGAATTCATGGCACATTGTGATTCCGCATCCGTATCGACATTTGCCGAAAATACCGAATTGCACAGTCCTAGCCTTCAAAACCCCATTATCTCTGTTCAACTACGGTGTGTGACAGGAAGTGAATACACACCAGACTAATTTTGACCCGAATATGACCATACCGCGATCGGACAATATTATCCAGTTAAATAATTAAATAACAGTTTTAAAATATAATATTCTGACGAAACGTAGACGTTAGACTATTCTGCACTCTCGTGAATATATATATATATATATATATATATATATATATATATATATATATATACACAGTAATCAACCTGAAGGTCGGTTTAGTAGGTGATGGCAGAGTTCACCCAGTACTATATATTCCACCCCAACGGCGTGTGAATATTCACATCAGGCTCCTTTCCCTCGCCAGTTATGGTTTCCCAGAAAGATCTGGTACCCGAAAAATCACATAGCTTGGGGCTGCAGGTGCCCAGAGTGCCTTGCGGGACCGGGACCCTCCGGTCAGCAGTCCAACGCTCTACCCTCTGGCCTACCGTGACCCACACACACATATATAAAAATATATATTTATATATATATATTTATTTATTTATATATATACATATACGTGGCTGCTCTGAATAGTTTCCGACCTCAGAAAGTTTCAGTAAAAAATGTCTTGTATCTTTGTTAGGTCGGAAACTTTTCAGACCACCCTTGTACATATGTATATTTTTCTATATATATATATATACACACACAAATAAATATATGCACGTTTCTGTATTTCCTATGCATACTAATCGCAAGGGGGAATAGCACAACCTCTGTTTCCGCGTCCACAATATACTGCGGGATATGCCTTGCGGGCCCCGCGTCGGCACTAGCACGAGTGGCCCTCCCGCTCGGCCAGTAGAGGGGCAGCATCGCTCAAGGGTGAAGAGAGGAATACAAGGGGGTCGGGGGTGGAGAGAGGACCTCGCTCCCGGGCCGTACGAAATAGCTGCAAGACTTCACATTTTGGGTTGATTTCCTTTCTGGTCTCGAGTACGTTTCTCAAAACAATAGGTCAGTTCACGAGTCCTATGAAAGTAGTCGCAAATATATTAACTTATTAAATCAGGCCCAGTGAAATCGAGACAATATTTCTTGCCGATGTTTTTAGAGTGATTATTGCTCTAATAAGCGATCTACAAGGATTTGTATCCTTGAGAAAGCTTGTTGTAAACCTGTTAGAGTGTGCCTGAAAACAAAATTTCTATTGGCTAGTAATGCACCAAAAATTAAATCACGTATGGAAAGCATAACATTCAAATTCGTACAGCAGTTCTACCCCGAAAACAGGTTAAAACGCTATCATAAATCTAATGGTGAGGGTGGTTGCTTATTCTCTGAACCTAGCCTGAATTAATTATACGATCAATCATTATAAAATGGAAAAATAGGATTCGTGAACGGTATTACTTTATAAACAATTATTTTTCATTAGTCATTAATCATTTTTAACTTCTGTATTTGCACATTACTCCATAAGCTGCCATAATATGACTTGTGGGCAGGGAGGAATACAATGGAGTGATGAATGAGAGATATCTATCAGATGAAATATAGTCTCATTTGCCCAACACTATGCCCTAACCAAAAGCCACATATTGCAATGTTTCATTTGATAATTGGAGTGAGAATAAATATTTCAAATGGGACGAAGGGAGATAGAAAGTGTGTAGATATGAAGAATGTTTTCATCAAATGCAAATGGTTTTTATGTTAAATACTGCTTTTAAGTGCTGAGCACCTTAGAAAATGGCCACGACAGGGCGTCATAGTAGATTCGGGTCCCTAAGGAAACTTCCCTTTGACCGGCTGGCTACTACCACAAGGCACTTCCGGGAACCAAACTCGACAGCGACGTGGAGTCAGTGAACTAATGACCAAACCACACCTGCCAGAATCAGTCGCGCCGCTGAGCTTCCGTCCGATAGGACTGTGAATGGTTAGAAAGTTATAATATGAACTTATTAAAATAATACATTTTTTCACGGGTTAAGGTGGCCATAGCGATTTCTGCGTAGTTTTTATGACCAAAGAACCCAGCTGCACTCATGACACAAAGAGATGACCTTGCCATGATCTGGATTCCGGGTGTGATTTTTTTCGCGACATACGATATTAACGTGGGTACTTAAAATTACACGCCGTTACGGCACAGAAGCACGTTAAGCACAGAACAGAACGTTATTTGTATCATAATCACTCATTCTAGCTCCCTCTATTAGTTCTTATTTACAGAATTAAATTCGACGAAATCACCAAAGGATCTTAAAGAAATTAAATAACTCATGCACAACGAAAATATGTCAATGAGTGAAATATTGATTTTTGAAAATTTTCTTGGATTTTTTATTAAACTTCACATTTTTGGTCCTTAATTTTTTGTGAGAAAAAATGTTCATCGGTGCCTAGCACTGGATTTAAGATCCATCCCATTAGCCAAGGTCCGAAGTAGAAAGTCCGGAAGTAAAAGCTTACGAGTGCCTAAAATTGCAGGATGTCGTCACTATTTCCGCGTCGCATATCCTATCCGGCCGTTTTGTTTCCCACGGGCCTCTTCCTCCTCGCAGTAAATTCGAAGAATGAGGGGGAAGGCGCTGACAAAAAAACCGAAGGTCGGACCTGGAACACTTCAAGGGCAAGGGGAGAATCCACAGAGCCCATCCCCTCCCCACCCACCTCAGTGCAGACGTCCTCCTCCGCACTCCCACCCCGAGCCCTCCCCATTCTGCACCCAAAGTCACTTCCTCCCTTCGGACTTTCCCCACCGCTGGGACGGCTCGAAACCAGAGCCTGCTCTCTCCCTCAACCAGAAGCGGATCCAGAAAACCATTGGGAGAGGACATTTTCAAACACGAGCAAATAACTTCGTAACATTTTTCCAAAAAAGAAGTTCAAAATCATGTTAAATTTGAAGCAAATCGCAATAATAAGGTGATCGCAACGCAACCTAGAGTATATAATTGTAAACTCGGGAGATAACAGATGTCCAAAATTGATTTCGGTTAAGTAATATCTTTTTTTATTTTATCAAAGCCAAAAATAATTCCCACAAGGGGGTGAGTGACGACCCCTTGGATCTGCCGTCCCTCAACCCTCCTCCGTGCTGCGATTCTACGTCCAATCCCCGACTGTAAGATACGGTTACCATAAGTTACAAATTACTGGCAATTACGATACAGCTCTTATAAACTTCGCACTTTGGTGCACCTTGAGCTAAAATTGAAGTCTTGCAAATTAATTCTACCTTGATTATCACTTTGATGAAACATTATTATTATGACCATAGCATAAAGAAGAGAGAAATAATGTAGGGTAAAGAAAGAGGAAGTTCACGTAATACTTTAAAGTAAAAAGTCGTTACAGACCGTCCAAAACTTGCCTTTAAATAGGTATCATCCTTTTAGTGATCATTCAGCCATGCGCTTCGATATTAGGAAGAGATGAAGGGAAATGCCCTCATATCTTGACATTTGGCGGCCCAGGTAAACGTATATCCAGACGGCTGCCAATATGTTTAATAATATCTGCGTCTAGTGTTTATATATTTCAACGAATGCTATGAATAGTTTCAGAAAAGTTTAGTGTCAAAATTATCGTTTTAGTTTGTTTACGCTTTTTGTAGTGTTAAGGCGTATGCTGTGAATTATGGTGAGGATCGCATGCCGCAAAGTGCATATTAATTTCAGATCAACTTGCCCCCCGTGCATTTGCCATCAAGTGAACACCGAATCCCAAAGGCCAGTGCAGTCTCAGTGGCGCCACCTTTAGCCACCGCCGCCGGTGGTGAGAGCTCATCCCTCGAAGGGTTGGGGGGAGGAGGAGGAGGGGGAGCAAGGGCCGCAAGGGGACGGGATGGGACGACGCTCGGCTGCACACACCTCCCTTCCCCATCCCCGCCCCCGTTCTCCCGACCAACCGACCCGCGCAGAAATGCTATTTAGCAACCGCACAACACCCCCCGTCATACACACATACACACAGACACCTCTGAGAGCGAATGCAAGTCTAGTCTATCTATTTTGAGATCCATCGGTTCTTCATTTACGAGACGACCGGGTGCGGCACCATCGGAACTCAAACGGGTTTCATAGCGTCTCGGGAATTGTTTTCTTCTAATTTTACTATGCGCTTTTATTGAAGCGTACGGTGGCAGTAAGGAAACTGAAAAAATAGCTCAGTTATGCTCTCAAGGACGCGGAGCCGTAGCCTAGTAACTGGCAGGAACGGGGTGGAATGGAGTGCGCGGGGTGGGAGCTGGAAACCTGGAGAAAAGCTGGCAATGTTTGGAGGGTGAACGCAGCACATTTCCATCTGGGCTTCTTATTTGCATCCAAATTCACTAAAAGATTAATGATGCCCATGTATCGTGCGTTGAGGGCTCGAGAGATAGTCGAGTAGTATGCGAAGGAAAAATAAATTGTCGTAACGACATTTATACCCTATGTAACTGGCCACTTCAATTCAAATGGTTTTCACATTGACCTTCACAAGAGGCTGGTTGATGAGCAGACGGCTATGTTCTCACACATGAGAGTCCATGCAATAGAAGCAAGAGGATATTCGAATATGCGCTGTACGATAGGGCATCTAGCCACTAAAAGCATTCGGCCAGTGCTCTAGAGGGGGTGATAATGCTGCCTCATTCACATAAGAAGCAAATGAAATTCTGGTACTCCAAGTGCCTTGCTTCTCCATAAATATTAAAATCGAGGTCGGTTAGAGCATGTCTTATGAGAAGAAATATGGAACGCCAACAGAATAAGACACAATTCCTTGAAAGGGAAGGTTGCACAAAAAAAGTGATGTGACTTTTCCATGCGCTAGAGAACCCGAGGATGCCAAACCATATGGTAGGGTGCAGGCCACATTCTTATTTCACATTATGAGACATAAAGTTCGATTTTGAAATAAATCTACAGGCATTAATGTAAAATTTTACGGAGTGACTGCAGGATGGCATGGATATATTGTCACAACTGCGTGGTCCATGGTGATATAATTTAATGTACTCTTTAAAAAATTCTTTTCAGATCCGTTGCATTTTCTCTAACACATCGACCGGTAACCGTGAATAAAAATTCTAAGTCACCGAGATGAAATGGCGTTCAGAGTAGTGTAAAATCATTATTATTCATTCTGCTCAACTCGTTGCAATATCGAATTACATTTTTCAGGGTTTAAAAGATTTCAGAGCTTATGAGACCCATATTAAATCACCCGAACCATCCCGTGTTATTTTACAAGCATCATCCCCATGAATTTCATGAGGTGTACATGAACACGTTTCAGTTTAGCCGATTATGAGTCAATTTATCATCTCAAAAGGATCTTACGCGAACCCTACCTAAACCCAAGCGCGATTAAAATCCAAGGCGGTGGTTTAGAAAAATATATTTAATCTACCTACGCTTACGCAAGGAAAAAGCTCTGTCTCTACCCTGCTTTTGACATTGCCCGTAACCTTCCGACGGCGGCTGCCAACGTGGCGATGATGGAACGATACGTTCTTACCTTTATCCTTCGCCGGCCCACTTTCCTCCTTCCCTCCGCACTCGCACGGCGGCGGTGCAAGCCACCGTGATCACGTCCGGGGGAGCCCACCCCTGCAGGAGACGCCTCACCCCCGTCTGCGCCGGCGCGGTGCTCGATACGTCCGCCGCCGGGATTTCAGAGCTGAGCCCTCAGTGGTATACCCGACTATTCGATATGCCCGTAATTCGCGCGGATTAAGTGTCTAGCTATGCCATGCAAATGATACGCATGTATAATACAAAAGAACTTTACGAAGCAAAGCTATCGAATTTGCTCCAGTGTGTGGCAGTGACTTGTACTATGCGCTGCTCCTGATGATTTTATCATCGCGTTTTTGGCTTAATAAAATGTATCCAAGCAAAATAAATGCTTAAACAAAAAAATCAAAGCCTTAACAATTACATGTATTGTCATCGCACGTTAATTTAAAGTCAGACCTGCATATAGCATCCCAATAAGTGTAAAACAGCAATTTCGCTGAGATGGACTTAAAAAAGGAAATGCTAAAAATATGGCGAATATTTCTATGTACGAGGGTCATCCGGAAAGTAGTACCCGTTCGTGAAATAAAGACACAAAAGTAAATATTAACAAACATAAAATATTTTATTTGAAAGAGGATACTTTAAACTACTTCTCAACATAATCTCCAAGCAAATTAAGGCATTTGTCATAACGTGTGACAAGTTTCTGTATTCCTGCTGCATAGTCCTTCGCCGCCAGCTCATTGAGATACAGGGTCACTCCTTCTTTAAGTTCTTCATCGCTGTCAAATCTTTTTCCTGCCAAAAAGCCTTTAAGCTTTGTAAAGAGATGAAAATCTGAAGGGGCCAAGTCCGGGCTATACGGTGGATGGTCGAAAGTTTCCCATTTGAATTGCTGCAAAAGTTTTTGTGTTATCCCAGCTGCATGAGGCCTGGCATTGTCATGAACGAGAATGACACCAGTAGACAATAGACCTCGCCGCCGATTTTGTATTGCCCGCCGTAATTTATTTAATGTTTCACAATACGCATTGGCATTAATAGTGTCTCCACGGGCCATAAAATCAATAAGCAATACACCTCGTCGATCCCAGAAAATGGTTGCCATGAGTTTCCTGGTGGACAGAACTGTCTTGAATTTTTTTGGTTTGTTTGGTGAATGAGCATGATGCCACTCCATTGACTGTCGTTTACTCTCAGGTGATGCATAACAAACCCATGTTTCGTCACCAGTAATTATGCGAGTCAAGAAAGAGTCTCCTTCATCAGAATAACGTCCCAAAAACGTCAGTGCTGCAGCCATACGCTTGGTTTTGTGCTCATCTGTAAGCATGCGAGGGACCCATCTTGCACAAATTTTTGCATAATGCAGATGGTGTTTAACAATTTCATGAACAATTGTTCGAGAAACATTGGGAAAATGCTCACATCAATTGTGACGCGCCGATCGTTCCTCACGAATTCGTCAACTGAGCTCACCAGTTGGTCTGTAATGACAGACGGTCTCCCCGAACGCTCATCGTCGTGTGTGTTCCCCCTCCCCATGTTGAAGTTGCGACACCACCGCCGAACAGACGACTCGTCCATTACATTGTCTCCATACACCTCCTTTAATTGGCGATGAATATCACATGGGCGAACGTTTCTTGCATTGAGGAATTTAATCACTGCCCTCACTTCACAACTGGCGGCGTTCTCAATTTTTTTAAACATTGTAAACAATCACAGAAACAACACAGGCAATGCTAGCGTCACGCAACTTGGCTCAGAGAAGGCAGACAAGCCACTGAAGCTATCTGACCTCGTCCAGCGGCTACTCGCGTCGTCAGCACTTCATGCGGCACGAACGGGTACTACTTTCCGGATGACCCTCGTATGTTCCTACACATTGATTCGCTAATGACCGATGAAAATAAGCTTATCCATGTTACGAGTTACGTGCACTTGACTTCCTTCCGTGACGCAAAACCCGCAGATTCAGGAGAAGTGCTTGAAAAAGGAGGTATGATGACAACACTGGGTGCCACTACTTCATCTACGTACACGAAAGAAATTGTCTTTCGAATGGTGAGGAAACTTACGACGACCATGTCCTTCAGTTCTACTGATACGGAAGAGAAACCATAAAACCATATATTCCTAACGTAAAAATTATATAATAACGCGGGTAAGAGAGAGGATAATGGAGGTGGAGTTAAACCAGGGGGCATGAGCTTGGACCTCGATGCGGGACGTGTGAGGGCAAAGAGGTTGCGAGGCGGGGGGGGGGAGGTTGGGGCGGGAGGACTTTTTCCTTTCTGGACGGTCAGCCGTGAGGAGCTCTCGATGGCAACCGATTCACATTCGGCGGGATTCCTTCAGCGCCAAACGATCACCATTCATATGTCATCACAAGAGAAAAGGATATTTTCTTCAGATTTGGATACTAATTGAAACACTTCCTATTTATGCATAATATTGCCATGGAGCTCATGGTAAATTTTCTGCACTTATATTTTCATAGTGATTTAATATTAGTTAGCTAAAGGTAGAAAGAAATATTTCTTCGAGAATGACGTCGCGTGTCCGCTGTTTCACTCTACGATACATACTCATTCGTGTCCTTCCTTTGTGTTTCTGTGTTTTGTTAAGTTTTGAATCAAAGTTTACACATATTTGTCTCTTCACTGAAGAGCGTTCGTTTAGAAGATTTTTATTTTTCTAGTCTAATATATATATATAGCATCGACCTGGCAAGTTGAAAGATCCGGTGTTCAAGTCCCGGTCAAGGAAATATTTTTGCGCTCATGATCTACTCGATTCTGCCTTCCCAATCTCTACTTTGTTCGTCATTTATGTGTTCCTATCCCTTTTCCTTGTATCTATTTCCATGTGAATGAATATATATATATATATATATATATATATATATATATATATATATATATATAACTTTTGGGCGGGTCGCGGTGGTCTAGTGGGTAGAGCGTTGGACTACTGACCAGAGGGTCCCGGGTTCGATTCCCGGGCAAGGCACTCTGGGCACCTGCAGCTCCACCCAAGCTAGTTGATTTTTCGGGTACCAGATCTTCCTGGGAAACCATAACCGGCACAGGGAAAGGAACTGGCCCCCCTACCCTGATGTGTGATTATTCACACGCCGTCGGGCTTGGTACATGGGTGGGCTCTACCATCACCTACTAAACCGACCTTCGGGTTGATTACTGTGTTTATGGTTTATGCGTTCATAATTATGGCAGTGCGTTCATAATTAAATTTTCTGTGAAAAGGCATCTTGGTGAAATAACTTCAAAAGTCGGATTGCTATAATCTCAAGATACTACCGTATAATATCCCCGCGTACTACGGAGGTAACTAAAAATGTCAAGTTGTTTATCCGCATAAAATATACTGACAGTAACACTACGGGTAAACACAGAGGAAATCATTTTCTGAATCAATAGAAAAAGTTATCAGTCGCTTAAATTCACCCGATGGTATCAGCCACTCTGATGTGATATTAGTACGATACCGATAGTAATTATGATAAATACTCGGCTCGCGTCCCTATTTGCAATGCCACCCAACTATTAGGTGGCATTGCGAGTAGGGGCTTAGAGAGAATAATTGGTAAAAGAAGGGAGGGCGAAGAGAATCAGGACACCAAGGAGTAACGCCACATCCCAAGGGTTGTCAGTATATTGCACCTAAAGCGTCGTGTTTTCTGATCAAATTTTTCCTAATATTCTCTTCACCGCCGCAAAACGAAACTGGAATGTAGGAACACGTAATCCTCTTTATCATTTGATATTTACTTTCCACTTCCAATGTTCAGATGTCATCGGTCATCACTACATAGTCAATTTCATAAGAAAAAGAACACAAGCATTTCTCGGGAAAGATTTGGGAAACAAAACGCGTTAAGTCTTCGATGACTTAAGCGTTCGTGTGGGGCTAATGCTTAATGCGTGACATTTGTGGCGTGCCGTGGAGGCGATCCTTTACCCAGGGGGCAACCTTCGCTTGAGTCGACGAAGCTCTCGATGGACCACGGTTTCTCACGTTCTACGAGAAATCGGCCAGCTGCGTCCATCCTTCGCTCTTCCGTGCATGTAATTACGATCAAATGAGCCGATACAATTCGGCGGAATGGTCTGCATCACCATCGTTCGGGAAAAGAAGTCCGTGAGCCCCGAGGTTTGGGGGAAGGATGTAGGGGCTAAAGGGGGGGGGGATGGGGCGAAGGGAGGGAGCCTTAGAAATTATCTGACACGCCCTGCAGTACCTTATACGGAAAGGTCGCGCGCTTCCGACTGGGAAAAAATCCACTTCCGTCTTCCCTTTCACTCAGGAGGTCCCCCACCTTCTTGCCCCCCTCGCGTACATTCCCGGTGCACTAGCCGTCATCGCCCGGGGCGAGGTGAGGCCCTCGCTCGGCCTCACCTCGCCCCTGGCAGATCTGCTGCCGCTCGAAAATTTCATTTCCACAGCACGGCAATCGAGCTTAGGAATGACCCAGACGTCTTGGGGACGAAGTACCCTCCTTGGCATCGTTAAGAGTGGATTGGGATCAGAGCTGCGTTACTCCATCTCTAACGATAACCGCGGAATGTTTTCGATGCAACTTAAGATTAATAATGGTATTGTTTGGGGAAAACATTAATGCAATAAATTTAAGTTGTACACCTGAAGATGCCAGAAATATGAGCAAAACCGGTCGCAACGTTTTGTGAAATCTGAGTGATTCGAAGGTTTTCTAATTCCTCAAGATTCTATTGCACAAGGTTATGAATGATTTTATCTAAAACTCTTTTACGAGGAATAAAATAATTAAAGTGATAATAAATATTTTAATAGTAACTTCCAAGTCATGTCATGTTGTTACCTCAATGTTTAATGCATATATGGTACACGCTTCATTTATTGGACTCGAGTTTACATCAGCAGGTTGAAGCGTTTGCAAGTTGAAACACATTCAGTTCGCCTGTGCTTGCTTCTCTGATGATGAAATCCGCTTTCCAAGAAGGTGTTTCTTCACATTTGGGAACATGAAAAAGTTGCATGGGGCTAGGAACAGGTAGCTAATCTATTACGAGGATGAGAAATACACTTAATTTTGATTGTCGCGAGATATTCAGCAACAATATTTGCTATGCGCGGCCATGCACTTATTACGTGGGTGGCCTGAATTGTTTCCGACCGCAGAAAATTTCAGCAATTTTCAGAAAAAATGTCTCTTTGTTCGGTCGGAAACTTTTCAGACCACCCATGTAACGTGGTGTAGCGTACAGCCTGTTACTGGTTTGAAACATGACCTTTTGCGATCGATATGGTCTTGGAGAAATAAGTACATCCCTGCAGAAAATTCCATCTTGAGTTTCGTGTGCTGATATGACATGCTGATACATGTTTTTCCCTGAATATCGAAAAATGACAAGACCATAACTTTCCCATCAGAGGATGATGAAGTTAAGTTTCATCTGGATTTATAATTCGCAAGAAATTCTCTACACACCTTTAAAATCAACTTCAACTGCGACAAAAACTGCCCGTAAAAGATCTGTTGTTCGGCAATGAAAAGTCCCACAACCCATCGCGCACAAACAAGTATCGTGTACATCTTCTCTTTTACCAACGTGTGGGTGGCACCCGATGAAATTGCCAATATTCTGAGAGGGCTCCCTATGTTATTGGTTGATTTTCTCTCACAATGGCAGCAGCGGTTTTTAATTTCTTTTTTACGTAACAGAAGCAGAGAACTGGAGCCCCGAGTCTACGTTTCTTGGAAATTGAATGCCTCCCCTCTCTAAACAATAATATCACCTTCTAGTTATGCAATAGCAAGCCTCCATCTCAATCTCAATCATCCTTCTGTATCATTACACAGGCCTTGGCTGGCGATTTGTTCAGTCGGAAGTAAATTTCAATGCAGCTCGGTGTGTTATCTCCGTCGTTACCGTAGGCGAACCGAAGACGTTTAAACTTGCAATGGCTTCCGCTGAGGTAATACTTACAATTTTAAACTAAAACATTACTACCATTAAATTTTAACAGAAATCAATCAGAAAGTAGGCTTCATAGGTGAGGGGTCCGCCTGATAGTGATTCCGAAGGGGTGTGAAATCCACTCAATAGGATTAGGCGGAGGAGCAGTGCCTTTCCCTGTGACATAAATTAGTTCCCCAGGTATATCTTGAACCTAGCCGAAGAATGAAACAGATCGCACGAAGGTGAGTGCATCCGGAGTCGCCTGGGCTCGAATTCGGGCAATGCCGTCAGCTGAGCGCCCAGACCAATTAACCACAGGCCCTACGAATTTCCAGGTTTCATAGCTGCACTTCAAATGTTTCATTTTATTATTAATGGAAGACCTACCTCATGGCATTTAAACGGTGCGTAAATAGGATTGGCGTGCTTGCTAGGCAATTTCATCTTACGCCAACGACATGAAACATATACCCAATAAGGGCGAGGGAATTTTAATTATAATTAGGCCAAGCTCAAATGCGGTTTGAATGGGGGACTCGATATTCAATGCGTACAATTACACTCGTTCAGACTCGCTAAATGTTGGCCTCCCGAGGAACATTTGTGAGAAGATTCAACTTCCTTTGGCTCCGGGCTCGTCACACTTTCTTCTCTCTCTTATTGAGCTCTTGCCTTAATAACCCATTTTCCCCAAACGCTGCAAATAAGTGTATCAGAACCAGAAGATTGCTCTCAGTCACTACTACTACAGGCTGCGTTTCGTTAAATAACAGTCGCAATTCAGGCATTACCTTCGAAGTTTCAGAACTTGAAAATCCTGTTTGATATTGGGCTATGCAAAATTCCACGCCAAAAATCGATGTCATAAGATAAATATGGGAGACTTTCGAAAAACTGGTGAGCAGATCAACGACACAAGCCTCAACTGCACGCCAGCCTCTCATTTTTTCCGCATTGTCTCGGAGGGAACATTCCAAATTCAACGTGGAAATGTGAAGTTCACTGTTTAAATTAATGAAGGAATTTGCCTTCTGGTCCATTGATGTACGCGCAAGATTCCTGTAATGAGGCCACCGGATACGTGATACACTAAATACTAGTTGGGTGAGGCAGCCACGGTGGAAGGGTCGACAGCGATGCGAATCGTCGCTCCAAATGCCAATGGCAAGATGCTCTGCCGCCCCTTCCAGAGGCTCCATCTGGGTGGTGTGCTCAAAAGAGATCCCCGGATTTCCGAATCAAAAAGCAACATCAATATCATGCCGTGTAGTTAAATTTTTTTGGAATATATTCCAAAATGTTGCCGCCCCTCTGCATCAAAGTCTACATTAGAAAGTGATTACTTCCATGTCGCCATCGAAGCGCCAGAAAAGTTTTTAAATTACATTCATTGGTTAAATGTTGCAATATCGCAAGTTTTCATTGGTGGATGTGCGAAACAAACGATGCCATGCCACAACTGACGCCTTACCCTGGATACGAAAATTACGTCTTGCGTTCTGCGGCGAGAGAAGAATGGTGGCCCGTAACGTTGCATACGTGAAAATCAACTAAATAGTAGTGGTAATGGTTAAAATTACGGTGCGCCGACAGCTAAGGTTATTTTTCTCCACTGTAATGGCGTTCAAAAACTTCAAACCAATTTTAAATAAACTAATACATAAATAAATAAATAGATGCTTAAAACCAATACCCTAAAAAAACTCTACTACTAGTAGTATTGTTGGGGAGGCGACCGACAGCTAAGGTCACTTGCGCTATTAGGGATGGACAGGAAAGGAGGGAAAAGGGTGGAGAGAAACCCGGCGTCGGCACTAATCTACTCTTAACGAAAGGCGCCAAGGGGTCCGCAGCTTAACGTCCCATCCGACGGATGGCGTACTCACTCTTACGTGCTCTCCACAAAGCACCTCAAGTAGGGATCGAGATACCACTGAAAAATATTCGACTCCGCCGGGATTTGAACCTGGATCCTCTGGTGGGAAACCAATATTTTTTTTCAATCAGACAGTTACCCTTAAAAGGATTCAAACTCGGCTTAATGAGTCAGAATCACCATCCGGTAAACTTATCCTCAACATTGAGGATGGCACTGCATGTAGGCCAGAGCTATCTCCATGTACTCTTTATCTTTCTCCCCAGTGTGAGGACTTCCTTCGTGAGGAGCATTTTTCATCATCAGAAATAGGTATAGGCGAACTGATTATATTTCATCTTTCAACGCCCGTCGACTACGTAAGGATGGAGTAAAATCAGTAAAACATGTACCAAATGTAAATTACGCATTATGCTAACAATAAAACATAAAATGTAATTTTTGTACTATAAACTTTGCGAAAATAAAAATATGATCACACTTCATTGAGCAGTCCTTTTATATAGCACTTTTCAGTTTAGTTTCCTCCTTGTCCGGCTACTTTTCTCCAAAATAACTGTTCTTTTCATGACAAAAACTTTACCGATATTTTCTTTACGTCACCACTTACTTTACATAGCGCCCCAACCACACATTTCCTCCATTTCCATCAACACCACTGTCGAAGTACAGGTATGTCAAAAACTGCTCAAATTAATACCCTTTTCCAAAAGTTTAAGTGCCTACAGCACAGATCCGTGCCTTAAAGTTCTTGTATGCTCATTAACCTCCATTTAATGATTTATTACAATAATAAATATAATTTAACTTTTGTTAACTTCAATAAATTTGGGCATACATGCATGCATTAATTTATATTGAATGTACGCAACGATAGATAATACTTTAAGTATTTCTTTTGCAAAAATAATGTATTTTAAAGCATGTCTGTTTCTGTACCTAAATACTCATGTGTTCCAATAATATTATGAAAATATTGCGACGTAATGAAAATCAAGGAAACAAACAATGGAAGAATAGAAACTCATTCTAATTTTAAATTTACGGTGTTCCCAGCCACATCCAGGTTAAGAATGCATAGGGTGAAAAGGATAGAAGAAGAGGTGAAATGATGGGCTTGGTGAATGAGATTAAGGGACGACAGGGAAGGGGGTTACACTTAAAAGACGCACACTTCGGAGTGAGGGCGAGAGGGAAACAGTTTTAATGCGCAATCCGGGAGGAGATTGAAATTTAGAGATATTCATGCATGCCTGTTTTGTAGTTTTTAATTTAAGCATTGTAACTGTCCCCACTACATCACGAAAAAGAATGTTTCTTCCGTTGACGAAGGGGCCGCTCTAGGCCTCAAAACGTAAGTTGTCTTTTTTTAACTTTCTCCATGTCTAGTCTCTCAATATATAGCATACGTGCTAACGTTCAGAATTCGAATCCGGGAATTAACGAAAAGACATATTTTGAAGTAATCTGAACACATGTTGGCCGATCTCTGACCATGATGTCTATCTCTGAGAATGTGATAGAGTGCTCTGGGCCACAAGAGCTCAAAAACTATGTAAGAGAGCAATAGGAAGTTTATTAAGAATAGCTAAACATTAGATTTTTGCCAAAATCCACCAAACAGAAATGACCGTTTCGATCTTTTTTCAGCGTGTCAGAAGTACCGCCAGAATTAAAACATAAAACATCAACACAACATTTAAGGATTATTTGTTTTTCGTATGCGTTAATTTATGTATTTTTTGGTATTCTCTAAGCCACCGCTAGGGTATGTGGCAGGGGTGAATACTCACCAGACTAATTTTGACCCGAATACCTTTTCCCATTAGCACGTTCGGATAACGTTATTAAGATCCCTTATCGATCGTGGGAAAACTGACATCTTAAATCTATCTGTTCTGCACCTAATCTCCTTAATTTTACTTACATGATTCCTCCTACCGTAGTGTGATGGGGCAATTCATACATATTCAACATAATTGCTAAAGGATATCCTTCCAGTTTATGCAAGTGACTTAAATTGTAATTTCACCTCTGCTCCGTGAGTGATGCCCAAGACAGACCTCTAATAATTTTGATACGCTACTCAGTTGTTCATAAAAACGTTTTACAAATCTAGCTCCTCTACGCTGCACGCGATCCGATTCGGCCATTAATCTAACTTCATAAATATCCCATATATTGGCAGCATATTCTAAATTAGGCCTAACCAGCGAAAAATAGCATTTCTCTTCAGCCTTTTCGTCACATTTGTCCATAACTCCTCTAATAAATCCTATTTTTTTGTTAGCTTGTCCACATATTTCCCGTATGTGTTTAATCAAGTCTACACTTCCCATTTCGGTGTTCCTGCTAAAGTAGGTGTTCGGAATAGAACTGCTCTTTTTCCGAAAATTCATCACCAAGCGCTTTTTTAAGTTTCATTGTAATTGCCAAGTGTCGCACCAGAGCCGCATAGCATTTAGGGCAACTACTAAAGCTGCTTGAATCGATTAATTTTATGATAAAAGATTAACGTCATCTTCAGACCTGAACGTCA
Organism: Hetaerina titia; assembly: GCA_037158775.1. Lineage (NCBI taxonomy): Eukaryota > Metazoa > Arthropoda > Insecta > Odonata > Calopterygidae > Hetaerina > Hetaerina titia. Next base: position 132,151,151 of record CM073768.1, read on the forward strand.
AAACCCGTGTCGTGTCTAATTAAAATTCTGTGGACACGGAAATTCCCACAATAAAAGGGTAGAGGGGGGGGGATTCAGTTCCTTTGGCTGTGCTGCTTTCGTTTCCCACAAAGATCTGTACGACCCGAAAAATCCTACACCTTGGGCGAAGCTGAGAGCGCCCAGAGGCATCCCGGGGATCAAACCCGGGCCCTTCGATCGGTACTCTGTCCACCGAGCTACGTGAAAAAAGATTATTACATACTTCATTGCGGAAATTAGCGCTGTGTGGATGTGAAACCTGGTTTTCGGGACAAGTGGATGAGCGTAGATTGGAAGATTTTGAGATGTGCTGTAGCGAAAAATGGAGAACATAATCTGGGTATAGAGAGAGACAACGCAGATGTTTTTAATATGATGGGCGAAGAGAGAAAGTTGCCGGGGGAATTCGGAAAAAAGGATGAGAAAGTGGATGGAGGAAATATTGAAAGGTAGGGGGATATTGAAGGCCGTGATAGAATGGAGAACACTGTGAAAGCGGAGTGGGGAAGGAAGAGGGGAGCATGAAGGCAGGTAGAAGTTAAGAAGAAATGAAGAAGGAAATAATATAGGGAAAACCAGAGGAAGTTCTCTTGACATATATAAGTGTTCATACATTCGTTTCGGACCTTCCAAAGTACTAAATTATTACGCAGAATATCTCTAATGAACGGGATATATCTCTTGGGACTGACATTTGAGAGCTATTGTCAGGAGAGGTGTGTAAAGGGAGAGTTACAAAGAGACTAAAACTTTGGAGACAATCACGCCTCCGGGAGCTCACCGTGTCAACACCTAGAAATCTCACACCTTGGGACACTCGAAAATCTCCAGAAGCAGAACACATTACTCTCACTTGAATGACATCGGGGCGAGAATGGAGGGTGACAAGAGGAGTGCAGCCTGAATGACAGCGAGAAGTGAATAGTGATTTCTTCTTTGACTGAATTTAAATCTCAAAATATTATAAATATTATCGTGAATGGCGATTAAGAGATGAAAAAAGAAAGAAATAACTACTCTTTTGTCTCATTAATTTTGGATTCGTGACGTGTCTCATCGAGTTACTTCCGGCAATTGAAAAATTACGACAAGTCAGCAATACCAATTATAAAAATCGTATAGAACAAACAAAGTCATTACATCGCATCTGGTATACATTATGTATCAATAAACAGGCAGCGGATAAAAATTCACAACTTATGATGATAATTTTGATATGAAAAAAGAATGCAGAGGCAGAAAACATTGTGCGGGATCAAGCGGATACTGTTAAGTCCAGAGGGAAATTTTAGTCCTTCGTGGGTAATAGGACTTATTCATGGAAATCGTTCGCCTTTCACAGTCCATTCATGCGCTCACTCGCTAACATCGGCATGGGTAGATGCATACAAACGTACTGCCATCAGGTAAATAATTGCGAATTCGAAGAACTGCGAGTTCGAGGAATCGTGGGTTATTCGAGGAATCGTGATTCTAACGAATGTTATTCGAATAATTGTGGACTAGATGAGTGGTGACTCAAATGCCTGAAGTAGAAAAGTTGCGGTTTGAAGAATTATGGTCGATAACAATCCGGAAATCCCTCAAGCATGGACGTCCTGCCGCCACGCAGCGGATTTTCCTTGGTCCAGTTTACGCTGATCTCGCTCGTCATATCGCATTGAAACCACGATTACTACTGCGCCTGCGCATTTTGTGTGTCTTGTGCGCTTGCTGTGTTTACGACTTCATTGCATTCGAAGCCGAGATTGCACAACTGAAATCAGTCTGATTTTTACTCATATTTAAATTATATAAAAAACGCATTTATTTTGAGTTAAAAATAGGAATAGGGATCACATTGTATCATCTTTCATCTGACCATTTAAAAAAAGCATAATTCCTTTGCTTCAACACTTTTTAGTCCAATGACTAAAATCTACTCTAACTAATGTTACTGGACCCCTGAATTATAAACAATTCTAAGCCAACTAGCGACAACGAACAAATCAGTGAATTCTGCCAACAATGTTTAGGAATAAAATATAATTAGGGCCAGGCTTAAATTATAAAGAAATAAATTACCTTAATAAATATTTGATCCGCACCTTCCTATTCTTTCAGTAAGCCTCATGGAAATAGCTTAACCAAAGCCAAAATCTCTGAAATTTTTGTATTCTTCTAATTATTTTCTTTTAGTTGTCCCTCGCTTAATTTGTAAATTATAGTGCCATGAATGGCACTGTGCTAATAATGCTAATACGAACCTCTAATGTAACGAACTATGCAAAATTGAAAACCTTGTGGACCTGTAAAATACGATCAATGTATGTATACCATATTACATTAATCGCTGCAAATGAGTTAACGGCTCTCCGGAAGTCTCAGAATCTTCCGATCAACGGCAAGAATAAACCCAAATGACTCCCAAACGGGGAAAGTTGCTGCTCCATGGCGCCCACAGTTCGCTGCATTATTGCGCAATGCCGCGGACGGCTGCAGGAGCCAAGTGGCGTAACCGATTTTTATTACGATACATCATAAGTTCTTTATTTCATATTCAGAGGCAAAATTAGCTTACAATGCCTTCAAAGAACGAGCTTCCGGCACAAAAACCGACAACTGTCGGGTAATAACGTCTCGCCGCCTGAGCATAATTACGCAAACCACTTTGTCTACGAAAATCCTAAATGAAATAACGAAGAAACCATCGTGGAGCCCTAGGAAATTGATATCAATCCGTAGAGAATGGTTACAGTATTTGTAATAATTTCTCCTCAGAAAGAAAACATCAACGGCTAGTTTATATTGAATTAACTTTTCTGCACATTTAAGGGAATTATTTTAGTTTGACTAAGAAGCGCATACTACGCATTCAAGTTTTTTTCTTTAGCCTCTAAATTATTCCACTTTTAAAAATCAGCCGTAACAGGTTTTAATTCATTTCATCATAATACTATATTGACTCTCGTAGCCCCACCAGCCGTCATTGTAGAGCATGAAGACGTTCAGTCAATCAAAACAATTTTTTTTCAAAAAATATACACTTTTAAAATTATAAAATTTTTATTTTAATTTCGCCAAAAATAATTTCAAGGAAAAATCATAAAAGGTTTACATTCTCCTCCTTGACATTTATCTACAAACTCTTTTTCATGCTCTACCTATGATTGTACTCGTAGTTATGATTCCACAAAGCTATAACAGCAAAAACATAATGGACAGCAAAGAACAGCCCCAATTGCCCTCAGCGCCATCCTCCACGTTGGCAAATCAAATCACATCACTTTCAGTACCGCGGGCACGCTCCTCATGCCCGCGCCCCCTCCCTCCTGTCCTTCCCTTTCTCACTACCCCCAGCCCTCCGCCCCCCAACTCAACCACCCCACCCCCGCTTCCGTCGCCATTGATCCGTGACTAGGAGCCAACCGCGCATTTCTTGCAACACTTAGAAACCACTTCGCGGAATTCAAGACACCACCACTATCCGGTTGTTGCTGCAACGGCTTTTAATTTTCAAGAGCCACGGTAAACGACGGTGCGTGTAATTAGCCAATGAGTGGCTATCACTCAGCTGTATATCACAAGCAGTCACTATGGATTCATCTGTGGGCAATCTATGAAAACCATTTCCAACAGAACTCATTGAGGATCTAAGTCAATCATTTAGACTGCACTACGCAAGTGTAAATATACATGCAGTCACATCCGTGTTCGATTGACCCATTCAAATATTTCGCATATTATACGGCGCGTAGAAACTACAGAACAACCGATTACATGCGATACGGTGAGCAAAAAACTCTCATATTTAATAAAACGACATGTTCCTCTCGTGTGAAAGCCAAAAAAGGTTGAAAATTGATCGAATCACTAAAGTTGCAGGAACAAGACTAAGCAATGTATTTAGCATAAGAAAAATCCACATTTTTAACCAGAAAAATGAATATTCAAATCCGTTATTTACGAAACACTTTCAGCATTCTCTCGGAAAGAAAAATTCTCGGCGTTCGGCGACGTGATTATGACATGAACATAGGGATAAGGTCAGAAGTTAATATTGCCTCACGAAATTCATCGAAACCAAATAATCGAGCACATCCCAATTACCCACTTCGGTCCTGATGAAATTTCCACTCCCTTTCATGCATTTCATGAATCATCTTTTTTAATCAATGTAAAGATCAATATTTGCAATTTTTTTAAACTTTCACGGGGTGGATGATTCAACACAAGGAATAGTCAAACTGCATTCGAAATAGTAGGACCGGCGGTGGACCATCCTTATGTAATTTGAAATGTTCATAATGCAAGCCATACAAAATTAATCAAGTGCTAATATGTATTGATTGTTTCCTAATCTCAGAATATTAAGGGAAGGGGAGTAACCGCACTTATTAAGAGCCCCTAAATTCCCAACCCGAGCGATCGAGGAAGTGTGCATGAGCGAGGAACGATCGGAGAATGCATGACCCTGACTTTTGCTTCTCCTTCGTGAAGAGGAAGTCCCGATGACACCAAGGAGGTGGTAAAAGTGATCGCAAAGGTCGACGGAGCAGTTTTGGGATGCATATTCGATGATGTCACTAGGTACATCTTTAACGCTCTGCCTTGCCCTTCGGAAAGGGGGTGATGGAAATTCAGGAAGAAATGGAGTAGTGTAAAAACTGATTATTTTTAAATTACTACGTGTTTTATCCATTTAATGCATCCAAATGTAATCCATAGCCTTTCGTGACTAAAGTGGACTAATTATAGCGGCATGACGTACGTTGAGCATCACTAAAAGAGTCGCCTCCCAAATCGCATCCTGTTCATCTTCCACGACTAATCACGGATGCTGTATGAGATAAATACAGATTATGGGTGCAGAGGTGAGAGCTTTAAAAGAGAATAAGGAAACTTTCACGATCAAATATTTAGAATTTATCAACATTTCTTCGAATTAAACGCTTAAAATTGCCCATTCAAAATTCTCCATCAAATAAATTTAAGGAGATTCAGCGATTCAGAGCCTTATTAACTAAGAGAATGGATAGGCATTCATTTAACTCAACAGTGTGATAAGAAATAATAATTTCTGAACTTCTCCTCGTACAAAGATTTTACGTTCAAGGAAAACTAATAATCGTACCAATTACTTGTACAACAAATAAAAAATTCTGTTCGACTAATCATGGAGAGCGGCAGACGCATGAGTTCCCGGATAGTAGCCACTAAGATTGAGATAATACGATTAGTCAAAAAATTGATGTTGAGTGCCTTAAACTTTTCCTTAAAAATGTTCAAGCAGCAATCGAATTGTCTTCATCTCAATTCCTGAATTTTCGCGAGTTAAATGAACCCCAGAAAACGATCATTCGCGTATTAATCACCTTTTGCCAAAAAACTCAATTACTTTTATCACAGAAGAGGAAATGGATGGGGTTTATGAACAAAAGGGACGCATTGGCTGAAAAAGGGAAAGACTGAATCAGCATAGGAAAATTCAGGCTATGGAAATGAACTAGAAAAGGAGAGAGACGGGCAGAAAATATATAGATACAGAAGATACAGGTACAGGAAAGATACCTAGGGGCAGAGCCAGATATGACCACAATCCTAGTCAGAGAAAGGTATAAAAATCAAGTAATAAAATAGTTCAAGAGCTACCACTTGCGGATTTAAACAGATACCATAACCTAGTTACCATGGAAAGCCATCTTGCGATACAAAAAGATAAATAGGCTGTACCATAAAATGAAATGTATCATGAAAATCGTAGAGAAGGAAACAGCAGAGAAAGATCCAGCATGGGCATAGAGGAGAGAGGAAGAGAGGACAGTAAAGAAGGAAGATACGTGCAATGATCTGAATAATATAACTGCATAAGTAGCGGAAGAGCACTCGATTGGAAGAGAACTGAAACCCAGAGACCTTGGATAACAGAGCAGATAAGTGAGCTTATTGAAGAAATAAGAAAATACAAGAGCCCAAGAAATGAAAGTGAGAAGCCCCTATATAATAAATTATAGAATCATCTCATTTGAGAGTCAAATAAGGCAAAGGAAGAGTGGATTAAAAACTGATGCGAAGAAAACGATGATGACATGAAGAAGGGAAACGCCGAAAGAATAATATCAGTCAAATCAGAGAAACGAAAAATGAAATTCAACAACATCGGAGGTGCGAATGAGAATATACTGATAGATAATGGAAGAGTTGACCCCAGCCGTACTCTAGAGTACGGCTGGGGTCAACTATTCCCATTATTTCATACGGCCGTAGTTACCGTTCGCCTCATACATACTGATAGATGATGCAGACGTAGGAAACAGATGGAAGAAGTCCATCGATGGACTAAAACTTGTATTAAGGGCCGAATCTACAATGATGGTGCAGTGGCAGATGGAGTATGAGGATTAGGTGGATGAAGATGGCTGAGACTCACACATACTCGGCAACGAATCCGACAGAGCAGTGAATTAATTGAAGATAAACAAGGTGCTAGACGCTGGCAAAATTTATGTAGAAATCATCAAGAAACTCGAAGGAAAATCTGCTGAAGGATTGTATTTGATTAATCAAAAAAACTACGAATGTGGAAGACCTCAAGAAGAGCATAATGATTGTGTTACCAAAGAAAACAAACCGAGAAATGTGAGGAACACAAAACTTTTGAGTGTAGTGTCACATCCATCTAAAATGCTAACAAGAATAATCAGTTAGCGGATGGAACAAAATAATAAATATAACCTGTTGGAAAACCAATCGGGATTCAAGAAGAGCAGCGGCGCAAAAGAGTGTATACTCGTACCTATTTTGTTGTCTTATTTGCATAACGTTATGGGATTTACATAACACATTGAAATGAAATTATTGACTTTTTAATCCCACATACTTTATTCAGAACTCGACCCAGGTTTCGAGGTTGAACCTGATGATGACGTTCAACTTCGAAACCTCGGTCGTGCTCTAAATAAACTGTGTGGAATTAAAAATTCAATAATTTCATTTCAAAAGGGTGTACGAGTATGCATAGTCTGAGGATTTTTATTGAAAAATGATGCATCTTAGCATGTCACTGTTCACAATACTTAAAGACTTGGAGGTCTTCAATTGTGTCTAGTGAAAAAAGATGTTCAAGCTGCTGGAGAAACTTGATTTTATTTACAATGGCAGAAGAATAATCCATTAGATATACAATAACCAAATCGCCAAAATGAAAATGTAAAATAGAGTAAAAAGCTAACATAATTAAAGGAGTGAGTAGAGGATGTCATCTCTCATTATTTTTATTGACATATACTTGGAAGAATAAATAATGGAAGGACAGGGAATAAGCATAAAAGAAATTAGGGTGAAGGTAGAAAAAATTAAATGCTTTGTTTCGGGGATGAAATTGGATTTATATGCATGTCAGAGAATAGAGGAGACGTACAGGGATCCTTGAGAACAATGGATAAACATGGTGCCAGAAGCTGGCAAAATTTAGCTTGAGCTTAGTGCCACATCCATCCAAAATACTAACAAGAATAATCAGTTGACGGATGGAACAAAATAATGAAAGCAACCTGTTGAAAAACCAACCGGGATTCAGGAAGACCAGCGGTACAAAAGGTTGTTTTCATATTTTGTTGTCTTACTTGCGCAACTTAATGGAATTTACAAGACACAGAAATTCAAGTACTGCTTGAATATAACATGAAAATATATAAGACGAAAACAAAGGTTCTAATTTTCCCCTTCCAAGTACTCCCCTTGGGACCTCACAGCTTTATCCACTGTATCTCTTCCACTTTTCAAAATAATTGGCAAAGTCCTTTTTAACGGATTGATCACCAGCTGCCTCGCCGCAGAATCTTTTTATCTCATCAACAGACTAATTGGAAAGACTGGGCTTTTGTTTCAGGATCATAGCCGTAGACCCATGACCAATCTCCAGTTATAGAAGTAGTGGAGACGCTGTGATAAATGTGTGAAGTCTGAAGGGGATCACTTCGAAGTCGACTGGTAAGGCCTCATTGTTCTAGGGAGGCTATTTTTCTCAAAATATTGCATGGCTGGACCCTTTCCAAACAGACCTCGTGTGTGTGTGTGTGTGTGTGCGTGTGTGTATATATGTTTATATATTAGTTACTCTACTGGTTAAGGTAGGTTTTGGATGGACACAGCCAGCAAATAAATAGTTTGTCTCTCCTAACGAAACACAACCCAACATCCTATTCTACAACATGCCCCTCTTCATCTCCAGATACTTCATCCCTCCCTTCATCCCGTTCACTAGCTCTTGGTAGGTATTTAGCCCTTCCTCAATAGTTGCACTTACGGTCCATTTCACCTTCTCTGTTATTCTCCGTACCCACATTTCAAAATCCTCCAATCTACATCTATCCTGTATCAGTGACCATGTTTCGGCGCTGAACTTAACTACTCTCCAAAGCAAATTATATATATACTTAGTACACTATGGTATACTATATATTTCACTTATATTATATATTATATTCACATTGATAGATATTATAAAAAGGGATTATTTATGTATGTACATGCACATACACACAAGCCCGTCATGTTTGTCGAAGGGCAAAATACTTCTGTGAGTTAGTGTCTTTTCTGCGCCTCTCGGTTGACGTCAGTTCGCATTATACGTATTTATAGTCACCACTCTCCAGCGTTGAATGCTCCCCATTATATTTCACGAACAGCCGGTGGGAATAGTTACTCATGCGAGAAGCGCGTGGAGTTCCGCGACTCGACAGAGAAGCGATGCACGCCGATGGAATGCAGGCGAAATGTGCTCTAGAATTGCTAATTGTTCCGGTTATGGCGCGATCCTTATCTCCTGGAGCAAACGTCCAGACAGCAAGACTTGCCGAGTTCAATTGGAGTACTCTCTTAGCTGTAACGGTCTGCTCCCAAGCGATTTTATGGAGCTTCTTAGAGGACAAGGAGATACGGCATATTGTAATCCGATTAAAAGGACATATTGTCACCAAGGATCCGTTGCAGCATAAGCAGATCAAGGATATTTTGAATGAATTAGGCCGACCTCTCCGCCGCGGCTAGTTGCCACGTCCTCATATCGCAGGAAGTTGCCCCACTCTATATAAGTGCTCCATCGGGGATACAAATTACAAGAGCGGCAATCGCAGAACAGGGACCTTCATGACTCCGAGAATACCTAACTAGCAACGCCACCAAATAGCTATGCGAAAAGCAATAGATATTGAAATTCGCAATGAAGTTGATCTAAGAAACTTTCAAATTAGATCTCACCAAATTACATTCCACCAAGTGATTTCTATTGACTCCTTAGGATAAATAAAAACCTAAAGCTAGGAATCTACGAATACTGGAAATTCGTAAATGAATTGGCATACTAAATGTGTTTCCTCTGAAACGTCCATGAGTTCTTTGATTAATCACTACCGGTGACACCATCACTATGGTAGCGGACACATTCGCTACGTATCTCCGTTTTATTACCTTCCCGATGAATGTTCAAAGATAAATGCAGAAGTTGAAATCGTTAAAAAAAATACGACCTCGAAAACTTAAAACGTTCATCCGCTACTCTCACCGTGAAAGATGAACGCATTATACAAGTTTTTCCCCCCCGGACTGTTTTCCAAAGTGTTTTACATGGAATTATTTCCGTGAAATCAATGGATTCCCTGTGCAAAAACATATTATTCAAAATTTAACTGATTTTACCCTGAAAGTACCAATAAGAGAGAAAAAACGAAAGCTGTCTTCGAGTCGGGTTTCGGCAATGCTTTTTATCAGTTGAGGGAAACATTCAAATGCTTTTGCGTCCAAGGAAAACGACTATTATCATTGGCTCCTAATCCGGCCGAAATAAAAAAAAATGAAGATCAGAACGAGCGCTGGGTTTCTCCCACTCGGAGGACGCCAAACGCCCTGACTCCTTCCTCATGCGACGCGGCCAACTCGAGCAAAAATCGCGATTTCAAAAATTGACCACCACAGCAATATCCAATCAGGGCATTTCACGTGGGAAGGAGTGAGGGAAGAGCTACGCATCCGTTCCGCGTGTTAGAAGGAGGCACGCGCCGCCGGAGAGGGACTCCGAAGAGGACGCCGAGAGGGATTCGTCTGCGACGGCAGGGGAGCGCGGGGCTCCCGCTCGCTCTCCTCCCCTCGGGCCGCAAAGAAAAACCCTCCGCACCTAATTCCACCCGCCTCGTCTCCGAAGGTTATACTGCTTAGCTCACGCCACCACCCTGCCCAGACCCCCACTGCTCACGTGCTGCTGTCCCCCGACCACCCCAAGTGGTCGCCCGAAATCCCTCCTCTCCGACCGGTCCATCCATCCACCCGTCCCTCCCCTCGCTCACACGAGTGACTTAACCTTCTCTCTCCCTCGCACGCTCACTCATCTCACGCCTTCTCCCTCCCCCCTCCTTCTTCCCCCTCCCCCACCACTCAAAAATAACCGCTTTCCACGTACTTTCACTTTCCACTCAAATTAAGCTCTCGACTAACTTTTTACACCGTTCCTATTCGAGCCGTCATACTACAAACAACGACCGCTCTGGACGCAAAATGCGCGCTTCAATCTTTCAAATCTCACGGCGTAGTCGAGGGGCGGGGAAAACCATCCTTTTGGAGTGATAGGGTCCATCGCGCTATGTAGGGCAGCAGCATCCAGCCAGCCTCCTCAGTCGGCGAGCATCCTATTCATGAGTCAATTGAAAAGACGATGGCTGCGAAGGACAAAACAAAGCGATTCGATCAGGCTTAACAATACTCTGTCAGTGCTGTAAATGCAGTGATTACTGAGGATTCATTTTCGCTACGCTAATTTTCAAATATAGCTTGTACACCACGTTCACAAAATAGTGTCTCCATCAACAAGGAGGCACGTTTATCCATCTCGTGATTTTCCTAATCCACGAGGAGATCTGAGGCGAGGATGCATACGCATATAGAAACGACGTTGCATTCAGCCCAGAGTCATCCAATTTTCTCTATGCATTCTCGTATCTGACAAAAATTAATTGTAATACGCTATGGTTCAGAGAGAAGTATGGATTGGGAGACAAAGATTGCGTCGGGGGTCCCTTTCACGAATGCGACTGGCCTCTTTCGCACTACCGATCCCCACCCCAAATCGATGTATGGTTGAGTAACCTCTCCCTTCGACACCCAAAGCCGCGGCACGCGTGTGTGCCTGGCTGCTCCCTTGTCATCTGTCCCGTGCTCCCTCACAAAGAAAGACTTGACGAAGTGGATATGTGATGAGATATACGTAGGCGTGTAGCTTATATTGCAAAATTAATACATTATTATTTTGCGAGTACTGAAAGTAAAAAGTTAACGAACTACCGACATTTCATTGTCATTCTTTAAACATGTAGATCCATTTCCGGCATTACTTCCACAATTAAAAATTCTGTATGTCATCAATAAAGAAAGTAGTATGTAAAATTAATTACTAAAATGTTAAGGAAAACTCAAATGAAAAAGCCATAAAAGTGCAATTGTCCCTTCGACATATTCTGCCTTAATTCTTTCGGGTGTCTTAGTCGAAATATTCATTTCTTAAAGTTTCAGAATATTAAATTTAGTTGAATTTTATGACGGAAAAAAAACGAAATTAAGAAAAAATCTACACAACTCCAGAGTTATTTTTCTTCAAAATTTGTGTTATTTTAGTTCCACAAAATTTTCCACTTTCCAAAAGAATTTCCTACTGATGCTCATGAAATTATACCATCCAGTTTTTTTGTGCCAGCAGTAAATAAGCGCACTCATAATGAGGGATCCACTCGAAAGAAAGCTCCAATCATTGAAGCAGCGCTAGCAATTTTACTGGTTCCTTACAGCCATTCCATAATTGGATATTGTGTACATGTATCTATGTTGCTCTTTGCTGCGCTAGCATACACCATTTTATGATGGCCGAATGAAAGGAACGAAGAAATAGATGAGAACACCTTTGGTCGAGTTAATTTTAAGCATGTAACATTTCAAGTACTAAACCGTTCCAAATATCACATAATCACAGGAATAGAATTAAAATCCAGTCATGAATGAGGAAGCAATGAGACAGTCATCCTTTCAAATAAGACGCGGCAAACACATACTCCCGATAAAAATATATACTTTCACCACTCTCGACTCTCCATTATTGCCATTTGAATCTTCTCCCTCGAGGCACACGCAAGACGCATGCACTCGTGCGCCCACCTTCTTTTGTTGTCATCCCCCCCTCCCTCCCGTCCCTCTCCCCCGCTTCCCCACAATTCCCTCCGCTCCCACGGCTCCCGCTACCCCCAATCCCTCCCGCGTGATGCGCGCGCGGCCCTTCCCCGAGGGCAGAAGAAATCGAAAGGGAAGCTGGGGAAGATCGCATCCAAATATGTCTGCCATAAATAAAAATAGAGTGCGAGTGCCTAAAGGGAAGACCTTCGGTTTCTTAACTAAATTGCTCTCTTCCCCATTCTTCTAGAGCGTCTTCCTCCGAAGGTGAACCTCACCTGAAGTCTTCGAAGGAGAAAAGAATGCCGATGCGCCTTAGCTTCTGCGTGTGCGTAAATGGGCGAATGAATGATATTCGTATGCGTAGACGAATTTAATGAAAATTTCACATTTCGTTTCGCATGTGAATTTCGTTGTTACTGATAATCAATGCGCAAAGCGGGGGTCATTCCCAAACATCTCTGCATGGAGATGTTTATGATACGGGTGGATTTTAATACGATCCTAACTATTAAATTGCCTTATTCGGTGACGAACTTTTGTTTTTTTTCAGTCTATTTAATACATTTGATGTCATGTGTCACATTGAAAGGCGTAGAATATAGAGCTAATTCAGAGCTAGCGGTTTCGATCCCAACCTCGGGTTGATTGATGGTCTGAAGGAAAGGGCGCAACCACGGAAGAGTGCTTTTCAATAACGCTACGAATGAAGCGAATGCCCTTTAAAACCCCTGGGTACATCTTGAATGATCGCATTCGATGATTTACCACGCCAACTTTGAACACAAAAATTAATAAAGTATTGACGTCTAAATTGCGACATTATTGATCAATAATCAAATTTGATTTGCCGATCATTCTAAATAATTAAACATCTGAGATTATCAATATGTTTTATGCGTAATTGATAAATATGTTTAATTCTATTTTTCAGCGTCTCACAAAGCTTCGTTAACCACCCTTGGAGGGAGAGCCTCGGTGCGCCGCGAAAACCACATCCAGGTGCTCGTAGGTCGATTGCAGGCATGTGCATATCCTCCCACCAGACAAGCTACACTCGTATCCTAAGACGTAGGATCGAGTCTTGAGTTTTGCAGCGCGTCAATACGCTGACTTGTCACCCCCATCGTCATGAGGCCTCAACGGTTTTAAACAATCACACAATCAATCACTAACTCCAAGACCAAATATTTTGATAGGCGCCAACCATTAATAATCGAAATTTAATTGACTCTTCACTTGCCCCTCCCCGGTAGTTTCGGTGCCTTTGGTCAGTTGGCTCTCGATCCGGCAAGTTCAATCTGGCCCGCGGGAAATTTACCAAGGTCGAAGAGATCAGATTTAACCACTAAGAAAGAGTATGTGCTTTTGGATAAAAGTGAATAAAAGCCCAAACTGCTACATTAATCAAATTGATGTAAATTTCAAAACAGTTTTCAGCAGATATTTTTCAGTGAAAATCACGGTGAAGTCTTGATCCGACTAATTGAAATTTTTGAAAGTGCTCCACGAAACGGTCGGGCACCTCAGGCAAGGCATTCAAGAACCTGACACATGACGGGTGCTTGCGTGGTGCGTAACAAGTGGCATCTTACCTTGGCACCTGTGTGCCCCTTCATCAACACCATAGCACCTCGCTCACACCTAAGAGGGGAACACCTCGCCCAAACTGTAGAGCCGGCCCTGGCGTCATCCTTGTTATCACACCATCACCTTCCTAAGCGTTACCTAACTTCAACTCTCAACTATGGCTTTCCCCAGCACTGCTATTTCCGCGTTGGCTACCTCATGGAAGTGCCGGGGCTGAGCGGACGTGTCCAAACCACAAAAGTAGTTATGTGCAAAGTGAAAGACAGTGAATGGAAACGTAACTAAAACACATGAAGAAATGATAACTGAAATGCTTTAACTGCCGACTTGGATACGTGAAATCCATGACCAAAGCTTATTCGAGGGTTAAAATTCTTAGAAGGAGAAATAAGTTGGAACTCAAGGCAGGGACAGAGAAGTCTTGCTAGAAGAATTGTTTAGCACCCCACGTCTCCTAAAACGTGTGGCATACAAAGTCTGATCGAATAACTTTTCGAGACACACAAAATTTTATTATGACTTCCCAGTCGGGGTCTTACTTAACTCCTTCGTGAGAAGTGTGCCCGCAAGAACTATTTGCACGTATTTATATAGTATTCCCACATATACTTTAAATAGAAAGGCCACGTTCTAACAAAAACTTCTTGCATTAGTTACCCAAATAAGTGGTGAAATAAATTCATAGCACTGTTATAAAATGCAAACGATCTGACCCGGCGATAATTTCCAACTAGATATCCAAATACGAAGCTTCTATTTCATTATAGGTTGCTTTTTATTTCCGATTGATTTAGAGATTTATGCCGATCGGAATTTATCAGATTGCTCCTTCCAGATTTCCAACGTGTAGATAGATAATTAGATAACCGTCTTTATTTTGGGGCAAGATTGAGACTATGGAGTCTCTTCTACCACCTAACCCTAACGGAGAGAGTAATGAGAGAAGAGTAATGTCTTTGAAAGAAAGGGTTGAGCCAAGAAAATCTTTGGTGAATGTAATCGGAAAGGCCCTCAAGACAAAAGAAATATTAAGAGATTCAAGAAGAGAAGAGCATTTATGAAACGAAAATGAACGTGAGGGAGGAGGAATATATACGAAAGTATACCATATAGTGCAAGGTACGTAGCATAGAAGGAATTAGTGAAATAGAAAAAGTTTCCAGAAATATCTTTAAATGAGGAAGGGTACTAACGTAAAGGGAATGATATAGCTATTTATGAATCGTATAGCTTCACAAATGTCCAACGGAAATCCACAGCATTGGTGTAATATACGCGATTAATTGGTAATAATATTAGCAATAAACTGATTTTTCCCTTCCAATATGGCAGGAGCGATAATCGAATGCTCGAGAAGCCGGTTAAGAAGCGCGACAAATTCAAGCAAAAGGTGTGGGGGGAGGAGGCAAGGTCATTACGGCGCAAACAGATCGCTCTTGCGAGACGACGACGACTAATTGGAAGATGCGAATGTAATATATAAGAATGTAATATATATACATCTTAAATGGATATTGGTAGTTTAGATAAACTTCCATCTGAAGGTCTGAAATTATAACGATCTCACCTGAAACCCCTCCTTTAATAAAATATTCGCCTTTAAACATGTTCTATCCTATTTAGCTGCGAATTACATTGCTCTTATGGAGAAATGGTGTCTTTCCTTCAAAAATGACTAACAGGTCCAACTGGCTCAATGGATTTGCAAGTAAATATTGGAGATTATGCTTCATTAAATTTAATTCGTAGAGATGTTACCTAAGAGATTTCGTAATAATTATAAATTAAAAACTCAAATGAATATAGCCATCCATAGCGTTCATTTCCCCTCAATATGACATATAAAATCCCTTAAGTTAAGCGTAGGTAAATATCATGTGAATAAGTATATCAGATTAAATGACTTGCTTAAAATAAAATTATAGTAATTACTCGTTGTAAGGACGCCCGTGAGGTCTGGCGTGTTTCGCCTTCGTCGACTCCTTAGGGGTTGTCAGCGGTCACGTACCTTATACCGCTCCGAGTAGGAAGTTGCGTCACTACCTTGCAACCTTTGCAAATCCCGATTTCCCTCCAGCAGTTGAAGAAGAACCTCCCGCGCCTGAAAGAGATAGTGGCACCGTGCAAGTAGTGTTTCCAAGAGTGGGGGAGGCAGAAAGAGAGAGAGACGGGCGCACAAGTATTAACCATAAGACATCGACCCAAATCAGCTTCTGCAATCGACGAACTCATGAAGCATTGCGCAATGTCATCGCTGCTGAGTAAATTCTAAATGATGTGCTTAATTCAAGGAATCATCCAAGTTGAGTAGAGCGATTGGAGTGAGTCGTAGCGTTACTCCAAGTGTCTTTGGGTGAGTTAAGTCGGCGTCAAAAATGTATCATTTAATGCAAAATTTTAACACTGCGAACTATAAATAAGGAAATCACACTCATAAAAGAAACAAACATCTACAGGAAGGAACCCTTACTTACAACAAATGCTTAATCGTTTCAGACGAAACTTTGTGGATTTGTTTCACGATGAATAATGTCAAAATATAACTTTTTAAATCTCCACGGAAAATAATCTTTAATGCAACCCAGATTTCACTGCGATGCAGCATCATCAGGTCGATGCGGCGCAGCATCATCAACCTGATGATGCTGCACCGCAGTGAAACCCCTGTTACATTAAAGATTATTTTTCATGTGGATTTACAAAGGTGGCGTGGACTATCAAAAATTTGAAACCTTGTGAGTTTCTTTTCTTTTTTGCGTGTTTCTGTGTTTTTATCTTTGTCCACTAGTGGTAACTATACATTATTATTCACGTTCGTGAGACTTTCATATACTATAAGTGTTAAAAATACTTTCCTTATATATATTTCTATGTACGAAGTAATATATATATATGTACATATTTATACTCTCTCTCCCTCTCTCTCTCTCTCTCTATATATATATATATATATATATATATATATATATATATATATATATATATATATATATATATATAAATTCACTGATAGTCATAACAAACACAGAAACCAAAACACAAAAGAGGGAAAACTCACTGGTTCTCGAATTTTCGGTGGTCCAACCACCTTTCTCAAGAGGAATTAGGAACAGAACTGAGGCAGAGGAGGGCCCGAAAGCAGTCTTATATATATATATATATATATATATATATATATATATATATATATATATATATATATATATGTATGTATATATAGTCACTTTCTTGGAAAACCCACGAACGTGCACAATAATGTAAATTCACTAAATAGTCATAGCAAACACAGAAACTAAAACATATAAAAGAGGGAATCACTAGTTCTCGAATTTTCGGTGGTGCAACCACCTTTCTCAAGAGGAACAGTTCTGTTCCTAATTCCTCTTGAGAAAGGTGGTTGCACCACCGAAAATTCGAGAACTAGTGAGTCCCTCTTTTATATGTTTTAGTTTCTGTGTTTGCTATGACTATTTAGTGAATTTACGTTATATATATATTTTTTTTTATTTATTTATAAAAAATTATATGCATAGACAGATAGTGTGGGTGTGTATATAGTTTATTACATTTAATTTCTCGAGAGACTTCAATGACCGAAGACTATGGAGTTAAACTTTTCCATTCGGTCACTTTTTTCAGCGTGGTGGAAAGCTTGATATTGATATTTATGGACTGACTTTTGATTAAGGTAAACGTTGATGAAGCAAATTGATTTATGTAACGGTTTGCCCCAGAAAGATTTGGCTTGGAAAACCACGAAGCCGAATTTAGCAATCACATTCCGAAGATGACCACAAGAGCATCTTCAAAATGAATGCCCGTGGTTCGAGCGACCGGGCATGCCCGTTACTTGCTGGATTCGTTACATGCCATCATGGGAAAATGTCAACGCGCCTTACAAAACTGGTCTGGAGGCATTGAAATTGAAGTCGCTTGATGGCAAAAGGTACCAATAAAAGCATCAACGATTGCTTCTGAAAGGTTAACGAAAGAGACAGTGGCATTCTCTCCACGGTGGCGTGCCCAAATTTTATAACTACTTCGCGCCCTCAATTCGATGACACGCTGGAGAATCATATTGACGTGATGGTAGCGCCGTATCATGCTCGTATATTCCCGTCTCATAATAAGGGAGAAATAATGTTTTGTGCATGCCGTCAAATTTATTATTATCTTCTGTCCTACATAAAATATAACACATGATTTCACATTAGGAGAAGCAAAAATAATTTCCTTTTTTTGTTTGGCGCTTTGTTTGTGCAACATGCAAAGCTACAATGTATATACTGAACAAAATTGACCAAGGCCTTCGATAATGGCTATATTCCTCATTTTATATGAAATGCGACTTTTTCTATATGCCTTAATTATTTGGATTTTTCATTAAGAGAACTATTAGCTTGTAGTTGAAAAAATATGATCAAAAATAAATAAGTAAACCAATGAAAAACCACTGATATCACTTCGTTAACACTTCATCCCTGATATTATGCATTATTATTCTACCCAGTTTCTTCAGTAATTACAAGTGTATAATTGGTGGATACGGACTACAGAATTTACGTGATGTAGAATCCTTTGTCTTCCAACACTCTCGCAATCTCTGTTGCTTCCTTAATTCCATTTCTGGGGATTTCATAAAAAGTAAGATTTGATAATATGCATAAAAAACAGAAGGACGTTTTACACGTTTAACTTATTCTGCATGTTTTTAGGCATAGCAGACTCGATTTGTCCGGTTAATATGATTAAGTGGTTGCTGTAGATGAAAATTATGAATAAATAAGCAATATCATTCAACTCGGAATGGTTTTCATATACCACTTTTCAATGTTTCATCTTATTTCATTTGAAATTGGTAAATAGGAGATATTTAGAATACTATATTAAACTCCAGCGTTTTATATGTCGCCCTAGCTTTCAAAAAACAGTAATGAGAGTTTACTGACAGAAAAAATTCAACCTATTTAAAATATATTTTTAATTTATGATCGCAATGACAAACGAATGAAATATCACAGTTATAAAAATGAGCGGTTTTAACGCCATGCCACATACTTCGCCTCACCCAATCTTCCCGTAATCTTTCAAGTTATTCTCCAAAACGTGATTCATCGTGGACCAACAGAATCTGATAAGAACTGGAATTCACGACAGCCGATTGTTTATTGTCGGAGTTTTAGAATAGAAAAAATACTTTGCAACAAAAAGTAGCACTTTACCGACTTAAAATATTCTCTATCATACGCAAGTAAGTAAGACAATGATGCAGTTTTCTCGGGGAAGTGGCACATGAGAAGTCGGAATATTCCACTGTGTTAGCAGACAACACATTTTCGTGCATTGGATCTTTTGGATTCTAGAAGATCCCATTGTCTTCCACCACTTTCTCTTACTGTTGCTTCCCTAATGCCATTTCTGGAGATTTCATAAACATTAGAATATGCAACCGCACATCAAAAACTAGGATATTTAGCACGTTCAATTGATTTTGTGTGTTTTGAGGTGTTGGATACGATATTGTTTAAAAATGACTTTTTATCTATTCCCACTAATATCTTTTTATTATATAACATGGTGTCCAAAAAATTGATATCATCAGGTCTGTTTGCCATGTCTGTTGATCCCATTTCAGAAGTCACTACGATGCTCAACTGCAGTTTTCTGATGCTTTAAAAAAACCCATTTTAAGTCCATGACTCAATTTAAATACATCTCTTATTAATGCCAAAACGTGGAGAACTCTACGACGTGAAGCTTGGAACTTAGCCTGTGACTCGTATTTATCTAAAAATAAGCTCAAAGAAATTTGTTTAATTTGCCATTTAAAAACTATTCCACTGTTTGCGTTGTTATCTGTATAGTCCAAATTTTTGCGGATGCATGTACATTCTGTAGTTGCTAAGTAATTGTATTTACTATTATTTGATCTGTTAATTCACTGTTATTACTATTATTAATAATGTGCCTAAAACTGAAGCAATGGGCGAATCCAAGTTTCTTCTAAATGATAAGATACTTAGTAATTCCGTTGTTGTCTATTGTTCTAATGCCAATTTGGAAGTCTAAAAACTCAATGGTTTCTCATTTACATGAGACATCGGGTCCGTGAGACCGTGAGTAAATTATAAGGAATCCATGGAAAACAAAGCAAGGTGAATATTGTTCAATTGTCAAACATCAAACAATTTTTTATTTCAAAACCATCGCAGAAGGAAGGTTGAATAATTAGGATTCCATCTTTCCCTTCAATTCAAAATAATGCGTAAGCTTGTGAGAGTTACATGTGAGGTTGCCACCCGCTCTGGTCATCCAAAATCAGCAACGTGACGGTCATTAGCGATGTCAGACCGAATATTGACCATACGCAAAATAGCGGAGGGAATGTAGGTGCTTCATGGAACACTGCATTAATTTTAATGGACAAAAGTACCTTTTTAGAACGATGTATGTAATGACATCGTTCTAAAAAGGTACTCTTGTCCATGATTTGAACGGTGACTTGAATTAGGATTTAGAGAGCTTGCACTTTCGTTCGTCGTTCTATCTGCCATGATTAATGCTGGATTCGAAAATTTAGATCAGCCTCGAGGTCTGTGCCTTAAGAACATTACTTACTATATGTCCACTTTCCGTGAACTCATTTCGAGGAACGGCTTAATGAGCGTTAAGTTGACACGATGGAGGAGGGAATCAATGAATGGTGAATATCCAGACAAAAAATGTTTTGTTTATAAGTTGTAAAGATGAAAAAATCAATTGCATGAGGGTATCCTGCTGGAGGGAGACAACCCTGAGGAACATATCATTTTTTTCTAAGGCAAAATTAGGGAATGCACATCATTGCCCCTTAATATTATTCTTCTTTGTCAAATTATTGCGTGAACGGAGAGTACCAGACATTTGAGCTCCACAAAATTTCATTCAGCTACGGTGTCTTTACCCCTAAACTGTGGATTACCGATTTCAAGTTGATTTTTGCAGTTTATACGAAATCGTCGCTCGTAGATCACACTGGACGCCTTGTAGGATTCGATTTAAATTAATGATCAGCGGGAAATTTCTGTAAGAGCCCCAAGAATAACTCCTTTATCTACTCCGAAACGAATTTGGAATCTTCAAGCTTGATCTAGGAGTATTTCACGGGAGGTACTCATCTTCGATCATCACACATGAAATAAGAACTCCTAATTCACAGTGATTGCTCAAAAAAATCGAGTGTGCTCGAGCAAAAAAATAACTGGTCATATAATGGAACGGTTTTCCAGAAGTAGCGAATATATAGAAATTAAGGTCGCAAGTCAACTGTCGACTCGATTACTACACTTGCATTGCTTAAGCATTTTTCAGCGCCCGTTGAATGAGAGCGACCTGAATACTTCACCGATCCGGTTAATGAACCATCTCATCCGTCCGTCCACCGACGGCAATCCTTTCACCCGACGGGAGACCGCGAGAGGGGGCAGCGATCCTCGCGCACCCAAAAAGGACCCAACGTTTTCGGCAATGCCGCTCCGAAGAGTGACAACGATGACGCAACAGACCGGGATTCTCAGAAATAAGAATAAACGACTCGCGCGTGACATTCAATGGATTTACAGGAAGGAAATGTGAACGAAGAATACTCCGAGGTGTGCCATGTGGGCGTTCGTTCATTTTGCCTAAATAAATTTGAAGGAATTTCAACGGGTTTTCAAGGTGCTCTCAGAAGCCCGAGTCAAGAAAGGAGATGTCAGAGGATAGTCGATACTAGGGGGATGTCAGTTATTTGTTAATTTAGGATAGTTTCATGCTCAATTCTAAACTTCTACATTAAATTAGTTTAAAATAATAAATACCAGGTTCTTATCCAGTTTGCGCAATTCATCTTCATGGAAACGATACATTAGTAAAATGAATATCTGGTGCTCCTGCCGAGTTTGAAATAAACCCTATCCTAGAATACTTACTATCTATATACCATGTACAAATAATTGGCTGTGCACTTTTTTCACCTTGGTAATATGTTCAAAACTCTTTCATTGCGGAGTTCCGGCAGCATGAAAATTGAATGAAAAACCTTTTTGGTTAAAATTTAAAATATTACATTTTTTCCATTAAAATCAAGATAAAAGGTTTTAACCTGAAAATATTCATCTATTCAATGCCGCTCTGTGCTGGGTGTGAGCTACATATTTCAAAATATAAATTTTACACTTAGTCGGAGTGCAAATCTACATTAGTCTTTTTCTCGTACACTACTCATGCCAAAGGAACAAAGTTTGGATCGCTGTAAGGACATGTAATTTTCCACTGCTGTTTTACGAAATACTTTTTGTCATCTTAAATCAAAAATTTATGATGGGGAAATGATTGCTGACCGAAGGAATTCTAAAGAATTTAAGATTCTATGTCGAAAGACTTGGATCAAGCCCAACATAGGACAATATTTTATTAAATACGTGTATTTACTCAATGGATACAAATAATATTTTAATCTTTGATCTTTATTTTTATAGAAACAATGAATTATATTTGCGGTTACTCACAAATCCCAGATTATCTCTCACCACTAAACTCTCGCTTTTCTTCCACCTCTCTTCTCTCCCGAATTCGCTTCCCCTGACAGGATTGATTAGTTTTCTTTAACCTTAATAGCACATTTACAACCGAAATCATATTCTAATACATTTGATCTATTATCTAATTTAATAATTTATTTTAAACTTTCAAAACTATTCGAGTGATAATTGAGTGTGGATACGGTTCCAGAGCACGAAATAAAACATTACAAAATCCGTTAAAGTCTACCAAATGATAAAAAACATAAACCAAATGCGAGTGGGTTTCTTAAATATTTTAATCGACATCATGCACACCACGTTTTTCCATGCATTAAGGAACAATATCACTTACTACCTTGTTATGTGTAACAGATATTCTAAAACACAAAAATTTCGGCGGTCGACTTTGCCTTCGTTAGACTCCACTACACGAGACTTTACCATTCTACCTCTTTCTCATTTAATGTTTTCATTTTCCCATGCGCTTGCGCCCAGCTGCGTGATTAATTCACGTATTTGCTTTCTTATAATCCGCAAATAATCCGGTTTTCTCTCATCTTATATGAGTTTTTCCAATCTTTAAAACAACTTCAAATCGCGAGAGTTTTAGCGACACGCCGCCAAGCTGAGCGACATGGCGATGGCATTAACTTCATGCCCTGTTCTGTACACTCGTTCGATTTGGGGGATTTGATGAAATGGCTTTACATTTCATTGGGTGATACATTTTTTTTACCTATAGGGCAGATTATTAATAAAATAAGTGCAGCTCAAGTTTTTC
This sequence comes from Hetaerina titia, assembly GCA_037158775.1. NCBI lineage: Eukaryota > Metazoa > Arthropoda > Insecta > Odonata > Calopterygidae > Hetaerina > Hetaerina titia. The sequence continues at coordinate 132,174,275 of CM073768.1, forward strand.
TGAATGAAAAAAAATCGCATTAATTTCAGCACCAAGATAAAATATTGAAAAAATTGAATATTTTGCCGGAAATAGGGTCCCAAAACATCGATTTATTTTACACGGACGAACCTGACAGCGTGCGGTAATTTCGTCGAAGGCCGTTGAAAGTCTCCAGAGATATTGTTCCACCATACCAGGACCACCGTGGAGATTTCCCAGGTTGCTCTTTCATTCCAGTGGTCCTTTTGTAATAAAATATTACCCATTCCTGCAAACTACATCATTTCTCCACAAAGCGGTTTCTGACGTCACCTTTTATAAGCGATTCATGGTGAAGCACGTCACATGGTATTTTCAAATTAAAAATTTTATTCGCGAACATGGTTTCGAAGTTTAATTTAATCTTCAGGTCCTTATTATAGCATTAGGCGTGAAAATACTATTTTACATTTCCTTTTCTCCACAAGTTTATGACTGCATTAATGTAATGCGACATACTTTAAGATAGTTTTGGCCCTGGACCCATTTTCCCCTATGACTACTCTTAATCCCCATTCCGATGTTTTTTCTCCAATATCTCATACCAAAAATAACCTGTGTAAGCTTAAGATAACAATATTCTAAGGACTAAGCGAGATCAAATTATCTACGTGTACATATACATACGAGTATATGATAAATGAAGTACTGCTTTAAGCAAACTAAATATACTTTATGTACCGGAATAAACCGTCAGGACTAAATTTGAGTAATGAACAATACTTTTAGGGAAATAATAATTTGAGCAAAGCTTTGTTGCAGAACAATATGGTTTTCACAAAAACTCCCTTCACTAAATGTTCTTTAGTTTCCGGAAAATTCTTCCAGATCCGTAACAGCAGCAGTTTCAAAACTCTGCTGAACTACAATATGTCCGAATGAACATTTGTTTATAGCCATTTGTATTATAATAACTTCACTAAATTTACTACCATATCTATTCCATTTTCTTAAAAACTTATTTTCATTATTTAATGAATATGTGACATCAGAAATACCACACGCTTATCACCTGATGCTTATAGCCTGAATCGGCAAAAAAATGACGTAATCTTATTTAATCGACTCTATAACTTTAGCGATGACAATTCTGAAAATAAAAACGACTGACTTAACACCATGGGAATTGCACTTTCAGATGTTTTGAAAACACAAAGGATGACAGATATGGCATTCTCGTTGTACTCAATCATTCCGCGTTACTGATCAGAGTTTACGATTCCGATTGCTTCCTCACGAGTAGCAAGCGGCTACAGTGCCTTACGATCTCGACGGCAGATGCAAGTCAAGTTAATTCTTCACCTTTTTACGAAGATCCAACTTTAAGCGCCAACATATCACTTCGTCTCTCTCGATTTTTATCCTCACGAAAGAAAAGCATCGCCCAACTTTCCTTCTCAAATCTCCAACCTTTCATCTCCCACGGCGCGCCTCCAATAACATATCTCCCAATCCATCAAATTGCATAGCTTGAAAAAAGAGAAAGAAATCGAAAAGCCTTTAAAGGCGCCTTTCTCCGTCGCCACCACATTCTCCACCCTCCCACTCCACCACCCACGCCCCCACCCCTCGCCGTCAACACACCGAGCTGTACCCGCCGCACGCGTACGCCCCCTCCCTGGCGGACCGCGTGAGAGAGAGAAAGTCCCCTGGCCCCTTCCTTCGCAACCCCCGCCCCACACCACACCATTCATCTCTCCTCCCAAATGTCCGCTCCCTCGCCTCCCCCCGCTCCCACCCCCCCTTCAGCACTTCTTGTCCTCGTCGGAAGCGCATTCCTCGATCACCTCGGCTTCCCAAAATTCACCAATTTCAACGGTTGCGTCTCTTTGTCGGAGTTTGATCATCTAAAATCATCCGCGGTTAAAAATATCGCCTCCAAAATCAGTAACTAAGACAGACTGACTGGGAAAAGAAAAGGTTCGAATTATCCAGAACAAAAATAGCGGAAGCCTTAAAATGGACTTTTTTTGTAATAATTTTAACCAATACGGTCAACACTTAAATTATTATCCAATGGTTAGGTTTCTGGCACATCCTGTGAGATAGACAGGTAATGTTAATTTGCATGGTGGCCTTACCTACTTGAAGTGTCAATAGGAAAAGACAAATTCTCAGAATGGATTATTGACACATGAAAGATGGCTTTGCACTGGCCGAGATGCGCATCTTCCGTGATCGGAATACGCTGGCTGGATCGAAGTCATTGGAGACTAGAGATCTCAACGCCCGTGGTTAACCCGATTGCAAAAATATCATAGGTAAAATATCCAAGTAAAGAATCCAAATTTGGCACCAACAGTAGCAGTTCAAACAAGAGTGACAACGTCATACATAGGCTGTTGAACGGAAGGATAAAGTGGTCCGTGGGTGCTATTTTCGCTTTTTCTGTGACGGCAACTCATGTTGCCGCGCCAATAACTTTCTTTTACCCCTCGAAGTTCCCGTAGGAGAAAACTGAAGAAATTGGGCAGAAAGTTAAGAGAGTCAAGAGGAGGTAGTAAAGCCTACCTTATCTGGAGAAATTCTATGAAATTTTATGAGGTTTGCTCTATCTCCACTCATTTCTCCCTCAAAGTTGCATAAAATTTACCAGTTGAATTAATTGGTTTGTGGAGTCATCGAGTGCTTAAAAAGTTATGCACATTACGTTTTCTGAAGAAACAGTAATTACGTTCAGCAACCAACACTGCACTTTAGGTCTTACGCGTAAAGCTAAGTAATTATCGATTCAGTGAAAGCTTTGAATAGAATCAACGCCAAAGCTAACTTTCCAAATACACTCATCTTAATTTCTCCTCGCTCCCCTATATCCTATTAATGTCTATTGTCAATATCTGCTGGAAAACAGGTTTATTTATATTAATGCGTAACTATATAGAACTTTACTTGCTAACATTTATACATTGATAGAATATAATTCCTCAGACAATGCATAGTGAGGAACAGAATAAACATCTGGATATAAAACGTTGAGCATTCATTCAATCACGCTCACGTCCTATTGATTGTAAAACGTGAATTCCTGGCGTTTTTAAAATGTGCGAATAATGAAAATCGCTTTAAGAGAAATCCATAATTTGAACAAACATTCACTAGCTGATTTTAAGTATCTTTGGCCCCATATCATTATTCCGAACACACCACATTTACCTAGATGGCCTTGGTTTCCAAAAGAGGGGAGCCAAACATGGGATGGCGGGGGAAGAATACTTTCTGAGGAGGAAAAATTCCCTTTGAATTGCTTCCACCCAATCGAATTCCGATCACGAAAAGTAGGCCGTGGCCCTCAAATTCGTCGTCCGGTCACCACCTGAATCTTCTACGTGTCCGATCGCGAAGAACACTGCGACGTTTTTATAATCAATGATTCTTCAAGCGCGCGTCTCGAAGAACGTCGAACTGGGTTCTCCATGCATCCCGCTAGGCCTAATCTGATCAAATACCTATCCCAATATATGCGGAACAGGATCCAGGAAAGCTGGGGAAAGCTCTCTAAGGTTTCAAGTGGATTTTTATGGTAACACTTGAGAAATGCCACCAATTAATCAGGTAGGAGTACGCGAAGAAATTTAAAATGTACTTAGTGGACTTTAAGATACAGATGCGTAAAAAAAATTTCAATTGATATCTTGTCAAAGCTCTATACTTTAAAGGAAAAAATATTGCACAAAAACGCGCCGGAATTATTAGGTGAACATTTAAATTTTTTGTTTAAAAAAAACTTGATAACGAAATTCTAAGTTCTGGAATGTTCCCCAGGGAAATAAAAACCACGGACAAAAATTTGAAAAAACAAGTAGTACGCAATAAATTCAAATTTTTATTAGGGACAAGCTCAGAGACAATTCATGTTCGCTACACCTACCGCTTCCCACACCCGAAACTCAAAGCTGCTTTAAGTTTTTAAGGAATAATTCTGCGGTTATTAAAAGAATTATCAATATCTTGTGTCTATGATTAAGAAAACACATAGGAAGCAGCCATAGTTTAGAGGAGTATTGTTGATATAAGGGCTCCTAAATAATGATCTTTCTTTCGCATTATTCCATGTGCAAAAATTTCATCGTATGTTATATTGTACCTTGATTTGTAATAAGATAGGGTAATGTTTCATTCATTCAACTCCAATTTCGTGCCAGTGTAGCTGAAGCAAGTTGAAATATGTTCAGTTCGCCTACAACTACCTGTACAAGGCGTAACAAGCGACGCCGCAATCCAATTTACTATCGCCTATAAAAATCATCAGCCGAGGCCTATAAAATGCTTCAGGCTGCTTAATGGGGAGTCTGTTCTTCCCTAAAGCATAGCTTTAAGATGGTTTTAAATTTCAAAGAGGGGAGGCAATCAATTTAAAAAAATAGGTGGTCCCAGAGCTCCAGCCATTCCTCTAACGGAGGTAAACATTAACAGCGCTTCTGCCACTCTGAGAGTAGATCATCAAGAGCACCCTCTGTAATACTGAAAACTCCTTTGAGTGCCACCCACACTTGATAACAGGAAAATTGCACTAGAGACAGTTTGTGTGAGGTGGGTCCCGAGAATGCTCAAACTCTAACAAGGAATACAGGTTTGCTCGAATGCAACGTTGAAATGCAGGTTTGCTCGCTGTTGAAGTTGATGTTACAGGAATATGAAGACTCTTCATATCCCTGTAACATAGATGATAAACTTGGCTACGTCTTTTTGATCCTGAGAACTAACGGAAAATCTCGGTGTGAAAATCACAATTGTAGATGGAGAGACGTAATGAAAATTCTCCGAGGTCATAAAAATCGCCGAAGGCCACATTTCAAAGCAAGAGGCTGGATGCTGCACTAAGATAGTTCACGGTCGCTCGTCGGAAATGTTACCGCTGAATATCTCGCAAAAATTAATGTGGAGTGTATTTCTCATCCTCCCGGGATAGTCCAGGCCTGGCCACATGCTCCTTTTTCCTGCTCCTCAATGTGAAGAATCCCCTTCGAGGAAAACATGTTTCATCATCGAAAGAGGTGGAAAAAGGTTGATGAGTGATTTTCAATGACCTGTCGAAAATAGATTCCAGTATACCTACGAAGACAGGAAGAAAATTTCAAGAGCACCACATTCGATGAGGACTTCTGTTAACTATCTGCTAAGAAATAATGACGATTCTTTATTAAATAGCCCTCGTACACATTTCTCTGTGTGTCCCAAACATTTACTCAACCTTAGGTTTTCTTTTCACTTGGTTCATTGCACTCTATTTTAATCTCGGGTTACTTATAATCATCGCTTGAAAGAAATGATCGCGCTTAATATCGTCATCGCAACGTTGACAATAAACCAAAAACCTTTATAAAGATTTGAGGTGGGAAGCTGAATAGCTATCGTTTTAACAATATTAAAAAAACACAGTAATCAACCCGAAGGTCGGTTTGGTAGGTGATGGTAGAGTTCACCTAGTACTAAGCCCTACGGCGTGTGAAATTTACACACAAGGGTAGGGGGGCCAGTTCCTTTCCCTGTGCCGGTTATGGTTCCCTAGGAAGATCTGGTAGCCGAAAAATCACATATAGTAGCTTGGCAGGTGCCCAGAGTGGCTTGCCCGGGAATCGAACCCCGACCCCCCAGTCAGTAGTCTACCCCCTGAACTACCGCGACCCACTTTCGCAATATATGTAAACTAAACGAACCTTTTAAAAAGAAGGGGAGTAGTAGGGATTACGACCCCTAACCTCGGCTAATCACAATGAATACTGTAATCAAAAGCCTAAACTCAATACACTTCATCCTGTCCCCTTGAAAGTCCAGAATTCATCCGACATCGAGCATGAATGGTAGAGAGGAGAAATTTTTCCTACGAACGAATCAAAAATATAATACAATAAAAGTGGAGCTGCGGAGGAAAAATTACAACGAACGCGTAAATGAAGTCTCGCTCGCCCGTGGGACAGGTATGCTTATCGTGCGTTTCACAGGAAATCCTTAATTTTAAGCGCAAGTTCCAGTAAGCTGTACAGTGTGTTGCTATAGATTCAATCTCCATTGGTAACGTCACTTTAACATTCCTGCGTGAGAAGGAATCGCATAAACCTAGTGTCTGACATATCTGACGAACGCGACTTCCGTCCCCAATGGAACTGGGGCATTTGCAGGCTTGCGCACTTCTCGTCAATCCGATTTCCGCATCTATCACAGCCCGCAATGCCGCTACACATGATTAACTGTAAATTAGACCCGTTCAAGGTTGGCAGCTATGTGAATTGTTTCCTCGACGATGGAGTAGCTGTTACTTATTTGGAAGGATAATGCGTGATAACCTTCATGCAAGGAAACTGGCGTCTTAGTTTAAATATTGAACAAAATCACTAATTGACTAAATATTTCATTGTTTTACGTTGGTCTCATCGTAACGGAGATCAAGAGGAAATGGAGAACCAATCCAGAGCCCATTTACCATATTTTATGAAAACACAGGATCCTGTTGCGTGTTTTCTAAAGCACACAACTACGAAGCCCCTGTGTAGTTTGCCCAAACAGAGTCTATAATGCCAATTTATTTATTATAGCATAGATGGATTGTCTAAATTTCAGATGCAAAACAAAATAATAATACTCTATTACTTTCTATTGTTTACCTGATGATGACGCCTAAGCGTTGAAACTAGTCGTACGATAATAAAGAACAGTGGATGTACATATACGTACACTGTGTTCTTAATAAAATAAACTCTGTGACTTGTTTAAATTTCTGTTTTAATGAATTATAATATTCTTGAAAGATACTATTGGATGTTTTCAGAAGAAGTTTTTATAAACTGGAGATTTGAGAAATGGAGTCCCCGATCATTCAAAATAGAACAATTGAATACAGGTCAGAAAAAATACTTTTTCACGTGCTCATTAAAAAACTAAAGCATCAGTACAAACCTTCGGGTAAGTTAAGCAGACCCTTTTACTTAAGCATAATGTTAGTCAATGACGATAAAAGAAGATACTTTACTTTTCTACATAAACACTTTTATTTACTATTTATTATTAATTAGTTAGTACACTTTACTATTCCATAATTACTATTTACTATTTATCATTATTTATTTACTGACAAATAAAACTTTTTCTGCGGGAATACGAGAGAGTGTATCATTTCATTGTGAAGGATTCCCACCATGTCACGTCGGAAACTGTTATTTATGTTTGCCTATGACAACAAGTTAGTTCCCAAAAACATAACTTCACTGTGCTAGAATGAGAAATGCAAAAAATGGCACGGCGATTCAATATAATTTTACTAATTTGTTCGTGACAGCTTCTTGTTTATTCTAATTTTTCGAATTGCTAAGCTCCTTAAGACTACAATGGGTCGCATTCTTTGACGCATTTTTGATTAGCAGTTTACATGGACCGTCACATCGCTGGCCTTCCTCTTTGAAGACAAGCGATTAAAATCGTCTGTATTTAGTGAGGCATACGTCAGTAATGCTCGAGCGTTGGCATCTTTCGCCGACCGCGCCACTAACTACTCCTCGGTGAAGCGTCGGATACGATGCACCAATGAATATTCGGATTCTCATGGCACAATAGCGAAAAGGCACCATCCCTGCAGTTCCGGGGAACTGGTTTCAGAATGTGGTAGCCATTAGCAATGTGCGACTGACTCCCCGCGCCCAGTTCGCCAGCATCGATGCATCGCAACATCTCCGAGGCACGCAACCCGATGCCTCCGCCGTCCGCTGCAACACTTTCCCCCACTTGATGCGCATTCCTTTCCCCTTCGCCACTTCAACCCCCCTTTGCTCCCCTTCCTCGGATTCCCTACGGCGCGCTCGGACCCCTCCCTTCTCGCTCACCCCCACCCTCCCTCTAAGCCACCTCCGAGTGACAGCCACCCCACCACCGGCCAGAGCCAACGAGCTCCCTCTCGAGTGCCAATGCCAAGCGGAGAGCCCCGGGCGGCGCACCCCTCAAACCGCGCCCCCCCCCCACGACGCCTTTTCGGCTTTCTTTGTGTCTCGCAAAATCTACCCGAGCACTACTTTCTCCAGGCTGCATGTCGCAGCTTTGACGATAACCGCATGTCCTATTAGCTATTTTTCAAAAATTGATATATTTCTCGCGTTCATCATTGCGACAATGAAAGCGATGAGATTAATCATTCTGTCGCTATTATATGCACACTTTTCAAAGAGACCCTTTTGTGCTTGTGGCCCCACTCGCATTCTACCATCTTCTCAATGACCCTATATAGAGAGCTAGAAGTAGCTCGGTCCGAAACTGAAGAAAGATGGATTTTCTTAAAATTGTATGGCTGCCTCTTTGTGACTTAAATGGAAATGTTCACTTCGGCTGCAGGAGCAAAAGAAATATTCCCCCATTTCTAATTACCGTGTACCGTTTAAACCTTTTCATATCGATGAATCTCCTAAACATGTAATCTAGGGCCATTAGGGCTCCAAACTGAGTAAATTACCGGATCTACCTGTTGTTTTATGAGTATTTTATTAAACCTTTTATGTATATTTCTATTGACGATATATTTAGCAACGCTTATCGCTTTCAAGCATTTCACAGAATGTGCTAACAGGGTTTTACATGACTGCTCTTAGAGAGCATTAAATTTGTTTTGTAAGCTTCAGGATTAGGTGTCGGGGCTGGAACCAGGCTGTTGATATTGGCCTTTAAACATCCAGATAACTGCCATCAAAAACGTGAGTACACACGTTGCACGTGATCGGGGGAATTCTCGTATTATGTGTGAGGTCGATAATTTACCCGTGCATTTTCTAATTGCCAACGGAAAATATTAACGGAGAAGGCGGAATAGGTGTTCGTTCTCTGGTGGGGTGGCGTCCATTTGTCGTTGATTTTTTTCACTTTCGAGGCTGGAGAATGGAGTGCGTTGTAATTGACCCTGATCGCTATTCTGGAGGGACAAATAGCCTTGAACTCAAAGCGATTTTGCTGGTCTGGTGTTATCCAGCTCGTTTAGCGTTCTTCGCCTTCTCTGGAACGAAGACAATAATCGAACGACTGAGGTATCGTCGAGTATAAGGGAATGGTCTTAAGGGTAGAGAAGGGAACTAGTCTTATTCTTAAGAAAGAGCATTTTAAGAGTGGTCTTAATAACCCGTGAAACCGGGATTCCAATGCCGCTCGGAAGTGTACTGACTTACTGATTCAATTAAATGCCTTATTAATGCGTAAGACTGTAAATTAATGGCGGTCATGAATTCACTTTTCACCAAAGGTAAATGTTTCTTAATACTTTTCAAATATAATGTTTCATAATTGCATAATTTAATATATTAAAATTAAAACGAATTCAAAGCTCTGAAGAAATGTTATAGTTTTTCTTCGTTATGCCGGAAACGAAGCACTGGTGGAAACTTCATATGATATATTCGGGTTAAAGAATTATCTTCGTTTCGAGTAAGTACTAAATAAATACACCTTGAGAGAATGCCGTCATGCCAACGACTTAGCAGCTAAGGTACATTATTATCTTTCGCTTTAAAAATAATTAGTATCCCGTAAATCAAAAAACTCCATTAGGAAAACACGAGGGTAAGTCGATAAATAACTCGCAAAACAGTATAGAGGCAATAATAATCCAAGTAACTTCCTGAAATTGATTCCACTTTTCTCCATATTTACCCTGTACATTCAGACACATTCCATCTCTTCACAAGTCCTTGATATCTGGCAGCAAAGAAGTCTTTCGCTTGCTGTCGCAACCAACAAGTAAACTCTTGGACTACGGCATCACCATTTTCAAAGCTTCGGCCACCCAAATGATTTTTTTAGAGGGCCGAACAGATGAAAATCACTGGGGTCTAAGTGTGGGATGCACAAGTCTCGTACATACGGTGGAGGCTCCGAGCCTTCCCAATGAAATGTTCGTAAAAGTTCGTGCGTTTGTCTTGCCGACGTTTGTGACTTATAAACGTGTTGACTTACCCTCGTAAGTCTGCAAAATCCCGAAATAAGTATTGCAAATGGCCATTGCTTCATGGGCGATGAAGGCTTCGAGCTTTGTGAATTTCTTTAAAAATAACTCTCAAATAAGTTGTTGTTTGCGTCTTTGCAAGTTCAAGATGGAAAAAAGAGTGCTAGGGAAAAAAGTGCCTGTGATTACTTGAACTATTAAAACGGGAAATTTACTTGTATAAGTCTCTGACAATTACACCAAGAAAAATGAAGTGAAAAAGACGAAGAATCGCATCCGATACACTTTATTTGACACAGCATGGAACAACTAGCAGAAGAAAATCCCACGATACCACATTTAAAGTGCCACATACAATGGCGAAAATTAGCATCGAGAGGAAATCCTGTTAAGATGTAAAAATAAGTCAAAACGTTACAATCAGAATATCCTCGGATTTGTTTAATGATCTCTTCACTATTTTATGATCATATCTAACTATATTATAATATAATAAGCAAATAGTTGACAGACGGCACAACCCTTTTAACCTTGTATCGGGTTTCCGAATCCACGTTTTACGTATGCAAGACGGACAGCGAGTTTGGCTTGCAATTTTTAGTTTCAAAGCGATGTCATAACTGAAATTTCGCTCAATTTAAAGATAAAAATTACATCCCTTATTGTTCAAGCCCCAACTACAGAGACCATTATGCTTTCTCTTTCGAAGAATATACATTTTTGCTTTTCAAGGGAAACAAATTCTTTAGGGGGTTGAATTATTACTAACAACACTTTTCGTTCAAATTTCGAGCTCTAGATATCAAAACGCATAATTATGGAGGGCAAGTGAAAAATATTTCACTGAAACAGGCAAATGCACATTCCACGCATAACAACTAAATATGAACCTAGCCTATAGCTCGAGTGCATAATTACCCGCGAAAGGCAGGCACCTGAAATATAATGTTATGCTATACTATATTTACAGATGTCCGGTCTCTCTGTTAAACAATGACCATTGCTCATTGCGCGATGGAAAAATAAAAAATATTCTCTGGAAATGCCAAAAATTCTTCTGCTTTTCGTGACCGTTAGGCGGCACCACGATTCATACTTTCCCCATCATCGAAACCTAAATGGATCCAGGCTGTTTTTCCTTCTAGAAACCTCTATTCTAGTAGGTCTTTGAAAGAAATTCCCGACGTTTAATGCGAGAGATTTTTTAAAATCCAGATGTAAAAACTATTGCAGGAGACGAGAATTTTTTTCTAAAATTATTTTCACCATTTGTGCAACATGGAAGATTTAGGAAAATCACTGATGGAGCACTTACGGGAAGGTAGAAAAGTGGAGGTGAGGGGAACCAGCTCACGAGAAGACTGCAATGTCATTGAAATATGCTACCAATATTATTATAGAACATGATCAACTGTAGGAAGTCAGTACCGCTAACCTAAATTATACTGTGCATAAATTTTGTAGATATACGACTATATACAAGTAATCTGTTGTAGTTTTTTATGTCGTCATTTTCTAGTTCCTTTCGTGGAATTTTCGGCGCAGTTTGGTGTTCTTAACGAAAGCGAAATACGATAGCGGCACAATTCACGAAAAGCATTCTAAATTCCTAATAGAGTCACAAAATGCGTTATTTCAACCTGAAAAACATTAATGGCCTAATAGCAAAGACCTCTTTGTGAAACTTGAAATTACTAAGCAAAACTTCTTAAAACAATGACACAACAGAATATTACCCGCGTATTGATTCTTGGGCAGCTTGGAATGTTTCCCTAAGTTGCCTGCATCACCATCTGCACAATACTCCGCAAACCACCGCGAGAGTGTGTGTGTGGGGGGGGGGATGGCAGGGCATCAACCATACACGCACAAATAGTAGTTCATAAATGCATGCCAACATGTACGAACTCGCAATGCAGAAAATGACCATATCAACCATATTCGCGGTATTCGACTTAATCATTGAAATTTGTTTTTTTTTGTAAATATTTTCGGGTAGAAAAAATGCCATACATTCTCGGCCAACTCGAATCGGGTCAATGAAGACTAGCAAATTAGAAAGAAAATTGGCGAGAGCAGTATTTAAATGCTAAGTGAACGGCAGGTCAAGTTCGTTTCGAGTCACATATTTTCGTTCCAGGATGCAATCAAAAAACGTATTCACCTCAGTCTCGAGGAGGGGTTGGAACAGGTGACCTCGCGAATTCGCCTTCTTGCCACCTCACCCTACAAAACACTAACCCCACCCTTCTCGGTGTGAAGATTCCCTTTCAGTCGGATTCAGACCATTCCAAGGCATGAGTACTATGAAAAGGAAAGTGCAACAACCATTTAAAGGAATGCCATTATTTCAACTGTTGATAGGAACATGCCTCGGACAGAAATGGGCGAAAGTGGAGTGAAATAAACCAACCAAGGTGCACTGATTAATATTCTAGAGGGAGTATTCTAGGTATTTTATGATGAGAGTCTTCAGTTTTAAATTCCACAAGTTGCTCCAGTTTCAATTTATTTAAATTCGATTTCAACTATAAATTTATCGTCAAAGAAAGTAAAAAGCTTTGAAATGAAAGTACTATTTGCGGAAAGGGATAAATATTCATTTCACCGATCCCTAAGTAAGGAAATTGAATTCCTGTATTTTTTCGTTTCAGTCTATATTATAAAGCTGCCTAAGTTAACCGAAAACGGATGGTTCAGAAGACGGGAAGAGAGGTATCACAACTACGTAAATATTCTCATGCAAAGATGAAGGTTAAGCGAGAGTAACGGCAACAACTCTTTATGCACGAAATGCTCCAATTGCGTATTCATTAATTACGTCCCGCAGAATTTGTTTTTGACTCATAGAACAAATTTAAACTGAAAGCAGGCGAGTGCTGTCGATTTCCATCCTTATTCTACCCTTTACAAGTTTTATAAGTCCACGCCAACTCAAAAGTACATAATAATTTGCATAAAAAAGTAAGCACTAACACTTTTGAAATTTTGAGATCATATGGTCTGCTACATCATTGATCAAACTGGTAAGGTACGCATCCTCGTATTATTATAGCGAAACTTAGATGATTTCTTTTATTCTTGCGAGAGGGCAAAAAAATTATAAAAAATGATTAAGAACATCATTTATTTGAGAATTTAACCACGCGCATTTTTTTAACAAACCTGCTTGAACGTTGGTCAGGGAACTTGGAACGTTGCCAATGGTTTGTCCACTTATATTCAGAGTGAGAAATTTTTCGGAGGATACCTTTAACGTGGGTCGTTATGGCACTTAAAAAGTTGCGCTACTGTTGCGTCATTATCATTTCTCGAGGCATCCCTCGCAGGTGATAGTTCTTCTAAGGTAAGCCTAGAAACATTTTTCCCGACGCTGTCGAACCATTGCCGAGAAAGTCCAAAATTAGATAGCTCCGCTGAGCGGGTGGTGAAAGTTTTGGAATTTGTTTTGTTTTTCGCGACGAGCCGAGGGTCCCGAAAGGGGAGCAAAACGTTTTGATTCAAACTTCATGCGAAGCATTCCGCCGTGCCAAGATTTGCGACCGAATTCCAGCGTGCCATCTACGAATTAAGCATAGGGTTTCCTAAGCCGCCCCTGTGCTTCGCACGTTATTCAACAGGAAAATAAAGACAAATTACACTTTCGCGGATGAATCACTTTTATTTCAGTCCCCGATTTGCTACCCTAGAAGATTAGAAGAAACCTGATGGTTCAATAAATATTTTAACTCGCAAATTTTGAAAGATTTTCCTTATCCTCTAGCGAGATCATTTTTAACTCGCGCAATCCTTCGAGATTTGTTGCGTGTGGAGCGTTTTAGATGCACTTTCCTTCTTCGTTGCTGCGAGCGTCCTCCTAAGCGGTAAATTGCCCTCAAATACCAGAGAGATTGCCCTCAAATACCAGTCTTCAAGCTACAAGTCAATCCACAAATCCCCTGAAAACAGTCTGAAGTGCAATTTTAACTCTCAAATCCGTATACTATACAATGCAGACAAGTCAAAATCACTACACCATTTATTTACATCGGCAAACACAGATTCTGCTAATTATTAGATACACTCGAGGTGGTCAACATTTTCAATGACCTTCCGCAGTTGTATGATTTTCAATAGTTCATCGAGTCACCATGACCTTCCGTTGAGTAGGTCATTACATTCCATACCTTTCCATCTCAGAAATCGATTGTTCTGTAACCTCAGCCCTCAGTTGAGTGAGGGTAAGGAGGACACTCAGGGTAAGGGGCTCCAATCTGTTTTGGGGGCACCAGTCTAGTTAGGGTTTATGCAATCAATTTCCGTGTCGGATGCTGTTTCTCACTAGATTCTAGTAGCCCATAAATCGTCTTCCTTGAGCTTGTCCAAATTGAAGCTGTCCAAAGGCATCATCTCCGGGTTCACTCTAATACCCCGGGTATGAAATTGAACCCCAAGTCCCTCCCGTCGCCATCCAATAGTGCTACTCATTGCAAAGCTAATTTAAAATGAAATGATCATATTTATTGAAAGTGAAAGTTGACTTTTACGTAAAGCTGATGTTAATTAGAGTCCTTGGCTCTTTTCGTTTAAAATTGCTCAATGGCCCCGGGTCTCCCTCCGCCATTACATTTGTTAGCTCATTCAGGCCGATCCGTAGCATCGCAAAAGAGAAGTCGACTGCCAGTCACTGGTATTCCTTCGGTTGGTCAGAACTGCTACGATTAGGGGATTTGAAAAAATAAGATACCTCATTATTAAAAAAAACAGTTTCACCTATGCCTATAAAAGAGTTTAAGAATAAAATAAACATATTGCTGCAAGGTCGAAGAGATCCAGGGTTCTGCAGAGATTTGTTGTGGTGGGTTTGAAGAGCTGCGACGCGCTGTATAAAGATCGGACAACTGTTTCCATGAAATATCTCTAATGGATGGATCCACGAATTTACAAGTCATTCCTACGATGTCTTCTGCAGACAAGGATTATTCCTAAGGAAACCTTCCTGGGATAAAAGTAGGGGAAATTTTTAATGGAATAGTAGAAATCATCGAAACAGCGAAAACATGTCATTCGAAGATTCTTTTACAGGTCGTCGGCGGCTAATCGGAGCGTAAGTGTTGATGTCCTGGGTTCACTTGGACGAGCGGCACCTCCGAGAGGGGGGCAGCACCCTTTAACCCCGGCGCGGAAACGAGGGACGGAAGACAATGGATAAGGAGGCGGCGGCCGTGGGGCGGGAGGGAGGAGGGCGCGGCGCAGGGACGAGGCGGCGGGCCTCTCCTTCGAGAGAGAGAGGAGTGAGAGTGTCGCTCCACGGGAGGGAGCGATGGACGGATGGGGGGGGGGCACGTGAGGGGGGCGTGGTGGTTCGGCGGGGAAAGGAATCCCGGAGGGGAGAGGAAAACGGGGTCATCCCCCCCTCCCCGCCGAAGGGAAAGGAAGGAGTCAAGAGAGGAGCGCGCGCCAATGGTGGAGATGATGATGATGATGATTGGGATTGGGGGGGAGCATCGGATGGATATTCCGGGGCGTGGCAGAGCGGGGGAGACGGTCCCCGCTTTCCCTCACCGCGGCGGGCCGTCCTTGCTGGCGCTCCCGTGCGGCGGTCGGCCCCCCACCCTGCCTCCACGCACGCACTCTCCCTCCCCGGCGGCGGCGACGGCGGACGCGGGGGAATGAGAGTGAAACCACCGCTGAGGCTACAAGTGTGTGTGTCGGGGAGGGGCGGGCGTGCGCACACACACTGTGGGACAAGGGTCTTCCACCCCCTCCGCCCTGGACCCCGACGACGGTGGCCCCGCTGAGAAGGACACGGCGACCCCCTCTCGAGTCAAACGTCCGGCGAAAAAAACGGGAAAGAATGCGGAGGGAAGTGGATATCGAAGGAACAAAGCTTTTAAATTAATCCTTGCAATTTTTCTTTCGGAAGGAAACCAATGACAAAGTCTCGTTCTCTTTTAACTTACCATAGAAATTCATTATAACGTGGAAGTGAGGTGTGCGACTATGGGATAAAATATAAGTAAGATATTTCACATAAATATCGTACAATCTTGACGCTTGTTAAGTGTGCACTTGTTATGCCGATACACCGCGATAGACCGCCTATCGATCTTAAAATGCCCACAAGTTCTCCTTTTTCGTGTTCTGGTTACTCTGTATCCATCTGTACCACTCCGAGAATGTGTGGTACAAGGGAAGAGTAGCTGGTACCTTCGGAATTCGGTATCAGGCTCCCTCTGGCATACAGCCACGGAGGTGTAAACAATGAAGCCAAACAGTTGCTCCTACCACACCCCCTTCACCAAAATCTAATGGACATGCGTTTAGGTACACGCTTAATTTATATGTTTCATGCATTCCGTTAGATGTACGGTGTCCTTCGTGTCACATTTTCAATATCGATACAATCACGTAAGGACTTCATAATTAACTCTCCAGATAATTAAGAATGTGGTTATGAAGCGCTTAGATTTCTATCTCGTCAGAAAATTTTGATGTCGTTATTGACAGCATAATTTGTGTAGCGGAGAAATACATTCTAGGTCACACTCCAGGAAGGCACAGAGAAATACTAGTGCAAGTGTAATGGATCTCTTCGGTAAACACATTTGCATAAATCCTCAGATGAAATATCTTACAAAACAGTTCCCACTCGGACAAAATTCGTGAAAAAATGTTTCCTTAACTCAACCAAGTGTGATGCCCCAGAATATCATTATATTTATAGCCCAACTAATCTCCATATCGTGGAGCACTGCTCAATTAACCCAAAAAAGAATTGTCTTAAACAATTTCATAAAATTGGGGATGGATATATGGACTTATAAATACATCTAATTCCACTCTAAATACATCGTTACACTTAGTGGGATGAAATAAATACACATATTTTGTCAACTAGAAAACTTCGGAAAATAAATTAAGCCATAGGCATGGATGATCGGTACAATTGTCGGCACGGATGAATTTCGAAGATTACCGAGCTTTACGGATTTTATATTAATTGTTCATCTGCCAACCTGAGTCTCTACCTTTCCGATTTCAATGCAAATCTATTCTACAGGTATTTTTCTTTCTACACAAAAATCTACTGCGAATTCTGTGCCGACTTTTCCGCAAAGGAAAAAGAAGAGCGCAAAATTTCACCTTACCTTACACCATGCTCTTCGAGATCGTTATAAAAAATAGTTTATGCTCAACGCGCCCACCAGGTCAGCCTTGAATGAGCCGCGTTCATTGATTTTAGAATGGCGGAAGCAATAATTTTGACCACGGAATATTTTCCTTGGCCAACTCTTAGAGACTATTCATATCCTTGACCGTGCCTGCATTGCTTCCACCTCCTGTGTGTTTAGGTCCTCCGTAAGAGCACGTTTAATTTGAAATTAGTTAATCCTACGCTTTTAAAATTACACCAAAGTCCAGTTTTGTAAGCTCACGAATTATGTACATTTCTGCTGTGCAATCGAAATCAGGGTGTACACTTGTTAGGCTAAAATTAATAAGCTGAGTTGGTTAGGCTCTGTACCCACCCAAAGCCTATCTTAACCGAAATCTACCATTTAAAATGATCATTATGAGATTTTAAAAAATCGAACATTCGTGGTCGGAACAAGGACACACAAATGGGTTCGACCAAACAAAAGTCCTGGCTAGGGAAACACGCTTTTTCCCGAGACTCGTAAGAGAAGCGGTAGAAATAATGAAAAATCCAAAACATTTCATCGTGTGAGGACGACTAGACCCTAGCTTCGACGTGGAAAAGGGCAATTCCATTTCGCAGCCAAGAAAGAGCCAATCAGAGCACTCCAGGGCAGCCATCGTCTCCTGTATATAGCGGCCAAATTGCTGACCTGGGTGCGGTTTTTGCCGATTTCCCGCGGCACTCGGATGAATGCTAGGTCCCGGCATGATGAGGCTGTGAAAAATGTTTTGAATATACAATACAATAGCCGCATACACCTTTCTAGCGTAAATTCTAACAAACCTGAAGAGGGTTCGGCCTATAATGGGTATTGCATTGTTTTAAAATACTATGTTAACAGCGACATGTGGAATAGGGACAAACTTGAGCAGTGAATGAAAACCTTTTAAATCGAAATCAACAAAGATTTTCCGCCACCGCTAACTTTATGTTCTGTACCTCTATTGTTTTCCCATCCCGAAGAGGAGTCTACCCTAAAACGAGGTTTCCGTTATGTTATTGTTATTCATTTCGTAGTCTCTTCCCTTCTTTCACTGTATGCTTTCATAACGGAAATAAAACCTTTTAAATCGAACAGCGAAGATCACTTCGACCTGAAGACGTCTCCAGGCCTGGGGGCGAAATTGCTTTCCAATAAGCCAACCTACGCGCATGTGATTCCCGGAAGCAGAGCATGGAACTAATACAAGCACCATCTGAAGGCTAGGCGTTGCTTTTGCGGCCATTTTTCTCAATACGCCACGAACAATACGTGCCAGGATAGGATTCACATTCCATCATACCGATTACACTCAGGAAAAAAGATGTCATTGGTCGGAAGTCTGGCCAAAAATTTATGACTACGCACTTTTTTAAGTTTAATTCTAATTGCCAAGTGTCACACCAGCGTTGTATAGCATTCAGGTCATCTGACAAAGCTACTGTGTCGTCGGGATCACGGATATCACGGTAAACCATTGCATCGTCGCCAAATCGACGTATCTTACTAGTGACTACGGGGTTAATGTCGTTAGCACAAAGTAGAAATAAAAGAGGTCCGATGACACTTCCATGGGGAACACCTGAAGTAACTTCTACTGCATTTGAGCTGCTTCTTGAGCTTTAACTTCTACTGCATTGAATCTATCAATACTCTTTAACCCCGACCATTCAAAAAGTCTTTAATCCAACTAGGGATATTTTTATCTATGTCATATGCTTCTAGCTTTTCCAGTAGTTAACTAGGAGGTACTTTGTCGAAGCCTTTCTTAAAATCTAGAAAAATCGCGTCTACTGGAACATTGCTCTCTTCCGAAATAAGACTATCATGAAGAAAAAGCGCAAGTTGTGTCTCGCAGAATCTACCTTTTCGGAAACCGTGCTGATTTTTCATTCATAATTTCTGATTATCGAGGTGTCTCACGATCGAACCACCAACTCTACGTTCCATAACCTTGTACTAAATGAATTTGAGGGAAATAGGTCTGCAATTACTCGGTTCCTCCTTGTTTCCGTCTTTAAATACTGGTGTTACGTTAGCCTTTTTCCAATATCTGGGAACCTTGTGATCTACCGCTAATGTATTCTTTCTAGGTACGGCGCAAATCCCGAAGCTAGATCCTTAAATATACGGGCGGGCATTTCATCGGGCCCGGAGGATTTATTAGGCTAAATATTTTTCAGCCAAGGTTCTATTTCATTATATGAGATTTCAATTTCGGGCATCGGTTGACCGGCACGATTTGGTAAGCTATCGAAGGTATTCTGGGAGATATTGGTGAAGACGCTTTGAAAGACAGAATTTAATAAGTTAGCCTTTTCCAAACTGCTGGTTACTCTTTCGCCTTTTCACTTTTAAGCGAATTAACAGTTAACTTATTTCCCTGAACTTCTCTGAGGTATGACCAAATTGCTTTTTGATTCCCTTTCAAATTTTTCTTCATTTTTTTCAAATTCACTTGAGATATTCTGGCCCACACGTTTACATAAGCACCACCGGTCACATACATAAATGTCTCATGAATAGGAATCCTAGATTCGGCAATTATTAGTTCATACATGCATTCCAATACATATCAGTCAATATACAAAAACACTCGTGTATGTACACAAATACACGTCTATAAATAAATATGTATATATATATATATATATTATTAGGTAATTTACCGGTTAAGGTAGGTTTTTGGATGGACACAACTATCAAATAAACATTTTGTGACTCCCCACCTAGCAAACTAATCTATATCAGGTCCCTCTTCATCTCGGTGTACTTCTTTCCTCCCTTCATCCCGTCCAACATCCCTATCCTGTTCCTACCCTTACCTCGCTTGCCCAACATTCTCCCCTCTATTACCCTCTTCAACATTCCACTACCGCTCAATACGCCTTTCATCCATTTTTCCTGCCTCCATAGGATTTCTCTCAACAAACCCCTCTCCTCCCCCACCATTTCTAGTACTTCCTCATTTGTTTTCCTTTCGGTCCATTTCACCTTCTCCATTCTTCTCCACACCCACATTTCAAAAGCCTCCAATCTACGTCTATCCTCCTGCTTCAGCGACCACGTTTCCGCGCCATACATAGCTACGCTCCATATCAGAGTTTTTACGAGTCTTGTCTTAACATCCCTACTCAACGTCCCCGTCATCAACTCCCTCCTCCTTGAGAAAGCCTCCTTGCCTAGCGCAATTCTTCTCCTTACGTCCCTACCACTTTGATCGTGTTGGTCCAAAACACTTCCGAGATATGTAAACTGTTCTACCTGCTCTATTTTTTCCCCGCCTATTTTAATATTTAGCTTAGCCTTTTTCTTTCTGGAAAATCGCATAACCTTTGTTTTATTAATATTGATTCTCATCCCATATTTATCGCACTGAACCTCCAATTCACTCAACAATGCTTGCAACCCCTTGGCTGAATATACATACATATTCAAACTTGAAAATCCCGCCATTATTTCCCGCAAATCGAAACTCCCGCATTTTTTAATGCTAATCTAACCGAGTAAGGTATGCTTTGGATGGACGCATTGGCGAACTCTGCGACTTCTACGCCTCAACTAACGCGACGAAACGCGACACCCTACACTACTCAATAAGCCCTCCTTTGATTACACATAACTTTCGGCCTCGCCCTATGACGTGTAATTCTTTCAAGCGAAGAATGGGTTATTGTAACATGTTGCATGGAGTTTAATAATATTTCGGTTCATGCTAATTATGGCTTACGTGCCCATCCCGAGTGTAGTTCCAGAGACTATCGAAAACCTATCCTAAACTGGTGGACTACTGCTAATAATAAAGAAAAATTCTCTCGATTTCCCAGCATTCTCCCTTTCATCACAGTCTTCAACATTCCATCGCAATTCAAAATGCCCTTATTCCACCAAGATTGTCTTCTTTGAATTTATCCCTTACTAACCCATAACTCTCACTTAATTTTTTTAATGTGCTCAACAAGCATTTTATCCCTTTGTTGACTGGCTAACAGAAGTTTGACCATCCATAATCTTCCTAAGCCTCTTTCATCATTTCACCTTCTCGTACACGTCGATAAAGACGAGCGATAATGGACGGCCTCGTATTACCCCCAACATCGGCCCAACATTGTCCATCCCGACTCTCCATCCAATACCCGCGCCTGTGTGGTCTGAGACATGCGTAGCTTCCGAATAATTCACCTATTGCAATATATTCTATATTTAGACCCAATCTACGCTCTATATTGCCTTCTCAAGATCCACCAAACACAGAAATATACGCCAGTTGTTTTATACATTTCATTTTGTCGGTGATGCCATCACACTTACCTCCCCTTTCTGAACTGAAGCCGATTATCCGCTTAGTAATCACATTCCGATTACTCCACCTCTTTCATGATTATCCTAAGTACCAATTTAGTTGCGTTAGAATTTAAGGTCGTTTGGTCCTCGCAAACGGCTGCTCTTCCGTTTTTCTAAGACTAAACAAATATGTATTTATCTAACAATGCCATCCGGCCATGTTCCTCCCTCATAAATGCTACGAACGAGCCCATAAAAATTCTTCCTTCCCGAACCCTTAATTAATTTCTCGGAAATATTATCTATTCCCAAAACCTTGCCCTGCCGGCTCCGGTGGCCGCGGGATAACGTTCTCGCCTGCCAACCCATAGGCCGCGGGTTCGACTCACGCCTAGGTGGATTTTCCTCCACCTAGGGTTTTGGTGTGTTTATGTGATTGCCTTCAAAAGTAATGTCGAAAGGCAAGGTGGAAGGAAGCTTTTATATTATATATATATATATATATATATATATATATATATATATATATATATATATGGGTCGCTGTGGTCCAGTGGGTAGAGCGTTGGACTACTGACCGAAGGGTCCCGGGTTCGATTCCAGGGCAAGGCACTTTGGGCACCTGCAGCTCCACCCAAGCTGGTTGATTTTTCGGGTACCAGATCTTCCTGGAAAACCATAACCGGCACAGGGAAAGGAACTGGCCCCCCTACCCTGATGTGTGAATATTCACACGCCGTCGGGCTTGGTACACGGGTGAGCTCTACCATCACCTACTAAACCGACCTTCGGGTTGATTACTGTGTTTATGGTTTTTTTATATATATGGTAGCACGTCCACCCGGCAAGTGGAAGGTCCGGTGTTCAAATCCCGGTTAAGGAAATATTTTTACTTTCGTGATCTGCTCAAAAACCGCCTTCCCCACATGTCCTGTGTTCGCCTTTTATGTGTTTTCCTATCCCCTTTCCTTATACCTAAGTATTTCTATGTTTGAATATATATATATATATATATATATATATATATATATATATATACAAACATCGTGCAATAATCGGTAATGTTGACTAAATCATTAAATTTTCCTCTTAAAGCTAATGTATTCGGGCGCTTGGCTTCGATGTTATTAAGATTGCGTTACGTGTGAAGGAAGAATTAGTACCTCAATTTGGCAGTGATGATGTTTATCTCTCTATTATTTCATCCCAGGGGTCGAATCTCCCAATATAATTTGTGTCCATAATAATTCTCTTGGCGTCGCTAGAAAAAACTACCAGCGGATTTCAAGATGATTCAGCCGATGATTGCAATACCGAAGAAATCAAGATCAGACATCAGACAAATGCGAAAAAGAGAAAATTGAGCTTGAAGTCTCACGCATCAAAATACTTACTCAGCATGAGGGCACTGGCCGAAAAAAATATACTTGTAACCAAGCAATTATAGTACTTGGAAGCACTAGTGGACTTGGAAAAGTCCTTAGGCAACATCGAATGAAAAAAGATGTTTACGAGGCTATAGGTGCTTGAAATGGACTTCAAAGACAGAAGAATGTTTCATCGCATCTACAAGAGGTAACAACCAAGAAAATGAAAAACGGAAGGAAAATATAAGCTAAAATAAACAGAGGAATTAGACAAGGGTACAACCTCTCGCCAGCACTATTCAACGTACATACTCGTATATACAGAAGACGGAATGAAATAAGCACAATAATTGGCCATCAAAGGAGTGCAGGTGAATGGAGAAGAAATTAAAATGCTCCGGTTCGTAGATGACAACGCAGTATTTACAGAAACGCAAGAGGGCCTGCAACCAAATCTGGCTGCTATGGGCCAAAACCTTCGGGAATATAATGTGAGCACCAGTAAGAAGAAAATTAAAACCCTTGCATGTGGAAGAGAGATGCTGAAAGTCACAATTCGAGGAGTGAAACTAGAGAAAATGAAATCCTCCAACTACCTGAACAGCAGTATAACTTGTACTGAAAGAGGTTCAACCGACATTAAGGGAAGATTAGCTAAAGCTAAAAATGCGTTCCTGAAGAAGAGTCAGCTATTATGTTAAAAAAACCTGAGGTTTCAAACAAGGAAGCAGTTTGTCAAAACGTTTGTATGTATCGTGACACTTCGAATCAAAGACATGGAACATTGGAAAAGTCGACCAGAGAAGAATAGAAATCTTTGAAACATGCTGCTAAAGGAGAATGCTGAAAATTGAATTGACAGACACAGCCAGGATATACAGAAGCATAGAGAAGTAAATGCCTGTATATAGAGAAGATCAAGAGGAAATAAGGATCAAATGAAGAGGAAATTATGGCAAAGAAGAACTATAGATTGGGATCGGACTTATCTTGAAGCAACATGGATGACCTAGACACATAATAGAAGGGGATATAATAGGAAGACCCATAGCGCATAGGACAAATTAAGAAGGACGTAAAAAGAGAAGCTATCAGGGGGCAAGGGAATAAACGCTGAACAGAGAAGAATGGAGGGTTGTCGTAAATCAATTTGAAGATTGAAATACCGACGATGACGTTCCCCAAGAGTAAGAATACGCCTCGGGAACTCGCAGAATTAGATAATCTAATGGAATTACTAATGGCAAGCAACTAAATGGTTACAGCAAAATTAGATCTGTGATGCACATACGTAGTCTACCAACGATCACGAAAGATAATTTTCGACATTGCGGACCGCATTGGAAAAATTTACATAAATTAGCTAAGAGACAAGTTTATATAAGTTAAGTTGACAATATAAATAACTTTTTTCGTAATATCCATGCACAAAAATGCCATAAAATATTAAATAAATATCGTTGAAATAAAGATCTACTGCTACGTAATACGCCTCCTGAACAGTGAATACTATCGTGGCCCCTGTGCCTGCTGAAAACTCATATTGATGTTTTTACCCGACTCACCAAAAGAATAATAGTTATTCCCTCCAAATAATAGGCAAATACGAGGGTCATCCGGAAAGTAGTACCCGTTCGTGAAATAAAGACACAAAAGTAAATATTAACAAACATAAAAAAATTTATTTGAAAGAGGATACTTTAAACTACTTCTCAACATAATCTCCAAGCAAATTAAGGCATTTGTCATAACGTGTGACAAGTTTCGGTATTCCTGCTGCATAGTCCTTCGCCGCCAGCTCATTGAGATACAGGGTCACTCCTTCTTTAAGTTCTTCATCGCTGTCAAATCTTTTTCCTGCCAAAAAGTCAAATTTTTGCATAATGCAGATGGTGTTTAACAATTTCATGAACAATTGTTCGAGAAACATTGGGAAAATGCTCACAGATGTCATCAATTGTGACGCGCCGATCGTTCCTCACGAATTCGTCAACTGAGCTCACCAGTTGGTCTGTAATGACAGACGGTCTCCCCGAACGCTCATCGTCGTGTGTGTTCCCCCTCCCCATTTTGAAGTTGCGACACCACCGCCGAACAGACGACTCGTCCATTACATTGTCTCCATACACCTCCTTTAATTGGCGATGAATATCACATGGGCGAACGTTTCTTGCATTGAGGAATTTAATCACTGCCCTCACTTCACAACTGGCGGCGTTCTCAATTTTTTTAAACATTGTAAACAATCACAGAAACAACACAGGCAATGCTAGCGTCACGCAACTTGACTCAGAGAAGGCAGACAAGCCACTGAAGCTATCTGACCTCGTCCAGCGGCTACTCGCGTCGTCAGCACTTCATGCGGCACGAACGGGTACTACTTTCCGGATGACCCTCGTAATTTGTCCTGGACATGTCCTCTCTAGCCCGCATAAAGCCTTTTTCCTTTGAATTACACACAAGTATTTCCTAGTCGCATACGTGCACCCATGGACCACAATGAAAAATTATCCTCCTCTAGCTAGGCATCAGCTTGCAGATGACCCTTTGGACTGGTCACCTCACCTCAATGACTCGAGGATACACAGACCGAGAACGCCATGACAAACATTCATAAAAGGGAAATATACTTCACTATACACCCCACCATTTCTCTTAAACCGAGATTTTGTCCTGAATCTGTGTCTTGGAAAAACTGGACAAGTGTTTTGGACAACAGTGCGCACGTGGGGGGGATTAAAACCTCGCAGATCTGTGCCAACGACCTTTTCCCCACGAGGTATCCCCTCCTCCCTCCCTCCCCCGCTCCCTTCTCCGCCGCGTCCGTATACGGCTATAACTGAATCCATCCCCGAGCTAAATATTCCAATTTGGGACCCTGGGAAGACTGGATTTTTTAATGAAAATGAAGATCCGTGGACATAATTCGTTTGAAAACATGCTCATCAGGACATAGAGGGCTGTCAATGAAGCAAAGGAACAGCTCGGTACAACTGCTAGCTGAACGCCGCCGATTTTTACCAATGCAGACTGAGCTACGAAATTCACCTCCAGCATCGCCAGCACTGACTGAAATCGAAACGTAAAACTGTACCGCCGCCCCCATGGCTGTTGCTGGTTATTCCTTAACGGTCGATGGTAATCATCTTCCTATCCGTAGGAGATTGACAATGTGTATTTCAAATATCCATCAATTTTGATGCCAATCAATTTACCTGTGCGAAAACGAGCAAAACAGAGAGGCCTCGTGTCAATTAACAATTATATTCCTTTTCATACGAGGCCTATTCGAAAATAATGGGTCATTTTCTTATGTATGGATATTGTTGGTTCAGAATAAAGTTGTACACATGCATTGTCAACTATTGATTGTTTCCAAGGCCAGTCAAGTTATTGCTTTAATTCAGTAGTCGTTTGCCTGTCGGTGAATGCGGACAACAATGTCCGCAAAAATCGTTGCTCCCGTCAGTTGCGAAGTGCGTTCTGTTATTCGATTCGCATAAGAATCATCAGCCGCCCAAATTTCCCGGGAGTTGTGCCTAGTTTATGGACCAACAGAAATGAGTGAATGAAAGGTTAAAAATGGTTCAAGTACTTCAGAAATTGTCAAACAAATGTGCATGATGAACAGTGGAGTGACAGGTCCAGTAACCTGACGGATGAAATCGGTTGACAAGTGACCCAAGAACTGTGGTCTGATCGACGATTAGTGCTTTTCCTGATAAATTTTCTCTTTGTTGGACGCCCCACTATTTACACGATCGTCGAAGAAGACTCGGATATCACAGATTGCGTGCAAGGTAAGTACCGAAAATGCTTACCGATCAACACAAAGAGCTAAGAAGGTTGAGTGAGCCAGCGTTTTTTAACTGCTACCGACAAGACGGAGATGAAAAAACCACAGCTAATGCAGTTCAACTTTATTAATACCGAAGAATCTCGCAATCTTCTTACTCGAGTTGGGACACGATGGCTACTGTTTTCTGAGGCGATAAGGGCTTTCTTTTGGTTGATTTAATGGAACTTGGGACAGCAATTACAGCTGACGTGTACTGCGAAACGCTCTAAAAATTGAGGCGTGCGATCCAAAATCAACGGCGCGGGAAACTGTCGTCCATAAAAGTCCTCCTCCACGACAATGCGTGCACTCAAACCCCTGCCCAAATCAAAGAGAAAATTCAAGATTTTGACTGGGAATTTTTTCACCACCTTGCCCCCAGCGACTATTTTCTCCTCTTGAAATTGAAACAGTTGCTTGGTGGACAACGATTTGAAGACAACGAGGAACTCAAGGCCGCCGTTGTCAACTGGTTCAATTCCCAAGCGGCGAATTTCTATGCCAAGATTTTAAAGAATTTGGCGCGGCGTCGCAAATTTGCTTAGAAGTGCACGACGATTATGCAGAAAAGTGAAGCAGGATTATAGGTAACCAAAACCGTCAATAAAAACTTTTTCTAACGAATATACTTTTTAATTAAAAAGAAATATGTTTATTATACTATTTGTAAATACAGGTTTTATTTCATCTTGAAATGCTGAAAGGTAAAAGTTGACAAATTCAAAAAAAAGAACAACAGTCGTTTCACTACTTTCTCCAGCACGCTGCTAAACAACCAAATGCACTAATTGCGAATAATCAGGCGGTATATGGTGAAAATGAAAAATGACACTGACTGGCACAATAGCAATTTTCCTCTGAGAAGTATTTACTTCGACCTAGGTTTAACACCTGATGATAAAGCAGTGACAGAACCCTAGTCGAAAATAATACTTCTCCTGTGGAAAATTGCTAACGTCCCACATAGTATCTTCAGGTGTACCAATCGCATTCGCGATGTGTCTGTGTGATTTTTAAAAGTCAACTGTCAGGCTGGCATCAAATGCGTCCAGAGAAATGTACACGGAAAACTAATTATTGATGCGATTTAGAGCATTCACTCTGTTTCAACCGTGAACGATCACGGCTCAACCTTGGTCGAAAAATTGCGATTTCCCATGGCCGATCAGCGCGAGACACAAGCAACAGATAAGAAAGAAAGAGTGTCTCTTCGAAGCACGAATTTAGTATTCGGAAGTGAAATCAGATGCCTAACGGTTGTTTCAACATCATTCGTTTTTTACAGCACTCGTCTTGCCTTCTGGTTTTGCAATTAGTCCACTTTTTCTCGATGAACGGCGTTAAAACTGGTGCCGATGAGGGTTTGGTGAAGGCCGCATGTTTTTGGTGGCTAAATTCGTTTAATGTCAAGGCCTACGTCGCGGTATTCGAGGTGATATTTAAGAGGTCCAATCGTTCGCTTTGACAAAAACGGAGCATGGTCACGCTCACTTTATCGCACGTCGTATCGACTCTTCCGAATATTCTACGTCATATTGTCCACTATTAGACTAGAAATTTCTGGGTTTTGTGTTTACGATTTCCTTAGAACACACAGTAAATTAAGGATAATGGGATTAATCGTTCAAAGTACACAGACGTAATCCTGAAACATTTACCCCATTTCTCTATAAAATTAACTATATTTCATCAAGTTCTTTAATCCTTAATGATGGTGAGAGATGAGAACTAAGTCAAAAATATTTTATAAACAAAAAAAAGCATGGTTAAGGCATTCTTAGAATTGTTTCTGTTCACATTAATGGCCATAGTTCACTTGAAGGGAGTTTTGTGACATGAAGAAAACATCAGAAGCTTCGATCATGGGACCAATGGCCGCTTTATTCCAGCTCCAATAAAGGCAGGCATAGTGATTAGGGCTTACTACAGTTTGTGGAAATATCATAATGATAAAAAGAGTTACTTGAAATTTTACACAAAAAATATTTCATAATGCGCGTTTCAAGTTGTATGCAAATTATTCCCAGCTACAAGCCCTGACCTCCCATGTCACGCCAAATTTTGGTAAACATCCCACCTCAGAATTACTAAAACCTTTCTCACTCTTCTTCTACTGCCCTCCAATCCTTCCTTTCCCATTTCTTCCACTCATCTCTCTCACCCCCAGTTTACCCTACATATACATATAGTTGAATAGAGAAAATATTATTTTGTACTTGAATATTATGCATGTACATTGAAACGCATGTAATTAAGTATGCAATACAAGTATACATTTAATGCAGTGAAAATTACAACTAACTTTCATTATCATCCGTAGGCACCTTTTTAATTTACCACAATGAATGTCACTAGATTAGGCCATAGATTATGACATCATGGTGGGAAAATTGCTCTTATAAACAAAGCATCTTTATTGGTAACCCTTAACGCCTTCCGCCCGTAACATGGACCTCAACCTTGTGCATGGGGGCATTGACATGATCATTCTGATGGTCCCATGCTGGCAAGAACAACGATAATTGGTCCTGGTAAGGCCACCCATGCCAGTTAAACCAAAGCTTATGGGTCAGACGCAAGGTGGTTAACCTGAAGCATCTGCCAGCGAAGCAATTTCAACGGCGTCTCACCCCCAGCAGTGAGGGGAGAGATCTGGCTGGGACTTCCACGTGGGAAATACTATTGAGGAAGGCAATGGGAAACCACCACAATTTTTTTCCGTGAAATTAGTATGGACGATAAAAAACGGATAATGAATCTGGCAGCTACGGGACTCAATCCCACTGAGGCGGGTGTCATTCCTGGCAGCGGGGGAGGCAAGGCCTCCGCGGTCATCGTCACTTGAAATCCTTGCACAGCGGAATCGACTGAAGACAAAAAAGAACACTCAGAGGAGGAATTCAACTTTTATAATAGGGATACTAGGAATGCTAGAGCGATGCTGAAGGCACGGAAATATCAAGAGAGAATTGGTGAAAGTAAGTTTAGGTAAGTTAGGTTTTTGTGGGGTGCGACGGAGAGAGAGCGGTGATTACTGGAGCGGTAGTTCGAGAGTAAAATAAAGTGGAGGGGAGGATACCCAGCATGGGGGAGATGTATAAGGTACTGAGCAAAAACCTTGTAAGTAAGGTAACAAATTTAGAGCAGGTTGGTGACAGAATAAAATTAGGAACAGAACTAGATTAATTGTAATTCGGGTGTACGACAAATTGAGTAGCTTCTGGCGTGATGTGGTGGAAGTCGAACATGATAAATAACTGATCGTAGCACTTTTTCACTTGATAAAATTTATTTTACGACCGGGTTGAGATGTATTACATTACCATCAGACCTGATGATGATGTAACACATCGAAACCCGGTCGTAAAATAAATTTTATCACGTGGAAAAGTGCTACGATCAGTTATTCATCGGGTGTACAAGTTCAAAATTAGTCACCATGAGGAAGAAGTGTGGAGAGCACAAGGTAATGGGAAAACTCATAGAATAAAACACTTGAGAGCAACGGGGAACTGGGGTGGTGGTTATAAAACATAGAAGCGGTGGTGGATGTGGGAGAGTAAACTCAGGGTCCAATGAATGAAGACAGGAATAGAGTACTATAGTTTAAAAAAAGAATGTTAAGTGACAACTAAAATCTGATTCAAACACTACGACAGACATAGATACTCACGGAAAATACTGAGAGATAGGAACAGCATCTCTAGTTTTTCAAGGGTTAATGAAGATTCGGATCACAATTTGATGTTCATAAAATGTCAATTTTATCTGAGAGGATCAAAGCGGCAAGAAGACCTGAACATAGAAATCTGAAGCTAAAAATGAAACAAAATTTGAAATTATTAGTTGACATCATTCTAACTGAGATCTAATGAATGGATAAAGTAGAAGTTTGAATATCTTCAAATTGAATAGCATCAGGCGTGATGTAGTGGAAGTCGAACATAATGAATAATAGATGGTAGCACTTTTCCACTTGATAAGATATCAAGTGGAAAAGTGCTACCATTTATTATTCATTGGTATATCTTATAATTAAATTTAATGAAAGCTGCGAGGGAAACAAAAGGAACGAAGTTAGTAACAATATTAAGAAGCTAAGAATAACAGAAGGAAATGGAAGAACCTAAACATACAATTCTACAGACGTAAGTTTATATATGAAGTAAATGCTAAATAATAAACTAATACCGCAAACATATAATTGGGAATGAGAACGAATGTAGTGTTTATAATATGCGAAGGCGAGAAACTCATAGGGCGAAACAAATGTAGTGGAAAGATCAGAGTGAACAGATGAAGAAATCACTAGAAAGAGTAGATAGTATATGTCGTCATACCGGCAGTTGAAATAACTGTCCGGAATCAATGATAGAAAGATTAATGCACCAAACGAGATATACGATAGAAAAAATATTAATCAAACAAGGAGAGATTCAAGTTATTTGGAGATAACACTCGTACATAAGAGAATATTACTTTTAAGAGTTTGAACATAGAAAGTGAATGAGATCTTGATGAAGATAGCTTAGATTCAAGAATATTCTATTGCATATAAAAGGTATTAAAGAAGATTAAAATGAAAAAATCTGTATGGCTGTACAACGCTAAAAGCTTACTAAACTTAAAAAGTGGAAGTAAGAGTTGTCATACACCTCCTATTCAGTAGTAGAGTTTACGAGAAAGAAAGACTTTGTTTGATCAGCATTATTCTTGTCCAAAGGAAAATCAACCATTTGTGAGAACCGCAGGCCAATTAGTCTATCTTTGCACGTATTAAGGGTGGCCCTTAATATCATCAGCAATAAGCGGGAGAAGTAATAAAATAACTACACACAGCAATATAAGTTAAAAATGAAATGGAGGACAAGTTATTAATATGGTAAACACTTCTCTAATTTATGAAATGTTTTACACAAAATGGGCCAAGGAGTAAGGCCACGAAGAGACTCGTGTTGATTAAAGAAGCATTTACGCAGAGTATGGAAATGGTAAGAAATTCAAGTAAATATGAAAAGGAAAGATTGGTGAAAACTTCATCCTGAACGTAGGTTTCTAAAGCTCGGAAAATTGGCCGTTGAAGCGAAAGGATAAGCGTGGATTAGAGGCTTCTAAGATATGTGGAGATCAACAAAAAATAAAATGAACGGAAAGAAACACAAAGGAAGAAGCGGAGTCCTGTGGGTGAGGATAGGTTGTTAGATATTTGAAGAAAGCAGGAGAAGTAATGCAATTGGACGTAATATAATATTGGCGACTGCCATAGGAGGGGAAATTTTAATCAAACAACGTATAGGGAGGAAAAGATACATTTGGACTCAAAATTAAAAGGTAATGGATACTTATACCGTGATTACTCTTCAGAGACGTTAACATATAAGTCATTAATTTACAAATGCATACCTCGTCGTGTTCTTTTTCAGCATGAATGCCATGAACGGCGTACTAATAATAATTCTCTACCCATGGCCAATAATTCTCGTCGACGGACTACTCTAAATTACTTCATTGAATGAAAATATTTTTATTTCATATTTTACGGAATTGGACGCAAAATAACAAGTATGATGGATAATTTTATACAACAGCCATTGTTATCAGTGTAATGAGAAATTAAATAATGCACGAAGATTCCATAAAACATAATATATTGAGTTTTGAAAGAGAGAGAGGCACTCAACATGATAGCCTCAGAGTAAGGCGACGAAAAAAAGTAAAATAAAAAAGTATAATTTAATAGTTGCAACAGTCATCACATATGCAGCCGAAAATAATTCCCTCCGCTAGTATTTCCAAAAGATATATTGTCAGCGTCTCCGATCTTCAAATTGAACGTGGAACTAATCCCACCTTTGGTCTTATCTTTCACTATTATTCTTCTTATGTGCTTCATTCCCACTGTTGGTCTTATGTTTCCACAACCCTTCGTTTTTTTCGCGCAAAATCGACGCCTCTCGATCGTGCCCCTACGCTAAATATTTTCCTTATTAATTTTGAACGAAGAAAACGACGGGTTAAAAAAATGTTTTTGGTGAGTTTTAATGGGAAAGGTATATCAATCAAACTGAAAAATCTTGCATTGAAATTTATTTGAGATACACTATCAAATCAAATAATCATGCGAATCTAAGCCCATTGGTTTTGAATGAAGCAAATCGCGGGAGAGTAGAGATCACTTCGCAAAGACTCGTCAAATGAAATTGAACACTTACGTGACCTTAAGTCTCTCGCATGTGGCACCGCATGTCGTCCTTCTTTTGGGAAAGTAGGGCGTAGCGGCCACGCGAGGGGCCGTAGTCGTCTCGATGTTTTGGCATTGAAGAGGGCGACTTACTGAGGGGGATGGAATATGGGTCAGAGGAGGATTCTGGTTCCTTGGCGACCGAGGCTTCGGCCCGTGGGACTTGGGAGGACGGGAAGGGGGGGGGGGAGAGAGGGTCGCATGCGCGCACACACCTCGCCTTGCGCAGGGTTTGTGTGAAGTGGACGGTTGAACAGTCCGTGAGTTTGCATGTCATGAGGTAAAAAAACACTTGCAACGTGAATTATACGAGCACTGCGACAGATAATGACCTTGCCTGCACAATCATATTATGGCTACAATATAACAAAAAATTAACACACTTCACTCATATTCCCTCGGAATACTCATCAATTTGATGTAGTATTCCTCCTAGTACTATATTGTAATTTATAGCGTAAGAGGCGGCTAAATAATTGGCTGAGAAGTTTAAAAATATTTCCTTATTTAAGCGTCAAATCTAGCCGCGGGGTTTTAGAACGGAATTACATTTTTCCCCGAGGAATACTATCTTCGGTTCCCAAGCTACAATATTCAGAAGGCTGGCTGGTGCCCCTGAATTGCCTCAATAGCAATTCAGTCGTGTTTCCGATATCGGTTTGATAGCACATTGAGTGTTCATAAAATAAGTGCACCATCAACTGATGGATTCAGCACTCACTTTTCGCTTATGATCGCAAACAATTGACGGATATTCACCCGAGCATTAAGGCGCCGCTTAACTTCTAACGACCACTTCGCAAAATAAAATCATGGCTTCACATGATTGCACTATGAAGAAGGGTCAGAGTCCTTAAAATATCTGCATAACGTGTAAGTGGCGACTAGGGAATAGTACACACAGAGCGTCTTTAAGACGTAAAATCAAGTCGTCGGCGGCGCCTTCCAGTTTGAGGGTCCTAATTACATTACTAACGCAGGAGATTAACTTCATCTATTCTTCTCCCTTATTCCTTCGAACATATACATACCACGCCTAATTTAATACCGCAAGGAGATCAGAGGTCAAGGGCCTCCACTTACCTATTATTACAAATAATTATAATTTCCTCTGCGCTTTTCACATGAAAATAGCCTCACTCATCTTCCTTTTCCCTCAATTTCATCTCTACGAAAAATTCTAATTCAGTATATAAAGAAGGATACGTAAGAACTTTGTGATATACAGTATCAAATTTCGAGTTTCCACCACTAAAATCCAAATCAACGAGTGAATATGCTGTTTACGTATCCTGTCTTTAGAGACCCGATAATTTCCGTACTTTTATACGGCCAGCCAGTCCTTAAACAATTAATGTTTATTGTAATTATTCCCGAACAAATATTATAAACACATTATAGTAATCAACATTCGAGTCTGAGGAAAATAAAAAATGCGGCAATCAATTCAAGACTGAATGAAACCTAATGTTAACGTATGATATCAATCAGGTTAATATTTATGAGGTTTTGTTGCTGATGCCACCGCGGCTCGCCGACATGAATAATGTATTTAATGGTTATTGCCCGAGAGACGCGGAAAGAAAAGGAAGTTCGAAAAAAGAAAAAGTCCCTTACATCATTGCTTAGCTCTTATACTCTTATGTTCACATTTTGAGAGAGAAATTATAAAACCAAGTCAATGAAAGTCAACTTTAACGTGGAATGCGAACTATATTACGTGCACTAACTTGCGTTAAGCGCAAATTTTACTTTCCTAGCAATAATGGTCGAGGAAGTCACTTTGTTTGGAAACAAGGCGGTGATTTATTTAAATACCTATCACCAATGAGGAAGTTTAAGGAAGCTAGCGGTCATTGAAATGGGCCCTTTTTTAATGGAAACCTTCAGAGGGAATAGCATAATTTTCAATAGTACTATATAAGTTAACCAAGGTCGGATCTGAATCCCCAAATTTGTATCCGGCGAACGTGCTCTCCATCAGAGTGGCTTGTCCGGTACAGGAGATTTCGATGGGTGCATTAAATATTGAAGCGGATCTAAGAATGAGTTCATCTTTCGTGATGCTCAGTAAAAAGACTGCTAAAAACTTCCTGTTCGTAAAACAAAATGGATTCCACCGTTTTGAATGCGGACGACCTCGGAAGAAAAGATATCGAAGGGTGAGAAAACACCCAACAGGTCTAAGTTACGGAGGATTTCAAAAGCGCAGAGAAATTAAAATGTCTCGTGCTACGCCGAAGGGATAAATGCGTACATTTAGACCACCAAGAAAGAACGTTCTCAAGTATGAGTCATTGATCTAATTTCATCCTTGAATCATTCTTCTCCTTCGGCCAAGACTCCTATGGCATCCATCAACGCTCCCCGTAACCTCACCCTACCAGTGTAACTGGTTGTTCATTGGATATGCGTCCATTCAGGAAATACGGCATGCAGATCCGAGGCTAATATTGCGAGTTATCCGCACCCAAAATACGCACGACCTTGAGAACGTAATTCACACGATGAAATTCTCGTAGGCACTCCAAAAACACAGTGCATTACGTCATACGAGAAATCGCACCCTTGGATGCTATGAAATTTGGTGAGTACTATTTATCAAAATTACAATACATCAAAATGTTTTCAGGAAGATCCGGTCTTTGGAGAAACGTATTGGGTCGATCGCAAAATTCTCTATAATTTTTGTAAATGTCTATTTTGTACCATAACTTATTATGAAAGTCGTTTTGTGTATCGTAAATTATTCATGTCAATGCGACATGGTGGTACATGCTATAAAATTACATAAAAATTATTTTAATGTAATAAAATTACAATTAAAAATTAAATTAAATTTTAAAATTAAAAAATAAAGGGTGCGTTATTCATAGAACCCCAAAAATGTTGGCACGCCGTAAGAAAGGTTTATCTTATGTTATGGTTGATTGCCATATTTTCTACAACTCATTTTCTTTCCCTTTATTTGAATGGTACGTATTCTGATTTTAAATATCTCGACATGATCACTATCAAAAAGAGACCATTGGCTGATAAGGGGATCTTTGGATGTTATTTCTTTCCAATAATTGTTAGAGCAAAGTTGAAGGGTCTAGCTGAGCATGCGAGTAAGTACCCATACTCGTAAGTTGGTGAAAACTTTCTCCACCAGCTCATAACTTCCCTTATATTACCCAAAATCTTCATGCCCCTACGGATTCTTCTGAATCAATTGCGCTCAAAAATTGAAAAGTATAAGGAGAAGCAGAGTCTTAAGGTCTTTATTTCGTGAGCACTTTATTTCAACAGAGCATCACTTCGAAGTATGCAGCATATTGTGCTGCCTGCTAACTACTTTGAAGGGCAACAAAACTACTCATTACCAAAGTCAAAGGGCAAGGATGGCGTCTTCCCATAAATTTCAGCGCTACGGTAACCTCAAATCACGAAGTAAATCCTCGCAGAGAAGGCAATTTCTTTCCTTAAAATAGACGTTTTGTGAATTCACACCATTTTAAAAACAAAGAATATTATAAGCACCCAGTTTCCTTGAGCCCTTCGATTCAATTACACACATGCACTGTTATTCAATTAATTTGCAGAAAATTAACTTAAGAAATTAAATATTATCTTTGCTTTCTACGGGAATAAAACTTTATTTGTCGACTAGTTTCGTTTACACTGTAACATCCTCAGGACTAGAGGATAGTTCTGTCCTCTAGTCCTGAGGATGTTACAGTGTAAACGAAACTAGTCGACAAATAAAGTTTGATTCCCGTAGAAAGCAAAGATAATATTTGATTTCTTAAGTTAAACATGGATTTCTACAAAGTTAAGGCCTCAACCATTCAGTTGCAGAAAATTACTCCCGAGTATCCGTGGGATGACTGTTAGCGCTTGATTTAGCTCTCTTCAACATTTTTCGGCGTTTATATTAATAAAATAGCTCATGTTCCTCCTGTAGTTCTTTTTATTACACGTGTGAGGTACATGAACGTTTACTTTCAATTCAAATCTTAATAGATTAATCAAAAGTGGACCCAAAAATCATTTTAAAAATAACAAAATATGGAAAAAACAAAGTAGATTCTAACTCTAAACTCTCGGGCATTAACACTTGGTCACACCTTAGCCATAATACTTGGTTGATTTTTCTCAATATTTGGGTGATTTTCCCAATGTTAATCATGATTTGTCTCTAGAAGTTACAGATCATCCAAGCTCAACATGCTGTTTCCTGTCATTAGGAAGCTCAAGAAAACCTGAATCGCAAATTTAAACGAACTACATCACCCGCTGACCATCTCGATAGATCCTCTTAATATCCTTGAAAATGTGAAACATTTCATGCCATGCCAGTCTAGGTTTCACCTTCGTCCACATAATTTGAGTCAGAATGAGCCGAATTCAAATGCAATTAGTGACAAATTCACGTCATATTTCACTTTGGGAGTCCAGTGAGCGAGAGAGGTTGGTGTGATTGAAGGTGATCCTTCACGCGAAGACAGGAACGGAAGACAAAGAACCCATTAAGAGAGTCACGAGAGCCGTTGAAAGGATATTTAACTGGCTAGCTCGCAAATTTCGAATTCACAAACCGGTTTACATAGTCCGAAACAAAAAGTGCTTTATGCCATATTCGAATGAACCGCTCTTTCCACGAATCAAAGGCGCCTCTGTTCGGATAGAATGTTAGAATCTCGAACGCTAGTGACACTCGACTCGATTTTTCTACGGCCGTTTAAATCCTACGGTACATACACTGTTTGATATGTGACATCATTTGAAAAAATATGGCCCGGGAACAGTGTGGAGAGAAACGGGTGGAGGATTAAGTCGGACTTCCGAACTGCGGATGGCGTCAAAATTATGTATTCTTGGGCTCTGAAAATGTATGCCTGGATTATAGGGTAGTCTTCATGATAGCAACTCTTCGAGTGACTGTTGGTGACAGCTTGATTACCAGTAAATGTAATTTTATTCTCCCAATACTTTAATTCCTAATTCCAGCTCCTCTTCAGCAATTTCTCCCGCGTGTACGCGAAAAGATTAAGTGATATTAGAGGCCATTCTCACCCCTCAATCTATCTCTGTCCATCCCCACTCTCCGTTCACTATCCGCACCCTTGTAGTCTCAGAAATGTATTGGTTTTAGAAAAGTCGCCTAACCGTCCAGTCTACTCCTAACCTCTGCAATAATCATTACTTCCATCCAATATGTGCTGTAAAATGCCTCCTTTAAATCCTACAAATGAACAAATACATCCAGGTTGTACTCTGTATACCTTTATAACAGAGACCCCATTGCTGCAATGGTATCATGCATCCCTCTTCTCTTTCTGAAGCCAAAATATTAGTCCCCTAAGTAATCATTTGCCCTATTCCCATCCTCTTATTAGAGATTCTAAGAAGAATAGGCAAGTTGAGGTGAAATATGCCGGATACATACATAAGCACCTTCAACACATACATGTATTCAATTTTTAACTTTTGCTCCGCATTCGAATCTGTAAACTTTTGTTTTTAAAAGGCATTTAATGTAAAAAGCGAAATTTTTCCGTGCCGAACAAATGTCATTTTCTCATTAAAATATAAAATTAGCTAATTATAAGTATGGGTCTTGGATGATAATTTAGCTAGTAGATGAAACTTTCATTTTCTATTGATTCTTTTTTGTATCTCTCTCGATTTTCGGAAAACATTTCATTTTGCCTCGAATTATGTAGGGTTTTCATTCACTTTCCCGGAATCGGTATCTTTTGGTTATGAATTGTTTCCCACCGCGAATGAGTCCTTATTGGAATTGGAACGGTTAATTTGAATGCCCTGGAGGGATTGCTATTTCGAATTTTTAAGACTCATCAAAGTTTTCGATAATTTGTGGGTATTACTGAAGCAGGTAGCGCATATCAACCATTAAGGGAGTATTTTAGTTGAAGGTAGACAAGGCATTAAGGACTTAAAAATAAGTATTTCATTATGCAACGATGATGCTCCATCATCGTGGAGCACGGGCCAGCCTCCGTGCCCACTTAATAACTACCCAATTCATGGAAAGACTAACTTTAATAACAAGCGATATGTTGTCATGGTACTCGAAATTCAAAAACTTCAGCCGCCACCTTCGGGACTAATAGAGCCCAATCACTAGCGTGTACAAATGTTGTCGACGCTTCATCGAGAGGACGATGTTCAGTAGGCTATCAAGCCAATTTCACTACAGTGCTCTTTGTAAAACGTACCTTTTGCTCTCGCAACTTGGTGAGGAAAGGGGGGGAAATGGCACTTGAAAAAAATGTGGAATCGCAAAGTTTTTTCATCTCTTTCCTCACAGAGAAAAAATTCCACCAAGGAAATCCAAAAACAGTAACTTATCTCGCCACCTTAAAAAAAGAAATGATGATGAAACTGATGTCACTTGCGTCATTTTTTCGTAAATGCCAACGACCAATTGTGGACAATCATCAACGCGAAAGATTTCTTTATATATTCGAGTGTAAACCGCATCCCCTAGCACGTAAAATTCTCGCACTCAATGCGCGGGGGAAGGGAAGACTAGGCTCTTCCCTTGTACCTCCATTCTGTTTCTCACTAATAGTTTGGCAGACAGAAAATTATACAAAGTGGATAAAATAGAGGGTGTCCAAAGTCGTCACGAGAATTTGGACTCAGGCACTTAGGTCAACAACGGAAACCTCAAAAACCGCGAACCATTGCGCACCCTGGGCGAACTGGCTCCTTTAATTAGAATGGACGCCATATTAGCCGGGCTTCGGGGATTTTTGCCACTATCCATGGCGCCCATTGATCGATCCCGCCTTCGGAGAGAGAGAGAGAGAGATCACCCGAGGATACGCCTGGGGAAAAGCTCCCGCGTCGGAAAGGAGCGAACTTCGTTTGCGTGTGCTACCGAAGTTTACATCACGCACAAGTGAAAACGTCTAATTCGAAATGCAACCTGACTAGCATGCCCTTCGCCTCATCATTCGATTCGCTTAATTGGACATTCTTTCATTCATTACTTCTGGATTGCTAGGGTAAAAATTTGTCCGGAGTACCCTAACCAAATGTAAATACTTATCGAGAATGTGGAACTACCTTCTACATATAATTCCCAACATTATCAAATGTTTATTACAGGTTTCGTAATGACCAAAAAACTGGGAATACTATGATGTGTTGGTATTTTGAGATGGCGAAAAAACGGAAATTGCCACGTATTTTAAATATATATATTTAGGAAATAATTTTGGTGGCTAATGAATGGTCAATTTCACCATTAATTATATTCATATATAAATGAAACTCACAAGTATTCCGAATTTTCGCTGGCCAAACCATCTTCCTCTGGAGAAAGAAGGAACTCTCGCCACGAAAGGAAGTAAAAGTCGACTTAAATTATAAATACTATTGAAATTTATATAAATATATATATACATATATAATATATAAAAAATTTAATTAGTACATATAATTTAAGTCGAGTGCCTTGCAATTTACAGTACCATTCACGCCGTTTTCTCTCGGCGAATGTAAAACCAAAATAGTCTCAATCTCAAAACGATTATTCCATGAAACTTTCAGTTGCAACTATATTCTTGAATGCTTCTTTTACCTCCGTCACATTCATGCATTGTTTCCGGCACCCTCTTTTGCTCCTGAGATTTCTTGTCTTCCTATGAGTATCTGCTACCACCAATGACTTCCTCTGATCCACCCCTTTCTCTCTCAGACTATTTCATCTTCCTCCATTCATCTGTATGGTGATTCAAACTCATTCATTTTTCCAACGTGACCAAACCAGCGAAGAGCACTTCTTTCATGCTTGTCTATTACCCACCGATGAAGCTAATCCATATTATTTCTTCCTCTCCCTTTCTCCTATTCTCACGACAAATACTCCTCGGGTACCCACCACAATCAGTCAGCATTAATGCCTATCCGGGAATACCCCAAGTCGCTCCTCTTCTTAAATGCACTGCCATTTATTGCTTCAGGCCAACATTCATTTTTCTTTTAAACTCCGCGTACTACGCACGCTAGTTAGCGGGATGTTAAAGGCCGTAATAGAAGGGAGAGCGTTGGTGTAGGGAGAAAAGAGGATAGGAGATCCGTGTAATAGACTTTTTGGACGGCATGAAGAAATTTCGGTAGTTATAGGAGCTACGGAAGGAAATAATGCAGGACAAGCAAGAGGAAATCCACGCATTATTCAAGATATAATATTCGTTAGAGACCTTTACCCTTAATATGTAGATTACCTTTAAATTGAACTGAGGATGTAAATTAGATACAGAGAAAAATCCTTGACTTTTGTTTCATGATTTAATCCCATCATTTCGGAGAGAGAAATATGTTTCGAATTGGCATTGAATCGACTCGGTCAGCTCTTAAAGACCTCGATCAAATGGCAAGGGCGACAAGAATGATGCCGCACTATAATGACCGCAATGGACTAGAGTAGCACATTGGCGTGCATTTAGCCTCTGCTGAGTTGTCATTCAGTTGAATGAACTAGTTATGAATAACGGACTGCCTTTCTGCGTCCTTAGAGATTAAGGTCACATTCACAGGAAGTAAGTTTGATTCAAATCACAAGTTCGCGCTTTCCTAAGACACAGAGTGGGTGATGGTGGTATTGCCCCAAGTAGCGTTCCGCAGGGTCTTTATAGGACTCCACAAGGCGCAAAATATAACCAAAATGTATCAGTATTCATCCATATTTTACCTAAGGTCATCAATGCAATTAAATTTTCACATAAAATACTTCTGATATCTTCATATTTTTCCACTACTAACCAACTGGAGAAAATGATAACTTTGAAATATACTGATAGTTATTAGATTAGTATTTTTTCACTACTGGCCATTCCTATGTTGATGTGAAACTTTCATAGGGGATTCGGCTCAGTATGATGTAGGATTTACCCTCAATTGTCAAAACAACCTTCAAGTTCATTAACATAGTTTTTGGTATGAGATGGTCCAGTAGATAATGAACTGGGTTATGGATCCAGAGCTCAATGCCAAATTAAACTTCAGGTTCAATGCTGGAGCTAAGGGTGCCTCTGGACACTTTCAGCTTTACCCAAAACGTGTGATTTTAAATCTTTTTCATCTTCATGTATGAGAACTGTTAAATGAAGAGTTCATAATTTTTATTTGCAAAACTTATTGAGCAAAACTTGACTTTTATACTATATTTTAAGCTCAATTTTCAATGCATATGTGGTACAAATGTTGCTGAGTTTATTTAAGTATTGCATCAGCAGCAGCTGTTACAAGTAACTGTACAGGTTACAGTGTAACATGTCCAGGTCACCTACGACTGCTTTTGATGATAAACAAAGTTTTCCACTGCATTTCCTCACATTGGGAAAGAGGGAAAAGTCTCATGTCACTCAGTCTGAACCCAATGTTATTCAATCATCTTCTCCCACAATGATAGCAGAGGAGTTAATTTTACTTCTGTTAGACCAGCAACTGGGACTCCACCACCACCTTCGAAGAGAAGAGTCCACCTTCCTTTATGTCTTCCCTCTTTCCATGTACCACACCATCTTCTAGTAAAGATAGAGGGAAGAATATCCTCCATACACAAACTTTCACTGCAGCTTGTTGCTCATAGTGTTACCTCTGTTGTTGCCTTAGATCAACTGAATATGTTTCAACTGGCAATGATTGCTGCTGACACAATACTGGATTCAAATCAGAAATTTATAACACATATGCAAACATTTGGCCAAAAATTTAACATCAAATGAGATGTCTGAACAATAAATATTAGGAAAAAAATTATGATCACTTTATTGAACTGTCCTTGTGTACACTCCATAAATGCATGCAATATACATATGTATTTGCCAAATGTGAGTTGAGACAGTTAAGTGAACCCGATAATGAACTTGATAGTGGACCCAATCCCAAGTATTTTGCTCAACCATTTTATAATTTACTGTTTAAAAACCTCAACATCCTGTTCTTACAACTCTCCCCAGTTCTTCAGTTAATTCAGATATTTTATAATGATAATTCCAATAACAAAGCAACAAATTCTTTTACCTAAGTGTACAGTTTAGCAATTAAAATAAATCAGAGAGGAAAATACCCAAAACAAATGAAATCTAAAATGAAATCAAAATGTTTGCATTTGACTCACTTTCATTGAATATGATGCACCCACCAGTGAAGAGAAGCTGAATTTCCATCTTACTGCCAACATTATGTCTTAGCTTGAGCCTTTTTCTGAAATGAAGAAAAGAGGTTTGTTATGATAAATGAAACATACAGTGGTTATGCATGCAGGAGAATTATTAGAAAAATGACTACTCTAAATTACTTATAGGACTTCATATGTACAGGTAGTGTATGTGTGTGTGCTGTTTCAGGTTAATGTCTGATTCCAGTGAGGCTACTTTTTCAGTGTCATTTTAAAAGCATTATTGAAAAATTAAATAGGAAACCACTTCAGCTATTTATTTCATAACCTAATGATGGAACCAAATAATAAAATGAATCCTGACACCTACCAGCAGCAGTGAACACACAGAAGAAGACTAAATCAATTAGATAGGGACTTGGAATATTAGGGCAATGTTGAGAGCAAGGAAATTAGAAAATGAAAAGCGAGATATATAGGGAAGAAATGTAGATATACATAAATTAGGGTTTTGCAAGGTGAGATGGCTGGATAGCAGGGATGATGGGGCAATAGTGATAAAATAATAAATGTACAGCAAAGGAGGAGAGAACCAGCAAAGGGTGGCATTAGAACTGAATAAAAAGGTAGGAAAAAGTGTAGCATACTTTTAAAAGTAAGGATGTAGGATGAATGCATGCTTGAGGATACACTGAAATGCAATCAGGCAGAATGGGGTAAATTTGATGTTGCAAATGAGGATTTGATGTTGCAAATATACAGCAAATTTATCCTTACCAAAGGCAAAAATCCAGGATGATTAAGAGAAAACATTAAATTATCGCAACAATTGAAAATGCTTGTTTAGATAACAAAATAAAATGGTATACTGGAATTTCAAATCATGCATGTAAACTGCTAAACTGTCTACAGCAAGTTCAGTGGAGTTACAGTTTTCAACAAGAATATCAAACCGTGGACTGCTTATTATAAGTAATAAGAAAGACAATAAAAGTTTGCATTACATATTTGGAAAATTGGTTTTTATTTTGAGATTTGAATTTTTAAACAAAATATTGAGAATCGATTGATACATAAAAGTAATAGCAACGAATAGCCAGTTACATTTGCTTTTAATGCATTTTGGAAATGCAATTATTTCTAACCATCAGTGAATATGGCTGAAGACAAATTCCTACGACTTTTACATATTTTATATCTCAGGGATACAAGAATGTGTAACAACAAAAAAAATTATTAGTATGACAGAGGCAAAAAATATGTTCTTGGAAAATGTAGTACAAGTGAAATGGAGTATAAATGAAATAACTTTGATTCAGTGTTTTGCCTATTCTGGAAGGGAAGAGCATGAAGGGTATGCGTAGTTTCTTGTAACACTCATCCACATTTGTCATCGTCAATCAACAAACTACCAATCTTCAACAGCCCAATAATACCTGTTGACAAGAACCACTACCACAAGTGTGACTCTCACTATTATCAGCTACAACAGTAACAAACATATCTCCCCTCCTCTTATTGGATTTCACTCACTTCTTTGCCATATTTTGCTTCTGAACACCCCTAGCCTTGGTTGACTTTTGAGTAAAAAGTGCATAAGTAATAGTGCATAAGCAAATGGTACATATCCTCCAACTTTGCCAGTGCTGTTTGTATTGTTTGATTGTATTTCAGTGACAATATTAAAAAA
This sequence comes from Hetaerina titia, assembly GCA_037158775.1. Lineage (NCBI taxonomy): Eukaryota > Metazoa > Arthropoda > Insecta > Odonata > Calopterygidae > Hetaerina > Hetaerina titia. The sequence continues at coordinate 132,218,930 of CM073768.1, forward strand.
GAGTAGAGCATTTGACTACTGACTGGAGGGTCCCGGGTCGATTCCCGGGCAAGACACTCTGGGCACCTGCAGCTCTACCCAAGCTATGAGATTTTTTGGGTACCAGATCTTCCTGGGAAACCATAACCGGCACAGGGAAAGGAACTGGCCCCCCTACCCTGATTTGTGAGTTTCACACACCATCGAGCTTAGTGCTGGTTGAGCTCTAACATCACCTACCAAACTGACCTTCGGATTGAATACTATCTTTATGGTTTTTTATTAAAAGAGAAACTTCTGGAATTTGTGGTTGAAAAACTTTAACAAAGCTCCTGAAAAGTCAGTCTTGTGCACTATTTCATTTTCAGTGGACAAAATAGCTAGTGATATCACCCTCTCACCAGCCATAGAAGATGGCAAATACATTTTAATGAGCTTTAATGCATAAAAGCTGAGCTCTCCAATTACTACAGTTAGCTACTGGCAATGTGAGAACAACTAGTAATTCCACCCATTTTAACAAAGGCATTGATTATACTTTTCTTCTAATGGCCTTAGAACTTCTCATGGAACACCTTTGTCCTATGGCAACATCTGGTTGCTGGCAAAACATGGCTATGCCAAACTCACACTGTACTCAATATCCTCTAGAAGTGAATTTGAAATTTATTTTTGCTCTTCCTAAAATCCCACCCTTGCCATCCTCCTAGGATGTGGGCAAGTTATTTGTCTGATAATAGCTCCATCTGGAATTATCTGATCATAATCCAAACTTATTGTTAGTTAAAAATTAGGAAGGGAAGGAAATTAGTATGTGAGACTGATTAATATAATGTGTCAATGTATTCAATGTCTTAAAATGAACAGTTAACACACAGAAAGCTAGCATTTTGAGTGCTTCATTTCTCATTTTATCCTCTAATGGAATTTTCCAATTATGACATTATTCTTTTTGATATTGTAAACAAGAGAACCAAGAAAAACTCATGCATTACAATTCAGTCAAGGCTTCAACATCAAAGTGAACTTGATGTGTGGCCAGGAATAGCCATTTGGTCAGTAAATGTTGCCACAAAAACTCATGGGACATAATGGTATTCTTGATTTTAATATTCATCTTGGTTTTGTAGTCAAAGTAAAAACAGTGGTTTGCCAAAACTATACTAGAGGCATAAAGTAAAGTAAGATCGCTCCAGTTAGGGTCTCCGATGCCAGGAAATCAAAACATAGGAGCAGGCATAAGGTGGTCCACACAATGTATATTTTCTACAAAGGAATCTGATCCCCAGTGTGCCAGCCACATTAGTGATTTCCTGTTAAAGTACAGTTGGAGAAGGCAACGAGAAATGGCCAACAGTATTTCTCAAATTTGAAAAAATGAATCTAAACAAATAGAGCCCCAGTGGCTGAAAAATGACAGGTCCGTTTGAATATTTTGTACATTCAATTCCTTTAAGACTCTCTTCAGTAATCAACTCAAAGGTTAGTTTGGTGGATCATGGCAGAGTTCTCCCACTGCACTAAGCCAGATGATGTGCAAAATTCACACATCAGGGTAGGGGGGCAGATCCTTTCCTTGTGCCTCCTATGGTTTCCCAGGAAGTTCTGGTACCCAATAAATCTCGCAGTTCAGATGAAGCAAAATGTGCCCAGGGTGGCTTCCCAGGGAATCAAACCCTTTGGTCAGTAGTCCAATACTCTAGCCCTGTACTACCACATCCCCATACTATTAGGAGTTGCCTGTAAACTACAATGGAGATATTATTATTTTATATTAATTGCACTAAATAACATGCAAGAAAATGCTACCATAGGCTATGTCCCCTAACACAATACATGCTTCACACAATTTCAGTCATTTGGAAAAAAATATTGAAACCTGGAGTATGAATGGGAATTTAATAGTATCATCTTTGAAGTCAGAACACAGGGTGGCCAGCAAAATTCAATGACAAAATTCCCTGACTTTGTCAGGTTTGACCAACACATTCCCCAACTTCATTATGCCAATGTTGACAATGATTGCTGCCAACCTGCCAACCATTACTATTTGGACACTATGGTGTCTATGTGTGTGAGCACACTTAAAAATTGAGACAAGAATGTAAAACTAGCAGAATAAAAAGTGCTGTGTAGAATGGAAAATGTTGAGATCATAAAATAATGAATTACTCCTTTTAATAGTACATAATTTAAAAAAGCTTGTAGATTGACATTATAACCTTATGGATGTAGCAGAATATCTCTGAGAGAAATAAGGTAAAGTAAGTGCTTCATGGTCACTTGTACAAATATATATAAAACACTATGTTTTTTAAATGACTGTTGAATCCTAAGATAACATCAGGTAAAATTGTTCATAATAGTACAAAGACATTTTTGGTTGCATGTTAAATATTCCCCATGTAACTGAGACATTCACTAACAAAAAGATACTAAGTATATCAACAAGAAGACAAATCAATACTATAACATTAACTTGTGCTTTTCAGTTTTGGTTTCAATGCTACTAAAATTTATCCTAAACATCCAGGCATACCTATAACTAAATACTGCACTAATTGAACTAATCTCCAAAAACAAAGAAATAGCAATTTGCCCCTCTGCTCAGTGTTTCACTAAATATGCCTGCAGCTTTTCCACTATTCAAAGATATCATTACTGTTACTGCATTATTTTTAATTTCATTCACAGGATTCTACATATTATATTTATCAATTATCAAAGGTAGATTTTTTTACAGTCCCTAATGACTATTCATTTCTACATTCATTAAGAACTTCCTCGTGTGCCATTCAATATTTCTTTCTGCATTTATTTTTAACTTGTGTGTGCAGTCCTGCTGTCTAAAAAGTCCATTCTCTTCCTTCCACTACTTTGCTCACCTAACATTTTCTCATCCATCACAGTTTTCAGTATCCCATTACCTTTCAACATTCCCTCCAGACACTTTCTCTACCCTTTCAGGTTTCCTCTGGCAACTTCCTCTCTTCACTTACCCTATTTCAAACTTCAGCATCTGTTTTCTTTTCTGTCCAATTTTCCTTCTCCATTCTTTGCCCATCTCACATCTAAAAACCTCCAATCTATGCTCATCCTCTTGCTTCAAAAACCAGGTCTAATATTCATTAAGTTTTACACTCCACATTAAAGTCAGTATCATTTTAACTTGGTCTAAACACTCCCACTGTCTCCAAATTTGCATATACCCCAGGTAATATCTCCACTCTTATTATTTATTTAATTCATTACTTTGCCCCCCTTATCCACTTCCAAAAAGCATCTTAATTCCCCAGAATAATTCTAAATATTTTCTATTCCTGTCATTCAACTTCTTAACTTACTTTCTTTCACGACATTTTCGTCTTCTGAAATGCTTTACCTTCAGCTGAAACCACCCTATTACATGCTTCTGTATTTACACTCACATAATCTTTCAGTTCTTCATTCCAATAGTTATCACCTTTCATTCTCCCAACCTCACATTTTTCATATACTTTCAGTACATTCAACAATCATTCCTATCAAATTTTTCCAAATATACTTCTTGATTGGGGATTGGATTGATGCAATGGCTATGTACTGGTTTCCAACACTAACAGTCCAACAGTGGCAAGAGTTTTCATTGGTTCCTGATGCCTACTTGTGGCAGAGAGCATTATTTGTCAGTTGGGATGTTAAACTGTGTAACTCTTTGGATCCTTTCAATGTGAGTCAGTTAAATTCTGATTACAGATTTATCTCCACTCTTCCCCCATTTCCTGAAAATTCCCCTTGGACTTCTATCCAATTAGTCACCTCTCCCTAATGGGGAAAATGAGATCAGCTTTTGATTGCCTCCCCAATTATTATAATTACTCCTTCACACTTCTGTTTTCCATATGTGTACTCATCCCATTCCACCTGATTGGATTTCAGCCTATACTCAGGCATGCATTCATACAGCTTCTTAAATTTTATATCTTGGAGCTTTTCTACTTTTTACTCCAATTTTCCATGCCACTCAATTTATCCCCGGATCTACTCTTGAAACAACCACACAGTGGCCTATTCCACACTCATATCTTTAATTGCCATCATATTCTCCATGAATACTTTAAGCTTCTCATCATAAATGAAATCAATAATGCTCCTAGAGGCCCTTGGCATGTGCATAAAGCAGTAGCCTGTGAGACTGGTGATCCTTTTCTATGCACACACTCAAATAGTTTCTTCCATTATTAGTCGCTCTGGAGTAACCAAATTACCCTTATGCACAGAATAATTCTTCTTTCTACAGAATAATTCTTCTTTCTGACATTAACTCAACTATTCCAGTCTTCTAATACTGTTATTATTTCACCCGGATCCAAAAAGGTATTTTATAATTGTATAAAATATATAAAAAAATTTCTCAATTTCTTTATAATAGATAAATTTTTTTTCTCAATTTTCCCCAGAAGCCACCCTCCACATTTTCACTCGTGACATCCACTCATGAACAACTAACTACATATGTTTACAACCCTACCAAAACTAACTTTCCTGGAGACACAGAAGGACAGTAAATCATATTTCCTCACATGCAGTTAACATTTTCATTCAGAATCAAGTCTAAATCCTGATTGGTATGCATACTATCATTGACTCCTCATCATAATGATAAGACACTGACATGAATTTTAACATCATCACACCCTTTGCACTTAGGTTCATGTACACAAAGCATTCAGTCATCTTGCAATCATTTCACTTGTCCATGTAACTTTACCATGTCCAATTTATGATGGCTGATCTTATATGATCATGCTGCTCATCATAATTTTGGTTGTTCCAAGGCCTTAATCGATTTTCATGATTAATGAAAGATACGTGTACAAAATTCATCAGCACATGTTAGTTAACTGCCTCAAGCAGTATTCCCTGCCGATGGTTACCACCCTCAACACTAGGGGATTATAAGAAGAATTGTGTTGTTCAGGAAGCATTTATGAAGACAGTTGGTCTCAAGTAAAGACAAAAAAAAGCTGTAACTTTCATGTAGAATACATGTAATGTAGAATAATTCCTAAACTTGGTTGTCGAGGAAAATATAAGCATCAGTTGGGATATTTTATTATGTACATTTAGATATGAAAGGACCCAATAAAAATGTACAGAAAAGAAGGCAAGGGGAAAACAAAGTAGAGGAAAAGAGAGGTTGTTGGGAGGAACTCAAACAATACAGTAACAATGAATTGAAGTAATCTTTCAATTTTTAATTTGTTTTAATTCAATATAATTACATGGCTGAAAAATTTGCGAAGCACTTAATATTTTTCTCCTATTTTATTCTTAGTTTTCTTATAGTACATTTGCATGCATTGTGGTTGTTCAGGCATGGATTTGTACAAGCCATTGTGGAATAAACATATACATATTCATGAAATCAGTTTTCATCCTAATTATGTGTTTTCATTGTCTTGAACTTACAAATCCAATAATTTAGAGATTTGACAAAATGTTTTGGAAGAGAAAATGCTGATCAGTGAGATGGACGATGGAAAAAAATACCTAGAGATTTCAGATAACACTAAAGGTGGTTAGAAAGTAGGTTGACCTGACAATTTATTTAGTGAAATGAAAATAGTTTTTGAAAGGTTAACATTTCTAATAAGCTATAAGCACTTACCTTTGAAGCCCAAGGCATTTTTAATTGGTTTCAGGCTCTAACTTAAAACTACCTTTTATGAGTAAAATGTTTAGTTAATTTCCATATGTTAACTCTCTGACATATAAGAGGAAAACTGTAACTTTGAAAATATTAAGGTAAGAATATCAGTTGAAAATTAATTCATTTGCACTATATCACATCTATGCAACAAGAAGCATGGCTCATACACAAAATTGAAAGTTTATGGAATACATATAACAAGCAGTTTTAATGTGTCCTGCATTACACCAAAGTAGAATGGAATAGAGATAGTTGAAGATAGGATAAAATATATAAGCTGCACCGATTATTACTGTAATAGGACATGTAGAATGTGGTAATACAGTGGATTATGCATCTGTACAAGAAAGGAGACATCAAAAATCAAATATGGATAATGAAGGATGGTTGGGTTGAAGAAAGTAAGTAAGTATTGATGAATCAGGTGGTAGAAAGATTCAAGGACGCTTCAGGAGGAAATATGTGCTAACATAAGCCAACACAAAACGAGACCTGAGAAAGATTTGGTAAAGCTAAAGCTTTACAAGGTGGACCCAAGGAAATAGGCATAAAATTATATAACAAATTACCTCAATCATTGAATGAAACTAAAAGTGCTGGTAGTTTTAAAGTAAAACTTATGGAATGCTTTCTAAAGGAGATGTTTTATTCAATGAAAGGATACATCGGTAGACAACCTTTTTGTAAACTATTACTTTTTTCTGAGCAGCATAATGTAATTTTTAATTATACTAATAAATAAATATTTTTAATTAACTACATATAGTTAATAATAATATTACAAAAATATAATGGTGAAAGAATGGCCGCCTGATTTTCGCAAAACAAAAAATTCTAGAGTAGAATTTTTTTGTTTTGGTCAAGCCAGTTATATGGTAACAAATATTATGGCACTGCAATGCTCATTTATTACAGACAAAATGGTTTGCCAAATGTTGGTCATTATTACGTAGCTTCATTTTCTGCAATGACTAGACTTCGACGTTCTAAGGTCTATTGAATATTGCCTACAGTAAAATTCTAATCGTAGTTTAATATTAGTTCTTATCGCCAAAAAGAAATTACTACACAAGGGGCCTATTGCATGCTTACCTAAGCACAGGAATTTCTTCTCGAAAATAACGGATTTCGCAGGCTGGTGGAAAGAAATTCCATTAGTGCGCATTTTTGTGAACACTTCTTCAACGGTTGAAGGTGGCCCTTGATTTTGCTTCCAAACAAGAATCTTGGTCAAATATTAGTTCCCTCAAGAATTAATGTTCATTATATACATAATTTGGACGGCAGAACGACGGCGGAACACAAAATAAAATAAATAACATGTAAAAGGATACTCACATTCCAGCAAGTTCAAGCTTTCGCCCTTCTTCAAGTCACACTCAGAGAAGTTCCCTTCCCCACCTCTCATGTGTTCGCCATTTATAGGTGTGCCTATCCCTTTTCCTTATATCTAGTTGTATGTGAACGAATATATATTTAGAAATATAAAAGAAAATTTTCTTCCTCTAAGTATCGATGCAACGGTAAATTCGTAATTCTTCAATTAAAAATCGAAAGTTGCATAATTCGTAAGTATAATTTATCGCACTCTAAATGCGCGCCGTTATTAGGTCTCAACAGGTTAGAACTACCATGGACCACCAGCGCCTCTGCAATTGAAAGTTAAAACTATCTGATATTTATAATAGACATGTGCTGTTTGCGTTGCATGGTTGACTTCACTGGAAGACCTGTCTGGTGTGTTACACGCAAGTAAATAACCTGAGGAAGTGCGATTGGTATTTATTTCATTCTAATATTCATTATGGATATTGTAATTGATACCCAAGGACAAATTGAAGACGCAAGTAGTATTAGTAGCAACGACGAGGAAAGTGAATCAGAAAGCGAAGAAGATTACGGTATACCAAATTTATACATATATATTAGTTTTTAATTTTGGTTTCTGGTCCGGTGAATGTCAATCTATTATTTTCGTGGAGAACCTCTATTGTTCCTTAATTTCAACATGTATACTGTTGACGTTTTACTTTAGTTTCCCAAATGTTTAAGCCATCCTCTGAATATTTATAAGTCTGTTCGAACCCTGGAAGTATAAATAGTAAAGGAAGTATCTTGGTCAATTTCCTATCCTTGCACAATGAAGTACGTCCAAGGGCTGTCTGTAATTGTACTCAAGATTGTGATTGAAATTTATTGTACATTTCAGCTCCAGAAACTTTTGTAGTCCCTTATAAAACATCTGTAAATGAAAGTGGTTGTAGGTAAGTTTTTTAACACGAAATTATTGACGAAATTCTGTGTTTTTTGTTTTGGGATTATCATTATGTAACATTTTTACTGTTTCAGCAGTCGAAACTCAAAGGATGCAGATTTTGATATCGATGGAGAATCACACTTCAGTTTTCACGTGGGAGTTGGTGCAGCACACAGCCAAATTGATTTGGTTAAAAGGCATACGTGTGACATTGAGAAAATTATGAAAAAAAGTGTTATCACCCCAGGGTTTGAAAAGCTTGATTCCGTGCCACCGTATGAAGAAACCAAGAGGAGATTGATCAAAAAAAGAAGGGTAACTAGAAATGGAAATGTTACATGCGATGTATGAATGGAATTGATTCCCTGGCATACTAGTGTGGCATATAACTCTACGTGTTTGTGTATAATATGCGGTTTAAAGAACTTTTTGCTCAGCTTGTACCACTCAGTAGTGCACTTGAATCCATGATGTTTTCGTGAAGCCACAATCTCAACTGAGGCCCATTCATTGTCAACTGTTTTCAGCTGGGGAAAGCCTAACTGATTCGCAACAGTTCTCCATCTCTTCATATCACCGCCACCTTCTAATACATCAATGTCTTTTCTCAGTGCATGCCTCATCTTCTGTCAGTAATGGCACCAATCAATCTTCTCTCTTTTCGTATTCTCCTCGGACCTTTATTTACCCTATTTTACCAGATGACTTTCAGCATCTTTCTTCAGATACACATCTGTAGTAGCAATATAATTTCAATGCCTGAACCACCTAGGTTCTGTATCAAGAGTGCTTTTCTTCAGCGTGAAGTAATTGTGATCCATTTATTTTTTTTGCAGTTACATTTTGGATTGGCATTCCTTAATTCAATCACAGCAGAACCTTTTTTGTAATGTAATTATTCACCTATGCATATTTATGTACTTACCATTCCTTTGGTTATAATTAGATCTCATATTTTACTTTCTTTGGAAATTGTTGCATTTCTGATCCTCTAATACAGATGAGAAGTCCACCTCTGTTGGTATCACACATAGACTGGTGAGAGACCATGCATTCTGCCAGCCATTTCTCGTATGCTATGTGTGATGGGATGGAAAAATTCCATCAGTACTCCATGGCATAATTCATACTTCAGTCATATGTGGTACTACTCCATCTAGCCTGTTAGTATGAATTTGGATGGTAGAAAGAAGGCCAAAGAATAAATATTTCTCCGTCTTTGTATCACTTATCCACACATTAATTTCTAATGAATCTCATGTATTAATATTGATGAGTGACTTCAGAAAAATATTTTGTGGGGGATTACTAGAAGTATTAAATGTTTGGTTCTATTTTGTTGTATAGAAGTTTTAAAGTAAATTTGTAGACACTGCCACAAAAATTATCTTCAATGTCATCACTTGAAGGCCTCATGAAAATGATGACAGTCTGCACTGGTTGTATGTAAACGAGCATTTTTCCTTACGTGCAATACCTGATGTGCCAAGGGAACAAGTTAAAGCTATAGGATTGTGGAATGCTCTATGCATGCATTGGGGATATTTTTATCAATATTTATTTTATTAAGAACACATGTATACATCCTATCAGTTTTTAAAATTTCTACACATTTATTTATTTTAAAAATACATTGCATACTAAAAATAAGGTTAAGAATAATGGTAGCTTTCATGTTTTTTAATATTTGTACCATCCCATTTCATATTTTTTTGGTATATTTATAATATTGGTATATATTACCTTTATAAAATATTGTGTTGGGCCAGAAAATAATTCATTTTAATGATCAATAGTTTGTTTGTGAAAGTCAAGTTGAATTAAGAGAAGAACATGTTAATCACTTGCAGGTGTTAAGAAAAAAAATAATTTTTTGATTATTGATTGATAGAACTAATAGTACTACATTAAATATGACTTTTCTTCCCACACAGGAGGAGCGGGATAAAACCAAAGGAACGGATTGGTTCAATCTTCCAGCTCCTGATATGACTGATGAACTTAAGCATGATCTAGAGGTCCTTCGAATGCGTTCTGTATTGGATCCAAAGCAATTTTATAAGAAAAATGACCTCAAAGTGCTACCAAAATATTTTCAAGTAAGTGGTTATGCTATAGTTAAATGGTTGTCCTCAACTGTAAGACAAGGAGAAGTTGTAATGAAGAAAGCTGGCCTGGTTCAAATAAATTAATAATAATGTATTGCTTGATTTTTACACAGTAAAATACAAAAATAATAACAAAAATACAATAATTGGGCTTGGCAACTTGGAAGGAGTACCTGATTTATTGTTACAATCATTGGCATGTAGAGTAGATTATGCCTGTGACTAGTAACTTCAAGCAACAAACATACAATGTAAAAGTGATATTTGCAAAAATCTAGTGAAATTATTTGAATAATCTGTTTGGAAAAGTGTATTATCATGTGAAAATATTTGCTGTACTTGTTTGAGTAAATAGCTAATTTTTAGACAGTTTTTAATATTGCCAAAATCAATTTACAAATTAAATGCAAATTTCCAAGTAATTCCTTAAATTTCCTCCGCACTTAAAAATTCTGGGAGAGCTTTCAACTGTTTTAACAATTATTCTGGCCATCCTCATCCTGCTTTGTAAGAAATTTTTCTTTTTGTGGCAACATACAATGAATCATGCTTGAGGCATTCCTTCCTTGTCAAACCATGGTTGTAGTACATCAAAATTATCTGACCATCCATGAAGATTGCATGTTTAATGTGGATTTAATTTACACAGAAATTATAATGCTAGAAATATTCATGCCTAAAAATATTTTTAATGTCCCGTAATATCAGCGTGGTGATGAAACATGTATTTCATTTTCTATTTTAAATCATTGTTTTGGCTGCATCAAGTGCAGTGTTCAAAACATTGCTGAAACATGCACCTAAATTTGAATGGTATATCAAATACTTATTGATTTTGAGCTCATTACAAAGGTAATAGCCAGTTACTCCTCCAGCACCATATTGTTCTGTTCAGAGAATTGTAGACTGAATTTAATGTAGTATTGGGCAATATTCACCTTCTTTAGGTAGGTCATGTTGTGGAGGCTCCAGTTGATTTTTACCACAGCAGAATTCCGAAAAAGCAGAGGAAGAGGACCATTGTAGAAGAACTTCTGGCTGATGCTGATTTTAAAAGGTAATTTATGTATGCAAGCACTAGACAAGTAAAGGTTTGGTCTCTGTTTCTATTTCTCTGTGGGGTTGTGTTGGAAATAATTCTGAACCATAACTTCTTTTTCAGTTTTGATGTTTACATGGTTTCTTATTCTCTCCTCTACATTAGGTTTTGAAATTGTAATATATCCTAACTTATAATTTAATGGAAGTGTTTGTTAACGAGGGTGCCATATTTTCACTGTGAATAGCATAGCCTTTGGCATTTTTTATTGCTAAGTATTTATTTCCTAAAATATAGACTGAAAAGTGGTGCTCAAAAACTAATAAAATTGTGCTAAAATATAAATAATGGAGGGGGAAAACTCCACTGGCCGTAAAAAACAGTCGCAACTCTCATCAGACCAAATTGTTGTGTTGGTATTCGCGGGAACCAACCACAACCTCTCGACCAAGAATACCCTCTGTGGTGGTTTACGGGAAATTAATCCACGTCAGGGACCACACACAGCCACACACACACTATCCTGTCTGGAATCCTTCATGAAGCTGTGAGACTTCGTTAAAGATTCCAGGTGGAAATGTAATCCTTCACGAGGCTGTAAGGAAGACCCCGTTAAGGATACCAGGATGTATTACAAGCACACACTCTGTGACTATCCACGAAGGACGAGCACAGACCAATCACACACACTAGCACTCAAGAAGTTGTTGAAGTAAAAAAGAATCCCCTTAATAAGCTTGTAACTCAAGTTAAAAATGTGCTTAACAATTGCCCATTCCTCATTGATAAAAGAATTAAATTTAAACTCTGTGTCTAATCCTATTTTACCAAGACTTTATTGCTTACCTAAAGTTCATAAAACTGGTTTCCCCATGAGGCCCATAGTTTCAGGCATAGATTCGTCCACATATCTAATATCTAAATGGCTGGTCTGTGAATTTAACAAATTGGATTTGCCTAGCCCCCATTCCCTAAATAACACAATAGATTTCGTAAACCATACCAAAAGTCACATTTTCAGTCAAGGGGAAGTCATGGTATCTTTCGATGTTTCAAACCTATTCCCGAGTGTACCATTAGACATAGCAATCAACTCGCTAAAAGTATGGTTAACGTCAATACAACTAGATCCTAAGTTAATTGACGAATATATCAGACTAACTAACCTAGTCATGAACCAAAACTTTTTTCAATTCCAAGATAAGTTTTATCAACAAAAATATGGTACGGTGATGGGAAACCCCCTTTCCCCATTCATAGCAAACGTATTTATGACCCACTTTGAGACAGAGTTCAAAAATAAATTCAGTTATTTCCCTTCCGTTTTTGTTAGATACGTCGACGATATTTTTGCAATTTTCGACACCACGAAATACAACATAGAGCAGTTCATCGATGACTTAAATAGCCTTTTCCCATCGATTAAATTTACATACGAACTAGAAAAAAATAACCAACTCCCATTCCTTGATCTGCTATTAACCAGAAATATTAAAATAACATACGACGTGTATCGCAAACCAACACATACCAACAACTACATACACCATGATTCGTTCACACACCACAGTCACAAACTTGGCGCCTTCCATGCTCTTGTACACAGATTAGTAAATATTCCCTTGAATAGAAACAACTATTTCAAAGAATTGAAGAACATCAAACTGATCGCTATTAAGAATGGTTTTAAAGAGTCGATTATCGATAACCTAGTAAAAAAGCACAAACATAAAAAACTAGTTCAAAACACAACCACCCTCACACAGCATGAAACCCCTCGGTACATCAAACTTCCATTCCGCCCACAATTAACAAAAGGGTTAGGAAAGATTTTCAAAACCGTCAATACGAATGTATCATTTAGCAGCAATAACATATTAAAACATTTATTAGGTAATACTAAAGACAAAATCGACGCCTCAAACAAGTCCGGTATTTACAAAATCAATTGCTCCTCTTGCGATTCATCTTACATCGGCCAGACTCGGAGGAACATTAAAACTAGATTCAAAGAGCACATAGCCCATTACAGATATAACAGACCAGACAAATCAAGCATTGCCCAACATTTACTCAAGGAAGACCATCAAACATCAGAAAACGAAATGAAACTTATCAAACAGACTCCCAACCACCTTTTGGACGCCTACGAAAGCATTTTTATTCACAAATTCAAGAAGGTCGTAGTTAACAGCGATAAAGGGCCGATCCCATTCTCTCCTCTTTATTCCCTTTTGAAATGATTTTTAACTCCTGTTTTAAGCGGATAAAGTGATACTTTGTAATTCCGCAGATTTTCAGAGTCTGTGGAATTACAAAGTATCATTTCAAATTTCCGTTGGACTTCGTACTTAACCCCCCCCCTTATTACTTCTTCCCGTTCCACCCATCCCATTGGTTTCTGTTCACCCCACCTTCCTTCCTTCCCCCCCCTCCCCCCCCTTTCCTCTTTGCCAATAAGTTTAAAGTATTCCATCTTCCCACTAATCCTATTGGTCCCCTATCTCCTACATCCTTTCCACAGTCACTATATATATTTGACGTCTGTCTTCGGTAGTTTACTTTCAACCTTGTGTTGGAGGTGTTTTTTTCCCTTCAGTTCGCTGAAGAGGGCCACTTTGTGGCCGAAACACGCGTGTTCGACGCTATCCTCGTCTGCGCTCTATCGTTTCAGATTCTCCCAGAAGTTGGGCCCTTTGAGTGCGTGTGTGTGCTTCTTGAGTGCTAGTGTGTGTGATTGGTCTGTGCTCGTCCTTCGTGGATAGTCACAGAGTGTGTGCTTGTAATACATCCTGGTATCCTTAACGGGGTCTTCCTTACAGCCTCGTGAAGGATTACATTTCCACCTGGAATCTTTAACGAAGTCTCACAGCTTCGTGAAGGATTCCAGACAGGATAGTGTGTGTGTGGCTGTGTGTGGTCCCTGACGTGGATTAATTTCCCGTAAACCACCACAGAGGGTATTCTTGGTCGAGAGGTTGTGGTTGGTTCCCGCGAATACCAACACAACAATTTGGTCTGGCGAGAGTTGCGACTGTTTTTTACGGCCAGTGGAGTTTTCCCCCTTTATTATTTAACCTAGAGGCCGTAGAGCTCTTGAATTCTTGCTATAAATAATGGAGTACATTTTTCAATTAACCCTGCCAAATTTCAGGTTTAAAAATAAATTTAAATTTCCTTTTGAGACTAAATGTTGAAACCTCCCAGACATGGTAGTGGTTTAAAGATTAAGTTTGTTAGGAATGAGCTTTTAAATAGCCATTAACAAGTAACATATATGGAGTATTACTGCCCAATTGATTTTAAACTTGTCAAGTTATTTGGAATAAAATTGTAAACATATGATCCCAGTCCCTCCCTTAATACACACTGTCCAGGGGATGGACTGACTGGTCGTCAGAGGCCCTCACCACTGTGTTGATATCCAATGTAAAACTGATGAACATAATCAATGAAGAGACTACCAGAGATGGAGAGAGATGCGAGCATAGTTCTTTTTACAATAAATTTGTGTAACTATATAGCCAATTCTCTTGTGCCCACAATGTAGATTTTGACCCAAAGTTATTAACTGTGGATTTGGAATGTTATGAGTGCAGGTAGTGTTCTGACTATCCATGCAAAAATCTTATAATTTTTTAAAATAAAAATATTCCCTAGTTCCCATTTCTCATAGTTAGAGAAAATACCATTAAAATCTTGAGTCACAATGGCTATGAAGAGTTTGAAGTGATGGATCATTTCATCTACCTTGATGTATAGTATTTCCACATGCTCTGAAATGTACTGCCATTGAACACTTTTTGTCACATATGACTTGAATCAGGCAGTAACAACCTATTGATATTCAATGAGGGTTCAAGTGTATTTAAATTATATTATAAATTTGTTGGTCACATATATTGTATGAAATAATGTCAGGAGAAGATACCATTAAGGTTATATCACAAACCATGTTATGTAATGTTAATGCCTAGAAGTGTATACAGTTTTGTGAAATATAGTGCTGACATAGAGTTTCCCGTATTTTCTGCTGGTATGTTTATTTGATTGATACCATGAAAGATGTGTAAAATATTTCAAGAAACCAACAATGCATCTGACAAAGATGGTATCAATGTACGTGAGCATATTGAAATATAAGGTCTCCTATTTTTTTTCATGGACAATCATGTTTATTCTGAACTTTGCATACATCATTAGAAAGGTTGAGCATTAAGCTATTTTTCTGCATATTCAGCTAAATGATCAATTACTTTTTGCATCCTTGTAACCAGCTTTTTAATACCAGCATTGTACCTTTCTCCCGCCGCACCACGAAACTAAATGACAACTGCTTCTTGCCTTTCCTCGTCCGACTTGAATTTCTTTCCCCCAAGGTGTTTTTTGAGAGCGGGAAACAAGTGGTAGTCACTGGGGGCTACGTCCGGGCTGTAAGGAGGGTGGTTGATGATATCCCAGCTGAATTCATTGAGTCAGGTGGTCATTTGATGTGACTCATGGGGACGTGCATTGTCATGATGCAAACACACTTCTTTAGTGAGCCTACCCCTTCTTTTGTTTTGGATGGCTCATTGAAGTTTCTTCAGAGTCTTGCGGTAGCTTTTTGAGTTGATTGTTGTTCCTTTTGGCATAAAATCCACCAACAGAACCCCCTTCCTGTTCCAGAAAATGGTCGCCATAACTTTTCCCGCAGACTTCTCTGTCTTGAACTTTTTGGGCTTTGGTGAAGTTGGGTGATGCCATTATTTCAACTGTTTCTTCTTTACCGGGGTGTAGTGATTTGCCCATCCTTCACCTCTTGTCACTATCAAATCCAGAAATCAGATGAGGAAGTGCAAGAAGCAGTCATCAGTTGGCTTTGCGATTCGGCGGGAGAAAGGTACGACTCCGGTATTAAAAAGCTGGTTACAAGGATGCAAAAAGTGATTGATCGTTAAGCCGACTATGTAGGAAAATAGCTAAATGCTCAACCTTTCTAATGATGTATGCAAAGTTCAGAATAAACTTGATTGTCCATGAAAAAAAATAGGAGACCTTACTTTTCAATACGCCCTCGTAACTAATTTAAAGGAAATGATCCCTCTTATATTGAAACCTGAACTTTATCATTAAAATGGCAAACTTAAGAGCCCAGTGTTAATGACTGAAAAGAATACATATTAATGTGGACACTTTTGGTTTTCAGGTACAATAAAAGAAAATTCAAGGAAATAATAGCTGACAAGAAGAATAAAGGCCATCTTAAAGCTCATAAACACTCAAAGAAATTGAAAAAGAAGAAGTAATGTACAAAGTGTAAAATAAATATATTTTAATAATGCATAATTCTTTTCTTCCTATATAAATTAAGTTAATGATATCAATTCTTTATCTCAAAGTAAAATATGATATTCATATTGTATGGATGATCCGGGGCAGGGGTACCAGACACTCCATAGACAGACATGCTACCAGAGGTGAAATTCACCATGGGTTCAGGATAGTTCTTGAATTCAGTTTCACCATTAAGCGCTGGTGGTTCAGACTGAGTGGTTCAGCCTGGCATCAGCTGCAGGTGAGATTGAACTTCACAGTATCGGCCGCAGTACTGCAATGTGGAAGGCAACGGGAAACCACTACATTATTCTCCCTAGAATATGCAGCCTTTCATTCAAATACAGAAGAATGTAGTAGCTGCAGTAAACCAATCCTAGGATTGAAATACTGATGATGATGGATGATCAAAAGCATCTATAATATATATTGCACTATTAATTTGTCCTGAAATCATACGGCCTATATGCTTTCTATATATTTGGCTTATATTATGTGGCAGCAAAATTATTGGGGAATTAAATGAGAAATCATATACTTCCAGTCTATGAGGGTTTATTGTCATGGCTTAAATTTTAACACTCGTTACCTTAATGTCATTTTTGGCAATACAAAATTAAGTGGAACTAAATGTTTCTTAGTTTCTTCTTAAAAAAATGGAGGTGCTACGCAAAATGAATCCAGAAAGTGTATTCTACTGTTTTAAAAGTTCCAAATTTTTATGATGCTTTGTACTTGTCACAGAAAGTTTACTCCTCAATTTTTGTTCTGTTGAAGTAGTTAAAGTTTAATGTTATTTTCTATTTTCCTAATACAAAAAATCATGTGGAGATCACAATGCAGTCTTAAAAACATCTTAAATTGCCAGAATATGAATGAGTATATAAGTCAACAGAGATAGAGGACATACAAAAAAACTTGAATTTGGCAGAGAGCTCTTCATAATACTATGGAGATATATGTAAAATCCATTTACGATTACTATGTTTTGCTCAAACTTGATAATTTTGGAAAGTGCTCAAGACAATCCTTCAGAAGGAATGTCAGGATCAGAAAGTTTGATTACCATAGTGCATGAATATTGTAGCCAGGTTTTAATTTGGCTAAAGTCCTGGATACCTATAGCTAAACCAAGCCTGTGTTATATTATCGGCACAGTTATTAGGAATTGGTGGAAGCACAAGGAAATCAGGAGCAAATGCCCCAACCGTAGATGCAAATTCACGCTATGCCACAGGCAGACTCTAACCTCACCTATCAAACCAACCTTCAGATTGAAGACTGGCTCACCCTCACTCCTACTTGGTCTTCTCAGATTAACCATCTTAAACAAGTGTCAGTTTTTTGCTCTCATATCATCAATTGTACTGAGTGAAAACTGGTTCATTGTACAGATTTTTAATGCCATGAATTTTGAATTTTTTCCATTTTCTTGGGGCCATACAAGATGTCATGAAGTGGACCTGACCAGGTCTAAGACACCCCACTCCATATCACTCATCATCCATTGGTGACGACAACTGTGGTAACAAAATTACAATTGCACCCTTGATATAGTTGTGGTGTCAACTAAAAGAAGAATGGATATGAAAGGGAAGTTGGGGAGCATTGCATCAGTGGCCCAATAGTGAAAAAGAAGTCCTGGAAGATGGGTTATGATAATTTTCAGTCAACAGATCCTTGGCTGTCTTGATGTAAGTGTAGGAATATGAGTTGAAATTCTAGACTGAAATAAATTATTACCAATGAATTTAAGAGCTATGGAATGGCAAACTAAGAAACAACCCATCTCCAGAATTATTTTCAATGAGCATTCAGGGATTCTAACCCTAAGACTATGACAGTGCCATCAATATCTGTGAAACAGTTCCTTAGCATCACTAAGTAGGTACCACAAAACAAACAGCACAGTAGCAACAACATTTGCAGTTATCACTGTGCTAAGTTCTCTATGAACATATCCAGCAACACACTCCCTCTAGCCAGACATGGTATTCTTATTTGCTAAATGTGTAGACTCTCCATGATCCCAAGAAGAGTTCGTTCACATATTAGATGGAGACTTTCAATTAAACATTCTTCAGCACAAGGGGCCTCAGCATACTCCTCTACATCGTTCTGCAACAGTTCTGAATGTCTCAATTCCCTCTACTGCAAGGTTACTCTGCATGCATCTCACATATACTGTCCCCCCAGTTGACCCACGTCACCCTCATCGGTTTGTACTCGTAGGCGACCCTATTCAAGCATTCAGTCATCATGGGTGGAAAAACAAACACATCCTGATTGTACTCTTATGTTCCTCTTAATTAGTGATCTCATTACTTCTATGGCATCATTTATGCCTCTCACCTTCCTGAACTCAAACAAAACATTCCCTAAGTAACCATTTTCCTACTCTCCATCTTTTTATTGATGATCGCAAGGGCAACGAAAAAGAAAGAACAAAGCAAAAGTTCTTACAATGCATAGAAGCAAATAATCATTAGGAACTGTCTGAACCTAACTTTAAATAGGCAAAATACCTTAAATGAATGACCTCTAGATTTTAAATCCTTGCAAATAAATATTTGTTTGTTCCACTTTTACAAAAAAAATTATGTACCAATTGAAATTTGCTACAGGCAGAGGAGCATCTTCTTCAACTCAAAATGTTGAATTTTAAATTCGTGGCCCAGTTTTTAACCCAGTTATGTTCATGTTTTTCAATGGGAAAACAAAAATTTGCCATGCAAGACAATTTTCATTCACTCGTTAAAATATGAAATAATTTATTCACCAGCATAAGTCTTGAATAAAAATGCAGCTAATAAATAAAAATTCCTTATTCTGTTAATCATTTTTTATATCTCGCTCAAATTTTGGAAAATAATTCACTCAAACTTGATTTTATTTTAGGATTTTCATTCATATTCTCAAGATTGGTTTCCCTGGATGAGTATCATTTCCCATAGTGAATTGGCCCATAATGAAATTGGAACAATAACTTTTGAATAACTTCAAGTGATTGTTATTTTGAATTTCCAAAGCCCTGTAATTATTTGATAATTTTGTAAGTACATGAAAGACCAATTTCTAAAATCCAAGCTCTACATAATTTCCTCCTTGAAAGGTAAAGTAATATGATAGTTTACTGTTTAATTAGGGTTCTCTAACGTCATTGGTACCCTCTTTCAAAACAGTGTTATGGTTTCAGATGGGTTAAGGAGCTGAAGCTTACATATGTGAAAGAAATAAAATTGCCTATTTTTGTCTAGGGTTAACAGAGATACAACTACTAATTAATAGGATTGACACCCTGTCAAACGTGAAGGGAAAAATGGAAGAGTATGGAACAGAAGGAAATGGCAAAATTGATAAAATTAAGCAAAATTTCTTTCATTCAAACATAACAAAATAAGAAAACAATTAAAAAAGAAGAAATTGATAGAGACACACATTTACAGATGGGGAAGAGAAGTTTAAGATGGAAAAGAGACGGCAACATGGAGTAGTATTACAAGCAAATTGAGTAACAGACTAAGGTAAGAAAGCAATTGGGTTTTTGAAATTAGGTTGAAAGGGAAATGCATAGATGGGGAGAAATTTCAGTGGCTAGGAAATTTTAACTTCCTTCTTTTCTAAAATAAGTGAGATAGTCATGAAAAAAAGTTTTCAACCCGAAGACCAGTTTAATAAGTACGGGTAGAGGTCACCAAGTACTAAGCACAATGGCAGGTGAAATACACACATCCAGGTGAAAGGGGGCCAGTTCCTTTCCCTGTGCTGCCTATGGTGTCCCAGGAAGATCTGGTACCCAAAAAATCAGACAGCTTGGGTGAAGTTGACGGTGGCCCGAAGAGCCACCCAGAATCGAACCTGGGCCCTCCAGTTAGTAGCCCAGTGCTTTACCCTCTTCATTGCTATGTCCCCCCAGTTATGAACAGGTTACAAAGACAACAAAATGATGCCAATCATTAGAGGTAACACATAGAAACATATTTCTGACATTGCATGGGAAATTTTCCATGGCTGAATAAAAATTTATCTCATTATTCCTTTTAAGATTTCATTCTTTATTTAGTACGTAGGCTTAGATTTTTACATCCACTTCATATTGCTGGGGATTGTTCTATTTATGCAATTGATAGTAATTTATGTTCATAAATTTTTAAAGTTTTTCTTTCAACTTTCAGCTAGTGATGTTGTGTGCATTCTTATGCATGTCCATACCCAACCCCATCTACGCCAATGCAGTGAGATTTATGTTCACTCTATATTTATATTGGAAGCCGTATGTTTAACAGAAAAGGAACTTGACCACCTATCTTGACTGTATAATTTCATGTGTAATAGGGTTTAGTGTGAGTTTATCTCTACATTCATCTTTCCGACCAACCATCAGGTTGATGGTGTTAAACATAAGTAACATAGGTTTGCATACAGTATGAATGTTACGAATGATTAGAGTTATACATGGATCATTAGGTTAATTTTTTACCACGTATTGGTAAAACTAATCAACAACTTCGGAAGAATTTTCAGCTACAGAATGATATACATAGCAATAAAAAACTAAATGAAGGCCTTATTGAGTATCATACTATATAGCAACTAACACAAATCCTCACCTTAGGCACCAATAAAAATTAGATTGTTTTTTTGACATCCTCATGAAAGAAAACAAAAAATAAATATAAATGTATATTTTGTCATTTAAATGTCTTTTTTATGAACATTGACGAAAAAAGTTGACAGCATATTCCTTCATAAATGCTTTCAGCCTAAACATCATCTCAGTCATACTCCAACGAGGACTATAAGGGTAATCCTCTACCTTACATGTGTACGGTTTCCCATAGGGCATGCGCCGCACTGACTGCCAAACATATATGGGTTTGTCCTTGGGGAATTTTGGTGGAAGAGCAATGTAAACTAAACAAAGAAGTACACCATCATCATACAAAATACATGCTTTTGAGAATGTGAGAGCATCATACTCCAGCACAGCAGTACTAAAGACTATTAATAGAGCGGCTATAAAGTCCTTTCTCAAGTTGAAACTATTGGAAACAGACTTGACCTCAGAATCCAATAGTTCAATCACTGCTGGTACATAGTCAACTAGGCAGCGACCGGGTGGAAAACATGGAACACGAAAACAAGGATAGTAGAGACTACGTTCCAATTGGCAAGACAACTGTAATCTTGGGGAGAATCTACTCAGCATTGGTCCTCCTCTTTTAGGAAGAGCTCCTATCTCATTTGATGCTGGGAAAGTAACATAGAGTAGAGCTTCTTTAGGCCCTAAAACTGGTGATGAATCAGTCTCTGGAGGTAAGCACGAGTAGTCCACAGGGAGGCGTATCGAAAAGTGAACAGGAGGAGGACCATCTTGGTCCATTTGCTTTCTGTCTTTACATTGCACAAGTACCTCGACATCTTCTTCAGAGATACCATCTTGGCTGATTACGGAAGTATACTCAAATTGTAAGCGGGAATATTTTTTCAACTGGTCCACCTGCAAATGAAAGTGTAGTTCAAATTGATTATCAAATACTAAAGATCTTACATGTTCCCAGTCACATAAAGCAATAAAGATACAAGCAAGGGTGGATATATATTACAGAATTTAATCAGAGAAAATAAATGCTTCATGCTGAGCAAAAGCCGCCATTATTCTTTTTTCCTTTGCCTAGTTTAACTCATGAACTGTATTCCAAAGCAGCATAACCTTTGAATGACAGCAATTGAGATGACATGGTTTCCTTACCAACTCCCCCAATAATTGAAAATATCAACCCTCATATGCACAGGGAGTCATTTCTATACTACAAGGGAGGTCTGAAAAGTTTCCAGCCTGCTGACAACAAATGCAAGACATTTTTTCTGAAATTTTCTGAGCCAGAAACCTTTCAGACCACCCACGTACATCAATTACCAGTTTTTATTTTAACAGATAAAACATACAAGTAATAAACACGACCAAAAATAGATATGGAATGGCTGTAAAGATAAAATATTTTAAATTGGTAAATTGTTCTTGATACTCAACTGTTTTCATGATAATATACCCAACTTACTAAAATCCATAGGTAACACAAGCAGTGTCCCCTATTTAACCCATCTAGAATTAATTTTTTTTCCTTGTCATAATTATTTGATAATGAGATAAGTGATTTTGATAAATTTATAAGCAATGAGAATGTTTCTCATCTTTAGGGGTGACATTACCACTGGTCTCAGGGCTGACATTATGCAACTGTTCAATCATGAGGAGTAAATTCACTGCTCATTTTTCCCAGAAGATCCAAAAACCATTATGTATTACTAGAAACTCTCTTTAGCTTAAAATGGTGTTAATGTAGTATATAAATAAGACATAAATAATGTGTCAAATTTATGAGAACTACCTTAGGACTCATGATGGAGAACTTTTAAATATGATTAATAAACACACTAAAAAAAAGCTCCAAGTTAAGAGTATTTCCATCTACAATTAGATCTACATAAAAATGGCATCACAAGTACTGTTTTGAAATGTTTGCATCTTTTTGGTGGAAAGGCTTGTGCATTCTGATTATTCCCATGGCTGTGCTGATGGAATCAATAAGAATTGCTCCTGGTAGCTAGGTCAAAGGGTAGGAGCCAGACAAAAGGTAGTCTGCTCTCACAAAAGTAGCCTGCACTCAGCATCTGTTCATCAGCGAGGTAGCTGCAAAGGTATCTAACACCAGTGGGGTAACCATTTGAGTAATGCTATCATGCTAAAAACATTACCAAGGTAGGCAACAGGAAATCATAACAATTGATTATCCCACAAAACAATAATGAACACAATTACAAGAATAATTCTTGTGAGCTTTGGTACTTGATGACCCCCTTAGCCATGTCTGGCAGCAGGAGTGGCAAAGCTTCCACAGTTGTCATCGTATGAAATCCTTGAAAAGTATTGCATAAAGCCCACAAATACCTATGAATTATAGATGCACAAATAGGTACCATTTGGATAATTGTGAAAAACATATTCAGGGGAATTCAAACATGCATTTCCATTTAGTTTCAAAGTGATATTTTTTCACAAAAACAATACTTTCCCATTGTACACTATTATTACTCATGAAAATTGTAAAAACTTATTATCCACTAAACAAAAAGTAAACCAATGAATGAAGTGCAAGAAGAATTCTAGGCTCCCGGAAGCTATATCCTAATAATACATAAATATGAAAATTAATTTGTTTCCTAGTTCGGGGGCCAATCATGCCAAGATGATGCAGAGTATGGGCTTCTAATTTTTTTGCATATTGAAGGTAAAAATTTATTAAGCAAAATAGAAATATGCTGCATCCTATTTGAAATTACCTTTCTGGACATTTTTGAGTCCGAAAAACCAATTTAATTTTTATTCGCACATACTTGCAGGATATGTTTAAATCAGAATTAAGATTTCAATTCAATGAGGATCAACAATACAACTGCCACATGTTATGACATGGTTTATTTTCCTGGCCACCAAAGAAGCGCCAGACTCAATACAAGGGGTTTGTTGAACCACTTCAGAAGGAACAAAACATATGTATTACATGCTGGTAGAAGAATTGGCACTAATAATGGATCAAGATTTGGTGAATGTGAAATGGAGGGAATAAAATCACTACTTTTTCCAGACATAATCAGTGGAATAATATCACATTGAGTAACTCATGGGTTCTTTTTTACAAAACCTTTTAATGACAGCAGGAAGCACCTAACAAGATGTTCTGGTGCTCTGATACTTCAATGCACATACAGATTCATTTGAAATTTTTAAAAAATCAAGAATTAGCAGTGAATCTAATGATTAAACTGAATAAAATTGCTTTGGTCTTTTCAGCCTAGTGCGAAGTTTGTAGATACCAAGTTGAGATTTACATGTATGTTAAACTGTTAAACTTCTATGGTGTTATTCTTCCAAACAATACACATGCATATCCTATGAGGATAACCTCTTACAATGGATGTAACTGATTAAATACAGATTCATTATGATGTAGCCCATTATAGTCAAGCTACTGGATACTCTAGAAGCTGAAACTGTAGAACAGAAGTTTATATTATTTTCCAAGAGGGTCAGTTGAGAAAGTGTAATCAATGAAATAGGGCAATAAGTTACACAAATCCTTTCTTTTTACAATGAAAAATCCAGTTTTTCTCATTAATCATTTTGACATTTTAGTTTCATGCACTAATGATTTCAACCACATTAGGGTTGTAGCAGACTGGGTTTGTACTTTTTCAATCAGTTACAAATTAAGAGAGCTTTTTATAAATAAATAGGGCGCTATATCATAATGCACCAATACATTTCTCATCTTTACACTGTGCAGAAAATTTTATTTACATCAGAATACGCCATACTATTCGAAGTTGTATGCCCCAAACATTGTGTTAAAAATTATTGAGGTGTACTGAACTGCTTTTCCTAATAAACCTTTAAGAGTTGCCTTAATCAGTATCTGAAATAGCGGGATTTGTGACGTGTTGAGTGTTCAGAAATACACAAACAACGGACAAATATTTATGCACACCTACTACTACTGCTGCTGATGTGCGAAACTGACTTGATTATTGACAATTTGAAAATGTCAACCTATTCTGGACCTTGTTTAAAAGATACATTTTAAGACTTAAAAAAATATTTTATCAAATCCTGTCACTACAATCGTTATGGATATAATTGTTTTGTACACTGTACATTTGTCTAATGCTCCTTATGCTCTAAATGATATGTTTCAAGCAACATTTGTTCTCACACTGGGAAAGGATGGTCACACCCATAAATAAATACTTACATTATTATTACTGACAAGTGAATTGTGCAAATCTAACATTAATAAGCATTAAAAATCGAAATTACCTGGTGCTTTCTGTAAAGACTAAGCAGTTCTTCGATTACTTGGAGGAGAGCATTAGGGTTTTCGAGATTCCAATTTGATAGACTAGGAACGTTTTCTTCCAGAAACTCTGGACTAGGACATGGTAGAAACGATGGATCATCAAAGCAGAAGTCCGGGGGAAAATGAGGGTTAAGGGCATCAAGAACTACATTCCACGCAATTTGTTGCCCAGCAAATGGGATGACAAGTTTAAACCGGTCACCACATGGTCCGTTGCTTTCTTCTGTCAATCCTGTTTGCACGTCACTTACAATTACTTTGGATTCACATCCTGCAACGAACGTAAGTCAACATAATGTAAGGCAAAATAACATGGTTACCTAAGTAAAATTAAACTTACCAAAAAAACTACTAGACACAACTGCATCAACCAGTGGTTGAAAGTCTGAAAAGATAAACTCAAGCACTGCCATATCAAATATAACGAAATGGCTTCGTGTCAATGATCAAAAACTAAATACGCAAAACAACCAAACATCACTAGCACCCGGCTCATATGATAAAAATGTGGTACATGTGTCAAGGTGAATTCTTTCCTTTCCGAAGCAGTCTCTTCGACGCTAATATCATAGCCTACAGAATAAACTGGATTGAACAAACGTCTGCTGAAAGATAAACTATTATCCAATTATACTGTCACCACATATTATTCCTACTCGGCGACTGACTTATCCAAAATCACATTTTTAAAAATTACAACTTATCAAACATATAACGACATTCGCTGTAACTCACTGTGGCACCAATCCGATTAGCCCATAAAGCCAAGCGTATTTCGCATTCCAATTGTCATTCCTAGCATTCCTTTTAAAGTGATTCCTAGCAAGCATTGGAAATAGTGGAACTGACGTTAGAAGGGGCTGGTGAAATCTGGTGTATCAAAAAGACAATGTGTTCATGATTGTCGTTTGAGAATGTTGGATGTAAAGCTTTTGATGAAAAGTCATTTGTGTCACTTGCATCTCCACGCTACATTGTAGTTTTTAACTTTTGAAATAAAGCTCCGAGCGTGCAGAAATGCTGTTGTTTTGCCCTTTGTGTGCAAATTTGTTGCGAATTGAAGAAGGATCAAATTCCCTCAGATACTTTTGTTTCTCATGCCCATACATATATAATATCACCGAAAAGTTTTCTCGTCGATTGTATACAAAACCCAAGGTAAGAGGAAACCTCCCATTACATATTTGTAATTATTCTTTACTGGGGGATGCTAAATATTTTTTCTCCACAGGAATGTGATGATGTTTTGGGCGGTGCTGAAGCCTGGGCGAATGTAGATTCCACCGAGGAGACCTGTCCAAAATGCAGTCATCCAAGGGCATATTTTATGCAAATCCAAACAAGATCCGCCGACGAACCGATGACTACGTTTTACAAATGCTGTAATCTCCAGTGTAATCACCGATGGCGTGATTGAATTTTTCTGCACTTATATAATTCTTACATTTGTATAATTCTTTAAAAAAATACAGTATTTATTTTTAAAACTCATGTATGTAATTATCTTACCAAATATATTTGTATTTGGTACCTAATTATTTTTAAAAAATTACCATCCCGTTAATATGTTTTATAAAGACATCCTCTAAAGCTATCCTCAAATATTTACAATTTTTTTAAATCTGAAATTTAGACACTTCTATTCGGGAATGATAGACCACTAGGATTTGGGCATAATATCTTGATGTGTTGATCTTGGTGTATTGATCACAAAATCTTTACAATGAAGTAAAAATCTCTTCGCCGTCACAATAACAAGCAATGTTTTTTAGTATGGAATTCCATTTGAAACATTAATATTCGAGGTCTTTCACTTAGTTTTCGCACTATGTAATTAAGGATGGTGTTTATTGCAAAATATTAAAAGGTCTGCTTTTTTGTTACAAAATCTGAGGGTAATTTATTCCTTGTCTCTTAACCGTGCTCTATGTAATCTAATTGCACAAACTAAATCATCGTATGTACTGCAGGTTAATCTAAAATATAATTTCGTGAATATCAGTGGTTCAGGTTCTGCTTTTGAGATGTGGGAGAATGGGGCAAACATGAGCCTGAAAGATGATGGCAGTCAGGACAGGTTAAACAAGCGTGGAATGAGGGGTGGCATGATAACCAGTGGTACTATGATGACTTGAAGCAATTGTACATTAAGATAACATTGTAACTGAATATTACATAGTTATCTATCAAAGGATTGGTTTTTGCCCACTCTCTAACCCATCAAAGGCTAGATGATCGAGTTACCTGCCAATCTTTTCATTCCCACGTAGTACCTTTTCCTGATTTTTTCTATCACCTGCTCATTGTAAATTGGGATGTTCCCTCTCAAGTGTTCTTCATCAGTTTCTCTCTTGAAACACTAAAGTGCTTCTTCACTTGTTGCTGTCTCTCTCCTTTTTATTTTCATCTTTCTACAGAAGCACAACATCTGTATTGCTTCTTATATTATTGTGTCACTACCATAGAAGACTACTTGCCAAACAAGTTTTTTATGGGTTGCACCTTTATATCTAGGGTAGTTGGTGCTATAACAATAATATTTATTGGTTCCTATAGGACATGTTTTTAACACATATGGAACACGTCACCTTCTTTGTGATGTCTGCTCACATTATTTACAGACACAGCATGGCTAATACAGAGTTGGTATTTTCTCAAAATAAAAATATAGATATACGAAGTAAAAGCCAAAACAAGAACCTGCAGGTGTATTAGGAATTATTCGTTGAGTTATTTATGATTAAAATTATTTGCCCAGAGAAAGGGACATGAATCCATTGACTGTATAGCATTGATCCTCACAAAATAAATTATATAGGTTAGTGTTAAATAACAAAAATTATCTATTTCCCTTCATTTTCTAGGGAGTGTTTTCAAGAATTTCTCACCAGTATATGGAGGGTTCTTTGTAAACATGGATGAGTTGTGAGCAGTTATTCTAAGGTCATTACAACCTCTTGTGCTAACCTATGTACATCAGCATTGGTTTTCAGAGTGAGCATGCTTTGTTTTGCTGCACAATGATTATAGAATAAAATATTGAAAGGGAAAGCAAAACAAAAAGGGAAGTGTTGGAATGTTAAATCTTTTAAATTAAGGTCTACAACTGCTTGCCATTGGAACTTTTCCTAGGATTCTTACTGCCCATGTCTGTAGTCTAAAGAGGCGCATGGAATGATATGAGACCCCACACAGCAATGCCATATTTAAGTCTACTGTGAATAAATGCACAATAGACTGAGAGGGCAGTAGAAGTGTCAAGCAGAGTAACTATTTTTCTCAGGAGGTAGAAGCTTTCGGCAACTTTAGGGCATAGTTGATCCACATGATCTTCCCAGGATAGGGACCCATGAGTATGTATCCCTAGAGACTTTGTTACTGTAGAACCCTTAATATATGATGCATTTATCCTCAAAAGAGGAGAGGCAGTAATTTTCCTTTGGTGGGGATGAAATTGAATAAATGTTGTTTTCTCTTTGTTAATAAAAACAAAGTTGTCTTCACATCATTTACTCATATTTCTCGGGACTATGACATGGTTAAAGTTTTTGGAGGGGGTTAGGTGAGTTGTATCATCTGCATACACATACACTGACTCATTGAAAAAATAATTACGGAGGTTGTTGATATATAAAAGGAAAAGTAGGGGACCCAGTATAGAATCTTAAGGAATACCTCTCGATAATCAAGGGATTTGACTTTGTGGACGATTTTGATTCAGCTGAGTACAATTTAGTTACTTGTGATCTTCCTGTTATAAAAGATTTTACCAATTGGTTGGCTATTCCAGAGATGCCATTTTTCTCAGGTTTCCTCAGTAATAATATATGATCGACCAGTCAAAATGCTTTTTAAAGTCAAAGAAAACACCAATTACTTAATTATTCTTTTTATCAACTTCAAGTTGGATATCAGGAATGAATTTATGTATAGCTGCTATTAGTAGTGTCATTTGTGCTATATCCCTGACCTGACCAGACATCCTCCTTTTGGCAGGGCAGTGCTGCTTTTTTGCAAAATGATGCAAGTCATGTTTGAACGCATAGCAGCTGTAATTTTGTGTGCAAATGTCATGTGGGCATTTTTAGGTGGTACAGGGGTCTGAAGCTAAAAGGTAATTTAAACTGGATGCAAACATTTGAATTGGTTGTTTGGTGGGTCAGTTTATCTTAAAAGGTGATGGTGGAGTCAGATGAGGAAAAATTGAAGGAGATTCCAGAGAAGAAAAAAAAAGGAGGATAGTGAAATATGCCCGTAGGGCCAAAGGAGGAAAATACAGCAGGCCCAGAGGAGAGGTTGGAGGACTAAGTTTTATTATAGGAGCCCATATACAGATTGGCATAAACTGGGGCAATGGAAGTCCCCATTATGGTGTCTTTAGTCTGCAGATGAAAACTATTGTTAATGTGGAGGCATTTTTAGTCGGGACAAGTTTTGCTAGATGAGGACGTCATTGGAAGGAATTTATGGTGTGTGGAGTTGGGAAAGGAAGGATTCCGGCCTTCTTTGTGTGGTATGGATTGCTAAAGAGATATAATGTCTACAGTGGCCATGAGCATTTTTGTTTGTGGAGGAATTTGGATTGAATGTAGTAAGTTAAGGAAAGTGTAGGAATTTATAATACAAGAGGGGAGGTAATATTCATGTAGGCTGAAGACGATGGTTTAAATGTTTGGAAATCCTCCTATCCTTTATGGGAGAAGAAGGCAGTGAAAGGTATTCAAAAGTTCAGGCCAGACCCAGAACATGCTCCTGGAAGCCAAATGCATGCCACCTTTAGGATTTTAAGATTCTATTGTGTGTATGAGGGAGGTAATCATTGAAACTTTAAAGCTGTCATTGAAAGAAATATTGTGGACAGAGGCATGTTTGGAAACTGGTAGATGGGCTAATGAGAAAGAAGGGTAGCTGGAGATAATTAATGCAGATATTGAAGGGTGTGGTACTTGGCCGATGTAGAAGAAAGAATGGACTTTGCAAATCAGTTGATAAATTACTTTGCTGTAGCTCCATGAGGGAATAGAGAGGGTTGGGAGAGAATTGGTGAGCCCTATACCCATCTTCACCGCTCCTTCCCTCCCTTTGCAACTCACCACTTATCCTTACATGCGAGTATAAGCTGAAATAAGAAATAATAAAATAATCTTGTTTCATTGAAGCCATAGGGTAAGGAACAAGATACCTCTTACAGAATTTAACTACAACATCTGACTTACAAGCAAAGTGTCCAGCATCAATCTGCTTTGAATTTCATCCTTTTGAAACTGTTGCAGACACTTGGAGAAGATTATGTCATAAGGTATCAGAAAAGTAAGAGGACAATAAGTCAGAATAGTAACATGTTTAACAGTTTTAACTCTTAAAAGTCATCAGATTAATTATTTACATTAGACTCTATTTATATATAAAAACATATCTTTAAATATGTTGCAAGCCTCCAGTAATTGCAGCTTTTGTCTGTGAAAATATGTCACCAAACCATCTAATGGAATTGAGAGTCTATCACTAAAATGTCCTCAGTTAATCACCGCATATACCATACTTATTTTCATAAATACTCCCTAATATTAAGAAGTTTGAGTAAAAAACTAATGGTAATATGTGTGTATAACAAACAGATAGCATTTCAAACCTAAATTATTGGGAAAAACGCAATAAATACTGTATGCAGACACTCTATAAATCTTGTATGTATAAGTGAGTAGTGGATCATGGTAGTCCAGAGGTAGAGCATTGGACTACTAACTGGAAGTCATGGGTTCAATTGTTGGGCAAGTCTCTCTGGATACCCTCAGCTCCACCCAAGCTGTGTGATTTTTCAGGTACCAGATCTTCCTGGGAAACTATAGGCATCACAGGGAAAGGCACTGGCCCCTCTACCTTATGTGTGAATGTCACATGCCATTGGACTTAGTACTGGTTGAACTCTACTGTCACCTACCAAACCAACCTTCAGGTTGATTACTGTGTTTATAGTTTTTAAGTAAGTAATTACGTAAGTAATTCAAAATGGTGAAAGAGAGTTGAGTATAAAAGTGAAATATACAGGTTGTATATTTCACTTTTATACTCCTGTATGTGTTATGATTTTGCTTTCTTTTTTTGATTCTTTTCTTTTTTTTGATTTTCAAGAATAAGAATCAAATTCCAGTTTATGTTTTATTCATAGTTCTTTTTGCATTTTTCCAAAAGAATAATAATTTACATTAATTCTTAGCATTCAATAATGCTAAAACTTTTTTAAAATTATTAGGACAAAATCTGACATTCTATCATTTGAGTTTATGGAATAATAATATAGTACACAAAAATATATTTTCAGCATAAATTAGCTAGGAATTATTACAATAATAATCATCACCATCAGTGGTTCAATTTTAAGATTGGTTTAATGCAGCCCACCATTCCTCTCTTTTTAGTGTTAATTCCCTCACCCCATGGTAACTTTGCTGTTTTATGTCCTTTTAAATAGTGACAAATGGGCTATCATAGTCAGTCATCCAATGGTTTATTTATTTGGGAAGTATCTTTTCATATGTGTTCATGGATAAATGGACACTGACTCTTGACTGAACTTAAGAATATCTAGGCTTCTATTGGATATGGCAATATATTCTACCATTATGGCATTCTTTATTGGCACAACAAGGCTGTCCAACTGATGTGTTCCCAGAGCTCCATCTGCTTGGAGAGAATACAAGTGACTTGTCCGTCCTCAATGAAGAAGCAGCTGGAGTTGGACAGCAGAGAGGACAAATGGAGAGGTGTCTCTCTAATCCTCTTGTTATATAAGAAAAGTGTATACAAAATGTGATGGGCAGAATATGAGCAAGTCCTATTAAACTGGAGACAGTTATGCAAGACCAATAACTGGATGTCCAAAGCTTGTGTGTAATTTGTTACATTTCTGGCCTTAATTTCCCAAGGGCTTGTTCCAATGAATTTACTTGGGTAGTGGAATGAGGAGTTTCCCAGGGGCACTTTCTTGGGGGAGGAAATTATTGTACTCTGGTAGTATGCTTTTTTGAGAAATTCAAACAAACATTAAAATCTGAGAAAGGAATAAACTGATATTCTAAGATGGGATGAGAAGGGTGGATGTTAATTGTCTGTGTAATGTAATTATATTAATATTTTCTTCTCCAAAGACCAGTGCATATTGATATAGCATTTGATAAATAGAACAAGCATAAACAGATAAGACAGTGCAAAATGCAGGAAGACTATTGCCAAATGGAAGTGTCATTAAAATATTTGTCAAGTGAATAATAGTTTTGAGTGGAGCAATAACTTCACTCCAGACTTAAATGAACTCTAACTCTTCATTCCTCTTAGGAGAGGTGAAAGTATCATGAATATAGTGACTGGAAGATACTATCAGATTTGTTGATAACTCCTTGTGGTTAAGCTTCATGTGTAGCAATTCTGTGAGAATGTAAACTCATAGTCAGAAAATATTAGTACATTGGCATCATCTGCTGACAGAATGACTTTGGAGTGCTCAGGTATGTTATGATATGATAACTAGGATGGTCACTCATATGACATAAGACCAGGAATGGGACCTAAAACAGTCTATTAGAGCTCCACAAAAAATGAATCTTGTAGTAGTCTAATATTTAACACCTCCAACATTGATTAAATGGTTTGAGACTTATTATACAGAAATAATTAAATCCAGTAATTGGGAATACCCCTCATATCCCTATTCTATCAGCTTATTCTGGAAGGAAGTCACGATTGAACTCGTCAGTGAAACAAAAAATCTTCAAACAAACATAATGGTTTCATCTTTTCATTCTTGGTAGGTAAAATTAAGTACAGTGCTTCATGGACTGCTGATGAGAATGATATTTCTTTCTAAAACCATGCTGGCAGACTTTATGACAAAAAAGCAACTAGCCTGGTATAATAGTTTCTCCAAAATTTTAACTATTTATCATTGAATAGAATTTGGTTGATAGTTTCACCCCTCTTTTGAGTCACCCTACCCATTGTGAACATGAATAACTTTGGATTCTTTAAGGCATTTAGAAAATAAGCGATTTGACAACATAAGCATAATAAGGGATCCAGGACCTGAGGAGAAGATTACACAGCTAATATATGAATAATTTTCCAGTGATAATACGTGGAAGCATTTCATGGCTTAGTGAAACACTTGATATTTTCACATTTAAATCTTTTATGGACAACTTAAGTTTCAATGCCTAGCCAGTTCATCTGCAGACATGCAAACAGAAAATCTTACAAACCCATTCGTGGATGGGGGAGGGTGCAAGGAAGCCGGTGAGGGCTAGGGGGATTGGTGGGAAGGGTTGTGGAATAGGGGATACTGGGGCCAACATTGGAGACATGGCTGAAGAGGGATTTGCCAGGTTGTGAGCATAGATGGCCTATTCACTGACTGTTGGAGGAGGCATAAGAAGGGATGAGTTGGAGAGAACAATGGGTCAAGAAGACTTTAGCAATTAGAATTCAAGTTATCTTAGATTTAAAACTGCTCAGTCATGTCCAGACCAACTTCTCAAACTGTAAAAATCTTAAGAATGAAGCAAATTTTGTTTGGTTTCCATAAGGTATCCTGCAAATTGGGACCTCATGTTCCCAATATGGGAGCAGACTCCTTTATTTATTCTTGGAACACTCTTCCTGATTGGCCCACATACATTCAAACTGCAAAGCATTCACATTTTGGAATGAATACACCACTTTCCCAAATTCAGAAAAAGAGATCCATAATAAACTGTTCTAAAAAGTAGCACAACTATTTTGAGTTGATAGAAATGGTAATTTTTAAGTATTTTTCAACTCTCGTGTGTGACCTGAATCTCCAAAATTCTATCTAACACCTACTTATGTGACTATGGAAATGCTTTTTTCAATTCATGTTTAAAGGTAATGACTTGATTTTCAACCTCCCATTCATCAAATGACCATCACAATAAAACATCTCCTAGTACAATACTATTCAAATGTTTTCATGAACATTTTTATAACTATTTTGTTCTTAAATAAAACAGTTTCTGGCGTAACTTGGTGGAAAATCTTCACACTGACGTTTTTATAAATCAAACCACTTTGCTTTTCCACATAAGCTTTTTATTTCCACGACCCAGATTTCGCTAAAGCATAACATCATCAGGTCATCATCATGATCTGATGATGTTGTGAAAATGTCATCATTTATAAAAATGTCAGTATTTTGTTCTTCAAAAAGAATGCCTTATGGTTTTCTGTTCGTCAGCCTCCACTCTAAAGGAGAAAGAAGAACAAACAATTTTTTAAATTTCTTCAATAAGTACATTTTTTCCTCAAGCATTAAGGAGTCCTTTCATTGGTGTTAGGTATACTTTAATACAGGACATATCAAAGCCTATTCAATGTTGTCTACACAGCAAAATTGCCAACCCTAAAATATCCTAAACTGCTCATGCCTACATAACAAGCACTGCATTTACTATTTCTTCCTTACAGTGGCTCCATAAATTAGGGTGTAGATGTGTACGCATACTCTCTTTAGAAGAGGAAAGGAAAACAATAACATTATCCAATTGCAGAGGGAAGAGATTATACCCAAAGCCAACAGAAATGAAAACTGCAAGCCCTTTCTAGAAAATTATTTGGGTGCCTCGGAATTGAAGAGCAAGGATATTAAAAAATCTGATGACAGATATTTTTTTCTTTCTTGTTCTACTAATGGTCAAACTAAAGTCTAAGAGATAGCGACAGTAAAAATGTAGTAAATGGTTGAAAATGACAAGGTCAGTAATGTGTCCAAAGTTACATTTGAGAATAAGAGTTGAAATAAACTAAACTACAAAGCTGGAACTTAATTCTTGTTTTTAATGATCAACATTTTTGCCAGGAAACCATAATAAGTCAAGTTATTCAGTCATTTATTTTCAGAAAATATCAATAAAACTTCTTACTAGTTTTCCCTCGGTTTGTAGGATGAACGAGGTGATTTATCACCTACTTACTATAAAATTTTCTCATAATTTATAAGAAAAGTTAAATATTTAACAATGACTTACATACCATATGCACAACCTATATTGATTTAAAAGGCCAGTGTTGTTTAAAAACATTTTTTAAATGTTTGTTATTTCAAGTTGACTATAGTGAAGAAAAATATGACTCGATTGCTAACCCATTCAAGGGACTAAAACTACTCCGTAAAACCTATGCAGCATGGAAAATAATTACATTAAGTTGCACTAACAACTGGATTGTTTGATTCAAATAAAAATGAAAGCAACCAATCATCACTCGGTAGTAAGCTAAAACTCTTTTATGCTGACTCGCTGGAACCCCATTTGAATGAAAAACACTTGATATTAGACCTGTGCCTAAGAAATAGTAGGGATGCTAACATCTTCATTCCTACTGCAGAAACAGACTGATCCACTACAAATACGATAAGAGATGGGGAAACTGGAGGCATTCATAGCGCTGAGCTGCCATAACCAAAACTTAGGGTGCCACTGACATGTGTTATCAACTATAAGACCACTAACTGACTGTATACTGCAAATCATCTAGTACCATTTCAGAACAAATGAGTTTCAGAGTCACCTACCTTCTCATTTTCCTTCCACAGATCAAACCACTGCAACTCTAAAGATGGTTACTCCAAGGTAACATGCACATTAAGAGTAAGAAAAATGCATTATCACCTTTGGCACATGTCCACATTTATTTAATTCTTCAAATGTAATTTTCAATTCTTAGAAGTTAACACATTCACGAGAAATGACTGATATTTTGCCTCAAATATGGACGAGAACAAAGTAATATTCAATGAGAAATTTGTGATATGATTTTACAAGAATAACCTGAATTTTAGTGAGCTATTAAATTTGTTATGAGTCTATACCACACACAATTATGATATGCAGACAGTTATATCTTGCCAGGAAATAAGACAAACTTTACCAAAAACTACTCCTGAGGCAAAAAGGCAACTGCAATTCAATCTTTTTAATCTTATGAAGTGATGCCAAAACTGGCAAGTGAAACATCACGGCACTATGACAATTTTGAGACCACTGACAATAAGGATATCATGTTACCACAAGAGCTGTGTGCTTAATATAGTGATATAATATTTTATTATTTACAGAAAATATAAACAAAGTCAAACATTCCACTAAACCAGTAAATAGAGGGATACTGCTCAAATGATACAAAATTAAACTGAGAACACAACAAAGCACTGTTATTTCGCTGAATAGTAAAAAAAACCACAAAATACCCACAGATATAAAAACATAAGCATTTAACATTTTGATAATAGAATATGTTTAATAAAATTGCCTAACCACATAATGTGTTACATAAACCAGAACAAAAATGCATTTTTACATGTTAGTAGTAATATTTACATATTACAATGTATTGCCATATAACTGGGAACCCCTTTCTTTGTAATCACGGCTGCATCACAAAGAATAATGGGCCACGTGCAGCAGGTACCACAGATATTTTGATTTTCTGTACCATAAACAGCAGCAGTTGAAAACCATGCCATGTTTATCACTGTGACAATAAGGACTGCACTTTCACAAATTCAGGTGTCTTTTAAAGAATTTAGACCTTAGCACAAGTCTGGTTCATAAATTTCCGTGGGGGATTATTGTTTATAAGTGGTCATCAAAAGTCACACACTGATTCTAGGAGCTTCAACTCACATAAAAATATACAAATCAAAGCATTCATGCCAAAATCTCTGTATTGTTTATGATCCACCTCAGAGGGCATGAATAAGGGAGCATGTCTAGGAATTAAGCACCTCAAAACTCCCACAAGTGAAGGCAACTTCCTGAATGACCAGGAGTACCATGGAAACAGGGTCATTTTAAGTGTCACTCTTCCACAGCTTAATTGTCTTATCCTTCTCCAGAGCAGCCGATGCTATTATATTCTCTGTTGGATGGCATGTTGTACACAACACCACGTCTGGTAAAAAATTAAAAAGTGATAATATTTTATAAAAGATTATTAACTGGAGTAAAAAATACACATGAGTAAAAAACTCAAATAGCATAAATGACCTAGTCTATACAATACCAATACAATGAAAAAGGGTGGTAAAAAAATGAAGAACATTTAAAAATTGGGCATTTTGTATGCAAGAATAAAGCCAAAGCAAGAAGATAATTATATACACAGGCGTTAATGCGAGTAGCAGTTAAACACATGTTTACCTCTATAAAAATATTGATTTCTGAAGTTCATTATTTTCCTAATTAATCCATTTATGCACTGCAAAATAAATTATTTTGTGTGTTCTTTGTGAAATTTTCATGTTATTTCACCATTTATCTAAAACATGTAATATATTACTTGCAATTCTTTGATTAAAACCTAATCAGTAGACTGATTTTACAAACTGATAGTAAATGGATAAGATTCCCTACTAGCAACAATATAGGATACCCCAGATGACGCTTTAAAGCAAGGCTAAGAACCTCACATACACTATTCATCATTAAGCTCTCAACATATTCTAAGTTCAAAAATATTTTGAGAGGGAAATATAATCAAATTGGTAACCCAATTCACAATTTTACTATGGTCCAACATTCTCACTATAAAGAAATGTTTTCTTGTGGGGTGGATTGAATAAATACTTTTTGATATCTAACAGAATATGGATTTTTAGTATATTGTAAAAATAACATTGTGGCTCCTGAAGCCACAATCATAAATTTTGTTAAGAAGTACGTAATTGCATTGATTAGTTGATCTCTGCATACATCCAGATCCTTGCAACAAATATTAATTTGATTTTATTATTAGTAGATCTTTGACCAAACCAGACTGGCAGGGTTACTAGCAAAACTATTTTCTACTCTAACCATGATTATGTTGGGAACCTGGAGACAAGAGGCATAGAAATGCCCTTTTGGAAGGGAGTTACTCTGCAGGATAATAGGCCCAATCTTTGAAGGAGGAAGATGGGGGAGACTACAGAATAGAGGTAGAAATAATGCATTCCATTTACAAAGATTCACCAGTCCGGAAAAGAGTAAAACCTGTGAAAATACAATGGGCTCGGCATGAGACCAGACAAGTAACAAACAGAAATTCCAAAAAAGATATTCAAGTGGAGTTCAAAGGGGATAGGATCAACCCAGGAACAACATGGATTGGTTGAGCCAACATGCAGACCAACCACCTACTCAGGAAAAATGAACTAATTTAATGAATAAACGTGATAATTTTTGCTTTCTATTGTTTCAGGCTCAACTTTGTGGAAGTTCATGCTCACTAAATTAAGAACACAATGTATATATCCACTGTTCTTTATTCTCGTACAACTAGTTTCAACGCTTAGGCATCATCATCAGGTGTGATCTTGATTACATACAATATTTTTGATAAGTCAAGTTTTTTTAAATCAAGGTCAAGCATGGGGTTTCTTCAATATTTTTCCATTTTAATTCTTCCAATGGTTTTTACTTTATAGTTTAACATTTTTTTGAAATGATAATTGGTATTTGGTTTTGCAGACAAATCACATAATAGGCAATAATTGGTGATTCAATGATTAGCCCTTAAGAGGTTGGACACAATGAAAAAAACTGAGTTGCTCAAACAATTACAAATTAAACACATTTCACATTCAATCACTTGTATTGTGTCTGGCAAAGAATGAGTTCCTGCTGAAGGCTAAGGCGATTATTTTTTATCTTTCACAACACATTAAGAGCCTTCTTTTGATTAGAGAATGTGAGAAGGCACGCATAAGTAACCAATCAGACTTTGGGCTTGCTATTCACCATTAAGATTTTGATTTACCAAAGTATAATAAAACTGCAAAATGTGATAATATTTTATTTTGAAATATGAACTCAAGACTATAAATATCTTTTCAGAATTGCCCAATCCAATTTCACTCATTATTATAAGTAATAAAATGCAGCAGAATTATATTTCAACAAGAGGATTCAAGGATTATGTAAGATGACATAGATAACTTTCTGAAACCACCATAACCTAATGCAAAACAATGTATGATTTCCTATATACTCATCCCCTCCATTTCAAAGTTTTTTTTAGAAGCATATAGATTCAACCCAGAGCTGCAAAAATTTTTGAGTCCCAGAATTATATCTGATAACTAAATGTATACATCTGAGATGACTGCAAATTAAATTCTGTCATTAAACGCTTGCAATTTTTCTGAAAATCGTTCAACAATGTCACAATCAGCACACATTATGCACCTTCATCATGAATACAGTGGAACCTTCCTTTAGGAGAACCTTTCACAGCAAATAACGAGGAGAAGGGGACTCCCGGAATGATTGTGTGCCTGCTGATTACGGTTGCATTAAGCACTCATTCTCCTAGAATCTTTATATCGTTACTGATCACACATTTTTCCAAATTTATGTTCAGACATATTATTTGAGACTTTGTTGTGCGGCAAAATAATATTTGGTGCATAGTTTTAAAAATGTTCCTGAAGAAAACATCACAAGAAGACAGCCATAAGAGCAAACTAAACTACACAATCCAGATCAAAAAGGAATGTATATAAATTGTAGCAAAAAGTTAAAATAAAAGAAAATCATAGGATTATATTTTGTTCGCACTTTTACTGATATTTTATTCTATGCATGTTTATGTGGTGCATAATATATACTGTATATACTCACGTTTTGGTCGACCTAGTATATAGATCAACCCCGGTATTTTTACTTGAAATTTCAAATATTTTACATGTCTTGTGTATAAGTCAGCCCTAGTTTTGTGGTAATTATTAAATGCTGCTTTGTTAACTACAGTAAATTAATTATAACCATAACTTTTGAATTTTCACTGAATGCATACTCTTTGGTAACAACAGCTAAAAGACATAATTAAATATTTTAAAAATAATTATCAAGTTGCAGATAACCATTACTTATTTAGCTTATTTCAACATATTGACCATTATCATTGATAGATGTTTAGAGAATTCTGTTATTTAATGCCAGTGCCTCCAGTACAGCCACAATTTTTTGGTTTCCCTGCTGTAACGCAACAAGCAGCAATATGTCAAGTACTTTTTGAGGTAAGAGAGGTCATTACTGTAATGTCAATAGAGGGCATTTAATGACTATGAATTTCAGAATGTGGCCTTGTAGAAATGTAACTCACAACTCAAAATTTTTTTCCTAAAAAACAATAAACACCTCTCTCTTGTATATATTGACCCTTGATTTTTTCATTGAAATTTTGTACTTAAAGGTCTAGTCTAGCTATACATGCACATAAAAGATAGTTGATTTTCTCAATCCAATTCTACACACTTTCTGCCTCTTTTCCCTTAAAAACTATAAAGTTATCAGGAATAAAAGGTCAGTTTAGAATAATGATACTGAAAAATTAGCCTAGTATAGATAAAATATATCTGATACAACATAAATTAAAGCTATATACATAACATAATGAATGAAAGCAAACTCTTTTAACCAATAATAATCAAAAAGATATCATACCTGTGTGTCCTTGTAATTTTTGAACGATTTCTTTGGTCTGAAGATTCCAAATGTAGACCATATTATCCTCTGAACCAGACACAATCCACTGATAGTGAGATGAAATTTGGAAATAAAAGAAAATATTTACTAACATGAATAGGCTTGTTAAAAAAGCAAAAATCAGCAAACAATTATGCAATCAAACAGAAGATACAAATGCTAATCTTCTCAACAATTATTATATCAAGTTCCAAATTTACAAAAAATATTTTTCAGTGTTACTGATACTCCCAATGTTTCAAATAAATCAAATTAAATTGCGTGATGCAGAAAAACAATTGTCCAAAATACATTCCTCAGAAACATAAACATGCATTCATAATGCAATTTTCATTTATATCAGAGCTGCACTAATCACCTCAGAAATGGAAACATTTTTTTATACAAGAAATATATACAAGGTGAGTAAGAATGGACTCCCATATTTGACAGGTTAATTAAAAGAAAATTAAAACAGGTTATTATTTCTGAAAACTACATAAAATTTTTTTCAAAAACTCTTCTCAGCAGATCTTGCACTATTCCAGTGATGAAATCTGTAATTGCTTCCTTAAGAGCTTCCAATGTCTTGATTGAATTTTATAAACCTCAGCATTGAGATATTCCCAAAGAAAAAAATCGCATGGGCTCAAATCTGGGGAGCGAGGGGGCCATGGAACATCCCTTCATAAGGATGTCAGGCGGCTGGGAAATTGTTCTTGTAGGATTTGGCATGAAAGAAGGGCGGTATAAGCCGTGGCACTATTCTGTTGAATCCAAAAGGCTTCTGCGTCATATTCCTCACCATAATCATCCATTTTGGGGAGTAAAAGGTTCTCCACCATCTCACAATAGCGCACAGAACTCTCAGTAACAGTTGAACCTCGAGATTCAAAAAAGTAATACCCATTAATGCCTATGGAGGACACAGTGCACCAAACTCTCACTTTAGGACATTGAACAGGTCTTGAGTGAAGTTCACGAGGGTTGTCAGTTGCCCAGTAATGAAAATTTTGCTTATTTATGCAGCCTGGAGAGGTGAAAATATGCTTCATCTCTAGACCACAGCACCCTCTGTATCGCCACCACACTATCATTGTTCTAAAGAAACTTTCTATGACAAAGACTTGATGCTGACCAGACCACTGCATGGTAACTACTAAAAATGGCATTGTTTCCCCCAGCTAATGCCACCACTCCCACTCTGCTGATTCACGTGTGTGCTCTTCAGTGATTTTTTAAAACTAGGGAGTCCATTGTGACTCAACCTGTATATAAATTTATAAAAGCTATATTTATACATAATGCTTTTGATCAATGGACCTTATGAATTTCAATTTTCATGGAAGGTAATAGCTAGTATAAATAAATAAATATATATATATATATACTAAGATAATAAATATTACACACACAGAAACATAAATATCTACTGTAAGTGTCCTTCTTTTATGTTTCTGTGTGTGTAATATTTATTATCTTATTTATTTTATTTATTTATTATCGACTTAATTGGGCGAGGTTGAGACTAAATAGTCCCTTAAGTTAGTAAATCTTAGTGTTTGTGTGTCGCCGGAGAGCGTCATTTTCAAGATTATACATATATATATATATATATATATATATATATATATACACATAGGAGATAAACTATTGTAAAATGTTGGATAATTACCTTCCCTCCTGTAACAGAAAAATTAGCAAAGATGCAATATTTCTCGTTCCGATGACCAGCATAAGTCTTGAGACACTTGCCCTTGCTGTAGTCCCACAACTTCAGCGTATTATCAAGTGTTGCTGCTAATATGTATTTGCCATTGGGAGAAAACTTGACAAATGACACAGGAGGATTATCATCATCAATTAAAGTTTTCAAGCACTGGCCAGATGATGTATCCCAAATTCGACTGTAA
This sequence comes from Hetaerina titia, assembly GCA_037158775.1. Lineage (NCBI taxonomy): Eukaryota > Metazoa > Arthropoda > Insecta > Odonata > Calopterygidae > Hetaerina > Hetaerina titia. The sequence goes on from CM073768.1 coordinate 132,261,667, forward strand.
AAGATGAAACATGTAGCATGTTTTTAATTACTCCAAAAACTATATCAATAGCAGTTGAATTTCTGACAGTCCACAGTATATAATAGAAAAACAACTCCAAAAAAACACCAAACTCCACAAATTAATCATCAGGGGAAATGGAAGACCAGTGAGTAAAGCACTGGGCTACTGACCAGGGGGCCTAGGTTTGATTCCAAGTGGTGCCTCTGGGTACTCTTAGATTCAACCAAGCTGTGTGATTTTTCAAATAACAGATCTTCATGGGAAACCTTGGGTGAGGGAAAGTAACTGGCCCCTACACTGTTGATGTGTGAATTTAACATGCCCATGGGTTTAGCACTACGTGACCTCTACACCCTCATCTATCATACGAACCTGCAGGTTGATAAATGTGAATTGTGGTGATTGATTTTTGTGCAAATGACCTCACTTGTCAGGGCACCTAAAAATTAAATTACTGAGACAACTACTTGAGGTCATTTTCACTTTCTATTGAAACCTGAAGTCTGTACCATTACAACGCTAAGACAAGAATCTAAACAAAATTGTTCAAGTTCCTCCTTCACAAAGGGAAACTGGCTTCTAATGCTTTCACACATAAGAGAACTATTTCTCAGGTCCAAATTATTTCCTATAGATCCACTAACATACCAATAATATCTATTTTCAATATAAACTTCACATAAAAAAATTTACTCTTTGCTCTGTCTACTCCTGATTATTCAAGAAATTTGTCCAGTGGCTTCTGTAAAGAATTTAGAATGTGCGCCCATGTGACTTTGCTTGACAATTTATTTGAATTTAAGAAAAGATTACTCATGTGATTATAATACATGAAATTTTCAATTGGTGAAAAACTTATTATGTTAGGAATTACATATAAGTCCTGGTAACATGTTCTATCACAGCTGTGTCCTTCAAGTTCCAACTTACATAATGCTACTGATAGTATGTTCGTGGAACACCTGCTCATGAGTCATGAGTTGAATTATATTAATAACTTGAAACCACAATTTAGAGTTCCCGTTATCTAGGAAGGAAAGCCACATTACTAACATTTCCAATTCAAGTGCTATAAAAATAAGATCACAAAAATATTTGTTTTCACTTACCAGAGGCCATCATAACTACTGGAGACGATTAGGGATCCATCACGATTAAAATGAACTGCACTTACTGGATCTGAATGGGCAGGTAATGTTTTCAAACATTTTCCAGATCTGACGTCCCATATACGTACACTTTCATCAAACTGTAAAAAAAGTTTTTCCATTGAGTAGAAACATTTACACAGATACTTCAACGTGAATTTTAATTTGATATGTTAGTAGAAAGGGCTAACCAGTGTGACTGTGTGTATTTTTGTAAGTTCCCAAACAGTCCCTGGTAATAAGGTTAATTTCCTCGTAAACCTATCCAGGAAATACCCCCGTGTGAATGTGAACATCCTAATATTTTGAATGTGTTTCTGATCGCTGGCGAGTGATTAACTTACCCTGTAAATCACCACACCAATCTCAATATTCCCCTTTTTACTTTCACAGTGGTGTAAACAGCCCTTAATGGCTTAAGGATATATTATTTAACATAGTCAGTCTTGATATGTGAACATAGAGGTCACAGGGCGCTATGGTCTAAAGCATATTATCTTCAAACAATCCCAGTTATTGTGCATATTGAAGTTATTTGGAAAGTTTAAATACCAAGAAAATTACACTGCTTGGGTAAAGGTGCTCAATCCACTATTCTACTACACTGCCAGCGACAAAAACCTTAACAGAAATTATAAAAACTGTATACTACCTTGAACAAAAAGTTCCCGGAATAACCACCGTGTGGTGCTCCCATCGTTCCGATTTGAGTTCTGTTTTTTTTGTTAAATTGGTACATCTGTTGTTGATATTCCCTTTAAATCTTAGTATCATAACTTGACATTTGCAAAAGTTACGTAGCCAAGAGTACATCTATCTCTGTGTGTGTTGGCGATTTTTTACAATTGCAGAAATGGATTTAAATTTGCAACAACGAACTTGTATTAAATTTTGCGTAAAAAACGGATTTAGTGGCGCACGGACGTTGGAAATGTTGGAAAAGTGTTTTGGCAACGATTCTCTAAAAAAAACGGTCGTTTACCAGTGGCACGAGCGGTTCAGAAGTGGTCGTGAGTCAATCGAAGATGATGAACGCAGTGGCAGACCATCGACATCGAAAGTCGGTGAAAAAATTGATAAAGTAAAAGAAATGTTGGTCAATAACCGCAAATTAACCATCAGAGAAATAGCGGAGGACTTGAACATTGCCTATGGATCCGCCCAAGACATTGTGGTTAATGATTTGGGTTTCCGTCGTGTAGCAGCAAAGTTGGTGCCAAAAGACCTCAATTTCATGCAAAAAAGAGACCGTGTTGACGTCGCAAAATACATGATTTGCGAGGCTGAATCCGATCCCACATTCATCAAAAGGATCATTACTGGAGACGAGACGTGGGTTTATGAGTACGACACGCAATCCAGACATCAGGCAAGTGAATGGCGTTCACCAAATGAGCCGAGACCAAAAAAACACGTCGTTTTCAGTCAAAAAAAGAAGGCAATGCTGACGGTTTTCATGGATTACAACGGTGTAGTGCATCATGAATTTTTGCCAGAAGGCCAGACAGTAAACAAAGAGTATTATTTGGGCATTATGAGATGTTTGCGTGAAGCAATTCCCCGAAAGAGACCAGAAATCGTCGCACAGTGCTATCATTATTCGTAATTTTTTGACAAAAAATGCAACAAATACCATCCAACAGCCACCGAATTCACCTGATTTGGCTCCCTGTGACTTTTTTCCGTTCAATCGAGTTAAAAAACCATTACGGGGAACGCGTTTTAGCAGCCGAGAGGAAGTAATGGAAAAATCGCAGGAAGCACTGATGGACATACCGAAAACCGAATATAAAAAATGTTTCGAGGATTGGATCAAGCGCTGGCATAAGTGTGTTGCAGTCGATGGGGATTACTTTGAAGGGGACAATATAGATTTAGATGAATAAACTTGTATTTTTAATTTTCTGAATAAATTTCGGGAACTTTTTGATCAAGGTAGTATGTGCAGATGTCCTGACTATCTGTGGGCGCAATATCGGTGTGATTTTTATTTATAAATACTTTTAGGATTTTATGTATTGTCATTAAGCTAGAGAGTATGTCTGCTGGGTTGTGGGAGGAGGGTTGACTTCTATTCATAGAGATTAGCTGCAAAATAAGCAGGTACAGTTGATTAATAAGCAGTCATAGACAAGAACCAGCATTACTTGAAAGCTAACTGTACTAATTTTAAAGCAAGATAGACTTATGAAATAAATGATAAATTTGTGAAGATACCATTGGCATGCCAGACAGGCAAACAAAAATGGCCCCAATTATTTGACGAAGGGGTCAACTGCTATTCCTTATATGAGTGAAGGCAGAGACTATGCATGGGCCTAGCTCATTACCGAGATTGAAAAAGAACAAACTTAGCAGGCCAATCAATTCAAAATGGCCCTTTTCATACAGAGACAGGGAATAAACTGTCCTATTCTTCTATATTTTTTTCAATATTCTTTGGCATGCACAACTGATTTGAACATTCAGCTTGGTTTCTAAAGTAATTTTTTTCCTTTCTCCTAACCTCCCCAAACTGTGATAATTTTACAGATCGTATTGTACTCTTGTATGTGTAATCAATTTTGAGTAATATTTCAGCATCATCATGGGTCAATTTGAAGAAAAGGCTGATTAGGTGGTTGTGCCACCAAAACTGTGAATTTGCTAAAATATTTTCATTTTAAGATTCTTTAAAATAATATGATTAGGGCCTTAATCTACTTTAAAGATCTATTAATACTACTTACCGATCCAGAGACAATCAAATTTGACTGTGGGTTGAAATTACAACAAAACACATAGTTGCTATGTCCTTTCAGTGTTTTCAGGCATTTTCCCTAAGAGAAAAAAACATTTAAATGGCATATTATAATTGTGAATAAAATTAACGTACAACAACAAAAATGCAGTAAAGACTGCAATTTGAACCTGACTAACCCAGACTCAAGCATTATACAGGAATGAAACCAGCCTGCCTGTGTAGTGCAGCCAGTTTATCGAAGGGCTACAAGAGGCAGCACCAACATGCTCTTCCAAAAAATCTTTTTTCTTTCAATTTGCAATCACTCAGGTAGAAAATAATTTTTTTTTTTAAGGTAATCTACCGGTTAAGGTAGGTTTTTGGATGGACCCAACTATCAAATAAACATTTTGTGACTCCCCACCTAGCAAACTAATCTATATCAGGTCCCTCTTCATCTCGGTGTACTTCTTTCCTCCCTTCATCTCGTCCAACATCCCTATCCTGTTCCTACCCTTACCTCGCTTGCCCAACATTCTTCCCTCTATTACCCTCTTCAACATTCCACTACCGCTCAATACGCCCTTCATCCATTTTTCCTGCCTCCATAGGATTTCTCTCAACAACCCCCTCTCCTCCCCCACCATTTCTAGTACTTCCTCATTTGTTTTCCTTTCGGTCCATTTCACCTTTTCCATTCTTCTCCACACCCACATTTCAAAAGCCTCCAATCTACGTCTATCCTCCTGCTTCAGTGACCACGTTTCCGCGCCGTACATAGCTATGCTCCATATCAGAGTTTTTACGAGTCTTGTCTTAACATCCCTACTCAATGTCCCCGTCATCAACTCCCTCCTCCTTGAGAAAGCCTCCTTGCCTAGCGCAATTCTTCTCCTTACGTCCCTACCACTTTGACCGTGTTGGTCCAAAACACTTCCGAGATATGTAAACTGTTCTACCTGCTCTATTTTTTCCCCGCCTATTTTAATATTTAGCTTAGCCTTTTTCTTTCTGGAAAATCGCATAACCTTTGTTTTATTAATATTTATGCTCATCCCATATTTATCGCACTGAACCTCCAATTCACTCAACAATGCTTGCAACCCCTTGGCTGACTGAGCAACTAATGCTTGGTCATCAGCAAACCTAACCGATTTTACGAATTCCCCTCCGACTTTCATTCCTACCTCCAGTTCTTCCCATGCCTCTTTAATCATTTCCTCTACATATACGTTGAACAGTACTGGTGACAATGGGCAACCCTGCCTTACACCTCTTCCTAACACTGCCCATCCGGACTCTCCGTTCCCCACTCGCACCTGAGCAGTCTGAGACATGTACAGGTTGCGGATCAGTCTCCTGTCCCTCCAATCCATTCCTATTTTCTGCAATACACGCATTAATTTTTCCCAGTTCACTCTATCAAACGCTTTTTCGAAATCTACAAAACAGGCAAAAACGTCCTGATTGTATTCTATATTCCTCTCGACTAGTGATCTTATTACTGCAATGGCATCACGCGTACCTCTTCCTTTCCTGAACCCAAACTGATCATCCCCTAAGTAATCATTTGCCTTACTCTCTATCCTTTTGTTGATGATCCTGAGAATAACTTTAGCTGCGTGGGATATCAAACTTATTGTTCTGTAATCCTCACATGACGAAGCCTTTGCCTTTTTTGGAATAGGAACTAACACCGATCTCACAAAATCTTCCGGCCAGATTCCTTTCTCATAGATACTACGAATCAGTCCATATATGGCCTTCTTCCCACCTTTCCCTAACCATTTCAACATTTCTACAGGAATATTGTCCACCCCCACAGCCTTATTTGCTTTCATCTCCTTTAATGCCCTTTCTATTTCATCGTCGAGTATGCCTGGACCTAAGCTATCTTCTTCTACGTCATGTTCCTTTTCTATGTCTAACCTTGTCGGCCTAAGTTCTTTACCATACAGTGTTTCTATATATTCCTTCCATCTCTCTTGGATTTTTCCTGGTTCAACTATTATCTTACCCCATTTATCTTTAACTGTTAGCACACATCTTGCCTTCTTACTTCCCGATAATAACTTAACCTTGCTGTATAGAGCACCAATTTCACCCTTCTTCTGTAAACTTTCCATATCCTCGCATTGCGTTTTCCACCATTCTTCTTTTGCTTTATTTGTGGCCCTTCTCAATTTATTGTTTAACTCTTTGTACTTCATTTTGCCTAACTCTGTGTTTACATTTTTCCATCTTCTTCTTTCATCCATCTTTGCAATCATCTCATCCGTTACCCATGGTTTCCTTATCCTTTTCCCGTTAACGGTTCCTATAGTGTCTTTAGCGGCTTCCAATATCCCTTTCTTGATACATTCCCATTTTTCTTCGATAGTACTCAGTTCTTTACCGTCATCCATCATTTTCTCTACAGCCTCCTGATACTCCTTCCTCGTTAATTCATTTACTGCTTCTAAATTCCATTTTTTAGCCCGCCGCCCTTGCCTTATCTTCTTGAAACGAACATTACATTTCATAACAACTAAATTATGGTCAGAGTCCGCATCCGCTCCTGGGAAACTGTGCGAATTTATCACACTGTTCCTAAACCTGTGCCTAACCATAATATAATCTAACTGATACCTTTCTGAGTCACCTGGCATTTTCCATGTATACCTACGCCTTTTGTGGTGTCTAAACCATGTGTTAGTGATGACTAACCCCTGTCTCCTGCAGAATTCAATTGCTTTCTCCCCGCGTTCATTCCTCGTGCCTAACCCATAGTCCCCCACCTCACCACCATCTCTTCCTTCGCCTACCGTCGCATTCCAATCCCCCATCACTATCAAATGTTTCCCTGCAGGAACACTCGCGATGATATCCTCTAACTCATCATACATCCTATCGACTTCTTCCTCCTTGTGGTTGCTCGGTGGCATGTATACCTGAATAATGACCAAGTTCGTCGGCTCTGCTTTAATCTCTACGAGTAAAATTCTATCTGTCGCTTGCTCTATGTTGACTACGCTTCTTCCTACCCCTTTATTTAAAATTACGGCAACCCCTCGTTGGCTCTCGTCCCCGCCGCTGTATATTACTCTATAATTGTCACTCCAGTAATCCCCGCTATCCTTCCATCTCACCTCGCAGAGGCCTAAAACATCTATGTTACCTCTTTCCATCTCTCGCTTAATATTTTCTAATTTGCCTCTCCTCAACATTGTCCTGACGTTCCAGGTTCCTATTCTAACTACTTTCGTCTTCTTCTGCACCTTCTGTCCTGCTGCTGTTATTTCTCCCCCGCAAGGATTTCGTGGGATGACGACCGCGGAAGCCTTGCCTCCCCCGCTGCCGGGCACGACACACGGCCCCTTGGGCCGAGTCCCGCAGTTGCCAGGACTCAATTTCTGTTTTGCGTCCATCATATTTTCTTGGGAATGATAATTGAGGTGGTTTCCCATTGCCTTCCTCAATAGTGTTTTTAACGTGACACCATCACTTAATGGCCGCCCCACTGGGGTCAGACGCCATTGCAGCCGCCTCACTGAGGAACAGACGCTGCGTGGACTACCTTTCGTCTGGCTCCTAACCTTCGACCTATCTGGCATGGGTGACCCTTCCAGGAGTAATTATTATTACTCCCGCCAGCACAGCTCTAGGGGTCATCGGAACACACAAGCCCTTCCACCACGACAAGGTTGTAGTCCATGGGAGGGGAGAAAATAATTATAATACTTTAAAAATATGTCGACATTCCAGGTCTAGGCTATTTTATTATTCAGAGCAGTCTACCAATCAAGGTAAGTTTACAATGGATCCACTAGGATAGGTCCACCTCATATTATCTGAATAACAGTAAACCATTTTTTGACTTCACATATTTCCTGCCTCCATTCATCACATTCAACATTCCTATTCTTTCCTGAATTTAGAAAATTAAGGATAGATATGCTTATTAAAATATATGTTTATCCAATGATTAATTTAAATGATATATGTTTATTAAGTAAAAATACAACAGCTTGTGTCCACAAGGTGATATACGACAGTGACAGAGTGATAGGCATAGAGATAGTCAACATCAAAAAAAACCTTTTAGTCATTCAGGTGCATATGCCAACAGGCAACTATGGTGATCAGTAAGTAGAGGAATTGTATGAGAGAATATGAGGAGAGACAAAGGGGATAAGAATGCTCCAATATTGTAAAGGGTAACTGGAACACAAGTATAGGGAAAAGAGTGGTGAAAGGAATGTTTGGGCAGTATGGACTTGAGAGAGCCAATAGACTGGTAGAGTTCTGTAGGGAAAATAAGTTAATAGTTACAAATACTAAGTTTTCAATTCAAAAGAGAAGATTGTACACTTCAAAAGCACCGGGTAATATGAAAAGGGAGTATATAGATTTTAAATTGTAGAAAATAGATATAGAAACAGAATGAAGCAGGTTTAGGGTCTCCCTGGCACAGATATTTACAGAGACCATATACTTCTTAGTGGAGAGACTGAGATAAGACTGAAACGGATAAAAAGAGCAGTGGCAGTCAAAAAGTGAGATTTGGATAAACTAAAGAAACTGGATAAGGAGGACATTGGTGCAAGGAGGTATTATAGAGATGACGAGAGGATGTATACAAGAGCTGAGTAGAGTGTAGAGGAACAGTTGGAGAGAATTAAAAAAGGTATTGAAGAGATAACCCAAGAATTGGAGGGCTACAGGAAAGGGAAAAGAACAAAGAAGCCATGGATAACAACAGTGATGATTCATTAAATGGAGAAGAGAAGAAAGTACACAAGTGAAAAGGCCAAGGAGGATAAAAGTTCCTGAGAAAAATGAATAGTGAACTAAGAAGAGAGACAGACAAAGCTATGGAGGAATGGCTAAACAAAGAATGTAAAGAAATAGAAGAGCTGGAACGCATGGGAATGCATGATTTTGTGTACTACAAAGTGAAGAATATTATATGGGATGGCACTAGAAAATAATAAGGGAAAGAAATATAATAACGGAAGAAAAAGAAGTAATGGGAAGATGACAGGAATACATGGGAGACCTGCCTAAGGTGAAAAATCTGAACAGCTAAATGCAAAGGATCAGTATAAGGTGTATAAAGGCTGTATTAGAGAGGATATCTTGCCAAGTGAAGTTATGGTGGTAGAAAAGTGATGAAAAACAGGAAGGCACAGGGTGTGCATGTATAGCTACTGAAGCCTGCAGGAAGGGGGATTGGTGGAATTAACATCCCTCTGCAATAGGGTACTATTACAGAATTTATTGTAGTCGACAGTGGCCGCTGGATTTTCTGATATCAGAGATGATACCATTATCAAAGAAGAAAGGAACAAGGAAACACAAGGAGCATTTTACAATAAGCATTATAACCCATCCAGCAAAGGTACTATTAAGAGTACTGAATAGAAGACTGAATGAAATCATGGAGGAGAACACAGGAGGAACAGTATGGCTTCAGAAGAGAAATGGGCACAAGAGTGGCAATAGGAATAGTGCATACCATTGGAGAGTGATGCCTGGAGAAAGGGAGAGGTTTGTTAGTGTGTTTTGTTGATTTCATGAGGGCTTTTGACTGTGTACGATGGGAAAAACTTATGAAAATGCTAAAAGAAAGACGTTTGAACTGGAGATACTGAAGACTGATTAGAAATTTATACTTAAACCAGGAGGTATGTATTAGAATTGATGAAGAGAGGATGGGTTGGTTTGATATTGGGAGGGGAGTGAGGTAGGGGAGCTGTCTCTCTCTCAACCTCTGTAACCTTTATGCGGAAGACATGGTCAGGATGTGCTGGAGAGAAGATGCAGGATGGTCAGTTGGAGGAAGGAGAATAACAGAACAATTAAATGGGATGCTGCAATACCTTAATGATATGAAGGAGGAGTATGGCTTCATCATAAAAAGGAGCAAAACCACAGTAAGGAATGTTGGTCAAGATGAGGAAATAAATCATTTAAAGGAAGGAGAGCGCCTAGAACAAGTAGAGAGGTACAAATATCTGGGTACGGAGGTAACAAAAAGTTGGAGGAGTGAAAAGGAAGTTAAATTATGGATAGCAATAGCTAAGGAAGCTTTCAACAGGAAAAGAAAAGTGTTATGTAACAGAATGGATATTGGACTGAGAAAGAGACTAGTTAAGTGTCATGTATGGCATGTTATGTTATATGGCTGTGAAACATGGACAGAGTTGGAAAAGGGACCAGGAAAGGGTGGAGGCATTTGAGATATGGGCATGGAGAAGAATGCTGCACATAAAGTGGACAGTCTGAATGAGGAACGAGGTGGTGTTAAGGGAGTCAGAGAAGAGAGAAGATTATTGACAACAATCGAAAAAGAAAAGGGATTGGACAAGTGCTATAAAGGGACTGCCTCTTAAAAGAGTTGCTAGAAGAAATGGTTGAAGGACCAGGCAAGAGAGGGCAGAGGAGGGTCAAAATGATGGGCAATGTACTATGCATGTAGAAGTGAAGATGATATTGTGTTTCAGGAAAGTGAAAACAACTGCAGAAATGATTTAGCGCCATTGATGATGAATTTTGGGCTTCTACGATGAATAAACACTGATATAGCTGCCTTTTTTTAATGTAACAAGATCAACTTGGATCTTTTCTGTACGATCCAAGTACTTTTTGTAAATTTTAACAAGAAAAATCAGTGTTTTCGGATGCTGGCGTGTTTCATAGGCCAGGAAAAATGGCAATCCCTAAATACTGAATTTGAATATTTTTGGAAAAAGAGAGATTTTACAATATTCAGTTGCTTAAAATAGCATATATTCTGATGGAAAGGAGACAAACTATGCAAATTTCACTTGAATAGAGATTTATTCACGACCCGGGTTTCAAACACTTAATGTCATCTTCAGGTGAAGTGTTAAAACCCGGGTTAAGTGTTTGAAACCCGGGTCGTGAATAAATCTCTATTCAAGTGAAATTTGCATAGTTTGTCTCCTTTCCATCATGGATAAATTTCACAAGGTTAACCCTAATACCGTTCGGTTTGTTAGCATATATTCTGTCAAAGTAAACATAAATATACACACAAGAAGAATTCTAAACAGATTAAATTTAAAAAAACTAACCTATGAATGCTGGGATTAGGGTGGCTAATGTCTTAATTACATGCCTTTGAAAAACTATATGCAGTAACAGTGAAACATTGACACTAACCGAGCTTAGTTCCCAAATCTTCAATGTCTTGTCATCAGATGCAGACACAAGTAACCGACTATCACTGGACCAAGCAACATCAGATATTCCCATCTTGTGTCCTGATATGGTCTTCTCAAATTTCCCATCGTAAGCCCCCCAGATTTTGATGAGTTTGTCAGCAGCTGCAATAAACATGAAAAAAATATGCTTTTTGTAATTTTCATTGACAGTAACATGAAATAATTGTATTGCCCGAGCACAGAGTGTATTAGAGGCATACCAATGTATCGTTGTAAAATGTATCACCACAAAGTAAAACGTATCACCACATGAAGTATCAACGACATGTAGGTACTAACTCTAGTGAATATGATACACGGAGACTAGCTTATGCCATTTTACAAATCCACACCAATGACATTTAAAATAAAACCTTGAGCACATGCTCTACTTTCACGTAGTTCCTGCTCAAAGGACTTGATGCTGCAAAAACTGAATAAAAATATTGTTCTCTAATTTTTTCTACACTCCACAGCAATACAGGCAAATAGAAACACAATGTGTACTAGCCGAATGTACACCAATATTTTACAAGGACATAGCCACAGATAATTTACAGGAAAATGTCCAGAGACACTACGAACATGAAGAGCAGAATTGCACTCATAGTATTTCAATTAACAGTGGGTCCCGTACAGAAGAATTTTTTCATCCTAAGCCTTTATGAGAAATGGTTATTTTAAAAAATTCCAATCAGCAGCATTAAATTTGATTTTTTATCCAAACTTTACTCAGATTATCAGTGTTTGTAAATACAAATTTCACCTTCATCAAGTAATTAATAACATCCGAAAAATTTCAGAATTTGTCTAGAAAATAATGTTTAAAATAAGTTTGAATTTGACCAAGTCTATGAATTATAATTCATTTTCAAACCCAAAGAATTTTTACTTTTCAATTAATTAATTTGATAACTTTTTAATTTGAAGATTTTCCCCATTAATTGTATGATGTACCCAAATTTCTTTAAGGAATATCTGTAAATATTATTAAGAAGTTGAGAAGTATTTATCATGAAGAATTATTATGCTTAAGGATAATATTTACAAATAAGGAAACATTACAAAATCATGCACTTGCATGGAACTCTTTTCTTAATGGTGGTAACATAACAAAAACACTATTTCTACATTACCAAAATTTACATGACCATGGTTTTATCACAGAGGAATATCATCAGGCCTGTGAAGAAATTACTCTGTAAAAAAACCATGCTAATTTAAATACCTTTTTAAAAGTAAGCATAGTTTTTAATTAAAAATAGCAATTTTCCACAAAATAAAATTTAATGCAAGTGGATTCAATGTTACAACATCATCATTAGGTCCTTCACGTTACTAACATCATCATCACCTGATGATGATGTAGTAACATTGAAACCAGTCGCATTAAATTTTATTTTGTGGAAAATTACTATTTTTAATTAATCATATTCCACCATATCACGCCTGAAACGTCTCTTTTTAACATTGTTTTTGTCCCTATTCCACCAATAAGGAAATATTAAAGTATTAGTTTAGAGTTTGTCACTCAATGGATAAGAAATAAGAACCATTCATTGGCTTTACTTGCCATGAACATGGCTAGCAAAGGTGGAGGCGACATGAAATAAGGTTACTCTCAATATAAGAGCCCTTCCCTATAACCCAAAAAAACTTGGATGTCACGAATGAATGTGAAGGTGGTGTTGATTGTTTTCTTCGATTGGGAAGGGATTATCCTCTATGAATACTATATATGTCCCCAAAGGACAAGCAGTGAATGGGCAGCATATATAGAGGTTAAGAGAAGATTAAGACACTCCACAAACACGGAAAACAAGTTTTGGTGCTTTCATCAAGACAATACACCGGCGAATACCAGTGACTGTTGCTGAGTTTTTGGCCAAAAACAGCACACCGGTGATCCCACAGCCAACCCACTCTCCAGATCTTGTTCCAGTGGACTTTTCCTATTTCCTAAATTGAAATCCACCTTGAAAGGACACTGATTTGAAAATATTGAAGTCATCCAACAAAATTTTACTGCAGACTTAATGGCTATACTGAAAGAAGCAGTCCAAGCGGCATTCAAAAAATCGTCGTGAGCATTGTATTAGCAGCCAAAGGCTGTATTTTGAAGGCGAAAAGTATAAAAGTTAATGAATACAATCAAATAGTTACTTAAGCAGTCTCATCTTTTTTTTGGACAGACCTTGCAAAATGGTATAGGGGGGATTAGTTTTCTACCAAATTCCTAGGGTCACTCTATTAATTTATTTAACGACTTTGATTGGGACAAGATTGAGACTTTATAGTCCTTCCACGTTACCCTTGCATATTACATTGAAGACAACTTTGGACTTATGCGGGAATTGAACCCATGACCTCTGGGTTGGTAGGCGAGCACTACCCTGCCGCCACCACGACCTAATTGTTAAAAGAGAGTCAAGCAGAACCATGATGACTCTCCCAGCAGAGAAGTGGAATAACCATCATTATTACTGGTAATCTACAAGGTTTTGGATGCAGTGATACTTCCCTTGCCTCTCCCACGAAATGCAAAACTACAATAAGCTCCTCCTCAATTCCACACCACATACTTCCTTTCTCCCTTCATTCCACCCAACAAGCCTATCCTATTCCTCCCCCTTCCTTGCTTGCCTTGCATGCTCCCCTTTATCACAGTCTTCAACATCCCATTGCAATAAAAATGCACTGCATCTATCTTTTCTCATCTCTTTTATACTTCTCTCAATAGACTCTGCACCTCTCCCACCATGATTAATACCTTCTAATTTCAATGCAATAATTTCAGAGTGTAAAATCATTCACCTTGACTGGGATGATTTATACACTCTGAAATTATTGCATTGAAATGCATGTTAGCGGATGACTCTGTTAAAAGTTAATGTTGCGGCATCTCCCGCAGTTTCTTGAAACCTTCTAATTTGTTTTCCTTTCTGTTCATTTCACTTCTTCCATCCTTTTATAGACCCATATTTCAAAAGCCTCCAATCTACGCCTATCACCTTGTTTCAACGACCATGTTCTTGCACCGTACAACATCACACTCCATATAAAACTTTTGATAGCACCTTTCATAACATCCTTATTTAATATTGCTGTCATCAGTTCCCTCCTCCATGTGAAAGCTTCTTTGCTGAATGCAATTCTTCTCCTTATGTCCCTGCTACTTTGATCATTTGATCCAAAACACTTATGGAGTAGTAAAATTGTTCCACCTACTCTAGTTAATGAACTTCTATTTTATTTCACTTAGCCTTTCTCCTCCTTAAAAACTGCATTATCTTTGTTTTGGTTACATTTATTCTCATACGATACCTACTGCAGTTTTTCCAATGCAATTAGCTGCGCTTGCAACCCTTGACAACTGGCAACACAAACCTGATTTTATGAATTCCCCACCACATTCATTATTTCTACCAAATGCACTCTGTGAAATACCTTTTCAAAACCTAATTAACAAACAAATATATCTTAATTGTATTCTTTGTTCATCTCATTCCTCATTACTACTACAGTATTACCCATGGTCCCAAACTGGTCATCCCTAACTAATCATTTGCCCTGCTCTCCATCTTCTTGTTGTGATCCTGAGAACCACCTTAGATGCATGCAAAGTAAAACTTATTGTTCAGTAGTCTTCATATATGGTTACCTTTCTTTTATTTGGAATAGGCAATATTAGTGATTTTATCAAATATTCCGGCCAGATTCTTCTCTCATATATGTTACCAATGGCTCATAAAACTTTTCCTCCCACACTTTCCTAAACCATTAAGTAGTTTAGCAAGAATGTTGGCTACCCCACAGCCTTACACTCTGTGTACACGTTCTTCCGTTTCTTTCTCTTGTCTATCTTTCTAATCACATCCTCTGTAGACCAGGTTTCCCTTTTATGTTCCCATTGTTCTCCTTTAGCTCCTTCGACCAAAATTTCTCTGACATCCTGCTGATACTCACTTCTCGTTGTTCTGGTTAATACTTGTACATTCCATTTCCTTAACTGTCTTCCTATTTGTTATCCTGTTATCTTTTGAATTGAATATTCAACTTCATTATTACTACATAGTGAATGAAATCCACATCCACTACCAGGAAAACTGCATATTGATCACACTGTTCCTAAATATGTGCCTCACAATAAGATAGTTTAACTGATATTTTACTGAATACCTATGAATTTCCAATCCTACAGAACTCTATTGCTTTCTCTCCGCAGTTATTTCTTGTTCCTAAGCCATAGTCCCCTACCTCACTACTCTATCTTCCTTCGCCGGTCATATTCCAATTCTGATCAGTGCAATACACTTCCCTCCAGGTACATTTGTAATAATATCCACTAACTGATCGTTTACCCAATCAACTTCTTCCTCCCAATTATTTCCTGTGACATGTGACCTGTATGAAGTTCAATGGCACAGCTTTTATTTCTACACATTAAGTTCTATCAGTTGCTTGCTCTATATTTACTGTTTCTTCTTACCTTTTTGTACAATATTATTGCCACCCCTCCCTAGGTCTCTTACCCTCCTCTGCATAATACTTAGCCACTATTACTCCAGTATTTTATTCTAACTTCCCATCCCATCTCGCAGAGCCCTGAAATATTTTATACAGAGCCTATATATATATATCTCCATCTCTTGCTTTATGTTTTCTAATTTTCCTGCACACATCATCTTCCTATCATCACAGGTCCCTATTCCAACTAGTTTGGTATACTTCTGTGCCCCTACTGTTGGTTTTGCTTGGCAAGGCTTTTGTTGGAAGATGACTGCTTAAGTCTTGCCCTTCCGCAGCTGGGCACAACATATGGCAGATTGGGCCAAGTCTCATTGTTGCTACGACTCACTTTATTAAAAAGTCTAAGAAGTAAAAATGGGATAAGATTGAATACCGAAGTTTAACAAAAGTATCATTGAAATCTAGAAAAATTGAGCTCTACAGTTGCATAAAATAGCACCTTTAAAGAAAATTCTTTTTGGCTCTTATAAAGTTTATTACGGCCATAAGTGATTTTCTTTAAATTAGTTACAAAGAATCTTTGTTAGGCAGGAATCTAAGAATCTACATTAAGCAGAAAAGGAATGGTTAACTGGCATAAAATTGAATCTGGGAAATGTGTTAACATGAATTACTCAAAAGGCGACACTTCATTCTTATTTTTCAATAAATAGATTGCATCTACACAAGGATTTGGAGATGTACTCCCTAGGGATAGGCTCGATATAATTTAATTTCTATACTTTTCTGATAATGAAGAAAAAGAATGTAAAAACACTCCAAAACTAGGTTAAATTTTGCCTTTCATTTTGGATCTCAAAGCAGAATTCTGGAAGAAGGGGGCAATGGTTTCACCATACAGAAATGTGAAAGCACTGTCGGGCAGTAAGAAGAGAAAATCCAATCACACTAATATCCATGCAACCTATTTATCGCATTACAAAGGAAAATACATTGTGAATATTTTAAAAAGAAATATGACTCTACCAATAATCCCAAATCCACTTGGTAGGCCCTCAAGGGCAAGTTTTAACATGTATGAAAACTAAAAAATCCTCTAATGAAATTAAAATGCATATTTACAATGATTATAGTTTAAAAGATCCAATTCAATTATGCAAAAGTTTAAATCAACTCATCTTAACATTCAGTGCGGACCCAGCAATAAGTATTCTGCATTGTACCTTCAAAACATCCACTATAGTTCCTTTTTCTTGTTCCAACTCCAACATCCCTCATTGTAATCAAAGACATAATATCAACTCTATAAATAATTTAAGGGGTCGCGGTGGTCTAGCGGGTAGAGCGTTGGACTACTGACCGGAGGGTCCCGGGTTCGATTCCCGGGCAAGGCACTTTGGGCACCTGCAGCTCCACCCAAGGTAGTTGATTTTTCGGGTACCAGATTTTCCTGGGAAACCATAATCGGCACAGGGAAAGGAACTGGCCCCCCTACCCTGATGTGTGAATATTCACACGCCGTTGGGCTTGGTACATGGGTGAGCTCTACCATCACCTACTAAACCGACCTTCGGGTTGATTACTGTGTTTTTTTAAATAATTTAAGGATCTTATTGCAGCCATATTAATCAAGCAGTGTGCCCCCTACTAATTCCTCACCCATTTTAACTTGTTACGATGTCATTTTTAACAGAGAAATTTCCTGCAACCTTATTTCCTGAAACCTAGGATGCTTTACACCAATATATAAGGAAAAAGATAAACTGGATCCCTCCATTAACCCATATATTTATCCAGCCATACTTTGCAGTTAATTGTTGAAAAATTAGTGAAAAAATGACCTTAATTTCTGCGGAACTTGAAGTTCCTTGACTCCACAACACATCTTTCTGTTTTACTAAAAAATTACAAATGATGTGACTGACTTGATTGTTATTGTATTAATAATAATATTTATTCTCCGAAGACTATACATATAAAAAAAGTTTCACTGAAGAGGCTTCACAAAATATGAACTTATTCTGCAGCAGCCTTTTCATTGACTTTAACAACGCTTTTGATACCATGAACCACAAAATTCAACTAGTTAAACTTGAAAGATCTGGGATCCACCAAATTGGTTAAATAGTTACCTCACTGATAAACACCATTATGCACAAATCTAAGGAATTGTAGCTCAGAGGAAATAATATACAGTGGTGTAGCCCAAGGTTCAGCCCTAGGCTGTAACTATCCTTACTATCAATGGCAAGTTTGCTGTTAATGACATATTCTAACTGACCTTGTTTGGCAAAATAACTTTATCTGCTGATGTCATTTGCATATTTTACTAAGGTAGAAATGGTAACCTCATAACAAACTACATACAGCTCGAATTACCGTCAGTAACTGGAGCAATATTAAATGTATTAATATTAAAAAACTATTTTATGGTAGCATATAAAAAAACTTGTAACCTTAAAATTAACTCTACCACACCAGCAAATGAGGAAATGTGAAGTTTCTGAAACCTTTTACTTTTGGCCTAATTATACATTCAAACCAAAAACTGGACAGGCACATCAGCAAGATATTACACAAAAATCATACCAGCAATTAGCAACTTGGCTAGAGTAAGTGACAAGGTTCCCATATGGCTTAGAAAGGTTTAGCATGAATTAATGCACAGCCATGATATGGATACTGGCATGGATTAATGACAGTCTGACATGGATAACATTTGTTGTAAAGCAACCAAACAGACTGCAAAGACTCGAAATATAGTAAACTAGAATAATATAAATTATCTATCGACTCTCTTTAGGAACATTAACTATAATGGGTTTGCACCATAGCTAATCTTATACTTATAGACCTGAAAGTGAATACATACTATTAACACCTTCAAGCTACTATCATGCTCACCCTCTATTATCAGTTACCATTGATCCTATCAGTAATTGGACATTTTCAAGATTAAAATGAATAAAATAACAATCTTATTTAAGTTCAACCTTCATCCAACAACACCAAGAACCTCTAACCATTTATAAACTACAGTGTTACTTCAACGTCAATTATACGAGGTCTATAGCATCCAGAATCTTCAGCCCTACAGCTAGCTAGCTTCAACAACTTCTCCTTCACTATAAAAATGGTTCCCTCCATTCCCCCTATTAGTTATGCAAACATTCAAAAAAGAGCATACGAAAGTGTTCCATTGAAAAATTGATGGAGGTAATGTTTTTGTCTCCATACAGAATACTTGAAAAGACATTAGTAGAATGCAACAATTTATCTATAAATCAATAAGGTATTAGTCTAAAATAAAAGTAAATTTTAATTTACGAAATTGAAATTATTAATGAATTGTAAGCTGCAGTATCCCGAAAAATTATTGCTCCGTTTATCATTCCATTCAATACAAAGAACCATGGAAACTACATCGGTTTCAATTTTTGACAATACATGGGCAAAGGAATCTTATGTTTTTTCAGAAAGACTGACCATATGGCTACTACAACTAAAAGCGAGTGATAATGTGGGTAACATTTACACAACTAATAATCTCATACTTACATGAGCTTGCAAGCCATTCACCGTTTGGGCTGAATTTCACAGAAGACACAGCTTTGGTATGCCCCGCAAGTGTGAATTTCAAGGTATAGTTAGGCTTCTATAACACAATGAATTAGATTTTAGAATGATTCTATTTAAAAGTTACGCATGAACTATAAATGAGGTACACACCAGTCCCGAACTCGACGATTTTGTTGTGCCAGTTGCTTGACCACCAGCATTAGGTACTGTCGAAGGTGGGTTATTGCAGGGATGAGAAGACGGAGGCTGTCCAAGAGGCACCATTGTGACAGATACTACGATAATTTATGTATGCTGCTCACAGAAAATCATTCCAAATCCTGTAAAGGGATAAAATTTCTGATGTGCTAATTGCGCTTTAATGAAACTCTAGCTGATATTTACAGCGAACGAATATGGATTACGAACATAAGAACATGTGCTTGACAACAATTAAAAACCCGCGACATTAACCCAAATCTGTACAGGTAAATACTAGTTAAAGTTGTCTATGAAAATAAACATGACTACTTCAAATCGCTCGACGTTTTCTCTTATACCCACCGCTCTTTTGTTTTATAAGGAAACTGTCGATATTTGCCAAATCAATATATTTTCCAAAGAGATTTCAAAGGTGCGAAATAATGAAAAGATAGGACTTCGGACAATTTAGGAATATATATTTAACGAATGTAGACCATAAAAAACACCCATGTGAAACCGCTTAGTTCTTTCCCATAATTCCCATTCCATGTCACGTGACAAACTCAGCTTGTGTTGGTGGTCGAGTGACGCTCCAACAGTATGGTCATGTTTTTCGCGGATTTTCACAAACTTCCGCAAAAATATACATAGCGCATGAATTAAAATGTGTATATTATTGAACGGAATAGAATGTTATGAATTAATTGCTAGTAAAAACGGCGTTATTTGGGAAATCAAAAGGTACCGCGGTCATGTGACCGGAATGGACCAATCAGAGTACTAGAAATTTCAAAGGATTTTTCACCACTCAAGCAACCCGTTGTGGAGCTGCGTAGCCATTGCTGTTTGAGTTCTTGCTGCTCGTTAGATTTTAGATCCATATTCATCATGGGTATCAAGAATCATCCTACTCCGCGAGGGCACCAGCAAACGACTTCTGACTCCAGTTCAGGGTACTGAAATAATATTTTCAATCTTAGTACAATAAATCTGCGGTTGGGGAGCGTACGTGAGTGAGTGGGTTCCGATCCTAGGGAAGGCGGCCATAACATCCAGGGGAAGCGACAGTCAAGGCGTAGTGTATTGTTTTGTTTGAAATTCTGTTTATATTTCATCATTATGTGTAAGGTAGGTTAATAACCTTGATCATAGGTGCCTTTAGAAGGAACGGAGATAATAATTTTGGTTTTTGATGATCAATGTGTTCGGGATTTCGGCGGTTGCATATACGGCTTTCGTCCTCGAGTGGGAAGCCCGCCATGTTGAAGAGCTTTTGATCAAAAATAAGAAATACTTATTCTTACAAATTCGTGCAACTTACTGGGTGAAAATCGCGTCAATTTCGTGTAAAATTTTGGCATCTTAAAGTTTTCCCGCGTTTGAAGTTTGTATACACACACATACTACACGGCTTTTCCAGAGCCCAGGCGTAAAATTTTACCTTGGATACCTCGGCCTTCATAACTACTGGTCTTATGTTTATATTCTTCTGATTTGACAGTTTATAGTTGGAAATAATGACAATTTTTGAGTTAATTGTTAATAAAGGTATTTATTAGAAACTTGTGGTCGTTGTTTTACATTTAAGTTGCCTATGGCAGAATACCCTTTCCCATAAAAAAATCAATGAGACTATGCATCACGTTAAGAACTTAAGTTTGATCGCCTAGTAGTTTAAAGGTTTTGGCGATGGGTTCTAACTTTGGTGTGAATATATTTACAAATCGCGTACCTTTCAGAATTTTATTTTGTGTGTAATTTTGAATATTATAATTCTTATATATTACGTGGGTAATTATAGTTAATGGGGGCATTCCTTTGCATCCGAAATCGGGAGGCCTAAGGAATTAAAGATTCTTCCTGGTAGTGAGGGAACATTTTCTTTTCTGACGTTCTCAGATTTTGATCGCGGGATGCACAGCGACATCAACGGAGGTGAGGGGGTAGCAAAGCGAGGGCAAATGGTGTTGCGGATACATTTTTGACCGAAGACTTGTCAGCATTCATATTTGGTCTGAAAGGTAAGGTATTAAGGGTTTAAAGAAAAACATTTTGAATGGTAGTGTAGAGTAATGCTTATTAGAAGTGGGCGTATCTCGATGTTCATGTTATTGATGTAACTCCTGAGGAAATTAGGTCATGATCTTGATCGTCTGCATTTTATTGGTGTTAACAATTGTCAGTGAGAAAAATAAATTTCATCTTAGCCAATAGTGACCTCGGGAGATGGGGCATTCTCATTTGCCAGCATACACTTCTACATTCAAAATTGCGCATGATAATGTTTCCAGAACTTCCATGTTTTCTTTTTATATTTTTCGTTTGAAGTTGACTTGGAATGTTATTTTTTTACGTGAATAACTCTTCTTGTGGAGAATATTAGATGTAGAAAGATTCAGCAAAACTAAATTTATGTTCGGCTCACTGTTGCATGATCATTTTGTCTCAGCGTATGTAATCAATATGAAATAATAATTGTCGAAGTGGACTTTTATTACTCTTTCTTGCATTCATCCCTCAATTTCTGGGGATACAGCATTGATTGATTTTATCTGGGGGTCGCATTTTCGGACCTGTCGCCTGTAATTGTTTTCCTTTAACATTAGGCTGTGTGTTATTCCCCAACAACGTTTATGTTTTATATATGTACATGTCTAGAAGGCTACTTGAAATTTCAAGATGGGTGTGTTAAATTTATTCTAATTTTATGATAACCTCAGATGAACGGGTATTGTTTTACATGTTTTGACCTTGTATGAATATTGCCTAGTTTTCCTTTTTAAAATTAATACCTTCATCATAATATATTTTAATGCAATGTTTACATAGCATAGTGTATGCTTTTGATAATTTTGCAAAGTGGATACTGAATTATTATGGAATACATGTTTTTGTTAATTAGCAATAGAAGCAACAAATAGAAGAAATGGTTTTTGTACTGTAATGTATTTATCCAGGCTTAGGGCAGGTTTTGTATGTTTTTTAGTTTTAATCTAAGTGCATCTGAATTGGTTGTTTTTCATCTTCCTAGATTTTGCACTTAGTATTTTTTTGATTGATGAATGTTTTAGCTATCATAGTGGGCACATTACATTATTTGGGTTTTATAAAGTTGAGGGACATTCGTTAATCATAGAAGACAAGTGCATGTTGCATGATGAGTGTTAACTGCCCAAACTACGATTGCTGATTATCAGCTCTAATTAATTCTTCTGACCTATACTAGCAGTTTGGGCATTCATGCTAACATTTTCTTTTTATCCAGCTCTTCTTTGTGGCTTCAGCTTCTACAGTTAAAGTAAACTCAAAAGTCATAGCTATGTGTATTGATGAATACTTTTTTATGAACAGGATGATAGAAAATTTGAAAAGGCCATGGTTTTCTGACAACTATTAGAAATGGGATAGATTAGATAAAAACAGTTGAATTTTGAAGGAATAATGGAGTGGAACTTAAACAAAAAAAGTAGGGTGAATGATGGTGATGATGATGATGAAGAAGGGTCAAAAATTAAGGTTAGTTTTGGTTAATTGAAGAGTATATATTGGTCCATGTAAAAGTTATTCCCTTGAGGATGTTCAATTCTAAAGCCATCCCAAAGTAAATTATTTAAATAGGGTAAGAGCTAAAAGCTAATAAATATTATTCTTTCAATTAAAAAAACAACAGTTATCATCCTGAAGGTTGCTTGGAAATGTGAGGGTAGTAGTGCTAGACTTGCTTTGTCCTAAACCCTAAGCCATGGGACATTCACATATCAGGGTATGTGGCTCAGTTGCTTTCCCTGTGCCACCTGTGGTTTCCCATGATGATCTAGCTCAGGAAAAAATAATGCAGCTTGGTGGAAGCTAAGGGTTTACCACTGGTTTACCATGCCCCTCATTTCCACTATATAACGTAAAATATTTAAAAATAAGTTTTTTCATCTTATTGTTACATTATGCATCATCATTATTCTTTCTTTTTATTATCACCTGGGATGCATTGTTATTATATGAAAGATTTGACAATAGGAATAAGTTTTTAATCGATTCAGGGAAATTCTAATGGCCTGAAGAAGGAATGTGAATAAAGAGAAAATGTAAATGTATGGAGTGTAAAGTGAGGTTTTGCTGTATTTGTGGGGATTGTTTTGTACTTCAGGAGCCCAAGTTAAATTCCTAGGGGTGGCAGGGTTTCTCAATCTTATCCCGCTATCCCAACTGAGTGTGTTGTGGAGAGTACTTTGTGGATTGGCAACACCTATCTGTTTTACCTATTTATTTGATATATGGGGCATTAAAACGTGGACCCCTGGTACCATTAAGACCCTTGATGCCAGGTTTCTCACAACCCTTACCCTAATCCTTCGACATATTACCCTTAACAAATACCTACCTATCTGTAATCATGTAAATATCCTCAGCTGTGTGTCATTATCCCTATTCACTAATACTAAATGTGTTAATTAATTTAACATTTTGCATTTGCTATTTTTGTAATAAAGCTAGGAATTTCATTCAGGCTATCCAATATTGCTTAGTAAAATTGAGGCTTGGAGAGCTAACTTCAAGAGGATCGGGTTGGTGTGGTGGTTAACACACAGACTTCCCACCGTGAGAGCATGGGTTCAAATCCAGGAGGTTTTGTCAGTTGTATCCCGATCCCTACTTGAGGTGCTTTGTGGAGAGCAATTTGAGTACGACGCCCATCAGATTGGACGTTTAACTTTAGATCCCTGTAGATTTTGACAAGAGTAGGCTAATGCTGATGCTGGGTCTCTATCCACCCTTCATCCATTTCCATCCATCCCTAATGGTGCAATGACCTTAGCTGTCAGTTGCCTCCCCTAAAACTACTACTAGTTAGCCTTCAAGAATATTTTCAAAAATATCTTTGAGAGGGACTTCACCTAAATTTTAATATTTGAAATAGAAAATATTAACATAGAAAATATTTGACCTTTGGGATATCAGTTTTTAAAAACACCTTCTGATGTTGAAATAGCCCTCAAAATGGTTAAATAGCAGATGAATTAAAAAATGTATGCTTTCAAGCCATTTAAAATTTTTGGTTTGTTAAATGAACTTAGCATGATATGGATTGCATATACATTTTGCCCTCCTGCATTGATGCTACTTATAATGAACTTCAGTATTAATAATCTTTACCCCATGGGGATGCCAAATAAATACAGTACTTGTAATATCAGTGTGTGGTGTTGGCGTAAAATTATCAATTCCTGAACAAATAGAAGTGTTAAAAAACTGGATGTTTGTGCAGCTGTTTAGCTGCATGTACTGCATTGATTCTTCAACTATGACATTAGGAAGCAACAGGAAAAATTCAGAAGTTTTACATTTTAAGGGAAACAGATGGCAAGCAGAAAGATTGTGAAAGAAGGATCAATCAACCATAAAGATGTATTCATGCTGTGCTATCAATTGAACTTGACTGGTTAATGTGATACAAAACCAGACAATTATGGAAGTTCGGGAATTGACATGAAATATTGCTAGATAGTGAATGAATATCATCTTGCTATAGTTGTTAATAAGTTCATTGGGGGTGTTTTGAATTGGTGAGAGGAGGTAAAACAATGGAACATGAGCCAGATATTTAATGGACAATGTTTAAAATGTATGAAATGGTGGTAACACAAAAATGGTTTAAAGTGGCAGCTTCAATTGTCCAAGACAATCATGTTCATAGCGTTCACTAAGACTCATTTTTTCGTTGCAGCAGTATAACCAAATCTGTTGAAGAAACCAATGGCTGTTTTTGTGAGGCATCTGTATGCAAACATTTAGCCTGTTGAATGTATAGAAAATCTATTTAATTTGTAAATATTTTTGTTACATGGCAAAGAAATGTTATTTTTCTTCCAGTATGCAGTCTGTAATCCTTAATCAATTGGCTTATGGAACAAAATTAGTCAGTTTTATATTGTTTCCACATATGGGTGTGAATTAGTTGAATAACCTTCATTGTAAAAGTTTTGAATTATTAATTGAAATGTTAGAGTTAAACACTATATATAACGACGGTCCAGAAAAATTTCAAATCCAGCATCACTTGGGTATAGTGTTGGCTTAAAGATGAGATCATTTGTATAGTGTTCAGAATGTGTGTAGATATGAACATATATTTGCACTTACAATATCAATCTTGCATAGGGTTTGGGAAACAGTAAATTTTGAGCTACCAGTGTTTTTCAATCTACTGGTTGGTTTGATAGATAAGGGTGGGCCTCATCTAAAACTAAGCTCAACAGCATGTGAAATTAATAATCAGGGGAAGGGGGCCAGTTCCTTTCCCTGGACCTCATTAGTATAGTGGATGCTGGGCTACTAATTGGAGGGCCCAGGCTTGATTCCTACTGAAAATCTTTGTGGACAAACTGCATGATTTTTTTATATCAGATATTCCTGGGGGGAAATTTAGTGTGATCAACTTGAAACTTGTCCCAGTGAATTTCCCTCCTGTAATTATTGAATGTGTATATTAGTTTTCCTAAATGGTTTGGACTTTTATCCTAAATGAAAGGTTTGATTTAGTATCTTGCTTTTTGTATCAAGGATTCCTTAGTTGTCCCTTGTCGGACTTGTTTGAAATGAATTTTAAAAGACTACAAGTATTTGGACTTAATTAATTATAATGAACTTTTATTAGGGCTATCCATATAGTTTTTGTTGCTAGCATTTGTTCATGAAATTGTTCTTCCATTTTACATTATAGATAAATGTTGTTGATGACAACCTCTATAATGAGATCAATTTTTACATTAGTTTTCCTCTTTATGCGGTCTCTTGCTTCAGCATGGATCTATACATTTCCATGCTCAATTTATGTTTTTCCAATTAACAGTCTTTAAAGAGCATTTACTCTTACATCGTCAATTCTCAATAACTCATTGTCAATTAAGGGACATAATTTTATTCATAATTGGTGCCAAATCAATACCAAACAATATAGACATAACAGGAAGAAATAATATAATCATCATGCAGCCTTTAGTAATTTCTTTATGCAATGTGCATATGGATGAAGTAATTGATGTGGACCATTCAATAAGTCCTTAGGAAAAAATAGAAAAAAGTAATCTTGGGTTTATTATTTTTATTCTTCAATGTAATCTCCATTTAGCTTGACACTTTTCCCAGTGATGCTCCAACTTTATGAAGCTGTTCAAAAAGTAGGATTTTGGAAGGTCCCCTAACCTGTGTTGGTGATGGACTCCTTGGTCAACATAAAGCATCCATAGAACAATTTTTTCATGCTTGGAAGTATAAAAAAGTTGTCAGGGACATCTGCTGAATGTAGTAGATTTATTAATTCAAAGTTAAATTATATGATATTCTTCAGTTATCGTTTGTACATTTTGCAAGTAATCTATGTAAATGATTCCATGTGCATCACAAAAAACCATGGCCATAACCTTGTTAGCTGATTTCACCTTGTTAAGGGCAGGGTTGTCCTCAGAAAACCACTATTTCTACTGTTCTTTTGTCTGTGAAGTCTATTAGTGTGTCCAAGTTTCATCCACAGTTGTTTATTGATGTAGAAATGTATCAGGAATGAGATGGAAAAACATCAAACTAGCCTCCAAATTGACCACACTATTGCATTTTTTTCTCCACTAAGTGCAAATGCAGCAACTGTCTTCCTGTCTGTCCAATTTTTCATGTACAATTGGATGCACTGTGCCTTTGATATATCTGTGGCTTTCATGAACTTTGATTCGTCCTTCACTCAAAACTATATCAAGGATTTTGTTAATCATTTTGCAAGAAGCTTCTTTCTCAGCAGTGAACATTGTTTTTCGATATATGGACACATTGAAACACATACACCAAATTGTAAACAGGTGCAAACACAGGAGCAAATGTGCCATGAAATTGAGCATTTTGAGATGGTGCATTCAAGGTGCATCTGTTCATTAAATGAAGAACACAATGTATATATCCACTGTTCTTTATTCTCCTACAACTAGTTTCAATGCTTTGGCGTCACCATCATGGTACCTGATGATGATGCCTAAGCTTTGACACTAGTTGTAGGAAAATAAAGAACAGTGGATATATACATTGTATTCTTCATTTAAGGAACATAAACTTCCACAATGTTGAGCTTGAAACGATTGCGTGAATCTGTTCCTTCACATCTTGGGTGCTTTATTCTCAAATGTTCGTTTATTTTTTTCCCAAGACTTCTTTTTAAACTTCTCTTGGTTACCTCTTTGACCGATGGTTACCCATTCTGACATAACAATGGCCTGGATAGAAAAAAATTATCATCATTGCCTTGAACTTCGAGACACTGAAATGCTTTGCACTCACTGAAGATGGTGATGTCAACCCATGGACAACACCCTGTTGGTTTATGAATCATACTTAAATGCCCATGTCTCATTAACCATAGTGACACTATTTGAAAGACTGGTATCTCAACCAAACTACCAGATTATCAGAAGAATGATCTTGTCTGTTTTGCTATTATCTGACAAAATATTCACTTCATAAAAACTTTCTTCAGGCTCTCATCTGCTGTTAAAACACAATGAATCATCCTCTATCCATATTCAACATTTCAGTAACATATTAAATACTTGATTTTTGGTCTTTTCTAACTGTGTCTTCACTATTTTTTCAGTGGTTTTGTCGCTTATTGTGGTGCATGGCTGGCGGGCCTTTATTATTCATGGATTCCCTGGCTTCTAAAAATCCCATTTCACTCAACAACATTGCACCATTCTCTGATGCTGGCATTGGAAGTTGATCCAAAAACTTGATATTAATAAAGATTTACTTTTCATATCTGACGGTTTCCAACTGATCAAAGAAAAAAACATCAGAATTAAAATGCTCATTCACTCCGGCTGAGTTGATCAACCCACTTGTCATTGCATAAGAATTCTGAGGCCACTGTAATACACAAGAATAATAGTTCTTCAGTAACATAAGCGGTCTCATTTTTTTTTGTCAAACTTCATATTTGTGCATGGTGACCCCTCTGGAAATGTGGAAAAAGTCATTAATTATTCAGAATATCAGGAAAATTCTCAAATAGTAGAAAAATGTAGAGTATTTTATGCAAAAATTAGGTTTGGTCCGTGTAAATATTTAAATCTTGATAATAAGTCATGATTACAAAGACCGTCATCTTTAGGTCAATGTAAGTAAATGTCAAAACTGCATTGTTTTACCTACTCCTCAATGATCACTCACACCTATCTTGAAATTCTTGGTAAACCTAGATTTTCCCTTTTAGTTTTCCAATGATTGCTCTTCAAAACAATGGACCTGTTTCCAGAAATGGGCATGATGAAATAATTAGACTCCTGGGTAAATACAGTAAGTTCTTGCTGTTATGGATGGCTCTTTTGGAGTCACAAGATGGATGCACTGTTGTACTTTGTCAAAAAATATATCAACCTTGCGTGATTCACAAGATATTATTGAAAATTGTGTATAAATAATTACGTCATCAGTTTGTCATCTACATGTCAAAAGAAAATTGATAATTAATCTTTTAATTTGATTGAAATGATCATTAAATACATTTTTGTTAATTTAAGTGCATATTTTGTTAATTTGCTTTTTTTGTGAAATTAACAAAATATTGATTTTTTCGTAAAATGATTTCCATGTTTAAATTCCTAGATACAGCCTAATTCAATTATGAAATCACTTAGTAACCAGTTTTTGTTTCTCCTGAGAAAAGATAATTTAACAATTATTTTTACTATGAAAGCTTAGTGTTGTGTACTTGAAATGTTAATGTTGGACTTAATTGTAGTCATTCTGGTCTTTCATACAAAATAAACTGCTTTAAGAAGATGGCCATCTATGAAGAGATTTGTAGTGTCGAGTTTCATACTGAATATAAATGGAATTTCCTGAGTATTGTGAATGAAAATGAAATATTGTAGATTATCCCAAAAATAATTGTACTGGTTGGGGCTTGGTTATTTATGTTAATGGAACTATATATCGTTTTATAGATGTAGTGTTAGGACTTCTTGTAAAGATTCGAGGTCTTTGAATAACTTCTTTTTTTTAGAAATAGGTAAAAGATAACTAATAATGTTTTTCTTTATTTCAGGACTGAAGAGGAAATGCAGCAAGTTGAGTCTTTAAATCAGAATAACACAGTAAGTAATGAAAGTCACATTATAAGTTTTAACTCTTAATTAATTGCAATACAACTATGTAAGCCAAACTTTTGATTTTTCAGTCTTCATCAAAGGACCGGGAGAACAGACTGGGAACCATTAATAAGGTGAGCAAAGTATGTGTCATTTTTTTCTTTACTATCATTTAGTCTAGTCTCTAAAATATTTTGGTATATAGATATATTGTGTGGTAAAATAAGAGGGGAGAAAAACTCCAATGGCCGTAATAAACAGTTGCAACTCTTGTCAGACTAATATGTTGTGTTGGTTTTCACGGGAACATGTCAGGGACCAACCACAACCTCTCGACCAGAATACCTTCTTTGGTGGTTTATGGGAAATAAATCCACGCCAGGGACCACTCACAGCCACACACACACACTATCCTGATAGGAATTCTTCATGAGGCTGTAGGGAAGACCCCATTAAAGATTCCAGGATATTCTACTAGCACACACTGTGACTATCCACGAAGGACGAGCACAGACCAATCACACAAAATAGCACTCAAGAAATACACACACACTCAAAGGCCCCAACTTCTGGGAGAATCGGAATACAGGTAGAGTGCATATGAGGAGGAGGATCTTTTCTCTACAGCCTTGTGAAGGATTACATTTCCACCAGGAATCTTTAACGGGGCTTTACAGCCTTGTGAAGGATTCCAGTCAGGTTAGTGTGTGTGGTGTCCCTGGCATGGATTAATTTCCCATAAACCACCACAGGGTATTCTGGCCGAGAGGTTGTGGTTGACTACTGACGTGGTTCCAGTGAAAACCAACACAAGACATTGGTCTGACGAGAGTTGTGACTATTTATTATGGCCATTGGAGTTTTTCCCCCTCTTATTTTAACCTAGGAGCCGTAGAGTTAATGATTTCTCGCTACATTGTGTGGTAAAAATGTCTTTGAGATGAATGGAAAAGTCCACTAGGTAACGTAAAATGGACAATTCCCGATGGTTTTTGGCCAAACAGGCCTAAGTGTCATATTTGGCCAATATGTGCCTTTTGCATGATTTTCAATGTTCTTGACGAAATTAAAAATTTATCAAAGTTCTGTTTTAATACTGGGAAGAGAGATTGGACAAAGGGGTATTTACTATTTTAATATGTGGTCCTTTTTGTAATCTTTTTTGTTATTAATTGGCCAATTATTGCCAATTTCTCTCTAGTTTGATGCCTTGGTTTATACAGTATTTCATATAGTTTGCTTAGATAGCTTTGCCTAGAGCTAACATTTACTGGTGTCATTTTTTATCAAATTGAAATCCTGAGAATAAGTTGCATTAAATAGGCATTTTGATTCCTAAGTTGGAAATCAATCTTTAGTATTAACCTTGTGTGGTGAATTCACTTATATGTATTAGAGCAATGCTAGGGTGGTTTAATGGAATGAGTAATTAGATATAAGCTACTGTTAGCCCACCAGGCACAAGGCAGTGGTGATTGTGAGAAGTTTCATGTGAGTTTTCCCATGTTTTACTGGGCAACTTTTTTGCTGGCATCATGACAGACTAGATGAGAAGTCATGCCCAAGTGGTTTGAAAGAAGTTAATGTATTTAAGAAATCATATGAAACTATTAGATATTAATTCAAATTATTTATCACTTACCTTGTTTTCCCCTTCATTTCGTAATCAAATGTTCAATATGAAATTCAAAATAATAGGATCATTATTACTGTTAACTGGTTTTGGCTAATTTTATAATACATTTACAATACGATTGGTTATATCGAATGACTTGTGTTCAATGGCGACCCAAACTTGGCAAGAAATAGGTTCCACCTCACACTCCTATCAAGGGTGTATGAATAAGTTTTGGGTTGATTTTTCTGCAATGTCTTGAATTTGTAACATGTTAAATAAATGTGAAGAAGCAGTCCATTTGGAATCTAATTGGTATTCTGAAAAATTGAATTATTTGTTTTATTTCAACTGCGAGGCAATTAGTTAATTCTTGGGTTATGCTATGATTTTATTTCCAAATAAGATACAAAAATTAAAAATTGGGAGAAAAGGAACATAGTTGAAATATGTATAGTAAACACCCTTATTTACTCTTTTCTTGGGGCCCTAGAATAAGTGTTAAATGTGGAAAAATGCAAATAGTGGGAAAAGGAGAAACATTCACTTCTACATGTTAAATCAATGAAGTCATTGTCTATAGTATCATCATCACAAGTAACTTCAACTGGAATTTCTTCATCACAA
Organism: Hetaerina titia; assembly: GCA_037158775.1. Classification (NCBI taxonomy): domain Eukaryota; kingdom Metazoa; phylum Arthropoda; class Insecta; order Odonata; family Calopterygidae; genus Hetaerina; species Hetaerina titia. The sequence continues at coordinate 132,293,349 of CM073768.1, forward strand.
TCAACAAAATCCTGCCTTCCTTAAGCATTCATGTATTTTAGATTCCTTAATTTTTTTCTCTGCCCATGATATGCAGTGTTAAGCATCCAGTACATTCAACTTGATCACCTGATTACCAAAATCCTGCCAAAATCTCAATTTCTATGCTATTATTCTTTGAAAAATGCTCTTTAAATGAGCAAATTATGACTCAATCAAATGGTTGGCACTCATTGCTTTAATTTGCAGGAAAACTTTGTAACTGCATTTTTTAACTGTGCATTCAGTGGATGGCCTGTACACTGAAAAATAAACATCAGAGTTTTCATGTTCTGAGACCCCAATTTATCACCCAGGATATAAAGCCCATTCTCAAAATTCTTGAGGTCATTCATGCATAGGAGTTAGCTGTATATATAGTGGGCTGCATTTTTGCTTATCTGAAGCACCTGGGACTCTTTGATGTACCGACGTCTGAAGGCTGAAGTCTCTCACTTGCATCTACATTTGTGATAATAAGACAGGTCTTTGTTTGCTAAGCACTCCTCCGAGGCATTGTTCCCCTCTGAAACATAGTGTTTGGTGGTGGTACATTAAAGAAATAATCATGTATTGTCTGCATTGAAAACATGTTTTGGGCTGTAGCCTTCAAGAAGTTTATTAAATGCTAACACCTTCCACCGATTTGCAGTTTCAACATCAACACTTCTTTCCTCACCACGTGCGGCTTTTAATACAAGGTTGTGCCCATCTTTAAACCTATCCAACCATCCATTGGATACTGTGAAATTTTCCTTTCCCCATGTTTTGGGAATGTGTGGTACTTATTCTAATACAATGACACCATTCACAGGGATAAATAATGCTGTATCAATTAAAAACCATTCATTTAGTAATCCTACATGCTGGTAATTGCAGACACATTTTCTCTTTTAAGACATGTTCGCCCTGGTTTGTATATTTTAGAATCGAATCACGATTTTTCACTTGTATAGAGGCCTGCAATGTTAGATGTTTTACCAGGTCAATACAGATTCATCTTGTTTGAATGTTAAATTTACTCCCAATGGAAAATGATTTTTTTTCCAATTGGTCTTTCAATGTCAAGTAGGAGAAAACATATGTTCCCAAGTTATTGAGGAAAAATAAAAACATGAGAACCTGACCTACCATTTCACTGGTGTTGACAGTTGTCTGGCTTCAAAATTATTTGAAAGAAAAAAAGTATTTTTTATTCAGTGTAGTTTTGATGCACTATAGAAAGTTTCAATACTTTTTATTATTCAGGATCCGTCACTTATATTTGTTGCCTTTGGGCAGTGCAAATGATCCAGTTGTCAGTCGCCAGTTCTTGTGTTTGTCGCACTTCAATATGTTTGGGTCAATATAATTTTCTTTCCTCATATTTCAACTTCTGTGCAATATGAATGGTCTCTCGCAGGTGTTCTTACAATGTATAATTTATGTAACTAACTCGCAGTCGTGCAATGTATTCACATCTGATGACAAGTCTTTTCCTGTCAGACTGAAGTTATGAGTGTAAGTAGTTCAAATGTCTATAACTAGTCACGCTCTGATCTACCCTACTGTATTAAATTCTTCTCTAACACATTACTGCTCTTTTGGATTTTTTAAGTGTATATGTACAAAACAAAGTCTAATGAATTTTTTAATAAAGGCTGATGTACATAAGTAGCTGTTTTAGAATGTGAATATTTTTAAATCCAACACATGGTAATGCATCTACTGGGAAAGCAGAAAATGAAAACCTATGTGGGGTTTTTTATAAATTGGAAAAATAGGAAATTATATGGAATATAATAAAAGCTAAGTTTCATATTACTAAGGGGTGTAGCTTAAAGAAAGACAAACTGTGTAAACAGTTATAGGTATTGAAAAATACCTTGTAAATAATCAGCATAGCATTAATCACCATTAGATCATCATAATTTGCTATTTTATTATTGCTGTATTACTGGTTAGGGTAGGTTTTGGATGGACACAGCCTAAACAGTAGTGCAAGATTGCATTTGCTTGCTCCTCCTTACAAAAAGCAATACCTTAAATAGGACTCTACATTAAGCCCATTTCAATTCCATATACTTATCCTCCTCCCTTCATTCCATCCAACATGCCTACCATATTTCTTCCTCTTTCTTGTTTACCCAACAGCCTAAACAAGTGTGCAAAAAATATTTACTTACCTCTCCTAACAACAAGTGAAACCTGAAGGGCCCATTAAGCTCATGTTCTATTTTGTATACTTCTCTCCTCCCTTAAATCCACCAAATCTAGATCTCCTAATCTTTCCTCTTTCTTGTTTTCCCAGTGTACCCCTTTCTATCAGTCTTCAACATCCCACCACCGAAGTACCCCGAATCCTTCTTCCTTGCCTCCATTTGACTACTCCCTACAGATCCTAAACCTCCTCCACCATGCCTTCTCCTTACCTTACCTCCACCGTACCTTCTCGTTTGTTTTCCTTTATCTAGTCCATCTCAACTTTTCTATCCTTCTCTACACTCACACTTTTTCAAATTGTAGCTATTCCAGTATTTACCTCTAATAAAGACATAGGTGTGATCTTTGACTCTTGGCTTTAGAACTTCACTTCAGCAAACTCGTCGTAACCATGTCTTCCTAATCGTGTCTGTGGATATAAGTATCTAGTCTTGACTGCTAATTTTTCTTAGGCTGTGTTTCTCCTATCTTGGAATATTACTACCAAGTTTTGGCCTTCTGCCTCAACCCGTTATCTCAAACTGCCTGTACAACCATTTCTTTTAGCAGGACATCTACTGAATTGCTTTATTTAATTTTTGTTAATCACAAATGAGAAAGCAAGATATGAAAGTAACGGTAGCATGACATATAGTAAATAGAAAAGAAAATAGATCTCTTCTCGAGGATTGTGCTGGCATTTCTCAGGCTGAAATGAAAAATTTCCTTGCTGGTGCAATGAAAGAGAGGGTATGTTTTCATATGATAACCAGATATGCGGATGGAGATAGAGATTTTTGAATCATTTTGGGTTGAAACTTTACAGTATTGAAGCTTCAGGCATTAAGCATTTAAGGAAGTATCAAAAGAGGTATTGGGGTTTTAAAAAAATCTCCTGTTTTATCAGGTTTGGATTTGGTTTTAATAACCTGCAGTTACTTCCAAGATTAATTTGTCTCATCACCATAATGAGTGTTTTCCATGTGTGTCATACAGGTTGCATAACTGTAGGGCTGTACATGTATCATACTCCCTAAGGGTCAAACATTTTTAAAGAACTAAAGGGGAAACAACAATCTGGGGCAAGTTTTCCATCTCTCTTCTGTCGTAAGTGAGCTTCATTGGATTCAAGGTGCTTCACTTCAGTTTCACTGTCCTTGGGCACACATTATGTCTCATCATTACACCCAACTTTTCCTCTTACTTTTTGATGACATCTTAATCCACTTTGCTGGCATGCTGGCAACAGTTTCCCCTCATGGCTTCAGCAACTGTTGAGGTGTGCTTACTAGGAAGCATGCTGAGTATGGTATTGCCTGATCTACAGGGTTCGTCTGGAAAATAAGTGTACTGAGCTCAGGAAAAAAAATTTATTACAATTTTACATATCTTAAGCTAATATTCCTCAAAATAGGACCCTTGTAAGTCGATACACTTGTTCCAGCGGCATTCCCATTCCTGGAACGCTCCCATGAAGGCATCATCAGGAACCTCTCGAAGACATGTCGTCACAGCCTCTTTGACGGCGTCCAAAGTCCCGTATCGCGTTCTTTTCAAACTCCTCTTTATCTTCGGGAACTGAAAGAAATCCGGTGGTGCCAAGTCCAGGCTGTAGGGTGGGTGCGGCAGCATTGCCGCGCCGTGCTTGGCCAAGAAGTCCGACACGACAAGCGTGGTGTGAGACAGCGCATTGTCGCTCAGGTTGTCAGTCATACGGTTGATCGCTGGCTGGATGTGGGCGACTCGTTTTCGTAGCCTGTCAGGCACTTGGACGTAAAATGCAGCATTTACAGTTTGTCGTTCAGGTACAAGTTCGTAGTGGACGACTCCCCTTTTGTCAAAAAAGACAATGAGCATCATACACTTATTTTCCGGACGAACCCTGTATGATGGTTGCTGACGGAAGGTTTTAAATACAATGTTAACTGAACATTCCCATGGGGGAAAAAAAACTCTTCTGCCCTTGGGTCTTTGGAAAGGGGGCAAATGCATTAGATAAATGCTGATGAAGTAGCAGATGTGCCATTTCTCACATGACATGTCTTATTCGTGTGGCTATTTTTGTATTCATAACTATACTAACATAACTATTTGTGCAATTTTTTCCAATATCACATATTTCTCTGTGTGGGCGTCACTTATGTAATTGCGTTTGTTGACTTTTTGATGGCTAGTTAACGGAGGAGTCAAGATTTGAGATGGTGGAGAATGTCTATGTATTTCCCCAATAGTTAAAAGTTATACTGTTGTACAAAAAGGAATGATTATCAAAGTGAAATTGGCCAACACTTGAGTTATTTTTGTTGTCTCTTCTCTTTTTCATTTAAAAGATGGGAAAAAATTACCATTGCTTTCTTGCAGTTTCTATTGTGAGACACGCAGGCCACAAGTTCCTCTCAGTTGCAAGTCCTCATGAAACATTGACAGTTAAGATCTTCATTAGTCAATAATCACCCATATGGTGAATGAATTGCCAATTCATATTGCTTTATCTCAGTTCCTTTATTTGGCATGTTTGAATTGCTGTTCATGTTGTGTGACATCCCTTAAAGCCAAGAAATTAGATGTCCAAGAAAAGTCTGGGTATTTCTTTCCTCTTTTGAGTGACATACCCTATAGATGCAAATTTACAATTTCCATGTTGGTGCACTGATTTTACTGTACTGCATATGCTTATGAAATTAATGAAGGGCTGCATTTCTTGAAATAGTTCCTAAACTCTCTTATGAATGAACAACTTTAACTTGAATCAATGGTTACCAAGCCATTATATATTTTATTCTTTTCATCAATAGCCCTATATATGAAGCTCTAGCACTAATTCGCTGTAGTTCAGAGAAGTGTTTTTTTATTGCTTAAGTTTTGTAGTTGGTAAAAGTTCATCTGTAACATTCACTAAATTTTCCTTAAACATTTAATCTGCACACATTGGTTTAAAGTTCTTACTTAGGAGAACCAATACCAGGTTGAACCATAAATACTGTATTTTCCCATCGATAATGCACATGTTATCTATGCAATAATGTTCCGAGGATCGAAAAAATGATGATGCGCGTGATGTAATGAAAATTGAAAAAAATCCAAACATTCTATGTTCACAATAATTTATAGATGTTTGGCAAAAATAAATTAGTCTTGAAGCATGTTTTTTTAATTGCATTCTATATTATACAGATCTGTTACTGTTATTTCATCTCCTAAATCCATGAGAAAAAAAGAAACAATTTATATACTTCATTTATTCTAATACATGGTACTTCACATATATGTAGGGTATGTCGTATTATATACACTTACGTATAAATATATGATAGGATAGGTAGATCACTCTAATCCAAGAAATTCGTCACCTGAATCACAATTATTTTCTCTTCAGGCACATCACCGAGTTAACTCTCCGAAATTAACTCCTCCACATCTTCTAGCACTGGTGTTGAAAAATTGCCTGGAGCTTTTTCAAATCTATTTTTTATACAAGTCACTCTGATACCCTGCCAACTTTCCAGGATCCACCTGCTAATTTCATCATAAGACACCCTTTTAATCCTTGCCGATTCTGTGTAGTCTTTCATACCAGACATCATCAACTTTTCTCAACTGGAACGTAACTTTGATTTAATAGATTTATTAATGGATAAATCTTGGCAGCCTCACAATTTCCTTTTTATTTCGCGAAATTGATGACTTCTAGCTTAAAGGTCGCTGTATACGATTTTCTTCTCCATGGGTAATTTTCTTGAAAAAATTCTAAATGACAAAAGCTTAATTCAGGTTTGAAAGTATCACCATGTAGGCAGCACTTTCATAGAACTTGGAGGGTGTCTATAACAGCTGAAAGCCGATACTAACAAAGTAAAGTAAACTAAACAAGAAAATTCTATTTCATTTATTCTCTTATTTTTTATATTTGATTTGTGGAAATTTAATTTATATAGCAAGTAAAAGGGGACAGAAACCTATGTCTCATTTTGACTTGTGAATCATTGTGAAAAAGCATTAAGGCATATTGTGTAGGCTTGTAAATATTATTTTTTATCCTTCTGTTGCTTGGAATTAATTTCAATCACCTGGCTCTAATCTTCTGCATACTTACGGTAGATATTGCCACAGGTAATTATGATTCAATGTATTCATTGGTTGTTACCATCTATGAGTACATGGATATAGGCATATTTTTACACACAATGTATGCAAATTTTTACGTGCACATGCATATATATACTGGGTGAACTCTGCCATCACCTACCAAACCGACCTTTGGGTTGATTACTGTGTTTATGGTTATATCTATATATACAGATGCGTGGCATATATACCCATTCAAGATAACTATGAAGCTCTGGGCACGCACAAATTCATGATAACTGAAAGCGTTATACATAAGGTGTGCGTTATTGATGGGAAAATACGGTATTTTAAAAATATGAGAAGATAGGAAAACTTTGAAAATGGTGAATATCTGTGGGGAAAGCCAAAATATTTCGCAAGTATCTAATATGTCTCTGCAGTAATTTCTGGTTGCCCAATTTAATGAATTCAATGAATTAAATTTTTTAATCAATCAATATACTACTATATATAGTATGATAGTAATAAAAATAATTATATATTATTAACAATTGTTTTATGTCGTCAAGCAGTTTCATTTTGGAGTAAAAAATTAGGATGTTCATGAGAATTCTGAGAACAAGTACAGTTTATATATCAGACTTTTTAAAAAATAATATTTAAGTCATTGTAAGAATAAACTCCTGTGTGGCTTCGTTAATTGTAGAGTAGCTCTTGAGAAAACAAATTCACATATGAATAACCAAGTTGCAAGATTGTTAAAGTATTCATGTGTAAATGGGGATAGTAGTTGTTATTGAGGGAGGTGACTGACAGCTGAGATAATTAGCGTCATTCATAAAGTATTAAACATTTGAAATTGAGGAAGTATTTACACTAAATGCATTATATATTTAATCAAGTATTGACAAAATGAATGGTTTTTCCATATGTTATCACCGGTGAGCCACAGAATGAACAGTAATAAGTTACTACTTCATATATTACCTACCCTTATGTTATGCTACCCACATCACACCTGCAGCATGCCATAGATGGTCAACCCCGGTTTGGAAGTTTCACTGGTTAGTACATTCTGAATTCTGGGTCCCTTCTGATTGTGCCAACAAGAGTTCACTGTATACGAATTCTGTGATTATGGTCAAGAAACTTTCACTGGTTATTGTGATTGTCAGTATTATTTCAATCTAATATTGTTGAGTGATACGTTTCAATTTCTAGATGGGCTTTAACAGAAGATACGCCATATAAGTCTGAAGGATGATTAAGTAATATTATTACTACAAAAGGTTTCTAATCTTCTCTGTGTGCAATCTTATGTTGCACCTGATATGAAAGCTATAACTTCTTTGGCACAGATTTAATATATATTATGAAGTGATCTATTGAAAGACACTCATAGTCAGAATGAAAAAGCTCTTCATTCAAACGGTCAACATTAAAAGAGTCCTTTACTTCACCTTAACCACACATTTTGAAAACTGTAATATTATGACATTTGCTAAATCATTGTAGCTCATGGTTAGACTGAAGTTATTCAGGCCCAAGTCCTTGACCATGAAACGAGCCCTATTTTTTATATTTGATCCACTGATATATCTTTGCGCACATAAACCACATTAAAACAATCTTATTCTTTTTCCAGCATACGTACATCTTTCCTCATTCATTTCACAATTCTTATTTTCCTCCCAGTTATTCAATTTTTTCTGTAAAAATATTATTTCTGTTTCTTAAGGTGTTTTTCATGTGTCTTCATCTATCGTCCAGTGTATGGTTGACTTTGGCTTTGCCTAATTTGCTTGTTTCACTGTCCATTGTTCGGGGTGTAAGAGTTTAGAGGAGTCTCCTTAGTTACATAATAAATGTCATGAAGGTCTTTTATATTGTTGTCCACTTAAGAGTGGATTTTTTTCAATTGAAGGGGTAACGTTGTTGGATTCCACCAGAGATGTTGTACAGTTGATAGGTTTTGCTGCTTAGCACCATCATCAGGTTCTAGATTACTGTTGATTATTTTGTCTTTCTCACAATTGAATTCTAAGAAAGAAATTATCAATTCTCTTTGGAGAAAATTACTTGTGTTGAAGGTTACTGGTGAGAATTGTGCTCCTCCAAAAGCAGTCTGCGAACCATTAGAGGGAGCCGATATCTTGATGTAGATAGGGTCATTGTGTTAACTTGAGTGGAATATTTGCGATGGAACGCTTAAACCATCAAGAAAAATGACCCTTAGGAACCATTGTGTGAAAGCATGAAGCTCCAGGTAGATTGATAGCCAGCTGCTATTGTAGTTGCTCACAATAGATGATCAAAAGTGGATACATTAAGATAAAGGATACCAAACAACTTCATGTCATAAATATAGATTTGCATTCACCTATCTTATTTATTGGAATGACAGTTGAATAAAATTGATTCAAATATTTTAACATTTAAGTCTATGTTCATAGTTATGTATTAGTATTACCTAGGACTGTACCACTTTTTGCAATGGGCATCGTTATGTGAATTATAGTCTGCCAACTTACGTGAAGTAGTATGGTATTTATTGGTATTTTTTCAAACAGCTCTTTGGGCTGTTACTATAAGCTTTAGAAAATAAAAACTGTGGTGTGTTTCTTGTGATTGGAACAGGACCAGCACCAAGGCAAGGTGCCGTCTTCACTTGACTCAAACAAGGAGGGGGGCAGCGCAGTGGGGGCTACTGGAGGTGGGGGTGGAGCTACTGCAGCCGTGGCTCCACCCCCTGTGTCAGTGGGGGGTGGCGGAGGCCCCCCATCTGCTACAACGCCATCCCAACAGAATCCCCATCATGGGGGCCATCATCATCAGCACTCCATTGGGCCACCAGGTGGACCACGAGAAGAACCAGTTGTTGAGCCTGTTAATGGTGTTGTACAACCCCCTTGTGTACCACCTCCAGGCAGACCTGGCCGCAACACCAACCAACTAGCATTTCTGCTGAGGCAAGTCCTCAAGGCAGTTTGGAAACATCAATTTGCATGGCCATTCCAGCAACCCGTGGATGCAAAGAAGCTCAACTTACCCGTAAGTTTAATTTGGAACATTTCATTTCCATAAAGGATATTTAATTCCAGTCACTGTTGAATATTATTGCCAATTTTATAGTTTCTTTTTGATTTTCCAATTGGCAGGTATTCCATTAGACCTGGCAATGGCCATTCCTCACGTTCACCCATCCTCCATCCTTTGTTCAGTAATCCATAGTATCACCGAATGACAATCCATTAGAGAAACCTTTCCTGCTGTGCTCTTCTAACTTAAAATTGAAGTATAGTGAGCCCTCAAGAGTTTGTGAAAGTAAAATCTAAGCAAGCACCGGTTTACTTTTTTAACCAATGTTTGCTTTTTTGAGTGGGAATAGATTCTATTAATCTTGTTATATAAGTTGAATTTTAACTCATCTACAATGTAATAAATCTTAAAGTTCTGTAGCTTGTATTTGGGCATTTAGTTGGTTTAGATGAGATTTCATCATGAGTCAGGATATCATTTTATGGTTGAAAATCACAAATTTCAGTAGTTGTATTAAATTTTGAGAGTTATATGCTGAAATGTCACCCACAAGCTTCTCTGTAATGATGTTCAGAATCATAAGGTGATGATGTATCCAGTCAAAATATGGAATGTTTATGGTGTTTAATTCCACTACGACAATTCTTACCACATGTATTGTTTGTAATTAAACATGTGATGAGGAATTATATTGTGTAGTCGAGTTAGTGTTCAATGTATTAATTCATTTAAAAATGATATTTCATTTGGTATAAAGTTGTAAAAAATGGTTGTGGTAAGTAGTAATTTTAGTAGTCATCATTAGCTTAAGAATAGCATATTTAATTATTCATGACATCGTTTTTTCTCCAATCCCTTGAATAAACTAATCCACCAAATTACCCACTTATTCTCTAATGGTGTAAATAAATTCATCTCTCCATCGATTACTTAATATTTGACTCTTAGTTTTATCCCTGTTAAAAATTTAAGAAATTTCTTTGCGAGATAACCTCTATTAAACATAGTTTGTGTTAGTATAGGTATGAAATGGATGATAGGGTGAGTCACTTGGAGGACAAAGTAAGAAACATTTTATTGCAAGAAGGTTCTGGTTTTCAATGGCAATTTTTTGCTGTAATAATTTTCTCTTGTTTTTGCATGTTGTACCGTTTGAAGGAAATGTCTTTAGATGGTTGAGGAAATAGGATAATCTGGAAGCAACATTTGATCATTGATTTTATCCAAAGTAATTCTGAGGTGAGATCTAAGAAGTCTTAAGATTTTGTCAGGTCATTAATTAAATAATTATCTGAAGTTGTCCTTCAGTGATTAGAACATCGTCACAAGCTAAAAAATGCAGCTGGAAACATCTAGAAAACATGAGGCTTGCTGCATTATACTGTTGTTATGATATATTTTTCAGCAGAAGCCCATATTTTTACTTTTTAAATCATGTGTATATACATTTATTTTCTCACTTAGTAAAGTTTGTCATTATAGGTAGGGAGTTGTTATCAATTCATTGGTTATAAATGAATAAAATTTAAATTTTGAAATTTTGCAAATTTTTTTATCTATCTCCCGTATGGGTTAGATGGAAGAAGAGACTGCCACAGTCTCAATCTCGCCTAAATAAAGCTGATTTATTATTATTTCTCAATTAGAGACAAGATTCTTCTGTATGTAGTCATTATGGCTACTTAATTTTAATTCCATGTGGTGGGCAACCATGTTACCTTGTTGTATTAGAGTTACATGTCATTAAGTTTGAAGTATTGAGTGAGTTTAAGTAGTGTGAATGTAAAGCCTTAGTTCTTTTTTTAAACCAATTGTTTATATTTTCAGTTAAAAGATACTATTTATTGAAGAAATTCTTTTTGAGTAGGTAAAGTTAGGGAAACTCAGGGAAGTGTATATGCCTAGTTTTGTAGATCTCTGTAATTAGTCCCCCATTGTTCACCTCTACTATGAGTTAATTTACATGTATGATATTATAATTATTTTGTTCTAGGATTATCATAAAATCATCAAGCATCCAATGGACCTTGGTACAATAAAGAAACGCTTGGAGCAGAATTATTATTGGAGTGCTAAGGAATGCATCCAGGATTTCAACACCATGTTCTCAAACTGCTATGTTTACAACAAGCCAGGAGAGGATGTGGTTGTCATGGCTCAAGCTTTGGAAAAGCTCTTCTTGACCAAGGTTTGTTTTTAATGCAATTTTGACATGTGGGATCACTTCTGGCATTTAGTTGGTTGGAAATATTACCATTAAATTGAACTTCATTTACCCATTATGGCAATTTTTTTTACATAGCATTTGTTGTATGTAATTATTCAGGTAGCCCATATGCCCAAGGATGAGGTAGAGGTGGAACCACCACCTACTCCTTCAAAAGGTCCTAAGGGTAAAAAGGGGGCTGGAGGAAGGGTTCCAGGTCCAGGAGGCACACCAGGAGGTGGCGTGCCCCCAGGAGGTGGTGGGGGTGGTAGAGGAAGACCTCCAAGTGGGGCTGCTGTTTCCTCCTCTTCACCAACCACCACAAACTCCACGACCACTCCAGGGGGCCTCCCTCCACACCACCACCACCACCACGGTGCAACTCCTGGAGTGCATCAACTAGCACCAGGAGCTGTTCCAGGAAGCACTGCAACTGGCACAACAAATGTTCCCTCAGCTGCAGGTCTTCCCCATGGGACCCACAATTCCTTACCACCGCAGGTATGTGCATCTTAAATTGTAATTATTGCCATTTGAATTGACTGTGAGCATAAAATGTAATTGTATTATCTGTTGGGCATGTCTTTGATTCCTGTGTTGGTACTCGATTGTTTAGATCTTGTTCTGTTGTCTGATCATCATCTCTCTTCACCAATTTCACTGGAAGGCATCTTTAAACTATTTTTAAAGTTATTAAATATTTCAACTGTATTGTGATATGTCAATTAAAATATAAAATTTCACCCTACCTATATGAAAAACCAGATAAGTAAGGGAATCGGAAGTTTCCCTCCAATAGATTCTTCCAGCCATGTCTTAAGGAAGGTGGCGAGTAAATTGAGCAAGTACTGGCACGAAATTCGACTGGCATTGACGTATGAAATATGCCTTATTCATGTTAGTTTTATTTTGTCTGCTACCATTGATTTCTTCCAGGGCCCGGTGATATGGCTCATTTATTTGTTTTGATGATGTGCCTTTCAATTCACTCCTGACTTTTTGATGGCTGGTTTAGAAATGCAGCAAGTGTCTAGTTAGTAAATGAGGCAAGTCTTGTGATGACAAATAAAGTCTAATTTGGATTTAGCCTAATGTTTGAGATGTTGAAGTATGCCAATGGGAGAATGTTAATTAAACTGATATCTAAAGATGTTGTGTCAACATCATGAACTCTATAGATCATTTTAAAGTGCAAAGAAAAAGTTATTTGATTTTAATACTGTTCTTCTAACTGGATAGATCCTGACCCCAAATTCCTCCCAAATGCAAGATTTCACGAGGCATAGTGAAATGAAAATAATGCTCATCATATTAAAAGATTTGGATCTCCATTACTTTTTAACAAATCCTGTGATCAATGAATCTCCCTTTCATGCTGTTTTACCTCTTTTCTTTATTTGGCAAGGTTTGAATAAGTTTGCATTGCATAGCATTCCTTAAATGTTGGAAAATCCAGGAAAAATTGACTGTCCCCAGTTTGAATGAACATCATGGAATAGTAAACTAATATCACAGCACGTGGAACAGAGAACATTTATGTTTACAACTGGCTCTAGTCCAAATGCTATTATGATGAAAATATGTTTTGAGACAATGGGCTTAAAATTTGAAAATGAAATTTTGATTGGTTTTTCAGCATTTCTACTCTTTTCAAATTATATTGTACTTCTGTATTAAAGCTTTTTTGTTCCATGACTCTGGTCACATATGGCACTCGGCTGCATTTAATACTCATTGTGAACTATGTTGCTCATGCATTGTATTCTACTTCCTTTGTATGTCGTTTCAGAGCATACAGCAACTATGTATAGGAGTTTAAATATCTGCCACTACTTACTCTGCCATTATTATTAAATTCTTAATCATAACCGTTAACATTACTTCCAGTCGGTATTCTGTTTATCCATATTATTAAAGGCATCGTTTTGAAAAATTTTTAAATTGTGATTATTAAGTAATGCACAGTAGAGATTCAAGTGTGATGTGGTGGAATCATCCTGCATTAACAGAAAGAGAAAAATCTAATTTTTCACTAATTGGAAAATTACCAAGTAAGGTTGCTAAATATTTGGAAAAATAGATGTTTAAAATTCAGGCGAAACACATAGAAATAAGGAAATATGAAAATAAATTATTTTACATTATGGATTTAAAATTCAGTGGAATTCTAAAATATAAATTCCAATGAGGCAAATATGAGACAAACAAACATAAATATGCAAAAATATTCAATAATGGAAGAAAAAAATTTAAAGTGCGCTGCATATTCCATTATGTAGTCAATACCATAAGGTGACAATTGTCATATTCTTAGATGTGAACTTGTTGGAAGAGGGAATTCTAGGAGGGGGAGAGAGGTTGAAATGAAGTAACACGCATGCTGAGTATCTCAGTCTATATCACCGGCTTCATGGTATTCGTATTCATTGGTGTCCCCTTTTCATATGAGAATGACCTATCATTGGGTTGTCACAGTAGACAACCTATCAACTTAATGACACTTCCACGTGGATCATCAGCAACGTTGCATCTTATTCATACCACACGTTAGCTTATATATATATTATTTCTGAACCAGTGAGAATGAGAAACAGCAGTTGTGTAACAAGATTTTGATATTGCCAGGTAATCGGAACTTGTTGATTATGAGTTAATGTGCACATTCTGCAGTGTGTATTAAATCCAGGTAAAGTGTCTTTTATTATTTTTACTGGCTCTTTATCTTGAGGAGAGATTTCGAGTGAATGCCTAATGGTGAAGAACATGGCTACCCCAAGGAAGAATCTTTGTATGTTGTAGACCTTTGATAGTGTCATTCCTAAGAAAGATTTAATAACTGTGGTATTAGAAATTCAGAAGGCATGACTGATCATTGCGCTTTAAAAATATAATAATATTTGAAATAAGGGGGTAAATTCTTTACTCATTATAAATCTTCAACATTCAACTGTTGATCACATAAATTTCCTTTCACAAAATCAGCTTAGCATGATAAAAATATGTCACTGTGTAACTTGAAAGTTTTATCCTGCCATAACTGGTGGAAATTGATTTCAAAAGTCCATTGCAATGAAGGTTAAACATTTTTGAGTTTTCTCTGTTGTTTAATATGCTGTACAATTGAAGTGTGTCTGCTGAGTACATAACTGGTAAATAATATTTTATTTTACTGATTTTACTAAGTGTGTATGTTGAGAAAAGTCTTCAGTGATTACACCAAAAATGCTACAGATCTAGTTAATTTGGAAAATGTATCTATCATGGTGAAATGAAAAAATCAGAGAATTTCATGAAATCACCTCAAATGTTTAACTGAAATAATCCACGTAAACATACAACAAGGACGGATTGAAAAACAAAGAATTGCAGTCAGCCTGGATAATTGCTTCATTATTTGATTTTCTGTTCATATTCCTGGAAGAAATTTCTACTGCAGAATGAAAGAATTGGATGTTCTTGTGTTTTAAAGGGGACTTGAAGCCAGCAATAGACTTGAGCAAGTAACTAATTGTCATTGAATTAGCTCTAGAGCCAACATTCTCAAAAAAATTCGGTGTGCAATCGTGATGGCTTTGGATTACAATACAAATTCCATATTGTGTAAATGGCTGAGAAGCTAATTGCTTGCAGTACTTCAAATATACCTTTGAGATTTGATCTGCTTGCCCCTGTTCTTGCCTGCCATATTGCTAAACAATTACACACACACACATATATATATATATATATATAATTTACAGGGTAGGGGGCCAGTTCCTTTCCCTGTGCTGGTTGTGGATTCCCAGGAAGATCTGGTACCCAAAAAATCACATAGCTTGGGTAGAGCTGCAGGTGCCCAGAGTGGCTTGCCCGGGAATCTAACACAGGCCCTCTGGTCAGTGATCCAACGCTCTACCCCCTGGACTACCGCAACCCACATATAAATAAATGTGTACACAAATATGTATACATATATGTACACATATACTACCTTGATCAAAAAGTTCCCGGAATTTATTCAGAAAATTAAAAATACAAGTTTATTCATCTAAATCTATATTGTCCCCTTCAAAGTAATCCCCATTGACTGCAACACACTTATGCCAGCGCTTGATCCAATCCTCGAAACATTTTTTATATTCAGTTTTCGGTATGTCCATCAGTGCTTCCTGCGATTTTTCCATTACTTCCTCTCGGCTGCTAAAACGCGTTCCGTAATGGTTTTTTAACTCGATTGAACAGAAAGAAGTCACAGGGAGCCAAATCAGGTGAATTCGGTGGATGTTGGATGGTATTTGTTGCATTTTTCGTCAAAAAATTACGAATGATGATAGCACTGTGCGACGGTCTCGACGCACTGTGCGACGATTTCTGGTCTCTTTCGGGGAATTGCTTCACGCAAACGTCTCATAATGCCCAAATAATACTCTTTGTTTACTGTCTGGCCTTCTGGCAAAAATTCATGATGCACTACACTGTTGTAATCCATGAAAACCGTCAGCATTGCCTTCTTTTTTGACTGAAAACGACGTGGTTTTTTTGGTCTCGGCTCATTTGGTGAATGCCATTCACTTGCCTGATGTCTGGATTGCGTGTTGTACTCATAAACCCACGTCTCATCTCCAGTAATGATCCTTTTGATGAATGTGGGATCGGATTCAGCCTCGCAAATCATGTCTTTTGCGACGTCAACACGGTCTCTTTTTTGCATGAAATTGAGGTCTTTTGGCACCAACTTTGCTGCTACACGACGGAAACCCAAATCATTAACCACAATGTCTTGGGTGGATCCATAGGCAATGTTCAAGTCCTCCGCTATTTCTCTGATGGTTAATTTGCGGTTATTGACCAACATTTCTTTTACTTTATCAATTTTTTCACCGACTTTCGATGTCGATGGTCTGCCACTGCATTCATCATCTTCGATTGACTCACGACCACTTCTGAACCGCTCGTGCCACTGGTAAACGACCGTTTTTTTTAGAGAATCGTTGCCGAAACACTTTTCCAACATTTCCAACGTCCGTGCGCCACTAAATCCGTTTTTTATGCAAAATTTAATACAAGTTCGTTGTTGCAAATTTAAATCCATTTCTGCAATTGTAAAAAATCGCCAACACACACAGAGATAGATGTACTCTTGGCTACGTAACTTTTGCAAATGTCAAGTTATGACACTAAGATTTAAAGGGAATATCAACAACAGATGTACCAATTTAGCAAAAAAAACAGAACTCAAATTGGAACGATGGGAGTGCCACACGGTGGTTATTCCGGGAACTTTTTGATCAAGGTAGTATGTACACATATATGTACACATATATATATACACACACATCATAGGGCTACTGACTGAAAGACCCAGGTTCGATTCCTGGTTAAGCCTCTCTGGGCACCTGCAGCTCCCCCCAAGCCTTGTAATTGTTTGGGTACCAGATCTTCCTGGGAAACCATAACCGGCACAGGGAATGGAACCGACTCCCCTCCCCATTTTTATATGTATATATGTTATACCTCCCTAAATGTCTTATCTTGATATAGCCTATTTGTGTAGATCCTTAACAAATCTAGGGATTCCATACAACAAGTAAACTATTACCATTCTCATTAAGTGTAAATTTCCTTTCTTTATCTGGATCCAATCCCATAATTGTTGAAGAAGTTACTATCGGCTACTTAAATGCAGAATTTCATTTGTAATCACCACAATACTGTTATACTGTCTCTGGTATTGTTAACATTATATCACTAAGAATATTCACGAGTCAAAATAATGGCTTTAGCACATTCCATACCAAAGAAATCAGCCTGAAGTTGGTTACAAGGCGAGAGCATATCCCCCGTAAAAGCTTATGCAGTTTGAAATTTAAACATAAATAACAGGGAAGTTCCTTGTTCTGTTGGGGATGGAAATCATTAACCTACCTTTTTGAACTGTGTGAATGTGTAGTCAGCTAAGGGAGAGTATATTTAAAAATTCTTAACTCATGTGGAATTTTTCAAACTATAGTAATTCATTTTTACACTTGAAATGTCAGATTTTCATATTTTGGAAAAAGAAATTTGAGTACCAAATTGAATAAAGGTTTTTAATCCTGAGTAAGGAGACATAATTGTCCTTAAGAACATAGTTTTAGATTTTAATACTTGTATGCTGTTAGTGCATTATTAATCATCAACATTTAAAGTAGTCATAATAATTTCAAATATTCACAATAAAATAACACACTCATTGTTCCTGGTAGATTTGAATAAAATACTAATGCATAGATAAAAGAACATGTACATGACCATGCATTAAAAAGTTGGTGCAAATACTCAAAAGTTCACTATGTTGCACTTGAAATTAATATTAATACATTAACAGACATGCCAACTCTCCCGATTTAAGCGGGAGACTCCCGATTTTTCCTTCTTACGTTCTTGATGAACTGTTCAAATTGTGTACTTAGCTTAACATGTTAATAAAGTGTGACATTCATTAAAAATTGGCAAAGTGTCATAAAGGGATTAAGGTGCCATGCAAATATTGTGGTAATTAAAAGTGATTACTTCGTGATACACTTCTAAAAATCTCCCGATTTTTCATTTTTGAAAGTTGGCATGTCCTCCCGATTTTTCATTTTTGAAAGTTGGCATGTCTGCATTAATAATATTCCAAAAGAGACTAAACCAAAACTAAGCATCTTGTGATTGGCACAACAAGTAGATCATGAAATAGCATGCATAACTTCCTGGTTAAGTGCAAATAACATTGGGTGATTATTTCCTTAGTTTCAACCTTTGATTATGTAGGATCACATAGCATGGCTTTCGTAATAGCTTACTGAATTTATTCATTCCCGTTGACATACCTGTGTCTGTTAGATTGGCAAAGTTAATCAATATTGGGTCTTTGACAAGAGGTAGGATGGATGACTTGCCTACGCATGATACCTATGTGCATCATGTTACTCTTACTTCCTTTCTGCATGTAGGAGGCAAGTTATACGTGGATTGGACCAAGAGGCCTTCGTGCACAGGTATCCTGTTGAAGCCCTCCCTCACACATAGCAATAATCAATATTTCATCTTAGAAACTTAATGGATGCTAGTATAAGCTATCAATTTTTTATTTTGTATTCTCTTTAGAATACGAGGGTGGTACAATAAATCTTTAGAAAATCCAAGAGATGGCGCTTTTAGTATTGAAATTTATTTTTTCCCATTAAATAACACTCCTAACTAGTCAGCTTGTAAAGTTTCAGCTGTATCCATCATATAGTTTCATTGTTGTCATCGTTTGAAGTAAACAACTTTAATTTGTCTATAAAAATGAGTTTCGAGCAGTGATTAAACACTTGTATTTGAAAGGGTTGATGCTGAAAGAAATCAAAGCTGAGTTGGATGATGTTCATGGCAAATGTGCTCCTGTGTTTTCAACTGTTTACAATTAGGTAAATGAGTTTAAACATGGTCGCACATCCATAGAAGATGAATGCAGATCCGGATGCCCTGTGGAAGTGTCTACCCCCAAGGTGATAGACAAAATTCACGATACGATTTTAAGTGATCGATGACTCAATGTGCATAAAATAGTAGAAGCCGTAGGCCTATCACAAGTTACAGTAGTTTCAATTTTGCACAAAAAATTGTGTTTGAAAAAAAATCTCAGCAAGATGGGTTACGTGTTTACTCACAGAGGAGAATAAACGCAATTGTGTGGTTAAGGTTGTTTTGGTGCTTTTCCGGCGCAATCTTGATGAGTTTCTCTGTTGATATTAACTATTGATGAAACGTGGATACACCACTACACTCCATAGACAAAGCAACAGTCAAAACAGTGGATTTTTGAAGGCGAACAGGCTCTGAAGAAGGCTAAGACGGTCAAGTCGACCAGTAAGGTTATGGCCATGGTCTTTTGGGATGCTTACAGAGTCATATGCATTGATAACTTGAAAAAGGAAACAATGATAACAGGAGAGTATTATGCGTTATTATTCGAACAGCTGAGCAAAGAAATCAAGGGAAAGCGTCCACATCTGAAAAAGAAAAAGATTCTCTTTCATCAAGCCGATGCACGGGTGCACACCTGTGCAATGGCCAAAATTATGGAATTAATGTTCCAATTGTTACAACATCCACCGAATTCACCAGATTTGGCCTGCAGTGACTATTTCTTATTTCCAGACTTGGAGAAATGGCTTGGCGGACAAAGGTTTACGTCTAATGAGGAAGTAATAGCCCAAACAAATGCCTATTTTTGAGGAGCTTCCAAAATCCTACTTTTTAGACGGCTTAAAAAAATTGGGAAAACGCTTAGACAAATGTTTCGAGTTGAAAGGAGATAATGTTGAAAATAAAGAAAAACTTGTCCAAATAATATTTTTTTCTAATTTAGGCATTCTATTTACTTTTTCCAAGTACAATCATATACCATGGGGGTGGTACATGATTGTACCACCCTCTTACTATGCATTAGTAGCCTGAAAAGTTTCGGACCTCACAAAAAACTGAGACAGTTTATTCAATTTTATTTTTAATTTTCCTTATCGTCTCCTTTTGAGTGGATTCTTTCTTCCAGCAGTGCTCTAATATTTTAAACCTTACAAATAGTAGTTGACGTCTTCTTCTTGAAATAGGCATTAATGTAACGTAACCTCTTTGTCTGATGAAAATCTCTGTCCTCCAAGTGAAACATTGTTAGGAAAGAGTAAAAATTCAGTGGAGGATAATTAAGAATTCTTGTGTGTACAAATGTGTATTTTTAACTGCATTAT
Organism: Hetaerina titia; assembly: GCA_037158775.1. NCBI lineage: Eukaryota > Metazoa > Arthropoda > Insecta > Odonata > Calopterygidae > Hetaerina > Hetaerina titia. The sequence continues at coordinate 132,313,599 of CM073768.1, forward strand.
TCATTGGCAATTATTAAAAATTTCAAATATTTTCTAGTCCCGCAATTTGATAAATGTTGATAATTTCAAAGAATGATGTGAAGCCATCAGTTTTCATTCATTCACATTCAGACAAGTAGTTTTCATCCTTGCATGCAAGGCGGCACCTAGTCCTCTAGTGTTTTTTCTAAATCAAATATTTAATGCACCATTATTGAACTATGCACTTACTGTTTGCTTTGGTTTAATTCTCAGTATAACTGGTCCAGACATGTTTGACCTTTTTCAGTTTTTTTAGTGTGGTACTCATATCCCAGGTTAAGGGATTGTTGTGTGATAAAACCAATAAGTTTGTTTTCCAAGTGATGATACCTGCAGTTTGATAAATGAAATGAAGACAAATTTCATGGATTGCATTTATACATTTGCAAACTATGTTGCATTTATGTCATCATTAATAAAAGTTTCCAGTTTTGAAATCTGCTTTGGAAAAGAAAAGGCAGTATTGTATCTTAAAAACATTGATGCAGCTCAGGATGATGTCAGTATTAATTCATTTCCACGTCATTTTTTATGCAATAATGTTATGATCAACATTATAAGAGCAATTAATGAAATTTCACTTTTATAATTGGAAATTTGTAGAGTATTTGATTTTAGGACCTATGATTCTTGAACATGCAACATTCAGACATGCCAACTCTCCCGATTTAAGCGGGAGACTCCCGATTTTTCCTTCTTACGTTCTTGATGAACTGTTCAAATTGTGTACTTAGCTTAACATGTTAATAAAGTGTGACATTCATTAAAAATTGGCAAAGTGTCATAAAGGGATTAAGGTGCCATGCAAATAATGTGGTAATTAAAAGTGATTACTTCGTGATACACTTCTAAAAATCTCCCGATTTTTCATTTTTGAAAGTTGGCATGTCCTCCCGATTTTTCATTTTTGAAAGTTGGCATGTCTGAACATTGCGAATACAAATTTTCAATGGATTGAAACCAAATGTTTTCCCTAAAGCTTATGCCGAGTGGCTTCCTTAGATTAGAAGATTATTTTGTGGTGCCCCATCATTCCTACCAATTTTAATAGATGCAAACATGGACTGTTCAGCATACATTCAGGGGTCCTGGTGGTTGAATATTGAATGAAGTGTTGGTTGAATCTTCCAGGTGCATTGTGGGTAGTGAATGTGTGTATATTTAAAGATTTAAGACCTACAAGCCCATGCATGAATAATGGAAGCATAGCCTGTGTTTCAATTGTCCTGCTAATGTTCATTGCTGAATATTATGCTCCATGCTTGACAGACTATCACTATCATGCCTATTCAGCAGTTGGGTATGTCCCAGTGAGCTTCTTAAGTGGAAAATTTTTGTATTGACCCTTTTTTTGTTTGGGGAGACACCTGCATACATGAGATCATGCCTATAATGGTTTTTTCCTATGTTATTTTGAGCTTAATTGCTGTTCAATTTTTGTTCGTGCATTTTTAGTTTGACATTGCTTTCTTTTGGTGTGATTAATTCTAACTGCTTCTCCTGGCATTTTAGAGTCAAAGATAAATGAAGGTCACTGTTACCACCCACTCATTGCCTCTTGATCAATTGACCAAATCCTCAAATTACCTTGGCAATTTTGAGTCGGAGACTGGCCAACAGCCACCCACCTGCAGTTGCCATTTTCTCGTCACAGGAATAACTCTGCATTCTCTCAAATGCAGGAAATAGTTCTTTATAGACTCCTATACCATATACTGTTCACTAACCAAGATGGCTACCACTATAGCTGCCCATGTGTTTGCTTCTCTTTTATGTTTTTTTGTTATTGCAACTTTGGTATTGCTGGAGTTTTATTGTTCTTTTTGCTAATGGATCCCTTTCACCCTTCATTTTCATCAAAGATCATAATTTTGTGTGTATTGTGCTCCAGAAGAAGTTTTCCATTTCCCCTTTGCTACCTCTGTCTGAACTGCTCTTAGTCTTCATTTCCCTGTGAACTCTCTGCTCAACTCACCTGCAATCTCAGCCACAATGCCCCCTTTCTCTAATGCGCAAGAAATATGTGTGCTATGTCCCTGCCAGAAAATGCCTCTCACTCATCCTTCTTGCTGGTAATATGAATCCAGGGTTAAAAATGGACCAGTGATTACTATTATCATAATTTAACGAGAATTCAAAATATACTCCTCATACTTGCTGTACACATACTGAGCTCTTTTATTTCTAAGTGATTAACGAAGTGTACTAACAAAAGTGTGATTAAAGAAGTGTACTAACAAAAATTATGCCCAATGCTACTATGTCAGACTGTGAATTGGATTTTTTGCCAGTTCGTCAAATCATTTGATGTGATTGTAATTCATGCTGGGGTGGTGTACTTTCGGTAATTCACTCAAATAATCCTGCAGTTCAACAGACTGATCTTGAATCAGATCAGATTGTTTTGACAGCGATACGAGTGAAATGCCTCGACAAACAGTGTTATGAAACTTTCATTGGTTGTTTTTGTCTTCACCCAATAGCAGCCTCAAAGCAAGCTTTGATTCTGTCCTCCCAAGTTTGAGCTGTAGGTGACGTTATTACTATTGGGTACCTATCTCACTGGGCCATACCATTACCCCCATCATTAATGATGATTGTTTAGGAATTTATTTTATTATTATTTACGAATTTATTAATGATTGGGCTTAGGAATCACAAGCCTTAGTCCTCAAGAAATCTGCCAACACTATCCCTACAACTTTCCTAAATGGCCATGGGCAAGAAAATGTTCTCATCTCACCACTATTTATTTACTTGTACACACTTACTCTTACTCTCTCTTAAATTGCTGCATTCCTAATTTACCCCAAAAGTTTTGAGAACCTGGAACTAATCAGACTGATCTGCAATAATGAAGGCCCTTTCTTTCTTGCCCTGAACTGCCCTGGAGTGGGAATCCCCAGAAATAGTTTGGATGCCTTTTACAGCCTCCTGGATGGTAGCATTTGGATTTCGTCCCTTCATGATTTATGTCAAAGAAGAGGCCCCTCTGGCATACTACAGAAATTGCTCATGCTCTGAAAAAACAAACTCTTGGCTTGGAAATTATGGAAGTGTCATGCTAACCCTAACACACCTGTGCCTCAAACATGACTCTTCAGCATCATTCCTGTTTTCTTATTCAGACTATACCAATGGAATAACAGGAGGAATTTGGGCAAACTCAAAAAGAATTTTCTCATTACTCAATGCTAGAAGGGAGTCACACAAAATCTCAATTTCTCTGTGTTTTATTTACGTGAATTTTCGAGGTGTTGACCTCCCTACTGCTTTCAATTAATATATTTATTTCAATTCCAAACCTCCCTTTACCCACCCTTCCAACCCTTTTTGTCTCCCAGCTGCAGTCCAATGTCGACAATCCCTTTCTTTTATCTCTACCTATATCCACAGGGCGCACAGAATCATTAAACATGCTACCCTGTTAAAAAATCCAATGGCTCTGACACTATTTATTCCCACTTTCACACCTGCACAGCTATTTTACTTCCTGTCCTTGTCCTGTTCAACAGATTTTTTTTCAGTGTCTCCTCCCCTTCTTAATGAAAACATACTACTGTAACTACCATATTGAAATCTGGATCACAAAGCAAAAGATGAGAATTCAGGTCCATTCTCCATTTTGAGATTGGATGTAAATTCAAACTAATATTATTTATAATAATATTTGAGCCAATCATCCATGACTATCATCAACACTTCCTTGTATAGACTTCTCCAAAACATTTTATACCAGTGATCACTCTCTTTTTATCCGTAATCTTAGCAGAATTACAATCATGGCAACTTATCTTTTTCTTATCTTATATCTACAACTTTTAAGAATTACCAAAAGTAATCAGTGGGAACTGATTGCTCTTCATCGATTCACCTAGTATCTTCTGGTGCACCATGTGGATCCTTGTATCCCTTCTATTTTCAATCTATGTTGACATGTTGAGTGTGTCATCTCATGTGGTTGTGAAATTTTGTTTAATAGGACTACAAAATTCTCATGCAGATTAACAGCCCTTCTAAATCCCAATCCCTTCAATTTGCTCTCACGTATGACAATGTTGGAAACAGAAAAAAAATTCTTTGGTCAGGACTTGAAACTGGCCTGCCTGACCGACAGTTGGAGAGACCAAGCTTCCACAGTTGTCATGCTGTGAAATGATTGCTTAGGGAAATATACAGCAGCAGCTCAAAATACACAGAAAAGGACAAAATGAGTTAGAATAGAGATTTGTAATGTTAGGGTGATATAGAGAACATAGAGAGTAGAAAACATAAACCTAGAGGTAGAGAGAAATATAGATATTTTGGGCCTGTGCAAGGTAAAATGGAAAGTGATTACTGGAGTAATAGTTACTGAGTAATAAGCATTACACAATTGGAATTTCTTTGTATCATTGCTTTGGCAAACAGCACATATTGTTGCTCTTCATGGTTCATTCAAATAAATACAAACCATATCCTTCAGAATGCTACTTCGGTGAGCAGCCATTTGATGTGATAAACTGGGATAATTTTGTTTGGAGTTAGAGTTTGAGCTGGCACTAATTTCTTTTCAATCCTGAAAGGGTGTTTTTCAGTTTACTTGTTTGACAGAAGAGTTACTGAAGAGTTGACAACTGTCACTTGATTTTCATTTCCATCTATGGTGTTTCTCAAATAGTAAAACATGCATTTCTCTTTTTAATTGTTACATTTGATGGTCCCAGCTAATTTATTCACTTTACTGATGTATTTATTATACTGTGAAATTGGGTGGTTGTGCTATTTCTTACTTATTTCCATCATCCAGCTATACAGGCTGTAATCCGATGCGAAAGGTCTAGACACATTTGACACCATATGCTCCAAATAACAATGAACATCATTGTGATGGTATGTCTGATGTCAAAATTCAATCCTGTTATTTTTTTCGTTTGTTTTTTTATTACTGGACAATTATTTTGTGAAACAGATGTGTACCAATTGCCCTTTATTTGTAATATGTCAGTAGTAAGTTCAAAATTAGTGAATGATGTTCATTGATACTATAATGAATTATTCATATTCATGGTTATTCCTACACCCAAACCACTGGCAGATTCTACTTGGTCACTCTTCCTGACATAAATATCAATGTGATAACAGTGCAGATTCTTGGAACAGCATAACAGCCAATGCTTTTGATCAAAACTTTGCATTAAGGTTTACCCTAGTAATTCTCTAATGATAATGACCATTGTACCTCATTGATATTTACTAAAAATACCCCAACTTTTAAAATTTTTCTGTTCAATTTTCAGTAACATAAGTTGAAAACCCTATCCCTTTGATCATGCAAGGCAGCATTTGAACAGAAATTGTTTATTTTAATTTCCAAAAATCTGTTACTTGCCTTCCCTATTCAAATCTTTATTATTGAGCCAGCATAACTGCTCTTTTGTTGAGGAATTACTTGATAGTATAAAGAAAAAAATCCTCTATCAATTTTCAGGGACAGGTTTGCACATGTCCTTTGAGTATGCCCATGGAATATTATTGTGTGTAGTACATTATTTTGGTTCATTTGCAATCATATCCACTAAAGAGATTTTAAGAAACTTTAGAAGATACCATTCATGCAATCTAGAGACTTGCTTCTTCATGTAAAATATTTATAAATATAAAAACTTATTGTATTCTTTCACTTCAGGTCAACATCGCAATAGAAGACATAATTTTTGCTTGAGTTAGGGTTGATTAGGAAAAGTGCTGCCACTTAAACTACTGCTTTGGACTTCCTGTGTATTTCTGGGAATTGTCTGCCAAGATATTATTTTATTATCTTCGCAGTCAAATAAGATCTATGTCATAGGATTGTACTTGACTATGAACATTGTCTCAATTTCTATCTATCCCGAAAAATAACATATCAACTGTCTTCAGTATCAAAAAGCATAAGGTACTTTCTTAGTGATGTTTTCTCTTCTAGCCCATTTAGCATTTCTGATTGCATAAATACATGGAACCTTTTCATGATATCCGAATCACTGTTTGCTTAAAGAAATTCACATTTATGATGTAATAATTTACCAGAGGCAACTGTCAATTGCATGAATTGCTGTGGACAATAAGTCAATATAAAAATAACAGTTGATGATTTTATCAGAGTTAGCAATTACTGTTGACCATGGCATAGAGTTGAATATTTTTTCCTCCAGGGTTTTTAATGAATCAAAGATTTGCTTACATCATTTTTGACTGGCAGGCTAGTATACACAGTATATAGTAGGTATATTTTCATCTAGTCCCACTGTAAAAATTTAATTTTGCATTGATTAATAACTAAAATGAAATGTCAACCTTGAATTTAGCCAGTGACCAGTTTAACAATCTTTTTGCTGTTATTTATGGAACGTGGTTAGATGTAAACCATTTTTATTACACATCATCTCAGTATTTCCTCCGCTCTTGTTAGTCTACATAAAATATGTAACTATATTAACCTTTTGCACTCCCATGTCGAGTGTGACTCGACACGGTAAGCAGTGGCTGCAGCTCGTATGTCGAGCCACACTCGGCACGGAGTTTCACCGTGAGGGGAATTGGGATTTTTGTCCATATTTTCCCATAACTTGTAATCATTTGCATGAAAGGACAAGTAAAGTAAGGCTTAATTAATAGCATGGCTTGTTTTATAAATGAATAGTATCGACCCAGAATGTCGTCGTCTCCAAAGAATGCCACCACCTATGCAGGTCTTTGTTTTTATCTCTCTTCTGTATTGTAAGTTCTTTTTCATTTGCATCGTTTGCCCTTCATTACTTGGAAGTCATCTAAATGTAAAGCAATGCCTTTGAGAGATGATCTGTTTCTGAAAAAAAGATCACCGGAATGTAAAGTTACCTCAGTCAGGTGTTCCGTATTTCACTGCGCTCTAGTTTGGATACTTTCATTTCCTTTTCTTCCTAGTGTCAGCTGTCTCATCAAACGTTCTTTTTCTATCTATTGCATAATCAGGAATCTTGAGTGGGAGGGTGTAAATTCAAATATATTGTACAAAGAATGCCAACAAAGAAAAAATGAAAAACTGATATCGCATGTGAAATTTATTACAAAACTAGCACACGATCTCGTGGGATAATTCCGAGATGTGTCACAAACTTCCAGGGTTAGATTACCATCCACAAACATAGAGCAATGTTAAATGGGAAACTCCATATAATCACACCTCACCTTAACAAAAATCATAAATATTTTGTGGTTTGCTCTAACGGAAAAATCAAAGGTGGAAGAAGAGAGACGATGTATATCTGTGAGGCATGTGAAGGTAACCCAGGTCTTCATGATGATGAATCCTTTGAAAAATATCATACCATGAAAAATTTGAGAGTTTAAATTATGGTTTATCAATAAATTTATCAATAATTGTGTAAAAAGATCCAATTAAATTAGTTTGTATGAAAAAAATTCCAGTTTTTCATTCTAGTGCCACGCTTAGTAAATATGGGGTATTTGAAAAATTTAACCCCGAGTAGACTAAGGAAATCGGGGAAAAAGGCACCCGAGTGCAAAGGGTTAAGGGAGTTCACATACAAGACAATGAAATGTCTTTAAAAACGAATTTACATATAAAACTTATTTTGGAATGTTGATTAAAATATTTCTGGCAAAGCTTATTCTTAACTAAGTTAATTTATCAATACTTGTTGCAGTATGGTTATGGCACAATATTTGCTGATGTTCTATTGTGGAAAAATTAAGAATAGGAAGGAGTAAGGATTTTGAAAATAAGTGGACACCATGATTATTTCTTGACCCTTATGTAGTTAATGTAGAATGTTCATTATTTTCTACCATTGAGCAAAATAATGTGTATTGTAAACTTGTTTTTCCTATTTGGAATCCTTGAAAACATTAAATATGAATCTCCTTAGTGTTGAAGATGAGCTAAGCTGTATATTAAGGATTTGGAGTTGATTTATAGTCTAAAATCATGCATTTTGTAGGCATTCTTTCTCATTTTGAAAAACTGATCTACCAATAATTTTGTTTGTAGTAATAAAAGGGAATGAATCTGGAGTAGTCAGAAATGATTGTAGATATATTGATGATTAATGGTTTTTATTTCAATGTGCTTTCAATCACCTATTAGCCAGTAAGTATTAAGTTTCATGTTCATTGACAGTTATACATTGCGTTTTATGCTCATTGTCACAGACTTAAGTTCTCATAACTAGCAACTCTTCTGTATGTAAATATTTTAATTGATCCTATTATAATAAGAATAAATCTGTTTGGTAATCATGCCCACAAGCCACTCTAGTGAGAAGGTTAATCTTGAAAGAAACTGGATATAAGGACCATTGCAATGTATTTGGAAAATTAAAAATCGAATGTCTTGCTTTGGCAGTACCTGGGCTGTGGATTCGGTTGCTGAATAAAGACCTTATTTGCTGAAACTTAGTTTAATACTTCTCTTAGTGTAGTCAGGACTAGTTAGATGGTACTTATTTTAAATATTAAGAGAATCTCTCTTTATTGCAGATGGGACTGATAGTTTTTCATATTTAATTGCTTAAGTAATGTTATTAATCCTTTTTTGAGGATGGGTTATTTTATAGTTTTCAATTTCAACGCAGTAAAGAAATGCACACTAATATGAGGTCACAATTTAGGTGATTGAATCGAAGCTGTTATGTGCTGAATCCCAGAAGTTTTAAGTGACCACTTCTCTCTATAATTTTCTTTTCCATAAGTAATAAAAAAAATAGTGGAACCTGTGTCCCCAAAATTGGAAATCTTTGTGAAATGCATTTGAATATATCCATAACCTTTATTAAAAAGTAAATTATTACTTACATAGTCATATAAGATGTAGGATTTTGAATAATTTTTTGGGAAATATATTTGTAAATTCAATGTTATAATGTTATGGTTTTGAGGAAATCTGCATGTGATGACATACTGATAATATACATTTCAGTCAATTTTGCATTTTCCAGATGTTTTTAAAATAAAAATTTTAGTCTTGAACCTTTTTCATTACTGCCGTCAAGGCTTCAATTATAATATTCAATTTTGATGTTGTTTTATATTTAGTGCATTAACAGCCCTATCAATAAGTTGAATAAGAAAAGGTTACTTAATAACGCAGGCAACAAAAATTATTTAATAGTGCAGGCACCAAAAAAGTTGGATAAACATATTACATCATACAACAGTATTTTAAGAATTTTCAAAAATGTCACATTCCAAATGTATTTTTTCCAATTTCGTTGGAAAGCAGCTGATAGGTAATACTCAAGCAGTTCAGTTTGAGAAATTGATGTAGGTTTGTTCAATTATTTCCCCCGCTTGCAGGAAGTTCTGTAATAGGTATGTTATTTTGTGTAGAGTTTTCATGTTGTATTTATTCAATGCATACATCTGATAGACAAGGACAAAATAATATTTTACCTCAATGCTTCTTCACTCTATAGGCTACTGCACTCTATAGATAATAACCTATAGAGTGTAGAAGATATAGGTTTATGGTGATATGCTTGAAGTTAATGACATAACTGAACTTTTACAATTTTTATGTTAACATTCCTTGGCAAAAATGAAATCAATGATTTCAAAAAAATATATGGTATGTACACGCACACTTGTATAAATCATTTTAAAATAATTGAAAATTTTCATTGGAGTTGATTTGAAGCATATTTAGCTTGGGGCATGTGGGTGATAGAATATTATTTGTTGCAGGAAAAGCTTGACCTATAAACTTGTTCATTATTCAGTTCTACATGCTAACAGGCAAATCATGGGGAGGAATAAATAGGGTTTATGATCAATTAGAGGAATGAATTCCAGGTGTGTAGTGGAGGAAACGTTTGGTAGTGATTTGGGTTAGAACAAAGAGCAATCAGAGTAATGTAGGGCACTATGGTTTAGGAATAATGAATGACCTTATGGAGAAAGCAAAAGAGTACTGAAGTAGATAGGTCTAAGTGTAATGAACATTTTTATTAAACACCACAGTAGCCCTTGGCATATTTGGAAAATGGCCTGGGATTCAATCACTTACACTATATTGGACAGCAAAAGTTTAATCAATGCACCCATTTTTCCTAGTAAAAATGTAGGTAAATGTCTTAATTTAGTGCCATTGAGTCGAATTCAGGCAGATTCAAGTGAATTTAACAGGAAAAGACAGTTGAGTAAATGGAATGCAGTAGTTTTACCTGGGCAAGAAAATGAGTACCAGATGGTAGTAGGAAAGGGCAGGGAGATAGTTACAGTAGAAGAGAAATGGGAACATATCATATATTAGCATTATCAGGAAGAAAGGAAAATCTGTGAACTTTATAAAATATGCAGCAGGAAAATTAATTAAACCGGGAAAGATTCGAGATAGATGAGAAGAGGATAATGAAGACTTTTAGGCAAGCAAGGTAATGGTAGGAAAGGGATAGGAATGTTGCATGGAATGTGTACAGAATTAAAGAACAGTTATTGAAGTGTTGTGGTCAGATCGTTTCTTGTTGAGCAAGGCTAAGAAATCAGTTCAGCATGTCCATCCATAACCTACCTTAAACAATACACTTCCAATGCATAATAATCGGAAATTGGTGTTTGCAGTTGGTTTTGTATGAAATTTCTTAACCCTGTAGTGGTTTCCGTAATTAGCCTTTGTGTTTAGGATTAATCCTGAATAAACATTCTAAATCCTATCTGAAAATGGAAGTTTGAATTTTTGATTATCAGAGTAAAAACTGTTGGGTATGATTAATGTGTTTGCATTGCCAGGTTGCTCATTTTTCAGAACTTAGCAGATGAATTTGATGCAATAAATGTTTGTTTGAATAGTGACTTTGCTATCTGATTAAAGTTACGCTAATGAGTATAATACAAATAAAATATTTGGTAGGGTTCACTGCTCTGCCATCAAATCCAAGAGGACATAATAAATAGTAATTTGTGATTTTTTTATAGACAATATCAACATTTTTATATAAGGAGAATATGTTTTGAATTGTTAATATACTCTTTTTATAAGGGAAAACATTTCTGTGGCTAATCTATTAGGCTTAAATAGAGCATTGTAAAATAGTTTAAGTTTTACAGTTAGATTTAGAAAATGCATAAAATTAGCATATCATTCACGTATGAATGTGTTTTCTAAGTTGTGGGGAATTACAAAAGGCAATAAATTCATTGTAGTAATGCATATGATATACGGTAATGCGAAAACATTTTTTCTTGTTTGAAAAATCCATCTATGAGTCTGCTCATGCTTACAAAAATGCCTTATTGAATCGATTGAAACCATGTATGAAGTTATTACAAAATTAAAGTTTTCAGTAATGTTACTCAATCTGTCTTGACCTACTCTCGCTCTAATGCTATTCCAACTTGCTTCAAACATGCAGTATTCAATTGTTGTAGCCCTGGTCTCTGTACTGTGTAATATAGTCTAAACAAATAGATAAGGGTTGCAATAGCGGTATATTGCATGGCTGCTGTTTCATTCAGAGTAGCAGCTATGAGTCTTTGTTACTTGGAGAAATTACTTAGTCAAATCTTAAAGGGTAACAATTGGACTCCCCTTTTGAATTGCTAATAATCATTCTCTTGCTTAGGGACTTCTAGATATATTTTTAGTGAAGAATTATTCATGCATCCTGTTAATTGCTTAGCATTTACCTCAAATCTTTTGCTGTGGATCCAATTTTACTACGTTTCCATGCATCTTAACATATCGAAAATGGGAATATTTCCTCAGGTAATATATGACACTAGCATCAAGTTTCTGGCATAAAATGTAGTTTTCTTCAAGCGTAGGTACATCTATCGTTTCGTTGCATATAAGTAATCAATACCTATTTGACATTTTTATGCAGATTTTCTTTCGAGGAGTATGTCACATGCAAAGTTTGCCTACGTGTGCGTTGATATCTGCTGCATTCTTCCCATCCAAAGTGTACAGCAGTGAAGAGCAAGAGGCTTTGGAGGACTTCTCACCTTCTTTTGTAATGTGTGCACAAGAAGAAGTTGTGGCAAGACATGAGATATTATTTTGGGAAGTGCCCCTGAAACCACTTAGTTGATCTTACAATGAGGTCATCTTAAAATGCTGGGGACCTATTTGTGTCAATCAAGTAATTATCTTCAATTGTTAGAGTGGAAAATAGGTGAGAAATTTTGTGGGGGTAAATTTTGACTGCTTAGACCTGCATTTAAAAATTGCATTCCTCGTACAATCCCAATATTTCTAATGGCTAGGTTGTTATAGATGCAGGGTAGTTTACCTGCTACTATATTTCTTGTTTTTCAATTTATAGCTGCAGATTTAAAACAGTTTAAAGAACAATCAGTTTCTTGGAGTGTACAATTTAGTTTATTGCCATCAATTTTTTCGTCTTCACTTTGACGCCACTCTTTCTTTACCAATCTTTTTACCTTGCATTTATTTCCACATTTTTAAATTGATCAATGGAATGAATGTTATTTGATATGCAATGCATGGCATGACTGTTATTAATTGGTGGCAGCTCTCTTCCCTTTGGAAAGATATATGATTTTGTTGTATTCAGACAAGGTGTGACTTTTCTTGTGGTGACTACCCATCTCAGTCGAATGCAATTCATAGTTTCTTTTGCTACTCAGTTGTCTGATCATCTCTGCACATGGGATACATTACATTTTGATTCAGTGAGTTGATTTCTGTGGAACATATCCTTTTTCAGACCTCAAGGTGATAGAAATTCATTGCATTGGAGCTTTACTTTTATAGCAGCTACATTCTTTATGCAAATGCAAAGCCAAGTATAGGGGCTTGAATATGTTCTTATATTTTAATTTATTATTAATGGTTAAGGCAACGGAAAACCACTGCATTAGTCTCCCTAGAAGATGAAGCCTTGCGTTCAAGATATGACATGATGACACTCCTCCTGGTAACATCTTCTGAGTTAAATAGTCAATCAGATCTATGGGTGGGGACTGCTAGGAAGGGAACATCAGTCAAGTTAGACATATGAAGGATAGGGATATGGAACATATGATCATTGGGAGTGTGCGGGAAGTTGGAAAATGCTAAGATGGAGATGGACAGATTGGGAATTGACATCCAAGGAGTGAGCGAGATTAAGTAGGCTGGGGCCAACGACTTCTGGAGCAATGGATACAGGGCGATCTACTCGGGAGATGAGCAGAGAATTGCAGGAGTGGGCATCATATTCAAGAAGTGGGCAAGAAGAGTCAAATTTTGTTGGCAATCCAGTGAGAGGATTTTGGTGATAAAGTTAAAGGGAAGGCCTACAAACACAGTGATAGTAAAGGTGTAGATGGCAACATCCAGCCATTCAGAAGGCGCAATAGAAGAAGAATACAAACTACTGGAAGAAGAATAGGAGCAGAAAAAGGGAAGGAGAGCCTAATCATGATGAGAGAAACTAGAATGCTGTGAGAGGGGGGGGCGTGGGACAGTTCAGGTTGGGAAAACAGAACCCCAAGAGAGAAAAACTGATAAAATTCTGCAACAAGAAGAACATGGTAGTGGCAAACAAACAACATCGGAGTAGAAGATACATCTGGAAGATGCCAGGGGACAGGGCAAGATACCAACTTGACTATATCCTTGTGAGTGCAAGATTCAGAAACCAAGTTAAGCAATGCAAGAACTACCCTGGCGCAGATATAAATAGTGATCACAACCTGGTGGTCATGAACAGCCAACTACGATACAAGAAAATTAAGAAAGTGACACAGAAACCCAGTTGAACACAAAAATGCTGGAGGAAAAGCAGGCAGGAGAATAAATTCACCATGACCATTGACAGGAAAATAGAAGGAATAAAAGCAACTAGCATAGAAGGACGATGGAAGGAAATGAAGGATATCATAACCAAAGTAGCAGATAGATAGGACCAGCCAAATGGCAATGAATAATAGCTCAAATAAGATACTGAATAGAGGAAAGAAGAAAATATAAGAATCCAAGAAATGAAACTGAGGAAGCTCTTTACAGGAAATTGTGGAAGCAAGTCACATGAGAGTGCAAGAAGGCCAAGGAAGAATGGATAAAAACTGCTGCGAGGAAAGAATGACAGCATAAGGAAGGGAAACAGTGGAGTTGCTTATAAACTTGTGAAGACACAATTCAGAGTAAGAAAAACAAAATCCCACAATGTCCTAGATGCTAATGGAAAGATACTGACAGAATATGAAGACATTGGGAAGAGATGGAAGGAATATATTGAAGATATCTATCAAGAGCCCACCAAACCACATGAAGGTGACTTAATTAAGGAAGAAAGTGTGATAGAAGAAGACGAATGGGACCCAGAGATCAGAGAAGTGAATTCAACCAAGCCGTGAAAGACCTGAAGAACAAGGCACTACGATTTGATTAAATAAATGGAGAAATTATCAAAGAATTCAGGGCCAATGCAAAGGATACTCTATTTGAAATAATGAAGGATATCTACTACAGTGGAGGATTTTCTGAGGACTTCGAGAAGAGTGTAATGATTGCAATACTGAAGAAACCTATAACTGATAAATGCAAAAAACGCACCATTGAGCCTGACTTAACACACTTCGCAAATACTGATAATCAGCCGACACATGGAAGGAAAGGTTGAACAAAGCCTCTTGGAAAACCAATTCCGATTCAGGAAAAAACCCAGGAGCAGGAGAAGCAATGCTTAGCTTGAGGGTACTGGCCAAAAAACTGATCCATGTAAACAAGCCATTATATGTGATATTCGAGGACTTGGAGAAGACCTTAGACAATGTCGAATGGAACAAAATGTTCAAGATACTAGAAGCACTTGGAATGGACTACAGGGCAGTAGAATAATCCATAATCTCTATAGGAATTGGGTTACATGCAAATGAAAAATGGAAGGGAAATAGAAGCCAAAATAAACCAAGGAGTAAGACAAGGGTGCGACCTCTCGCCATAACTATTCAACGTATATCTAGAAGGGGCAATGAAGGAAGCGCAAGAATTGGGCATCAAAGGAGTCGAGGGAATGGTGAAGAAATTAACATGCTGCGATTTGCAGATGACATCTCAGAAGTGGCAGAGATGCGAGAGGACGTGCAAGTAAACCTAAATACTATGGACCAAGTACTGGGGAATATGAGTATTGACATGAAGAAAATGAAAATCTTATGTTTGGGAGAGAGAGTTTGGGAGAGAGCCTGCTTGCAGATATTGAAATTCAAGGGGGGAAACTAGAGCAAGTGGAATCCTTAGCTGGGCAGCAGCATACCATGGCATGGTAGAAGTCTGACTGACATCAAGCGATGATTAACCCTAGCTAAGAATGGACTACAGGCAGTAGAATAATCCATAATTTCTATAGGAATTGGGTTACATGCAAATGAAAAATGGAAGGGAAACAGAAGCCAAAATAAACCAAGGAGTAAGACAAGGGTGCAACCTCTCGCCAGCACTATTCATTGTTTATCTAGAAGGGGCAATGAAGGAAGCGCAAGAATTGGGCATCAAAGGAGTCGAGGGAATGGTGAAGAAATTAACATGCTGCGGTTTGCAGATGACATCTCAGAAGTGGCAGAGATGCGAGAGGACGTGCGAGTAAACCTAAATACTATGGACCAAGTACTGGGGGAATATGAGTATTGACAAGAAGAAAATGAAAATCTTATGTTTGGGAGAGAGAACCTGCCTGCAGATATTGAAATTCAAGGGGGGAAACTAGAGCAAGTGGAATCCTTAGCTGGGCAGCAGCATACCATGGCATGGTAGAAGTCTGACTGACATCAAGCGATGATTAACCCAAGCTAAGAACGCATTCATGAAGAAGAGGCAATTACTATGTTATTAGAACCTAAGGCTGGAAACAAAGAAGCAATTAATCAGGACTTTCGTATGGAGCATGGCACTATATGGTTCCGAGACTTGGAACTTTGGAAAAGTGGAACAACGAAGAATAGAAGCATTTGAAACATGGTGCCAGAGGAGAATGCTGAAGATTAAATGGACAGACAAAGTGAGGAACGATGAAGTATATAGAAGAGCAGAAGAGGAAAGAACCATACGGAGAGTTGTATGGCAAAGAAGAACTAGATGGATTGGACATACCTTGAGGCACAATGGATTAGTTAGAAACTACGAGGAATGCCAAGATACAAGTACATAGGGCAAATTAAGAAGGACATAAAATAGGGAACGTATCAGATGGTGAGGGAATTTACACTAAATAGGGAAGAAAGGAGGGCTGCTGTAATCTTAGAATCGAAATACTTATGATGACTACTCATAATTTGTGTCTGTGGTTATATGATTATTATTAAGCAACAGAATCACTAAGGATGGAGTTCAAAGCGAGAATTCATTAAAGTGAAAATTAGCTGGTTTTATAATGGATCTTTGATGTCTTTATTAATTTTTTTTAATGTTTCCCTTAAGGGTTCATAAGAATTAAACGTTGAGTATCTTGATTTGAGGATTCTTCAGGGCCAGTTAAAGTACTATACCATTTACTACAATCGCCATTCCCTCCTGATGCATCGTTATAGTTGAAAGAAAATTGAGCACACCTCTATATATCTGATAACTTTCTTAGATTTAAAGAAAATTAATCTGTATTTTTCTTAATAGATTAATTTCCTAAATTTTTTGATATCTGTAATTGCTATTTGTAGCCTTTGAAATGGCATTTTTAGCCTTGAAGATCTTTATGTATTTCGTGTTAATTCTATTATGTATATGTTTTCCATTGCCATTAAAGTCACGTGTTTGGCACAAAGTGATGTTAAACTTTAATCTACTTAAGTCCCCATTAAGTTTTTTAAGATGAATTGTTAAACTTTGCATTTATTGTTAACTTTTTATTGTTGATATTGTTAATTTGTTTTGTTAAAAGGAAAACTTTTAATGTTTAATGATTTTGTACTCATATTTGTAGCAAATTATATAAATATTTATCAGTTAAATCGTTCTTATTTTATGACTTAATTTCAGTTCATACCTTGGTACATGCTTTAGTTCTTTAATAGATTTTCATGAGTGTTGTTAAGTGAATTAAGAATCTGAGACTTTTAAGGATTGTGGTTAGTGATTTGTCCAAACTTTTGAACATTAATTTATTTGTTTTGTGGAGGAGTCGTCAGTTTCTAGTAAAATTTACAACTTACCTCTGGTAGAATTAATTGGAGTGTAGCATACTCCAGTATACACGTTTTGTCACTGGCACCCTTGACTATACTTACCTAATGGAAAGCTTCTGTTTTAAACCTCATTTAAGCCCTATCTTCTTTAAAGTCTGATGTAGGTGTAGGAACAGTGGTGAGCGGATTATTTCCACCAACTCATATAATATCTTCGAATTACCCTGGAGAGAGTATCGAGGTTTCAAAATGGAAAATGCGTGATGTGTATGTTAGAATTGAATTGAGAAGATTTAGCTCTCCTAATAGGAAACATACCTGATGTAGAGAATGTTGCTCAATTGTGTTATGTTTAGAGTCACAAGATATTTATTTATTTGATAGCTGTGTCCGCCCAAAAACCTACCTTAACCGATAGATTACCTAAAAAAAATAGGAAACATAATTATATCAAAGTAGGGTGAAAGAAAATTTTGCAAAGTACGTCCTTGTGATTAAATGTAATAAAAGATACATAAGATTGTAGCCTGTTATTTTTCCAAGATAGAGAAAAAATTTGCCAATTTAATTTTTGGATTTCTGTAATTAATTCATCTAAGTATTTTTGGCCAAACTTTGAATTTGAATAATTAGGATTTAAAATCTAATCATAAAAGTATTGTATTTTCTGGATGAATTAGTGTTACCCTAATGATATGCTATGTTGAGTGCATATACCATTTCTTAATTCCACAGAATGAGAAACTATTTATTGTGGTAGTGGAAGAAACTAATTTTACATTTTCTCTCAGCTTTCATGATTAGCATTAGGAAAGATACTATGTTAAGCCAATCAAGGAGTGAATTCATCATGAATCGTGGCATTACTGAAATCAAAATTAAAACATGAAAGTGCATAATTAATTGGAAAATAGGTTAATATCATGAAAGAAGGATTTTTGAATATGGTGAAACCACTAAAGCAGATAAAGGAAGAGAAATTGAAGCTCTGGAGCATTAAATATTTTTATTGGCTTTTGAGCATCTGCTGTCTAGGATTCAAATTGAAATCAGTTTCTTTATTGTCTAGACAGCATGGAGCTCTCCTTGCATGTTTTGAAATTAATTCATCCTAAAACCTTAAATTTTCAAGATACTATTCCTCCATTTCTTAACTTTCTAAATCCATATTGAAATGCTGCCTTGCTGTAAGAGTAGAGTAGGGAACTTTGAATGATTTTTAGAAACAGCCCCATAAAATTATATGAAGGCTACAGTGGAAAGATGTTCATAAATATTATTTTTGTTCAATATTTTTAACATTGCGATTTCACTGGAGTCCCAGTAGGCTTCTTAAGGTGAAGTTTGATTTGGTCCATCATGACTTTATTGGGCTACTGGTATTCTCTTCCCTATTTGTTTAACATCATTAATGCTTTTTATATTTTCCAAGGCTCATGTAGGTGGCTATAGAAATAATTAATAATTCTGTACATTTTAACAGCAAATACAGTTTCTCATTGCCTAAAAATTGGAAAACTTTTAATGTAACTCATTAAACATAAAAAAGAAAGAAATATTAATAATGTCAACAGTTCATGGAGATGATAAATGGACCATTAAGGTCATGCAGCACCGAAGCCGACATAAGTGAGAAAAATAACTGATTATATTTTGTCTGGAAAAGCCAATTAGAATGCTGGAGAAACTGTTGTTTAGAAACAAATGCAAATGAAACTTTTAATTGAAAAGTATCCATTAACCACACATCTCTTGAAACCAGTTTCTCTGGAAATCAGTTGTGAAAAATTTAATTTAGAATTTTTTCTCTTTTGGCCTAATGCCTTAAAGGGATACACAGTGATCAACTCTTAGGGATATTTTGAAGAACTTCAAAATTTAACCTGGTGTTTGGAATAAAATCACCCAAGTTATATTATTTCTCATTACTGGTACATGCAGACTTGAGATAGCTTGATTGGAAACCTTGTGTAATTGTTGAATGATCAAGTTTCCTGTTTTATTAGTGATTCATATCATGGGTATTGCAATGTAATTTAGTTTTGCAATATAATTTAATCTTACGTTCTCAAGTATTTTGGTATTATGAGAAAGGATGACTATAAACATTGCTACTGCAGAGTCGTTTCATTTTACCATTGGCATGATATAGCTGTCACAGCATTGAATTGTATTGATAATAAATTCGATGATTTAAGACTTGATTGATGTCTATGTTGAGTTGTTGAGTCCAGGGGTAGAGTATTGGACTACTGACCAGAGGGCCTTGCCCAGGTTTGGTTCTTGGGCAAGGCTCTCTGGGAACCTGCAGCTCCATGCAAGCTATGATTTTTCGGGGTACCAGATCTTCCTGGAAAACCATAACCAGTATAGGGAAAGGAACTGACCCCCCAACCCTAAAATGTGAATTTCACATGCCATCTAGCTTAGTACTGGGTGAACTCAGTCAAAACCTACCAAATTGACCTTGGGGTTGATTACTGTGTTAATGGTTTTTATGGACCTCTATGATAGAGTATGAAGAAAACATTTATGTTCCAAGGACTATGCTTTATTTTTAATAGGTTTTAGTGCATTATACCATAGTGATCCTCTAGAAAAATGCAACCAGTGAAGCTTGTTGGAAAAAGATATATTCTGCAAAGCATAATATTAATGGAGAAGGATAGAAAAAGTGATAACATGATGAAGTTTTGTCATGCTATGTTTATGACTAATTTATTTTCCTTTTGATTTAAAATTGAACACGGTAACCATTCAGTGATTGCGTTTCATTGAGAAGTTATTTGTGGCACAGGAAAAATAGGTTCGTTTTTCTGCATTTGTGTATACCGAATTCACTCTAAAATGAGACAATTACTATTTTCTTTGACAGAATGTGGTAAGATGTGTTTTAGGCCAGTCAGAGCTGAATTTACTAAATGAACAACAATGCTAATATGGTAGGCACTAGTTAGCATGTGTTATAACGGACCATTAATACTGAATGTACTCACCAGGAACCAGGGTAGGCATATTGCAAATTGCAGTTGTAATGTGGTTGGCATAAAATAAGGTTAGGGAATTTAAGATGTGATAACTTTTACTGTTCATATCATAGGTCTTTAGCGATAACCATTGCAAAATATTTTATTTTGTTAATACTGTGAAATGTTAATGTTTTCTTTATATTTTATTATATGCATTATTGATACTTTATGAATCAGTACATTGTACATTTTGGACACATTCTGTATGCATATAAATTTCTATTTTTGTTTTGCACAATAACCAAGCCTCATATAAGAGTGGAGCCTTACTTAATGAGGGTAGCTATAAATAATTATTTGAGCAACGAAAGAACATCGAATCCGAAACAGAGAAATTGAAAAACATTGATGCCTTCTGGTGATTGAACGCTAAACTATACTCAATTGGGAATCATAAATTATGTTGATTGCTTAAAAATAAAACGGAAAGCAAAAATGATTTTAAGAATGTCCCTGAATGTTGTTGAAACTTGTTATGAAAAACACTATGTTAAGCAAAAAGTATTTTTATAATATAAATTAATGGAAAATATGATGAAGCATTCCATCCCAAAGGAGTTAAATGTATAAGGTTTATTCAAAGAAAGTCATAGCTGTGTATATATATATATAGTCACTTTCTTGGAAAAGCCACGAACGTGCACAATAAAATTCACTAAATAGTCATAGCAAACACAGAAACTAAAACACATAAAAGAGGGACTCACTAGTTCTCGAATTTTCGGTGGTGCGACCACCTTTCTCAAGAGGAATTAAGAACAGAACTCTTCCTTAAACAGTTCTGTTCCTAATTCCTCTTGAGAAAGGTGGTTGCACCACCGAAAATTCGAGAACTAGTGAGTCCCTCTTTTAAGTGTTTTAGTTTCTGTGTTTGCTATGACTATTTAGTGATTTTATATATATATATATATATATATAAATATATTATTTAGGATTGGGAATCATCTTCTATCATGGAATGAACCGACCTGGAATTCAAATTAGATTTGCAGGGAACAAATTATATTTATCATGTTCTTCCAGGCTTAACACTCCATGGAAGTCCGAAAGAGTTTCTGACTGGTAAATACATGACAGTTTAATATTCAAGTCATTACATGTATTGGCACAAAATAGCAGTGTGAGACAAGTATCTTTAATTGGTTTGTGGCTAGCCAATTCAGTTTGCCCAGCTGTTCGATAAATTTCCTTTGAAGTTTTTCCCAGAAGAGACTCATTTCATTACAATTTAAAAACCAGGTGGTTTGTAACTCAGAATCTATGAGGTTTTTGGTCAGGGATCAAGTTCTCTGCTGTGTCTATGCCAGCTGTTGCTGCTTCATAATGCCGGTTCTTATCCTAAATTTTTAGAATCACCCATGGTTTCCCTTGTACTATTTCTTTGGCCATTGATGATCCTAGCATCTGCTTAACGAGGTTGACAGAAACCACTTTTGCTTACTTACAAATGATATTCTTCTCAATAGTGTCCTATTGCATTACTTTTTGTTTAACCATATGAGTGGCTTTCATCATCATTGAAAATATGCAACCATTACATTGATATTCTTGTCAGTCCATTTGAAGCCAAAGAATATATCTTCTTACTTTTGCCCTTGTTCATGAGTTTAGGGCAAATCATTGATGTTGACCAATGGTGTGTGTGTGTGCTAAATTAGCCACACTCACCCTTTAATTTTACTTTTCATTTTTTTTGGTTATTTTTCTTCTTTTATTTTGTTGGATATTTCTTTAGGAATTTTTACATGGTTGATTAGACTTAGCACAAAAATCACAATGTGTCTAAACACAAATAAGGAGAAATTTGTGATCTTTAGTGACACTAAGATGCTAGCAGATTTAATGCTGAACACAAACTGAAGTAACTGTAGGCATGCAATCATTCTTAGCATTACCCTCTCTTTGTCACTTTTGAAAAGTCACTCTTTAAGCGAGTCATTTATTGTCAAATATTTTAGCTCGTTATACGAATCACTTAATATGCAAGATGCATTAATTATGCATTCCTATGACTGTGCATTCACAAAAAAATTATAAATGTCTGAACACAAGTTTGGAAAAATGGTTGGATTGCTAGCAACCCTAGGCTGCTAGTGAAATGAGTGCTAATCACAGACTGTAGCAGCAGGTGCGCAATCTGGAACTTACCCTCTCCTTGTCACTCGTTATGCAAAACTTTGCTCATTAAGTGAGTCATGTTTTATAGTATTAAGGTGTTCATTAGGGGAACTTCCACTCTATTGGTTTAATTTACATCCTGTAAGACAACCACTTGAACTGGTGCAGAAACATAACTTCTTTTTTTAAAAGGTTGTGCTTTATAAAAAAGGAACTTATGTTGCTGCACCCTAGTTCACCACCTGGGATTTGAACCAGTTATTAACAGCTGTCTTGAGTTCCTTGCCCCCTTTAAATTAGTACTCACTTTGCACCAACTTCTGATATCTGTGCTTTTCTGCAGCAACTGTGTAGACAGTGATGTGCCCAGCAAGGGGAAATTTATCATCTAAGAATCAGCTCTAATAGTCAATCAGATTACAGTTCTTGGTCCATTTTTGTGGTCATTTTATATGTTTTAGCACTATTGTCTAACCTTAACTTCAATCATTGCTGTAGGTCCATAAACTAGGCAAAATCCCTATGAGTTTGGGCAGCTGATAATCCTTTTGCAAACAGAAATCAAATATGAGCACTTTTCATAGCTGGTGGGAGTAATGATCTCTGTAGACATTTTATCATGCATTAATCGACAGACAATCAATCAAAAGATGGCACTGCATGTGAACAACTTAGTTCTGACTTGCTAATATTTAAATAAAGGAAAGTGGCCCTTCCTTTTCTAATATACCTCATAACTCATTAAATTTCATCAGCAGAATGAAGTTCAAGAGAAATAAAAAAGCAGGATATTTGAACTTGGCAACCAAATCATGACCATCAGATTTGCAAACATTCCTATTAGTCTTTGTAAATCATCGATGAAAATACATTGGGAAACTGTTCATGGATGAAAACAGCTGTTCATTTGAGAACAACTGGTTAGAGAAGGCATATAATATCTCTCTTTCTCCTTTTCTGAGTTATTTTGTAAGAAACCCCAACTGTGTAATATATATATGTAGTAAAAATTGATTTGACTTTGGTATTTTTGACTTAAGATGTTGTATGTTAAAAAAATGCAGTTTATGTACATCTGCTTCTTATTTTGAGACACTTTCCACCTAGGCATTTCATCAAAGAAAAGTCACATGTGAATATGTCTGGAATATGTGTAGGATGTGAAATACACTTCACATTGATTTTCATTAGATTTTCAGCAAAAAAAATTAGCAATGTGAGGCTATACATGCTTGTGGTAAAGCATCTGTTTCTTTGAAACAGGGCCTTTTGTGATTGATATGACTTTAACTTTCCCAGCTACAGTGAACTGACTATTTGAATTATTTCAGTGATCGTGATGCCACAGGTTTTCACACACAGCTTTCTTGTATGCTCTCAGGATCAAAATTGTGTTGCCAAGTTTCATTTGTTGTCATTACCTTTAAAAAGAAACTCCCATAGCGTCAACTTCAACTGTAAACAAAGCTGCATGAAAACATCCTGTTGTTGTGATATAAGGGGTCTTTGAATTTACTGTCTCATAAGCAATTTTTCAATTACCAATGTGTGAGTGGCATCCAATGAAATTTTCAAAATTTATCAAATAGCTATTGGAATTATTTCGTGATCTCTTTTAACATTAGCATTTATGGCGATGTTTACTTCCCATAGGGCAATGTCTGGAGTTCTGGGTCCCCTTTCCATTGAAATTAACTCTCTTCCCTCTTCAAACATTTTATAACATTTTCCAGCTGTGCCTGTAGGTAAGAACAAACTCTCCATAAGCTTCTTGTTGCATTACATAGCCCTTGGCTGCCAGTTTATCCAGGTGAAAGTAATTTTAATTCACACAGTTGCTCATTGTGTGTACCTTTTATCATTTCTGTAAGCAAATTAAACATGTTTCAACTGGCTTTGGCTGCACTCATTTATGAAATATTGGAATTAAATCAGTGAAATATGGCTCTTACTATCAAAAGTATGGTTATCTTTTAATAGCATGCTTTTGGCGGGATGAGAGAGATGGATTCTAAGCGGTAATTATTGGTCACTTATAAAATGTAATCCATCAGGTAATAATTGAAAGTAGTCACTTTCACCACTGTTCTCAGGGTAGTGCCACAGTTTTCTCTTATAACAGAGGTGGACGAGTCAACTTGGAAAACTTGCAAAATAGAATATAAAAATACCTTGCTGCTTGGCCAAGTACGGGAAGACAATGTAGTAAACTCTAAGGGGTTCTCATCGTGCTTATCACTTTAGTTTGCTAACACTTGAAAAACTGAAGTTTGATGCTACTCAAGATGAACAGCATCCCATTGGTTCAAGGTTAGGAAAATGAGATTTTCAGTATTCTAGGAAATGGATGGGCCCCTAAATGTCAGGTAATGACCCTAAATAAAGGTGTATGCATAATCGCGTTAGTGTGAGGGAATGTAAACTCTTTGATATCTAAGGGGATAAGTTAATTATCTCAATTGTGTGGGATAAGTATGACTAGCTAGTGTGCAGGGAATGGCATGTTTTTTTCCACTGGAAAGGAGTGAAGGTTTGGAAGCGGGAAATGGTGAATGTTGCCCACAGCACTCTGCAGAAAGTTACATTCAGAGCAGTGTAACATGCCAACGTACTGTATACAAGGGTTAAAAACAGAAAATGAAGAAAATAGAAACTTATAAAACTATTGAAACTGAAACTTATTTATAAAACACTGGGTTGCCTCAAGAAATGAAAAATTTTGTCTTGAGCTTAAAGCTATGTTGATGAGTTTTTTCAATGCAGTTGTTTATTTTCATGGTTGGGAATTGTCATTGTCTGATAGTGAATGCATTCACATTCTCTGTACAGTGAAATATAATTCATGGGATATAAGGAGTGTATGGAAATGATTAATGAACCGACCCAAGGCTGGTGGAAGCAATAGAAATGGGTTATTCTGAGCAATAAAGTGTTACTAAATGAAGATTTGAACCTCTTATATTCCCTTCCCTTGATGAAATCTTTCATTTTCACCGCATGCAAGTACATAAAGAAATCCATTTAGTGATGTTTATGCTGTTTCAAATCAATGTAATCTAGTACCTTGAAAAATCATATGAATGTTTACTTATATTGAAAATGTTGAGGTAGAATAAGTTTAGGCATACAGTTCAAATTTCCCAATGTGATTTTTTATTAAGATCTTAAACATTCTTAATTGCTGGTAGAATGTCTGAGTGGATAGTGGTTGTTGCCTATTTTTGGTGTGTGTTTGCATATCATATATTATTTCATTGACATTCATTTTTAAAAAATGAACTCCCTTTTTGGTAATGTCGAAGAATAATGTAAGTCATGAACTGGAGCATTCTATTATGGGTTCATCATTAGCGTGGAGAAAAGAAATTCCTTAAAGATTGATAATTTTTTCAGTAATCTGTGTTTAATTATTATTCACACTAGCAACTAGCATATCACCAATTAAAGAATCGAATTCAGTTCTAAACATGCACCAAAATTTCAGAAAATATATATTTAATAGTCTAATTCAATTATGAATTCTCTGCATTTTATGTCTTGCAACTGAATATGCCTATGAATGTATATAATTGTTGGCATTATAACTTAATGACTGGTAGGGATGAAATCTTTCAAGGTGGACATGTTTCAAATCTGGACATTCCTCAATTTTGTTCCTGTCTGTTTCTTGTTCATAGATTTTTTTCATTTAATTCTTAGCTGTATACACTCATAGTAAAAAAAAACTTCAATGCCATTCACTTTCATATTATTTTACCTACATAAGGAAGAAAGTTTCAGGAATCAGTTAGCTCATTCTTTTATGTGTCTGCAGATCATGAGAATGTGATGATGTACAGCCTTCAGTTCTAGTTTTGATTTGATATTTCACTATCTTAAATACGAAGTGTGTTCAAAAATTAATGGAAATTTTAATTTTTTGGACAATAATATTTATTTGATAGTTGTGTCCATCCAAAAACCTACCATAACCGGTAGATTACCTAATAAATAAAATATTTATTCTTATACATTGATGTTGTCACCTTCAAAGTAGTCCCCATTGGAGATTATGCACTTTGTGCCAGCGCTTCTTCCAATCCCCGAAACACTTCTCAAACTTGATCTTTGAGATAGCCTTTAGTTCTTTCAGTGATGCGCTTTTAATGTCATCTATGGCTATAAAACGACGGCCCTTCAAGGTTCTCTTAATTTTTTGGAGATAGGAAAAAGTCACATGGATCTAGCGAATATGGAGGCTGGGGCATCAATACAGTATTGTTTTTGGCCGAAAATTCACGAGCAAGCAATGAAGTGTGAGCTGGTGCATTATCGAGATGCAAAAGCCATTTTGGAATGAATTTTGCTGCCTAGCGTTTCATACCCAACAAATTGGAAAAAATGTCATGACATGATCCAATCTATATGCCATCATCATCAGCAACCTCTCTAATTGTGATTCAGCGATCATTCATAACCATTTCTTTCACTGTGTCCACGTTTTCATCGATTGTTGATGTGCTAGGGCGTTTGTCATCTTCAAGGTCTTCACAGCCTTCTTGGAAATGCTTATACAGACATGCCAACTCTCCCGATTTAAGCGGGAGACTCCCGATTTTTCCTTCTTACGTTCTTGATGAACTGTTCAAATTGTGTACTTAGCTTAACATGTTAATAAAGTGTGACATTCATTAAAAATTGGCAAAGTGTCTTAAAGGGATTAAGGTGCCATGCAAATATTGTGGTAATTAAAAGTGATTACTTCGTGATACACTTCTAAAAATCTCCCGATTTTTCATTTTTGAAAGTTGGCATGTCCTCCCGATTTTTCATTTTTGAAAGTTGGCATGTCTGCTTATACCACTCGTAAACTCTTGATTTACCCATAGCAGACTAACCGTAGGCCTTTGTTAACATTTCACGCACTTTGTTACACTTCTTTTAATTTTTTATGCAAAATTTTATACAAATTCTTTGATCCATTTCTTTTAACAAACTAAAATCGCTGAGCTCATAAAACACGTCTAACCTTAGCGGCTGTCACAGACAAAGTTCACAATGAAAACAGCTGAAAGTTTTATCATACTTCAGGGGCATGTATACCAACATAATAAAAAAGAGTTTGACAATCGGACTCTCCAAGCCCGCGAAATGAAAAAATTCCCGTTAATTATTGAACACACCTCGTATGTATACTTAAGTAATTTCACTCCATTAAAACCAACAGCAAGGTTAGGGGATATTCAAATTTTGTCATGCTCCAACCCAATCCCATTTACCTCTTGGTCTGGTTTGTAAATGGGAATGATATGTTAAAAGGAGAAATTTTGAGAGGAAAGTAAGTTTTTTAGGAGTTGCAAGTGAATTCGGTTTTGGGCATTGGAATTAGAATTAATTTGGGAAGGGCATAAATTTTCTTGTTTTTTTTATATCTCTTTGAAAACTGTGTATCCTTGATAATCCTGATTTTGTTGATATTTTATAAATGTAATATTTCCAACCTTCTAGCACTTTTTTTTAGCAGAAAATTTTTTACCATTCATGGTAACCTCTCCATATTCTCAGGAAAGTATAAACACTTTTTACAATAAAACATGTGGGACATTTCAAGAAGCTCTTAAAATAAAGCCTGATGTTAAGTGTGTATTCCCATAATTGGTATGAGTAAAGGAATATTTTTTTGTAATTTTTAAATATTTTTTAGTTTGATTTGTTGTTCTTAATTGATGTTCGTAGTGGTTGTTGGATGGCTGGTAGTCAAAATGCTGTTGTGAAATTTCCCCACTGTATGAATGGAATTATAATTTTTCCAAGCATTTCATTGGTTCTTTCTGTTTTAAAACAAATGGATTATGGGACCAGCCAGGTTGAAGTGGTCATCTAAACAATGGTCTAAAAAGGATAAAGGAGTCATATGTGAAATTACTCAATAATTTCAAAATTTTGAAATCAGATTGTTTGTTGCATAAAAGCACTCAATCCTACTTCAGCTATGTTATACTGTGTAAATGTAAAATGTTTTATTTTATGAACTTTAAAATATGTTATGTTACTGTGAAATCAGTAGCTGAACATGTCCTGTCCTAGACTATGGACAATGAGATAACCGTAATTCAGGATTGGGAAAGCTTAGATTTTGTTCTGGGAAAATACTGGGAAGTACAGAGTTCTTGAAGGGTAGACTCAAAGTCCAATGGAATTGATGGCATAATTAGATGTTTGCGGCCTTTGCCTTTTTCTTTTATTATTGTTAATTGGTAGATTCTCCATAGCAATATTTAATGTGCAAGCACCGCTTATAATCATTGTTTCCACTTTATCAAACTATTTTTCCTGATTTCTCATGGATAATTGTATTTGCTGTAATTTTTCAGATGGTTCCTCCTGCTAGTGGTGGCTACCATGCTCAACCAGCATTGAGTCCAGGCCTGGATGGTCACCCAGCTGCTTCTACCACAGCCTCCTCTGCCCTTGGAGCCCCTGGGATTGGTCCTCAAGGGGTTGCTCAGCCACCAGGCCACCCAGCTTCATCTCTGCCCCAAGCCCAACCACCTGGTGGCCTCCCACCTTCGGCAGGTTTACTTGGCCAAAGCCTACAACAAACCCCACCTCCAGTCATGCCTCCTGCACAACCAGCTAAGGTAAGTCAAAGAAAGTCATTTTTACTGCTCTGCAATTCTATAGCTAAGTCTCACTTCCATGATTATGGATTTTCTATGCCTTGCCTGGAAGGGCTGCTGCAAGATCTCTTTCAGAATGCAGCTTCAATTTCAGCTTTAAACATGATGCTTAATGCCATTTTATATATGCAATCATAGGAAATAATTCATTATGTATAATATTCAAGTACTTAAAACATAAAGAGATACTATATTTACGCCAGATGTTTGATCATATGCTGATTTTAAAGGAGTTGCAAAACCCGTGAGGCAAATGATGTTTGCTATAAACAAAACAGATCAGCCAAATGACAATTGATAATATGTCTTTGTTGAACTGGAAATATGCTATGCTTAAAATTTTGTTGTTGATAAGATTCATGAAGTTCCTATTTATGTATACGAAAATAATGATTTCAGGGTGAAGTTTTTATTTTGGGTGAACTTATTACTGATGTAATAAAAGTGGTAGCTTCCATTTGGATATTTTCATAACATTTTTGTCATTCTCATTAGGTTAAAAAAGGAGTCAAAAGAAAGGCTGATACTACCACTCCAACCGCAACAGCATTTGACCCTCCTCCTCCACCTTTACCACCCCCTCACCACCATCACCATCATCAACCACCCCACAATCCCTCATCTTCTTCGGGTTCAATCCCCGGAGGGTATACAGGCTTCCCCTCTCCACTAATAATGTCAGAACCCAGCGGTGGAACGCCATCCACAAAAGTTGCCAAGATCTCGACGAGAAGGGAGTCAGGGCGGCAAATAAAGAAGGTTGTTAAGGATCTACCTGATTCACAGGTGAGTTTTTAGTCTTAAACAAAATTATTTAAGTTACAGGAGCCAATTCAGTGAATTCCATCAATTTTGATTTGTTGATTCAGTATTCTGTTCTTCCAGTTTTTTCCTTTCTTTTGCTTTTTTATTATCAATTCTAATTTCTTAACACACTCAACAGCAGTGTAAATTTGTACCATCATGCTAATTAGGAGTGAACCAGGTTCATGGACAACTGATTTCCTTGAACTTATGCCTTCCTTAGCAAGTTAAGAAAAATCAGTCTAAGTAGGCCCAATGATTTTTTATTTATTGGATTCCGTGGTAAAACAGAAGGAAGTCCAAGATTGAATCAATAAATGGACTAGTTAAACAATGAATGAAAATAAATTAATTGGTAAAAGTTAATATGCCAGAAATGGCAGTGTGAGGATATGAATAGTAAGATAGGGATGAGGGAAATTGGCATACTACACAGGAAGATGAGGAGCCGTCAGGATGTAAGGAAGGGTTTTATTTACTCCATTTAAGAAGCAATGTGTAAAATATTAATCAAAGCAGAATTAACATGATTGACAGAATACCTATAGGAACTACCTGGTGAATATGATAGGTCAGTGACTTTAAATATAGAAAGGGAATATATTGACAAGGATAACCCAATAAAAATAGGAGTTGACTTCATGATAGAAAAGTCACTAAATGAAATTAAATTGAAAGTTGTGGGAATAGATCCCTGGAAAATTACTCAGAAATTTAGGAAAAGAAATGAGCTCATTCTTGCCATTTATGAGGGAAGAATTTGACCAGAAGGCTTTGTTAGATCAGTAATGTTACCATACCAATAAAGGAAAAAGCATCAAAGGAATGTAAGTTTCAATTTAACATGTGGCAAAGGTAGTACTAGGAGGTTGTTTACAATTTAGGAAGGCGAAGAGGATGATATGCGTAATGCTGTAATAATAACAGTGAGGGAACTTTTAGGAACAAACATATAGAGTTCAACCAGGATGTATTACAATGCATTGTGATTTTTTAAGTGTTCACCTGATTAAATTGGAAAAATCAATGAAAATGTTGTGAAAGATTGTGTTGCCTGAAGAGGGCGAGATGAGCTATCAGGAGCCTGTACACATCTTAGCCTGCACTAGTACAGATAAAGATGGGCGAGTTGGGATGGGCAAGCCTAGGCAAAGGAGTAAGATAGGGATACCCATTATCACCTTATTTTTATATTTAGTTGGAGGAAACAGTAAACAAAACATGGGAAGGGCTTCAGGTAGGAGTGAAAGTAGACAGGAACTCATAAAATGGTTAGATTTGTGGAGATCAAGCTTAAAGTTACCCATTCAGCCAGGGGATTCAATCATTGATGATTGTTTCATTAAATCATTGCCAGGGGTATGAGATGAGAATCAGTGGAAACAAAAAAGTTTTTGATTTTCAACAAAGGGGAAGGCTTAAGATAAATGTTAAAATATGTGTAAGAGGGCAAAAATTGGAGCAGTCATCTAATCTATCTTGGAAGTGTTTTGGACCAACAGGATAAAGTGGCAGGGATATTAAGAAGAGTAATTGCATAAGGCCAAGAAGCTTTCAGGAGGATGAAGGAGTTGAGGGGAGGAACGTTGAGTAAGGATATTTACACGTATAAAAGATGAGTGAAAACTCTGATTGAAAGTGTGGTTTTGTGCAGTGTAGAAACTTGTTGATTGGGCATGAGGATAAGCATAAATTGGAGTGAAGGTAAAACAAAGTTTTAGACATGTTAGGGGAAGAGGGACAGTTGTTGAGAAATTCAAATGAGACAGAGCAAGTGGGTGCAGATAAGGGGATAAGATGCTGAAAATATTATTATTTAAGTGCATCTCCTAGTCACAGCATGTGATGCATTGTACAATACTACTTAGTTTTAAGGTTTACGAGAAATT
Organism: Hetaerina titia; assembly: GCA_037158775.1. Classification (NCBI taxonomy): domain Eukaryota; kingdom Metazoa; phylum Arthropoda; class Insecta; order Odonata; family Calopterygidae; genus Hetaerina; species Hetaerina titia. Next base: position 132,345,204 of record CM073768.1, read on the forward strand.
CTTTAGTAACTATACCACAGTACCCATGTTGAAAAAGGGGCAATAATTGATATTTCTCTCATTATTAATATTAGGTTTGCCTTCTTATCTTAGAGTTCCTCCATTACTAGTCCCAAGTCCACTACTCCCGTGTGTTAGTTTGGTAACAGTTAATTTGTTTTTATATGGCCACACCAAAACATTGTAGTATTGGCAATCACAGTCATCAAATCAGGATATAATTAGATGAGTATTTTGTAATTTCATATATGAAACTGGGAACATGTTTTGATGCTCTCTTATTTTTCTTAGGGGAAGTTTAATTTAAATTATAGTGACTTTGGAAATAATTCCAAATAACATATATTGATGATTTTACAGCGATTGTGAACATTAGTGCTTGAATGAAATGAGAATTATTATAAACTCATTACCAGGAAAATGTTCATGGGTAAAACCGTTATTTGTTCATCACGGGATTAAAAAAAACATTCATGGTTTAAAGGTAACACAGGCCAACAGTGGTTTTGGTGCCGGAGCTTTTAATGCTGATTTAAAGAACAATTGGGGTGCTGAATCCAATTATGACACTAGTTTTTTCCTATCAGCCATAGTTTTCAAGATATAGATATGTTGTTACTTACATAAAAAAATCTTCTACATGATGATATGGGAATATTATATTAATAAGAAAACCCACTAAATATAAAGACTTGATTTATTTCTAGGGCTGTTAAATCACCCACGAACACGACAGAATTTTACAATACAATTGGACACAAATACTAAAATGTATTACTGCAATAAAACAAATTGAAAAGAAAAAAATACATAAAAACATCACTCAACACATCGGAAGCTTCTTTTGCGCTATTTTCTTGAGTGCACTTTGTTCAAACAGTCTCGTTTTAAGCACCAGCAGTAATCTGCCATCATATGGCTATCCCATCTTCCTTGGTAGCGAGCTTCCATTGTTTTTATATCCTGGTGAAATCTTTCACCTTGTTCTTCACTTGTGTCTCCTAAATTTCCGAGAAAATTGTCTAAGTGGCTGTGTAGGTAGGGAACTTTTGTGCTCATATTACATCCAAGTGATTTGAAGTTACTGAGCATAATGTTTACCAGCTCAATATAATTTTCACTTTTGTGATTTCCTAGAAAATTTTTTATGACCTCAACAAATGACATCCAACTAATTTTTTCAATCTCATTCATTGACTCGACAAAAGCAGGATCCTTTGTAAGTTGTCTGATTTGTGGCCCCTCATAAATACCAGGTTTAAGTTTTTCAATACTTATATGGGGCATCTTTAGTCTTAAGTAGCCGAAACATGGTCCATCCTTGTCAAGAGCCTTTACAAATTGCTTTATTAGGCCTAGTTTAATATGTAGAGGCGGTAAGATGATTTTCTCTCTTTCAACTAAAGATTCAGCAATGATGTTTTCTTTCCCAACAACCAAATTTTCTCTCTTAGGCCACTCCTTCTTAATCCAGTGGTTTTGTCTGTCCCTGCTATCCCAGAGGCACAAGAAACAAGGATATTTTGTGTAGCCACTTTGCTGCCCAAGAAGAAAGTTCACCATTTTTAAATCTACACAAATCACCCAGCGATGTTCCTGGTATTTTATCTTCTGTAAGACCAATGCTATTGTATCGTATTCTTCTTTCATTTTAGTTGAATGAGCGATTGGTATTGCACCAAACCTGTTACCATTGTGAAGAAGTACACATTTTAAACTACGCTTGGAGCTATCAATAAACAAGCGCCAATCACTAGCATCATATTGTGATAGTAGTCCCATTTTTTCCAAAAGACCCTTAACGTCTAAACAAAATGTAAGATTGTCTTCTTGAGTAAATGAGGGTAGCATATCCTTTTCCCTTGTGCGATAAAAACTTATTTTTGTACCGGGTTGCAGTAAATTCTTTTCATGCAGTCTTGATGCTAGTAGTTCGGATGCTTCCTTCGATAAGTTCAGTTCTCTAGCAAGATCGCTTAGTTCATCTTGATTAAATAGTTGAGGAATTGTTGATACCCCCTCGTAATCACTGCCACTATCGTCAATAGAATGAGAAATGTTTTCAAATAACTCAAATTCTTCCTTAGATATATTTGGTAACGTCTGAAATATTGGGATCGGTATCTCTTCTGAATGTAGTACCGGGCGTCTAGCTGAAGGCAAATCTGGATATGTCCACTTGTGGTGATTTTTTCGATTAATTCCCGAAACATTTACTATGCAAAAATAACAGTCGTCAATATGGTTCACAGGTTCTCTCCACACCATCGGCACACCAAATTTTAGACTTTTCCTTTGTCCTGTTGTCCATTCCTGCAGATGTTCAGTACATGTTTTACACACAAAATGCGGTGCCCATGTTTTATCATGGTCACCAGGCTTAACACCAAAATATCCCAAGTATGCACGTTTCACAAAGTCTGTAATATTTTTCCTATATTCTTTTACCATTTATTCCCCACAAACGTAACAAAACACATCAGGATCATTAACTCAGCATCTTCGACTTGAGCTCATTTTTAGATGATGTTTTACAAAAAGTTACACTTTGAAGTAAAGTCCGTCCACCTGCTCTGAATAGCCAAGGGCAACTAATGAAACAAAAATGGCTGTCAAGAGAACAGAAAACGTGGATGCCATCTAACGGATACCTTATGAACTAATTTTGCCATCTTTTACCGAAGTCGATACAAACGATTTTTTTTTTTAATCTCATTGGCCTACAATATAGAAATGTACATAAAACTTATTGACAGTTTATTGAAAATAAAAGGAACACCGCAGAGTGGTTATAAATTAGTATACTTATAGATTTATTTAACTTTGAAAATTATTTTCCGGAATATATCAAATATTAAAACAACTAATCGTAAGATGTGCCATATCTAAAAAAGTAGATCTGTTAAATAAAAACGGATTTCATATTTGGATTCAGCTCTACAAATATAGTTAAAATCATCACAAAGATTCCCGGCACCAAAAAAAATTTTTTTTGTTTGCCTGTGTAATTGGTATTTTAAACGGCTAAATTATACTAAATGAGGTAATGACTTGTAGGAAAGTGATTTCAGGAGGATTTCTGGGTGTAACCTCCACCCGATTTCTTCCAGTTGCAGCGTATACCAGAGGATGGGCACCATGCTTTTGGGCAAGCACAACTTCCTCTACTTATTGCTGGTGGAGTGGCATCTCAGGCAAGTTATAACTATCTTTTCACAAAAAAATTGCATGCAGATATTGAAAGAAGCATTTGCTTGAGAACTTTTTATAATAATCACCTAAAATATTGATCAATAATAAATTTGTCTGGCAAGTGCAGCAATTACAACTCTTTTCAAAAACTTACTTCTCTTTTAATATTCTATTATATGCCTGTGAATTAAAGTTTTGAAGTAATTTCTTGTCTTATTTTACAATTTTAGCCTCAGCACAGTGGCAAGCCCAAAGAAAAGCTCTCAGAATCATTGAAAGCCTGTAATGAAATTCTCAAGGAACTCTTCTCAAAGAAGCATTCGGTAAGTAATTGTAGTAATGATCATATACATGAAGTGCTTAACAATATGTTAAGATCCTGGTCAGAGATTGCCAAAGCCTGTTCATTATATTTAGTTATCTGAAAAAATCTTGAAGGATAGGTGAAAATGGCACTATCATTAATACCTGAATACTGACAAAATAGTAGTCATTATTGTACTGATTGGTGTACAATGATATCGCATTATTATTAACAGTTAAACATTATAATGCAATGTAACATGGATTCATAAGACTTAGTACAAAAATCAGAATCATGCCTTTTTTTAGATAACCACTATTGAACATAGCCTATTGGTGTTTAGAAAATTGACTTAAGTATTTTTAAGTGATGGAAGATGGGAATGTCATGTTTATCTTCAACCATTAGCCATTTTTAATGAAGAAGTAAAAATGTGTGTTTTTCAAGAATTTGGTTTTTGTAACATATTGTTATTAACAAGATGGGAATATCAAAGTAAGAAAAATATGTATGAGAATCATGTTATTTAGATAGTTTTAGTATATTTATGTCTATTGCTATAACCATAAAAAAAACCTTAAACACAGTAATCAACCCAAAGGTCGGTTTAGTAGGTGGTGGTAGAGCTCACCCATGTACCAAGCCCGACGGCGTGTGAATATTCACACATCAGGGTAGGGGGGCCAGTTCCTTTCCCTGTTATTGCTATAATTTTGGCCAATATTATCTGATATTATTATTGTTGAATATTGTTCATGGGTATAGGTATAAATTTTCTGTCATTCTGTACATACAATTAAATATTTCTGGTTGGCACTTACACAAGTGGCTTGATGCCAATGGCATGCCACATAGAAAGAACTATTCCCAGAAATTTATAATTTCACTTCAATGTATATGGTGTCAGAGTTATGCACAGGTGGTGTATATAGACAATACATACATATTGGCAGTTAGTTTCATAATTAATGATTTTTCTGTATTTATGTGTAGTCCAGTGTTTTGCGTATTATTTCTAAAGTAAGCTCTAAAATGTGCTCTCATTCTATTTTCTATAATATTATTACACAATTAAAGATATTAAAAATATTCAATGGTATTATTTTCAAATTTAAAATTTTTTTGTTCACAGGGTTATGCATGGCCATTTTACAAGCCTGTTGATGCAGAGCTCTTGGGTCTGCATGATTACCATGACATAATCAAAAAACCCATGGATTTGGGAACTGTTAAAGTAAGTTGTCTTCACCCTCCAATTGTATGTCCTGTGTATTTATATTATTAAAGGATTGCGTTAATTTTCATATTTTCTTTATTTTTAGCAAAAAATGGACAACCGGGAATACAGGACAGGTTCAGAGTTTGCTGCCGATGTCAGACTCATTTTTACAAATTGCTACAAGTATAATCCACCAGATCATGATGTGGTTGCAATGGCGAGAAAATTGCAAGATGTGTTTGAGATGAGGTGGGTGACATGGTGAGGAAAAATTGTTTCATTACTTCTCTTTAGTTTCTTGCGTGTTTTTTAGTATAATTCTAACAATCTTTATTTAACATTGCTTTATTTCCTGGATGATGTAATCCCAAGTGAGCACCAAATTTGCATAGAACATTGATTTGACGTGGTTTTTGCTCTTGTATTTCTTCACTATAAGAGTAGTGCAAATTATTTACAAAAAAATTGGAATGAATTCGTCATTAAAAGTCAAGCTTTTCTATATTGTGGCGGATATCATGTGATATTTTTTTTTAGGCCACTTATTTATTGCGGTAATTTCAGCTCATTTCACGTTGTTTACATTCTAAAACATTTTCCACTGCACATTATGCACCACATTTAATTCCATGTCACTAAAATCCACTTTGCTTTGGTGAGTGCTTGGTATTTCATATTTTTTAAAATATAACTTTTCAAATTCAGTCATGTACCTCTGTGGCATGCTATACTTTCATCCAGGTATGTATTTTTATTTGTCAAATAACTGCTTGGTGCTTGGTCAAATAACTGCACTGTGAAAAATTATTAACTCATTGTGTTTTTCTTATTGTTTAATGTTTATATAATTTTAGTTTATCATAGAGTTGTCATACTGTTTACATGGAATGAAAAATCAGTGTACCGTAAAGCCAGGAATCTGCCAAAAATTTGAAGAAAGCTGGTAGAAACTGAATAAGTTGAGAATTTGGCAGTCAATTGGAAATTGCTGTTAAAAAAATGATTTTTTTTAACCAATTTCTTATGGAAATTTATTGCCCAAATATCAATTTGAAGTCCAATTTCTATCTCCGAATTTTCCTTATGCATTAAATTTAAGTGTACAATTTAATTAGGTGGCTTGCTTAGAGTATGTTAGGTGACACAGGGTGTATAATCATGCTTGAGACTGTACATGTTTCCACTTCCACACTCAGATGCTTCACTGTGACTCCAGCTCATCTGAAAGTAAGTTTCATGCGGTGGTTGGAAAGGGCATGTTATTGTGGTCAGGCTGGATGGAAGCCTTTGGCTAACTTTGAAAATGGTCCAATAGATAAAACTATATGTGGGAATGACTTTGGCACCTATAAGCACCACTGGAATAAGATTGTTCTTTTCAATGCCCAAGTAATCAAGTCTTTCCTTAGCTTTGGAGTTACAAAAAAAATTTCATGAATTGTTTTTGTGTGGCAGCAAATGGTTTTTCACGATGCACAATGTACACCAACAGGATTATGCAGGATTACTTTACATGATAATTGAATGGGTTCCCAATCTATTTGCCAAGTAAAGGGAATGTAAACTATATACTAATAAAGTTATTCATGACAAAAGGCTAGAATGTGTAAGTTGTGTAAGAGCAATAATAAATTTGAATAAATTTTGTAATTTTTTACTGATTCTAAATTTTGGGTATAAGGTGAACTGAGTGACATTTATGATATAACATATGGCTAAACAGCCATTTAACAGTTTTGGGGTTTGTATTACTGAAATGCAATCTATCCTTTGAGAAACTGAAATCCTTACCAAATTTTAGAAATATTTTCTGGCTTTCCAGAATAAAGCTGGGAAATTCTCTGGACCTCAACAACACATTGTGCTTAAATTTGTAAATGATGATGCTTCCTTTATTACATCTCGGCTCCAAATTTCAACTGAAAAATAAATCTTCCAAATGATGCAGATATTAGCCCGTTTCACGTAGCAGATGAGTTTTGATAGTTTGTGTTTAATGCAATAACCCTGATTTTACTTTATTTTAGTTAAACATAAATAGTTGCATAAAACAAAAAAATTAAACATGCATCCAACAAAGTATGTTTGCACAGTTAAATGTTGGGAACACTTAAATCCTTTAAAAATCCATCTTTCTTGCATTTTACTAATACTTGTGGGCACCTACCACATTGGAAGTCTTAATACAGTCATTCTGTCTTTGATGTCCTTCAGCAAAGAGTTTTCTTCTTCATCTTCATAAGTTATGCAAAATAGTACTGTTTCATCCCCATTGTACACTTCGCAGGGCTCAACCACTCATTGTTTATCTGCGGAAAGTTTTTTTTTACCTGCCACAGTGGACAGTCATGTATGATGCCTTTGAATTTCTGCCACCATCCTATTGTATATTCATATGTCCTATGTTCATTCCAGCTTAAAGCAAAACTAAAACCACTGTATAATCTCATACACTCTCACACCCTTCATCTGTGGTCTCTTTAGTTGCCCTGTTTTTCTGTGTGTGACTTAACAATTTTTTTCTTTTGCTTTTTAATTCATAGTCCAATATCCAACTCACTAGGTCTCACATTATTGGCATGTCCTACATAGGAAATTTGACTTATGTGCCAGAATTCAATTTCTTTAATGTTCTACTTGTTCTGCAATTGATAATGTTCCTTTATTTTACTTGTTTGTCATTGCTACAATATCTTAGATTTGGCATGACTAATGGTAAACACCCAGGAGTGACAATGATTTCATTTGGCAAAAAGTATTCATTTTCTCTATTAAGCGAAGTTTGGAAGTATTAATTAAAAAAATTCACCTTGGCATATCTATAAATTGAGACCAAGATATGTGGTATTGTTGTTGAAAATTTATTGTTTTATGATGTGATTTTTCATAGCAGCAGATAGATTTTGTACATGTATTGTCTAATCAAGACTTCTGAATTCACTTCAAAAGTCCAATGAATTTTTCTCTTGAATGTAATTTTTTTTGTTTCAACTGCTAGATTTTGGCAATATTATAATGAATTGAACCAGAAAGGTGAGTAAAATAACTTGAATAAGTAATATGGCAATATATAAGGGAAAGGGACTCCCCCCAACCATTTGTGTATTTCAGCAGCTTGTGGCTTGTAAATGTGCTCTAACTTTGTGATTGTTTGAACCTGGAGGTTTATTACTAATAACTAACATTATGTTATGAATATCTAAGAGTCTTATGCCCCTATTTTGACATTGATTTGTTTATCTATATTAATATTACCAAATATAATTTTGGTGAATAGAGGCCAATGTTATAATTAATTTCTCTTATGAAAACTTTTTATGTCTTTGAAAGGTATGCAAAGATTCCTGATGAGCCCCTTCCTATGGTTGGTGACGGGGCTATAGTTGGTGGGGCTGGGGCCAGTGGTGGACCATTGGTGGAGGGAACTACCAAAACGTCATCTAGTGACTCAGAGTCTGGCTCAAGTTCTAGTTCATCATCAGAATCTGAAGATTCTGAGGAAGAAAGGGAACGAAAACTGATTTTCCTCCAAGAGCAGGTAAACCCCATAAGCTCATTTGGGCTAACTCAGTCATATTTCATCAGGGTATGTGAACTGTAATGACCTTTAAACTTATATTCCAATAAAAAGTTGGCTGGGAAATGCATTTGCTCTTTTTTAAGAAACAAAATTGAAACTTCTAATTTTGAGTTTTGGAAAACACAATTATTTTTTAACAGTGAAAATGTCTTAACCAGAAACATAGGTATGCTAGGAATTAAGGCAGTAATTCGAAATCAGAATATATTGTGTGTATAATTTACTGTAAACTCTTTTAATTTTCAAGACCTTTGACTGGTCAGGGGTTGTGTTATTAATATATGCTGATTAGTCTTATTCTATGTGTCCATTCGTACTGTGCACCACCAAAATTAATATGCTCCATAAAATTAAAATATTCAGTGAAGCACCAACGAGTATATCCTCATTGCGTTAGCATTTTATTGAAATACAAGTCCTTAGGGGTAACATAAAGCGTGGCATGAGGCATTGGATTGGCTGGTTGGGGATGTATTGAAAGCCACAATTGGAAAAAAAAAACAGAAGTTTGGCTATATCGAAGACCATTGGCAGCAGTTAGCTTCATAATAAAATAGTAGGGCACCACCTAGTCTGTTGAAAACAATCTCACTTTTATTTCACTCATTTTGTCCATATTTTTTTAATAATAGTCTACTTTTGGTTTATAAGGTAATGTATGAACAGTTAACATCCACTCATACGATGTGCTCACACAACTGCTCTAAATTGCTAAAAATGGCATCACTACAATGCCCTTTGAAATCAGATGCCTAGTTGGGAAAATTGCCAAAATGAAACCTTGTTTAATAAAATGTCTCAATTTCCTGTCAAATTTCTCAAGAGCAATTCAAAGATGCTACAATGGTGAAATCATGGTATTTTAGTGGTGCTCACTGAAAAAATTAACCCAAAAAAATATAAACTTAAAGAAAAATGTTACCTAATGTATACAATACAATACAATACAATTTATTTGTCCAGCGATCAAGTTGTACAACTGTACTTGATATAAGACACGTCAGAGTAAGTAACAGAATACATACATGGATACATGATACACATCAGGCATTAACAAGAAATTCGGCAATTGAATAAAACATTTTTAATTTTAAGAACCTGAGTAGGTTGACCTTAAAAGCGGCCACACTTTTTTGGGACTTAATCTCAGTTGGGAGTTTATTGTAAAGTTGGAGGCCCATAAAATTTGGGCCAGCACCTGCATTTTTTTGTACGTACATATAAAACGTGCAGCTGCTCATTCTGCCTAGTAGAATATTTATGGATATCACAATTTTTCACATACTCAGATAGATTTCTTTTTGTATGTACTAATACATGAAAAATATAAATGCATGGTACTGGCAGTATATCCAATTTTTTAAACAGGGGACGGCAAGGGGCATCAATCAATCAATCAATCAATCATCATACCAAGGCAAATAGTCCTTGGTAAATGATAGTGCTAAAGAAGATGTCGCTAATAATAACCTTAACAGGGTTTCATTTTAGTACCAACAATTAAGTTTAAAATTGCAAGTTTTGAGCAAGTGGAGGTAGTTGACATCTTCCAGTATTAGCAGGTAATTTTGGGTTCATGGTTGTGCATTGTCCATAAATAGAGACATGTTAAAAGGCATGAGGAATGTTAAAGCATTTCTATATGATGATCCTAAGGGCACATGCGCGTCATCTGATGCTATCACAGAATTGTTTTAATTTTGTGAGTAAAATGACTTGAACAGTGCATCTGATAGAAATGCTTAAACTGTTACCTCTTTTAAATGAATAGAAATTCCAAAACATAACTCTATCAAAAACTAATTTTTTTTAGATATGGAAGCATTTTCCTCTTTCCTTAAGAATCTTTCAGTTTTCTCCCATTTGTCCATGGTCCTATCTCTCAACTTTTCAAAACTTTTGGCAATAGGGTGAAATAATGTCTGATTTTAAAAAATTTGAGCAATTCTCCTGTCAATATGTGGAAGATAATATATTGAATGCTAATCATATTCTAATATCATAGGTAAAAATTAATTATTTTGGCCACTCCAATAGTAATTACAGTTTTATTTAAAAAGTAAGTCATGACCTGGTTTCCAAAATAATTTATTCCATCAAAGTGGCTTTATATTTCAAAAAAAATTTTTGTCTTCTTTAAGCTCAAAGCAATGCAAGAGGAGATGAAGAAGTTAGTAGATGAAACTAAGAAGAAAAAGAAGAAGAAAGACAAGAAGAAGAAGGGTGATAAGGATAAGGATAATGGCAAAGGTGGTGTTAGTATGGTCGGCCTTGCAGATGGAATGGGTGCAATGGGGATGGTCCATGGTATGGTGTCTGGGGCAAATGCAGCCACGACGATGGATGTGAAACCACCAATGGGTCTTGTGGACTCAAAGCCACTTGTTTCTGCGGCTGTTTCTGCTGGTAAGAACCTGGAAAAGTTAGTGAAGTTTTAGAGGTGTCAAATAGGATATATATATGTATAACACAGAATAAAACAGATAAAACGTAAAAGGACACTCACACTGTAGATGATTTGAGCTTTCGGCCTACTCCGAGGCCTTCTTCAGGTCAGACTTGACCTGAAGAAGGCCTCGGAGTAGGCCGAAAGCTCAAATCATCTACAGTGTGAGTGTCCTTTTACGTGTCACCTGTTTTATTCTGTGTTATATTGTGCCGTCCAAAAGTTATATTGCTCTCGTGAGTACTTCCGCATCATCGATATATATATATATATATAAATAAACTCACTCAAAAATGTAATGATTTCTGACTCATTCCATATTGTGGTGGAAGAGTAAAATGAATTTGACTTTGAACTAACCTTTGGATATTATATATTAATAGCTTTACCTTTGTCAAGTTTAGGTTGGCTAAGTTTAAGATAGGAATGACAATCCTGGCAGAAAGGATTGTGCTTGAGGAAAGCCTATTTGAAGTTTTTTTTTAATGCTTAAAGAGAAGCCTTTTCTCATTTAAATGTGCTTTAAAAGGGTATATTGTGTTTTCTCTTGTATTTTGTATGTTTTTCCTTCCAAATATCTAAGATGAGTCCTTACGCATTCTTCAGGTGGAACCTCAGGAACAGGGAAAGGAGCGGGTGGCAGAAGCAAAGGTGGGAAGGCGACGAGATCGAACAGCACTGGGGGTGCTGGGGCAGCGCCTGCCAAGAGAGCCAAAGTGAACTCTCGGTCGTCTGCCGGTGGGAGACGCAAGGCTGGTGGGGCCGCAAGTGCTGCAGCGACGGCATCCGTCAGTGGAGTGTCTGGTGGGGTTGGGAATTCGAGTGGGGTTGTTGCTGGGAGTTCTACAGCATCTGCTTCAGGGACAATGGCTGTGGCAGTGGGTGGCTTTGATTCAGAAGATGAAGACAGTGCGAAACCTATGTCTTATGATGAAAAGCGGCAGTTGAGCTTGGATATTAATAAACTACCAGGTAAGGTTGGCATGTTTAAATCAGGTTATCTGGATGTAAATTAATGTAATTTTTGCATGTGCACATAAAGTGAAAATCTCTCCATGTATGATGTGCACCTCCATCCATCTTCCTGCTTGCTTATTCTCAACCCTGCTTTCCTAATTTGACACTTGCATGGAAGGGAAATGCCCCCCTCGTCTTGATCTCCATTGGTGCTTCTGTGCATAGCTTGTTAGCAGGAGACTGAAACTTCATATCATAGGCATAAACCTTTCATTATGTTTAACATACACCAATTTTATATATATATATATATATATATATATATATATATATATATATATATATATATATATATATTAATTGTAGCATATTGTCTTTTCCATCCTCGTATTCTGTTGAATTGTGTAAACCTACGTATTTAATGTTTTCATTAAAAAAATTGTCTGTTATCCATGTGTCACATAATGCAGCCAAGTGAGAATAGTGTGGTAGATGTAGAAGGACCAATTCAGCACAAGTTAGATGCCTCATTGTTGGTAAACTGCTTCTAGCTTTCCCTGACCATGAGGACAGTGAGCAAAGGACAAGGAAACTTTTTACCCAAAATATAATTTTGAACAGAATGCCTTCTTTCTCTCAATGTAAACTGAATCAGCACTTCTATTTCTCTTTTGGCAAATTACATGAAATGGTGATTATCTGTACTGTTGTTAATATGTGTTTTCAGATGTGGCTTTCATAGACTTACATCATTCCATTACCCAGTGACAGAATTGTACCATTAGTCAAGGTGATAGTACATAGCCATCATGGAGAATATTGTTTGACAAAAACCCTCTCAAAAACAAAGTCAAGAAAAATGATTTGCCAACATTGAACTTGAAGTGAGAAACTTCATCACTGCCCCAATAAGCTATCCATTGCATATTCTTTCATCAGTACTTCAGTGTTTTTTCACTGCATTAAATGGATTGGAATCTTACTTTGGATGAAGTTCAAGATAATGCAATATCTGAAAGTTTTGGTAGTGTTAGAGTTCATATTAATCATCCTTACTGGAATTTGTAAATTAGATTCTATATGTAGTTTTCTGCCTTTTGGAAAAGGGGCATGAGTTTTATCATTATATCATATGTCAGATCCAAGACGAGGAAAGTCGATGAACCTCTTGCAGAAGTTGCTCTAGATTTCCCCTTTATTTATTCCTCACCTTAAGGAGAGTAAAGAAGCGGTTGGAATGGTTGCTGAATTAACTTTGAAGCAGATTAGAGCGGCTCAAAAGGGTTTCGAGAAGAGAGAGTTTACTTGACCTTGTGTGCTCCTCATAATTAGGTGATCAAAGCATCCACCTCTAACTGCTATTACCTTAAATGGTTGTCGCTAACCTGGAGAAATCTATTCATTTGCTATCCTGGAAAACCCAAGTAATTCGGTTTGTGATCTAGGAAAATTTGTATTGACACATTTTACTCAGCTAACATGACCATCGGTCATTGTGGTGTATTTAAATACCCCATTAGGTAATTTGCATAAAATTCTCTGTTCTTCACCAGCCTTTGTTCTACTTGATTAAGAGAAGATTCATTGAGAGTGCACAACAATGTGACAGGTGCCCCTTGGCTGATTGACCAACTGAAGCTTGATCATCACCAAACCTAACTGATTGTTTGAATTGTCCAACAACTTTCTTTTCCATCTCCAGTTCCTCTAAAACCTCTTTAATGATTTCCTCCACATATAAGTTGAACAGCACAGCAGGTGATAACGGACAACCCTGCCTCACTCCTATTCCTAGTACTGCCCATCCAATCTCTCCACCCCCACTTGCACCTGAGAAGTCTACAGATTGCAGATTGGTCTCCTGTTCTTCCATCCAATCTACTCTTATTTTCTGCTATACGTACAGTCATTATTTCTCCCAATTCACTTTTTCAAATGCTTTTTTGAAATAAATGATACAGGCAAATATGTCCTGAATTATTCCATGTTACTCTAGAGACCTCATTATTGCAATGGCATTACCCGTGTCTCTCCTCATCCTGAACCTGAACTGATCATCCCCTGAGTAATCATTTTCCCTGCTATCCATCCTCTTGTTGATGATGCTGAGAGCCATTTTAGCTGCGTGGGAAATAAAAAATATTTTACGTTATGTTTGTGTTATGTTGTTCATTGTAATGGTAGTACATGTGTATACGTTATTGAGGCAAAATTTTTTTTGTACACAGTACTTAAAAATTCCTAACTACTCTTTGTCAATAATTTAAGATTTTAACATTTAATACTGTCATTTTTTACTGAGGTACATTTATTTGAATGATGGTAGTTTGAGCTTTATGTATGAGATTTCAGTCAATGTTACGTTGAACCAGTTTACCAAATTTTATATATATGAATATTCTTGGATACAAATGAATATCAAATTATTTAGATTCCATTGTGCATGGTTTCACACTGTTCACATTGAACTTCAATGAAAGTTTTTCTTTGTGCTGTTTCTTCTTGAAGAATTTCTGGCTTCTGTTTGATTTATTATATTCCCTTTCTGTTGTTTTAAAGTGACATTAATCAGTATTGGTGTGAAAACTTATTTACCACAGAAATGTGTGTAAGATGTTCATCCTGTTTTTAAGAATTGAAGTGAAGCAAAACATTTGGAATACAATTGACATACTAATGACTTTATGAAATTAAGACATTTACTCTACCATTTGCGGTGACTAGTTATTAAAATTCTCATAAATCATTTCATTGGTATAAAAACTGCGTAATGGGTAGCAATTTAATTGCCACAGTCAAACAAACAATAATTTCTTTTATTGATAATTATGCTGATTTGTGGAATAAATCATTGAATCAAGCTTCAGTCATTTCTTCTAATACCTGCTACATATTGTGTCATCTGTTTATATACTCTGCTGGTCGATGATCAATAGTAGGGAAATTGGTCACCTCTTGGGCTCTCCTGTTCTCATTAGTACCATCACAGTCTAGTTGGCTTTTTGGTTGTGCAAATATGTTCTTCCTTGAATTCCCTTCACAACATTTTGGTGCACCGCATCATCATCTCATTGTGCTATTTTTTATATGTTTAGGGTCTTTGATTTTTACTACTTTTTACTTTCCATAAGAGCTGCTGATTTTGCCCCAGTTTAGTTAACACAATGTTTTGCTGGTTTTGTATTAAAGAGCACTAGCCAGTTCCTGATGTATTTGAACTCCACATGCAAATGCAATGCATGCAAACAAGACAACCTCCCAATATCATTTTTGGTTAAGGATTTAGAGCAAAAGTCTCTTTGTCAATACCAGGGACTTGAAGTGCTGTGAGATAAGGGAAGGAATTAAGTTTATTTAAGATGTTCACGCTTTTTTTGGTGACTGTGTATGGGGAAAGTGCTCATAGTGTTATATTGATGTACAGTAAAATGAAACAATGTGCTTAAGTCATTAAAGAGCTGTGGTCTTGTTTTAGATGCTTGGAAAATTGGTCCTGTTAAAAAAATAAGCAAAATGTTTTGTGCAATTCAGATTATGGGAATAGCAGATTATCATATGCCATATAATAACTTAATTATGGAAAAGCAATTTAAATTAACCAATGCATAAAAATAAAAATGAAATCCATTGTCAGTTAAACTGGAAAATAATAAAATGAGATTCACTTATCCGTGGATGGGATAATTTATAGAAAATCCAGGTTTCTAAGTATAAATTTTGATAGCTTAAAAGCTCTTTATTTACATGGAGACAATTAAATTACAATTAAAACATTATGTAATTTTGACTTGAATTAACTTCAGGTTGAATGTGTTTTCTTTTTGTGGTTGATCCAATTGCAGAAAAAACTGTCTGGTACCTCAGTTCCAATAATGAGGTCTAGTAGTAGTGTTGTAGTTTAATATTTTTTTTACTTGAATGTTTTGTACTAAAATTTTTAATATTTCATTATTTAGGTGATAAGCTGGGGAGAGTTGTTCACATCATCCAGTCACGGGAGCCATCTTTAAGAGACTCTAACCCAGATGAAATTGAAATTGATTTTGAGACGCTCAAGCCTTCCACCCTTAGGGAACTGGAGTCCTATGTGGCCTCCTGTCTTCGGAAAAAGCCACGTAAGCCCTACTGTAAGTCTCCAGGTGTCTATAAATTTGCTTAGTTGCATTAGTGTTTTATGTAGGTCTCCACCTCTCATCTTGCTGACCTAGTGTGTGATGTAGCTACTACTTTGAACGTGGGTATTACTTCCAATTATAATTCATTATTACTAATGCTTGAACTAAGACCTGCTGTATACTGGTTGGTGAAAACTCAATCTTTATTTGTTTCTGTTTGTGTTGAGTATTATAGAAGTAAGATAAGCAGTCAGTAGATAAATTATTTTAGCCAGCATTTACTTCTAGGTTTCATTTTGTAAAGGTGCAACTTTGAAACAAAGAAATGATATGTAAAACTGTTTCCATTGTAAAACTTGTATTTTGCTCAAAAATTACTAAGTTTTGCTCTCAACTTCACTAATTTTCTATTCAAATTTCAACAACTATATAAACTTTAGCGGAAAAATTATAAAATTTTATTCAGTTTATTGTGATTCAACAAAGACAGGCTTCATTCTGTTTTTTTTGCATCAAATATACTTTGAGTCAACTAAAATATTTTGGACTAGGGAGGATGTCAGACGATGCACTAAATTTTGAGTTAAACAACATTTTGTTAAAATCATCGTTATTATCTTTTTAATTTTCTTATGAGGATTTTGAAGTACGAGTATAGCATGCGTTTTTGATAGTACAGAATTGGCATGGTACATATTTGTGCCAGTGTCCATTGTTTAGATGATGTTGATGAAATATTAAACTAAACTCTGCAATCAATTGCAAACCTTTAATATCATAAAAATTATTTAATACCTCTTTGATTTCCAAATTCAAAGTCATGTTATTGGTGAAATTTGCACAGTCAGCACTTGTGTATGTCATCATGATAAGTCATTAAATTATCAATTAGTTATATTTAGTAGCTCACATGGCTCTATAAATTTTAAGGGTGGTGGTCATTGATGGATGTTTAAAAGCCTTAAAAATTTCACATTTCAAATTACTTGCACATTTGGTGTTTTAATGTATTATGCATGTTGTACTCCTTGTACTTAATGTAAAAATCAATAGGTTATGGAATAATTTTATTGGATTCAATGAATGGTCATGAAGACAAAAGCTTATTGAACTCTAAAATACCTAGAGCAGAGATTTAGACTAATTTATGTTAAAAGAACACAACACTTAAATGGATATTTGAATTCTCAGTGAAATATTTTGTTAATTTGTTTTAATAGTGTTGAATTTCTGATATGAATTAAAAGAAAACGAGAAATTGATGAAGCAAATTTCGCCTGTGTGTCAGAAATAGGTGATGATTTTAGTTAAACAGATGCAATAAAAGAATTAGAAGAAGATTGTAAACTCACTTGACAATGGAGACCAGGACCCTTTCATATACGGAAGAAATACATTCAGTAAACTTCTTAATTATCCATGCACAAATTATCCATTTTGCTCATTATTAGTTTTACTCTCCCTTCTCTGTGCCTGAAAATTTTAATAAAATTGAAAAGACAATTAAATGCTCTGAAACTTTAATAAACTTTTAAAAAGATAAGAGTTGAAAGTACCTGGACTATATTAAAAAAATTAAATTCACAAACTCAAAGTTACAAACCCATTATTGTTTGCATTGAAATCATTAGAATTGTGAATTCCTTATTCCACTTCTCAGCGAACAATGCATAGTTTTGTTATGCAACAAGTAAGCCATTAACTATCGGCAAATTGATTATTTTAATCATCATCATATGATAAATATGAATCCACACTCGGGATCCTTTTTTTTTTATAATTTGTATTTCACCAGATTGTTTATTCCTGCCTACGTGGTTGATTTGCCTTTCCGAAAAAATGTTGTGTGCTACTCACTTCATGATGGTTGTTCTTGTAAATCTACATTTTCACCCTTATAAAACGACTGAAAGTAATGGAAAAAATGTACTTTCAATTGTGAATAAACTCAAATTAATCTAATGTGTGAAAAAGAAGAGTTTCTGCGTATATCATGATTTCATGGTGATATTTTTTCCATATTTTTATTATTTGTGTATTTTGATTATCCTTGGTTCATCATGCATCCAATAGCATGTATAATCAAGAGTTTACTGTATGTGTATTTCTTCTGCTCCAGAAGAGGCAGGCTAATATATACATTCTACTATGGCCATATTTTCAGGGGCACATCATAATTTTTGCACATGAAACTTTAATTCAAGTATAGTTTGGTTTTTATTAACTTTCCTGATCCATGTTTCTAAGCATTCACTTTTTGGAATAATTTGAGATGTTTAAAATTACTGCTAGTTGATTACCCACAGTTTCTACATCTCATCTCTAGAAAAATCGACAGCCAAGTCAATCACGAAACTACAATCTTTCCAATTCCTTATTTTACCTGTAATCATTTACTGTAAATTGTTGTGCTCTTGGAAAATATATAGTAATACCATTTGGACAAAAACAGCCCTGTTGATTAGGACTGGCATCCCATACTAATTACTTTATGATCAGAAATCAATGGCATTCTAATGCAATGCACCAGTGTCCTTTCTTTCAAATACAGATAATCACTGAGGGACCTGGTCACTTAGGAATATAGGTCTATGGACTTTCGCCGTCTATGGTTTATGATCCAATTTAAGAGTTGGCCTCTCGGAGGTCCCAGGAGTCTCAGGCATTAATCCTCCATATTTTTAACCCATTTACTCTTTAAAAAAAGCTAACCTTTTTTTAAAAAGCCCCTGCATGCTAAATTGTGATTACTTAATGGGCATTCAGCTGTTTCAAGCTGTTTTATCCATAATATTTGTGCCAACTCTTTCTTTCTTTTTTTAATTATATCAGGTAGATGAAAATGGAATTACTCAAACATCAATTAAAGAAGTGTTAGCATTCACTCTTAGTTTTGCTAATATGGAAGTGGTTTAGAGGGCATGGCAAAATACAGTTGTACCCTTACATGTCAATAAATTACTGTGGAGTGACATAAATTTTTTCCCAAAGGACCAAATGCCACCAGCCATCTGCGCTGAAGCTAGAGGGAAAGGAGTGGGAGTGAATGGATTTTAGGGATGGAATGTTTCTTACTGAGACCAATGGATAATCTTTGTATTGGTTAACTTTTGGCGGAATCATTGCTTATCATAGTCAAATTTTCTTGGAACTATTGTACGAGTGATAATTATGTAAATACCTTGTGTTTGAATATGCAGATAGAGGCTCATTGTATCCTTGCAGTAAGAATGCCTATTCTGAAATGGTACTAAATTTTTAGGATTATAGGTTGTCAGTGACCGCTTTGTTTGCCTTGTGGAATTGTTAAGCGTAGGTCAGATTAATGAGGATTAGGGTTTGAGTTTGCTGAATGCATAGTTTGAAATGGCTATATTCAGTTGAAGATAAACCTGTCCATGAACGATATTGAGTCCCTTTCTCTGCTACAGAGTTCTGTGCTATATTTTGATTTTGGAATGGAGGTGTGGATTTCTGATAGGAATTGTATCACTAAGAGTAGCAGTGATTTGGAATGAACGTTGGACCAACAACATGATGATAGAAAACTAAACAGATCACTAAAGAATATACATTAGGAGCTTGTAAATGGTAAATTGCAGAAGACGTGGCCAAATAGCCTTGAAATTCATGATATGTAGGTTATCCATCATTTTCCATTATCAGGCTGTTTCCCGTAAACTTAATTATAGTGTTCTCTCATTATGCTTTATTATGTGAGTTTTTTGTATTTTCTGAGTAGTGCCTGTTAAGCATGATTTTTTTCTCTGCATGCCAGCATATGTCCTAATGTAGTTGTAGTGATTCCATGTTATATACAGTCCATCTCTTATTCATTTTTTATCAAGTAATTTGCATTAAATTTTGAGTTTGAAATTGATTACTCATTGTTAATTGCAATAAACAATTGGTGCATATTTTGAAATCCACTTACACCATTTCTATGCCGCTAATAAACTGGGAAATTCATGTCACGCATTTTAATGAATTATTGTATGAACTAAATCACTAGTAGCAGTTCTTAGCAACTTAATTTTGTTAAATATTGCACCCCATGTATTTAGTCTTTAATATGTTAATTATTCAGTAATTTGGATGTAGCCTAAGTGTTGCATGTCTTTCTTTGTTTCTTTTCATACATTTGAACAAAATTATATTAATATAGTGTAATTTCTCTTTTAATCTTTTCTATGTCATTACGCATTTACTGCTTTTGTGATGGGCAGACAAGAAACTGTCTGGAAAATCAAAAGATGAGCAAATGGCAGAAAAGAAACAGGAATTAGAGAAGAGGTTACAGGATGTCACTGGGCAGTTAGGTTCAGCCAAGAAAGCACCGAAAAAAGGTTTGTTGAATTTACTTATTTTCATAAGTTCTTGGACAATCAGGTATGAAGTTCCAAAAGTTAAAGTTCCAATCATTTGTTGAATGTTTATTTGCCATTCTAATTAGAGAGGCACAATGGAGCTGTGTTTTTGAGCCTTTGTATGTATTTTTCTTTGTACGTGAATGAATGTCTAATCTGTGTGGAAGAAAACTGAAAATCTACCTAGGACTTATTGCCACTCTAGCCTTTCCCTTGTTTCCAGTGAAATATTATTTCTTTATTTAGCCAAATGTGAAGCATTAGATCTATGGCTATCTGATTTAATCTTAAAGTGTTAGAGCAATGGTACTCTCTCTTAACCTCCTTATATTAGGCTATGAATGTGCAAGGTTTAATATGCTATCCTTGCTATAGCAGTTTGTTCTTGTTAGCATCCTTTTGAAGGCATCTTGATTTATGAATATGCTAACCAGTAATAATTGTAACCAGGGTTGACCTTCTATGGCAAGTTGCAGTTTTTATGGCAGTAGCAAAACTTAAAAGTTAGGTGGCATATGCCTCAGTAATTTGTTACTGTTCATTCCATTCCTCGTTGGTAATGGTGTATGGAAAAACTATTCACTTCACCAATATTTGAAATACAGTAAAACTTCTTTAAATGTGGCTTCTCACTAGGCAGATTCTTATTCTCATAGTTTTCAAATATCGACCATGTTTTGCCGAATATAATGAAAGGATGCTCTGCCGAGTCTGTTGGCTTCCAATAAAAATCATTATACACTTAACTGCTTTGTTTAACTTATATCTAACTGGAGGTGGGTTGTATTTTACAGTAATGATGCCACTTGGGAGTTAACACTCAGCTGCATCGAACAATTTGTTCTTAATGCCAGAAGATCTCGTAGCTCCTGAAATATTCTTACTGGAAGATATTTTGACAAATGGAATATGAGGGCTTTCAAATATTTTCAGTTTGATAACTTGTAAAATAAGTTCTGTCACAACAGAAATAATTAGGCATTTTTGGCCATAGATATCCAATCACAGCATTTCTAATTTGGAAAAGTTTCCTCAAAAGCCAAGCATTAAACTCCAATCGAAACAAACCACTACATTGCAAAATTCTAGAAATTCAGGGAATGTTTGATTTAATGTTGAATTCTGGTCACCCTTCCACATGGCTGAAATTTATTAGAAAACTTGTTACGCTCTATTCATGCCATATGGATTGGGAATAAGATGAACAAGCACCTGAGCCCCAGTCATGGTGGAGCTCACCTCGCATCGGCCTGCCTTCCTCCCTCCCCCTCTATCTCCCTCACCTTTGCATTCTAATGCAATGCCTCAACTTATGTCTTCATTGCAGTCCATAAGTTATTTAGGGGGACTGATACCAAAGACTCACATTCCCTCTCACCTAACAATACAACCAAATCAGCTGTAAGTAAAATGCAGATCTTCCAGCTTCCGAGCAATGATACAAGACTCAAAAAAACTGTGGGTCTTTATCCTTTGATGAAATTAACTGGGCTCATTAAGGGGGCTGCCACGAAGGTGTGGATTAGATGAGCTCTGGATGGTCAGCAGTCTTTGGTACATTATGTGTTGACCCACTATGATAGTCATACCAGTAAGGAAAATCTGTATCTTCTTCCAAGTTATCCCATTCTCCTTCCCTACCCTCCTTTGAAGAGATGGAAGGAGAGCAGAGGAGAAGAGTGGTACTGGCAATCAACCCTCTCCTCAGTTTTGACATGGTAGTAACACTTGTAAAATTGGCTAAGGAAGAATGTTTACCCCTGGATTTTTCTAAATATTTTGTTTTTTTTGTTATTGTTAACTGTTCTACTAAAGATGTTGATTCACAATAATCTCAAGGCCAGTAATAAGACAAATTATTGATAAACATTTAGTTATGAAATGAACGGCAAAAACAGACGTTATAGGAATATGTATCTAGGAAAAATTGGGAAATGAAGGATGTGTACATTCATTGAAATAGGATATGATGAAATATCTGCTCAAATGCAAGCCAACCTGGGATTTAAGCTTTTCTCCCCTGCATTTGACAATATTTTCTTGAGTAAAGTATTTTTGAAGACTTTTTGCTGCAGTTATCCAGGTGTCCATGTGCTACATAGAAAATGTTATGCAGGCAATTTTGGTTAGTTTTTCTATCATTGTTATTATTCTAAATTCTATTTAGTGGCTGGGTTATGGCAATGCAAAGTTGAAGTCATAAACCTTAAGTTAGTGCTAAATAAAATCCCTCATTGTTTGCATAGGCATAATTATTAAATATTTTAATCTTTTGATTCTCAATAATTAACTACAAGTCATTATTTAAATGATTGCCTTTGATGGGTATGCCCCAATTGTTTCAAGATAAGAGCTGAAATTGTCTGAATCCCCTCTGATCAGAGATCATATTTTTCCATCATATCTTCTTTAATTTTAAAGAAATCAAGTTCTTCCTTAAAAAATTGGTGATAATTTCCTGTGGGTAGTGCAATGGGAATACTGACACTGGAATTGGCAGGTGGTATTCTCAAGGTCAAAAACTTCTGAAATCTTTTATGCTCCAGCAATTATAACATAATGGTGTATAGGTGTTTCCTATGGGAATGGGAGTGCATAAAAAAAAATATTCAGTAAAAATAATTAAGTACCTGTGAGAATTCATTTGGAATGGAATAATTCTATTAAGTTAATTCCAAATGGATGTGAAATCTTCTTCCCATTGCCGAAGAAATTCCATGAGTTCTGTTTTTCATTTTCGTAAAAGCAATTTTTTGCTTCCTGCAGGGAAGAAAAACTTGGCATAACTTCATTATACAGACATGCCAACTCTCCCGATTTAAGCGGGAGACTCCCGATTTTTCCTTCTTACGTTCTTGATGAACTGTTCAAATTGTGTACTTAGCTTAACATGTTAATAAAGTGTGACATTCATTAAAAATTGGCAAAGTGTCATAAAGGGATTAAGGTGCCATGCAAATATTGTGGTAATTAAAAGTGATTACTTCGTGATACACTTCTAAAAATCTCCCGATTTTTCATTTTTGAAAGTTGGCATGTCCTCCCGATTTTTCATTTTTGAAAGTTGGCATGTCTGATTATATCAAATTTATGTCATTTCAATCATTTCATTAGCGTGCATCAGAAATCAGTTAGGAGTGCTCATTCATTTAAGTATAATCACGAAACGTAGCATCAAGTATCTTCTGTATTAATATTCTGAATGATAAAAGGGTTCAATTATGGGATTATACATATCTATTTGTTGTGCTCCATTGTATATATGATGTTGTAAACTACTTGAACTGATCATTAAATTTTATGTATTTTCACTGATAAAGACTTATCTTTTACAGAGGAGAACAAGTGTGTCGATGTTGTGGGTGGTCCATCCAGACTCTCTGCATCCAGTTCAAGCAGCTCAGATTCAGATTCTAGCAGTTCCAGTCTTTCTTCTAGTTCGTCTGACTCCAGTGACTCAGAAGCAGGTTAGGGGCCGGAATCTACAGTGTATTCTGAGGGGATCGTGTCCTGCTTCATGTATCTTTTGAGATGTTTTCAAGATGGATGAGGTGGAAGTAGTCATAAGGGCTATGGGTGCAATGCAGGCAATTTTAATAACATGGGAGGAAATTTGGCAGTCTAGTTGCCATGCTACAGGTAGAAGCCTGATGCTTTGCATTTCCCCAGATTAATGCTTCTTGTGACTTTTTCACCCATCATTTTGAATGCCAAATCTGATGGGAATTGATGTGCCACTGAATTTCATGCTGAGATCAGGGGGAGAATTTATTGGTGAAAATGTTTCAAAAGCTCATGTAACATTAGATCCCAGTGTAGCTAGTCAAATTTTAAATTTGCTCTTCTTGGACTCATTTGGAGAAAGGAGACGATTGTGACTACCTAATTTAGGCAGTAATGTGAAACATATATGTTGCCTGGTACTTAAACTTCTTTGGTTTATAAATCCTAGGTTTTATTGCTTTTTTTCCATCTTGGTAAAATTCTGTCTCTCTCTCTCAATTGTTGAAGGTATCTTCAATACATTTTCAGGGATCCTGTCAGAATGTTTCGTAAAGTCATCTGTTATATTTGAGCAAGCTGCCCTTCAGTATCAATTGTACATTGAATATTCAGTCAGTATTTTTCAAATCATCACATTCATTAAGGGATAGGTATTGTTTGGCATTAGCTTCATAAATGTGAATTTTTTCCTTAGCCTTAAACAAGTATACTTTTCTAAATGTGTATCCATTAAAACTCTCCCCCTGAGAAGCCAATTTAAGTTAACCTTTAACTATTATTTTAATAATTAGCCAGAAGGGATAAGAACATTGTTCATAAAATTTATATCCCTTGTGTAATTACTGCTCAACCACCAGACCTCACCTTTCCCCATGAATGTCTGCCATTTTATATTAAAATTTTCCCATTTTTTTATTTCAATTTTATACAAATGAGTATTTCCCACCGGTGTGTGGTGCAATCATGAACTCAGAAGAAGAGAGGCACTGTGATGTGTGTGTGTATGTGTGTGTGTAGGATGGATCGGGGAGAGAGAATGTTCAGTTCTCTTTCTTGTAATTCACTCCTTGAAACAATAAAAAAGATGTGTGCAATTGTTGTGGGAGGGGTTAGGGGGACAGATATTGATGCATTCCTCGTGTGACGAGGTCCCTTTGCTCTTCTGAACCCATGCTTCCCACTGTGGGGACCTCCTCTCACCAAATGGTGAGCTGGTGGGGAGACGAGCTCAATGGGACTGCACGTGTAAATGTGGTGCTTGTGCTAGAGGGATGGTGAGTTTTCAGACCCTCACTCAACTGTGTAGTATGCTGAGGAGATAGAACACATCGGTTGTGAGCTTTTTAATTTTTAGTATTCAGTGGCATCGAGTCAGATTAGGTGCCCACTGCATTGTCACTGAAGGAACCAATAAACTCAGTTGCTGAAGTGTAGTGTTGTGGTGTGTTTATGTGAAGTGTTTGTGCATCCCTCTTTTAAATTTACTTTGTATCCTCTTTAGCCTGTGAACAATTGTTTCACTTTTTTACAATAACAAAAACATTCTCAGGCAGTTAGCATGGTCTTAGGTTGAGGGAAGTATTAGAATGCCCAGGTGCGTGGAGATCACTGTGGGTCATTCATGCAATGTGATGTTAGTTGATAGGCATGAAAGAATTGATGAGGAAACTGGCAGGAATTTTGCAGCAGGTTGCTTCTTTGACTTTGACAAATGTGTAGCAAAAACAGTTAAATGTGGCACTTGAATCAATTCAAACAAATTTGGAGGTGCTACTGCAGAGGGAATGGCTGTCCTCTTCATCCCCTACTCACTAAGTAAAGGCTTCCTCAGCCTTCTCTTCCATCTGGCATTTGTGGAAAAGTGTGCACAGCTTCAAGTTGAGAAAATAGGCGATGTGAGAAATTTTTTTTTCAGTAATTGCTGGATATATTCCCCAACTTCTTCTCAGCTCCCTCTCCCCTATGTGTGCTACCCACAGACAGCATCAGTTCCCTTTGAAGCATGAGTTTTGGTGTCACCCTGGTATTTTGTATTTTCAGTGATGGTTTGAATTTAGGAAAGGGTTCTGGAAGTGTGTATATATTTATAAATAAGCCTGGTATGTAATGTGTGAATGGTACAAAGTTAAGAGGTAAGCCCCATACAATCTTGATGTTCATGGATTGGGGTGTGCAAAAATATGGACATTTGTCTTTTTCACTTAGCCAAGAGTGCAGAATGTGTTTTTTTGGGGTCAGCCAGCCATTGGTGTGTTCAAATCATGTCCCATTCCTATAAATGTATTATATAAATTATATAAAAACATCTATATACATTATTTGTGTATATATATTTATGAACGTTGATAGGCAGAAGTTTCTCCTCACCCCAGTTTTTCCTGAGCTACCCTACCCTTGCCATCCTTCTCTTAATTCTTGATCATCTCTTGTCAGCAGGTCTATTACACACATTTTGTCAGCTTTTTTATGTATGTACCTACTTACTGAAATCAAGTGTTCCAAATGCTGGCAACAACAAATATGATCTGTTCAAGAAAGAAAATGTATTCAAAGTACTTTCTCTTTAGTAATTGGACTGAGAATTATCAAAATAGGTCTCCGAAATCTATCAAAATAAGTTTTGATGTTTGATTGCAGACAATGTGAATGGTGGCAGGCTTGTAAATATATTGGAAGGGAATAGATCTGGGGGTTCTATGACATGTTTTGTGCAGGCAGTACAATGTGCATTGTTAAAGAAAATTATAATCTTTATAATATATTAAAATATTGCTTCTTTATGATATTTAAGAAATAAGACGATGATCCTTGAATATAATTCAAGGTTATTTTTTAAATTTCATTTTGCATTTATTTAAACTGCAAAGTAGATAGGCTAAATTGGAAATTATGTGGATCACCTATTTAGAAAACTCATAGAATAAAACTTCTCAGGCAACTGAATTAGCAGTTAACTGATTATGGACCATATTTTATTATCTTTGCCAGAGTGCAAGATGGTCGATGTGCTGTGAAGCAAAGTTGAACCGAAGGCTGATGAATTGTTCTTGAGAAGTACTTAAAAATTCTCTACAAGCGAAAAAAACAGTATTGTTTTCTTTCCTTTTTGTTCGTACTTTCGGCTCGCTGGCCTCCAAGCACATTGTTTGCACTCCATGGCTTTTGCAATGAAATTTTATTTATTTATATAAATATCTTTTTAATAGAAAGTCAATTCCAATGGTTTTGTGTATAAAATAAAATGATGATAGACATGTTGAAGCGATTATTCAAGAAAATGTGGTCTGGTTTGCTTATTTTTTCCTTCCAAAAGTATTTATCAACCTCATTCTTAATCCCACCTTTAACCCCGTACTATATGCTACCTCATAGCCTCATTGCTTTCTTTGCTGCAGCTGCTATGCACACACACACATGTACACGCAAAGACAGGTTGCTCCAACTAGTCTAGTCCAATTGCCTAAGAGGTAAATAACTCGTATGTATGATACAATCATTGATATATTTAACTGTTTTGCCCTTATTTTATCATTGTTTCTTGACTGATTACTGAGTAGAATTTCAAATTACACATTTTTTATTGTTAGTTTAATTATAAATCTGCAGTTGAACTGTATAGATCAAAGTCATTGTGCATTTTTAGGATTCATTGTTTTTAAAGATTTAATACTTCTCTATATTTTAATAAATCAACCATATAGGTCTATTGTGATGAGCGTATAGTAACTGTATAATGTCTTGTGGGTGATTTTTTTAAATTTTTACTTCTGTGCCTGCATAACGATATAAAGAAAATATTTTACTGGTGTAAGTTATTAAAGTGTAGGTCATCACCACCTTGTTGAAGTGATAGGGATAATTTCTGTATTGCCACCCACATTGTAAAAATTACATTCTCATCATGCTCACCACTGACTTGGTTGATTTAATTTCAAAATTATCACCTGGTGAACACATGCACATTGACTCGGTTACTGGTTTGATGTCTTTTTAACATTATAAACCAGAATTAGGGCTTTCAAAGTGTATAAAATAGGGTATTCAGAGAATGACTGGCTGCTGTTTGTTAGATAATGATTTAAATTGAGATTTGACTGATTAAGAAGTGGAGAATAGCTGTGTGTTTGTGTGCTGCGTAAAATTTATATTTTTACATTGCTTCTCTGGCTTCCAAGTTAATCCTGTAATTTGAGACTTTGTTTGTTTTATAATTCTTTTTTCATCCCAATCACCCGATCTTGGAGCCATTTTTATACCATGTAATTTCCTATCCTTGACACTCCTTATTGTCCCTGCCCATCCCAACTCCAGAACTGAATCGATGGGGAGAAAGATTTCTTTGCTGCTGCATTTAAATGTGCATCTGTGGGGTTTATGTGTGCGCATCCCTAATTGTCCCTGTTTCATGGCATTGATGTGCTCTTTTGTGATCTCATCAGGCCTTTGTGACCTAAAATCCTTACCCTCTCTAACTTGAAAAGTCTTGTGCCCGCACACACATACAACTCGCACCTCTGTACTTTTTTTATTGATAAAATAGAAATATCTAAAGAAAAAACAAAACTGATGAATACAAACTTTGTTGTATACAGTGAAATACTATGAATAAAATATATCAATAGAATCTATTGTATATAATGCTTTGTTTTTGCATTACAAATTTCTTTGCATCTGGTTTTTGTGTACCCCCTGAATCCCATCAAAACACATTCTGCACTTTAAAAAAAAAATGGAAAATATTCAAAGGATTTTAAACAAATTAAATTGTTCCATAGTTGTCATAGCCCTTATGATATTTGTCACTCATGTTGTTGTTTTTGCTTCTATTGTTTGTATTTTATGTTTGTTTGGCATTTGAAAAAAATCAGGATTTTTTTATCCTCTAGTGTAGGCTTTGCTTTCACAGTCTGTTGACTTTTGTAAGAAGCAAGTCAATTTCTTCAAAGAGGACTTGACTGTAGTTTGAAGTAATTATGGAAAACATAAATGATAACTGACAGTTCACAAGGGCTTTGATAACTGGACAGACTTAATAACGAGAAAGTATTGAAAGGTAAGATAACCATCATGAGCACATTCCAGCAGGCTTTTTTAATCTTAATATCTACAATGGAATAGTTTTAAAGCAATTTCACTCTATTAACAAAACTAATTTTTAAATTTGCAGTAGTGGAAATAATAAATTGCTTCTGTCAGTTTTGAGGCAATTATTACAGTAATTTTTTTATCACAATTTTCAGAAAAATATCAATTTTCAATTGATATATTATGAGATACTTGTGATTAATCAGCATAGTAGTTCTGAATCAAAGTTCTCTGCTGGAAATAGTATCCAGATTTGATCTGGGTTATTTGCAATGTGCTCGCTATTTCATTTATAGGTCGAGGTGGCAGGGCACCAAGGAAAAAAGGGAAGAAGGACCATCGACCTCCTACAACACAGGTAATTACAAAGATATTTCAGACTTAAACCACGGTGATGGTATCTTTTGATCTTCTATTCATAATTGGGAATTTTCTTTGGCATGCCACGCAGTGCATTTGGATGAAATACATGAATTGAAGCAATTATTACAACCTTTTTTCAGGAGCAATTTTAATGAAATTTTTTCTATGCACATATTTTTGGAGCCCTAGCATACAAAAGTTAGTTAATAGGTGTGATAAAGCATAGGAAAAGAATATTATTTAATCAGTTAAAATAGTTACCAAATGACCTTCAGTTTTTTGTTCCAATAAGCTGTTTTGAGTATTCAATATTCATGTGTATTTGTTTTCCTCAGCTGCTATGAGGCTTTATGCTATGTAATCCCAAAGGAAGTATTTTTCCCACCATTCACTTGCAGATTGAAACTAGAAACGCACACAATAATGATTAAAAAGGATAGAAAATTTATACCACGTAGTTCTTCATAGACATATTTTTAAGAAATACCCAGTTTTCAGGCACATTTTGAGCCCTGGGTGCATTTGAGGCAATAATTACTGTGAATAAGATAGTGTAATGGCTCTCAAAAGGATGGTTAAGATAATTTCTACAGATAAACTCCCTATTACCCTCAACCTTCAAATCTTAGTAAACTCAGATTGTGAAGAACTGTGATTTTGGGAAAACTCAGATTGTTATGACAGGTCATGTGTAATGCCAACTTTGCTCTAATACTCGCTTTAGCTGTGAGGTCTGGTATATAAACTTGTCTTGAAATGTTGCAGGTACTCAGCATGCAAATAGTCCTCTCCCTCCTCAAATGGTCTGAACTTATAGACTTGTATAAAATTCTGATGTTTCCATTGCCCATCTTGCAGTCAAAAATACATTTTCTTTTTTAGCATCATACAAAAACATAAATATGCACATGATTTCAGGCATTAATGTGAGGGAAAGCCAAGTTTAATCTTGGACTGGATGGGAATCTAGTTTTTTTTTAATCTTGAGGTGCAGAAAGGTAAATGGTGAATTGTATTTTAAGTTTTCTAATTGTTGGTTGATGAACCAGTTAGCAATGTTGTTCTTTTGTCACTGGCATAAAATAAATACCAGTAAAATTACTGTCATGATTTGATAGTTAAGTTTGATTAAATTACAATCCTGTAGGGTCAGAAATAAAAATTAATCCTGTGGTAAATGGTAGGTGTGATAATCCAAGTAGTTCTAATGGAAATGATTAAAAAATTGTTCTTTTGATAGCATATTACAATAATAATCAGGTCATTATGTTGATTTTATTCCAAAATTGTCAAATTTCTGCTAGTGGAATTTTTAAATGCACTTTTAGGACAAATCTCTTTAATCTAAAATAGGCATATTTTCATGTAAAATACTATTTTCCTATGGTGATGTAATTCTGGATTTGAACTGTGGATCACATTGAGATTGTTGCGGAAGAAGGTAATATTTGTAAACATTCAGAGTTTTTTAATATTTAGCAGTGTACAGGAAAGTGGCATATATATTTTTTTTTGTGGGATGGTTCTTATAATTTTTACTTTATCTACTCTAACATCTACTTTAATTATTGTTCAACTTCATATTGAAATGTGCAGTATGTTGTTATTGTCAGCTATGTTATTTCCCTGTGTAATGGATAAAAATATTATCAAGACACTTGAGTGGGTTATCAAAATTTGAACATGTGAGATTACCATAGGCCAAATTGCAGTGCCATACTTTGATTATAGTTACAGAAATGTATTGCTTTTCTGAGATTTCATATTCCTGGTTAACTTTTTACACATCTTTTTCTTCCATACTTTCACTCTTTAGAAAACTGCAGGGTGAAGTAAAAGGCTATTGTGTTAGTACCTACTGACTCTTGAAAGTCATCCAAGCACAGTGTATGCATGTAATCAGGTTTGTTCAGGATTTTTTCATGAAAAAAAGGTTTGTGTTGTTTTTGATTTGAACACCTCTACACACAATTGAGATAGATATCCAGGTTCAAGAATTGGTTAGGCCAAATAATTGTTTTAACTTTTCAAACTGAATCACCACCCGTTTGTTAATAATTGTATCAATAAATGGGTGCTCATATCTTGCAAGCATTGTCATGCTGCCCATTGATAGTCCTTCTAATGGAATCCTTAATGAAGTAATAATCTTTTTCATGCCTTTGTGGTAATGTGAAACAGTAGATATTACTGGATGCTACAATGATAATCCTTGAAATATACATTAATATTGTAAATGAAGAATGATGCATAGTAAAATGTTACCAACATTAAATTGTATCATAACCTCTCTAAAACTCAAATCAACAGTATGGACACTGAAATTGTATCTTTAAACAGTCCTACTATCCCTTTGGAATACATTCTTCTATGATTGATTTTTGTTAGAACTTAATTTTACCATCTTCAGGCATTTTTTTTGTGGTTTACACTAAAATAATTCTCTTCCTTTTATGAAAAACACCTGCAGGGCAATCCTCATCAACCAGTGTAAAGAAGTTCCATCAGTACCCATTTTTTTGTTTACTCTAAATTAATCTTGCCATATTTAGAAAATAGAATTGATTAGGAATTTTTAGAATTTTGATGTCAAATCCATCCTATCATTACACTGATTTCTTCCATCCTTGCAAGTGACAAGTTTCACTTGCCTATGAACAGTCATTTGTCTGTTCTTCACATTATTATCAATGTTTAGCATTGCAAACATTCACAAAATGGTAGATGCCTTCCATCCCCTTACACACCTTTTGGCATTTGCTGCTTTTTTCATTCTCTTACATTTTGATAAAGAGTGGGTAAAGATGGTGAACCATGACTGGTTGTTTTGATACTATTCACCTGAGAAAAAATGTATCGTCAGTAGCCATACTTTTTCATTGCAAAAAGACTATTGAGATTCCAGTTTCAGGAGTAGGCTATGAGCGTCTAGAACCACATAGTAAACCCACAGAAAAAAGCATGACTGCTGCACTAACTCTTTGCCTGGAATTTACTTCCTAGTGATGTCCTGTGGTGTTATATGATCCAGTGATCATTGTATTTGTCCATGAAGTTGGTTCTCATCATTATAAAGTATATAAAATTGTTAATTATCAAAGTATAAATCATCGATGTATTCATTTACATTGTATGAATTGATTATATAAAATTGGATAGTGCCATTGTTCATCTTCTTGACATCTTATTTGTAAACATTCATTTGGTGTTATTTGCGCTTCACATAAGCTCTGTTTCTAGCCAGTTAAGCTTTTCTTATATATATATTTTTATGTTTTAAGTATATTGTCATTAATATTTAATTTAATGTTCAAGTATTAGTAAGTATAAATTGAATGCTGTAGTTAAGCCTGTGATGCTCCTCTTTGTGCAGGGTCTGCCTGGTGGAGCAGCTGCGCACCAACCCTCAATGCCTCCACAGCCAGCACTGCCTCCTGGTGTTCTGCCTCAGAATAATCAAGTCCCAAGTCTGACAGTGTCAACATCAGGGCAAATAATCAACAAAAGTTCAGCCGTGACAACAGTTGCGGCTGCCTCTCTACCCAGTGCCCCAGTTACCAGGAGGAAGTCAAGTGCTCAAGAGCCCTCGTCCAATGGTGGAACCATCCCTGGTGCTCACGCACTCCCTCCCCAACCTGCACGACCATCAACTTTAGTGACGGCGGCTCCTCTAAAAAGAACTCCAGTGCAACCAAATGTTAATCCTACCCTACCTGCGCCCCAAGTCCATAAAAACAGTTTGGCACCAGGAAGTGTTTGTGGCGATTCAGTGGGTAAGTTTGTGTAAAAATGGTTTCCTACATTACTGACAAAATGAAAATGTTAGTGAGTGAGTGTGTTAGCTCTAAGATCTATTAGGTGCTGACATTCAAATTATAGATCATAATCTCATTTCTGTAAATGAAGATAAAAGGTGAGGTGTAACCATCACCCCACGGGAACTAAATTTGTAACCCTTGTGGCAGTAAGTATTACATTTCTTAAAATTTGACCTCATGTGTAATGAGGAAGAGAGAGAGTAGTGTGATATCAGCAATGGCAATTTATCATTATAACAGGGCAAATTGTACATATAATTGTGTAATTTTTATATATTTAGCATTTGTAAGGTGTAGATGATAAACTTGATAGTATTTTGGAATCTTTACAGAAGCCTAAAAAGAACTAAAGTTTTGTAGACTTTTAAAAAATTTTGGTGAAACTTTACTTTTTATTGAGGTTATTGGTTTAAAGTTGCATTATAGCATTTACCCAAATGGAACAGCTTACATTCTGTCAAGCATACAAACTATTCTGTCAAATTAGTCAGATGTAGAATAGAAATGATTTTGAAGAGATGGGTGTTGTTTAGAAGTTTCACGTGACATATGGCATAAATTTTGAATTATGATAGTTAAAATCTCTTCTTGCAGATCTTCCAGTCATTAAGAAAGAGCCAGTCGAACCTGTTGTACCTCATGTGGCAGCGGCTGTTGGCTCAGTGGTATCTGTGCCTACAGTTCCCCCAACACCAATTAGCAAGGCGGGAGCAGGTGACCAAGTACCATCACCACCTGTGGGTGCAGCTGCTCCCCTTCCATCCTTGCCACAGGGGAGTGTGGCACCCCCAGCCAACTCCATTCACCATGTAGCACCACTTAATCCCATTAAGACGGAACCACCAGATCCACCTGCCACCTCCTCCCCTGTAACATTGCCAACAAAGTCATCACCTGCACCCGTGCCTCCAAAAGCTCCTTCTCCAGCAATATCAGTACCAATGACTGGTCTTCCTGTGGGGACCAACAGTAGTGCTCCTCTGCTGAAGAAGGAAGAAAAGCCCACATTGCCTACTCCCCCACCTGCACCCCCCAATCCTAAGACAAATGAAGGTTAGTTGTGATCATTTCCTTGTGCATGATCTACTCTGGCTACTTCCATACTATTTACATTTTCATTTAAACTGTATTTTTTCAGTGCAAATAGTTCTTCGGACTCTTTATACAGTTCCAACAAAGGTATGATATCATGGATAAACTGTTGTAAGGGGCCTATATAAATAAATTATTGCTCAACTTAGCTCATCCATCTAAGTATGTCAAAGTATCAGGGATCGACAGGACTGTTCGGCTCAAAAAGTAATTCTTCGAAGAGATTTTTTGGGGAATAGGTGTTATTAGTTTTCATTATGTGAGTTATTCAATAAGTCCTTTGGAAAAATTAGAAAATCAAGTTATTTTGGGTAGACTGTTTTTATTTTTCAAAATAATGTCCTTTTAGCTAGAAATTCTTTTCCCAGCATTTCTCCCAACTATTTCAAGGCTTCCAAAAGATAGGATTACAGATAGTCCTCTAAATAAGCATTGTGTGAGCAATGACCTGATTTGCATTGTCTTGATAGAAGAGAATTTTTTGTTTGCCAAATGAGTATGTTTTTTCTCGATTTTTTTTGCTCAACCAGTGAAATAACAATACATAATACTCTCCATTTATATTTGTCCTTTTTGCAAGTAGTTGATGTATGTAGATGATTCCATGTGCATCCCAAAAACAATTGCCATCACTTTGCACGCCTATTTCAATGTATTTTGCCTTTGTCAGAACATGATTGCCTTTAGAAACCCACTAGTGTAACTATTCCTTTGCCCGTGGAGTATATTAGTGCATCAATGTTTCTTCTTTAGTTATGTATCAATGCAGAAATTTATGAGGTGTACTACGGAAAAGTATCAAACCAGCCTCAATATCGACCACAAAATTGTGATAATTCCTCTGCGAGATGTGCACCACCCATCTTTTTGATATTTTTTCTCTCTCAATTTTTCATACAAAGTTGAAAACACTACCTTGTGATATGCAGGTGACCTTAACTGCTCAACTTTCATGAACCTTGATTCGTTGTTCACTCAAAACTGTATCCTGGATTTTGTCAATCATTTTGGAGGAAGCTACTGGAAGGAACAGGAAGCAATGATGTTCATCATTTTTGGATGTACAGCCATGTCTTACTCATTTACCTAATTTTAAGCAGTCAAAAACACAGGACTAAATGTGCCATGAACTTCATTCAACTCTGTTTTATCTGTTTCATCTTTATGCCTTTTAAATGGAATTTTTTGATCACCACAGGAAACTCCCTTTTTTCTAAATAAACAAAAGTTTGTTATTTCGATTGACTGTGAAGATAAAACCACATGATGGATACCTGGAACTTAAACAGCATTCTAGAGACGAGGCTTACTGAAAGCAAACCTTTTCTGTTACTGCAAGTGCTATAACTTGGATTTTCTAATGAGTTAGTGATGACCTACTTAATATTCCTTGTAAGGCATTGGTCATGGCATACAGCAATTCTTTATGCATTATTTATCATTTTATTTGTCTACATTCCTTTCTTATATATTGTTTCAAGTGTGATTTTTACATGCAGTATAATTTGCCAAATTCAAAATGCTAGCAGTTTGAATTGTCATTAATAACATTTTTAAATTGTTAAAAAGTTAAATTAAATTCTACTAATCGAAGCAAAAATGTGGATGATTCCAGGGTATGGTGTAGCTTGGCCCCAAAGCATTAATTTAAGTAAGAGTGTATGACAACAGCACTTGAATTAGCCATTGGCTCAAGTTTTATATTTATACTATTAATTCTGGGTATGTGCCAATTACTCTGGCGATGTTTTTTTCGGGAGCCAAATTTTAACTGCCCACTTGTAACCTTGTAACACCATGATATTTCTTTTCCTTACTTTCTTTTCCTTTCCACTGTTTTATAATGGAATTCATCTTTCTATTTTATTTTACACACAAATCAGTGACGTAATTATTATTGATGACATAATTGATTTGCTTTCAGCTCCCTTGAGGTCTCATAGATAATGTGTCTTGGTGTATGACCAACACTCAGACTGAACGATGGCATTCTATATAATTACAAATATATGGGATTGCTCTTATGTGGTACTAATGACGATGGCAATGAAGTTGAGCACTTCTCATAGCAATGCATTTGTAGGGAAACAGATATTACTCTTGGTTTATGTATCACAGTTTTTTTTGTAATTTTAAGTGTCAGATGATACTTGATTCTGAATTTAGTTTTATGCACATACATTATATAACTCTTCAGCTGCCTTTTTGTTTATGTTTTGGTCAATTCCAATTTTGGATAATTCAATTTTTTTTTAATTCCTCTTGAAGTTTGATGTAACAAAGTTCTACTTGTTGACGAATTGTAATCAATAATTATTGTTTACAGAATAGGTATCATTAAATTTAAAGCCATTCCAATTTTTAGTGCTTTTACAAAGTTTTTAAATGGAATTTACCCTGGTAATTGCAATGGTGTTAATGGAAAATAGGTTTCTAAGAAAGAACTTTGCTTCAACTATTACGTCTTGGCAAAGAGTAAAGTTGTAGATTAAAATTTTCTGATTTTCAATACATATTGGCTCTGGTAATAATATTGTTTTTGAAATCCGATTATTTTTAGTATCTCTCTATTGTTGCCATTTTTTCAGGCCTAACAAACAACTCTGTAGCAGTGGACAAGAAAGCAACATCTCAGCCAGAGATTCCTAAGCCAAATCCAGCTGCTAATTTTGCATCAGCATTCAAAAATAAGGTGAGTTTCATATTGGTGATGAAGCCTCATTGGTCAGGGAATTGGAAAGAAAATCAAGTTGTTGGGGTTGAAGGTGCTTACGAAGAGCATACATCCATTTTAAAAACTGGTTCACTAAGCAAGCATTGATTGTCCTTTGTTAAAGGATGCCCTTTTATAATTTATTATTTTTCCTTAAGAAGTATGGAAATCCATGTCTAATCTTGGTGTTCCAAGTACAAAAATTGAAAGAAACCTGTCAGGTTATTTTAAGATGTTCCTAATTCATCTAATCTCTAGCTTCTACATTGCTTTACTTGTTTGTATTTTTACGGGGGTGATCTGAAAAGATCTTGATCTGATTATGAAAATGACAATTTGTGTTCTCAAAAAAAAATTATTTTGCAATATAATCACCCTTAATATAAATGCATTTCATCCAGTGGTGTTCCAGTGCCATTATTTCATATCTGTAGTGTTCTTCTGGAAGTGCTACTAAGTGCTCTGCTACAGCTGCAATTGCTTCTTGTTTGAACAAAAAATGTTGACCAGAGAGGAAACTTCTGAGTTTTCAGAATTTGTGGAAATCCAAGGGAGCCAAATCTGGAGAATAGGGTGGATGTTCCAGCACTTGATAGTGCAAATCACTCAATTTTCCCATCACCAAAACATTTAATAGGGCAGTTGCATTGCCCAGATGGGAAATGGTTTTTTCCCTTCGTAAGCCTTGTCTGCATTCATGAATATTTTTGTCCCATTTCATTAGAATGTTGGAATAGAATGCCTCAATTATTGTTTTACATTTTGCAAGATAATCTTTGCACAGAAGTCATTTTGAATCCTAAAAATCGACTCCTTGACCTTTTTAACCGTCTTTGCCTTCTTTTAAGCCGAAGAACCAGCCTCTATCCATTGCATGGATTTTTGTTTTGATTCTGTTATGTAATAATGAATCCATGTTTCACCAATTGTAAGACATCAATGCAAAAATATTGTTTTCATAAAGTGCATTTAGCAGTGTTTGTAAAGTGTTATCTGAATGCGTTTTTGATCTACAAGATCTTGTATGTTATCCCTGTTTTGGCACCCTTATCTTGCACAAAGCTGTGTAATGTGCAATTCCTGGTGTAAAATGTAACCGATTCATTCTTTATGCAATTTTACAGTCCTCTGATGAATTTTGGTCAGCATTAAACCTTCTTTTATCAAGAATTTTATCACTCCACAATACTCAATTTTTTTCATCTCTAACAACACACACACCGCAACTGATTCAAATGACTGCCTATAGTGAACTGCTCGATAGAATGAATTGCAATTTAACTCCATGTCTTCTCACAGTAGTGTCAACTTGTGAGAAAAAAATCGTGCAAGTAGTGGTTCTATCTATGAGTAAGGGCCTTGATGAATCTTGATGAAATAATAAGATCAGATAATTGGTGAAAATACTGGGTGTACATTACGGTAATCTCTTTTGCCTCGTCAGCATCTGCGAAATGCCAGTTCTTGGTCATCGCTTGCCCAGGCGTCAACCAACAGCACAGGATCTGCATCAGCCCTTTCATCTTCCGTGACTGGCACTCCATCATCTACAACTTCATCCTCAGCAGCTGCCCCTGCACTAGCAGCTGCAGCCTCAGTGACCTCATCAGCTACAAATGCATCATCTGCTCCCTCCCTTCCTTCCACCCCCATGGGCCCCAATTCTCCATCTAACCCAACCCCCACTTCCACCATCAAATCGGCAATGGAAAGTTTTCAGCAGTTCAAGAAACAGGCCAAGGAGAAAGCTCATAGGGTGAGTAAACATTCCTTATGGCAGTGGTGTGTATCTGCCTTTTTATTTCCTTGGATTTATTTAGAGATCAGCTTTTGTTCTCATTAAACCAGTTCTTCCTGCAAGAACCAATTTTAAAACCTTAAAAGTGTAAAAAGATTTATTTTAATATTACTGATAGATAAATGGGAAAACAGCTGGTCTCCTCTGTGTGGTCCCTGTACCACTATGTTACCCATGGACCTTATTTATGTTTTATCCATGTAAGCCCATTTGTTGTAATGGAGAAATCTTTGTTCTTGCCTACATTCGGGAACAATCTATATTTTCTCTCCATGGTTCTATTGAATCCGGATCCTGTAGCTTCCATTCCGGAACGCCCCTTCT
This sequence comes from Hetaerina titia, assembly GCA_037158775.1. Lineage (NCBI taxonomy): Eukaryota > Metazoa > Arthropoda > Insecta > Odonata > Calopterygidae > Hetaerina > Hetaerina titia. Next base: position 132,384,081 of record CM073768.1, read on the forward strand.
TGAAGCTATTTTACTTTATCCTAACATATATGTTGTGAACCTATTTTCTGTAATTATTTTATTTAATATCATACTGTGTGTATCTTTGTCATTTGCTTACTTTTGCATTAAAAGTAAATTTTGTAAAACTGATATTATTTTACTCTGCACATAATTTTCATTGCTCAGTGGTGTTTAAAGTAAAAAACTTAAGATTAAAAAGGGGGAGTGAATAAATGCTCCATTATTTGGTGCAGAGCCTTTGTAAAATAGAAAAATTATATAACAAAGTATCAAATTTAGATCATCATATCGAAGAAATTTAGCCAATTGGGTAAGGAGAATATGAAATCAAGTTATCAGGGTTTTAGAATTCTGAAAGGGAACAAAATTGGGTAGGTTTACTACTTGAAATCCTATGCACAAATTGTAGTAATAGAAGTAGCACCTATAAAAGAGGGGAACAAATTCCATAGTTTCAGGCATGATATGGTGGAATTTGAGCATAATAATGAACAAACAGAAGAACTTTTCCATTAAATATTGATCTAATTCATGACCGGTTTCCCTGTACAGCATCAACTTCAAGAAAAGTGCTACTATTTGGTCATCAATACTGTTGGGGGGGGGTTACCAACAGCTAAGGTCATTTGTGCCATTAGGGACAGGTGGGTAGGATATTTGGGGAATGGAAGAAGGGTGAAGAGAAACCCAACGTTGGCATTAGCCTACTCTTAACAAAAGTTGCCAAGAAGTCCTCAGTTTGATAACCCATCTGATGAATGGCATACTCACTTAAAGTGCTATCCACTTAGCATCATAAACGGGGATCAGGATACCTTTGAAAAATTCAGTCACTTTCAGGATTTGAACCCAGGTCCTTGGGGTGGGAAGCTAGTACATTAGTCTCCACATCATCTAATCCCTTCCTATACCTACCCTCATGTGCACAATTATGAGTAGCTTTTCAAAAATTTTTATTTAGTTGATGCAATACCTATGGTTACATCACAGGAGTGATGGTAACCTTCTATGGAAATATGGTGAAGGTAGCCATCTCGAGTTCTGGAAAAGGGTTGTGGAAGCAAATTTGTTAGCTTGACAATCAAGGCTAATGTTCAATCTCCCTCAAGTTCATAAAATGACCTTGTGGCTCACTGTTTGTATCTGTCAGGATTCAGGGTGCAGCTTGCTCAATGGTTTTGACCAAGTAAGCATAGCTGTATTAACTCCTTGAATGCTATTATTACATCTTACTGGAATGCCCATAGATGCTTCCATTTTTCTGCTTCTTGCTCACATGATTAAGACTAATGTTTTATAAGGAACATTAACATTTCCTGCAATTGTTCCCACAGCAAAGAGCCCTTATTGAGCAACAGGAATTGCGAAGGCATCAAAAGGAACAGGCGGAGAAGGAGAGACTGAGGATGGAGAATGAGAGGCGGCGTGAGAAGGAGGAGGAGGATGCCCTCGAGAAAGCAAGGTGGGTGGTGTCACACATCCCATCTCTTCCCCTTCCATCCTTTATGGAAGCCATTTGGGAAGAGATACTAAGACTCCATTTAGTAAACCTTTTTGTTGGTCTTCAATAGATAATATTTAATGCTTCACAAACATGTAGACTGTAATTTGATCACAAAAAAGTTTGCAATGCAGCATCAGAAACCTGGAGAAGTTAGGGAAATTTTTAAGTTCTTAATATGTAGTAATCCGATTCCCATTCTCTGAGATATTATTTGAATTAAGATTCTCATGAAGGCCAGAGATAATTTAAGCTATCTAAAATCCTGGACATGACAGGAATCCTTTGTTGTCTTAATTTTTAAATTTTTGCAGCATTGTATTCTTCTGAAGAAATCATGTAATTTTTTTTGAGATTTGCATGGAAAAGTAAACTAAAGGATAAAGAAGGATGTTGTTTAAAAAAAAATTGGGCACATGTTGTGGGCCCCCAACAGTTCAAATTCTATTCGCAGGAAAGCTGTGGCTGAGCAGCAGGCATCCCGTTCAGATGACCTTTCTTCAGTTGCCAAGGGAGCATCTTCATTGTCCACTGTTCCTTCTGCCAGTTCTGTGCCGTCTTTGGCTCCATCAAATCAAGAGGCTCCAAGTCCTGTGTCAGTTGCTGGAGCTGGAATCCCTGGAACCACAGGTGTGCCAGTTCCTGGATCAGTGGGCCCTCCTTTGCCAAACACGCCATCTGGGGGGGGAGACAAATCGGCAGCGGAGAGAGAGAGGCAGCGATTGAGGGAGCAGGAAAGAAGGAGACGAGAAGCTGTTAGTATATTTGACATGCCCTTGAATTTCCTTATAATCTTAATTTATGTCTTTTGTCATAATTTAATACTTTATTTTACATACAATTGGTTGGTGAGTGATTTGCTCTCTGGAGAGTTGAATGGGTTTCAGATACGTAAAGGTTTTCAGAACAATAAGTTTGGATGTTGTTGTTCTTAAAGACAGAAGACATTAATTGAATGCATGCATGATTCCAAATACATTCATTTCATAACTCGAGTTTTGATGGGTGACATACGAGGTAGACATAATATATGGTATTTGGAACATCTGAGGAAAATTTATATAAGTTAAGGAATGCACAACACTCCATAACATTCCTTGAAAGCTGTTAAAATAGAACTTTTGATGATTCAGGAATGAACTCTTGAATTAGCCAATCAGTTCAAAAAATTAAATTTTTACATCTATTGAATTTTAGTATTCATGCTTTTGTAATCATGCATCTGACATTATGCTTATACAATAAAGAATTCTTATTTAGTTATTACTTAGAATTTTATCTCTAGCATAGAAAATATGCTGGTGCCATCCTGAATGTTTTTTCTCAAAGATGGGGTGATAAAACGTGAACACCAGAATAATTTTATTTATTTTATGAACTTTTTCATCATTGGTAAGAGGACAAGGTTGTGTGCATCTTATTACTTTATCATTTTGCTTCAAAAATCTCATTTTTCTCTATTAAATTTGTGTATCAAAAGTAATAAAAGGTTAATATTAAGGGAAAATAAGCAACAATTTCAGCTTGATTACCCAAGTTACTCCTGATATGACCGAAGTGCTTTATATTTGTATACTTACCTAATACTTTTGTCTGGGCAAATACAACATTATTATCATTATTAGAAACTGTACTTTTATGGCACCCATTCTTCCACGTTTCCCCTTAACATTGGGTTTCATTACTGTCATAATGTCCAGAGACTCTGGAGAAGTGTTGCATCATGGTGAATTATTACAGAATTAATATTAATGGAATTCTAACTAGTCTAATGTATTATATGCTGAATTAGTGGTTATATTTGATAATTTTTTTAATAACCCCCCTCATTTTTTTCAGATGGCCAGTCATATTGACATGAATTTGCAGAGTGACATGATGGCTGATTTTGAAAAAAACCTGTAGCATTGTCACCATGTGCAGTTTGCTCTTAAGACTTATTTTTCTACTGTCGTGAGTGGACTAGATTCTCTTGTAGTCCAAAAGGCCATCCATATTGATGGCACAGAAGAGGAATTAACTTCTCACCTTCTATTATTCAGTCAGATAGTCCTTGTGGCCCTTACATAGATAAAATGACCTCATGGTCAGGTGAAATAATAAAGTGTGTATGGTTCAAAGACTGACCATTCTCCCAAACCAAGCCTGGTACCTGCCCCCCGCGTGTTCCTCCCATAACAGTGGATGTGGTCACGAGCCTTACTTTTCCCTAGCAGAGACCTTTGTAAGTGTATGAACTGTGGGTCTGCTATCTGCCGTGGGTAGCGGGAAAGTAGGATTCTTTTGCCCTATTATGGGACTAAGCTTTGTAGAAAAAAGGTGTATGTGCGTGCATGTGAGTGAATGTGTAAATTTTGGCTACTGTGTGGTGAAATGCATTTGGAGAGAAAAAAAGGAAGGGGGGAGAAGTCAAAACTATGTGCCAGCCCTCCTGTCGAACGTCCATGGTTATTAATGTAAGATTTTGGATTTCCAATAAGATGTGGAGGCCTAGCAGTCATATTTGTTTTCTCTAACGTTAAGTTATGATTTTATTTTGGTTTTGGGCTCTTCTCTGTTCATTGTTTATGCTGTTTATTTGTTTCTTTCATGGTACAAGTTTGCATCAAATTGATTCCCAAAAACCATTTTGTATCAGGTTGTAACTCTGGTGCCTATTTGTTGTGTTAGATTAAGCCAAGTGACATATTAAAAAAAAAATGGAGTCAGTAAATAAAAATTAATGGGATGTGAAAGAAGAGAGGGGCCTGAATGTCTGGGGGTAAATGGATTCCCCCACCATTTCCCAAAGGGGTGTAACCCACTTGAAATTACGTTTCAATGCAAACTTGAAGACTTTGGTCAGCCTTGTTGCTGATTCTGTAAGTAGGTGTCATGTTGTCCTTCTGTGTGTTATTTCACAAGACAATTGTGGGAGTGAATACTGAAGTACATTTGGTTGTGATTCTGCAGTGGTGATGACAAGTTGATGGATTACAGTTTGATCATATATAATTCATTAAGTGGACTATTGGAGGAGGACTCAGGTTATCCTTTTAATTTAATTGACTAGAGACTACAAAATTATGGGAAAGAGAAATTGAGCATTACCATTGTGTATTAAGTGATAGCTGTGCTCTTTGAATGGTTATTGTTTTTGTATATATAGTTAGGGCTGTAATTTATTATGACAAGATACATTATTGTACCTTCCCTTACATAAAGTTTTTTTTTTATTTTACAGAAATCCCGAATATTTTAGGCCTATCATGAAAGTCTATTAAGTAAATATGCTTTCAAAGGTTTACCATTAACAATCATTTCCTTCATTTCATCCCACCTACTTCCATTGGATACGTATATGTATCTTTCTTTTAAAATGGAACTTCACATATATTTTTGTACCTAACTGAGTTTGTTTTCCCCATTTTAGCAAAATGTCACATCCTTTCCTATTCCTCCCACTCCTGGATGGATAATTGTGTGTGTGCGTGTATATATATATATACATTTATACATGTATATATGTGTGTGTGTATGTGTGTGCGTGTGTGTGTATATTTATTCAATGGTTGCTGAATTATTTTCCATGGTACTTCTTTCGGCCTATAAGGAATGTGGTGATTGCCAATAATGCCAATTCTCTTTTGAAGAGGAATTGAAGGTTTAGTAAACTTGGAACCATGCTGCATTTCTTACCATACTCTGTGTAATGGCTCTTTTTGCAATATAGAGTGGCTGGCATGCAAGTGGGCCAATCCTCTTGCCACCTTTAAATGAGGTGTTATGTTTTGAAACTGTAAATTAGTGTTTGATTGAAACTTTTGTTATCGTGTTCTTGGTATATGGATCCAATTAAAAGAACCTGTACAGAAGTACTCATAGGATGCAAATATTTTTTCCATAGGTGCATGAGGACTTAGGATTTATTGAAAACACAAAGCTCTAAATATTTAATGAGGAAAAGTGGAATAATTTAATTAATGACTGGTATACATGGGAAAAAAATATATACATATATATGTATGTGTGTGTGTGTGTGTGTATATATATATATATATATATATATATATATATATATATATATATATATATATATATACATGTACATATATACAGATACATACACACACATATATATATATGTATATGTATGTATCTTGTTTCCAAAAACTTAGCTATTTTGGTTATTTTTTTAGATTGAATCATGTTGGCTTGTACTTTTTTATTATTTTTGTTACTGTTTCATGTTTTTTACTACCTTATGTCCTCAAATTCTCTCTAAAGCAAAATTTGTATTCTAGACAAAAGCATTCTGCTGATTTGTTTTTTTCTCAGTAATGCAACTGTAATTATGTTGAGTCTCCATGTGTACTTTGAAAATTAGTGATTGCTAAAATGTGACTGTTAATGAGTGGCTACTTGGTTGCTCAAAATGTGCTTAAATGCATTAGTTATTTATTATTTTGATAATTGTCACATTCTCTATGCAATAATGATTCTAATATTAAATGGTTAATCATTTCACATCAAGTAAAAACCATTAATATTGTTGTTGTATGTTTTGTCGTTATGTTGATCAAAAGAAAAAATGTATGCATCTTTAGGCATCTATAGGTGTTTCTAAATTATGATTGGCAATTTATTTGACATTGCCGTATTATCTTGTGCACCCCTTTGTACACCTTGGCTATGTTTAATACAGCTAAAAAGATGCCAAAATTACTTGCTCATCATTGGAGGGCATATTCCTAAGTTTCACAGAGAATAAATGGTTTATAAAACTACTGAAATTAGAAAAACACTGCCGTTCATTAATGTATATTCTCCAGATTTTTTAAGGTGTTGTTGAAACCTTTCGAGATGATTGTCAAAGGCTGCATTTGCAGTGTGATGTCATTCCTTTTATACTAATGGTGCTCATAATCCTGTTAAGGTGGGGAGGTGCTTGCTCATTACAAGTTTTAATTTTTCTCACTTTAATGGCAAGCTTTCCCTTTCCTGTCAGTTTGTAGGATTGATTCTGGAAGTAGATTATGTCAGGAGATGGCACTTCTCATGTATGTGTGCATTGGCCATGGAATCGGAAAGTCTATAATGTAGGATGGAAGCAGGTCCGAATCTTTTAATTCCTGTCAAGTGTCTGGAACTATTTCAGACAGTATGTTGCAGCTGGTGTTTACAGAGCCATTGGTCGGTGTTATTTTAATGCATCGATGACTCTTGGATTTGGACGCACAAAAAAATTAAAAAATTATTGTTGTAAAATATCAATAAAAATATGTGTGACAGTAGATATGTGTAACACAAAGGATAGGTCAACCACTCATACATATTTTAGTATGCCTTGTGGAAATAGGGACTAAATTGTCAGTTTTCACTCAATGGGCACCCTATGGGGTGCATCTACTGTACATAGATATTGTTCTGAGCTAAAAATACAAAGTATATTGGCTTTTAATTTACTTTTCTGGTGCACAAGAAAGTGAAAACTGAAAATGTTATCTGACATGCAAATTTTCTCTTTTTTCTAAAACTTTCCATTGCATTTTGTACATATGATCATGATATTGTCAAGTGTGTCCCCAATGTTACCTTAAAATATCTGTGCCTATTTACCTCCATCCAAAATGTTAATCTTAATCATAAATATATTGTAACTTGTGGAATATTGTTTTAAACTGTGAAAAAAGACTAGGTAATTACTTTCATTTAACATTTTTCATAATATTCACAGTTAACAGTTATTCAGTCCCAAAAAGTCTCAGGCATTTTGTGAATGTGTGTATGTGTTCAAATTTGTTCATACGAATCACCTCATATAGATTGGTGTACCAATTCTATCTATTCTTTATTTTCCCAGAAAGAAAACAGTTCTTGCATGAGACTTTTCAATAAAAGGTGCAATGTATAAGGATAATAAATTTCTACACATGCAAATTAGCTTCTTATGTTCTCACCTTGAATTTAAGGGCATGCCTTACTAAATGAATTATGGGCAGCCCCTTATAAGTACTATATGTATCCACTGTAATGTGCTCTGAAATGAACAAGAATGAAATTCTCACCAGGTGCCCTTAGAATTTGAAATATTTTTAAGGTTCAATGATTCCTTTTTACAGGAAGGTGTGAATAGTCAGCCAGACTCTAATAATATTTATTGTAGCAACACACTGGTCCAGACAATTTGAAAATGAGTTGAAATAGTACATGGGTGTGATTACCAAACTTTCATTCAAATAATCCATTTTATTTTTTCTTGTGTAGACTTCATTGAGCAGTGTTCCAAAGATGATATATTTTGTTAAAATATAATCTTTAATTTTGCTCATAAAAACATGTATTTTTACTTGATACTGACTATCATGGTCTAGGACAGAGGAAAGAATGATGTCAGGGCCAGTACAATTTATAATTTAATTTCTCAAGGTATCAATCTATTTCAGTTCCACTGAGTTACTTGTTTATGGTGTCTCTTTGTTCTTTCAATTGGATATGTAATACTGATTTTGAGGGTGGATAAAGGCACAAGATATAATAGTTTTAATGGGTTAATTCAACTATATATTCTCAAATTACCTAATGCATACTATCAATGAAAAATTAGTAAACCTTTTAATCAAAATATAAATTCTCTTAACTCACATTGATGTCCACCTAAAATCATACATTTTTTTAGTTGCCATAGTCAGACAGTTTTCAGTAATATTTTGTCCATAATACTTTTTTACACCTCGCTAATTCTTAAATGTCCACTAGCGTTTATAGTAGAATTCCCTGTAACTTTCTCTCACCCCAGCTAGATCTTAGGTGCATGCATCTTTTTATAAAGGGATTATGAACTTTCATTCTAATGGCCAAATTCTCTTTCTTAGATCTTGTTTAGTTTACCACTATTTGCAAAAGGTTTTACTTGAAAAAATTTGAGGATGTATTCCATCTAACTTTCGGTGGATTAGATTGAAGCCTTTTGTGTACAGAATATTAGATAGAAGTGGCCGAGCTCTTTTCTGATAACAACAACTCACCAATTATGATATACAATTGTTTGTATTTATACAGGATGCGGCAACATAACTTCCTTTTTTGAAAGCGTTTTGCATTTGAAAAAATTAAGTTATATTGCTGCATCCTGTACTATGCCTTATTTTTTTGACAAGAGTATATTAGCAGTGGCACAGCACCTGTGCCTGAGTCTTAGAAAAAGATTCCTTGTGGTAATATTGTATAAAAATCAAACGTATTGGCATAAATAACATAATTTTCTCTGAATTTTGGTCAAAAAACCATTATTAGCATAGCATTGGATTGAGGCAAAACTGTGTAGTTCTTTTATCAGCTAACTTCTTTTTTGATGACATACATATTTGTATATTTATTCTCTGTCACATCTGTTGTCATTAGTTCCATGTATCTCATCATCCAGTTACATATCAGTCTTCTCAAGCAGTTCCATATTCCAATGCTTTTAAGCTCTTCTTTTCTTGTCCATGCCTCATTAACCTAAGGAAGCATGCTTGTTGTGTATATTTTTAGCTCAATTATATATATACACACACACACATGTATATACTGTGAGTGACCTTTCCTAAGTTGGGAAGTACTCTCATTTCTTCAAAAATCCAGGAAATAATAGTAAAATGTTTGAATTAAAAAAAAATTTTAATTTTATATTTGAATCATATATAGAAATAATTGCACACACACATAAATGAAATTGAGGGAGCAAGTAGGCATTAGCCAACCCATATATAGACACAAAAAAGGACATATGTATTCTGTCCACTTTCCTCTGTAGACAGATGGTTCTAAATGTCTGCAGATGGACGGTTCTGTATGTCTGCAGAAGAAGGGCTACCAAAAATTTCGTTTTTATGTCTGTTTATATTTGTGTTGGCCAACACTATCTAGCTCCCTTGTTTGATTTATTATTCACATCCATGAGACTTTCATACAATAAATGTGTGTATATATGCATGTACATGCATACACACGCATATGTGTATGTACACGTATATGTATGGAAATAAGAAGTTCTCAATGAGAATGACATACCTTTTAGTTTAGTTAAGGAATCAATTTGCAATTACCCTTGGCCATTGCAAGATAAGGCCATCAGAAAAACCAAAAATTTAGCCAGGCTAGCAGCAGTAATACCTTTTGCTCATTAAGCAATGAGTGATGGATAATCCACAAAAAATTAATTGAATGGGAATTTAGAAAATAAGTAGTCTCATTTTAGAATAACTAAGACTTTTTGGGATGTACATAACAGACTTAACTACCTAATTTTCTTGAGATTTCAAATAATAATATATACTCTAGAATGAGTTCTTATTTAGAATTACTATAATTCATTACACCTACATTGAAAGTTATTGTCATTCTCAAGAAATATGTGTATTCATTAATATATCAGTCCTTCACCTAAATCTGATGTCTCAGATCAAACAGCCATCCTGAAACAACTCATTCAGGCTTGCATTCCTTGTGTTTTTTCCTTGAAAAAGAAATTATTCTTGATTCAAAGTGATGAGCTCAACTCTTATGGGAATGCGTTTATAGAGACTGTTTGTTTGTTATTCAAGCTAAAGCTTACAAAGAGTAAGAATAATATCAAAGAATTGATAAACAGTAATGCTCGAAGTTGGTGAAATGAGTGGTTTAGATTGTGTTGGCACCCTGAAAATGATAGAATGTTTTAGGAAATATGTTAGTATGATTTAATTCAGTGCTACGTGGGTTGTTTAATGTGTGCTTAGATAATAATAGAAAAACAATTTTGGGTAGATTTTTATTGTTCAGCATAATCTCCTTTTAGCTCAATACACTTTTCCTAGTATTTCTCTTTTAACTTTTTTAAGCTGCCTAAAAACTGGGATTTTGGAAGATCCTCAAAATAGGCATTTGTGCTGGTGATGACCTTGCTCGATATGAATTATTTTCTCTCGATACATTTTTTCTAGCTTTGGAATAATAGAAAGTTACTGAGGGCCAAATTTGGTGAATATGGTTGATGCTGTACTAATTCAAACTTAAATTCCATAATTTTTGCCATCGGAACTGCTCAGGTGTACAATCTGTATTGTCTTGATGGAAAAGATTTCTTTGCCAAATGGGGGCATTTTTTTATTTCATCGCTCAACCAGTGAAATAACATAGCATAATATTCTCCATTTATTATTTGTTCTTTTTGCAAGTAACTGATGTCCCTGGAGTAGTAGTGTATCAATGTTTCTTCCATAGTCACGTAAATACGTAAGTAGTGATGCATAAAATTGTCAAGATTGTGAAGGAAAAGCACCACCCATCTTGCCGAGGTTTTTTTCACGCCTAATTTTTCATGTAAATTTGAAAACACTACCATGTGATGTGCCTGTGGCTTAACTATTTCACGAACTGATTTGTTGATCAATCAAAACCATGTCGTGAATTTTGTCTATCATTTAGGAGAAAGTCACTACCAATGGACGTCCTGAATGATATTCATCATTTGTGGATGTATAACCATTTTTAAACTCATTTACCTAATTTTAAATGGTTGAAAACACAGGAGCAGATGAACTCATCCAACTCTGCTTTGATCTCTTCGGTGTTGAAAGTTTTAGATTGAAGTGTTTAATCACCAGTCAAAACTCACTTTTTTCATTTTTCTAAATAAAAGTTTGTTGCTTCAATGGACTATGAAGATTGATATACAAGATGTAGCTGGAATTTTACAGTAATCTAGTGAGGGATGAGGCTTACTAGAAGAAAACCTTTTCTGATACTAGGAGCACAATCTCTTAGATTTTGTAATAAGAGAGTGAAAGAAACTTCCAAAAGTTATTAATAAAAGATGATCAGTGACCGAGTTTTGTGAAGCATAACATTTCATTAATTAGCTTATATGTGTGCTCTTCCTAGACCTCATATCAATACTGGATCAATTAGTTCCTTTTGTGAGCAGTTCAGATTATATATTTTAAATCAGATATTATATTTCAGATATTATATTTTAAAACCTTTTCTGATACTAGGAGCACAATCTCTTAGATTTTGTAATAAGAGAGTGAAAGAAACTTCCAAAAGTTATTAATAAAAGATGATCAGTGACCGAGTTTTGTGAAGCATAACATTTCATTAATTAGCTTATATGTGTGCTCTTCCTAGACCTCATATCAATACTGGATCAATTAGTTCCTTTTGTGAGCAGTTCAGATTATATATAAAGAGAATATGTGGCAGCATTCATACATACTAGACTTTTTACTGTATTAGGCCATCCTTAAAACATAATGCAGTTATATAATGCATAATTCAATTAGTGAGCAAAAGTGTAACACTTATGTAATAAGGATCACGTTCTTTTTGTGCAATACTCTTCCATTATTTTATAGTCGCTATGAACTTCATGGAACAATCTGCATTCATCTATGTAATGCAAACTGCATCACTTAGGTAATCTGGAAGAGATCTAAACTCAGATAAAATGACAGGAACTCAAGGAATGAGATCAAATTTTGACTGGGAAAACATAAATTGTAATAGGTACTAAGTGAAACTGGCTCTTAAACTGTCTCTGGCAAAAATGAACCAATTCTATGAAAAAAGATGCAAGTCAATATCCCAAAAAAGAGTAAAACATCTTTTTAATTGGCATGCCAAAAATAGTATATTTGGTTGCCTTTTTATAGTCATGAGAGGTTTTTTTTTTGTCAATAAAAAGTGAGTTAGTTCAATAGGGAAATGAAAAGTTCTTTCCATAGAAACATGAAGATTACTTGCTTGTATGATAACAGAATAATTTGTGAACAAATAATTGCTTAAAAAGTCCTATAGTGGCACTATACATAGAAAATTTTTAAAATATATCATTTGTTAATTTTTACCAGGGAAACTAAATGATAACTTTTGAAATTAATTAGAAAGGATTTCTGTTCATGCCAGGAAATATTATTTCTTTTGAAACTGATTTTTCCCACAACTGCACTCCTATAATAACTGCCTTGAAAAATGAGATGTCATGTGGCCGAAAAATGGAAATAAATACCTATTTTCAAGCAAAATAATTGCATACATGCAGTGCTGTAGCAATGACATCATGTTTGAAATGATATCATGTTTAAGATTTCAATGAAAAGGTAATTTTTTATTCAAGGTCTTTCTTTGAAGTTATATTTATGTATCGACTGAATTGAGCGAGGGTGAGATCATAGTCCCTTACCTGTTTAATCCTTTACTATTGAATGTGCTGAAGACATGCAGATTTACTTAGAACCTAGTGTTCAACACCATAGTTCAATAAACAGCTCTGGAATAGCCAACCCACCCATGATGCACCAGAAAACACAGATATAGTGTGAATGGTCATGGGTGTAGCTTGTTATATTTAATTATAGTTCTTGAAGACAGTATTTCTCCCAAGTACACTTCATAATACTAGAGGAATTTCAAGATACCACCTGTTTCTCTTTCAAGTGAACCAGAGGCAGTTTAGTGATCAAGCTATTCATTACCAGGTATAATCCATTTCCTAAATTCAAATAAACTGCAACAAGTGTTATGTAATTGTTTTTCTTGGGTCTTCATGTGCACTAGATGTGCCATTTTTCAACAGAAAAGTGCACTAGGTGTGCACTTTTCTGTAGCTGTGCTCATGGCTACTTCCACCATAAAAAAAACCTGTGAATGTTATATGCATCATTCCCTTTGAGAAAAAGACAATTGTTCAGTGAGACAACCACTCTTCTTCTAATGAGATTTCACACGGAGAGCTTTTTTTAGGCTATAATTACCCAAAAATGTTCTTTGATCTTTCTGAAAGTTACTAAGAGTTACATTAACATAGGATGATCATTTACATCAAGTACTACTGAAGCATACATGACCCACTTAATTTCTAATGGAAATTGATTTAGGTTGGTGGCTAATTCTAATGCATATATCGTTAAAATGTTTTACCATTGTTGCAGCCAAGCCAATTATTAAATCTTTCATATAAATGAACCTTTTTATAAAATAAAATTAGTAATGCCCTCAGCACTATTCACCCATCTGTGTAATTGTTCATTCCATACTCAATTTCACTCATAGTTGCTTGAGGCTTTGTAGTGGCACTCAGGTCAGCTTGGTAGATGTTTTATGCTTAAACATTTCACATGTGCAATCCAAAAAATAAAGGGTAAATTGGAGTACATTTGACTGCTTCTATTTGAATTTAAAAATGAAATGGATAATAAAGTAATCATAAATGAAGGAGCTTCATTTGGAAAATTCCTGCAGCAATACTTAATGCAGAGTAAAAGTATATACTATATGCATATAATGTGCCACTTTATAATGATACATTTGTCATTTGCTTGAATTCATATGAATGTCAGAAATCTGTGTATATACATTTATGCTGATATTCCAGCAATTTTCCCCAACATTCTATAGGTTGTGGCCACTAGGCTAAAATTTATCAATTAGTCACCTCTAACCAGCCTAAACTTCTGAATACACTAAGTGAGATCATTTCATCAATACAAGAGTTTAGAATTTTTCACACATTTTCTTCCACTTTCTTCTTCTTTTTATATAGAAGCAAAGAGGTTTGTGAACATGCTGATGGAGTTATCCCATTGGAACTTAGATTCTTTGGGTTAGAATAAAAGTAACTGATGATTTCAAAATAACATTTGTCATGTTTATTCAAGATAAAAGTGGTTCATGATATTGCAGTCCAGTGGAAAATACTTCCAAACTTTCTTTAATTATCAACAAAAGGGTGAACATGAGAATACTGTACTCAAATTTTCCGGTGTGGAATGTAAATTATGTGACTAAAATTACCATAACCCATGTAAAACAATATTAAGGGTGACTGAAACTATACACACTTTATTAATCTGGTAACAAATATTTACATATGGTTCTTTGTCTACTTTTTTAATTGAGAGCAAGAGTTTCTGAGGAGAATCTTTTATTGGTGCATACATTTCCATATTTCATCCAACCGCTGTTCACCCATTTCACCTGTCTACTACTGATTTTCACACAAGTTAAACTATAAGTTTCTTCACACTTTGGTGCTAGAAAGGAAGATATTTTACAAAGTAGCTGGAGCTTCAGATTTATTTTCTTTTATGCAATCTATTTTCTTGAGCCGTGAATATATCTGTTTGGGTATTATTATTATTTGACACATGATTAATGGGATAAAAAATCATTAAATGAATTTTGATGACCTCTTGTGGCCTTTATTAGCAAAATTGAGGAATAACTAGTATGGCTGTAATTACATTGGCATCAAACATGCAAAGTGAAACCAAAACAACCAGCATACACATGGTGATTTTAGAAAAATTTAATCTCAAGCCAGAGATCAAAATACATGGGGTAGGCACACAACAATCACATGTCCTATGATAATTCATGGAAACCTATTTTCTTGCAATGGGAAACCGCAGATCTCCTTTGTTATGAGGAGGGCCAAGGAATCACTAATGGGTAGGTAGTTGCTTTCATCCCTATTGTTGCATTCGATTTCCCCACAAATCAGCACATGAATTCTGATGTTAGTTTTGGTTCAGCTTTGAGCATTTGGGTTCAACCTCAAAGATTATTAAATTAACAATTCACATGTAGATTAATAATGTCTTCAAGACATGCATAATAACAAGTACATAAATAGTTCTCCACTCATGAAGTTATCAGGCCAACACTCTTGTCATGATTGAATAGTTTTACCATCATACTGTCTACATGCTCAAAAAATATATATATAGCCACATTCCTCACCCAACATGCAATATAATTTACAGGCAAAATTCAACCTATGTCTGACCATCTCTCTAGGTGAAAAGAACATAACAGTGCAGTGTAGAAGGTCCAAATCACTGAATACTAAGATATAATAGTTCACTAAGAAAATATATGATGTCATTCTAAGAAGACCTTCTGCAATAAAACATGGTTCATGAAGGATTGCTTCTCATTTCATCCGCTTCACTGAATAGCTTCACACTGTCAATTGTCCCCTGTTGACCTTGGTCCCCCAGCACAGTTGCAATTGGCACACCACTATCACACTGGCAGATGTGGTCAAGGGGGCGATCCTCCTGTCAGTGACAGTGCTCAGTGACATCCACAACAACTGACTTCTTCCAGCCAAATAAAAAGTAGCCAGTTCCTGCCCCAGCCAAAACTGCTAAGCACAGCCATACATTGTATGTCATGAAGATTAACATCAAGAAGTATGAAATGACGACTTGAACGATGTGGAGACCAGTTTGCAGGACATGCGGCCAGCTCAGCATTGTGGGCCTAGGAGATCAATTTGAATAATAAAATAAATTCATGATAAACTTAGCAGCTGTTAATGCAAAGGAAGGCTCAATATATAATTTATAAGGATAAGTAATATTTATATTAGTGCACAGAAAATACTCATGGCAACTGATAAATACAGTGTCATTGGTTTCACTTATATATCGATATTCCCTCCTCAAAAAAATTCTACCTCTAATTCTCTTTCACCTCTATCAAAAACAAATTTTAATTATATTTTCCTTTTATGATTCCTCCAAAATGGCAAGTTTTGTCCTGTTATTGTTGTGGGTAACCCACGCCACAATGAGATCAGTGGGCAGTTTTGGGCACTCACTTGGACATAATACAGGATTTTTAGATGCTTCCAAAACTTATTCAACTACTTAGCACCATACAATTGCTTTCTTGAAATCCATATAATTTTTATACTCTTAGATTCCATTGAAAATACTTAATATTACTCCCCTTTCGCCACTTACATTCACCTTTGACATTCAGTATTCAGCACATTCTATCAAAGTATTCAAAGAGCAGCTACCTCTTAATTTACACCGTCAAAAGCTTTAATTTGTGGACATTTTCCATATTGGAAAAATAATAGTACAACTGTAATATTCACTAATATTTTATTTTCATGGCCCAGATTTTAACTCCTTGAGTCATATTTGATTGACAACATACAAATCTTTAGCCACACAGATTCATTTCACAGGGTGAGGAGTGGGATGGAAGCATTAACCTTTGCAGTAAAAAATTCTGTTTCAAATACTCTGCTTATAAAAACCCACGATGTTCCATCTAAATACAAAAACTTCCTGTTTTTGTAGGGACACTTCCTAACTGTTTAAACCAACTGAGTCATGATATTATATGTTGGACTATCATGTAATTATTTTTAATTAACTGAACAATCAATAGAAGTCTTTATCTTTAGGGGGATCTTATAAATTAATTAATGAAACTAATATTGATCAAATAAGTAGGCACTTACTATTGTTAAAATTTGATATTCAACCCCACTACTTGAGAACTGAATTCACTGATCAAACTGCTTGAATGAGTGGATAATAAATTCTATTTTGTAAAGAAATTGTTGAATTTTAAATTATCCACCATCAATAGAGTACATTTTTAAAATGAATTCCCTTAGGTATACCAGCTAACTAAACTTACAACACTTTTTAAAAATACATAAATAATTGCAATAAAAAATTGGGAGTCGGTAAAACATTTAATTTGAATTTTAAGTTAGTCAGTAAAAATTTATTTTCCAAATTTATGAAACAACTATTCTATAAACATGGAAAGGGCACATTTATTAAAGGTGATAGGAATTTATTGGCTATAAGGTACATGAGAAACTCCCTAACATCAAATTTAGCTGATTTTCAGATTTTCCTGAAGCCTTAATTTAAATTTTTGGATGATGAGGCCATTTGATATTATTTTAAATTGATCTCTGGACAGGAGAGAAAAAATTATAATTGAAAGTTGCCTAAAAATAATAGCTCAAGCTTCTTTTCAAGCAAAGAAAAAACAAGATACACTGCCATCATGGAATGAAGTTTTTCAATTCTGGCCCGAATGAAAAAAGAAAAATCAGAAGGACCTCGATAAAACCCTATCATGCAAATCCAGGCATGACAATGATAGTTTGAGGCACCCCTCACCTAAACTAAGCAAAATAAATTATCTTCATCACTATTCTTTTCTAAGAGGCTAGAAAATTACTTGGATTATTTTTCACCACTCTTGAGTGCTGCAAGACAAAAGATAAAAGTTTAAGCTGCCACTTCATCTACCTCACCCTGGTCACAAGAATGTAACATATAGTATGCTTAGAGTGGGAGGGAAGGAGACAGAAATTATCACCCACTGTTAAAATAAATGTGCCACTTATTATAGGAGCAATGATCCCTCTTCCCACCACCATTGAACTCTCTGGTTCAATGGCCTCTGCCTCCAACACCCATCCCATATACTATCTAATAGTTATGGCCTTGAGTATTTGTCTAGAACAAATGTCTTGCAACATAAAAATAGAAATATGTACATAGTGACTTGGGCGACCTACAACATATTTCAAACATCAATTCACTTATTTACCTACTAACTAAACTATCTACTTTATAAATCATAAAAAAAGAACTTGAGCCTTATGGGCTCTTAAATTAATAAAATAAAATGAAAGCTCCTATAGCCGTACAAAAGCCTTAATAACACGCACGCACAACATCAGTTTTCATTTTATTTTATTAATTTATAAAGTATGTTCAAAATTAGATACCCCTATGACATCTACTTGTGAATTTTAATGAAAACAGAATATCCTGTAAAAAATACAAATTAACACTACCCACACAGCACATAATATCCAAGGGATGTAGCATGACTATCCAAGACACACAAAAAAATCTAATCTATGAGCATATATGTAATAGAACTTGGATGTCTGACATGGCCAGGACATCATCAACATGTAAATCTATGGATATGTAATGTATATCCAATAATTTTTCAATGATAGATCTTTGATTAAATGCAATTAATAAAACCTTTAATGACATTTAAAAACAGGAAATTATGTAGCATATTTTTAAAAAATACATTTTTTTAAAATCATTGATGTTTAAAATTACTCATCTCCAAAAACAAGTTTGGAAATGAACAAGCATAAGTCTATATTGAATATTCACAATGATAGGAATCATCCCATAACTTGAAGCACATATACATTGTATGTATAACATATATCATATGGCTATCATGCATATACAATGTACGTGCATGTATACCTATATCCATGTTTAGACAATATGAGGACATTTGCATATCCATTGGACGTGCATTTTATGAATACTGTATATCCACTGGATATATATGGAGGATACAGGACAATGTACCTGTACAATGGACTTGTGCTATGTGGGTACACAAATGATAAAACATATGGGTTGTTAAATGAATAAAGGCTATAATTATGCTCATGCTACACAAAAGACATTTCATGGTTAGTAAACCCAACCCACTTACTAGCCATAGTATCTACCACTCCACAGAGCAAGCAACTACAACTACCTACTACTCAGCTAAGAGTGTGCATATGAGGAATTCTTGTTTCCTCTCTCACTCACCTTTTCTTACGTATCACTTCCCCTACAACACTACATGATGACGAATGGACAGGGAAGTACGGAAAGAGTTTAAGAGTGAGAGAGAGAGAGAGAGAACATTAAATGCAGCCATGAAGACTTGAACAAAATACATATATAATTGGCATCAAACAATACTCAAAATGATGTTCTATTCTTAAATCACACACTTTGCTTAATTCCTTAAACACATTACATTTTTTGAGGCTACACAACAGTGTTCAATAAAATAACTTTGAATTCTGGGTTTTAAAAAATTACATACTCAATATGTTACACAAATAGGTATGAATAGTCAGAGTTGAAAGAAAAAAAAAATAGCTAGGCTAAAGTGTTTATTAAGTAGGGTGTATCAATGCACTATAAAATGATTACACAGTTATTTCCTCCATACTTTTAATGGTGGATACAATCCGCACTTCTGACTTTCACAGGAAAATGAAATATTAACCCCATTTCATTATATTATCATTTGTATAATGAAATACTGTAATATAGCCAGTAATTCTCATAAAATGTACATGCATGTGAGGCATGAAATTTAATTTTTTATACTAGACCAAGATAAGAAAAATATATGCAATTAAAGCATTAATGCTTCAGGCACAGATGCTATAACTCCTACACACCATGGATAAGTAAGACAAACAGACAAAGAATTGGGCGAGGCTGTTGAGTTTAGCAAGTTATCGAGTTCATATACTATTGCATTAGGTATGTGATCTAATTGAAGATTATAACTTCGCAATGTTGATTCCTAAGGCTCTTTTTTTTAATAAGCCTGCTGATCCTTGGTTTAGAGGTACTGAAGCAGGATCAATTAGCTAAAATTATGCCCAATATTTAATTATTTTCATGTCTCAGTAAAAAAGTTAAGAATCATGTTGATATGCAATGAAGTAAAAGGAGATGTCTACCCTACTTTGCATCAGGTAACTTTAACCAAGTAACGCATGATATTACAAAATTTCAAAATATTCATAATGAAATCAACTTGAGTGAACACACCACACAAGGAATGCCAGTGGGCTGAAATGGGGAAAGAATAGGAAGAAGTAGAGTCATACAAAATTGCAGAGTTTCCCTTTCATTATTTAATCCACTGTTTCAAATATATTATTTT
Organism: Hetaerina titia; assembly: GCA_037158775.1. NCBI lineage: Eukaryota > Metazoa > Arthropoda > Insecta > Odonata > Calopterygidae > Hetaerina > Hetaerina titia. The sequence continues at coordinate 132,404,134 of CM073768.1, forward strand.
GAATCTTAAGATCTCATACTATGACAAAATTCTTAATCTCATTCTTGTTCAAGTAAATTTAAATCACACTTGAAGATTTTTACTTAACGAATCCCATTGAAAAATAACTTCCATATTTATTTTACCACATAAGTCAGTACATATTTGAAATACGAAAATAATAAGCCAATATTTTGAGGTTTCAGTTTGATTGGAATGTAATTATTTCATTAGCAAAATTACAATAATTCACTAAAGTTATCTTTATCGCTGCCAATTTTTTGTCTCCATATGGTTCATTATCAGTCCCAAAGCAGCCATCAGTCACACTACATAAGTGTCAATGAATTGTTTCTTCTAATTTCTCTTCTGTGATGTTTTGAGTTTATTATTTTATATTGTATACACTGTGTATCAGCTCACTCATTTGTGGGAATTCCACCACTTTTGTTTTAGGGAACCTTTATGGATATGCCAGGGAGCTTATTTCTTTGCAGACTGCCATAGATGTGTTTGTGGTGTAATTAAATTGCATCATTTATTGACAGTGTCTCCTTTTCCCTAAACTTCAACACCAACTTGGCACTTTTCAACTAATTTTCATAATTTCTCATTTTAAATAACAAAAAAATGTAAAAATTACATTTTGGCATGTAGATGTTGCTCTTAAATGGTATATATACAATATACATATTTGGAAACTGCATCTAAAATTTAAGCAACTGCATCTCAGTACACTTTACCCAAAGGACTGCAGGATGAATCTCATTTCCACAGCCATTTTATTTATACTGATACTTCCTTAAAATATGAACAAACTTGATTAATTTAATTTGAATCTTATTTAAGACAACATTTGGAGTGAGGTGATAAAGCCTGTTTACCTTTTAAAAATGGCATTATAACAGTTTCTTATTGTGATTATTATAAATTAATGATGTAGTTGCATTGAAAATTACTCCACTCATTTCTCATGTACTGATCAATTTTCATGAGCCTTATTTTATGTGATTTCTTAAATTATATTTCATACCATATTTTATGTAATTTTTATGTATTTTATTTTTGTTTGTTGTTTTATGTATTTATAATTTGTTTTAACAACTATCTTCAAGTATTTGAATCTAAGTGAATCCCTCCAGCTTCATATAAAATGCCTGTATATTTTAACATTCAAACATCAATAAAAATTTTCTCATGTTTATACTTGACTAATACCAATTACTTAAAGACTTATGTATGAATTACTGCCTCACCAACATGCAGCGAAATTAAAAATTAAAATCCTTGAACCTCAAAATTGTATACAAATTATCTCATCATTAAAATCCATTCATAAAAGCTAGCTATACTTCAGAGGAGGAGGACGTAGGAGGGTACTTAGAGTAATGTACTTACTGCACAATCCTGTGATCACTTGTTCCAATGCTTCCCTTCTCATCAGGAGTTGTCACCGATCGGTATTGTATAGAATTGTATGAGCGCCAAAACAAATATTCCCTGAAAGGAAAATGTTAAGAATAAGTTCATGACAAGGGAAACTGGATTGTGATATAATTAATGAGTAATGGTGAAATAATAACCTTCTGTGAGAGCCTCTCCAATTCTTAGCACACACATGACACAATTATGCTACATTCATGGATATCATCATACATACTATACCAAGATGTTAACATAAAGACTACAAAGTACAGCAATGCCTAAAGATACTCCCTGTAATAATTTTATTTCACACACAGCTACAATTATACTTAGGTTCATCAATAAGAGGATTAAGAGGAGAGCAAGTGATTACTTAGGAGATGATCATCTTGGGTTCAAAAAGGGAGAGGTTTGCATGACAGTGGTAATGAGGTCCTTATAGAGAGAAAGTACAATCAGGAGGTATTTGCTCATTTCATGGATTTATATACACACGATGATAAGAGTGTACTTGGTAGGAATCCTGAATGTATAGAAGAAAATAGGATTAGACTGGGGGGATGGGTGATCCATCCACAACCTACACATTTTTCAAAACTGCTCCGGCTAGTAAGGTGGATGGAGAGAGTCAGGATGGGCAGTGCTAGAGAGAGGAATATAACAGGAGTGTCAATTATCACCTGTTCTTTTCAATAAATATTAGGAGGTTATGGTAACTGAGGCAGGGAAGTGCTAGAGGCAGGAATGAAAGTTGGTTGGGAAATTATAAAATCAGATTATTGGATCATCAAGTTTTACTTAGCCAGTCAATCAAGAGGTTACAATAAATGCCGATTGGATTACAGAAAGAGTGTGGTGTGGGATGAATATCAAAGTAAACAAATTCCAAGAAACTGCAAGAGATGCTGCTACAGTAACTTTTAACATAGGCATCTGCTAATGCACATTACAATGCAGCAATTTCAAAGTGTAAAAATAATTTAACTTGATTGGGAGTTGAACCTGGATCCCTATTATAGCAGATGATTTTAACAATTTAAAATTGTTGCATCAATGTAAACAATACAAAGGTTATGAGGTATCCTGGGAGGAGGAAGGCTAAGTTAATTATTGAAATTGTAGGGCAAAAACTAGAGCCTGTCATCTACATTGGAAATGGTGTGAACCAAGACGGTTACAGCAGGAGTTCTATAAGATGGAGAATTACATTAGGCAAAGAAACTTTCACTAGGAGGAAGGAGTTGATGACAGGAATGCTGAGTAAGGATGTTAAGGAAAGACCTATTTAAACTTTGATATAGGGCATGGTTTTGTAAGGCACTGAAACAGTCATTGAAGCAAGATGACAGGCATAGATTGCCATATGACTGGATGTTATAAATAGAGACACATTTACCAATCTTAACTCTTTGTTGTTGCATTACTCATTTAATACCAAATGTAACAGCTTTAGTGTAGGTTACGAGTTGTGTCTTGTCAGGTGAGGGTAAGAAATGTAGTATTAAGTCTGAGTTAATCCAAAGGCTTAATTGGTAGGCTACCAAATAAATAAAGGAAACATTAAAAATGACTCAAATAAATACAGGAAACATTAAAAATGACTCAACAAGAAATATAAAGACAGCTTTGCAAGGAAATATAAATCATCATTTTTCCCTTATGTCAACTGGTTTCATTCCAGAGCCTCTTTAAGCATAAAAATTGTACAAATTAACCACATACTCAATTTACTTTTAAACCATAACATAGATAAATTTTGTGTATTAACATGCGACTTGATGAATAATTTTACATCCATTATATGATGATGTTCTATTGTTTTCTTGAACCTACTAAAGAGCAGGTCAATGAAATGACTCTTCCTCATACTTTTATACAGGATGTCATTCCTTCTATTACAATTAGCAATCTTTGTCTTTGTTTAGACCAATACTTCTACAACACAGAAATTTATTAATGCCAAAATCTGTTCATTAATGAATGTGTGTTTACAATTATCATCTAATTTAGTACCAGCTAAAATTCTGACAACTTTATTCTGTAACCACAGAACAGATCCCATATCATTACCCCATAAAAATTACCATAAAGCAACTTACTCTGTAAGAGCACAAAGTGTACACTGCAGAGGTAAGCTCATTCACCAGCTTCATTCGTGTGACAATTTTAGTGCAATGAATTAATAAATTTCACAGCAATAACTATGTATACACATCATATGCAAGCCATATGGCACTGGATTATAATCACTAGAGACTAATGAGTGAGTGAGTTGATTGCCCTTTGTGATAAGCCAGGAATGCATATATACCCCACTGCCTAACCTTAAGAGTTTGTCCCTGGGATTAAATCAAATGGCATTTTGGAATCTAGTAACAAGGGGGAATTGATGCTTCAACTGAAATTTTAAATCTGTGAATATATGATGGCACAAATGTACCGTAATTTAAGTGTACCATATTTTCAAATTGAAAAAATATCTGTTAATATCCCCTGAAAAAAGATATTGGAAAACTAATAAATTAAATCATTGAGCAGAAATTACTTCTATAAACATCACTGTAATAATCATAAAAAAGTGAAAAATATCTTATTTCACATTTAACCAATAAATAGAGAAGACCCTATCATTCACTGGGATGACAAATAGCCTCAATGTTTTTGGCATGGACCATGTAACACTCCCACACAAAAAAGTTATCTAATCAGTCATATAAAATTTAATGATGCAATAATAAAATTCACGAACACCATATATTCAGAGAATTTTCACCTGTAATATTTCAGTCCTTCATAAAGGGCAGCCATTATGAATATTCCAACCATGGATCCTATCAGACCACCAACATTAGTGATTTTCCAGCTTTCAAACAGCACAGTTTCGTTGCAACCAAAATGGAAGGACATCTGTAAATTAAAATATTGCACACAAATGTTAAAGGTTGTCTCAACATTAGGATCAAGATTCAATAAAAACAAAAAATCTAAAAGTCAACTAAACAGTGTTTCATGAAGGGAATCACCAATTTAATAATGAGGAAGAGTGTTCCCTACTATCTCTATTCCCCCACCTCCAATTTGGCCCAATGATTAACCTCTACTCATGGCTTGCCTAAGGTGCCACATTTAACCAGTTTTGATTTTTATGCTTCCATGCAAATGGCAATTTTTATTAACATTAATCCAAGATATAAACAAATAGAGATAAATGCTGCATCAGCCACAACATAGATAGGGCCAAACTTCCATTGTTATAACTATTATTAAAAATACATTTTTTTTAAATCAATCAAAGAAGTAATACATTTTAATGTTTGATTCTTGACACATAATCAAAGGGTATTAATAACAATTATTGCAAGATGCCAAAACATTACTCAATGTTAGCTTGTTACTAAATGTGATCGTGAGGGAAAGAATTAGGAAGTAAAAGAGTGTTCAAATGAACCAGTGTTTCAAATAGGGCTGACTCTAAGAACAATTTGATATAACCAGATAAAAATATGGCCTACGTAAACAGAAAAATGCCAGGGAATAGTATGCAACCATGTGATATACATATGTGACATTGCCACATGTTTCTCTTTCAGGCTCTGTAATGGAAGTATTCCACAAAGTTAGACAGGAAATAGTTTCATTAATGAGTAACCTTTAACCTCCACAGATCTAATTCATGGTCAATGCTACTTTTTCAAAGCATCAACAGCACAACTGAAACTTTCTAAGGCTATTTTAGATACTTTAGTAGAGATCTGATAGGCAAATTAGAAACAAATAACACTTGTTGTTAACAAAGAATAAAGTTAGGCATTGACACACTGGTAGACATAGACAGCTTGTTTGCTCATTTTATTACTATTTTTAAAAATATCAATTAAATATAATTAAATTATTTGATTGCTTGACTGACATATTTTTCTGGTTGAAGCAAAATCCTTAATATCTATCTATAAAAAAAACCATAAACACAGTAATCAACCCGAAGGTCGGTTTAGTAGGTGATGGTAGAGCTCACCCATGTACCAAGCCCAACGGCGTGTGAATATTCACACATCAGGGTAGGGGGGCCAGTTCCTTTCCCTGTGCCGGTTATGGTTTCCCAGGAAGATCTGGTACCCTAAAAATCAACTAGCTTAGGTGGAGCTGCAGGTACCCAGAGCCTTGCCCGGGAATCAAACCCGGGACCCTCCGGTCAGTAGTCCAACGCTCTACCCACTAGACGACTGCGACCTGCTATCTATCCATAGGAAACTAAATTAAACTTCTTCAGAAATAAAAAATTTCAAAGACTAGTAGAAACCCATAAACTGGACTTAAAAATAATATTAAAAACTTAGCTATTTCTCATGAATAATAATAACCTTTTTTCATCCATGCCATGGAGATCTCAATGTGGAAGTCTTTAGAGCAATAACGTAATATTAATACATTACATAATAAGCATGTGTAAGGATGAGCATGAGAGCAATGGGCAACAGTACATTTAAAATACAATAGTCCCCAAGTCTAACTCAAAATATTCATTAATATAACAAAGCAGTGGCACACAGCCAGGGATTTTGTTCTATTGGAAATCAAAGAGTTTACGGTTTCAAGAGTTTACGGTCTCAAGTTTACGGTCCCGGTATTTTTTGTTTACATAGCTTTACAGGATTTACATTATTTTCATCAACATTTTTTTAGGAGCACATCAGATCCTGAGTTTTTCTTTCATTTAGGAAGAGATATTTGGCTGTAAACCAGTAATTTGTTGCTGTAAGTGTATGTTCAGTAAGACTTGAAACTACTGGGCTTTTTACATTTCTGGATCAGAGTTGTGTCAAATGCATATGTGATTCTGCCCACAGAGAGATTGTATGGTAGGTTGTTAATAAAAATTAGAAACAGGAGAGGACCAAGAACAGAACCACATAACTTCTCTGTCTTAGAAGCCATAATACTGAAGTGTAAGCATGAGGGTTGAGTGATTAAGATAGTCAAATGCTGAAGTTAAATTATAAAGAGTGAAAGACATTGTTTACCTTCAAACGCATTTAATATATTTAAACAACTCCATCAGTTACAGATTCTGTGGACATAGGCAATAATCTCAATTATTTTTGGAATAGCTGATATAATGGTGATGGGCCTATATGTTGGTGCATGCACTGCTGGTACATATAATTTGTAATACCTTTTTTAAACACTGGAATTACCTTGGAGAATTTTTATTGATCCAGGAAATTTCTGGAACGAAAGCCTGCATTAAATATTAAGAAAAGAGGATGAGCAATTGGATAATTAAACTGATTACACCATTTGAGTGGCTACTAACATCTAGGCTTTTTTCATGTTTTACTACACTGATTATGTCCCTAGTTGTGACCTAGAACCACCAAAGTTGAACAGGAGTGACAGGACTTCTTGAGTTTTGTCTTTCCATTAGAGGTTGAACTTGGGATACTTGGCAGAGGGGGTCCACAGAATCGATGAAGTAGAAGTTGAAAGCTTTTGGGTAAACAGGAACATGGCTTTTGAAATCTTGTTGTCCCTGTCTCCTTCTGTATTACAGTCCAGGCAGCTGTATACATTACTTACAGCCATTGTGAATTAACTCAATGTAAACATTACATTTGGCTTTTGCACAGCTGATTGACATTCCTTTTTCAGTTTTTTGTGCATATATTAATAAAAAGACAATAGCAGGGAGCATTCTCAAAATAAAATATTGTGGTCAAATAATAACTAGACAGGCAGCACATAAATATAAATTCATAATTTTACCAAAGTACTTACTAGCAATATCTTCAATATGATTGAATTGAATCATTATTTCCAGAAACAAAATTAACAGCAAAGGGAATCCAGACTTCTAAAACATCCAAACTAACAATATTTATTAGCATAAAAATTAATAGTTATAATTAGCCAAGATATTTTTAAATACTGGTTTTAATGAATTCAACATACCATCATCATTGAGTGCATATTGGAGTTCATAGAATGGGTTTCATGATGCATGGCAGCATGATCTGGAGCAATGTCAGAGGGCTCAGGTGTTGTGCCATGCCCAAGATGAGCCATCATGTGATCATGATCCATGTGACCATGGTCATGGTTATGTACATGCGTCTCAGCCATTTTATCACTAAAGAATATGGAAAACAGTGGTTAATAATACACAGCTTTGGAGGTTTGTTTTGCTGTTTTTTTAGTAAAAAAAGGCAAGAGAGAACACAAAAATATCAATACAAAAAGTTTAAGTAAAAATGGAGCAAAAATATTCCATTTTAAAAATTAGTAAAATAATGTTGGTAACTTATTTGGACCAGGCCATATCTTGCCCAAAATGATACTGTTCTCATGAAATCTCAACTCCTCAAGTACTTGAATTATATCTCCCCCCCCCCTGCCCCCCTTATATCTGCCAGATACACTCACAAAATTCGGGCGGGCGCATGCTGAACCAAGGCAGCCTAGGGATGAGCTCCCTCTCTGACCACCAATATGTCGTGTATAGCGTCTATGCGCTTGTCACAACACCAAACGGATCCCATAAAGGCAAGCACCGTAGAAACATGCCACGCGATAATTTGTTCCACCCGGATCCCGCCTTCTCGTACCCATTTGTCGCGTCGCTGCGACTGCAGACAATGGTGCCCACCACGGTGGTGCACATCTGCATATCCTGGGCCTCCCAAGAGAGGTCCTTCACTGCTCGCCTCGTGACCCCACGGGTGACGGGGAAGATGTGTGTTTAGGTCAGAAGTGTCACAGCAATGACCGATCGTCTTTTGATTCGACAAATATCGATCGAAAAGCTCCGAGCCATGGCAATACGCTGCACCATAAGACGCAAGGATAACACCAGTGATATTGGTAGTTATTATTGCTTGGTACAGCCGGCCTCCCACAGATTTTCATAGATTCCCCATTCCGGGTAATTTCCTTCGATTCCCCCGAACAGTGAGACGGAATCGCAAAGTCCTTGAATGCTGATGTTTCGATTCTCTCGAAGGAGAGCATTTGTTAAATTCCGAACCCTGACCTTTGTGTTCGTTATCCAACGAAAACAACCAGACACTATCAAAACGGCAAATCGAGATTTCGCAACACATACTCTCTCTCTCTCGCTCGGGCCTGGAGAAGGCTGTGAAGATTTCACATGGAAGTGACAGGGCACACCCACCTCATGGGGGCTTGGGAACCACACACACACTGCATGCATTGAAAAGGGGCCACGGAGGAGAAGAAATGGGAAATGAAATCCAAAGCCAAGGGGGTCCTCCTCAAGTTCTCAACTCTTCTTCGAATCTGGCGCTGTTTTCCAGAAAACTAAGAAGTAAAAAAGACAAAGGCTTGGAAAGCGGAAGTCGAAGAAGAGACGAAAAGTATCCCCATCAACTGCCAATGAGTGTGCGCACCAGAATTAAATGTATATAACGAAGACACTTACAAACTTATATGGATGGGCAACCGCTCTACTTGAATTATATGGGTATTTAAATTTTCTTGCCGAATGTCAACTTTTAAAAAGAAAATGACACACAGAAAAATAAATATTTGTGACCGATACAAATGGTTTATGGGATTAGAATATCGAAAAGCAGAGACGATTTCTGTTTGAGAGCAGCCCGAAAATAATAAACATAATAAAAGAAGTCTGTTTAGAGGAGAGACATACTAGTGTATTCCTTTGTTGGTGCTTAGTAGCGAATGTGCGATGACTCTTGAAATCAATCCATTGGGTCTATTTCGCTACTCCGGCCGAAATCTGCGGTGCAAGGGATTATTACCTCGACGTCGAGAGTAAAATCGTACAACTGATAAACTGCTTTGCAATTATACACTGGCAATGGCCTGCTTTGCAAATACAGATTGGCGATGATTATTCGTACCTCAAAAGGCCTGGCGTCCCATATATTGCGGCAATTACGTGACCACCGACATTTTGTCTAAAGGGAAGTTTTCATGATTTTTATTACTATTCCATTCAATTCTGGAATCATCCTTTTCTTGGATGGATCCCAAATATTAATACTGTGGGAAAAATGTATTTAATTTCCTATTGTCCTCTTCAATTTTTTTTAAATGTGAAACAATTACTTACATTGGCCGCCTGAATGGGGTCAGATGGGTCAAAAGCCTCCTCAGAGAAACAAAATTACTTTGAAGTAACTTCGACATATTCGGAATCCTACCTAGAGCATTCGAGAGTGATTTATAGCCAAATTTTCGGTCTGTTGTCACCCAGAAATAGTAAAATATCAAAATCTTTAGTTCATTTTTCATGACCAAAATGGGAAATATGGTGGAATTACATGCCTAATGGGAAAATAAACGAAATTTTTCGAAATTTCAAGAAAATCAGTACGATAATCGAACTTCTGTGGATGACGCAGCGAGTTGCCATGGCGACCCGTTCATCACTAAATTCCTGGGATTCTCCGGCCCCAATAAAGCGGCGGAATCCGCACTTTCACGTAAATGCCGGCGTGGAGAATATAATGAGAGAAATACCACCTCGTACCTATTTTCCATAGGACCGCCCAGATGGGCAAGATTAGGACTGGGTGTCTGGGATGCTTGAATTGACGTATTTACAGGTTCAATATCAGAATAAGTGGAGTGTATGCTGTACATTGACCTTATGCTATTCCTCAGTAGATTGATTCCAGCAAATAGGGTCCCAGACAGTCTTCTCATTCAACCAAAGGTATATGAATCCTTTTTCCTACCACTAGCATGATGCTAAAAATTCAGCGCACCTAAAATATGTGACACAAAGTTCGTAAACTACCCGAGAAGTCTACGCATACGTCATTTTCTTCAAACTAGAGAGAGAGATTCAAAGAAGAGGATCGATTGGATAACATAATATGTAACGTGAGATTATTGAAGAAAAAACTGCACTGCCAAAATCGACTGCAGGCGTTTCGATTGCTACCTTATCTGATTAAAGATAAAATAATCGTATCAAGCGAGGAATTCAGAGGACGATGTGGAAAAAGGTTGATTTCTACGAGAATCGGGCGAAGAACGATTGAAGGACGCAAAAAAGGTGGTGAAATTGAGAAGGTACCAGTTATCAGTATAGCTACGTAATTTAATTTATACCAAGTAATTAAAGGGAATCTAATTTTAACGAAATTAAATTTAATCTCAATTATAGATTCAAAACATTGGACATCGTAAAAGATCATATTCTACTGTTTCAGGCTTCACTTCGTGGAAGTATTTAATATCCATACCAAAAAAAGGAAAGAAATATTTGTACTTTTCCACAGATTTTATTAGATGGTACAACGCGTTTCACCGACTTGCGGCATCATCAGGTACAAGTTTGCTACACAGACAGTGGCCGAATATATACCCTCAGGACCGAGTGGGGGCGGGGAGGGGCGGAGGGGCCTGAGAGGGGTGGGGGTCCTCAGGTTCGTCGAGGGGTTGTTTTGCCCATTTCCGTGCTAGTTTCTCGGAGAGGAGTGGGGAGGGGTATGGGAACAATTGCTCGTTACAAAGGGTCGTGTTAGGGTTTGCTAAGTGCCTTCTTATCTCTAATTGCTCGAGAGCGTCCATTTTTAATCCTTTTGGGAGTATGTGTAATATCTCCGGGACAAAGTCACTGCTGTGGTCGAATTCCAATAAATGCTTGGCGAAGAGAGAGTTGGTGTTCTGATTTTTGTGACACCTCGCATGTTCCTTGACTCGTACCTTGATGTTCCTACCTGACTGGCCGACATAAACACTATTGCAATCGTCGCATTTCAGTTTGTAAATGCCTGATTTATGAAGATTATCCCGGGTGTCTTTTCCATTGGCTAGGAGTTTGGAGAGGGTTACGGGTGAGTAGAAGGCTGCTTTGAGTGAGGTGGGTAGGCAGTTGGAAATTCTATAGAAATATCCCCCAGAAATGGAATGGAGCACCACTTGAAGTCCTTAGATATTTCAAAGGTGGTTGCACCACCGAAAATTCGAGAACTAGTGAGTCCCTCTTTAATATGTTTTAGTTTCTGTGTTTGCTATGACTATTTAGTGAATTTTATTGTGCACGTTCGTGGCTTTTCCAAGAAAGTGAATATATATATGTATATATATACATACATTTATACATATATACATTTATATATATACATATATATACATTTATATACATATATATATATATATTATATATATTTTTTTTTTCTATATATATAGAAAGAGAGTGAAATGGCTCTAATCGGGAGAAGATATGACCCTACGAAAAAATATGGCCAAGTATTGACATTTGCAGCTTTTTCGGTTGAGCGGGGCTCGAGGGCGGCCCACTAGTTTAACCGATCGGCATAAAACTTTTATTGGCAAAGAACTTGTATGGAAACTCATAATAGAGAAGTCCGAGAGTTTAATTTAGTTCAAATGGAGAAAACCTCTGATTTATTACGGCAATAAATTACCAAGAAATCGTGCCCAGTATTATCGTAATTTGTGCGCTCTAGTGGGCGCAAACTGTTGTTAAAGCGCCATCAACAGCATAATACGGCGTATGGGATCATGAAAGAACAAAGTTCTATAAACAGCCGGCAACTGCGATGAGAATTACAGGTTATAAAAATGTATACTTCCTTTGGTGTTCTCACAGAGATCGCCCATCGCCACACCAAGCAAAAGTTCCATGATCAGAGTGAGAGGGCCCGAAACTGTTTCCAGTGCCCTTTGCGCTGTAGCACTCTCGTAAATTTATGTTGAATAGTCACGAGTACACTGTTTGCAAATATTGGTTCTCTTGTGACAAGTATCGTCCAGGAGAGCAAAGCAAATGATTAATTATGGGACAATCAGCTTGAATTCAGAAAGAGGAGAGACACTCGTGATGCCATAGCAGTAATGATGTAACTAATACATATATTACGTCACATAGAATAGTTTCAATTGAGCAATATATTGCATTACAGAAAGAAAATGCTGAGGCACTAGAATATTATATGAAAATGGTATTATTGAAACACTGGAAACGGAAATATAAAGAAAACTTTCAGCGAAGAAAAGATAGTGGTCGTTCAATTGATATGAAAACTAAGTCATAAAATATTACGTACCAGATAAGTATTACTAAGTAAATTAAATACTCTAGGAGGCATACTAAATAATGACACACACCTACACATATGTGTATGTGTGTATAGAAGGCCTCGGAGTAGGCCGAAAGCTCAAATAATCTACAGTGTGTCTTTTTACGTGTTATCTGTTTTATTCTGTGTTCTATTGTGCCGTCCAAAAGTTATATATATTTATGTATGTTTTGAAGGTAGCACTGGTGGACAAGGACAAAAGCAGAAACACAAAAAAGAATGGAAACTCACCAGGTTTTGAATTTTCAGTGGTCCACGCCACCTTTTTCAAGGAAGAGGGGGACAGAACTGAGGAAAAGAAGGGGCTGGAAAAGCTGGCTGGAAGGGGAAGGTGGGGAAAGGTTTGCGAGGGAAAGATTTAGGAGGGGGATTTTTAGAAGTGTGGGGATAATATGGAAGGTGTTGGGGGCGGATATATATATGGGTTAAATAATGTATCTGAAAAAGTATCCATGCAAAATTCAAACAAAAACAACGTTGACAGGCATAAAATGTGCGGCTGATAGCAAATAAAGAGTATACAATATTCAAACTACCAGGGCTGATAGAAGCTCATGAAACTGAAACGGTAAATGAATTGCGTGAAGAGTTACTACCAAATTCTCCTGACAGTAACTGCAAAATCGCAATAACAGCTCCCAAAACGATGGTATCTTGTGTTACAACGGAGATGTTAAGATTCCGACTTGGAATTTGGCACAAAACTTTAAATATAAAAGTATAAGTCACGGCGAAGCACAGTAACTGTCAAATGGAAAGCCAAAATCTAACTTAAACGAATCTTAAGGGTGAGGAAACATAGATCCTTAGAGAGATCATTAAATATGGAATGAAATGACATTTAAAGATGTAACCAACGGAAACCGTAGCGGACGGAAACTGGAAGTGGTGAAACAGGCAGACTGGCTTGGTGAAGAGGACGAAGATTTTTTTTTGTTTGTCGCACTCAACACAAACACACTCCTTACAAAGAGGAAGGTATTCTATAAAAAATGTGGACATTTCTTCGCTGGAATATTAATAAATTCAAATCACAAATGTTCAAAGTAGTTCGATGTTCTCATAGTGCTCACAATGTTTCGAAATCAATGAACGGTAATGAAATAAATCCAGCTAAGATAACTTGCTGATTTGAAGGGAATGATTCGAATTCAAATCAGCAAATTAGGCTGCCGCACACTGTAGGACAGAAATCAATTTTTGAGCAAAGGAAAATCAAATGTATAGATGGAACAACTGTGAAATTAAGAAAGTTGAATGAGATATCTCTTTTATCTATGGTACGCACATAGCCATCCAATTCGAGGGAGTCTAAATATTTTGAAGCTTCTGTTGAGCTTCCGCACGATGCATGGAAATCCAACGAGACAACTCAATACAGGTCAACTCATATGTACTTCGAGACGTCCAAGGCTGAAAAGTAAATGAGACAAAATGACGTTTGCGCGCCATCCAAACCAATTAATGCTGAACAGGGAGAAACATTTTCGAGGAACGTTAATGATCTGTCACATTTTGGGAACACTTAAGACTACGGTAGCCAATGAGATGGATGAAGCCTACGTGAGAAACTTCTGAGAAACCCAAAATCGTAGTACAGAAAGAGAACGTGAAGAATCGTGCATAACAATGATGAACCATTTACGCCAATAATATTTTGCACAATCCACTGAAGCCCACAACAAGATGTGGGGTCAGAAAGAATGACTTGGTGTGGACAAAGCAACTACTTTTTTGGCGGAATAGGAACTGTGCCAATATTCATGAGGAGGGGAAGAAACATGCTCTATTGCCGATTTTCATATTTGTCTATTTTCCCATTCCATTACAGAGATTACCGATTACGTGCCCAAAATTCCTGCCGCTTTGCAACATTTAACCAACATTTCCTTACGTAATTCTTGCTTTCCACACGGTATCAGAAACTATTTACAAACATCATTGTACCTAGTAAATAGCGATCAATATTGCGCCACGTATTATCTGCGCGTTGTACCTTAAGCGCAGAGAAGAAGAGGATCCAAATTTTAATTTATTTGAAAAATTTATTCATTTAAAAGTCACTTCGGAAAACGGAGTTCAGTAATGAAATTCTGTCGATCTCAACAAAAAGTCACCCAAATGCCACAAAAAGGTTGCAACACGTTTTTGTCAATTTTTGTTGGACATATGTAAATGTCTTTCAAAGGCATTTTTTCAAATGTCGAGACGTTTTTGCATTCTCGATGGGTAAAATTACTTTGAGCCAGCGAATTTTGGTTAGCGAAACCACCAATGAGCGTAAATCGAGCCTTAGTAAATATGCGCATGCTTGAATCGGAGTGCCTCCGGAAAACACCTGGGCGCGATTCTGCAGACAGCACAGGAAACAACGGGGAAAAAACAAACTCGAGTAACAATGGCCATAATGCGACGCGTTGTTAAGGTCATAAACACGAGAGTAATGTGTTTACGTATCTTTCCAGAAGAATCCTGAATCCCAGTCACTAAATGACGCCGTGGAGCCTCGGAACAAGACCATCCAAACAGATGGCGACAGGCTGCTCGGTGGTCTCCACCGGAAATGCTCATCTTGGCCATTGGACGATAGCGATAGGAAAAAAATGCGCTTTCTTGTCACGATACATACCATGGTTATGTTAACGGATAATTCTACATTTACACGCACAAATAATTCAGGATTTCTACCAGTAAAATGATCCCAATTGATATTGTGCATAGATGAGGAATTAATAAAAATAGTTTAAATGAATTCGTGGCTCACCACTGTAAAAATCCCGCTTATGGTGGAGAGAGGTTTCCTCGACAAGAGTCCCTAAATGGAGCTTCTCACTTTTTCAAGTGACATTTGGATGAATGTTAGCATAAAGGACATGACAACATATGGCGGTTTTTATTACTAGCATTCATGAAATACAAATACGTAAAAGACTATGGATGCAAGCCCATTACGGCCTTGAATAAGAAATCACCATGGCCCTGTGAAGAATTGATTATTCCTTGGGGGATTAATTGCTAGAAAACATGATACAAAAGTTTCAAGTGATTTTTATAATTCGAGAAATAATTCATACCTCTTTGATATGCGGAATGAAATTAACTATTCATGTAACAGCGTATTTAGCTATCATAGTATTCTAACTCAAAGAAATACCTACCGATTGCAATTGCAAAACTCTTTGCCTTATTGCAGAATAGATAAACCATTGAAAGCTGCTAGTTTAAAAAATCACTAGTATTCCGAACGGTAATAGGGTTAACCTTGTGAAATTTATCCATGATGGAAAGGAGACAAACTATGCAAATTTCACTTGAATAGAGATTCTAATAGAAATCTCTATTCAAGTGAAATTTGCATAGTTTGTCTCCTTTCCATCACTAGTATTCATTCGCATTAAAGTAAAATTAAGAAAGTACAAAACACATTATATGTATTCCCAATGTCCACTTTCTATTTTCCCATAAAATAAGTTTAAAAAATTCCAGGATTACTTCAAGGGCTTTCCCGTTCCTGATCATTTCCCTTTTTTCACGGACATCAAGGTGTCAACTGAATTACACGGCAGTTTGATTAAAATGTTCCGAGTGATAAGTTTCCAGACATCCCGGTGAAACTTTTGGTCACACTAAAAAAATCTTTCATCTATCCCAAAACGCGCCAAAAACATCAACCAATCCATTAACTGTTCAGCCAACACTACGTTCAGATTTTATTTGTCATTTCCGTTTTACCAAGGCTTCAAGCCCCATTATGCGTTTTCGGTGCACAGGCTTCATAACATATCACATATTTTGCTTGTTCTATATATTCGTCATCGTAATTGATATATGCTCTCCAATCTTGAAGGTGATAGGATATATTAATCCAGTCTGATTGTAATCCATTGATACCCTTCCTTGACCTCCCCACCAGTCAGGACATATATCCTTACTCCACACTAACACACCCTCCTCTCACACTTCTAACTCTCGTTAGAACTACCCACCGACCATGCCAAACTCGGCCATTCGAGTTGAAAAAGAACAAAATCAACCACGAGAAGAGATCTGTATATAATTGATTAGTGTCACCTCCTAAAAGTAAAAATGGGGACTTACCGCAAGATAGTCATTATCAAGGATGTGGAGACAACTGTGACATATCGCGGGAGACTGACCTTTAAGGACTTCCCCTGTCTGCACGGCGTAACGTGACTCACGATTTCCTGTTCACTCAAATCAAAATATAACAAACATATCGCGAAGGAAGTCCCACTGACCTCGCAAACAATAATAGACCATGAATCGCAATTTTAAATAAAATCCTGTCGTTTCGTCCGCGTCGTGAACAGCACGATGACATGAAACGAATAAAAATTTTAAATTAAGGGAATAATTACGCTATGAGAGGAAAAAATCTAGTACACAGTAGCTTATAATCGTAAAAATATGCTATGGGAATTATGTGAAGCTGCTTTTTGATGTCTAGCTGATTTTTATATCATTGGAGTCACCGCATCCATAATCGTATGACTTGCATAAACTTATAACATCTGTAACATATTGCTGCGTCCAGATGTTTTAGTACAGAGGATACACCTACGTACTGGTGGGGAGCGAACAATGGTGCCAATCATGACCGTCAAGTGATCATTTCAGAAGTTATACAAGCCTATTGAAAGTAGCGAAATCTATCGAGAGGTTTTACGAGACTTTGATTTCACTTATGAAATGGTGGCACTTGTATGCCAAAACTGGCAGGTAAATTGCCCTAAGCGTAGTAGGGAATAGGAATACACATGTGGTATGGATCCTACTGCATAAACAATTACCACTGCAAACCGTATCTTTCATTGCTCGATAAGTTAGAACGTCACGGACGGATAAAGCCATGATGGATGACGTAAGTCCGGTAAGGTTCCATTTGTTTATTTTGCATTATTGTTATTTTCGTTACTATTGTTCTTGTGGTTTCATTAGTTTCATTGTTACTGTTTCTATTTATACTTTGTATTTATTATTATTTCAGTTGACGTACAAGCCACTCTGCCGTTTTCGGCTGCTTTGTTAAATAAATAAAGATTGGAATTTCTGTGGAAGCGCAAAGTCTTTCTTCATGTGATACAAATAAAGATTGGCCCATCAAAAGAGAGGCGTGGAAATTTTTTATCTACTATCACTTAGGATAGTAAGCGGTGTTCGCGGAAAAGAACAAGACTTGGGAATTTAAAAGATTGCTACATGAATGTTCTCTTTTCTAGTGCGAAACAAGACACAAAGTGTGTGATTTTGTTGAAAATATTATATACTGCAGTTAGGATGTAGGCTCGATTCTGAGTGAGATGGCTACGATTCGCGGTGTATACGACTCAGGGCCCCTTACTCTGCGTTCGTGAGAAAGTTAATATCGTAGCTTGTATAGCACCTGTGCGTACCGAGAAGTAATGAAGGATACGTTCTTGGACTAACTGAAGGAATTTTTATATGAGAGTAACCCTGGTGAAAGAATAATTGTATTGGGAAACAGGAAATAACGAGAAGGGACGCTCTAAAAAAGAGGTGGGACCATTTGGTGGCTCCCAGGTGAATGGTAATGGCGAAAATATCTCGAATGACTGGAGGGGAAGAGGATTACTTGCGCCAAATTTACGGTTCAAATATGAATTTATTCACTTTTATACGTGGCCACGGGGTACAAATTGATTTTGATACCTAAGAGGTGAGAGCGAGAGATAGTGAGGAGCACAGGAGGGCAATCAGAGGTGGTTGGTGTGGAAGAGACTAGTATTCAGAAGCTTCAAAAAGGAGATATCGAGAGGTGGTGGGAAGCAAACAAGTTAAGAATGTAAAAGAGATTGAGAATAAAATTCGAAGATCAACATGACCGAAATGTAGAAAGGTAATATTCATTTAAATAATAGGCACTTACTTATTTCTTTTCCTTTCTGTCCATTTCATCGTCTTGTTCCAAAGCCATGTTTCCGCGCTACCCAAAACCAAGCACCACATCAAAGTTTTGACAAGCCTTTTACTAACAATCTTACTCAACGTCCCTGTCATAAATGCCCTCCTCCTTGTGAAAGCTTCTTGCTAAACGCAATTCTTCTTATGCGCCCACTAATTCGACCATTTCGATCTAAAACACTTTCGAGGTAAGGAAATTGGTCCATCTGTTCTAGGTTATGGCCTCTAACTTTCATGTTTAATTTAGCTTTCCCTATTCTCAAAAACCGTATAACCTTTGTTTTTTTTACATTGATCACCTTCCCATACCCATCACACTGACTATCCAATGTGCTCACCAATTCTGGTAACGTCTTTGTCTGCCTGGACCTCAGCTTGATCATCCGCGAACTTTCATTCCTATCTCCAGTTCATCCCATGACTCTTTTACCATTTCCTTCAAATAAACGTTGAACCCAATAGGTGATAACACACACTCTTGTCTTAGTCATTTTACTAACACTGCCCATCCCAACTCGCTATGCGCCACTCGCACGTGGGTTGCTTGAGACATGTGTCAGGTTGCGGACAAGTCGCTCATCCCTCCAATCTACTCCTATTTTCTGCAATACAATTATTAATTCTACTCATTTCAATTTACCGCCTCCTGTTATACACTTCATTACTGCTACGGCATAATGCATGCCTATCCCCTTTCTGGACTCGAATAATAATTAATAAATTAATAACGAATAATCCCTCAAACATTTGTCCTACTCTCCATCCTCTAATTGATGATACTGAGGAACCCTTTTGCTGCGTGTAAAAACTAATCGAAAAGCAATTTTCCTACAGTCCTCACATATGGCTGTATTTCCTTTTTTTGGGATGGGAATTAACATTGACTTGAAGAAATATTCCAGCCAAATTGCTCCCTAGTAAATGCCCGGAATTAGTCCTTTAAAAATCTTTCTCCCACCCTTTCCTAATGCCTTAAGTAATTCTGAGGGAATGTAGTCCACCCTCAGGGTCTAATTTATTTTAAATTTCCTTAATGTTCATTCTATCTCTTCATGAAGCATGCCTCGTCTTAAGCTAACCTCATCCACGTCATATTCTCTTTCTATGTCTAAGCTTGCTGGCCTATTGTCTTTACCGTACAGTTCCTCTATATATTCTTTCCTTCTCTTGAATCTATCCTTGC
Organism: Hetaerina titia; assembly: GCA_037158775.1. NCBI lineage: Eukaryota > Metazoa > Arthropoda > Insecta > Odonata > Calopterygidae > Hetaerina > Hetaerina titia. Next base: position 132,423,757 of record CM073768.1, read on the forward strand.
TCAATTAATAATTTTTATGACTTATCTTGGATTGTTTATAAATATTTTCCCTTAATAATTCCTGGTAATGTTTTTACTTTCCTGTGTAGCACAATAATTTCACACTTCCTTAGTAAACTTCCCATAGCCTCACACTACGTCTTTCACCACGTTTCTTCTGTTTGTTTCCTGCCTCAGTGTACGTACGTTTGTTTCCTGCCTCGTATACATTAGACTCGATATACTTCCTTCTACCTAACTCTGGGTTTACATTTCTCCGTATCTTTTCTGTAATTCATGGTTTCCTTGTATTTTTCCTATTTACTGTTCCAAAGTTTCATTTTCGGCTTTAGATCCCTTTTATGCTTTGTTCCCATTTTTCTTCTGTTGTATCTGCCTCCCTTTACTCATAAAATTGTTTTTAGCCTGCTGATACTTCTTCCTCACCGTCCCGGTTAAAGCTTCTACACTCAATTTCCTCGCCTATGTTCCCTGTGCTGGAAACTGTGCAAATTTATCACGCTGTTCCTAACTCTGTGTATAACCATAATATAGTCCATCTGATATCTTTTTGAATCATCGGGCGTATTCCACTCATACCTACGCCTATTGTGACGTTTATACCAAGTATTCATTAGATTAATCTTGTCTCCTCCTCAAATCCTTGCTTTTGCTTTATCCCTACGGTCATTTCTTGTTTGAAAACCGTAATACCTAACCCCACCAAAATATATTGCTTTGCCTATCGTTGCGTTTCAATTTTGTATCACTATCAAATTAATATTTCAACATTTCCTTCTAGGTACACCCGCAATTGCTCCCTCTAACTGATCGTACACCCTATCCACTTCTTTCTCCATATGTTTACTAGGTGACCTGTAGACCTGGACAATGACCAAGTCCGCTGGTTCAGCTTTTACTTTTACTAATAATATTCTATCAGTCGAGTGATATGACAGAGGAAATTAAACGTAAAGCTAATACATTTAATACGAAAGCAGCTGCGTTTGATAAAGAGAATTAGGAGGCGATTGCATGTCGAGTTCAAACGGTAAAATATTTTAAACGCGGCTGAATCATTTTATCTTGGCAGAAAGTTTGAGAAAGATGGTATGATAGACGAAGAGATTAAGAGGCGTGTGAATGCCCGCAGAAAGGTCATTGGTATACGTGGATGATATCAGGAAATAAATGCTCATCTAAGCCAGCAAATTTAAAATTGAGCATACCAGGTATATTATAAATGCAATGGTCATTGAGTAGTGTTAACAGCAATGATAGAGGAGGGAGGGGGTGGAGAGGAAAGAGTGGATTGTGGAAGAAAGAGGGTGGATTGGGGTCAGCGAAGGAGTAAGGACAAAGAAGGAGAACGTTCTAACGCTGGGTTGTAGAGAGGCTGGACAGGAGTTGATTCATCAAAAATATACTCATATGAAACACTTATTAAATCAATGAATTCATTTATTTAATAATCTAGTTATAAATCAATTTTGTGGGGTGAAAGAGGAGGTATACCAAAAAGTTCAACGGGCAAAGTGGTAGAAGCCTAAAAGCTAGAAGCTACGAAGCCTAAAATGAGAAATTATAGAAATTTTAAGAACAGATAAAAGATATATCAAAATTATGAATGTGATGGAGGGGAAATAAATATACAAGGACAGAGTATTTTGGGAGAAGTGCGTGAAAATGCGCATTTGCTCAAATGACTTTGAGTCAAGGTTTTGACGACTCTGCCTCTCACCCCGAAAGCCAATGGAGAATGAAGCATAGGAACATTCGGGTGAATCGGAAACGCTTATTTTCCGAAATCGCTTCCGTCGAAAATGGCGATTTGTCTCGGATAACGTAAGAATCGCGACCTTAGGCCAAGTGTAAGTAAGGGAAGGAACTGTCCCGTACCAAATGTTTCACACGTGGGTCTGACAGAAAATCCCAACGTTTGAACGCTACATCTTAAACTGTAACGAAAAAATTACTTTTCTACTCTCTCTAACACATTGAACCCCATATAAGAGGACTTTGTACTCCAACATTAATTCATCAATTAATGCATTCAGAGCTGAGTGAAACTCACCTAAGGTTTTTTTTAATGCTTTATTTTCTAGAATAAAACAAGCAACTTCTTATAAGATTTCAAATCCAAGGATGGCGTTGATTCTTTTCAGATAACAGCAGGAATGCAGACTGACAATCACGGCTCCTCCGCACGTAAACCATGTCATGTTATTTCGACATTTTTACTGTTTAGATTAAATAAAAAATAAAAAGATAACATTTTCGGTAACCATCAACAAAATAGATGTCATTAACGTTCAATTGGAAAGGTCATAAATTATATTTACGACAAACAAGATAAAGTAGCTGATAATTTTTCAGCAAACTGTCAGAAATGAAGATATAAAGAACCGTGAAGAATCTCACGGCTGAGCGTGTTTTCGGATGATTTACAAAATTATAAGCTGAAGCTTCCACTGGAAACCACAATGGACGAGGATGCACGCAAAAGAATATAACCTTGTATGGAAGCTTCGCGCATGCTGGCCTTCAATCTGAGGTAGGCATATGAAAGGGGGAATTCCGAAATGACGTGCCATATTGGAAAACCTTTGACGGGTGGATGTGGCGGTGCTCTGATCAACGGAGTCTTCGAGCGTCGCCGCAATCAGAGAACACGGAACTACTTTCTCCACTCACCAATTCCCTCCCCAGACTTTCGTCTCTAGCTTAAGTCGGAACTACAGCATAAAACATTAAGTCCGTTTGCCACCCAGCCGTGTTGAAACCTCACAAAGCCGTTATTAGTGTGCATTTTAATGCACATTACCATGTACTATATGCACTATGTATTGGTTTGCCCTAATGAAATGATCACGATAAAAAAAGAGCCTAGCTTGTACAACTTCCATGCATAGGCCCTTTAAAGAATTTTATTCGAAGCCACGTACATTTCAATGGACAGTGTAAAACAGACTCTTCAGGTCGACTGGTCTCAAGGGAGATTGCCGAATTGAGCCCCACATACGAGTGTAAGAGCGTAAAGACTACCTCGTAATCTGCTCATTTCAGTAGCGTGGGCAGTAAATCCTCAACATTTCTGGTGGTTTGAATCTTTTTAACCAACCAAAGAAAGTACCAGTAAGAAGCTAACAGGCATTGCTTATCGTATTAGATGGTCGATTTCGTTTGACCAGAGTTTTTACGGAGTTTAGGGAGTAGTTGTGAACATATCACCTGGGAAAAAAATTAGAAAATATTTTTTTCTGTAACTCTGTTCAATACTAAGACACAGTGATATTTTCACTTTTTATTTTTAGTCAAGGTGATATTTTCACAACTCCTGTCTAAACTCCTTAAGGTCAAGCGGAATCGATCATCTTATACGATAAGCAGTGTCTGTCAGCTTGTTACTTTATATACTTTGGTTGGTTAAAAGAAAGCAGATTACCAGAGAATTTGCGGATTTACTGTTCACGCCACTCTGAGCGATTACTCGATTGTTTTAGAGTTAAAAGATGACACTAATTGAGAGGAGTGGCAGATTAGGGGCTCAGGGGGAGGTAAGACCAAGTTCATATAAATACATCATGCAACAACTTACTTAGAAGAAAATACGGATTCATTCAGATAATTTTCTTCATTAATTAATTCAATTGCTTTCGCTCAATACAGCCATTTACACAACAAAACACGGAATATCACTTTTTATATGTTTTCCAACGATCTTATCTACCACACGAAAAGAATTTTATCGCTAGAGAGAGTAAACCAGTTAGAACTGTGTTCGTGGGAACCAATTTGAAACAGAAAATCGTATAGATCAAGATAACAACGGAACTATTACCGTCAAATAATGAGCTTAAGCAGCCAGTAGATATTAGGAGTAGAGTGACCGCAGTCCAACCCTCCTAACGGCAATATCACGCTCTTCCAACTCATCCTCTGATAATGCACTTCGAGCAGCGTGGGCGCTGAGTAATGGCGGAATATGAGTCATTGTGCAATGCATAGCTCATTGATAGTCCATGTGAGCATCAAAACGGCAATATAATATTGAGTTTCATGAAAATTAAAAGAGGGTAAATGGTCTCTGTCGTACTTTCAGTGTCATAAGCATTACTAAACAAGTTTTTAATTTTAAATATAACGACACGTTTTCCTCATCCAACAACTAGAAAATATCAATCATTTTGAGGATATTTAATTTTTGAATTCACATCAACTGACCGAATTAATTAGCATTAATGGCGAAAAGTGAGAAAGGTCAGGCCGAAAATTAAACATAAACAGCGGTTGGTATATAAAAATACTACTGATCGCGTAAAAAAACCTTAGCTGTTCATATTAAAACACAACAGTAGCTTATTCTAACCCGTTGTCACTACACTACGAGATATATAAGTTAACTAATCACGAATAGCTAATACTCACTAGGTGCTAGATTTGTAAGACGTTACGATAAATTGAGGAGCATATCCAGAGGAAATAGGCGGTGAATATCTCATGGGGCCAAGTTTAAATTACTGATTAAATCACTCGGACCAATTGGAATGAGGTCTATTCAGCGATGACGCAGAAAATGTGTTATCGAGAGATCATGTCAATGAAATTAGAGAGATTAAGTTTAGAACAGACCGTTTTAAGATCTTATTTTGCTACGAAAGATAAGAGGTCCGAATAATTGTATCTGATCGCGCTAGGGGAGAAAAGTATTTTTCTTTGACATTCTAAATAGTCTATTATGTTGTTATTGTCTCTTCTAGCCTTAGTTATGGCTCTTCGTGTGACTAACAAGTCCTCTCGTATGCGTACGGAAGTATATCTCGCTTAGACGCAGTAGTGCAGGTACCTGTAATTATCATGATCTAAATTATTTTACAGAAATATAATTAGGAAAAACTCAATTGTTCAGATTGTTTGTAATCATCCCCTGCCACACACTCTAGCGATGGCTTGCAGGGTATCCTGCAGAAAAGTAAAATATTTTTCAGTAACTCTGCTTTGGAAGAAGCTGATGGCTATGTCATGCCAAGATGAAAAATGAAATATTCTGTATTCTCGCTCAACGGTAAGCAATTAGAGCTGACTCGGACGGAGAGGTGAAAGTTTGAGGAAATCCTTCCCGAGTTCCTGCCATTCATTTTCCCAAGTGTGGAATTCCAACTCTAATTCCGGATTGGATCAAAATGGCTTCAGTATTCGGCCACATTACGGAATAAGTTAAAAGAACGTGTGCTCGTGACAAGACCTGTGATTACGCCATCATGTTTCTCATGTAGTACTTGCGACTTTGCCTGGTTCGGTCGCCCTTGGATACGTCCCCAAGCCAAACCCCTTGAGAAGCGGTGAATTGCGGACCTTTCACATTATGTGCGTCGTGTAACTGAGTGAGAGGAAGGCCGTCATCCGCTCGGAAAACGCCCCTGCGAGCAAAAGGGAGAGGGAGGACGCGGGCAAGCTTCCGAAGCGAGGGATATCGCATCCCAGGGCTGCCAACATCCATTCTGAGCCCTTTTCATTCCCCCAACGCCATCAACGAACAACATTCCAAAAGTCTGGAAGCGCCCTTCACTGCTCCACAAAAGACTTCGAGACTTTCACCTCCGACACAAAAATCTCGGAGACGGGAACTGGCCGATCCGCCGCAGGCACCCCCCTCACCCCCGTTGGGCACGAGCGATGGAGCGGGAAGAGGAAAACGATAGCGGGGGCCCAGGCGCAGAGTCGGGGAAAAGGAAAGCTAACGGCACACGCATGTCGGGATTTCGTACGACTGCGGCAATCGCGCGAACAGAATGACGAGGAAGTGTGGCAGATACACGCCTCGTCGTAGTTGCTGCTCACTTCACTCTGGCTAAATGCCTACGATTACACGGAAAGGTGTACCTTATCGCCATTGGACTCTAATTAGTAAGCTACAACGTCGAGAACGGGACATTTGAAGCCTTCAATTAAGCGACATTTGTGGCACACTAAGGAGACAATTTCTGGATGTTTCGATGTCAAACAAGTACTTCCAGGCATTTGTCGACAGGCTTCAGTTCGCTCAGAAGAGAAAGCACCTCAATATACATAACTTACTTCCGATTGGTCGCTCTAGATAAAAAAACGAAAGAAGAACTGAAATTTGACCTGGATAAGGACGGTCCACGAAAACTTAAGTTAGGTTTTCGGTCCGTTTGCCCAAAAGACAACACATTTCACGACAGTTGCTACAGTTAACGTCAAGCGACAGTCAATCTGTCTCCAAGAGACCACCGAATAAACAAACTGATGCAACTGAAATGGTAGTTGTAAATTATGGCTGTGCTGTTGAGACGCCATCCGAGTATCAATGGCATTTCTTCTAAAAACGTGGAGGGAGAGTGCAGTTACAGGAAGTGGATTAGCTGAAAATAAAATGGTTGGGCATCGTTAATATACGTAGCGTTTAGTTTGCAATGGGAACGAAGATCTAAAAGTACCCAGGCACGTACTACTTTAAAAACTATATATAATTGAAGTATTACAAACGCAAGGATTCGCAGATATGAAGGTGGACGTCACGCATCATTCTTCGCATCATGAAAGGACATCTGCATCTTGGGGAGGAAGAATCGCTCACACATATTCAGAGTCAGTTTTTGGTGGTGTCACATGTACATATATTTTGTGTGCGTGCGAACATTTCAAGTAAGTTTTCCCAGTGACTCACTTAATTAGTCTCGCTGGTCTTACCTCACTGCAATTTTTTTCGAAAGTGACTCTTGGGTTGTTTATGCCTCACATCTCCCACAATTAAATGTCCAATCCAGTTTATTCCTCATCATAGGTCATCTGCCGTGGTTGGCAGGTCCACGGAGGCCTCTTCTCCGCCATGCATTCCTTTCCTGTGCCCCCCTTTTCATTTCCACACACCCATCACTACATTCTCTGTCAATATGAACTTCTCTTGCCTGGCCATTCCATCATGCCTTCTAGCACCACATTCTCACCACGTGTCCAAGCCACTTCCTTTTCCTTTTTTCGATTGTTTTCAGCAATCTTCTCAATTCTGCCGTTCTTCCCCGGCACTTCTTCATTCCTCACCCGGTCTGTCCATTTCGTACTCAGCATTCTTATCCACACCCACATCTCAAACGCCTCCAGCCTTTCCCGGTCCATTTTCAACTCACCAGTTTATTAGACTGATATATTTGTATCCACACCTCTTCCGGCATTTCTTTTGCGGACCTCCCCTGATATTAACCTTAAGATCGGGGTAATTTGTTATCTCCAGGTTCAGTGGTGTTCCTATCGGCTGTTAAGACCCACCCCTTTGGCACCGAATAAGCTATAAAAAAATGAGAAAATACAGCGATGAAGGAGAGGGCAGTTGAACACTTTCGAAGTCATGGCACGGGACGTCGAGAGAGAGAGAGAGGGGGGGGGGGGAGACAGATTATCATATAACCTGCGGTCCGGAAGTATTTCAAGGGCATACAATGCATCGCTTATGTTTTCATTTTCACGACGTTTTAATGATGACATGTTTGCAGCTGGCAGTTTTCCACTTCATAATATTTACATTAAAACTAGTTTCGTATGTAGTAGCCGTTGATAGGGGAGGCAAACGACAGCGGAAGTCATTCGCGTCATTTAGGATGGGTGCGTACTACGGTAGAGGTAGGATATTCAGATATTGGAGCAATTTTCGCTTTCGATATGCTGAGGCGAAAAAGTTTTTAAACCATCGTCCATCCATACATCTTTGGGTAAAAACACACTTGACGAATAATGCTTTTAACATGAAATGCAAATATCCACTTTAATTTTAGATAAATATATCACCCAGGCATTCGGTCTTTCGGCCCGCGGGACCGGGAGGGGCGAAGGAAGAAAGAATGCAGCGCACATTACTGCTGTCTCAGTGGGATGCGTCGTTGAATCACAAGTGATAATATAACGCGTATTTCACACTGCATTCTACCCTATTTCACAATGCATCATTTAGAGATATGTACAGTTATTTTAACGTTTTCAGACCGTAGCCCTCTTGGTCGCATGGGACCGCAGCAAGTGCTCAATGAAGTTAATTTCATTTACATATGCAGGCATTCGGTTGAGAATCCACGGTCGATTTGCGAGGCATCGTGGAGACGGCGGAGGGCGAATAAACCCGCGTAGCCATCGCAGACCCGTGCCCCCTGCCCCCTCAATCGAAAGGTTAAACGGCTGAGTGGGCGGGGACGCCGATTGCGGGGAAGTGGGGGCGGAGGAGGGGAGAGGCGGGAGGAGGGGGCACGGGGTCGGATGCAAAGCATGAGCACGTTCGCACGGCCAGCCCATCGAGGCGTACGGATTACAGCGCGCGCCACGAAGAGCATCGAGCTCAGAGGCGTGGTGCATCCTCTGGCATGGAGGTTACAACAAAGAGAATATAGTCACTGGATGATGCTCGCAGTGGCACTCATGCAGTGACAATCTACCACATTTACAATTGTTGGCTGTTTGTCTAATGACAAATAATAGTTGCTATTTAAACAAGAATCAATTTAGTCAAGAATTTGCTGAAACTGAAGTCCTCGATATTTATTTTAAACCTTCCTATTATGTCCCATTCGTTTTATTACATAAATGCATATGGATATTATGTAAAACGCTGGGGACCGGCGACCCATAAATTATAATCAGAATTCAATTATCCACGCAGAAAAAAAACACGTAAAATGTTCATTCCCAATGGGATTTTTATATTTTGGCGCCCCTCTTGCCTTCGTCAGTGAAACTTGAACCAATCGAATCTACGTTCATTGATAAAGGTTCCCGCATATGATTCGTCCACCTTGAAGTTAGAAGCCCTGAAATTTATATGCACGTATGTTTTGCGTAGTTTTCTACGTGCCCTGCCCTCAAATAGGGATGTAACCTCTAGATAATGGGATAACGGAGGTATCCCAACGCTAAATGAATGATGTTTCAAATATGTATTCCAGTCAGTTATAATTTCCTTATATTTTTTATTTTAATTTTTAATGAAGTAAGTAAATACTCAGATTTTTTTTAAATAGTGCTAAATGGCAATATAATCCGGATGCATAATACTTTTAACACATAATGCTTATGCAATTAAGTTGTGTTAATAATAATTATTTTCGGAAAAAAACATTTGAATTATATACTGCTCAGTTAACATGTAAGTTTAGCATTTGTAAATCGTGTATTCTGAGATTTTAAAATTTCAGTCCTTGTTTATATTTTTCAAGGAAGTTTTATTAAAAAATATAAGATAATCCATAAGTTACTGTTTTCTATATTGGTTACAATACTAATACCTTATAACCGGAAGTTTGATGGCGATATTGCCCGCTGTACGCCACTGGTGCCCGTATTAGCTACACTTTCCAAATCTGGCACTTATTGTATAAAACATTACCTCCAGTGGCGTTACCTTGTCGCACTAAGCTATCTTTATAGCATAAAGACACACTAAAGACTAATGACATAATAGACAGTGAGTCTATGATAAGAGATATGCATAACTACAATCTTCTGCCCTCCTTACCTAGACGTTCTTCACGAATTCATCATTTAAAGCTACAACACAACAGGAAATCCCACAAATATTACTACAGGGAGCATTCCAATAGTAATGCAATTATTTTTTAAAAGTAATTTATTGAACAGATTTGCCCAAACACTTAAAATTCTTCAAAGTACTGTCCTTGGGCCTCTACACATTTTTCCAGCGACTCTACCATGACCGGTGCGCGCCCTGGAAGGCGTCTTCGGGGACCTCTCGCAAGGTATTCGTCACTGCTGATTGGATCTCTTCTGTGGACGAAATAAGGGTTCCTTTCAGGACTACCTAAATCCAAGGGAACAAAAAGAAGTCTGCTTGGGCGACGTCAGGACTATAGGGGGGTGGGGCAGCGTTGGCAACTGGTGTTTGCCCAGGAACTCGCGGAAGCGCTAGTTACCAGGTAGCGGAGATATCTTTCCTCGTCCTGATGACCCTTTTTCGGAGACTTTCCTGCATATCCACGAAGTAGGCAGCGTGAACTGTCTGTCCTTGAAGAACAAACCCCTTATGGACCACTCCTTTACTGTCGAAAAAGACAATGAGCATTGTTTTCATTTTTGATTTGCTCATTCTTGGATTTTATGGGCTTGGAAGACTGGTCGGTGTGCCACTTAGAGCTTTGGCGTTTTGTTTCAGGATCGTATTAAAAAACCCAGGCTTCATCACAGTGATGACGTTGTCCAAATAATCTGGTTCGTTTTCAATACGCCTCAATAGTTCACTTGAAATTTCCGCTCGGTTGGTCTTTTGGTCGTCTGATAACACCTTGAGCACGAGCTTGGCACACACTTTCCTCATCGCTAAATATTCAGTAACAATGCGAAACACACCAGTAGACGACAAGTTCAGTTGATTGGAAGCCATCCTGATACTCAATCGACGGTCAGAGTCCAATAATTGTCGAACACGAGCCGTATTGCTGTCGGTTTTGCTGGTTGACGGCCGCCCAGAGCGATGTTCGTCGTGAACCTCTTCTCGGCCTTCCTTAAAAGTCTTTAACCACCTCGAAACTTGTGAGTAGGACAGACCAGAGTCCCCGTAAGCCTCACGAGTCATTTTGTTAATCTCCTCAAGAGATTTTTTAGTTAAGCCCAAAACTTAGTAATCGCGGTACGATTCCATTTTTTCGTGAAACGGTCGGCGGGCAGAGGTTTACAATAGCTTATGTTCTGCCGCTTCCACAGCTTGGAGAGCACTGAGACAGGTTTTGCCGCAAAGCATAGCGTCCCGCCCACCTACTCCAAGTAGTTTGATCCCACTCTGACCAATGGGAGCGGCGCGGGAAATTTAATGGCATTACTTTCGGAACGCACCATGTATTTATTTTATTAGGTAATCTACCGGTTAAGGTAGGTTTTTGGATGGACACAACTATCAAATAAATATTTTGTCACTCCAAACAAAACCCAATACAGCAACCTACTCTACATCAGGTCTCTTTCATCTCTGTGTACTTATTTCCTCCCTTCATCCCGTCCAATATCCCTATTCTGTTCCTACCCTTCCCTCGTTTGCCCAACATTCTCCCCTATGTTACCTTTTCAACATCCCACTGCCGCTCAATACGCATTTCATCCATTTTTCCTGCCTCCATAAGATTTCTCCCAACAAACCCCTCTCCTCACCCACCATCCCTAGTACTTCCTCATTTGTTTTCCTTTCGGTCCATTTCACCTTCTCCATTCTTCTCCACAGCCACATTTCGAAAGCCTCCAATCTACGTCTATCCTCCTGCTTCAGCGACCACGTTTACGCTCCATATCAAAGTTTTTACGAGTCTTTTCTTGACCTCCCTACTCAACGTTTCCGTCATCAACTCCCTCCTCCTTGAAAAAGCCTCCTTACCCAGCGCAATTCTTCTCCTTACGTCCCTACTACTTAGACCGTGTTGGTCCAAATCACTTCCGAGATACGTAAACTTCTACCTGCTCTATTTTTCCCCTCCTATTTTAATATTTAGCTTAGCCTTTTTCTTTCTGGAAAATCGAATAACCTTTCTTTTATTAATATTGATTCTCATCCCATATCTATCGCACTGAACCTCCAATTCACTCAGCAATGCTTGCAACCCCTTGGCCGACTGACAAACCTAAGCCTCGTCATCAGCAAACCTAACTGATTTTACGAATACCCCTCCGACTTTCATTCCTACCTCCAGTTCTTTCCATGCCTCTTTAATTATTTCCTCCACATATACGTTGAACAGCACCAGTGATAATGGGCAACCCTGCCTTACACCTCTTCCAAACACTGCCCATCCGGACTCTCCGTTCCCCACTCGCACCTGAGCAGTCTGAGACATGTACAGGTTCCGGATCAGTCTCCTGTCCCATGTATATGTAAGGTTTATTCGAAAACTTAACATGTTTGTCAAAAAGAATTTCAAAAGACAGTCATGCACCCAACCACAAAGCTGGTCATAGATATATGAGAACATATCATCCTGGTCAGTCACATGTGTTATTTCCCTAAATTATTTTTCTCTTGGCCACATTCACCTTTGCTCCCACGCGCAGGGCAAGCCTCGGATTGCCTGAGAACGGGTCAGTAAATTTCAGAGGGTCATCCAGCTATCAGATAAATTATGATTTTCTAAGAATTGTCTGAATTGGACATGTAAGTTTTGAAGAACTTGGTCATTACCAGTTGCCATGGTGTGAAGTAAGGAAGATCTAAACAATGGAAATTTAAGCGATTCCATACCTACAACACCATTTCTTTTTGGAAAGAAACACATATACAAAATTTTCAGCTATTAAACGACTCACACATCCACGCAAAAGATTAGGTCCAGCTCAACTATTTGCAACTCCATTATCAATTATGCATGCAAACTACATAGAAAGCATTAGGATTTCATTTAATTATTTCTTGTCCTCAGCGCCATGCAACCCGCATACGCTGGAGAGTCAACCTGGTTGCATAACACGTGTTACTGTACTTCGTGTAATCTGTGTAACGAAGCACGTAAGACTCATGAGCAGCCTGTTTCACATATATTTTACAACTGAATTCTTGTAATGGAAGGAGTTTATTTTTTTGGAGTCTGAATCAAACTAATGGAGAATATGCGTTGAAATATTCCAGGATCGTAAATAAAATGCCATCAAATAAGATATTTCAAAAGTAGAAGAATGGAATCCGATTACATAAATTTAAAAGGAATTTTTTAACCCGTCAATTTTTTCATGGGCTAATTTCATTATAGAATCATGGTAACAAGTTACACAAATGATGGTTACATTTCATAATAATTTTAACTATCAATAACTAATTTGGGAGATAGCTGATGCCGATACTTTGTAGAAATCCACTTGTAAAGAACGAAGAAAGACTGCGTTTTCTACGGAAACGCTGTCTTTGATCCTTTCTTTGTGCTTTATCAATGAGTAATGTCACTTATTAATCTTTCCTTGATATCGACTCCTATAGCCCTGATTATTTGCACCCTGGGACAAAGGAATTCTTAGGATACAGAAAACCAGCTGAAATGAAATTTTGTAAGTGAAAAACGGGAAAAATTACAGAATATTTGGAGATTTCACCTTTGCTCTCCAGAAAATTAAAAAATTTTCGACGTGACATGTAGCTCTTTAAAATTGAGCACTTAATTTAAAGATATTTTTCCACCTTTGAAGCAGGGTATATTTTTATATTAATTAAATGTTTATTATAAAACACAAAAAACAATCCAGTTTTACTGCCTGCCATTCATCAGATTTGGAAATGATTCCAAACTGAAGCCGACCGGATTATTAAAGTGTTAATGTCTCTCCAAGATGACGGCCTTGGATCAAAACCTGGCGGCAGTGGATCGTTAAAGTGCAGTACCCCACATGTATTGGCTCTGACTGAGTGGAAGCACTACAAGACTAGTACCTACTTTTAATGTCTCAAAGACGTTTAAACTGTACATCAGCTTCAAGAATTAAACTGCACACCACCTTCAAGAATGCCGTTTTAACCATACCATTCTCCATGCCCCAAAGCCCGCTCTAATCCCAAGGAGCCGCACGTATGCCAAAAAACCGCTGGGAGAGTCGGTCACCGCCAATAGAAATACTATTATTACGTGAAATGTATTGCGAAATTTCCGAAATTCTTCCACATTGACATCCTCAACTCGACCTAAATACACTTACACATACATGTGCGTTCACTTCCTCAAAAAATCATGTTGTGATGCAACTAATCCTAAACTACTGGCTGCTAATTTTCTACCAAGTCCTGGGAATATATGTTATTAAGGTTATCAACTCGCCGTACCACAAAGTAGGAAAACGTTTTTCCTCATCCACCCCGGGAAAACATTTCGTTTTATCAATACTATCTAACGTCTAACCATTCATTCTTGAAGGTAAGACATAAAGATATTATAGGAAGACCGAGGAAAATATTTTGTATTCCGTGGCCACAAAACACTAATTAACATTAATTCTGCAATTTGCATGAAAAATCTGTTATTGCCCAATATTAAGAAATAAATTCTGAAGGCTTTCGACCTATTTTGCTTAACAATGATACGGTTGTAATCCTACTCACCACGAAATAACAAGCTGGGCCAAATTCAGTCGAGGTTCCGGGTATGCAAAGGCCTCCAAGACAGATCACACCACCCTGTGATTCGAGCCAACTTTCGGCTACACTATTACACCACTTTGCGGGGACTACGGGAGCGTACATCCGACGTATTCCAACAACCTCATACAGCAGTTTCGAATCTTGCCAGCCCACTGACTGCAAATGACCTCTGGACAGATCCACTCCTACTGCTACGAGTAATTCGACTGAATTTTGTCACGTTAACTCGACCACACTGCTGGGTCGACTCCTTCGACTCTTGTCCGTGGCTTCGACCAGCTCGACTCTCTTGGTCGCTGGAATGCAGCGAGTATACCAAATCGAAGCATTCCTATATCGATTCACCATTAAATCGATTAGTGCGATTAATCGATGACAAATGTTGTAAAAATGGGCGTAAATCACCTGTCTTCATGTCTTTCTACCAAACTTAAGTAATTTTAAGGCGTGGCTTATGTCTGAACGGAAATAAAATGTTTCCTTTCCCAGGCGGAGGGGAAGAAGACGACGATATGGACTTCGTGCCATCATCAAGGTATAATTTCTTTCATAATTGTTAAATTAGTTCTTTGGTAGCTATCCACAGATTTTAATATTGTGTATTTTCAATGCCGGCTATTGTTTTATTCGAAAAAAATGCTATATACGGTGATTGTAATGGAGAGCCTTTCCTCTGAGACATTTAATTTGCATTATTTTATGCATTAACTTGGTGTAGTAATAACATATAGCAGTCAATTAAATATATTGATACTGCATGCAAGTATTACATATAATTCTTCTTAAACTTTATCTCAAACATCAGTGGATTATTCACTTTAATTCAATTGCAAAATATTTTTCTTTCCATGGTTTTTCAATCGCATATTTGAAATATTACACCTACCCAATCGATAATGTATTTACATGACTTGCTATTTTTTAGTTCAAAATTGGCGTCACTTTTTGGTTTGGAGAGGCCCGCCGAATCTGGAGGAAATGCATCCCTAATTTATACTGCCCCTAAACAACCTGGGACGCTACGAAGAAAAAAAGGGCATGAATCAGGGGATGAAACTGGTGGAAAAGGAACGGGATCAAGCGAAAAGAAAAGTTACCAGCAGTCGCATCAGAATTCACCAAAACTTGACCTAATATCTGCCAAACCAGTGACAACCTATAAACTGTGAGTGAAATTTACATTTGGGAGTTAGTAGTTAATTTGAAAATGTCTCTGTTGAATTAGAAAACAAAGTATTATGATAAAAATTTTTGGGCTCTCTATCTGTGGTCCCTTGCTTTTAAAAAATAATATACCTAATTAGTTATATCTTGGTAGGTTATTGGATACTCAGCATAATTTGCTCATTTTTATTATGTCAGTCCGATCCAAATGCTACAGTTTTTTGTTAGAGTTACTTCCATTGACACCATATTCTTACAGTCTTTGGTCAATGCTCTGTATTCCTGACCTTTTATTTAGACGGTCAAATAGTTATATTAATAGAAATAAGGGAATTGCCGGTGAGTGGCTAAAGGGTTGTTTTAATTTTATATTTCATTGTGTATGATTTTGAAATGACTATGGAGCAACATGGTATAGGTTATAGTCAAATTGAAGTTGATAAAAACGTGGGTGGTCTGAATAATTTCTGACGTCAGAAAATTTCAGAAATTATGTCTTGTATCTTTGTTAGGTCGGAAGCTTTTCAGACCATCCTTGTATATTTGTATACAAACGAATGCAGTATTCCATTGTTGTGATTTTAATCACTTCAGTGTACTGTACTGTATTATCTAATAATGGCATTGTAAGCATTGAAATCAGTATTGGATAAAACCTTAGTTTAATTCTGTGGTACATGAATGTAATGAGAACAATTATTTTTCACTCTGGTAAAATTGTGTTATACATACTGACAAATTCAGAAAATAAAAGAAATGGTTCATTGGTCTACTTTAGAAAAATTGCATATCTGTCTGAAATAACTTGCTCTGTACATGTATTTTTATATCTACGTACATGGTGCTCTCAAACAAAACACCTCTTAGTAAATTTCCTCCTTACCGTAATTCATCTCATTCTTCTACACAGGAACCTGACCACCTTTATTTCTTACGTTCTTCCTTTCTTTTGAACTCTTAACGACTCAAAAGTAATTTCTTATTTCATCAAGTATTTCAAAAGTAATCTTTATTTTATTATTTTTTATCATTATTTTTTAATTTATTTATTTTTATTTTATTATTATTATATTAATTATTTATTTTATGTTATTTATGTTTCCCCCATGTATCTTGTTTTTCTTTAATGTTAATATATTTTGTTCAAATTTATTTCTGATGTATCAACTATCGCTTTGTTTACACTTGTATATGTTATTAATATCTCTTGTAATTGTGTTTACCGTCTCTATTTTATTATTTGTATTCTTGTACATGTTTGCTATGTTCTTTATAACATTATCTGACGATGGGTTAAATGGAAGAGGGGACCTGAAGGTCTCAATTTCGCCCAGAATAAAGACCTTTATCTATCTATCTATCTATCTCTATGCTTCATCTTTAACTATTTTTATTATTGTGATGACCAACTGGTTGTTGCTGTAATTTTATAATATAGTTCTTTTGGGTCTTGTAGTTAGCTAACTCCAATAAGAATGTACTAATTTTTCATGTCTTTTTTCCTTTGAAAATGACTATTTTGGTTCTGAATATGCAACATTGAGCTTACATAGATATTTTGTCATTACCTGTTCCTCATGAATGAACCATTTTTCATTTTATATCACCTTCAAATGTTCCCATTTGTTCATTTACTTAATTTAAAAATCATTATTTATTGTTCTTTATCATAATTTTGTTTCTTAAAATTGCATGCACTTTAGGTTACTATCATGAGCTCACATAACATTTTCTGCCTAGGTGAGTGATGGCTATGCACATTAGAGGCTTACACCACAGTAATCTACTTGTACATACATATGTTGCATGCTAGCTCTCGTCATGGTAGGCAACATCAAGAAAGCCTCCTTTTAGGTTGTTTCAGGGACTTAATTCTGAATGTAAATTCCTTCATATGACTCCATTTATGCTCTTTTCACCTCTGTTCTGGATTTCGTATTTTGTTTTTTAAATTGCTTTACTATTCCTGAAACTCCATGTACCCATGACTTTCCAAGACTGCCCCTTCTTTTCAAAACATTGGCTCTTATTTTGTGTATTTCTTTCATGATTTGACCCTTTAAATTTTGCTCCAAGTGACTATTCCACACTCCTTTCTTACTTATCTAGTTCCAGTGAATCCAATCAACATTCTGATGTCACAGGCCACTTTTACCCCACAACAAGTACCACATGTCTGATAGCTTTAATCAATATTGACAATTACACTGGCATAATCAGTTTTCACGTCCATACAGTAATATGAGCAAGAGTACACTTTTATGAACTACAATTTAAGCTGCATTGATGGCCTTTCAGTGACCATTTACACCCATTTTCATCTCATCACTTCTAAAATCTTACTCAAACATTCTGCCAAGGTATGTAAATTCATGTACTTGTTCTGTTATTTCACTATCCGGCATCACTATGCAATCGTTCTTCCAATTGTCTTTATAAAATGTGGCTACTGTTGTTTTATATACGTTAACCATCAATTAATTTTCTATGTTACCAAAGAAGCTATTCTAGGGCTCCTTGTATATCTGTTCTGCTTCTAGTCAGAAGTAATGCAGCCTTTGCCTGCTGAAGGTTGCAATATTAGTTAATGGTATTCTTTTTCTTGGTGACATTAGTACTATATTTGGCTCTCTCTTGCATTCAATAATTTTCACAAATGTTATAAACACCAAGGAAGATCACGAACAGCCAACCCCCTGGCAGAGGAGAAAAACCTTGGTGGCAATTAAACCTGTGGTCTTTGGTTAACAGGCGGGGAAATTAACCTACTGCCAACAAGACCAGCAAGGGGAGTCCATAGTTACGCTCCTATCCTTAACCTCACAGTCATTTCTCCTAGTTTTCCCTGATCAGAATTAAGCTGTCATTGTGACATGACATCCCTGCTTCACTACCTACCTTTTTTTTTCAAATATTATGATTTCAGTCACTTATTGTTCCATTCACATTGCATTCACTTGTTATCATCTATTACTTTTGTGAATTTTAATAGCTGGGTTATTCACTCCATAATCTCAAAACCTTTTCCACTATTCCCTATTCACCTTGACAGTATGTTTTTAAATTTTTCCAATCAACAAATACACTTTTTTCATGCATCCATTTGATTGCAGAAGCAACCTTGGATTTTCCAAAATTTGGCCTTTAATTCCTTCCTAAATTGGTAAAATTATCTTGCCAAAGAAACCATCAATGCTTGTTGTGCTTCCATTCTTCAAAATTCTTAACACTGGTACAAATTCATTTTTATTTATATTTCCACCTCTCTGAATACCTTTTCAACATTTGGTTCACTTTTGCACTCTCCATGTCACTGTTATGCAAATGCTCAAAAGTATGTATCCAGAAATTATTAACTTAATGCGTGATGTCGAATATATAAGTTGCCACTTCTGATCTTTTCAATCAAATAATCTAGTTACCCCAGAAAGTTAAATTGTATGGATCACAACCTATTTTGTGGCAATTATATCCAACAAAGAGTTATGTTATCTTCAGATTTGTAAGTGGCCTTCCAATGCATAGGTAATGGACTTACGAAGTCGGATACCATCAATAAAGGGTAATGTGGTCTAATACCTGAAATACCAGATCTGGAGTTAGAGGATCTGAGGACATCCTAAGATTAAACAAAAATAAATACAATAATTAATAAATTGCCTGCAATTGGCCTCAGCAAAATTAAAGCCTTTTTGCCTAGTTATGAACCTGTTCATTTGTGCATAGTTTCCGCTACAGATGTTGCCTCATTTAACTTGAAATAACTTGTGAACTATTTAAGAGTATTAATTAAACATTTCCAAATATCTTATTGATATATTATTATATCAAAAGTAATAATGGCCTTGCCTCAACTTTAATCCAATAGAGTAAAATATTTTTAATGTCCAAATTATATATCCAACATATATTGTCAACAATATCTTCTTGTATCCAATCCCAAATACATAGACTTTTCCCACAAATTGGAAGTAATTTCTGTCTCACGTGCCACATATGCTAACTTTTTTGCCCATTTTTTGTCGACTTCTAACACTTCCAGTCATATCACAGCCTTAATTAAGGCAATTAATTGTCAATTATGCATTAAATTTGTCTTCAATATCTGCTGTTGAATCTGACTCAAACACAAACTAAAACATAAATTATCAGTGCCTACATTCACATAACATTTTTGACAAATGAGTGTAAAGTTAATTTTATTATAATTGAGTGCCTATATTGACTGTGGAAAAGAACTTTCTGTAAGACTATTTTGTGCTACATCAAAATTGCACTGTTGGAATGGTGATACACTTGGCAGGACTGTGCATACTTGACTCCTAGGAAGCGTACTTGTTTCTCAGAATAACGTGACTATATATTTGGTCTTGGATGAACTCTAAAACCACACTTCACTGCCTTTCCTTGGATATTTTGTTATGTGTGGACATCTTTGAAAGTAACCACTCAACACACAGTTCTTTTACTTGCTTTTATTTTCCATACAAAATTTATAATGCTCCTCTTACCTGTGGAATTTATTTGCAAAACTGGAAAACCTCCATTTAGTGAAAAAAAATTATATAGTGTTGGGCCATTTAAACATAAATATTACAACATTTTTAGATTTGGGTCCCAAAAAACAACTTTCCCCAGGAAAATATTTTAAGAAAGAAAATGTTTCTTTATTTTCTGCAATTATGTGAAGAAAGAAACTGTGCTTAACTGTATTTTTTGTCTGTATGATCTGCATTTCTTGGTGCATGTGTTCATCTGCAGGCTTTTAGCCATCAAAAAGTAACTTGGAAATAACTTGAAGATGATGAATTCATATTTTGCCCTTTATAAGAGGAATCTTTGTTTTCACAAGCAAAATATGGGATTGTTCCTATCATCATATAAAATGCATCACCTTTTCCACCTTTCCCCTTCTCTTCTGATGCAAAGTTTCAAATGAAAGGAAACTTCATATTAAAACATGCTATTGTGCATATTTTATATGCAAATTATTTTATCTTTCTGCTATAAGTACAATCGCATTTTACCTTTCATCATTCCTACTGTTTTTAGACTTCACCTGCTAGATATACGCAGGGAATGTTTCAACATCACCATAGGTCCATATATATTCTACTATTATTGTTGCTTTAGTAAAATGGTATTTTTAATTTTCCGCAGGGAAAAAGAAGGTTACACTTCTAAGGGAATGCTTGGAGTTGCAATCCAGGGGAGCCATCGGCTAGGCATTTACCATTTAATACTTTATGACAGAGAGAAACTTCGGGTAACAGATGTTAAGATAGTTCCCTCATTCCAATTTACAGTAAGTATCAGAATATTGTAAGCAGTAAGTAATAATAACTAAATTGAATTTCTATTCAACAAGGTAGCTGTTATACCAGCAATGTATTCATGCTTCTACTCCACAATTTTGTTTGTGACAAGTGTCAGCGGTGGCATTAATGTTTATTTAAAGGTTTCCTAGGGATAAATTTGATGAACTCTGCCTTCTTCTAAGGTTTTTATTGTGCTCTTTGTTGGTTAGATACGTTTTTCCAGCATGAGAGCTAGTGTTTTAATATTGAAAAATATGTACCTTCAACCTGGATGCTAGCTGGCACTCTTGTGAAACTCTCTATTTAAGTCAATAACCACAGTAAAAATCAAAAAAATATCAAAGAGATATCAATAGTAATAGAATATTAATGAATGTGGAATCTTGAGAACCATATTGCATTTTTTTCTATACTAAATGCCTTTGTATCATCTCTTTTGTTTTTTGAGAAGTAATAAAATGAAAATCTCAATTACTAATCAGCCCAACAATTCAGAGTATAAAAATCACTCACCTTAAGGGGGCTTCAAACCCAGATCCCTTGATGTCAAGCCTAGGGCCTTAGCCAAAACTTATATTGTATGTATGTTGTTGCATTGTAATGCAGATTTGGGGAATGAATCTGTTAAAAGGTACTGTTGCAGCGTCTCCCACAGTTTCTTGAAAATAAATCACTATGTTCATAGCACTTTTGAGAGTTAATTTATTTCTTTCTCTGCGTTTCATGTGGTTGCTCTGACAATGATATAATTTTATTGCACTCATCAATGCATAAGTTAATTAGATGCCTAAATTGAAACTAAGACAATTCGAAAATCTCAAATGATGTATATTTGTCATAACTAAAAGGAATTTATCATTACTTATAGAAGTGTCATTTGCTCAGAGAGACCTATGAAGGTGTATCTGATGACTGTTAGCCAAAGTTTATTGATACTAAATCCTTTTCTGGAATAATGAATCTCTTCCAATTTAATTACTCTTTGAATGTATCCTTAACAATACATTTGTATCTCAATTAAAATTTAAAAATAGATAGTACCCTCTCAATTGTAAATAAACAGTTTATTATTGCCTGTACATACAGACTGTTAGCTTGAACTGTTTTATGAGCTCATTGGTGATTTTTCTCACCCAATCACAGATCTTCTTAGTAATTGGTACAAGGTTTGTGTATAAAGTACCAGAGAAATAGATTTATTTCAGATATTGCTACAATGCCTCAAAATCCTTCAAAGTACATCCCTTGAGTGCCAGCACACTTTTGCCAGTAGCTTTACCATGATTCGAGGGCTCTCTGGTAGGCAGATCATGGAAGGTCCTTTAGGGTACAAGCTTCTTTGATGACACTTTGGGTCCCATTGTGATGTCCTTTTAGGGAGGATTTCACTTTTAAGAATAGGAAATAGTGTACTGGTGCCAAGTTGGAACTGTAAGTTGGTTGGGGAATCGTCGTGATGCCATTGTAGAAGGTCTTTGCAAGCAGACACACTACTATGGTTTTGGTCGTCCGTCAAGACCTTCGGGACTAGTTTAGCGCAGATCTCTAACATTACCAAATTTTCAATGATAATGGTGTGCACTGTCATCTTTTCAATGGCAATACGATCTGCAATCATTCACACACTTAACTGACGGTCTCAATTCAGCACTTCACACACATGTTGCACATTGTCGTTGGTTCTTGACATCGACTGCCATCCAGAGTGGGGCTCGTCCTCCACACTCTCTTGGCCATCTTTTAAGAGCGTGTGCTGTTGAAAAACTGCAAATATGACATGCTTTCATCCTTGAACATTGGTGAAGCATGCCAAAATTCTCAATACCCAATTTTCCCAGTCCAACACTAAATTTGATGGTGTGTGGTTGTTCAGTTGTTCGCTGCAGTTTGCGCTTGCACTGAGTCATTCAACAGGGGCCCACTAAAAACACGATCTAGCCTGAATGAACAGGTGCAGGCATTTGGCGCTTGGTGCGTGTTGAGGGTCAGACCCCTTACTACTAAGCATGTCCATTGCAAGCAATGTTCAGTCACGTCAGGAAATAATTGTTCCCAATAGTTTTTATACAATAGTTGTATAATATTGTGGTCTATCCCACTGCTGCATAATCTGTGGCAATCTATCTACATAGTTGAGCGCATGGCTGTGATTTGTGACTTCATTTGTGTCCTCTTTTCTCCTCCCACTCTCCCCATTCCTATCATTTCCCAATTTTGCCTAAGCAGTGTCACCATTGTTTCATGTCTCCTCTCATCCCTGCTAATTTTTTTTGTCTTAATACTCCACATCAGCATTTTTTGAATCTCTTTGCGACTATTACAGACTCCCTTCATTTGGAGTTTTGGGGGGTATACACTCCTGTTTCTGAGAATCCCTTTAATTCCCTTCAATGTCTAATAATAATTTCCCAAGACTGAACTGTGGGTTTTATATAGGGCTGGGCCCATTACACACCATGAATTGCATCTAATATCATCATTTACCTCCCAAAGTTTCCTTAAATAGTTATTTCTTTTGGCAAGTGCCCAGAGAAACTAGGCTTAGTAGTGATTTTTCATTGATGTAATGGGGTCTTGAAGTCCATTTGCTGAATTTATGGCATTTGATAAAAGTTGCTTAAGTTTTTCCACAGTTGATTTGTAACATTTTCTTCTTCTTTTGTGGATATCATGTATGAAATTTACAAGACCTTATAAATAACTATTGAAACCATCATGCCACTAGAGCATTTAGCACAGTCATTTAGTAGCCTTGCCTCCCCTCACTCTGGCAGGCTGTGGAGTCATTGGCTTTTGTGAAATTGACCCATGGAGTGGACCTTTCTAGCCTTTCTTTTTGAGGCAAATGCTTATATTGCCTGCACTCTTCACATACAAAGAATTGCAAGTGTTAACTTTATAGAAGCAGGGTAAATGATATTCAAGAAATAGCCTGCTATGTGTTGATTCCATTTATTAAAGGATCTAATTTGAAAATATTCTAGTTCTGCTAAATAAGCAGAATGGTGCAAAATGGTTAATGCCTTCCAAGCTTAGTAACATGAATTCGTAGTAGTATTAGTTTTAGGGGATGCAACGGACAGCTAAGGCCATTTGCACCATTAGTGGGATGGGAAAGGTGAAAGAGTGGAGAGAAACCTGGCATCGGCATTAGCCTACTGTTAGTGAAAGGCACCAAGGGGTCCACAGCTTAAAGTCCCATCCGACTAACAGAGTGCCCATTCGTCTTCCTCTCTCTCCTCCACTCTCCCACTCAGAAGGCCTCTTCACAAGTCACCTCAAGTAGGGATCGAGATGCCACTGAAAAATATCTGCCTCTCCAGGATTCGAACCTGGGCCCTCTTGTTGGGACATGAATTGGTTATAGAAGTACAATGATTGAGTGAAATAATGATAATGGTCTATTATCTATCATTGTGTGAACTACTTAATACAATTTTGTGTCCCCTTCCATTTGTAAATATTCATTATCACATTTATCTCTTTCAGATAAATTCCTCTCAAGTACATTAAGCATACATTTTATGCAAAGCTTCATGTTGCATAGTCTTGAGTTTCCTTTTCTAATTTATTTCATTCATACTAAAATTTGTTTTATTCTTACATGTCTTTCTTCTTTCTTGAAATTTTCACTGATGATGGGCAGCCTTTTTTGTAACTCTATGAACCTTGTCATTAAATTTTTACACTCATTGCTGTTTGGTGTTCTTGGTGCTTCCAAGCTTTCTTAATAAACATCTGTTATGGAATTTGGTAATAAAATCTAGTCATACCTGCAATAAAGTTATTCCTAGGCCTAACAGGAACAATAAATGCAACTGTCCATTTTTTTGTAATAATCTTTATAGCAATGTACAGTGTATTTTACACCATGTAAAATTAGTCTTTTGAATCCCTCTTATTTATGTTGTTTTTACAGCCAAATGTCATCTATATTACAGGTCCAAGCAAATAATTATGCAACATTTTATGATGAAGATCTTCAGAATTGGTCAATTATGTTTTTTTCTTCAGAAGCTGCTGTGGATTTTGCTCGAGAGGTATGAAATATTGATTCAAATTTTGCAATTGTAGTTTCAAGCGATAGGAGTGTTTGGTGTTGATGACTATTGTGTGAAAATAGATTTTTACTGTTGAAATTAATTTCAGCATTCTACATGAAAAAGCAAAATCTTTTATTTTCTAAGTTCTTTAACATATTTGTATGTCACCATAGAATCTTTTAATATTGACACATAATTGGACTTGCCTACATTAAGACCACTGAAGTATTTCCAAACCTTTTATTCTCAGACAACAAACAGTGTGGTGTCTATGTCAGGTCTGCTGTCTTTTAATCATAGATTGGAAAGGTTTGATTCTCATCCTCTTTCTCTTACATTGTTAATAAATATTGCAAATAAGCTGGGTACTCCCATGGCTCAGGATGCAAAGAGTTGGAAAGCTTCTTGGAAGTGTTTTTTACTTCATGTGCTTAATTAATTATTTATTTTAACATATTCAACAATTTTTTCTTACTTTTATTGTGTATAGTATTAGGTAGTTATTATGTGTGCTTCCTCCTTAGCAATCTTTTTTAAGTAATTATGACACTCCTGTCATTCTCTTTTTCCTTTTATGTATGTTTATTTTTCTTGTTCTTATTTACCTTTATTATGGTTTATAAGTATAAGAACATTGCTAAAACTTGTTCACTTAGTAAATTTAATAGTTCATTAGCTCATACTCATTATATATTTGAGGGAGTGAATAAAATAGAGTCCAAAGTACAAATATCAGAGGAGAGTATGGTCTTACTAGGAATGATTGAAAAATACTTTACTCCTGGTTTAACTGCTCCAGACACCTTCCAAGAGTGCATGTCATTCATATCAAATCCCTACAATTCATTTTCAATAAGGAGTTATGCCAAGGGTTATTTCCTTCAGTATCATCTCCATGAAATCGTAATTCACTCGTTCTTCAGTGCCTGATGATTTCAGCAATTGTTATATGCATTATGCATCACATCACATTCCGCCAATCTACAGTAATCGACCGGATGGTTTCATGGGTAGAGCTCACCTTGTATTAAGCTTTTAGGCATGTGGGTGGACTCATTAATAGGATACTGCAGCCACTTCTTTTTCTCGTGTCACCATTTGGTTTCCCATAAAGTTCTTTAATGAAAATTGTACTACTTGGATTTTAGAAGGGGCTTTCCAAAGGCATCACTAAGTTTTATTTAATCTGACATGCTTTGGTCTTTAGCAAAATGATCTACCCCTGGATACCATACCAACCCATTCTTCCAAAATATATATGAAGAAGGGTTCATAGACCTGTAGGAGATGCCACAATTGTAACCTTAACTGAGTCATATGCCAATACGTATCTAATTTCAGAGTATAATAATCATTCACCTTTACCAGAAAGAGAAGAAAGGCTTGATATGCCATGTATGAATATTTGTACACATACAGATATAGGTAGAGGGAAAATGGATAAAAATACATGTATTTATAATATAAATACATATACTCGATCCAAGAGACTCTTATTAGTTGAATATATACAGGATGGAAAAGGTAAAGTGGACAGAAAGGAAGAAAATGAAGTGCTAGATATGGCGGGGGAAGAAAAGGGATTGCTGGGAAAAAAACTAAAGGTGGCAGCAAGGGTGAATTTAGAGAGTTTTGATTGACAATGGGATGTACTTGTAGGAGACTGGGATAAAAACAGTAATGCTTTTGTCAGAACAAAGGGTGATCATTTGATCTCAAGTCAGTGGTCCTCTCTTCTTTTCTTTCATTTCATGGTCATTCTCATTACTTCGACTGAAAATTTTGTGAAATTTTGCCACCCATGCCATTTCTCATTAATTTCTTTTCTGTTCTCCAGTATCCCATTATTTTCATTCCAAGAATTTCAGTCTTTTCAAGTGTTGAGCTATGGCAGTGTCTGAGTCTCATGTGGCATTCGCTACCTGACCCTTCGCTGTCTATTGATTCCAAAATAATTTCTTGATTGTTTATTATGTCATCGTGTATGTATATATATCAAAGGGAGATTTAGTGAGTGAGATTTAGACAAAGATGAAAAAATGGGTAGAACTTCATGATAATTATTTTATGCTGCTAAATTTGTATCTAGAATATGATAGAATCAGTTTTTTGTAATGTGATGTTCATAATGATTGCTAAGGTTCTGTCTTCTTTGATAGTAAGATTGGAAAGGCTATTGAAATGAACACTAAAGTAGGTATAAATGACATCCTGCAGAAACATTCTAGAATTTAGGAAGTAGTGGAAGGAAGTGACTCATTCATTGTATTTCTTAGTTTTTTGTAAAGGCATCATTAAATCATTATTAATTTATCCTCCAAAAAAAACAAGATTTAGTGGTATGCATGGAGTACAGAACAAAATATATAACTTTGCATGCAGCAGAGGCAGATGTAAGGATTGTTTAAATAGAATAGAAAAGAGAGCAATTAACTGAAGGGAAGGTCAGTTTGGATGCAGAATGGGTAAATAAATATGTTAAAATACTATTGTAGTACTGAGATCATGGGCAGAAAGAAATATAGCAAGTTTATTTTTTTGCATTGTGGATTTTGAAAGGCATTCAGTAGAATACATACATTGGAAAAAAATTGGATGAATTTTGGAGAGTTGAGAGGAGTTGTGGATGGGTGTGGACTGGAAGAATAAGCAGCTCAACTGAAGCTTGTTTGTGGCTCAGATGGCACAGGTAAACTTGTCAGATGTGAATCAGTATGAGCAGCATGAAAGTAAAACAGGGTTTTTTATCATCATGTATGCATTCCACTGTAGACCCAGGAAATGGCACGAGACACTAGGGAAGGGAGCAGGTCAGATCAAAATTAAGTGTGGAACCAATTAAGTTTAAGAGAAAATCTGACATAAGCTTGCCATTCAGCAAAGGAACTGATATAATTGTTGAGCGTATGATAGGATCAGTGCTGTAAATGTGAGATGGTAAATTGTAAGACAATTAAGCTAATAGGGTTATCTAGAAAATATTATTTTCATAGGGGTGTGTTAAAAATCAAAATGATAGACCATAAATAGACCAGTTGGAAAAAATTCACTTGTATGGAATTATTTTGGATAAAAATTCATGGAGACTTATTGATTTCAAGTATTTGAATCCTTAATCTGCACCATCGGAAGAGTAGTGTTATGTACTACATTGTTTTTTTTAAATAATTGCAAACCTTAACGCATATTTAAAGCCTCTATTGTGTCATATGCGTTTTTTGTAATCCTGAAGATTGAAAGTTAGTTCAATATGAGGTATTCAAAAAGAAATCCTACCAGAGCCCAGAGAAAAATTAAATTATGCTTATATTAAAAATACTTTTTTTCTTGATTACATTGCATTCATTTCCGTTCACTAACTTATTGATTTAAACTAAAAAAAATAGAAACTGATTTTAATAATCTCTACATGCATTTCAATCCTCCTGTTTCAGCTTTAATTAATGTTGATTCAAAACTTTGGGCAAATTATGGATACTTAACTTTCTTATTCTTCTTGCGTGGTTTAGTTAAAATTCATTTCGAGTATGCCCATATTTATTGTTACGTCTCCTAATATCTATCTCTGTGACTTAAATAGTAAAAATGTTCTGAAATTCACGTTTGCACATTTTTGCAATTTGAATATGCCGCCCCATGCATTTACGAAAATGCGTAGGGCGCCATGTTACTTTGTAGAATTCAGCGACCATATTTCGAAGAAGTAAATTGTCATTGCAGAATGAATTATTCCTGGTGATAAAATTTTGTTTCAATGAAGCCTAACATTTGTAATTCGTGCATGTATTTTTGTGCAAATTCTTATCCAAAGCCATTCCTATCTAAAGATGGTCTTGTGCTACATTATCATAAAGCAGTTTGTCGTGAAACAAGTTTTTCTTCGTTAAAATAAAACTTCACATTTGTCGGTAATGAGTTAATTATTTTCAAAATAAGAGTTCGCAATGTTGGTAGGGCCTCCAAAGTTAGGTAGTTGTAGTAGTAATGAGTTAAATAGGTAAAAAATCCATTCCTCGGACTTGGCATTTATCTACGACTACAACATTTGAACGCACGAGACGAATTTGATATTACGTCCTGGTTTATTGTTATCATTCGGTTTTCTGGAAAAAAACTATAACGTGTTAATTAAGGTGCAAAGCGATCTTAATTAAGATGATACGAACTCATAAATAATACCAAGAAATGAAATGATAACGGGAAGACAGTAAACAAAAATTTTAATTCGTCACTTGATGGCCTTAAAGGTAACGATCAAGCGCGTATAATGTCCACGGACAAAAAAGCAGTACCAAGAAAGCAAGATTGTAGCCACATATTGAAATTAAAGCGGAGGTTATGTGAAGTTGAAAACCTCACTGAAGAACAAAGCGTTGGGATTTCGTTGGATGATGGGAATGGTAAAAAATCGAAATCAAGTTCGGGAACGTTGACGTTAAAATCTACACCTGGAGGTGTTTATGTAACGGAATTAGGCGACTCGCATCCTTGCGTACCTATAGATATAAATGTAACCAAATTTCCTGCTGTGAAGGTTCCTGGGAAACCTACAGAAGCGGTATCTTTGAAGGATTTATTTTTGGATGTAAATGATGTTGAGAAAACGGTATCAGGGGTGAATATGCCGAAAGATAAACCTGAGAAAACAAGTTCATTGTTTAATAATAAGTCGTCTTCAGTTATTTCTTACAAGGAGTTGGTATCTGACGTAGTGGATATGGAAGGTTCTCATTACGGAATGGTTATACCCAAGGAAACGTTGTCAATAACCTCGGAATCTTTTGATGGCAATGCAACTCTTCCAACTAACACACCTTTAAAAAAAAGGAACACATTCACTCTTGAACAAAAGATCGGTATGTTAAATGATCTGGATAATGGTGGCAGGCTTACTCAGATTGCTAAAAAGTATCATATTGCTGTGTCTACGCTTTCGACTATTTTTAAGGATAGATACAGATTGAGATGTGCGGAAAATATGGTAGGTAAGGAGCGCAAGCGTATAAGAATGGGTCAGTATCAGAATGTGGATGAGGCGGTTTTGCGTTGGTATTGGAGTAAAAACAGAGAAGGATATACGCCCGATAGCCCTCAAATACAGGAGAAAGCCCGGGAAATTGCTCAAAGGTATGGTGAGCAAAATTTTGAAGGTAGTGCTGGTTGGCTCAAACGGTTTAAAGATCGCTATAGTATTGGGAAATGCCGAAAATCTGGCGATCAAGACCAATTACAGGAAGATGAAGATGCTGCAGAGGTAATTTTCTATCTTTTAACCTAATTCTGAACTTCATATTTACAGACGGAAAATAACTATTGCAATATGTCCAACCTAATTGTTCTTGTACCATCCCCAATGTGGTCCAGTTATTTTAGAGTTGCACATCATAATTTTGTACTGTTACAGTTGGTTAAACTATTGTTAGATGAACGAACAATGTAAAAGTTCGTACATTGTTTAGGTACAATGTATTTGTAAATGGGAGATCATTCCTAATGGAGCTCTGCTATTTTAGTATCACACTTGCTAATTCTGCACAGTTAGTGAAGTTGGTTAAGCCAGTAGGATTGGTACAAAAGGTCCTATATTATTTAGGTGCCATGCATCTGAAATGAAATCTATATTTTACTAGGTGATGAGGTGTTTCATTGATTTTTCACATGGATTTTTTTCATTTTATATTTCACATGGTTAAAATGTAATTGCATTTTCCTTATTATGTGTCAATAGAACAGTCATTTGCAGAAATAGCAAAATTATATTCTCCCTCAATGGAATAAATTGGGAAACTTTAATAATTCTGTTGCCAAAGGTGAGTGACATTAATTCACATGTCATTTTCTTATTTAAATTTCAATTTTTATAAATTGATGTTGAAATTTTATTGATAACCTATGGAAGAACTGATTGAAAAACTTAATCTTATGACAGTGCTAGGCAATTTAAATATTTCTTCTAAATTGACAATTTTAGTGAAATGGGCCACATTAACTATTTTTTCTCAGCTTGAGACTCTGGTAACACAGTAATGAATATCAATCCTTTGTTGCCTCTCACGTTTACTTATGGTGATTACTTTTATTTGTATGTTGAAGTTTTTTCTTTTCACATCCGTGCTATTAATTAATTTGGAATGGATAAGAAAATGCCATAATCTTGTTGAAACACGTTTTTGGGAGTCATTCGCATTGTCTAGGTGAAACACTGATGCTTCCTCCCCTCTGCTGCTGGACATACAAGAATTTAATACGCATGATCGTTCTTCCACCCTGGTGAAGTTTCCATCAAGGGAAAAGAAAGGTTATTTTAGTAAGATGGCAATTTCTCTCAAAATCTTAATCTCTATAAATGGACCATGAAAATTTTGTATAATTGACATACTGTTGTTGTGTTATTGGTTTTGATCACCAAATAAAATATTGGTTATGGTCCATAATTGTTATTTCCCAGTGAATCAACTTGCCATAACTGTCTAAGTGACTGTCAGGGTTTGCAGATTTTTCTTCATTTTAATGATTAGCATGTTTTCATTAATCGATAAATATTACTTACTCAAGACATTCTGAGCATGAGATCTCCCTTTCATAAAGGTGACAAGTTTTTTCATCAGGTGATAGTCAAACCTGCCCCATCAGCCATATCCATTAACTGATCACCACCTTCAGTTTTATTTTCCAGAAATGAAGATACATTCCATGTAGCCAATGTAAATCCCCTAATTTCACCTGACACTTTCTTCTAAGGCCCAGAACCTCTTTGATTTTTAGGCCAGCTGCTAGTTTTAGTATTGGGGTTTGAAGACTATTTCAAGCTATTACTCTAGTCTTCATAGTATTTGCAAAAAGAATGGTTTGTATATTTTTTCCATCATTTGTGATATTGTCATTACTTAGGTTTTATATGGGAAAGCATAAAGAAGATAAGAACAATTGGAATCATGGGGAAGATGTTTGAATTGTGCCTGGGGAGTGAGCCATGGGGAGACATTAAAGTGGAAACACAAGCTGGATGTTACAAAGGAAGGGGATATCATACACATAAACCAAAATGGCTCACTCACAGGATTGACATTAGGAAGAATTCCTTCCTAAATAAGAGCATTAGAGATGGGAACAAATTACATGGAGATGTTTTTAGACATTTTCCTTTGAACAGCAGGAGCTTCAAGAAAAGAAAGGCCTGGACTACATTCTTTTTTCTTTCTAATGTGCTGAGTTGGCTATTTACCTGGCTTGTTTCTTAATGGATTGGCTTGAATGTACTCTGCCTCCTGACTAATTACCAAATAGCATTGTAATAATAATAATAATATGGCTGGTCAAAATTTTCTATCCTTACCAGCCATATTTCATAGTCTGAGTGGACCTGAAATGGAAATTGCCATGATTTGTTCAAAAAGATGCATGCTAATTTTTATGCTTCATATAACTTTAGGAAATTGCTTGCTTCTAGGGTCCACAACATTGTTTTTATTCGTTATTGATTTTCTTCTGTATTAGGCCTTAATTTGAAGCCTTTATTGAATTTTATGTGGTGGTATCAAAAAAATGTTAAAGTTAAAGTAAAAATTTTAATGAATCTGGGGGCAAGAAGGAAAGTGATCCTAGCAATTGAATATGGAATTGACTGGTGTTTGTGGAAAAGATACATTCTTAAAACCCAAAGTGATTTTTTGAAACGCCAAAAGAAAAATAAGAATTGCTTATTTATGAGGAACGTGAATTCAGGCAAAGGGAAAGTGTTTGTGAATAGTTTAAGCGTATATGTTCTAAAAGGTTACAGAGAATGGGCTCAACATTTAGCAAAGACTTAAATGTGGAAAATATACAATGCCTACTGCAGCAATAAAGTAGGATAAGTGTGTATTAGAAAAGTGGGATCTGACATCCGCCATCAACCAAAACCTATGCATACAGTCCTCAACATAGATATCATGAACTATAGAGATATAGTACCCAAAATACTAGAAACTAATTAAATACTCAGAAATCATTCCGGGAAATAAAAAATAACATGAATGGTGACGATTCTTCTGTGTCCTGGCAAGGCTCTTGAAAAGATAAAAGTTTTCATAGTTCAAATATTAAGTTTTAAATATTCTTAGATGTGATTGCACACTGGATTGAATAAGATCCAGAAGCAAAAAAATGTGATCCATTAAAACCTAAGGGAGACAGTATAAAAGTGTTATAATGTTGATGCTTCCTGAATTGTACTAATAAATTTGGGAAAATCATAGTTTTTAAAAATTTATTTGTGATTAAAAATTCACTGGATGCAAATAAAACCTTGGTAATCTTCAGTTGAAAACTTCTGGTACAAAAATGGAATCCTGCTTGTTTACCTCTTCCTTTTCTTCATTTTCATCACTTCTCCCATTAATTATTCCATGGAAATATTCTGCCAATCTAGCCAACCTTTTCCCATTATACGCAGTGGTGCACTAGATCCAGCGTGGAAGAATGTAAAGAATGAAAGGAAAATGACAGGTAAAATACAGCTGAAGCTAGAAAGGCATTTTGTAAAAGAAATTATTGGAGGCAGAAGAAAAGAGGGGGAATAAAGAAGATTATTTCCACTGAGGATTAAAGGGAGTTGAAGAATTGGATACAGCTAGGCAGGAAATCTGAATTAAACTCCAGAGAATGGCCCCAGTTGTGTTTTAAAATGAATTTTCCACTGGTGTTATCTTGAACCGTCCAGTCAGTAACTGAACTTTAAATGCACTAAGCTACAATGCTGCCCCAGTCCTTCCTGAAATTTACCTATTGAAAATTAGCTGGTAACATGTTAAAAGGTATAAATGCAAAGTATTTCTAATTAAATAGTTAACCATAATGCCTTTCCTAATGGTATGATTTAAAAATAACAAACACTGTTTAAATACGACAACAGATGGAGTTATGTGTGGAAAATTTGTTCACACAATTTACTGAGGGAATGTGGATTCAGGTAATAATTTAGCACTGTGTGACAAGTGTGACATCAGGTTCAAAAGGAATGAGCAAAGATGAGAAAATGGAATCCAGAAGCATTAACTGAGATAAAAAAGGAATGAGTACCAGGGGGTAGTTGAAAAAGGGCAAATGATTGCTTAGGGGATTATCAGTTTGGGTTCAGGAAGGGGAGATCCAGTAGTGATCTAATTACTGCCATAGCATTAATTATATCACTACTGGAAAGGCATTTTGACTAAGGTCATGTTATCCTTGGTTCACGGATTTGGAGAAGACATTCAATAAAGTAAATTAGGTAGACTTCATTAGGGTATTGCAAAGGAAAGCTGTAGATTGGAAGGATAGATCACTTGTCCATAACCTACTACTACTACTACTCAGACTGCTACAGTGCATTATTATTATTATTATATAAACCACGTTGCAATTAGGCATTTTTACTGGTGGCAACAGGCCAGTCTGATCACTGGTCACTCTTACAAAGCACATACATATATGCACAGAAAGAACAGATATGGCATAAAATGCTGTTGTATACAATGTCACTTTTAGATTATCAACTGCTCTTTTACCATCAGACAGATACGGTTTACGCTATATGAGTACATACTACACACCATCCATTGCTGCATGTGGTGGATGGAAGGTTGGCATGGGTAGTGTTAGGAAGAGGAGTAAGAGAGGGATGTGCTTTGTCACTCTACCTTTTCATAGTATATGTGGATGAAATGGTCAAAGTTGAAGAACTCATGTGGAGAACTAAATAGGAATAAAGGTGAGTAGGGAGTTCTTGAAATCAGGTTTACAGATGATCAAGCTTTATTTTACCTGTCAGGTTAATATCACCAGTCAGTAACCAGGGCTATAAGAATTACTTAACCCATTAAAAAATCAACGCGATTAGCATGGGATGAGAATTGGTACACACAAAACTTAAGTTTATGTGATTTTTGAGAAAGAGTAAATCGATGTTAATTGTTAAAATAGGAGTATGAAAACTAGAGCCAAAGGAACAGTACCTATTTTGGATGTGTTTTGGATGAAGATGGTCAAATTAGCTGGGACACAGGAAGGGGAATTCCATTGGGCAAAGAATCTTTCCCAAGGAGGGAATTGATGCCAAGAAAAGACAAGGTAAAACTGTAATATGATATCAAAGCAAGATGGTGATGGCATAGATGGGAGGCTTTTAAGATATGATTGTGGAAAAGGACAGAAAAGGTGAAATAGGCAGAGTAGAAAAAAAGAAGAGGTACTAGGTATGGTAGTGGAGGATAGAGCATAGCTGGAAGAAATCCAAAGGATGGGTGAATGTTGTGCGCGGAGCATTTTGATTTGAGATCTACTGTTGAATGAGTGGAAGGAGGGATAATAAGCCATTCAGAATTTGTGAACAGTTTATTGTAGTGTGGGATGTCTTGTTAGGCGGTGCTTAAAAATGTATCATTGTTAAGTCCATTCAAAATCTACAATAAGGTTAAGACAACCAATTAAAAAACTCTGCTATATGTGTGATCATGTATATAGGTGGCCAGGGACTGGGATAAGTTGGGGACTATTAAGGGAATCTATACATTTTTTATTCCTTATAATTGTTTCTATAGTGAACAATGAAAGCAAGCTTTAAAATAATTAAGTTTTAAAGAGAAAATGGTCAAATGGGACCTATAAATGGCATACACCAAATAGCAATTATATGGTTAAATTATTTTTTAATATCTCTTACATTAATTAAAGTATTAAATTATTTTTGCAGTCCTCTAATTTGATTTTTTATCTTTGTTTAAGCAATGTAAAAATGAAGATTACCTTAGAGAATGGTTTTAATTTTTGGAGATCCAATGAGGCTTATTAAAGCTGAAAACTAAAAATTCTGAATATTCTCTGAACAAAGCATGTCACTGTCAGGCAACACTACATCAGGAGCATTGGAAACATATTAATTCAAATATAAATATAAAAACCAGTTTCTGATACTGTAATAGTGCAAAGTGAGCCGAGTAAGTGCGCTAGGGGGTTTGCATTTTTTGGTTGTTTTTTTAAGTTGGGGATTGTTTTGTGCCAATCTGGAAATGTCCGGGAATTGGGTATTTGGGTTATGCTGACCATCATGTTGAAGTTTTTCATCCACTCTCTGTCCTGTCATTGCCCACTTGATGTACAAGTCTGCAAAATTATTTGGTCCAAATAATTTATTTGAGCTTAAGAAGTAATTTGTTTATGTTGTGATAAATTCCTTTTTTCATTCATTTTTTTGTTCATATATTATGTTTGTAGAAAAATGTATCTTGTTAAAAAAAAGCAGATTAAATCCTTGTAAATTGGTCATGAATGTTTCCATATTTATTTTCCCAAATCATCAGTTTTTTTGATTTCTTTGTTAATAATAATGAGAGTGCATGTCGATTTTGGCATCTTAATTATATATGTCCTCTAATTTGGGACTATGGCTATGAGTAATTTTGTTGTAACAATATACATTTATTTGATGTTAAATCACAAATGCTATTCCTATCATATCATCATTTATTCACCAGCAGACCATGTGGCATAATAAACATTATCAAATTTTAGAATAGAAAAACTAATTTCAAGAAACTGTAACAGTAACTTT
Organism: Hetaerina titia; assembly: GCA_037158775.1. NCBI lineage: Eukaryota > Metazoa > Arthropoda > Insecta > Odonata > Calopterygidae > Hetaerina > Hetaerina titia. The sequence continues at coordinate 132,459,949 of CM073768.1, forward strand.
AACGGAGTCACCCGCTATGTGTGCATTATAATGCACACATTATAGTGTATATAAGTGGTTATATATAGTATATATAGTGTTATATATAGTATATATAGTGTATATAAGTGGTTAAAGCACTTGGCCGGATATCGAGGGATCCGGGTTCGAATCCCGGTCAAGGAGAATGATTTTTACTCTCTGAAATGGTTGCATTAGAAAAACTAAAGTAACCCCGCACAGTATATGTATGCATGTTAAATAAATGACACATTAAGGTGAAAATATTTCCATGTCATAGTATTCATGCGTGGAGTACAAAGCTTGTGTCACAAACCATCCATATATGTATTGCATATTTGAACTTTGGCATGTCCATGTTTATAACTGTCATGGGTAATTTATTGAAAAACTTGTAGTCCAAGAAGTAAAAACATTTTTGAGAATTTGGAAGAATATGAAAACTGGAATCAATATAGTTCCTTAAGTTTTGTATGTAGGATTACTACTATACTTTACTCAATTTACCATTTTAAGAAATGGAGATTTACGGCAAACATGAGGCATTTGATTATAGCAGTATTCAGTGAATGAGCAATATATTCAATGATTTCCTACAGTAAATTGTTAGAAAATCCAGGGGTGTCTCTGCTTCTGAAATGTTTAATTCCATGCCTACATTTTAAAGTAATTTTGTGATATTAGTTTCCACTGAAAGCTGTAGTGATAAATATTCACTTTTTGAACAAGATTCTCAAGATACACATAACATACATTTGCACTGCCAAGAATGTGATTAATCCTGCTTGAGGTTAATAATTATTAAATTTATTAGGTGAGATGTAAATTTTCCTTCTCCATGGACTACAGTCTTGGTATGGTGGAATGCATATGTGCCTTCTGATGACCCCTAGAGGTCTGCTGTTGGGAGAAATGATAATTGCTCCTAGTAGGTTCATCCATGCGAGTTAGATGGAAGAGTAATAGCCAGATAGTGTGCACAGACAGCATCTGTTTCATTGGTAAGATGACTGTACTGATATGACCATTTCATTGATAGTACACATGAAAAACACTATTGAGAAGGGAGAGAGAGGAGTGAGATAGGATACTTCGGTTCAGGAACAAAGGATGGTTGTGAGGAAAATGGTAGCATTTTGTGGGAGACAGGATTTAGTCATACCAAACCCTTTGTGAACATAATAATACATGGAAAATGCCAGGGGACTGAGAGATATTAGTTAGGCCATGTTATGGTTCAGTACACATTTGCAAATAGCATAATTAATTCATACAGTTTCCAGGAGCTAAAAAAATGAGCAATTGGAATAGTTACCATATCTTGGAAGTATTTTTGATCGAGAAAGGCAAAGTATTAGGAGCATGGAAGTGGATTTGCATTTAGCTAAGAAGCTTCCACAAGGAAGAGGAAATTGATGACATGGATGTTTTGGGTAAGCATGTCAAGAAAAGACTAGGAAAAACTTCAATATGTTTTTGTATGGTGTGAAAGCATGATATTAAAGCAAGATGATGGGTATAGTTTGGAAGCTTTTGAGATGTGATTGTGGAAAAAGTGAAATAAACCGAATGGAAAACAAAAGAAGAGGTAGGAGGGATGGTGGGGGAGGAAAGAGCATTGTTTGGAAAAATCCAAAGCAGGCATGAATGTTGGATGTAGAGTTTGATTGGTGATTTACTGTTGAAGACAGATAGAGAAATGAATATTAGGCAAGCTTATTATGGTGAGGAAAAGAATAGGTGTGTGAGATGGAATAAAGGGAAATAGAATATATGTAGTATTGAGGAACAGTTTAATTGTGGGATGTCAGGCTGTCTTGTTAGGTCTGAGAAATGTGTGTTAGTCTGTTAGTGTTCATTCCGTGTTCATCCAAAACTACCAAAATACATGCTTTATATGAAAAGTTATGGAAAATAGAATTATTTCAGATATTGCTACAATGCCTCAAAATTATTCCAAGTACATCCCTTGAGCATCGACACACTTTTGCCAGCAGCTTTTCCACAACACGAAGGCTCCCTGGTAAGGATTCCAGAGGGTTCTCAAGGGCACGCATACAAGCTTCTTTGACTCCACTTAGGGTCCCATGGTGGTGTCCTTTGAGGGAGGATTTCACTTTTGGGAATAGAAAATGGTCTGCTAGTGCCAAGTCAGGACTGTAAGGGGGTTGGGAAATGGTCATGATGCCGTTGCAGAAGGTCTTCACAAGCAGATGCTCAACTCTGCTCTTGGTCGTCTGTCAAGACCTTTGGGACGAGTTTAGCATAGATCTTTTGCATCACCAAATTTTCACTGATAATGGTGTGCACTGTCACCTTATCAATGGCAATAGGTTCATGCGCACACTTAACCTACGGTCTAAATTCAGCATGCCACATACACATCAGGGAAAAATTTTTACCAATACTTTTTAAACAAACCTTTTGTTTTAATTAAAATGGTTTGTCATAATTAGCCTTTCTGATTGTTTGTAGTTAGCTGAGCAACTCCCTCTTTTGTTTTCTAAAGCACTTGGCCGCATATCAAGGGATCCAGGTTTGAATTCGGGTCAAGGTGGATGATTTTAATGCTTTGAAATTGTTGTGGGAAAAAATGCTGTATTTCCAATAATTGCCAAACTTAGTGATTGTTCTATGCATATGCGTTCTGTGTGTAAATGATAGAAGAATGTGCAGAGATAGTATTCTGTCATATTTTTCTGCAAAAGTCCTATTTCAAAGCCCCATTCAGTAATATCAAATCCTGAAATAATTTTTTTCTCCATTAAAAATTTCACAATAACTCTTTGACTCCTACTTCACCTGCAGTATCTTACTATATTTTGGTTTTTCATCAGGTCGGCCTAGCACGTGCCAATGTCTGCATTCGAAGCCAGATCACTAAGCGTAGTGGGAAGGACAAGGACGATGATGGTTTTGACACTGTGCCTAACCGGAATTCTGCAATGACCCAGGATCTTAAGAACAAAGGTGGAGGGTTGCGCAGGGTGGATACAGTTGGAGACTTGGTAGAGGTGCGATACATTGCAAGAGTGCTAGATGATGCAGTGCTTCATGGTGAGGTATGTTAATATTTATTCTTTGTGATGTTTGACATTAATATTATCTGAAATGGCTTACTCAAAGAAAAATTTAAAGTGCTATGGTTTCTTAATATTTGATTAAATTTTGAAAGCCTTTCTGTGAACTTCAAAACACCGGACATAAATGTGAGCTTCATTTGGGAATATAGAAATTTGTTAAGTTACGCGACTCAAAAGCAACATACTCCAGAGAAGCCTAATGATATATGAATCAGTAACCACAAAATAAAATATTTTGATGACAGTTAGTTTAACCATATGTTGATTATTAGTAATCTATATGTATTATGTTAATCAAAGTCAACTTTTCATTTGTGTAATACCTTAATAATCGTACACTTTATATGTAAGACGTGATGATAAGTGTCACTTTAGTTAGTGATCAGCTTTATTGAGTTTGTGGTGATCTATTACCTGTTAAGCAGAGGAAATTTTCTGGTTTTAAAGTAAAATGTGGTTTCAAAATTTGATTTGTTGTAGGAATATGAAAAGTTTAGCTAAACTATATGGGATACCCTCTTAATTAATTGCTGAATTTCCAAGTAAGTGGATTGAATCTATTTACTTAGAACAATTCCTAGATTGATTATGCTTTTCATGATATTCATATTTACTGAACAATGCAACTGGGTTTCTAGCTACTGAGAAAAATTGGAATAAAGTGGAACTACTGGAAACTGGGAATGTGGAAAAATTTGAAAGATGCCTGGAAAAACTAGGAATATGCCAGCCAACTGCAAATTTTGGGGAAAAATTGAGGCTTTGCCAGAAATGAAGTAATTTTTCATGTAAATGTGTTGCTTAAATACCAAACTTGAAAACCCCTCATCCTCTAAATATTTCACATTCGTTACATTCCAAGTGCATGCTCTGAGAGGCAGGCAGAAAGTCTGCTGCCATCTGAGATCTGGGGTCCATAATTTGTTTACTGTTAAGAAACAATGATGATTTGAATCTTAAAAATTTCATTTATAAGTGCCCAGATGTTAAAGTAAACTGCTTCTGTAATTCTGTTATTAGTAGGATTCATTGATTCTTCCCCTGGCCAATATTAAGCCAAACAAGTGCTCCTTAAGTCTCTCTGTTTTTCAGCAATATATATAATGCATACATTTAATGTTATTACCAGTGGAATATGCTTCAATGAATTTTAATTTCACTTTCAAGATTTGTGATCTTCACATTTTTTCAGAATATCCATGTTATTACTATTATTTTGTATGCTAACCATGATGGCAAATGTGAAATATAATATATGTTTACTTCATGTTTGTTATTAATGCTGTTTCATTTTTTCTTCATTCTGTTTAGGTTGTTGACAGTAATGAAAAAGATGACCACCCACTCTGTTTAAAGGTCAAGGAATGGTGGAAATCGTGGAAGGAGGAGGAGTGCAGTATTGATTTGGTTGATGGGGAGGACGGAAGGTGGTGGGAGGGAGCCCTTTGGGGTGCAACTGTTGGTACTCGTAGGATGATTGTGCTTCCACCTGATGCTGTGTCCAGGATGAAGGTAACTTTGAAATACTTGGAAATCTTAGATTTATGTTTTTACAGATATCAAAGGAAAGATGTGGAAAGTTGAGGTTGGATGGAAAATTATGTTTCATAAGGTTATTTTGATGTTTTTGAAAATGAATATTTCAAGCATTGCAATAAAATAAGGAGTATAAACATCAGCGATATTATTGCATGTAAGATCCCTAAATCTTAATAGAACTGTTCTCTCCCTTAACAATTTGAGGTGCATGTTCCCTCCACATTCAGAGCGGAGAGATCTACATGCTGTGTATTAAATAAAATACCCCCTTATGATGCCACACACAGCCTATAGATGAAACAATGATGACAAAATTGCCCAAGGATATAAAATTACCTATAAAACAAATTCTGTTACAACTGTATAGAGTAATTGGTGTGGTGAAGCTGGTTGTAGCCACTAGTGTATTATATAACACTGGTGGAATATGATTGATTTTAAGATTTTTTGGATTAGATTTGCTTGACCTCTAGCAAAGTGAAATACCCAATGAGCTAAACTAAGGTCAGGTAATGACCATTTTATTTTAGAGATTTCCATTTTTAAGAATTTATTATTTTTATGGTATTACAGGGGTTGAAAGTAAAACTTTCTCCTGAGGCATGCCTTGTTTATGAAGTTGAGATTATTCAAATTCGAAGAGGAGTAGGGAATGAAGATGTGAAACTTGGTCAAGCAGTCGGAGAAACATGTAAGCCAGGAAGAAGCATAATGGCCAATTCAAGGGGTAAGTTAAGAATCCACAGTATCTCTGGTGGTAGGACCTTACTAATTGTAATTTGTTCTCCTCTGGTCTAATGTTCAGACTATTAGAATACACTAGATGTGCAAGAATTCTCCACAAAGAAATTATTTGACTTAATTTATATGAGGCCTTGGATCTCCAACTTGTCAGTTATATGTTGGTCACTAATGTCACTAATCCATCCCCTACTTGAATTAGCTTAAGGCAGTATACAAGACTAGCTAATTTGGCAATTTTGGTCTTGACATTTTTGTTAGAATTATTGTTTCATCAGAATGACTGGCCACTATCCTCAAGGTATATGTTCCATGTTAAAGTTTCCAAGGATGTTCTTTTTAAATACACCCTGTTGATGGACCCAGAAGATGGACCAAAAGTTAGCCACAGATCAGTAGGTAGCAGCATGGAAAAATCTTAAGTGGAAGCTATATAGAATAGGGTGAATATGGTGAGGATAATATGGGTCAGTGCACAAAGGTCCAATAGACATCATAAAGTTACCGTTGTGGTCATGAGGCTTGGTGGCCCAGTACCAGAATATTTTGGCTCCTGATTGAGGGGGCCAGGCTCAAATACAGGGGATTACTCTGGACTCTTCCCATTACACTCATCTCATTTTGCAGTTAACGTATCTTAATGGGAAATTTGGACCACTCTCATATGTGATTCCCTTCTTAGGGCATGGAATGAATGAAGTAAATTATAACATCACTTATGATGAAATCAACCTTTAGAATAATTCACTTGGCTCCTTGGTATTCTGGGGATGAGGTCATGGCATATCTTAACAAAGTGACTGAGTCTTAGCCAAATGTGTAACATGATTTGCAGTTTACTTTATTTTATAAATTGGAAAAAAACAGAAAAAAATGCTTGGGAAATTAGGAAAGAATTGAGAATTGGAATCCAGAATGCAAATGGCCTCTTACATGCGTGCGTGTCTTTTGAAAAATAATGTTTTTGCAGAAATCTCTGTGAATTCTCATATTTGGCATTGAAGTACCTGTGACATGATTCAATTTAAGCAAACCTACTTGATGCTCAAATAAATTTCATTGAATTTCCTCCAACCCTTCTCCCTGTCTCATGTACTAAAAATAGAGGAAAATGTAATTCTTTCAAGTGCTGAATGGTAAATTATGTATCAGTTGGGAGGGGTATGTAAGCATTGGACAATAGTCCTCTAAGCAAAAAACTATTATTACATCCATTTAATCACAAATTTTGTTATTTATGTGTATTTATTTTGATTCAGAGAGTTGATTTGAGGCTTAATATAGTTGAGGACACTCAAGGCTAGCTGTATAAAGTAGGGAGAGAGCCCCACTTTGTATTTGATCATATGATCTGGAAATTTCATCCTCAAACAGGAGGAGAAATGGTTTATGAAATGGGGCTATTTCTTCTATCCTACCACTATATTGGCAGTCAAGGCTTTATGCATGATTTTCCAATGGTCATGTTTGATGAAGTGCGTCATATTCATTGGAGTAGATAGTATGTTGTAGCCCTGTGATTTATCCTTCATGCCCAAGGTGCTTCACAAGGTCAATCAAGAGGCATGTAAATGTTTTAGGTTAATTGAAAAGTTCTTTGAAAGACTTATCTCAAAATAGTTAAACATGTCATGATTTATGTTTTCTTTCTATTTTTTGAGCATATGCATTTTGCTCTTGCTGTTTCAACTCAAAGTGATAAAGATTACTTAAACCATTAAGGCACTGACATTGGGTTTTGGTTTGGCTGTTTGGTCATGAGGACCTGCAAATAGAAATGTATGTAGTTGTACTATCATATCATGTTATGCATTGTTGTTTTCTGAACATTTCAATGAAATTCTATTGCCTTGTTATAATATTGTATGGTATTCCGAGTTGTGGGGAAGGAAAAGACATGTTGAATGGAATGCAGAGAGCATAAATATGCAGAATGGAAATATTTATTGTTGTGTAGGGTGTCAGTTTGCATCTTTTAAGGTTTAAAGGCAAATAAATGTAGTGATGGTTAGTTAGTGTCCATTAAAAATCTACCTTAAACAGTTGACTACTTTTAAAAATACCATGGACCTCCTTTTCCTCTGATATATTGCACAATTTAATTTTGTATTTCTTTTCAGTAATGCCCACCTCAGTAAAACTTACTTTTCAAGAAACTGTAATAGTAACTTTAACGGAGTCACCCGCTCTGTGTGCATTATAATGCAACCATTTCAGAGAGTAAAAATCATTCGCCGGTCAATCGAATCCCGGCCAAGGCGAATGATTTTTACTCTCTGAAATGGTTGCATTATAAAACTTACTTTCTTTATGTCATTGTTTACTCCAATTGTTGATGCTGATACTTTTTCAAATTTTCATGCAAAACAGTTCAACATAATCATGTTGGAATCACATCATCATAATAAATTTTAAATGTGTGGAATTATTAGGTAATCTACCGGTTAAGGTAGGTTTTTGGATGGACACAGCTATCAAATAAACATTTTGTTACTCCAAACAAAACCCAATCCAGCAACCTACTCTACATCAGGTCCCTCTTCATCTCTGTGTACTTCTTTCCTCCCTTCATCCCATCCAACATTCCTATCCTGTTCCTGCCCTTTCCTCGTTTGCCCAACATTCTCCCCTCTATTACCTTCTTCAACATTCCACTACCGCTCAATATGCCTTTCATCCATTTTTCCTGCCTCCATAGGATTTCTCTCAACAAACCCCTCTCCTCACCCACCATCTCCAGTACTTTCTCATTTGTTTTCCTTTCGGTCCATTTCACCTTTTCCATTCTTCTCCACACCCACATTTCAAAAGCCTCCAATCTACATCTATCTTCCTACTTCAGCGACCACGTTTCCACGCCATACATAGCCATGCTCCATATCAGAGTTTTTACGAGTCTTGTCTTAACATCCCTACTCAACGTCCCCATCATCAACTCCCTCCTCCTTGAGAAAGCCTCCTTGCCTAGCGCAGTTCTTCTCCTTAAGTCCTTACCACTTTGACTGTATTGGTCCAAAACACTTCCAAGATAGGTAAACTGTTATACCTGCTCTATTTTTTCCCGCCTATTTTAATATTTAGCTTAGCCTTTTTCTTTCTGGAAAATCGCATAACCTTTCTTTTATTAATATTGATTCTCATCCCATATCTATCGCACTGAACCTCCAATTCACTCAGCAATGCTTGCAACCCCTTGGCCGACTGACAAACCTAAGCCTCGTCATCAGCAAACCTAACTGATTTTACAAGTACCCCTCCGACTTTCATTCCTACCTCCAGTTCCTCCCATGCCTCTTTAATTATTTCCTCCACATATACGTTGAACAGCACCAGTGATGATGGGCAACCCTGCCTTACACCTCCTCCAAACACTGCCCATCCGGACTCTCCGTTCCCCACTCGCACCTGAGCAGTCTGAGACATGCACAGGTTGCGGATCAGTCTCCTGTCCCTCCAATCCATTCCTATTTTCTGCTATACACGCATTAAATTTTCCCAATTCACTCTATCAAACGCTTTTTCAAAATCTACAAAACAGGCAAAAAAGTCCTGATTGTATTCTGTATTCCTCTCGATTAGTGATCTCATTACTGCAATGGCATCACGCGTACCTCTTCCTTTCCTAAACCCAAAATGATCATCCCCTAAGTAATCATTTGCCTTACTCTCTATCCTTTTGTTGATTATCCTGAGAATAACTTTAGCTGCGTGGGATATTACGCTTATTGTTCTGTAATCTTCACATGATGTAGCCTTAACTTTTTCGGAATAGGAACTAACACTTATCTCACAAAATCTTCCGGCCAGATTCCTTCCTCATAGATACTACGAATCAGTCCATATAGGGCCTTCTTCCCACATTTTCCTAGACAATTCATTTGTTCCACAGGAACGTTGTCCACCCCCACGGCCTTATTTGCTTTCATCTCCTTTAATGCCCTTTCTATTTCATCGTCGAGTATGCCTGGACCCAAGCTATCTTCTTCTACGTCATATTCCTTTTCTATGTCTAACCTTGTCGGCCTAAGTTCTTTACCATACATTGTTTCTATATATTCCTTCCATCTCTCTTGGATTTTTCCTGGTTCAACTATTATCTTACCCCACTTATCTTTAACTGTTAGCACAGATCTTGCCTTCTTACTTCCCGATAATAACTTAACCTTGCTGTATAGAGCACCAATTTCACCCTTCTTCTGTAAACTTTCCATATCCTCGCACTACGTTTTCCACCATTTTTCTTTTGCTTTATTTGTAGCCCTTCTCAATTTATTGTTTAACTCTTTGTACTTCATTTTGTCTAATTCTGTGTTTACATTCTTCCATCTTTGCAATCATCTCATCCGTTACCCATGGTTTCCTTATCCTTTTCCCGTTAACGGTTCCTACAGTGTCTTTTGCGGCTTTTGATATCCCTTGCTTGATACATTCACATTTTTCTTCGATAGTACTCAGCTCTTTACCGTCATCCATCATTTTCTCTACAGCCTGCTGATACTCCTTCCTCGTTAATCTTATCTTCTTGAAACGGACATTACATTTCATAACAACTAAATTGTGGTCAGAGTCCGCATCTGCTCCTGGGAAACTGTGCGAATTTATCATGCTGTTCCTAAACCTGTGCCTAACCATAATATAATCTAACTGATACCTTTCTGAGTCACCTGGCATTTTCCATGTATACCTACGCCTTTTGTGGTGTCTAAACCATGTGTTGGTGATGACTAACCTCTGTCTCCTGCAGAATTCAATTGCTTTCTCCCCGCGTTCATTCCTCATGCCTAACCCATAGTCCCCCACCTCATCACCATCTCTTCCTTCGCCTACCGTTGCATTCCAATCCCCCATCACTATCAAATGTTTCCCTGCAGGAACACATGTGATTATATCCTCTAACTCATCATACATCCTATCGACTTCTTCCTCCTTGTGGTTGCTCAGTGGCATGTATACCTGAACAATGACCAAGTTCATCGGCTCTGCTTTAATCTCTAGAGTAAAATTCTATCAGTTGCATGCTCTATGTTGACTTCGCTTCTTCCTACCCCTTTACTTAATATTACGGCATCCCCTCGTTGACTTTCGTCCCCGCCGCATATCACTCTATAATTGTCACTCCAGTAATCCCCGCTATCCTTCCATCTCACCTCGCAGAGACCTAAAACATCTATACAACCTCTTTCCATCTCTCGCTTAATATTTTCTATTTTGCCTCTCCTCAACATTGTCCTGACGTTCCATGTTCCTATTCTAACTACTTTCGTCTTCTTCTGCATCTTCTGTCCTGCTGCTGTTATTTCTTCCCTGCAAGGGTTTCGTGGGATGACGACCGCAGAAGCCTTGCCTCTCCCGCTGCCGGGCATGACACACAGTGGCTTGGGCCGAGTCCCGTAGTTTGCCAGGACTCATATTCACTATAGTGCCCATCATTACATTCTTGGGAATGATAATTGAGGTGGTTTCCCGTTGCCTTCCTCAATAGTGTTTTTCACGTGACACCATCACTTCATGGCCGCCCCACTGGGGTCAGACGCCTTTGCAGCCGCCTCACTGAGGAACAGACGCTGCGTGGACTACCTTTCGTCTGGCTCCTAACCTTCAACCTATCTGGCATGGGTGACCCTACCAGGAGCAATTATATTTACTCCCACCAGCACAGCTCTAGGGGTCATCGGAACATGCAAGCCCTTCCACCACAACAAGGTTGTAGTCCATGGGTGGGATATGTGGAATTTTTTTTTTAAGGTGTTCTACCGGTTGAGGTAGGTTTTTGGATTGACACAACTATCAAATAAACATTTTGTGACTTCCCACCCAGCAAATTAATCTATATCAGGTCCCTCTTCATCTCGGGGTACTTCTTTCATCCCTTCATTCCGTCCAACATCCCAATCCTGTTCCTACCCTTACCTCGCTTGCCCAACATTCTCCCCTCTATTACCCTCTTCAACATTCCACTACCGCTCAATTCGCCTTTCATCCATTTTTCCTGCCTCTATAGGATTTCTCTCAACAAACCCCTCTCCTCACCCACCATTTCTAGTACTTCCTCATTTGTTTTCCTTTCGGTCCATTTCACCTTCTCCATTCTTCTCCACCCCCACATTTCAAAAGCCTCCAATCTACGTCTATCCTCTTGCTTCAGTGACCACGTTTCCGCGTCGTACATAGCTACGCTCCATATCAGAGTTTTTACAAGTCTTGTCTTAACATCCCTACTCAACGTCCCCGTCATCAACTCCCTCCTCCTTGAGAAAGCCTCCTTGCCTAGCGCAATTCTTCTCCTTACATCCCTACCACTTTGACCGTATTGGTCCAAAACACTTCCGAGATATGTAAACTGTTCTACCTGCTCTATTTTTTCCCCGCCTATTTTAATATTTAGCTTAGCCTTTTTCTTTCTGGAAAATCGCATAACCTTTGTTTTATTAATATTGATTCTCATCCCATATTTATCGCACTGAACCTCCAATTCACTCAACAATGCTTGAAACCCCTTGGCTGACTGAGCAACTAATGCTTGGTCATCAGCAAACCTAACCGATTTTACGAATTCCCCTCCGACTTTCATTCCTACCTCCAGTTCTTCCCATGCCTCTTTTATCATTTCCTCTACATATACGTTGAACAGTACCGGTGACAAAGGGCAACCCTGCCTTACACCTCTTCCTAACACTGCCCATCCGGACTCTCCGTTCCCCACTCGCACCTGAGCAGTCTGAGACATGTACAGGTTTCGGATCAGTCTCCTGTCCCTCCAATCCATTCCTATTTTCTGCAATACACGCATTAATTTTTCCCAATTCACTCTATCAAACGCTTTTTCGAAATCTACAAAACAGGCAAAAACGTCCTGATTGTATTCTATATTCCTCTCGACTAGTGATCTCATTACTGCAATGGCATCACGCGTACCTCTTCCTTTCCTGAACCCAAACTGATCATCCCCTAAGTAATCATTTGCCTTACTCTCTATCCTTTTGTTGATGATCCTGAGAATAACTTTAGCTGCGTGGGATATCAAACTTATAGTTCTGTAATCCTCACATGACGAAGCCTTTGCCTTTTTTGGAATAGTAACTAACACCGATCTCACAAAATCTCCCGGCCAGATTCCTTCCTCATAGATACTACGAATCAGTCCATATATGGCCTTCTTCCCACCTTTCCCTAACCATTTCAACATTTCTACAGGAATATTGTCCACCCCCACAGCCTTATTAGCTTTCATCTCCTTTAGTGCCCTTTCTATTTCATCGTCGAGTATGCCTGGACCTAAGCTATCTTCTTCTACGTCATGTTCCTTTTCTATGTCTAACCTTGTCGGGCTAAGTTCTTTACCATACAGTGTTTCTATATATTCCTTCCATCTCTCTTGGATTTTTCCTGGTTCAACTATTATCTTTCCCCACTTATCTTTAACTGTGAGCACAGATCTTGCCTTCTTACTTCCCGATAATAACTTAACCTTGCTGTATAGAGCACCAATTTCACCCTTCTTCTGTAAACTTTCCATATCCACGCATTGCGTTTTCCACCATTCTTCTTTTGCTTTGTTTGTGGCCCTTCTCAATTTATTGTTTAACTCTTTGTACTTCATTTTGCCTAACTCTGTGTTTACATTTTTCCATCTTCTTCTCTCATTCATCTTTGCAATCATCTCATCCGTTACCCTTGGTTTCCTTATCCTTTTCCCGTTAACGGTTCCTATAGTGTCTTTAGCGGCTTCCAATATCCCTTTCTTGATACATTCCCATTTTTCTTCGATAGTACTCAGTTCTTTACCGTCATCCATCATTTTCTCTACAGCCTGCTGATACTCCTTCCTCGTTAATCCATTTACTGCTTCTAACTTCCATTTCCTAACCCGCCGCCCTTGCCTTATCTTCTTGAAACGAATATTACATTTTATAACAACTAAATTGTGGTCAGAGTCCGCATCCGCTCCTGGGAAACTGTGCGAATTTATCACACTGTTCCTAAACCTGTGCCTAACCATAATATAATCTAACTGATACCTTTCTGAGTCACCTGGCATTTTCCATGTATACCTACGCCTTTTGTGGTGTCTAAACCATGTGTTGGTGATGACTAACCTCTGTCTCCTGCAGAATTCAATTGCTTTCTCCCCGCGTTCATTCCTTATGCCTAACCCATAGTCCCCCCACCTCACCACCATCTCTTCCTTCGCCTACCGTCGCATTCCAATCCCCCATCACTATCAAATGTTTCCCTGCAGGAACACTCGCGATGATATCCTCTAACTCATCATACATCCTATCGACTTCTTCCTCCTTGTGGTTGCTCGGTGGCATATATACCTGAACAATGACCAAGTTCGTCGGTTCTGCTTTAATCTCTACGAGTAAAATTCTATCTGTCGCTTGCTCTATGTTGACTACACTTCTTCCTACCCCTTTATTTAAAATTACGGCAACCCCTCTTTGACTCTCGTCCCCGCCGCTGTATATCACTCTATAATTGTCACTCCAGTAATCCCCGCTATCCTTCCATCTCACCTCGCAGAGGCCTAAAACATCTATATTACCTCTTTCCATCTCTCGCTTAATATTTTCTAATTTGCCTCTCCTCAACATTGTCCTGACGTTCCATGTTCCTATTCTAACTACTTTCGCCTTCTTCTGAGTCTTCTGTCCTGCTGCAGTTATTTCTTCCCTGCAAGCGTTTCGTGGGATGACGACCGCGGAAGCCTTGCCTCTCCCGCTGCCGGGCACAACACACGGCCTCTTGGGCCGAGTCCCGTAGTTGCCAGGACTCATATTATCTATGGCGCCCATCATTATTTTCTTGGGAATGATAATTGAGGTGGTTTCCCGTTGCCTTCCTCAATAGTGTTTTTGTAACGTGACCCCATCACTTAATGGCCGCCCCACTGGGGTCAGACGCCATTGCAGCCGCCTCACTGAGGAACAGACGCTGCGTGGACTACCTTTCGTCTGGCTCCTAACCTTCGACCTATCTGGCATGGGTGACCCTTCCAGGAGTAATTATTATTACTCCCGCCAGCACAGCTCTAGGGGTCATCGAAACACACAAGCCCTTCCACCACGACAAGGTTGTAGTCCATGGGAGGGGATATGTGGAATATCATAAAAATTTTCTTTTCAAGAATTTCATGTTTAATGGAACACTTGTTTTCCAGCTGACAATATGCAATCATATTATCAGCATCTGCCCTTTAATGATTAAATCTAGACATTTTTATGTAAAAGAAATTAAAAGTATAACTATATTATTAATAAATTTGAACTGTGTTAGCTGTTGGAAACTTGATATTTACTCCATTTTCTGAGCATATTTTTGTACTTTGTGGCTACTCTCTGGGTGCTCATTTCTTCTTTGGTATCAACCAAAACTACTACCTTGAACAAAAAGTTCCCAGAATAACCACCGTGTGGCGCTCCCATCGTTTCGATTTGAGTTCTGTTTTTTTTGTTAAATTGGTACTTTTGTTGTTGATATTCCCTTTAAATCTTAGTGTCATAACTTGACATTTGCAAAAGTTACATAGCCAAGAGTACATCTATCTCTGTGTGTGTTGGCGATTTTTTACAATTGCAGAAATGGATTTAAATTTGCAACAACGAACTTGTATTAAATTTTGCGTAAAAAACGGATTTAGTGGTGCCTGGACGTTGGAAATGTTGGAAAAGTGTTTCGGCAACGATTCTCTAAAAAAATGGTCGTTTACCAGTGGCACGAGCGGTTCAGAAGTGGTCCTGAGTCAATCGAAGATGATGAACGGAGTGGCAGACCATCGACATCGAAAGTCGGTGAAAAAATTGATAAAGTAAAAGAAATGTTGGTCAATAACCGCAAATTAACCATCAGAGAAATAGCGGAGGACTTGAACATTGCCTATGGATCCGCCCAAGACATTGTGGTTAATGATTTGGGTTTCCGTCGTGTAGCAGCAAAGTTGGTGCCAAAAGTCCTCAATTTCATGCAAAAAAGAGACCGTGTTGACGTCGCAAAAGACATGATTTGCGAGGATGAATCCGATCCCACATTCATCAAAAGGATCATTACTGGAGACGAGACGTGGGTTTATGAGTACGACACGCAATCCAGACATCAGGCAAGTGAATGGCGTTCACCAAATGAGCCAAGACCAAAAAAACCACGTCGTTTTCAGTCAAAAAAGAAGGCAATGCTGACGGTTTTCATGGATTACAACGGTGTAGTGCATCATGAATTTTTGCCAGAAGGCCAGACAGTAAACAAAGAGTATTATTTGGGCGTTATGAGACGTTTGCGTGAAGCAATTCGCCGAAAGAGACCAGAAATCGTCGCACAGTGCGTCGAGACCGTCGCACAGTGCTATCATTATTCGTAATTTTTTGACGAAAAATGCAACGAGTACCATCCAACAGCCACCGAATTCACCTGATTTGGCTCCCTGTGACTTCTTTCTGTTCAATCGAGTTAAAAAAACCATTACGGGGAACGCGTTTTAGCAGCCGAGAGGAAGTAATGGAAAATTCGCAGGAAGCACTGATGGACATACCGAAAACCGAATATAAGAAATGTTTCGAGGATTGGATCAAGCGCTGGCATAAGTGTGTTGCAGTTGATGGGGATTACTTTGAAGGGGACAATATAGATTTAGATGAATAAACTTGTATTTTTAATTTTCTGAATAAATTCCGGGAACTTTTTGATCAAGGTAGTACTTCGGCAATAAAATATATATCAGTAATAATATTATTTATTCACCCTGTATCAACATTAACATGAAGAATAATATAAGTAAAAAATATGCCAAGTTGCATTTCAGAAATCTGATGCTGCTAGCATCTTTCACTGACTTGGGAAGTTTATAATAAAGTCGTACAGCCATCTCTTTTGGTTAGTTTGGCATCTTTTTCAGATTAATTGGAAAGAAGTGCATCATTTTTCCTTCATGTTAAACTATTATGAATGGTACAACTCTTAGGGAGTGAGTTAATGTGTCCTCAGATAGTATTGTTGTACACATAATATAGATACATGTTTTGGGAAAAAGCACGAGGAGCTCAAATAAATGCTGACATGGTGAGCAAGGAGATTTCTCATGAGAATTCTGACCGTACACATTTTGAACCTTGAAAATCCTTAAGAGCATGTGAAGAGGTATTCCAGAAAGTGATGCCATTTGTAAGTTGTGAATAAAATTTAATAAAATACATAGTAATAACACATCTTGATTAACAGTTTGCTTTAAACCTCGGAACATTAAGCAAATTGTACTCTTTTTTTAAGTTATTGCCTAAATGATGAATGCATATCTTCCTGTTGAAATTTGCATTTAAATGTAAACACAGCAATTTTGCATGCTGATACTGTTTAGACTCTGCGTGTATCTGACATAATACACTCTAAAAATATATCTTTTGTGTATATGTATCCCAAAAATATATCTTTTGTGATTTTTCTGCATTAATTTCAATGCAGTTAGCTGCATACCATAGTGCTATTAGCCCCAGAATCTGTTCTTTTTTACATACCAAGTTGTCTAAGGATTCATCAGATCATCATTATATGTATCATTAGCCTAAAAAAATACTTGAAGACCATTGACAGAGCCAAGGTAATAAGGCAAGTCATTTATGTACACAAGGAACAATACTAGTCCCAAAATGGATGTAGAGGTTAATTAGTAAGCTGACCAGCCAGTAACTGTAACATAGTATTAAATTAATAAGCACACGTCAATTAGGTCAAGAATTTGTAAATAATGCAGATTGATAAGATTTGTATTTAATGTTTTAATGCATGAATCACATTTTGCATTTCAGTTGGTTCCACTTCTGAGCAGGAAGGAACGCCAAGGAAAGGCCACATGGCTGGGTGTTCGATGTCATCTGCTGTCACATCCACACCTTCCGGATCCCCACCCGCAGGTTCCACACTGAAAGATACACGTACACCTGCTGACAAGGCAAGCATCCTTTCCAGAATGGCCAGGATGGGTCAGCCAACCCTAATGCTCCCAGATCTTCAAGCAAGGCGGAGAGCAGCAAGTGAAGGTGATGATGGCACAGGCAAGGTCACTGGCCGAGGTGACGAAAGAAATGCTGTGAATGAAGAAGACCCCCATGCTGAAGATGAGGTTGAGCTGGAAGATGGAGGCTATATTCTTCCAATTGAGGTAACTCATTCTGTAAAATATTGCATACTGTAAGTCCTATTCTTTAAATGGAAGTGATTTGCCTCTCCTATAATCATTACTTCATGTAAAACTCTCTGTAGGGCTACACCTGACTAATGTCATTTTCTTTTTCTTTTAAAATAACAGATTTCCATTAATCAGATCAGTAACCTATAGCACTAGCATTTCATGCTAGTCATATTTTTAATTCCTTCGGCAT
Source organism: Hetaerina titia (assembly GCA_037158775.1). NCBI lineage: Eukaryota > Metazoa > Arthropoda > Insecta > Odonata > Calopterygidae > Hetaerina > Hetaerina titia. The sequence goes on from CM073768.1 coordinate 132,477,683, forward strand.
TTTCAATTTGGAATTTTTCATATCATTAGAAAACAGTAGTACATAGAACTTTAAAAGTTAAAAATTTTAGACGTAATGAATTACATAGCTTTGAACATTTTTGAGAATGCATAAATGCATAAAATCTTGAATTTACCATTAAATTGTACTATGATAATTGGTATCATATATTTATTACTTTTATTTTTACAAATTCTGTACTATTTTGAAAGATTGTTTTCATATTTATTGATATTTGAAATATTTATTGCTCTTTTAGTAATTTTGTTTCCATTTTACTAAAAATTAATTATCTCATCTCAGATAACAGTGCGCACCAAAATTTTGTTACTTTGATTTTGAATGGACCCAAAAATATGGCATTGAATTGCCAATGTAGATGTCAGAGAATGTTAAAAATTATTATTTCCATTTTCACATTAGTTACTAACCGTATTTCCACTAATTATTGATGTAACCAACGTTTTATACCTAAATGTACTTACTTTGTTTAGAATAAAACTTATTTTTATGAAAGATAATACTTCCAACCATGATCACTTAGCCAAAAATATTACAAAACTATATCTATAATGGCATTCAATCGGTATTTTTGGGTTCTATTGCAACAATGTTCAGGATTCAGCTGCCAACTGATCAAAAAGTTAACTGATGAAATTTGCAGATTGTTTCAAGATGAAATATGGATTGCGATATAGATAAAAATTTTCTTCTAAATCTTTGAGTATTAATTTTAATGATTTAAAAAAATAGGGTGCAGAGGGCTATTCTTAATGGTCTAACTTGAAGTCTCTTTCTGTGTGAGTGATAAATCCTTTAAAAAGTATTGACACACTTTTTAAAGGGTTAATGAATTTTAGCTTTTGAGAAAAATCAAAAGACAATGGTAGCAATAAGAATAGGCCAAGTGGATGCCAATCTACCATTGATGATGGTAGATTGGCATCAATTTGGCCCATTCTCACCCTCCAAATTCTTGGAGTCATATATTTTTGTAAGAAGTTCATTAATATCTTATTAAAAGTTTTCACTAGTGTTTTTAACTTAAAGTCATTGAATTTGTACCTATAGTGGTTAGCACAAATATTTTTTATGAACATAACATTATGTGGAATATGTGTGACTTATGTTTGTATTTATCAGAATTGATTGCATTTAGCATGATACACCATTAATTAAGCTGAGAAATTATACAAACAAAACGAGACAGCAAATGGAACTATGATCTGGTATAATGAGTTGGAGTCAGCTATTACCATTAATTTGGCTTTCTGTGACTCTTTGATGTTGCTAGTTGAATTGTTATAGATTTCATATGTACTTCTGCCTTAGTTTTATTTTTCTAGTTGACATAAAATGCTAAGAAAACAATTTTTATTCTTATCTTTGATGTGTCCTCATTTGGTCTTGTGTGCATGTGACTGCTTATATCAGACAATTTTACTTGTAGTCGCATATACGTCATATAATGCTTGCCAGTTTTAAAGTAGAGTAATATTATTTTATATAGATCTGCGTTGGTGTTATATTTTCTTTGTGAAGTTTGGAATTCTTCTTTAAGCATTCATTTCAATTTTGAAAAAAAATGCTCATTTGCAACAGGCTTTCAATCCTTAATGAGAAAACTACTTTGATTTAAGGTGGTATTTTCATGTCCTCATATGCTCAGGATTTAAGCTGAGCTAGAACTAAATTTTGGGCTCACTGTTTTTACATTATTATTGCATTGAGTTGGCATACGATTATCAAAAAAATGATAAGCATTACATTTGAATGTAAAACTAATTGCTAATGAATTCAAAGCAACTGTGGGAGTTCGGAGTGGGAGTAAGGAGTAAAAATTTCAGTATAAACTATGATATCTCGATAGCTAAATTGGCTAAAGCACCTGGCCCAATATTGCGAGATTTGGGTTCAAATCCCAGTCAATGAGAATGATGTTTACACTTTGAAATTGTTGAATTTGAATTGAAAGTGATTTGAATGTGAATCTGATCTCATGCATAGCTTATAAATTAAATGTTCATCTTTAATTGATAGAAAGCTTAGCCAGTGCCAATAAATGGAACACATTTTGGGAGAATTAGTTGTTTGTTGCAAAATGGTGAATTTTAAGTTTTTGGTTGGTAAATTTGACAATGAAAATTATTAATAAAATTGCACCATTAACTTCGTGCCTTAAATCCCTGATTAATTTGATATTTAGAGAAATTTTACTCTATTATAACTGCAGTTTTTTTAAGTCATAGCTGTTTGTCATGTTACATCTTCAATGGTAACGTCAAAATAGATTAGGTAACTTTGAAAAGTTATTCATCCATTCACTTTTAAAATGTACACAAACGAACTCTAATATAAACATCAATATTTTATCTATTTCTGGAAAAAATGCTTTGTTATCAATTTTGACTTTGAATCCATGCCTTAAAATAGTCTTCGTGGGACGTATTAAGTTATTCATTTCCTCAAATATGAAAATACTGCCTTATCATTACTCCAGAGTAGCAATGAAAATGTTGAAGCTCATAAAGAATGAATCTAAAATATTCACTATGCTTGTGGGGTACTACCAAAAGTTGTTCTCAGTTAACCATTTAAATAGTGTTTAGGAACCTATTCATAAAGACAAGTTACCTGCATTTCAAGCTTTTTTGTTGAAATATATTTTGTAATTTGAGAGTAGTGGATTCCTCATAATTGCCATTAAACTATTGACATTTTTCTTGGAAGGCTTATATTCCAACAGATCTTTTTCTTAGTTTAATCAGATAGTTATATTTTTGCTAAAAGAAATATGAATATCTTGATCTTGTGTGAAGGTGTTTATTATGTGGACAGTGTGCGTATTGATCTTCGTATAGGTAAAGCAGAAGCATGACACACCAAGGCTGTATTTATTGCAGAAGAATCTCATTTCACCTTTTTATACATATTTACCCAGGTGCTGCTGTGTAATTTTATGAGTAAGTCTATGGGGTTTTCTATCATTTTGTTTTTATATGAACTTTTATTTTTTTTTGTTTATCAATCTCCCATTCTTGACTTACGCATGACAATGTTTATATTCTGAGTTAGGGAAAATGTTCTTCAATTTATCCAGGTGATCCTCACATGTGTATGACTTAGTCTATTTGGCCTCTGCTATAGTTGAAATGATTATTTTAGAACATTGGAAGGCTGATTAGCTTTGTTAGATTCAGTCAGTTGATAATAAGACATGTATTTCCACTTAGGTAGAGTATTGGCTAGTTTAGTAAAGTATTTAATTGAAAATTGTTAATTATTATATTTCAACTATTCAAGAGTAATTAGGGCACTTTTATGTTTAACTACTCCAATAGCATTACTCCTGAGGTTGAACCTTTTTTCAAAGGAATATTTCATATGTTTTGTCTTGTCTCAAATAAACAGACCACAAAATGCTGATTTCGTTATATAAATTATAATTAGCTGTCTACTTTGTGTGAATACAGTGATACAGTTCCTGTGGCTAAGTGATTAAAAATAACATCCATCACTGCACTGCAATTATCTAGACTTTAAGTGAACTTTGACCAGTATTGGTCACATAGAATACAGAATCCCCCAACTCTATTGCTGCCACCACCAACTCCTCTCGCTTCTTTCCCTCCACCATTTTCTCCTCTGCCTTCTCTTGATATGGAAATCTCCACCAATTACAATAAATTTTACTCTTATGATTCTGCCCAAGAAAATATCCTGAGAATTATTCACAAGCTGCATGGCTGTTGGAATTTTATGTCACTTAAATAAGCCTAATGGCATCTTTTAAACTCCACAGTTGCATTAAATATTAATATTATTATTACTATAGGTAATCTACCTTTAAGGTATGTTTTGGATTGACACAAGCGACAGAACAATTCTCATGTATTAACTAACAAAACACAATCCAACATCATACTATGCAACAAGCCCATCTTCTCCTCTGTCCTTCCTTCCTTCCTCCCTTCATTCCGCCCAACATCCCTATCCTATTTCTGTCCCTTCCCCATTTTCCTAACATTATCCACTATTACTGTGTTCAACATCCCATTGCCAATCAACATGCTCTGCATCTATTTATTTTTCCTGCCTCCTTTTTGATTTCTCAGAACAATTCCCAATCCTACCCCACCATGCCTACCACTTATCATTCTACTTCAGTGACCACGTTTCCACACCATGCATAACTCTGCTCCATATTTCAGTTGTAACGAGCCTTTTCTTAACATCGTTTCAAAGTGTCTGTCATCAATTCTCTCTTTCTTTGAAAACTTCTTTTGCTTTATGCAATTCTTGTATTTATGTTCCTACTACTGTTATCATTTTAGTCCAAAACACTGCCGAGAACTATAAACTGTTCCACCTGCTCTAGTTTTTGCCCTCCTTTTTTAAGGTTTAGCTTAGCCTTTCTCTTTCTGGAAAACCACAAAACAATTATTTTATGTACATTTATTGTCATCCCATATCTATTTCATTGAATTTCTAATGCACTTAGAAATGCTTGCAACCCCTTTGCTGACTGACAAACTAGAGCTTCATCATCAGCAAACCTGAGTTTATGAATTTCATTTCTATCTAGTTCTTCCCATTCCTCTTTAGTCATTTTCTCCACTTATATTTTGAACAGCAAGGGTGATAATTGACAACCCTGCCTTACTCCTCTTCTTATTTTAAATATTAGTGTATACCTTTTTTTTACTGATTAAATCTGAAATAAGCTTTGAAAACTGATGCTGAAGGGTTATTTTATTTTTCTCATTATAATATGAAATAATTGAGTTAATAGCTTAGAATTTGAAATTAAATACTTTCAAGAATATATTCTTATTCTGTTCGTTATTTATTGTATCACTCATGAAATGTTTATAAAGCAGCATCCAAATTTGCATTTTTGGCACTGGCTAAGTCTCCTTATTCACAGGGCAATTGCCGAATCCATTTCGTCCCAGAAGAAAAGGGATTTCTAAAAATTGAAGTATTTGAGAATGAACTCTTAACCCCTTTAATGGGAACAGATTTTTCAAAAGTCACCCACCTGGTGAGGGTTTTTAATCTGTGCATATAGTGTGTTGGCTATCATACTGGCTCCCCAATCAGTCAGCCCAGGTTCAAATCCCTGTGGCATCAAATATTTTTAGTGGTATCTCAATCCCTACTTGAGGAGCTTTGTGGAGGGCACTTTAAGTAATGTGCCATCCATCGGATGTGATGTCAGCCTTTTATTAAGAGTAGGCTAATGCTGATGCCGGGTTTCTCTCCACTCTTCATCCTTTCCTGTCCATCCCTAATGGTGCAAATGACATTAGCTATCAGTCACCTCCCTTAAATACTACTACTACCATCAATTGTAGTTTTTTTTTAGGTTTATTTACACTATATAGACACGTCTTTCATTTAGTACTGCGCTTGAATGTGGTATGGATTGAAGCATGGAGCTGCACAGAGTGGAACGTTTTCTCTTCAGCAGTATTGTCCTCGCTCTCCTGTGCTGATTTGACAAATACATACACATATCATGAGTGAATATTTTTTAGCTACAGTTGGGGAATGCAGGTCCAGGAAATGCCTACCTGATAATCACAGTGGAGGGTCTAATTTGAAGCTTTTTCTTGGCACTTTGGAGACAGCTCCTCCGTATTTGTTTAATAACCGGTAAATGAGATCTAAACGGAAATTCAAGTGATTTTCCTTCCCTCCATGCTTTCTATATATAACATAAGAATTGAAAGTGCATAAATCAAGAAGGTGCTGGAATGTCTCCTGATAGTATTTCTTCATCCCGTTCCATGCCGTACTCTACGTCATAGTGTACTGGTCCATTGGATGAACTCCACCCATGGTGTCATTGTAGTCCACAATGGCAAGAGGTTTCTCCTTTACCTTCCCATTACTGCCTTTGTGCTGTCTTTGTACTGTCTTTGTGCTAACATCATGAATGCTGCTCAGGGCACAAACAGCCCTGTTGTCCTTCCACTTCAAAGTCATCAATTTGTTCCTAAAGGCAGCTGCAACTTCTGTTTTCAATTTCTTTTTCATAATAACCCTGGGCAATTCCTTCCAGTTTGATCTTACAGTTCCTAATGCGTCCATTTCCATTATATGCCAAAATTCGTACAGTGCAGGATTGCTGTAATAGTTGTCTAGTCCTATCAGATAACCTTTATTCAGCAACTTTTCTGAAAGTGTAAGCACAATCCGTGAGGGTTTGGTAAAATGTCACTCACATCAACTCCTCCTCCACAATTTATAAGTTCCATATCTTTCCCTGTGTGCGTTATCATATTCTAAACATATCCAGAATGGAGAAGGTGAAGTGGACCGAAAGGAAAACAAATGAGGAAGTACTGGAGAGGGTGGGTGAGGAGAGGGATTTGTTGAGAGAAATCCTATGGAGGCAGGAAAAATGGATGAAAGGCGTATTGAGCGATAGTGGAATGTTGAAGAAGGTAATAGAGGGGAGAATGTTGGGCAAGCGAGGTAAGGGCAGAAATAGGATAGGGATGTTGGACAGGATGAAGAGAGGAAAGAAGTACACAGAGATGCAAGGTGGGGAGTCACAAAATGTTTATTTGATAGTTGTGTCCATCCAAAAACCTACCTTAACCGGTAGATTACCTATAATAAAAAAATAATCCACTCTTTGCTTCACAAAGTTTGTATGGTTCAATGCCACAACCTTTTTTTTTTGGAATGTAGACCTTCCACCCTAGATGACCTTTCCAAAGTAATAAACTTGCATCAATAGAAATATCTCCCTCAGGAATGTAGCTCTCAGAAAATTTTCTAATATAATAGTCAAAGAAAGGCTTTATTTTGAACAACTTTGGGGATCTTGGTCTGGTGTCACTAAATGAGTCATTATCTGCAAAATTCAGAAGCCTCAAGAGGAGAAAAAACCTTTTCTCACTCATCATTTCATAAAAAATGGGGGTTACCAAGAGCTTGTTGTGGAGTAAAATAACTGGTAATGGTGAGCTAATGTATAATTCCTTGCAACAGTGTCATCACAAAAAACAACTTCATTTCCTCCCCGCTGGTGTCAACCCAGTCTATATCGTGGCTGCTCCTTTTCATTTGCTGTTGCAAAGTTTTTTCATTTATTTTTTGCTGCACATACAAATTTGTTTGCTCTGCTATGTAGCTACATATATCATCATCGATAAAATGTTCAAATTTTTCGTCTGACTCATTTTTATCGACAAGATCACCTTTTGCACCAACCTCAAATCTAGCTGAGAATCTAGATCTTGGCATGCAACAATTTCAGAGTGTAAAAATCATTCGCCTTGACCAGAATTCGAACCTGGATCCATTGAGGTACAGTCAAGGTGAATGATTTTTACACTCTTGAAATTGTTGCATTGAAATACATATCAGCGGATGATTCCATTAAAAAATACTGTTGTGGCATCTCCCGCATTCTTTGGGACTAGATCTTGGAGTTCCTCTTTCAACCCAAATGCTGGAATGTGATTGCATGGTACTGCTATCCTCTTCATTCCCATCCTCCACTTAACTCTCTGGTTGCTCTCAGAAATCTTCTGCAATTCTTGTAATTTGTGAGACAATCCTGCTGCTCTCTCTCTCTCTGGTACTGGCAATCATTCCCACGCGCACATTAAGGGGTTCCTCCTCTGATACTAAGCTGCTTTCACTAACACTTTCCTCTTCTTCACTTAGCCTCAGCATTTATTTATAAAATCAAGTGTAGGTGTTCTCTTGCATTTAATAGATAACTTGACAATGGACTAAAATTATTAACTTTACACCCAACAAAGTTCTATGAAAGAAGCAACAAAAATTAATAGTGTTCTAAAAGTTATAAGTTTTACACTGACAGAGAGTTATATGAAAAAGTCACACAATCAGTAACAGGAAGTTTCCAAAACACTATAACTATAACATAACTACCCAATAATGGAAAGTGCAATGACAGCTGCAGAGATTGAAAGACACATCCAGGGGTAGATAATTCAAGAATCCAAGACCAGGGTTTCACAAGGTAGGAATACTTAGTAATGGTTAACACACATCTATCTTCTACACAGAAGAAGCAATACTTGGAATGATATTGCAAAAAAATATGAGAAGCACTACTAGAACCTAATTTCCATGCAAAAGAAGAAAGGAATTCAAAGAAAATTCAAATGTTTAAAGTATATATTTAACTATTTGCTCAAAAGAACTGAAAAGAAACACTGTCATTCACCAAGAATACACACCAAACTAAACCCACTTCCCTTAGAAAAGTGACTGAGGGTAAGCGAAAGAAAAAGTACCGTAAGGGGTCCCTTTTTTTCGACAACACCATAAAAGTTTTGCAACTGAAAAGAATTCCCATTCGTCTTCTGTTAACACCATCGAATTCAAAAAAATTATGCTAGATGGTAAAAGCATGTATTCCGTAGATCTGAAAGCACTGTGTCTATATATGTATTCCCCTAGTAGGAAAAAATCATTTAATGTTCAGAAGCTCTCCCTGTTTCTGCATTGTAGCTGGAGCACGTCTAAAGACATCCTCTCCAGTAAAGGGGTTAAGAGAAGATTTCGAGATTATTCTTTCATTTTGCCTTATAGAGAGGCACCAAAAACTCTAAAAGTAGACTTGAATAGACCTGAATAAAACAATAATTACTGTCAATTTCTAATGCTCACCTTATATTTACTCTTAAAGAGAAAAATCATGTGGGTAAATATAATGTACTGCCCTCTTAGATTTTCTGAAAGACATATATTCTAAGCCAAGGAGGGAATTAAAAAAAAACCTTTTTGAAGAAAACAGCTTTTTCTACAATTTATTTTTCATGGTATCTCAATTGTACTCCATATGTGTAGGTGGCATTGTCATGGTTTAAAAATATAAATCCCTTTCATACAGATAATCCTCATTACCTTTGTGCTTATCAACTTGTTTTTCGGCCTCTGGTGGCACTCTGAATTACCATAAGGTTTCAATGCAACAATTTCAGAGTGTAAAAATCATTCGCATTGACCAGGATACGAATCTGGATCCCTTGATGCTCGGCCGAGTGCTTTAGCCAGTTAAGATATCAAGGTGTCCTCTTAAACTTTTAAATTTTGGCTCTTTGAAGAAACAAGATGTTGTGACAAAATCCCTGTTAAGCCAAATGATTTTTACACTCTGAAATTGAAACATTGAAATGCATATTAGCAGATGACTCCATTAAAAGTTACTGTTGTGGCATCTCCTGCAGTTTCTTGGAATTTGCCATAAGGTTAGTGTATTATTATCACGAAGTATAAGTTTGATAGACTATTTGATTTGTTTGAATCTGAAATGAATCAAGTACATAAATTGGGTTTCTCAAAAATAATCTTTAATCCATGAAACCCTTAACTACATATGCATAAGCTTATAGTTTTTGAGCAAGTTTGGCAAGCAATCAGTTGTCTAAATAACTTCGGTTACTGGCAGATGATGATTGTGAGACTTGAGCTTTGGTGCTTTGAAAATTCTTTGAATTGTACAGCGAAGATTATTGGTGTGGAGAGGTTAGTTTGGGAGTCATAGTTAGCTGGTCTTAAAAATGCTGCCTTTAAGAAGTTAGGTGATCTACCATTAGCTAGCATCTAGTTGTGACTCTAATGAAAAATAAGGCAAACCATCCTTGGAAGTAGACATGCTTACAGTTCTTGTCTCTTCCCTTTAACTTTACTTCTTTTACTTCTCATTCTTCTACTGTCAGACAGTTTATTCCAGCTGTGCATTAGGGTGGGTCAAAAATGTATTTTTAATGGTATCAAATCAGTGTATATGTGTATGTTGCATACTTATAACAGTTTTATTCATGTAAAATTCATTCAAACTTTGAAAATATTTTAACCTTGTCATCAGTTAAAATTTTTATGAAAATTTAGGCTTACTCAAGGAAGATATTCCTGAAGAAACCCAAATATCTTGAGTGAGCTTATCCTTCTCAGTAAGGCTAATACGCAAGTCCTTTCTCATTAAATGCACAACATATGGTATTTTAAAAACAAAATATCTGTGCAAAAAGTTATTTAATTATGAAAATTTTTAATATGGCATAGTTTTATGTTGCCTTATATTTTTTATACACATATCAAATTTTGCAGATGAGTGGAACCTTGCTTAATGAGCACCTTGCATAATAAGTGATTTGCTTAGTGAGCAAAAAAATTGTTATATTTTTTAGATTCATTTCAAATCTTGCAATAGAGTGGAACCTTTCTTAATGAGCTCCTCACATAACAAGTGATTCGCATAACGAGCAAAAAAATTAATATTTTTTATATTCATTTCAAACCTTGCAATAGAGTGGAACCTTGCTTAACGAGTACCTCACATAACGAGTGGTTCGCATAACAAGTAAAAAAAAATTTAATAACTCGCTTAACAAGCAGTGTTTTGCATAACAGGTGATGAGGAGAGGGGTATTCCTGGAATGATTACATGCCTGCTGCTTCAGTTTGTGTTCAGCACTCGATCTGCTAGCATCTCAGTGTCACTAGTGATCACATATGCTTCCAAACTTGTGTTCAAGGTTATTACTTGTAATATTTTTCCTGCAAAGTTTAATAATATTTTGTGCATATTTTTAAAAATGTCTCCAAAGAAAAAGCCAGAAGAAGACAGCCATAAGAGAATAAAAATAACTGTAGAAATGAAAAGTAAAATCATTGAAAAGCGAGAACGAGGTGTGAGCGTGGCTGATCTGGCACGTGCATACAATCGGTCAACATCGACAATTTGCGGTATCCTCAAGAACAAAGACAAAATTAAAGAGATCGATGCTTCAAAGGGAGTTACTAGAATATCCACACAACGGTTACATATTCTCAACGATGTTGAAAGGTTGCTTCTCATATGGATAAATGAAAAGAAATTGCAAGACAATGCTGTTAATGGGAATGCTATTTGTGAGAAAGCAAAAGAGATTTTTGCCGACCTTGTTGAGCATATGCCAGGATCATCAATGGCCAAAGAAGAAGTATTCAAGGGAAGCCGTGGGTGGTTAGAGAAGTTTAAGAGAAGAACTGGCATCCAAAGCATTGTGAGCCATGTTGAAACAGCGAGCCCTGACTCGGAGGCAGATGAGAATTTCATCAGTGACTGCAAGCTCATAGATTCTGAGGATTACATGCAGCAACAGGTATTTAACTGTAGCTGGAAAAATTGTTTTGCTAAATGAGTGTTACATTTTAAAATTAAGTTTCCAGAAAAAATAATGCTCATTAGGCAAGGTTCCACTGTATGTCACCAGTAGGCTAAGACAGACTTGACCTACCTTAAGCTCTGATGTAAGCTTAGATTCTCCTATTTTATTTTTCCAGCGAATGGTCTAAGTCAATGGACCATGTTTCCACCAAAGGGCATGATGAAACATAAACTGTGCTACATATCAGTGTATAATTGTTTGCAGGGATGTATCTTTCAGGGGAATGTTGGTGAAATCATTGCAATGCCATCAGGAAAATTGGGAATTGATTTGAATCTAGAGAATGAGTGACTATCCTGAATAGTCAGCATGTGCATAGACCAAATTCTGTTATAAATATTTAATTTTTCAGCCCATCCTACTATATATGTATTTTATGTAATCAGCAGTTACCTCTGACCATTTACTGTAATCGAGTTGTTTTAATTATTCTGTTCTTGACAAAAATATTCATCATTCCCCATTATTTTATGCTAATTACTTCCAATGATGAGTTGAGAAATTATTGAATCTGGCTAAATACTATTGCATCTACCACATAGAGGAACGTGTCATTCAAAACTACAACTAAGTGGAGTTTTTTTGATTCCTCTGCTTTTAATTGTATGGTTTCTAATATAAGCCTCAGTTGCATCACATTGTCAGGCTAAAGTGGAATTAGTTCTTTCTTTGGTTTGTATGATGGTGATGTAGTAACACATCTCAGAATGCATTTTTTTAATATATGTAGATCATACTTGAGGTTTTTGAAGTATTTTCATGAAACTCCCTGTGTGTTCAAGCATTGTTGACTAGTGTCTAGATAATTTTATGGATATCTATACATTATGATATGTCGACTATTATCTGCACCTAGATAAAATGTTCATTTTTATTTTCCAATGTTGGGAATCTTTCAAGCTATCTTTTATTAGCACTTATTAATGATCAGAATACAATACAGCCTATGGACTTGTAATCCTGAAAAACAACACAAACAAGCATTGCAATTATGAGTTGAGGATATTACTTGTGAAAAGAAGAAATTATGGGATGGTGAGTGCTTACTTTGGGGTAATTAATGGGTAACTGAATGTTGTGGGCCAGTGTTTAACCGGATTGGTAAGCTTCTGTCTCAGCATGTAATATGGGCAAATATTGTTGTTCAGTATTTATTTTATTAAGAACACAATAAAGTAATAGAAAACAAAAAATATTGTTGTTACCATTATAGTAAACAATAATTCAGAGTATTTTACAAACATTTTCAGATATAAAATGATATTATCAGGTAAAAGAAGGGCACATTGGGACTCATGCTGTGGAGAATTAAGAGGTTGAATAGTATTTTGATCTCGTCATGAAGTGGAATCTTATGGCTTAACTCCTATATGAGGGAATATCTCCTTCAACTGCATAGTTTGATGTTTTTCCAGTAACCAGTGAAAAGCAAAAGTTTTTGTAATTTTTAGAAGGTGGCTGCTTTCACTTGATTTTGGCGATTCTATGTCTTTTACCTTGTGCCACAGTTGTGGAAAAACATGCATGGTTTGTATAAAAAAGTATTAGGAAATATTTTGGAAAAATAGAAATATTTCAGATATTGCTACAATGCCTCAAAATTTTCATAGTACATCCCATGAGCATGGTCTTTCAGAATCTACCTTCCAAGCTCCCTGGGAGTTAAACGCAGTTCTTTTGCATCTCTAAAGTGATAATGGTGTGCACTGTCATCTTTTCAATACCAATACAATCTACAATCATCCACACACTTTAGTGATTTGCACATGCAGTAAGGAAAAATTGTTATCGTTACTTTTTATACAAACCTTGTATTTTGATTACTTTTTCCATGTAAAGATATAGTTTTAATCGGATATCATCTAATGAATCATAATTAACTTGAGCTATTAGACATAAAATAAATGGTTTTATCTAAAATATAGCTATATAAGATCATAAAATTTTTTTTCCTCTGTCTAGAGTATTTTTTAAAAATTTTTAGTGCTGCGGTGAATACACATTTGTCTTTTAGAACGTAGTATGTGACTAATTTAGTGAAGCAGCAATATCTTTGATTATAGCTTTTTGTTGAGTTCAGTCAACTGGTTATTTTTGTAAATTTTTGTCGTTTGAGTTTTCATTTTAGATAAATCCACTTACATTATCCTTTTCCCTCATAGGTGTAAACATTTTTGAATGAATATTTGTAACAGGTGGAACCCATGCCCATTAGTTCTGGGAGTCGGCCTCCACCCCCTAGGCTTCAGCCTCGCCCCATTGGAGTTCCTCAGGTTCAACAACCCTACCAGTCATCTGTCTACTGGCACTCACCCCCTCAGTACTCCAACGTACCCTCGGCATCATCATATTCCCTTCCCTCAAGGCCAGAGTCCACTTTGCTTGGACATCCACAACAGCATCAGGTAGCAGCATAGTTGTTTATTTCAGTTCAGACATAGCCGTCTACCAGAAAGCTATAAGGATTTCCAAGCAATTCTCTGCTCATTGTGGAACTTTTCAGGGAATGACTTGGTTTTGATGGCTATCACTAACTTTCCTCTTGTATTTATAAACATACCCACTTGGATACAGACTATTTATTGCCTTATTTTTTCAGAAGGAGCACCTTTATTTTATAAGTTATTCCTTAGTATATCCTAATGAATAATGCCATTGACTATACATTTTTCGCGATAATTGGTTGAGCTACAGGTTTTATGAGGATCCCCTAGCATTATATTTTTTTTCATCATTCATGATGGTATTGTGCTGCTTAGCACAGCAAGGTATTGTGCTGATTTATTGTAAATCTCTCAAAATAATAAATGTATTAGACTAGTGAAATTATTGTGAAATACAGCCCTGCCCCATGTGCATAGTGTGACATAAGATGTGGATATTGGGGTCTAATTATGAATAGGTATCATATTTTTCCATGTGTGTAAGGTGTGGTGGAATCCCTTGTAAGTATTTCCAGTCACAGTGATAGTCGTTATATTTCATGAAGATCTGTCTTAAAGCATAAATATGATTTTTGTGCATAGTTTCTACTAGTTAGCATGGTTATTGGGCCAAGGATTTAAGGTTTAGGGTGTGTATTAGGAGGTTTAAGGTGTTAAACTATTTGACACAGGTGATATATATATATATATATATATATATATATATATATATATATATATATATAAACCATAAACACAGTAATCAACCCAAAGGTCGGTTTAGTAGGTGATGGTAGAGCTCACGCATGTACCAAGCCCGACGGCATGTGAATATTCACACATCAGGGTAGGGGGGCCAGTTCCTTTCCCTGTGCCGGTTATGGTTTCCCAGGAAGATCTGGTACCCGAAAAATCAACTAGCTTGGGTGGAGCTGCAGGTATATATATATATATATATATATATCTATATCTTTTGGATGGCACAATAGAACACAGAATAAAACAGATAACACGTATATAGATAAAAGGATACTCACACTGTAGATGATTTAAGCTTTCGGCCTACTCCGAGGCCTTCTTCAGGTCAGACTGCTGTCAGTCTGTCTGACCTGAAGAAGGCCTTGGAGTAGGTATAGTATATACATACATATGTATCGTATATCGTATGTATAGTATATACATACATATATCCCGGGAATCGAACCCGGGACCCTCCGGTCGGTAGTCCAACGCTCTACCCATTAGACCACTGCGACCCGCTTATATATATATATATTTATTTATTTTCAAGCTACACATTTGTTGCTGAAACTCAATCCTTTTAAATTTGTCCTTCTTTCCTTTCTTTTGTTTTTATGGAAGTTCAGCCCTTTGCCCATGCAATTCTTACATTTAAGAAAATTTTTATTTATCTTATGGCAAGTACCCCCCACTTTATATTTTTAATTTTTCTTCCCTCGATCATTTCCAGAAAAGGGATATATGCTGGCTTTAGTTTAGGTAAAGACTTTGGTAAAAACAAAGGTAAAAACTTTGCCCATTAGTTTGCTGGTTTTAGGAACCCAGAGCATCTAATTGTATGCCATTCCATTACATGGAAGTGGTTTAAATAAGCCCCGGCTTATATTATTCATATTTGAAAAATAATTACCCCTGGCAGCATAAAAAAATATGATAGAGCTCATGACAAAGGGTAGATTTAATTAATCCTTTGTCCATGGTGGGTGATTTTAATTTATGGGTGGTTATCTATTCACAAAATTATATGTAAGTTACTGAGTCACTTTTTGGGTTGGCAGCAATGTTTAAGTGTGGAAAAATATAAATTTATTTCAATAACATATTGGATTTATTTCAAATAAAAGAAATTGATCTCTACGGCCTCGTAAATGAATAAAATCAATTAAAACTCCTATAGCCGTAATAAATTAGCAACACTCGTCCCGCAATGAAAAGAAAATTTGTTTGGTTCCTCCAATTTTTTTTTCCAAATTCTACCCTCATTAGCTTAGGGTATACTACCTTGAACAAAAAGTTCCCGGAATAACCACCGTGTGGCGCTCCCATCGTTCCGATTTGAGTTCTGTTTTTTTTAAATAAAACAGTTTCTGGCGTAACTTGGTGGAAAATCTTCATACTGACTTTTAATAATAAAACCACTTTACTTTTCCACATAAACTTTTTAATTTTTACTACCTAGGTTTCGTTATAACATAACATCATCAGGTCCTGATGATGTTATGTTATAACGAAACCTAGGTAGTAAAAATTAAAAAGTTTATGTGGAAAAGTAAAGTGGTTTTATTGTTAAAAGTCATTCTGTTTTTTTTGTTAAATTGGTACATCTGTTGTTGATATTCCCTTTAAATCTTAGTGTCATAACTTGACATTTGCAAAAGTTACGTAGCCAAGAGTACATCTATCTCTGTGTGTGTTGGCGATTTTTTACAATTGCAGAAATGGATTTAAATTTGCAACAACGAACTTGTATTAAATTTTGCGTAAAAAACGGATTAGTGGCGCACGGACGTTGGAAATGTTGGAAAAGTGTTTCAGCAACGATTCTCTAAAAAAACGGTCGTTTACCAGTGGCACGAGCGGTTCAGAAGTGGTCGTGAGTCAATCGAAGATGATGAACGCAGTGGCAGACCATCGACATCGAAAGTCGGTGAAAAAATTGATAAAGTAAAAGAAATGTTGGTCAATAACCGCAAATTAACCATCAGAGAAATAGCGGAGGACTTGAACATTGCCTATGGATCCGGCCAAGACATTGTGGTTAATGATTTGGGTTTCCGTCGTGTAGCAGCAAAGTTGGTGCCAAAAGACCTCAATTTCATGCAAAAAAGAGACCGTGTTGACGTCGCAAAAGACATGATTTGCGAGAATGAATCCGATCCCACATTCATCAAAAGGATCATTACTGGAGACGAGACGTGGGTTTATGAGTACGACACGCAATCCAGACATCAGGCAAGTGAATGGCGTTCACCAAATGAGCCGAGACCAAAAAAACCACGTCGTTTTCAGTCAAAAAAGAAGGCAATGCTGACGGTTTTCATGGATTACAACGGTGTAGTGCATCATGAATTTTTGCCAGAAGGCCAGACAGTAAACAAAGAGTATTATTTGGGCGTTATGAGACATTTGCGTGAAGCAATTCGCCGAAAGAGACCAGAAATCGTCGCACAGTGCGTCGAGACCGTCGCACAGTGCTATCATTATTCGTAATTTTTTGACGAAAAATGCAACGAGTACCATCCAACAGCCACCGAATTCACCTGATTTGGCTCCCTGTGACTTCTTTCTGTTCAATCGAGTTAAAAAACCATTACGGGGAACGCGTTTTAGCAGCCGAGAGGAAGTAATGGAAAAATCGCAGGAAGCACTGATGGACATACCGAAAACCGAATATAAAAAATGTTTCGAGGATTGGATCAAGCGCTGGCATAAGTGTGTTGCAGTCGATGGGGATTACTTTAAAGGGGACAATATAGATTTAGATGAATAAACTTGTATTTTTAATTTTCTGAATAAATTCCGGGAACTTTTTGATCAAGGTAGTATATTGAAAGTTTGTCTGTTACCTGATTCATTTACAACCTTTTGTTTCAAGTCCTTTTTTTCCTTCAGTTCACTGAGAAGGGCTGCATTGCAGCCAAAATATGCGTATCCGACGCACACTCTTGTCTTTCCCTGTTTTTTGCTAACTTTTCTCAATTTGAGTAATATCCTCCTAATAGTGAGGCCCTTTTTGAATGTACGAGTGATTGTTTTTCTGAGTGCTTAAGAGTGTATCAGCTCTGGGTTTATCTCTGGCGTGGAATTTATTCCCGTAAACAGTCACGGATAGTGTATATATGTTCATAAACCCAGGTATCCTCAACAGAGTCCCTAAATCTCTGTCAATGATCCCTATTGGGTTTGAGTGTTTGGATCTGTAGGTGGTCACTAGCAAGGAAGTAATGTTCTCGAAAACTACTGCATAAGGGCTTTCTGGTTGAGAGGTTGTGGTTGGTCACTGTCGTGGAATTTCTTTTCCCACAAACTATCACAACAAATTTTGTTTTCATTGCGGGACAAGTGTTGATAACTTATTATACCTATTGGAGTTTTTATTTTATTTTATTAGTTGGGTTTATTGCTTTCAATGTAATGAAATGTTTTTTGTGTTTTTAACAAATATTTTTGACTGGTTCTTTTGGCTATTTTTTATGGGAAACCATGATTTTGTATGTATAAAGTATATCCATTATGATATCAGGGAATTAGTATTACTGGAGGCACTAACATGAGATTCCACTTTACCTTACTCAGAAACTTTGAATGTAGTTAAAATGGGTATCTTAAGTTTAAACTTAAGTAACTTAAGGTGTAACAATGCACATGTTAAGCATCATTTTAACATTTATTTATGAAAGCCATTAGCAAATTCAGCTTAAAGATAATAATCCTAATACTGCACATCGCCCTATAAATGAATTATATCTGTGTAGATCTTCTTAAGAAAGCTTTGTATTTGGAAAAAACAAAAGGGTATTTCTTATATGATTTTTTCACATACTGGTTTTCTAAATGAACATTTGGATTCTTGATGGTGTACCACATGCAAGATGGCCATTGGTTGCATATGCAGTCAGTTCCTTATGAAGGGGACCCATGATGCTTACTTGGTGGATTGATGCATTCTTGGTGACAGTGTTGGCTATTCTGGTCAATGGCTATAATCTGGTAGCGCCATTTTTCAACAATAATTGAACCTACTTTCTTTGCTGAGTGAGCAGTCAATTAGTAATTGATGGAAGTGCATTGGTTGTAGTGTAGGAGTGGTAGTGTATGACATTTTAGGAAGGAAAACATTAGTCACTGTTATTGCTTTCTATTTTTCTTGACAAAACAACGATGTCCATCCTAACTTTATGATCGGATAGTGACAACATTTAAGGAAATTCTGATGATTGCTAATGACTCTAAAGAAAAATGATCCAAGTGTTTCACATTAGGCAGGGAATAAAACCATGGAAAAAGACCCTCATTCAGATCTTCTGGAGAAAGGAGCAGCAGTTGTCATTGTCAAGGAAATGAAAATATTGGTGATGATAGATTCAAGATTAAAAATAAAACTAGTCTCATTGATAGTGGCAGTACATAAGCTACTCTGCTTCGGGTACTAAATGGATATTTTGGTTTGACAAATTTTTCTGCTTTTGTTCAAGAGAATGGTGTAACCTGAACAGCAGTGACTTAATGGATGTTTTAAGTAGAACTGTTACTGGAATTAAAACGTTGATTCATAATTATGACCCCAAATTCAAGGATCATTCGACACACAGACATCATTAGAGCCAAGAATATCCTAAGTAGTCCAAGTTCATAAATGATCTGGGTAAGCAATTCCTTGAATTCAAGGGGAAGGTTGTAAACATTGTCTAAGATTCCTATGTGGACATACTGAGACATTTGAGAGTGGCAATCAAAGAGAAAAAATGGGGTTTTCCCAAAAAGCAAAGTGGTGCCACGTGGCAAGGTGCTGACCCACAGGGCCCTGAAACCTCTTGTCTCCTCTGGCATCCTATAGTTTTAGTGCTATCATTTGCAGTCAGCCCTGCTGACTTTCATCTGTTCTTTTTCTGAAGAAAGACAAGGGAAAAGTAGTTTTTGGCAATGAATTTTTCAAAGCCATATCAGTGCCTATTGTGCAGGTGAGGAGGAAAACGGTTGGGGAGAATTTCAAGACCAAAGGAAGATACTTTGTTGGTGTAATAATTATGTAAAAGGTGCATTGTTGCAAACAAAAACACATGAACAATTGATTTAGGATTGAAATTTATTCAGCTGATATTTAATGGCCAGAGAGGAAACTTTGGACCTCCTATCATGGGTATATTTTAGCCAACTTTTACCTTCATATATAATTTTGTGGTACTCAAATTTCGTTAGCCCAGTGCTTTTTATTGAAATAACCAAATTTTTCTGTTTCTATACCTATACCTTAAATAGGAGCCATTTTTTTGAACGGAAAAATGCTCTCCACTCAATTACTTCTGAAATTAATATTCTCTTGTCATTTAAACTGTTCAATGAAGGGTCTATTCTATTTTCATTTCAGTTTTTAAATTCTGCTTGATTTTGAGGGGAGAATTTTCAAGATATTTCAATTATGAATCTCCAATACATTGGTTTTTAGTAATTGGCAGAGTGATTTTTCAACCATAAACCTTAAGTCTCAATTGCAACTACAAAGGTCGCAATTCTTGTTATTTTGTCTTTTGATTCATTGTTACTTTCGTAATAAGGTATTTGTCAAAATATTTTACCCCAAGAAATTCTGCTTCATGAAATTTTAGCCCCAGGTCAAAATCCCATGTGAGTTATGATTTGATGCATTTCTTAAACAGATGCTTGAATGTATATGGAATGATGTATGATTCATTGATTAAGAAATGACTCCACAGTATTAATCCTAATTAATTGAATGGTTTTAAGATAAAGATTAAAGTTAAATTTTAAAGATACTTCTTCTGTCGCAGGGGCATGACTGCCCTCTGGTGGTATTTTATATCCATAATCATAAATGGTCAAGTGGTGGTGAAGAAAATTCATAAATGATGATTAATTGTATAATCTCTAATTAACTGAGGTAGTACACCATTAACATTACATTCTTCTGAAATAGAAAAATGTAAATTTGCTAGTTTTAAGTCTTCTATTACTGCTGTAAATAGCTAAATTTATATTTTCTCTATTTGGTAGAAATTAGGGGAAAATGTTTTATAATAAAATCACTAATATGCATGGTTGTTATCGAGTGTTTGTAGTATGTACATTTTTGCTGTAAGCTGCCTCTGAGAAATTATAAATTTCGCTGATATCTTCTGTTGCATAATGTTATCAAGCTTAGCTGGTTTTAAAAACTGGTATATGCATATACAGTAAAACATCTATGTTCAGAACTTCCTTCTTTGAGAAAAAATGCACTTAGTATTTCATACCTGCTGACATGGCTAAGGTTTATGGAAAATATCCTTTACTTGTTTTAATTTTGTAAACTTAATACATAGCTATATTCAATGAGAAATTGCATAAATATTCCCATTTCCCAAAATTAGTCTGCAATTGTGGTAACTTTATGTGATTATTCTTCTTCTGACTATATTTTAACATTTCTAATGTTATGTCAATACATTTAAAAGGTTTTATTTTTCTGAAAAGTGGGTCAGAATAAAAACCTGCTGTGTGTTTTTTGTTAACTTGTCATGTACATTTGTGACAGACATCACATGCCCTTGTAGTGACTTGCGGGTCATAGTGTTGATGAAGATATGAGCGAGAGGAACTTAGCACTTTGCCATTCAAAAACAAATATTTTGCTTGCCTGAATTTTGTTTATACATACTCAATCGTTACTGTTTGATTTTTCTTGTAACTGATTGTCCAACATATTGTGTCGATTCAAGGAAATCAAAAGACTGAAGTGCAGCTCAGTACAAGCATTTAAATTTGGCCTGTTTAGGCATGGAGGTAAATGATTTAAAGATAAATTTTAAAGTTAGAGGTCCAAATCCTACAATGATTAATTTTAAAGTTAGTGGCCCAAATTCTGTATTTGGTATTGCTATCCAAGTTAGTTATGCTTAGCTTCAATGAATTAAGATTGTGACCTCATATATTAAAGCTTCCCAAAACATAATTGCTAAAATTATCAAGTTTAGGTAAACATGTAATGATTAAGTCAACATTAATGTGTAATGATATACTGTTTTCAATATGCAGCTACATAGTGCTATTGATTCTCAAACTTTCAACTTCTACTTAATTGATTCTGTGGCCACCACTCTTGTCTATTATCACAATTCCAACCTGTAATGCAAAGATAAAACTCAAAAAGTCCTGTCACTCCTATTAGACTTCAGTAATACTGGGTCACAACTAGGGACATAATCAGTGTAGTAAAACATGAAAAAAATCACTAGTCTGGATGACATTAGCCACTCAAATGATGCAATCAAGTTAATTGTCCACTTGGCCATCCTCTTTTCTTTATAATTAATGCGCACTTTCCTTCTAGAAACTTCCTGGACTTGTAAAAATTCTCCAAGGTAATCCCAGTGTTTAAAAAGGTGATATCAATGATATTTGCAGACAGCTGTAGGCGCATCAACATTATATTAATGATTGCAAAAATAATTTTAATCATTGCCTATATTTAAATTCTGGAGCATTTAGGCAGTTGAAATCTGCTATCCCACCCCTGATTTGAGTTTCACCCTTAGAAGTCCACAGAATTTACAACTGATTCAGTTGTTAAAAATGTATTAAATGACACCAATCTATGTACCAATTGAGTCTTTAAGACATATTTAAGTGCCCAAAATTTTATTTTTCTTTAGTGTTATGGTGTTAGCTTGGTATTATGTTAGTGTGTAAACTAGTCTTAATGCCATTTCCTACAGTTTGCCAGTCAGGATGAAATACTATCTGTGTGTTCTATATGTAGGGGTTTTACTGTATGTTGAATATGCATGCTCAGTGAGTATTCTGAAAATATTGATCTTTTATCATTATGAGGTAAAGTGTTATATGCCAAAGCATGTCTTCTGGATTAATAATTGTGCATTTCAATGGCTTGAGATGAAATTTCACAAAATTGTCTTCTAATGTTATGATATGCATTAATATATTCCAATATGTAATTTTTGAGTGAATTTTCATGATTTATTTCTTTTATAGCTCTATAAAAGTGCCTTGGGATTCTAATAGCCATGATAACGAAAACAAAGCTGCAGATCTAAGAGAGGCTAAAATATTAGGGACACCATTATTACTTGTCATCGTGTTTAATAATTTATAATTTCTGTGACTTGATTATGCTTGGCATATAAGGCAGTATCTTAACGCTGAAAATGTCTCCAGACATAAAAAATATTTATCTCTTTGCCTAAATATGTATTCTGAAAGTACATACAGATTAACTGCCAATAATTTTCAATCTCTTTAATATTTTTTTCATGTATTAGTTCAGTAGGGAACTTGCCAGTCAGCTAACCCATGTGTCTAGGGTCAAATCCCATGTAAGGGATAGTGTTCTTTTGTGACATGGATTGCTCTCGTTTTATTGAAATATGTTATTACACAAAATCACCTCAGGTATTTTAGTGCCTCAATTTCTACCACATATCACCAGGGGCTAAATAATAACTATTTATAGATTTCTAATTATGTACTCTGTACACAATAATTTATTTTTTACGTAGGGTTAAGTGGAGAATAATATAGACCATAAATGCTTTAGTGTGTGAGGGTATGTGAATTTATCATCCCAGCAAAAAATTGGCTTGTCAGCCTTTAATATGTAGGTAAGTGTATTTTGATAGACATATATACATTTTGTCCAAAAGTGTTACTTTGGTTGATTCGGGTTGTTTTATATGTTTAATTATTATGGTGTGCATTTAATATAACATTAAAAAATCCATTGCCTGGAAGCAGCGATTTACAAAATTGTCAGGTCTCAATTTTTGCATGCCAAATTTGACTATTTTAAGAATGGATAAAATAATTATGTAACATTAGGTCAAAACTGATATTTTTAAGGGCTCAATTTTCTGGGATTCAAGGTATCAAGATAATATGATACAACTGATCATATGATTTTCCTCATGATGTTTAAAAAATTACGTTATCAGTTGATGAACTGAAAAATTTCATGCAGCTAAGAATAAATAACTGGTTGCATATAAACTTTATATCATTGGATAATAGAATTGTGTTATTATTATAATCTCCTGTTCAGTTGATATTTTATTATGGCCTGCTTAATTCAGAGCTTAATGAGGCAGTTTCTTCCTATTGTGAGTGCAGTTATTCTAATTAAGCTCTCATTTAAAACACATATCAATGTTCAGGATTGAGGTAAAGAGCATTATGAGGATAAATTAAACTCAACTTTTAATGGCATGCTGTCATCAAGTTAACAGCATTTCTCTTGACATCATTGGCCTCTGTTGAGACCACAGAAATATTTCTTTTGGTAAAAAATTCGATAGGTTATGTACAATTGAAAATCTCCAGTCCCTTTTTATCAGCTATTTGTATTAAATTGCATGTGTTAACATAATACCAAGGCTAGAGTTGTAAGCTGGAATATAAAGGTAGAATGCATTTTGGGAGTTTATCAGTACTGTTTATCATTCACAGAAATAACTCTGCCGCCATTCACTTAAGCAAAAGAACAAGTACATACATTAGGCGGCATTTTCAATCTTTGAACCAAAATTTGATGTCATAAAGAGATTATGTGAGGTTTTTCACGATACAGGTAAGCAAGTGGAACTTTGGAAGAAAATTAGCAGAGGTCCACAGGATATGTTGATGTCAGCAACTAAAATAATCCTTTTAATGTTTGAGCAGCATAGCTAATGATCTTTTTGAATTAACATGATTTGAATCTGATCATTTACCTTTTCAGAAAAAACAATTGTCAACGGTCTTGCTAAAATAAATCTGTTGGGTATTTACTTTTTGAGTATTATAATTGAGAATGTGCACATAAAAACGAGCTTTGCTCCATTCTTCTATGAATGGACAACTTATTCATAGAGGGGTTGAATATTTCAGTTAGAGGAAATATAGCAAAGAATGTGTGAAAGATAAAATCATAGGTACAGTTATCTTTCTTTTAATGGCTATTACATTCTGATTCTTACTAGGAAGAAGTTCTAACTTCAATTGATAAGCCAGTAATAATTTTTCTTCAAATACATTCATTTTACCTGCCAATAATTGTGAAGTATTCATTTTTTTCTTGAATAGTTTTTTGAAATGGTATTGAAAATGTTTGTGAGTACTGCAAAATATATAGGAAAACTTACAGAATTTTTAGGTGATTCTGTTATGGTCAGGGCTTGCAAATGCAGGGGAAATACTGTTGCGTTTATACATTAATTGTGTTGTTCTATTAATTTAGTTGATATTTTAATATGTCTTTGCATACTTAAATAAGTAATGTGCAATTTTCTCTGTGTTGATGTCAAATTGATTTTTTTATTTAATTTCCATGTGTCTATAATTAATCAATTTAAGTAATTAAAGGGTTCATATTTTACTTAATTGGAAGGGTTGTGACACCTATTTCATTTATGCTTAGTGTATTTTCTCTGTGATACCTTTAATCAAATTAATAACTCTACGTTTGACTATTCTGATTAGCAATACCCATACCCCTCGCACACTTTGGCATTGACTGGACCTGCTGCTATTCCAAATCAACCTGCCTTCCAAGATCCACACCTTTCTGTCTTCTTATCGGAAACTAGAACCCAAAATGCAGAACTGAGAATGGCAATGGGTCGTCTAACTGACAAAGTGGATGCAATCATGGGAAAGGTATGAAATAATTGAAAGTAGATATTTAACATAATCTTTGTTAGTAGAAAAATTCATAAACTAACTATTTTTAATAGATTTTTAATTTTAATTAATGGTTTTAATAATGTTTAATCTAGGTATTTAATTTATAAGCAATGAATTCATTTTTTCAATAGATTATTTGCCCACTTGGGTGTATATCATATATTAACTCTAAATTGGGATATTGTAAATGCAGATGCACAGTAACCATACTCTTCTTCTGCAAAAGTGTCCAAAGTTTGACCTTTGAGTGTTTTCCCTGAATTGATTGACTTATACTTATCAAATAGATTTCAGAGAGTTAAAATCTTTATAAGAAATGAGAACTACATCTCTCATCCCCTCACAGTATTAACTGGTATACCCCAAGGATTAATCCTGGGGCTGTTTCTCCTCTTGCTTTATGTAAATGATTACCTCCACTTAGCCCCAAGAATTAAGAAAAATCCATGTGGTTGGATGATGACATCATGTTCATTATTTCGGAAAAATCCTTCAGTTCTCTCATTTTATCAAACTTCCCAATTACTGCAAAATATTGGTATTGATGTTACATTTGAAAATTGTTTTGAAGTTGTTCAGCCAGTCCAGCATACGATTGCATATTATTTCTAAACAACATTGTGATTGATTTTATGTTCACTGTCAAAATTCTGAGGCTGCATTTTCATTGTAATGGTAGCTGGTAAATCCATGTTACTGAATAATGCAAAAAGATAAACACAGTTGTGTGTTAAATAAATTTTTTTCAATGAAGTTTCATTAGAAGTTTTAAAATAAGTTTATTATTTCTTCTTCTATGTTGAAGTTTCCTATGGAATTGTTTTCTGGGGCTATGCAGTGAGCCAGTTACCGAAATTATTTTTAATTAAAAAAAAGTATGCTGGGAGTGTCCAATGTAGACTTAAGTTGGAAAATTGACCTGAGCAACAGAGTTCTGATTATAAATGTATCATATTGTTAATCCCATAAAAAATAATCTTAATTTGCTTCATACGAATGGGGATATCCACATAGATAGGGTACAAGAAGAGGTAATAACATTCATGTCACTCGCCAAAGGACAAAGATCTTGTGCAACAACATTAAAGTAATGGGATCAAAAGTTTATCCCCCCCCCTGCCAAAATCTGAATCAGCTACAGAATCCATACATATGAGCAAAGTGAAAAAGTTCTTGCTGAGAGAAGCTTTATAATCCTGTTGTTGAATTCTGGATGGGAAAACAGAAAGTGTAACTATCCACACAGCTTTAAGTATCTTTTATATTTTTTGTTTTCATTATGTTTGTATCCTGTACTTATTTCTTTTCCTGGAGAATTCTATACCTACATGCTGACCATTAATGGAAGGATGGATTCATAGACAGTGTACATGCTGAGATTGTAAAGCTTTGATGAATTTATTTTTCAATTGGTAATTTAAAAAATAAGCATGCTTCCCATTCATTCAGTCTTAATTGCCATGACATTTTGCTAGCAAAGTCCATCCATGTATGCATATCCATCAGTAAACTTATAACTTTTTCAGCTTGATCGAAGTCCACAGCAACAACAGCCTCAGGAGCAGCATTCGGGTGATTTGCGGGCTGCATTTGAAAAGGACCGAGCTGAGTGGAAGGACAAAGAGGAAAAATTTGAAAAAGAAATGACTGAGGCAAAATCAAAATTAACTTCAAGAGTTGTTGCAGTGGAAGAAAGGTGTAAAATGTTGGAAAGAGAGAACACATCCTTGAAAAAGGAGCTAGAAGATATGTCATCAAAATTAACAATTATGCAGGTTGGTTGTATAATACTTAAAGCTTATTTGGAGGAAATTTAGTGTTTGAGCATGGTACCAATATGAAGTGAATGCCCTATGGGTATATTAGTTCTTAAGCTTGTTTATATTTTTATAAAAGTTTTATATTTTTATAGTTGTTGTGTCAACCAATTTAGGTAACTTAGGTAACTTTAGTCAACTTTTAGGTAACTTTGTTCAAGAAAAATTATTAAAAATATACTGCACAACAGCTTGTAGGAAATTTTTAAACATATATTTACAAAGTTAAAAATCAAAGCTGAAAGAAATACATTTAAGTCTTTACATTAAGTCTTGGATTAAATTGTTAACTGTTCCCAGTTGTGATGCATAACCTATAGCCAATGACTTGCTGAGTTTGTCAGGTTGGACCTTCGGACTAAATGAAATTGGGAAGAGAGTAAATTATTTTTGAAAAAGTCAGTTTGATATGCAAATATGGCACGTTATATAGGAACCAGGCATTACCAATGAGTGTAATGTTTCGTTTTGTTATGATACTAGAAATATCATGGCACATTTCTTAAAATGTTTGGAAAAAAGTATGCCATATTTGTCAGGGGAGTTAGGAAAAAACTGGAATAGGAATCCACAAAATGAGTGGCCTCACTGTTAATGAAACTAGTGCTTTAATGAAGATTGTCTGCTAAAAAGTTTAATGCATTAGATTGTGATGACTATGCATCTGTGATAATCATACAGTAATAAAAATATATGATAAATAATTATCTATAGTTTCATAGTTAATATCCTTATGGCTAATGTGCATTTTTAATGCAACAAAAAGGTCATTGTTGCTACAAAATGCCTTGATATATTGAGTTCTTGTAAGTACTGGTAAAATATATTACGATGATATATATAATATAAAGATACTTATTAATTCCAATGACTTCTCAGGGTATCATAGCTGTTAGTGTGAGAATTTTATATCATGGACATGTTGATATCTACTGGGATACTATTAATTATTCGAGAACGCATGCACTTTGTAACTGGATGGAGCAAAGATTTTTGCAGAGGCTGAAATCTGCATTCACCAACAAGCAAATGGCTTATAAACAATATAATAACTTTGGTGGCTTCGGAAACTACCAATAGTGTGTTGCATGTATTCAACTTTGTTCTGACCCATCAATATTTAAATATAAAAAAACAGCCCTTCCTTTTTGAATATGTCCCGTCATTTATTATAAATATTTATAACTTTGCAAGATTTTCCATGGTTTAATAATAAATTAAATCATACAGATGTCAACCTGAAGGTCAGTTTGACCGGTGATGGTAGAGTATACCCAACACTGAGCCCAACAGCATGTGCAATCCTCACATTAAGGTAGGGAGGCCAGATCCTTTCCCTGTGCCACCTGTAATTTCCCTGGCAGTTCTGGTACCTGAAAAATCACACAAGTTGAATGCAGCTGAGGGTGCACATTAAATTTTTTGGTGGTTAACCTCAGTGATCACACTAGTTTGAAACCACAAATATCATTGGTGAGAGGTTATGCATCATATCTTGGAATGGATGGAGAATGTACAAATCTATTAATCTGAAGGATGAAACTTTAAATTTTTAGCTTTTAAATACCCTTAAACATCCATTCAAGATGACAAATATTATGTCATGTTTGCAGTCATTCTGGAGCGTAATTATTAATTATCTACATTTGGTAATTATTATTATTGTATAAAATTGTAGTAGTAGTAGTAATAGTATTGTAGTAATAGTATTGTATAAAATACATTTCCTTACCTCTCCCTACAAAACACAAGCTGGCATCCAACATGACAATTAATCCTTCTAATTATGCACACTTATTTCATTCTGTCCAACCTACTATCCTATTTCTACCCCTTCTTTGCTTAC